>OX465436.1:15634695-16884695 GCA_950005045.1 Agrotis exclamationis | reverse complement strand
CAGTCCGTCACTGCACTGTACTAGCCCCGTCTGTGAAGACTGTACTGTATCTATAATGTCTGATTACAATTAAACCCTGTACATCAAGAAGTATCTTTCATTCTAAAACAACCACATAACACAGTGTTTCGGTAGAGGTGTTGTTGTGCGATAAGGACCAAGTCAAATTCGACGGCGCGTTATGTTCTAAGCGCGCCTCAAGGATCTGTCAGCATAAATGTCGGAGCCTGATAAGGTCAAATGTTTGCCAGGGATACGGAAATGTCTTAAGAAGTTACTGCGGCTCTAGAGCAAAGCGGATTAAAGGTACAGAGCGGATTTTATTCAGTACGCGTCTGGCAGTTCCTTCCGTTCCAACCGGAGAATCCGGGCGGTGGGTGGAGTTATTTGATATTGTCCCAGAAAAAGGTAGACCAGTTCGATAAGTATGCCAATTGTCTCCCAACCGGGCACAAGTATAGACCCTGTTGGTCACTACTTAAAACTTTGTCCAAGCTTAGAGTTTATGTCATCTGCCTAGCCTTTTCCCAACTATATTGGGGTCGGCTTCCAGTTGAACCAGATGCAGCTGAATATCAGTATTTTACATGGAGCAACTGCCTATCGGACTTCCACAACCCGGTAACTGGGTAATACGATACTCCATGGTAAGACTGGTTGTCAGACTTCAGAGATTCTGATTAACAGTGACGACTGTCAAAGATCTACAAATGACAGCCGGGAATAACGGCTTTACGTGCTTTCCGAGGCACGGAGGAAACTCGCTATGACAGATGGTCACTCATCCACAGACCAACCTCGGCAAGCGCGGCTTAACCCGGAAGACGGCCTGTGCGGCTGTAATTATTTAGCCACGTTGCAGAGGAGCTCCTCTGCAAGGTTAGAGTTTATGAAAATTACGATATTCCAGCCGCGAAATTGAGAATTAATTTTTTTAAACGTTTAATTTATGCGTCGTGAAATGAAATGAGGTAGATCAACGTGATTAGTGCTAGCTGCGGTCGCTTAAGTTTAAATTATACGATCTTAACACGATAACATGTTGTTTATGTTACTGTAAAGCTTTTTCTACATCGTAAACTTCTTTTATATACGCGTGTTTGTGAATGCTTTTTTTTTTCTTTTCGAGTAATTATTGGATTACTGTATAACAACTGTATCTTATCTCAATTTACCTTTTGCATTTTTTGTGTAAAAAAGTATTGTTTTAGAGTTCCGTACCATTTCAAAGAAGAGCAATAAGGAGTCTTAGGTTCCGCTGTGACTGTATCTGTCTTATGTCTATCTAATATATATTTACCTCTTGGACCATAGCTCGCCGTCCGATCAAGGGCCAGGTCCAAGTGGACGGCGCATAGTTTTCCGCGCACGCCTCAAAGACCTGTCAGCAAACTGACGGAGCGAAACGAATGATACGTGCTAACATCTGTCGCGGTCGAGGGAATATCATAAAAGGGCACCGCTCACTGGAATGCAAAGAGCATGTCAAGAAAATAGGAATAGAGAGGTTTTAAGTCCGTAAGTCTGATAGTTCGCTTCTCCTTCACCAAGGGCGGGAAGACGAATTTGATGCTATTTACACAAAAAAAGGAAATAATAGTTTGAAACTAAATTAAAGAATTGCATTTTTCTGTGTTCTTTACTCGATAAAATTAAAAATAAAGAACGGAAGGCACAGAACCTATCGTCTCCAAGTCCGACTTGCACCGGGCCGAGATTTTTTCATCTTATTATCGTATCTCGAATATAGTTCCCCATCGAAACAGATGATATCGTAGTAACTTATCGTTTTACCACCGCTATCATGTACTAATGATCACCGTTGCTCGATCGCGTTACCTAAAGAAAACACGCGAAGCCAAGCTTGCTTTATGTCATATTATAATAAGCTCTTTTATATAGGTACTTTTGAATCTCAAATAAACAAAGAAAAAATTCTTTGTCTAAAAATAAGTATGCCAATCAACACGAAAACCGACGTCCATTAAAAATCAATTACAAAAATAATGTCGAGCGGATGTTGCCAGACTAAAAAATAATTAAAAACGATATTTAAAAGCTCCCAGACAAGGGGGCTTGTCTGTTAAATTGTTTCTGACGTAATCATATTGACTGAAAACCTAATAAATTGCGTCATTCTATCTAATGGAAAATGTGATGTTCGCTTGCGGGTAAATACATTAGCCTACTCGACTTTGAATGACAGTGAAAAATCTTTTTAAATGTAAAAAACACTGACGAGCCTTCTCAAATGGTTTGATTACGTTCAGAATTCGAATAAATTTGAATTGATTAGAATGACAGCGTTCTTTTTTATTCGTATTATGAGTAATCGTGGCTTGTCCTTTATTTTAATATTTGTTGACAAATAGGATATTTTTTTTTTACTTTTGGGATGTTAGCTCTTTGACTACATGCGTGCTTGGATTTTTTAAGTGTTTGCGATTTACATTCCTATTTTATTCATCATATGGTTTGAAATAAAAATACAAATTACAGTGTAGGTAACTAAGTAACTACCCTTTATTAATAAGTTAGTAACATAAGTGTGTTACTAAAAATATTATGCTGAATTAGGTAGTAAAATTAAATTGATAGGTGTAAAGATGAAGAATTAGTACGTAATTACTTCGTTTTATCCACAACACCAATCACGTTTTAAAAACAGAGGTCATATAAATATTTGTTCCGTGCGGGAATCGAACCCGCGACACGCTGCGCAGCAATCCAATCACTCAGCCACTGACCGCCAGCCGGGACCTCATGTTCAACAGTCGTATTTGCGACTACTAGCAACGACGCAATCAAAATTCCATTTCTATTAATTAAACTTTGATTGCCTTTGTTTCTGTTTTTCATCTGCTTCAAAATCAAAGTCAAGTCATTTATTTCAATTAGGCAATCAAAGAGGCACTTATAAACGTCGAATATAAAAATTAAAGGAAATGGAATGGGATGGGATTGATTCTACACCCATTCGCAAGGGTAGGTTTGTATGGAGAAGAATGGGCAAGAAACTCCATACTTACTCTTTTTAAAATTCAATTCAATTAACTAGGTACGTTTCTCATAACCAGGTTACTTCCAGCCTCAAATTATTCTCCACACGAAGAAAAGGCGCTTGAATAAACAATTCCTCACTCCACTACTCTTACAGCCAGCATTTTATCAAAGAAACCCAAATTACATGCACACAAAACACTCCCGACGTCAACAAAGCACGAACATTTCACGTAGAACTTTGCAGTCGCGCCCTTTTGCATCATAGATGCGTTTATTCAGCTCTTCCATTCATTCCATCTGACCTGGATTCCCTTCAGCTTATTTAAATTCCTCATTATTGTGCTTGTACTGCCTGTCGCCTGATATGGAGAGTAAGTGGAAACTATGTAGGAATTTCTTACGATTAGTGGTAGACTATTCTTTTCTGATTAATTTGATTGCAGTATGCAAGACAGTTCCGGAACACGTCGCGCTTCATTGTTTCTAAACGGCCATTGAAACTTTTCTAGTGGTCACCACTGTTGATTCTGGCTTTCAGGAGTTGCTATGGTTTGGTAATAGTGCGGAGGGATTGTCTCAAAAATAGTCGCTTTCGCTCCACTCAGTGCAGGGGGACTCATTTGATGATTTGATCACTTAAAAAAAGAGGGAACAGGCATAATAAATATTGTGTAATGTACTAATAGCGTAGTTACGTACATTTGACAGCACAATAGTGCAGGCCAGCCCATCTATTCTCTCGTTAATCGGATACGTTTACCCAGCTATGAATGAAGCACGTGCATTAAAAATTCTTGCCGGTACTTGTAGCGAGGTAAACATTGTGTATAGTTGCTACGTAAAACGAAACATTAGTGATGAGATGTGTTTCGTTCTACGCAGTTCGTAAAAAGCTAATGGGCATTTTCACAAAAAAATATAGGTATTATAGGAAGTAAGATGTAATTTCAGCTACATTTTTTATGTGAGATTGTACTTGTTTGCATTTCATTAAACTCTATATTTTACGATTTTTAGCTTAAAACCAATAATTAATCACGTAATTATGAGAAATAAAATTAAATAGAGCGTAAGTCAAGGATATTTCGTCAGGTTTGTTACTTAAATTAAATGCGATTAAAAAATAAACAATCAAAACCATCAAATTTTCTTTAATACGAAATAAAAGAGCACACGTTGGATCAACTAATTCAATTTGAAAAAATACGATATATATTTTAATATAACCAAGAAAAATGCCTCCTTATTACATTTTGTTACCAGTGATGACATTCGAACCTTACGATATTCTATTATTCAGATTAAAATACGAAAGTACACAAAATTAATATAAAACGTATCTTGTTATTAAAATTTGTCATTTACTTAACATCGGAATTTAAGTTTTAATGATTTAAATTATCAATAAAAAAAGATTTTGACTTGAAAATAAGGGGGACAGTAACAAAGCTGATGGTAACAAAATTGTTACGAAGCATTTACACTAGGTTATGTTTTCTTACACTAATGAGGTACTTCTTGAGCTTTTTTTTTTGAAATCAAACACAATTGAAACTTATCCAAAAACATCAAATTATCTTGTTATTAATAACCAATGATGCACATTTTACACGATAAATAGTAAGTATAGATATTTTTACATTATTAATAACAATAACGAATAGTAATTTCACGCTTACGTAGTCGGTAAGCCCTAGCGAAACACTATCTTATATAAATCTTATATAAATTTTTATAAATTATTGAACATTTAACTCTATTTATATTCTAATATTTGGTATCATCAAACAATACTAATAATAACGACAGTTACTTGTATTTTAAGATTGAACATATTATTAAATCTGTATCAAACTAAATTAAATATACATAATTATATTAAATTATTAAAGTAGGAACTGCGTTAAGTCTTTACGTTTAAGTTACTTAAAAATACCTTCAGACTAAGTTTAGGAACGAAACAATTATTTAGTCTTAAATTGGTTACATACATAATTTAAAAATCATATAGTAAAAAGCGTTTCGTAGAAAACATTTTGACCTTCTCCCACCACCAATTGTGCCCGGCTCACCATGGCCTTGTCTTTTAGTCGTGAATCTGGTGTGCTGAGCAAGTCATCTATTTGTGGCGGTTAAAAGACTAAAAAATGTAGTAAAAAAAAACAAAATCAATTTACACAATACTGACATTCATCAGTAGGGTAATGATCATAGACACTAAAATCACAATAAGTACACCAAAAAAATGGTGTTTTTAGCAAGAACTTGATATCTTGTCTAGACATAGGCATAAAGAAGTGTATTAATCTTGAATTTGCCATGTCTACTCTTTCCTTGCATCCATAGCAATAATTAGATAAAATAAAATGGGTCTCTTTCCATGGCCATTGTAGTCTGTTATCATAAAATAATATTAAATCTTGATGCGTCAAAACTTTATCAATATCAATCTTGATTCCCATATTGTATAAATCTTTTAGTTTCTAATGCAATTACAACAGGATTAGCACTAGTTAATCTGAAAACAAAGGAAAAATATTTAAAATTGACGTTAAATAATTTACATAAAACTGAACTGTGTAAGTATATAAAAAATATTCGAGTTAAGTACCTTCATCTGCAAAGCAAGCGTCACATATGTAATCAAAGTAAGTAGGACCCTTAACACAATCTTCACAGTATACATTTTTACACGCCAAGCATCTTATATTCTTGCCAAGGACCGAACATGAACATTTGTGGCACTCTGCAAAAGTCTTAGAGGAGATATTTTTTACACCTTCTTTGGTATTATTTAATTTATTTTCTTGATCGGTATTTGGTAATAAGATCAGGGGCAGCAATTCTATATTCATCAAATCCGATTCTCCTTCATTTTGGGAACAGTTACTAATACTGATGCAGTCATCTTCTGCACCGTACATATCAATGAAATCACGAAGTTGAGCCTGATTATCTGTTGCTACTATTTCTAGGGAAGGTTTATCAGAATTACGCTTGAATAGTCCAGTATTAATTTTTGAAGTTGATAGAATCGAAATATTTTCTTTGTCATCATGGTAAATTGGCTGTAGAATAGTATGGTTTTGGGGAGAAAAGCATTTGCAATCTCCTCGTAAAGGTTCACAGAAACAGCTCACATCTCTAAATTTAATAGTGTTCGGCTTCGTTGTGGTTATGATTTGGTGCAATTTCATAGTCCCTTTTAAGGGAATCAAACTATTCGGAAGCAATTCAGCTATTCTCTTAACTTTTTCTTCTTGAATCAAAAAGACTTTAATGTTTTTGACGGTTGATTTTAATAGAGTGTAAGCATCAATTGCATTTGTGATGTCAAATCCGTAGCATATTTTTTTGTCCAATATTCTCTTAATACAACCGCCAATACCATCAGCTACGCTTTTACCGTGGCCACTTTCAAAAAATGACCATGTAGATGATTGCAAATTATATTTTTTTGTAAAGTGTATGAGTAAATAGAAGTTATTTTTTTGTCTATATTGCGACGTGGGTCCGTCGGAAAAAAAATGTATCACATTGACATTAGGAGAATTTTCTTTGATAAGGTCGAGTATTGGGGTTAAATGCGCCCATATTAAGTCACTTACTGTAAGTCAAACATAGTTGTCTGACAGTGTTCAGGTAAAACAAGACATACATTATGCATGAATCATTAGCAGAGAAATATGCTTCTGTTATTACTGTACCAACAAACTATTCCGTTGGATCAACAACATGATCTCTGTATTAACGATCTTGATTGTTTGAATCCAGTAACCTAGCAATGGTGTCTGTCTATTTGATTGATTGTTAAAACTTCTGTCAAAAAGTAGCTGGTATGAGTTTGCTAGAAACAATCTAGTAGATATTTTTTTTACTAGATATTTTGCAGTCTGACATTCCTCGATTGAAATTGGCTGCTTGTTTGGTCTGAGAGTTCTATTCTATTATACAACGTACACGAGTACTAGAATCCATTCATGATCGCGACCGATCACTTGAAACTAGTCGTGATCTTCAAAAGAGCAGCAGGAAAAATCTTGCGGTTTTATTTTTCGGTATTCAGTTTTCCAAATTGTTTTTGATTGTACAATTTGTTATGCCAGACAGATTATTCATTGCTTTGCAATGGCTTACATGTAATCCTTTCTGTTGCATCAATATTATTATTTGTTTCATCTTCAGTAAATTTTTAGATCAAAGAATATTCAGTGAAATTGAAATATTGCGAATTTGTTTTCTGAATGAACACTCAGAATCCAGCTTATTTGTTTTGAAATGCTGAATTGAGCGTAAAATTGCTTTTTGAATCGAAATGGACGCCTACTGTTGAAGTCAAATCTATTTCACTTTATTCAGCAATGTCGAAGTTTAATTTATTTGGGTTTAGTGTTAGCTCTATCGTGTGTGGTATGGAGCATTCATTTGTATTTTCTGTCGCAACTAGGTCCCGAGATATGCCGCGGCAGGCACATTTCTGCTATCTGACATTCGCCACCCCCCGCATTGGGGTGTTATCAGTCAGCGACATCCCGACCTCCACTATCTAACCCAGTACGTCTGTAAGTAGGGTAAGCTTTATTGCAGACTAAGGACCTTTTACGTTTGGGATAACAGTTTCTGTTTGTGATATAATAAATTCCCTTTGTTCTGGAATTTTATGTCTCATTCGTTTTTGGGTAGAAATAAAATCGCGTGACCTTACATTTGTTTCGGCCAGCAAAAATCGGAGGGCATAAAAGCTGTTGTTCCAAAAATTCTTTGTTAAAATTGCACGGAGCGTCAAACAGTACAAATCAACAGTCGTAAATACCGCTTGCATTGAATTGGTACACATGTTCGGAGGACGGTTCGCATTCACGGCGCAAAATATTTGTTTTGATATTAAACAAGAGCCATTAATATAAACACGCCATGTGGTGCGACGCTTCAAAGACCAACGTTATAAATTATGTAGTAGCGACAAACGCTTTGTAACATTATCCTCTCCTGAAATTGTCTGAGAATTTTGATGACAGGGCAGGGCACAAACGTACGTACTGTCGGAATTGTCCGCGAAAATGTAAACAATTTGGTAATGAAATTATGCTACTTGTATGTATGCTGTCTGTCTTTGAGAACAACAAAATCTTGGAAGAGGAAGGAGATTCAAAGTAATTGCCGAAAATTTCAAGAATTCGCTGCCCCTTACCCTACCCCGCAAACATATTTTACATTTATAATATTAATTTCTGTTATGTTGAACTTATATCGTGACCCCATTTCGATTGCCATTTGTTGCTATGTGGATAATTCAATAACATGCGTAACGTATTTTCTTAAGTAAACAAGATAAGAAGCATAACATGTATTTCGTAGTTGCAAATCAATCTGTATACTGTTGCGTTGCAGTGTTGATAAATAAAGACAAAAGTACTCAATATTTTTATTATAAATGTCATGATGTAATTCATGAACCTACAGCTTCTCAGCATGAAACTAAATCTCTGAACAGCCATCGCTTCTCATTTCTGCAACTGTAAATCTATTTATATCCCATCTGCTTGATCGCTTGTCCCATAAGTGCCGTTATCCAGCTGTGCTTAATTACATTTTGATATGAAATAATTAGCGCTGTGCGAATTAAAATAACGCGTTGGTTACATACTGTGCACATGACGTCGCCCTCATTGTTTGAAGCCAGCTATTGTTCACAATTCATGGAAATTGGAGCATTCTGTATCATTCCTATTATAAATTGTGACGCCTTAGGACTTCTTTGAGCTTTGACGTGGGTTTAAAGTTCATGATTTGCATATTTGTGGTTTACTTCGTGGTAATCGGCGTAGGTGTTGGTCATTACAGTTTTGTCGCTATTATTGTAATTTAATAACTGTAATTTTATATTTACATTTGTAAGAATGCTTTTTACAACGGTTCCTATGGAATGATCATTCGTGTAATATTTTATCAATTATTTTATTTTTGCTGGAAAATTATTTTTAATCTCTACAGTCTGGTTGAAATCAGTTCAATGTCCTTCTTTGTTGATGTTGCGCTCATAATGTAATATTAAGTCTACAAGGTCTATATAATACCTTATCGCATTCAGATATTGCCGTATTTGATAATATTATGACATTTTACATAATTTGTATTCTTTTTGTTGCAGGTAATCATTGTTTGTCTGCGGAAGAGTTTTGTGCAAAAAGCAGTAATGGGCCCAGAGAGGTCACTTAATGGACACCGGACGGTATAATTTATTTAAATAACAATCAAATCCTTGTCTGCTTCCGGATTTACAATGCGAGATTTCTTGCGTTGCTCATATCAATGAATGCAGCCTATGACATAGTACCGCAAACCTCATCAGATTCCAATTCAAATTCCTATTAGCATAGCTAATCAAATTCTAAATTTGGTTCAAAAAGCACTACTGGCATACAAATTCCGACCTGATTTCGTGCAGAACCACTTATTCTTACCCATAACACGTTTCCGTCCAATTCGTATCGTAGCAACAAGTGACGGATTTCACTTTCGCGTTTGCCGGGGTCGCTGAACTGGCTATGTTTGCCCTACCGGCTTGGCTTGAAAAACTAAAGTTAATTGCTTGCTAAAATCTCAAGCAAACAATGCTAAAGCCTTTATTACAAAGGTATACGGTCTAGAATTGACGTGCTTTTGTTTTATGTAAGAGCATTAATAATGCTTGCAGAAGGCCACCGTCCAGCGTTTTACCTAATCGCGTAAGCGAACTGATAGTAGAATGGCCATAGATGATAGCATTGTTAGGATTGGCCTTTCAGCTGATCGAATATTTTACGATAATAATACCAATAACCTAGTATTTAGCCAATAAAGTTGTAAGTTAGAAAATGTTGGTATTAGTTTAATTAATTATTATTCAGGTTTCTGCTGAAAGACTCAATCATTACAAATTCCGTAGGAACAAAATATACTGTTGTCCAATAGATATTTCTTTAGAGAACAATCAAAAGTTACCTTTGCCTTTAGAAAGACCAGTAATTGGAAGCTGAGTGGTCAGAAAATTTGCTGCTCAGAAAATAATTTTGGTATACCGGCCAACTCACGTTATTGTTATATTTCTCTTATAGCGGCCATACACCATACTGCCTATCGTACAATCGGCATGACGATCGATTTGATCAAATTGGCAGTTCGTCCATATACACCATACACCATACTGCCTATCGTACAATCGGCATGACGATCGATTTGATCAAACTTCAATTCGGCAGCAGTGATGCCAACTAAGCAACTTTATAGCTAGATCTAGCTATTATTCGGTGACAGACAGCTACAATTTTATAAAACTTGTGGCTTAACTTTTAGCTACTTTTTTACCGACTTGTTTTATCCCACTAGTGGGAATCAGTTGGTAATACAAGTGAAAGTGAGTTCAATCGATTTTCGACTTTATTGACATTTATGCAAACACCGGATTTTAATGAAGGAGCAATGTTAGCTAACGAGAATGTGAGAAAAAACAAACTAAATTTTGAATGTCAATAAGGTCGAAAATCGCTTGAACCTGTTTTTTAACTTGCTTAACGATAGCAAGTTAAAAAAAGGTCAGGCGATTTTCGACCCTCCATTCCATTCCACTCCACTCCACTCCACTCCACTCCATCGCAGTCTGTAAAAAGTGTCGTTACAATTTTTTCCGCCTAGCCCCCTTTCGCAACGCGCCATAAGGAACTTCGTTCCAAAAAAATATACGTTTCGAATTGAGAACCTCCTCCTTTTTTTACGTCGGTTAAAAAGTAGCTACCGAATATTAGCTAGATCTAGCTATAAAGTTGCTAAGTTGGTATCACTGCTGCCGATTTGAAGTTTGATCATTCCGATTTGATCAAATCGATTTGATCAAATTGGCATGATCAAATCGATTTGATCAAATCGGCATGATCAAGCCTATTGTTATGCCAATTTGATGGATTCCACGCCCACACACGGTCAAATCTAACTGATCAAATCGGCAGCGTCATGCCGATTGTACGATAGGCAGTATGGTGTATGGCCGCTATTAGTTCCCTTTTTGTCCACTCGATTACCCCTCCCAGTTCGCCAAATCAATAAAGCTTTTAACGTTAATGGCCGTCTCCGGCGATGTTTACGAATTAACCGACCTCAAATTGTTGATGGTTTTCTGAGATTCGTTCGCATTTCATGCCATTGTTATGTTCTTCGTCTTTTGACGCTGCGTCATTAAAATGTTTATTATTAAGAACAAGTACCTAAGTGTTTTTATAAACGTTGAGAACCTCTTTTCTTTAATTTATGAATTCTTTGTTGTATGTTTTGTGTCTGATTAAGAAGCAATTTGTAATCTTTTGAGCTTTGCAAGTTGGTTTTTAAGACAGAATGAAAAGTATTTCATTTTTATTAAGATAATTGTCTTGTTCTCAATATTATTTTGGCTTCATGTGCTTCAATTGTCGCATACTAATGTGCAGTGCAATGTTTTATAAATTCTTTTCTCTGTATGAAAATACAGAAGAATATGTCACTTGCTTGTGTTTTTTGTTAAAATCATCAAATGTGTCCTCCCACCCAGGGCAGAGCGGGAGGGACTGTCAGACCCGTACTGACTAAAATCCACGATGTCCTTCAGTAGCCCTTTCTGTACCGGGGTCGCGGTATACGTGTGTCCCGCGACCCCGGCAGGCTTTGGCCTCTAAAGGGGAGGGGGGGCGTGATAATGCTGACGCTCTTTGAGGCGCACGTGGAACACAACGCGCCGTCGACCCGGGCATGGTCCATGTTCGGGCAGCGAGTCGCCCATTACTCGCCGCCAGCATGCCCGCGCCAACGGTGGCCGGAGATCGTCTTGTGACGTCAGTCGCCGTGGGCGTCTACTACTGCGGCTGGGATGGAGGGAGGACGCTGTCCTCTCCCTCTGGCGGCGCGCCTCCTCCCTCGCGAAGCATGACTGCTTCGCAGAAGGAGGCAACCGCTTCCCACTCCGTCTCGCCCCGCAGCATGACCTCGACCAATGCCGGGCGCGAGAGGTCTCGTGGACGTCGCGAGGACACGGCGGTGCTCTGCCCATGTCACTTGCTTGGCATAGTAAAAATATTAGTAGGAGTCGTTCGAATGAAAATATATTTTTTATTTGGTCTATGTTGACGACATATTAGGTATTCAATTCTTGTCTGATAGACTGATATTAACTTGACGTGTGTTTATACTGAGTGATCTAACAAATTTTGTAAAAGTCTTGAATTAAGAGTGTTTGTTACTGAATCACTTCAGAATAGCTGACTGAATCTCAAAGTGGCTATGTTCCCATGAGATAACTTCCGAGAACACGTGGGCGAAGTCTCCGACAACAGCTGGTTTTCGTATAAATGGTAAAATGCTAGTCTATCTTCACACTTGAAAGCGAAACTTCAGTAAGTATCTTAAGTTTCATCTCCCGAAACCAATGGAGTTTGCCAAGCGGTTTCAAACTTGCAACTTCTGTCCATCTCATTGAATCTATTGTTGTTGCTCAAGTTATCAACTTGCACGATAACTTGGACTTCATTGTTCTTATTGTTGGATATAAAAGCATGATGAGAACATAATTAGACAATGATGTTGACCACAACTGTCGCGTCCTTTGACTAAAACTTTATTTCTGAGATAACAATATAACATAACCCTTGAAATCTTCGAAAGTTTAGCCAGTGGTGTACCTACAGTATTCTCATTTCGCCAGTTATGTTTAAGAGGGGGCAAGCGTATTGCCGTCAATCAGACACAAATTGAAGCTACATGGCTGCTGTTGAGAAATTCTTGATGGAAATGCTTAATAACACTTAGCCCGTCTTGAAAGTGGAACTGAGGACCTCATGTTCAATATTCATGCTTGCGGCTACTAGACCAACGTTATTATTATTGTGGGTCTGTGTTGTCTCATTGTCTCAAAGGCCTGTTTATCCTTTCGCGATCTAGTGCGATTGTAGGCCAATCTTTTTAACTAACTACGGTAGGGTTATGATTTTGACCGGTATGTATGTTCATCTGTTCCCTCATCAATCTGAGGTTTTAGTTTTTTTTTAGAATATTATTCATCCCGGCATTTCCTCCTGTCTCATTTTCTTTATTTCTGTGTTTGAATTCAAGAGTAATATTAATTGCTTCAAGTATAAAATCGTGTTCTGAGTCAGTTTATATTACTAATTAAAGTCATTGTTAAGTATTTGTTTGCCTTCTCTGGTATTATTATGTTAACTGTTGTATCCAAACGTCATGTGTGAACAACTGTTTACTTATTTCATGTAACTGTATGAATTTATTAACCATTGTTTCTAATTGTTTTTTTTTAATTACCTAGAATATTTTATTAAATTATTATTTTCTCATGGTTACAGTTTTTGTTTAATATTCAAATAAATTATAACAAAGGCTTAGATTTAGGTCAGCTTCGTGAGAAGATGTTTTCTAGACTATTAAAGTGGTTTTTATCTAGAATGATCGATGGTTAAGACTTAGTCTAGCAGCTAGCAAGAACTCATTAAGAAAGTGTTGGTAAAAAATTATACCAATTTTCTCAAGTTATTTTGTAAATTACGTTCTTATTTGTACTGCAGCAAATTCTTTATTCTACACTAGCTTTTCACAGCCGCTTCGCTCGCCCCCTAGAAAAACGAACAGGCACTTTATGATACAATAGAGAATAGCCCGGATGCGAATATTGGCAAATTGCAATAGGCTTGTGGAGCAGAAAAAGCCATCAGGGATACGAAGTCAATCAGAAATCAATCTGGATGGCCCCCCGACGCAACATAAATGAACATGTTAAAATAAACCGGAGCGCACAGTAGTTCCATATGATGTTAAACATCTGACATCTCATCACCTTAATAATAATATTCCACAACTATCACACAACACCTTGGTGATAAGCAATGCGACTTCGCCTTTGAGACACTTTAATGACCCATCCAAACATAGAGTACGGCAAGACTTACTATCATCTGACGTCTCACTCTCTACCACTAAGCACGTTCATTGGTCAAATCAAATAGTGCGCATTGATTTGAGCAATCATTTTTAACTTTGAATCGGTCTACACACTTCCGCCCCATTAAAAAAAATCTCCCACAAAAGTGTTAGGAAAGATGTTACATACTCGTACAAGTTTGAAATATAAACAAAACGAAGACACGATCCAATGAACTTGAAACTAGTAGAAATCGATGCACTGATTTCAATATTCAAATCATACTAGGCATAACAAGGAAAGTAAAAAGAGAAACTGATTTGGATTCGTTAGACAATGAAGAATTCAAATCAAGAATTTTATTCATTCATTCAACAACAAATAATTACCTTACTGACCTTCACCCAGTAAATGTTGCAAATTTTATGTTTCGGAATGTTTTTAGTGAAGCCGTGATTCTTTCCGCTGCAATTGTTAAGACAGTTTTATTGCCTAATGTCGGTATAAAGTAAATAATCTGAGCGAAATATAAACTTTTTTTTTTTTTTTTTTTTATTTATTTATTCAGAAACGTGTAACATATATATTTAAACACATGTTTTCTGCCAAACTGCAATACAGTTTGTCGGCAGTGTTCTCGTGAATACGCATACACTCTTTGCATAAAAAATAAACAATAGGTACATACATACAAAATATCATCGATTAGGTATACACAGATAATTTTGTTAATAGGTATTTTATCCACCAGTTGTAGGTAGTTGATACTATTTGTGACGACGCTTTACGAAACGCTATTATGGTGAAAGTAATAATAAACTAGATTTGTGTTTCGAATGAAGCGTATTTGATGCTGTTAATTATTTTGTGCCACTATATTATGGAGATGAATAGACCGCTGTTGCTAGACTGAAAATAGTTTCTATTGCTGCTCAAATAAAGCAGGTTTTTCTTAAAACAGATGAAATAGTAATCGATGAGGATACAGTTTCGTGCTCAACAAAAAAATTATGAAGTGTTTTCTATGTTAATGGACTTAAAAAGATAGGAAATCGAGGTCGTATAAACATTGGAAGTGAAGATACATTTTTAAGTGGTTGTAATGAATAACGGTCATCGGCGTGGGTTAAAGAACATCGGTTAAGTGTGCTATCACTAAACACTCACATCGTTTTAACAATTTACTGTTCGCCTGGTTAATTCTTTGATCCTAAAATGGGGAAGATAAGCCGCAAAGCTTTGAAATAAGTCAAACAAATTCCATCCATCTTTTCCTTCCGGGTGCTAATGAACTTGTAGATGAAAATGATTTAGGTTATGATTTCACTACTATTTATAAATGCGAAACTTTGCGATGATGGATGGATGTATCGAAGGGTGAAATGAATGTTTGTAACCCTTTCGCACTAAAAATACTATGCGGATTTGAATGAATTGGGCACATACAGACTATAAGTATGTTTATATCTCGGTAGTTTAATCCCGTCGTGGGACAATTACTGAACTTCACAGTGGAGAAGTCGCGGGCATAAACTAGTTTAATGTAAAGCAATTTCTTTCAAGATTGTCTTCAAGAACCAGATAATTACCTAGCCCTTAAGATTAAATTGAAATCTCGGATAAAGTGGAGTAACGAACCATGCCAATGAACATTACCCTCTAAATCGTATAACATTAACCCATATTATCAAATTACAAGGGTTTCCATAATAACTAGTAGTAGAAGTCTCCTTCGGAAGAATTTGATAATGGTTATTGGGATATAGAAAGCTAATAAAGTAGAAATGGAATTAATTGTTAGAATCATCAAGCTTGTCTGAACTTCATAATATTTTAGAAAGTTGGAAAGAAGTTGCAGCAGATATAATTATGTATATTGAAAATCTAAGTAGTAAAAGTGTTGTGTTGCTTGGCGCAAAACTCGATACCGACTATACAAATTCGGCTAGGTAATTATTTTTGCTATTGTGTCTTCAAGTTATAAATTTTACTTTTCTATCCACTGCCCATTTTCTTCATTAGTAAATTGCATCCGTGTGAAGTCGGGGCAGTCACTAGTAGTGAATACAAATTACCGACTACAGGTACTAAAAGGAACATTAAACCTCAAACACGCAGTGGTTATTTCACGCAATGGTTAAGTTTACATTAGGCTACGATAATCAAAGACCAGACCAAAACCAGTAATATTTGCCTTATAGATTCATTCAGCTAGAATTCCGCATCGGGTTGTAAATTCTTCAACAGTTTTATTCTTCACGCCCACATCCTCGGGCGATATAACTAAATCTTTCTAACATAATCATCAATATAATTACAAACAACGTACGTAACTGTTAGTACTGCGGGTCGTTTACCGCCAGTACTGAATACCGGTCGTCTAAATCACCGGATTTAGGACACATTCGTCATCATCATCCTTGAACTTGTGGCACACTTTGAGGTGAATGTGCCACTCGAGGTATACGAGCAATGAATTGTTTACGAGCAGCAAGTTTTATAGTGATATTCATCTTCTGTGTTAATTCGTCTTCTTTGCGAATCATTCCTCCTTCTGTGTTTATTATTTTTCTTTGCGTATCATCGATGATAATTTCGTACTATACAGTTTAGGGCCAGTAAGTGGCTATGTTTGTCGCCGCATCTGAGACATTGTTCAAATTGTTGAGGACACTAATCTTTAATTTATTTGTTTATTATTACGAAATAGATCTTTTTTGGGTTGTTAATAATTATCGAATGAGTCCTCCCACTCTGTGTGGAGCGGAAGGGACTGTCTGTCTCTTTCTGGTTAAAAACCATCTCGTTCTTTCAAATGCCCTTTGCGTTCCACAAAGTCCTGCTTAGACAGCCCCAGGACCCGAAGTTACGATAGTTACGCACCTTACGGTTAGCTATCTGTTGGAGTATTTGGGCGCCATTCATGGATCTCGTGTTTGACAGTTGTAGACTTGTAGAATTCTTGGCAGTGTCATTCTTTTGTTATGTTGGAGGTATTTAGTTCTCATCAGAGTTGGGTTATTTAGGTTTAAATGACACCGATACGTTGCAACTGCTATTAGTATTTGTTAGAATTGGCAATAATTTGTCAATTTAGTAATTTTGCCTATTTTATTGTTGTACTTAAACTATCGGATAAGTTCAACAATGGCGCGATCGGTTGCTATGATTCGTTCAATGTAACAAACTGTAATAGGAACAAATACGAGTATACAGAGATAAGAACTTATAATTAGAACGACTGTTTAATCAATTAGCACTATGTCAACATCCTTTGACATGTAAAATTTATCAAAACAAATACAGTTAAATGTAACACATACGTACTTACCAAGTGCACGATAACACCAATTGATTATTTTAATACGCATAATACTTATTTTTGTTAGAAAAACGAGAACATTAATAAATTCATCAAATCATTTGGTATTCCAAATGAAGTGAATAATGAAATGAAATAATCGAGGTAAACGATATCTCTCCGCAAAATCATTGGACTGAGCAAAATTCAATTGCAGAAAGCGCTTTCGAATGTTTCAGCCGGGCCCGTAACAGGCAAAATTAGCGAATCGTCTATCTTTTGATTGTTGTAGTAGCTACTGACTATGGAAATCTGATTTTATCCGTCGGCTTGATCGACTAAGCACTATATTTTGAGCTTTAAGATCTAAAACGTGACGTTGAATTTTGTTTTCTTTTAGAAGTCTCAAACTCTACTCGTTACACAAAATTTTCCTTATTTTGCCATTTTTTTTTCTTTGAGACAAACAAGACTTTATCAAAAAATGTTACTTGTATTCAGTTTCACGTACAAAGTGAGCCCTAATTGATGTTTCACGTAGCGACAAATGCTGAATTTTATTTCAGAGGCAGTTTAACCTTATTATTATTGAATCATTTTTTGCCGTTTATTCTGCGATATTTTATTCTTTTATTTTTCTCATTTCTGGAAAGTATTTCGAAAGCCCGGATCTTTTTTGCCCTTCAGGGTTTTTATCGATTCCTTTGTGAACCGTTGTTCCAATATGTACTCATATTTTTTCATCCGTAGTAACGATGTTGTAAGATTGAAAGCCTTTTGTTGGCACTTCTGGATTTACATCATTGTAAATATTTGCTTCTGTTGTTATGCTAATAGATTGGTGCAAATTAGTCGTGAAATCACTAGAATTTACATGAACGTGCTATAACTATGAAAGTTGAGGAAGTTGTGGTAATATCTAGTCATGCTGTATGTGAGTGATCACACCATTTGTCAATACTAGTCGAAAGTCGTCTCCTTCCTTTTAACGAATCCGGAATTCTGTAGCGATCTCGCAAAGACGTGACATGCATTTGAATTATTTTTGTTTTCAAATCCTGTACGTTCCAATAATGCATAGGTACTTTATATTTCAACGAATGAGAATGCCATAAAACTACCTCTACCTAACCTGTCGTGTCCTCCAAAACAAAGTGTTTCAGCTTTTAGCGAAAATTGCTTGTAACAAACATTATACGTTTTGGTGCCAGACACCACCTGCGCACTCTTGTCTACGTTTTAACATACTGTAATAGCTTCTATAATAACACCTGTAATTTCTTTATCATTTCCTAAAACAATAACTATTTAATGTGATTTCCTTGTTATATCGCTTCAGGCTATTAACGATGGACGTGAATATTTACGAGTGAGAAATTGAACGATTATTTTAATTTGAGTATTGATTGCTCCATTACTTGTTTCCGCTGTATCACTATTATTTCGGTTAGCACGTAAAGTCGTTCGTCCTAGACCAAAAATCTGACAGAACAAAGGGATTTCGTAGAGGTCAGATAAGATAGTCAATAGCTGAATGTAAAATACTGGTATTCAGCTGTATCCGGTTAGACTGCAACATATGTAGTTGTGAAAAGGCAAAGCAGATGTTTTAGCATATTTCTGTTTTAGTTGTATGTGTCACACACGATACAGGAGATTTCTTAAGGATCGGCAGCGTTTTAAGCTAAGTTTGGAATGTTTATTCTTACATGTGGATATTTCATTGGTACTAGGAAAATAGCAACACCAGTATAGCAATATCTTACATCGCAGTAATTAAAGTCGGACTTGGTCTTCCTACTCGAGCGTTATTAATTTGCTAATTTCTCACTGCCAAGGGATGCAACGTGCGGCGCGAGATAAGTAATTGACATTATAAGTCTTACTTTTCTCGCTTGGTTAGTTTCTAGTATGATTAGTGTATTGCGTTTAATATGCTTAGCAAGAATTATATTGCTCGTTTTTATGACACGCTTTATCTTCTCTTTTATTGATTTGAACTGTATATCTCAAAATTAAATGTTATGAAAAATATCTAGCTTTAATTCCGCTACAAAAATCCAGGCCTCATGCGGGATGCAGTCCCACCCTCCCGCCCTCATGCATATGCACATGAAGCAAAGGTCCCGCCCTCCCGCCCACATGCATATGCATACGTGCAAGAAAAATGGAAAAACATGCCATGCAATCAAACCTATACTCGACACGTGTTTCGCCCCTCCACGGGGCATCCTCAGGAGATGTTGACTCGACAAGCGCTCGGCCTCGAAAACATCTTGTCGAATTTTTCATAACATTTAATGTCATGGATTTCCGCAAAGTAACGCCTGATTCTATAATCTGTATATCTCAATGTTATTATTGATTGTTTGGCTGTAGATTTTTCTGCTCTGTTTTGTTTTTAGTATTTCTAAGTCCACCTGGCTAACTATCGTTATCTTATTTTATTCTGTCGCTATAACAACAATGTTATCAGCATTGTGTGTTTCAGCAGTTACGTGTAAAATAGCCAATTCCCTTGCAGTCGAGGACTTTGGTTGAAGTTCGCTTCCACCTTCAACCTGACACCAGGTGAGATGGAAGACTAAGTTTCCCCGTTTTGGTTAGTTTTGTATAATATAAGTCCAGTGGGATTGTAATACAGGTGGTTTCCAACTTAAACAACTTGTATTGTCAAAAACGAATTCTCATTAAGCACGCTGCAATGCTCACAGCACTGCTCATCATCAACAGAATATCTGATGTAACATTCTGTATGCAAAGTAACCCACAGTTCCTTTGTGTTCTGCCCTTGTAACGTCGATCGGTTAGTCGGATTAACAGAGCGGGACTCGGTTCCCGGTTACGTTACTCTGTGAACAACAATGTCATTCCATTTCAATTTTGTTACTTTCCCCTCTTCGGAGTTAAGTGTTTTGTTCCGACGGCAACATTACTTATTCGTTAATGTCATTCGTTTTTTTTGTGAGTATTGTACATCAGCTTCGCTTTTTATATTATCGTTCACCGTTTCTCATGTTGTTTATTGCTGAAAGCTGTTTTTTCTCGTGTGTTTCATTGTAAAAAAAATATATTGATAATAATATTTACCGTGTTTACAAGCAAGTGCTATTGTTGAGTTCATCCGTGACCATTAAGTTCATCAGTGATCATTAGATAACAGACCTGTTTCAATTGACTCATAACTCATTTAAGTAGCATCACAAATTCACCATTTACCACCAGTTCAACCACGTCAACTGCCTTTATGAGATTGGATTCCACATCAACCAGCAATATCTTACTTCATACACCACCACTTGCTGCAAGCAATCATACGATCCTTCGACAATCTCTGCTCCCAATATCTCCTAGAATGCTGGATTTTCGTTCAGAAACGAGTGCACTTTACGTTTGTCACTTAAAGACGGTCGTAACTCTTTCGAGAATTGAACTGAATTCGAAGACTTTTCATTGGAAAATATTTTTCTCACTAAGCCGATATTTTCACGTTTTATTTAGCTGACGTGTTCGCTGTGCGATTCTGCTGTAAATAAAGTCGTAAGTTTGATTCCGTCTTTGAGATAATTACTTAAGGGTATTTCTAGCAAGAATTTCTCGATAGTAGCCCGGTGTATATTATTGGTATTAAGCATTTACCCTGTCACGTATAACTAACATAATTGGTGAAATGCAGTATATGTAGAAGTACACATTTGCTCAGGTATTGATTGGGATGACAGGCCTGATGTTATGTTCAAGTCCAATGTTATGTCCATCTTAAAAAGGTCCTGAAACGCGAAAAGCATCAGAAGAAACGGTTTATAGTCAGTAAGAGCCTAAGAGTCTTGTCCACACGCCGGGAAGACTATATTGATGATTTTTATACCAAAAACAAACAAAAAAACATATTGTATGTAAATTCTATATGACTGTTTTTTGTTTGGGTTGTCATCTGTCCAAAGTAATTATCAACTTGCCTTATCTGTCCAATGGACGTCCACATTTGAATATGAATGGGCTTGTACCAAATCGGTATTGTATGCATATATTTGAGAGAAACTGCGCAGTTGTATTCACTTGTTCCACACAGTCTTTTCGCAGTTACTGTACCTATAATTCGACATCACTGTCAAATGACAGTGATCTGTATTGACGTAACTTGATTCTGACTTGCTGTTGAAAGCACCAGAGCGGCCACATTCTCACAAGAAAGAAAAAAAAAAGAATTGTCAATTTGACAGTAACCTTTATTCTCGTGGCAGCAACGTTGCTGTTTGATGAAGCAGCTCATCACCTGTTTAGCCTTTGTCCAACTATGATGGAACTAGTTTCCAGTGTAACCGGATGCAGCTAAATACATGGAGTTACTTCCTATCAAACGTCTACAACCCATTAATAAGCTCAGGTTGTCAGACTTTCGGCTCACCGATTATTTCTGACGGGTATCAAGAGGACAAGATCTACAAATGACAGCAGGGACTAACAGCTTAACGACTTACCTTCCTACCTGTTGAGTTGCAAGTTGCAACTGTCAGAGGTAAAATAACTGCAGAAGCACTATAGTTACTAACAGTGTTGGCTTGTCATCCTGATTGATTGACGAGATGTCGAGGTGTAGAAACACACCGAAAACAGACATGAATCAGTTACGGCGTGTTTATTATGCAGATGTTGTTTACTACTGATTTTAATGAATATTCATATCGTGGAAAACAGATGTCACCGCTAGTGGCGAATGCATGTACTTACAAAGTAAGTAATTAATGTCTTATTCGCGCCGCTCATCGCACCGCTTAGACCAAATAGTCGTGAACGAGGCTAGGCCAATATAATAGAGGACACTTGGATAGGCTATTGTCTCTACCCGGTTGCAAACCCAAATTTCGTGGCTTCTGCTGAAGAATTCCTGAAGCCAAAATACCTTATAACACTAGTGTAGTGACCCATCTTGGTGAAAGAATTTTCAAAATCGGTTCAGACTTTTTTATTATATCAATGTTAAACCTTGTATTACATCACATTTTTCCATCTGATTCTTTAATTAAGTTCCAAGAAAAATGTATTTCAAAGTAAATATTGGGAGTTTTATTTGCTTCCTCAGAAATATAAAAATTTTCGTTAATACCTTCAGAAGTATTTATTGAAATTTTCGATTGGAACTCAAAACTTTCTCCACTATTTGCGAGTTCCGATTAGGTAATAACATCAAAACATGGTAAATGATTTGGAAAAGTTTTACCCAATTGAATTGTGAATTGGAAACATGATTTGAACCCTTCTTCAACAGAAGTGGCTAAAATTTTGGTAGGTAGCATCAGATGATTTCACCACAAAAAACAGGTAGCATGTTTTTGACTTGTGCACGTAGTTTTATATTCAATTCTTAAATCAAGCTATTATATTCTATCAGAACAAACCGCCAGAAGACTGTATCTTTTCACAGTAGATGTCTGGGTCACCCCTATTTGCTGTGTGCACGATTTCACATCTCTGCTACACGCGCTGCGATCTATTTGAAAGTCCCCATCACAGAGTTCGCACTTAGTTAATAACATAGGACTTTCTTGTCCTACCCGTAATGACTTTCGGAGACGAAGCATGGACACTTACCATCGGCCTGGTCCACTTTAAGGTTTCTCAGCGTGCAATGGATAGAATTCGTAACGAAGTCATTCGCCAGAGAACCAAAGTAACCGACATTGCGCGTAGAATCAGCATGCTGAAGTGGAAGTGGGCCGGCCACGTCTGTAACTAAGTGTAGGACACCTTGCGGCAAGATGGGTCGATGATTTAAGGAAGGTGGCTGGCAGTGGATGGATGGATGCGGGGAGGCTTACGTTCAGCAGTGGACGGCAATAGGCTGATAATATAGGACTTTAACAACTGCGATATACCTCTGTCTGACCAACAGGCATTCCGATAATAACAGGCCTGATGTTATTTTCAGAAGATCTTCTCTACATCGTGTTCCTCTTGAGTCGTGAACATGATTACTCCAAAGTAAAGTCATCTTCTGAAGGACGATGTATCGCCATCTGTACTAATTCTATGTTGTTACGTATCATATTATAGTATTATCCATTACATTACAGAATTATCCTGCTTTACCTTATCACCAGACACAGCTACCAATGTTTTTGTTAGAGCTAATTGGACGTGGGTGATAATTTTATTTGGCACAGCAATGCCTTTGTTGACTCCAACAGTTGTACCAATTAATGTAATTAAATAATGATTTGTGACTCAATGTAGGTAAGATGCATAGGCGTTGTTGATTGGGTTAAGTTCAACGAGTTCGTGTAATGTCATGGCATTATTACCATAGATCATGATGAAAAGGGTTCCTATGTTATGCATGTTCGGCGTGATAAACATATACATTATGATCGGCTCGGTCTGATTAGGCACAGACTGGGTGGTATTCGGGAGTATCTTTTACTGCCCGGTTCTGGTCTAATATGTGAAGCATGTCAATCTAAATGTTCAGCAGTGGAGTGGCTAGAGATGTCAACATTACTGCAAGCTACAGCAAGCCTATAAGGCTGCATGTAACAGACTGTTCAGAAACCTTCAAATTATGCTGAGTAACAGGTTACAAAAGCAAGCTATGCTTTTAGGCTTATATGAAACACAGGTTGCGGGAATGTCCAGGGTTGCGGAATGTAAGTACCAGTTTGCGGGAATGTAAGAGATACGCAAACGTGGAAAGTGGAGGAACAGTAGTCTGAAATTCCATTCTGAGAGAAGTCATTTGATGATTTCACACACCCAAAACAAAAGGGTTGTTTTTGTATGAATGTGTTACCACTGGACTTCAAATCCTACATACAAGGAAACGACCCTCACCAAATCATCAATTGTGCCCCACACATAGCTATTAATTATCCAATCCCGAGTTTTAATCACTTTCTCTCACTTCTTCACCACATAAAAGCTCTCAAACATAATCAATTAGTTTAATTTGATTGCACAACGGCGATTTGCAATCTTTCTTCGGCACGTGGAGACCACCGTGTTTTTTATTATACACCATGTTTTATAACGTTTTTATCGTAATTAAACGGTGCCATGGTGGGCAGCCATTCGTTCGTTTTATTTTCATTCAATTTATGTTCGGTTTTATTCGGGTTGGAGTCGGTTTTATTCGTTGGATGTTGTGATTTAGTGTGATGGGTTCTTGTTATGGAGTTGTTAGTATGATGGTGATAATGTTTTATGGTATAGGGTGTTTTTAAGAAGAAGTAGATTGTCGGTACGAACAGGTTAGTACGGGGGTTGTACTGGTCGGAGCAGGCAAAATAGACCTATGTTATGTCATGCGCTCATACAAAATATTATGTACCGATCCGGATTCTTTGCGAAGGCACTCTTAAAACATTAAAAATACTTAATTCGAATAATGCAGGGTTCTGCAAAGATTTGATGGACATAGGAGGATGGCTGGAAAATGGGTGAATCGTAAGACAACGAATAAAAGTGAAGTCTGGAAGACGAAGACGTGCTGCATTGACCACAAATTAATTGGGATAAGAGCATCTTCTATGTAATACACGGGTTTTGAAATAGGTACCGGGCACTCGTCCTCGAGAGCCGATAAAACTTTCAAGGAACACCTCCGAAGTTTGGCTCTAAGAGTGGATTGGGCCAGAGCTGCCTTCAAGCGGTTCCTACCTACTGTCCTTTTCTTTTCCTCCCGGTCCATGGCCCTTTACGGCCTAGGATGGCAAGGTGTCCCGTATTTTACATGTTTTACTGTAATATTTCAAATTACAACACCTCGTTGTTAATCGATCACACTAAATCATACACCTAGATCACTCCAGCCATCGTGTGAACCAACCGAACAACAAATTGAATGCATTCACAAATTACATAACGATGTTCTAGTTGGTGCTATCCGTCCGGTAGTAGTGGACTAGTGGGTGACTCACGCGCAGTTCCTAACCCTAAAATAGCAGCACAATTGTGAGGGATCGTGAGTAACCGGTTCGGCATCCTAACTGCCTGGTTTCTGATATTTTTATTGTTAGAACAGAACATCTATTTTGTGTAGATATGGGCTTGGGCACAGTAGAGATAATTAGCTTTGTACCGAGGCCTTAAACTTTGAAATTATCCCACGGGACTGGTTTATTTTATACCTTATGACACTTGGGGACACGTCATCCCCAAGTGTCATAAGGTAAATTAACCGCAAAAATTCAGAAGATGTCTCCCTCCCTAAAAACAAATTTATAGACGTACACTTTTTTTGTGAATTTTAGAACCAATGGTCTGAATCGATTTACACACACGTGAAAACTATTTACACAAATTGTAAACATTCTTCAGGTAACGAATTTGTCGTGAGTACGTCGGGTATGTTCTAGAATTCTAGATATCTGATTATATTTTGGGTTTGGAGTGCGTAATAACTCTCAATAAACTAAAATAAAACAAACCATAACATATCTTAGTAGACAACCATGACCCTCGTGTTTGATTCAACAAAAAAGAGCTTTATTTGATTCACTGGTTATCTTTATACATGAGTGTTTCTAGACTGCCTAATGTATAGCGGTAGAAATGTGACTTATTGCACCGTCTGGTCGCAGTGCGATATCCTTCTCAGAAGCTATTGGAATTTTAAATCATATATTGAATATCGTCATGTATTTTATAGACACCGAAATTGCTTCAGTATTGCCAATGAGATATATTATGAAGAATTTAATATTCTTTGGCACTGCATTCGTTCACTCAACTGTGTACTCGAGGCGTGAAAATCATTATCAACTGCCAAGTCTTTTTCCAACTATGTTTGGGTGGGCTTTCAGTTGAACCGGATGCAGCTGATTCAGTCACATCAGTATTTTACATGAAGCGACTGCCTTTCTAGAAGACCTCCACGACCTAATACCTGGGTAATATGATACCCCTTGGTAAGGCAAGTAGGTCTTTCACTATCCGCATCATCTCAAAGCTCAAAATCGCTCAACGAGCTATGGAGAGGGCTATGCTCGGTGTTTCTCTACGTGATCGAATCCGAAATGAGGAGATCCGTAGACGAACTAAAGTCACCGATATAGCCCACCGGATTAGCAAGCTCAAGTGGCAAACGTCCGTTTCAACCGCGCGGCCATGGCATTTTTTTTTAATAAAAACCACGCCATCGAAACGCGGCGAACCGCGCGGCCATGGAGATCTTTAAAACTAAGCGTCGCAGAGACCTGAAATTTTGGGAAATAGTAGATTGATTGCGTAAAAAATTTGTAAAAATATAGAAAAAAATCCTGTGTTTATATTTTAGGAGCTGTAAGGCTAAAACCTCATGGCCGCGCCATTGAAACGGTGTCAAAAACGTTATCGCCGATATCTCGCTGAAAAAACATCGCAGACGTCTGAAGTTTTTTGTAAAACACAGATCTGATTTTGTCGAAACTAGTAAAAATACAACAAAAAATCCTAGGTTTATATTTCAGGAGCTATAAGACTAAAACCTCATGGCCGCGCCATCGAAACGTTGGAAATTTTGTTTTTCGCGAATATCTCGCTGAAAAAGCATCGCAGAGGTCTGAAGTTTTTTGTAAAACCTAGATTTAAAGTTGTCAAAACTAGCAAAAATACAACAAAAAATCCTAGGTTTATATTTCAGGAGCTGTTGAACAAAATCCTCAATGCGTCTTGAATATGTCGATTAGGGTGACCACGGATTATTATTTACAGAGACTTTCCACCTTTTTTTATTAGAAATGAAATCTCAAGAATTCGGTGAACAATAAGGAGCAATAATATGGCTATTTCTTTAAAAATCACGTAAATTAGAGATTGTTCGCTTACATTAAGACATAAATTTCTTTAAAAATCACTTAAAATTTAAGTGATTTTTAAAGAAATTTGATTTAAGTTTAAGTCGTGATGAGTTGTGATTTAAGTCTTAAATCATAGATTGCTCGTATACCTACACTAAGATATGCATTTTTTATTATTTCGTAACAGTAAGTTTATTTCTTGTAAATACGACCTTGTGGCCAAAGACTTTCTGTCAACCTAACAAAAAAAAAATATATTACTTATATTAAAACTTTTAAAATGAGGTAGGTAATTTGGTTATTTTGGTTAGTTATTCTCATTATGTAATTTTTAAAATTCCCCTGTTGTTTAATATCTTAATCGTCATCGATTAAACTGTATGCTAAATTAGTATCATCATAACCTGAAACCGACCTAAAGGGGTATGACAAGATTCGGCCCGATTCATGTTGTGTCATAAAAATTAATGATGTGAATTTCTAAATAATAATAGATAATTAGTAACATAACACAATAAAACCAATAATAATAAGAGAATAATATGCAATAAATCATGCATTTTATTAATTATTTGAAAGTTTATATTACGTTAACATTAAAGTTAAAAAAAAAATGTAACCGACTTCTAAAGAAAAAACAACCACTAAAAAGGGTAAAATAACCTACCAAATAACTTTTCTTTCGGAAGTCGGTGGCTTTGCTTTTTTATTTCGTTGATTTTTTTTGCCACCGACTTCCGAAAGAAAAGTTATTTGGTAGGTTATTTTACCCTTTTTAGTGGTTGTTTTTTTTTTAGAAGTCGGTTACATTTTTGAAAAAAAACTTTTATTTTACCCTTTTTAGTATAATATTTAACCCAAATTCTTGTAAAATACATAATTTTCTTACATATGCACTAGAATTTTATTATCCTTAGCACCGGCTATAACATCGCCCATGTACACAAAAGCAAGAACACCAAAATAAATGATTTTTTTATGGGACCAAATGGCAGGTATACTGCATCATGATTGATGCTTACTCATGTTTTACAATAAATAATATTCTATTCTATTCGAACAATAACCCATATGGGTCATTAGTATAAATGAATTAAGTCCAAATACAAGATAGCTGCTATAAACCGTTGAGGAGTTCCCTGAACTGTTCTTCGTCTTCATCATCAGAACCCTAATGACAGTTGCAACCCATCTAGGTGTAAAGTTCTCTTCAATATAAATGAATTAAGTCCAAACACAAGGTAGCTATTGTAAACCGTTGAGGAATTCCCTGAACTGTCCTTCGTCTTCGTCATCAGACCCCTAATAACAGTTACAACTCATCTAGGTGTAAAGTTCTTATCAATACAAATTAATCAAGCTCAAACACAAGATAGCTGCTGTGAATCGTTGAGGAGTTCCCTCGACTGTCTCTCGGCTCCATCATCAGGTATATTCCAGACCTTTATTAAATTGTAGTGCTTTGAAATACTTAATGAAAAAAAATAATTGACTAAATCAGTCGACGCCTACTCCTTACTGTTAAGGAGTTGTACCTTCCATCATCAGCTCAGCTACATGAGATTATGATCACTATACGCAAGTACTTAAATTACTTCATAATATTTGTGAAAAACGATGTGTGGGCCTATAAAATTTGAGGGTTGCCCTCGTTTTCTCCAGGATACAATCATCAGATATTGAAATGGTGACAATGAGACTACACGGGAAGCACCAGCTTTCAAATAAAAAAAGAATCATGAAAATCGGTTCACCCAGTCGCAAGTTATGAGGTAACAAACATAAAAAAAAAATACAGTCGAATTGATAACCTCCTTTTTTTGAAGTCTGTTAAAATGTAAAAAGGTTTATGGGCCGAGGCTTCAAGGGAAACTTGGCAATATTTTTTTAAATTTAATAATTACTTGTTAAAGAAGTTTATACTTTAATGTAAGCGAACAATCTCTAATTTACATGATTTTTAAAGAAATAGCCATATTATTGATCCTTATTGTTCACCGAATTCTTGAGATTTCATTTCTAATAAAAAAAGGTGGAAAGTCTCTGTAAATAATAATCCGTGGTCACCCTAATCGACATATTCAAGACGCATTGAGGATCTTGTTCAACAGCTCCTGAAATATAAACCTAGGATTTTTTGTTGTATTTTTGCTAGTTTTGACAACTTTAAATCTAGGTTTTACAAAAAACTTCAGACCTCTGCGATGCTTTTTCAGCGAGATATTCGCGAAAAACAAAATTTCCAACGTTTCGATGGCGCGGCCATGAGGTTTTAGTCTTATAGCTCCTGAAATATAAACCTAGGATTTTTTGTTGTATTTTTACTAGTTTCGACAAAATCAGATCTGTGTTTTACAAAAAACTTCAGACGTCTGCGATGTTTTTTCAGCGAGATATCGGCGATAACGTTTTTGACACCGTTTCAATGGCGCGGCCATGAGGTTTTAGCCTTACAGCTCCTAAAATATAAACACAGGATTTTTTTCTATATTTTTACAAATTTTTTACAAAATCAATCTACTATTTCCCAAATTTTCAGGTCTCTGCGACGCTTAGTTTTAAAGATCTCCATGGCCGCGCGGTTCGCCGCGTTTCGATGGCGCGGCCACGTTCAAACCCTTATAACTTTTTAACCATTGCTTTGACAAATTTATGGTTTTTGGGAATCGACTTTTACATTTTTTTACAAAAACTTGGGATGGTTTTTATTTAAAAAAAACGTCATGGCCGCGCGGTTGAAACGGACGTAGTGGCAATGGGCAGGCCATATTGCTCGCAGAGCTGATGGCCGATGGGGTCGAAAAGTGCTAGAGTGGAGACCACGGACTAGCTAGCGCAGCGTAGGACGTCCACCAACAAGATGGACAGACGACCTTATAAAGGTCGCCGGAAGACGCTGGATGCAGGTCGCTTCCAACCGGTATATGTGGAGGTCTAAAGGGGAGGCCTATGTTCAGCAGTGGATGTCCTATGGCTGAGATGATGGTAAGACAGGTTGTATGACTTTCGAGCTTCTGACTAATAATAACGACTGTCGAAGGACTACAAATGATAGCCGGCGTCAGCGGCTTTGGGTGCTTAGCTAGGCATGGAGGAATTCATCTACAGACCAACCAAGGCAAACACTGAGGCTGTTATTATTTAGCCAGGAGCTACTATCGAGGTATGGAATCATGCTTTAATATTGTGGTCCGGTTACACATCACAATAACTTATTCCCTGATTTTAGCTGACTGCATTCCACATTGGACTGATCCAGACCTACAAAGACACTCTGAATACCTTGCTTGAATAAAAACTAATCCCAAAAACGTGTCTAGAACTCTTAGTGTGTGTCCACACTGGAAGCCTAGCGCGACGGCGGCGGCGGGCGCGGTGGCGGGCGCGGCGGCGGGCGCGATCTGTGTCCACACTGCTGATCAAGCGTTTGTTTTTGTAGCGGCGAATTCAAGTGTTGCAAACCGGTGGTACAAAGTAGTTCCTATAAATCTTGTTTAAAGAAATTAATTTTTAAATGTTTTAAAGGTTGTTTAATATTGCATACAAGTAAATTAACAATCATTCTACATTTTTCTACTCAAGTATGGTAAAAAATAATTTAAATATGTACAAAAACATCCAACGGTAGTACTTTAGTGCATGTTCTGATAACTAGATGGCGCTACTAAAAGACCGAAAAAGTTTGATACACCTGCCACCCGCCCGTTATATCGGTTGTTGCCTAGCAACGCCTAGGCTCGCAAAATCGCTTGTAGCCATCGCACTAGGCCCCCGCCTTAGTCACTTCAATATGGCCACGAGCGGCGATTTCATACATTCAATATTTCCGCGCCCGCCGCCGCCACCGCGCTAGGCTCGCAGTGTGTTTGAGCACTTAGAAGTCATCATAAATTCTTTAAAATATTTTCTAGTTCGAAGTATGCAATGCTTCGTTACTTTAATTCAACGCTTGGAAAATGGCAAAAGTTTTGCAGATACGCTAAGTTTGTTCAATGTAACATTTACCTGTAACAATGTTGGCTAGTTTAGCGAGTTTGTTCAGGAGATTAAATTAAATCAGCTGTAATGAAGTGTACGAAGGAGCTGAGAAATATTAAGTCCAAAAGTACTTTTCGCAAGACTGCTAAAATCATATTATGTACGTTTAATTTTAGTTTCACCGTGGATTTGGATCACTACAAGTCTGACAGTCCCTCCTGCCCCGCCCTGGGTGGGAGGAATCACTTGATGATTCCACCACGATAAAAAAAGCATTAACTTTTATCAATTTAATCATTGACATTATACCAATGATCCATTAAATTCTTATCATTGAACTCCTCAACTCCCATTTCATATGCAGAACTCCTGACCATCACAGCCACTTGTGATATCAAAGACTTTACAGATACCGGAATAGTTCGCTTGCCCCAGTTTATTTGATTTCCTATGTGACGGCTGCCGTGAGAACTAAACTGGTGTAGCACGAGGGGAGCTATTATTAAAATGGGTTTCCATAACGTGATTGATTCGAGTTCCTTTGATGTGTTTGCTAATTCAATTTTATGTTTCGTTCCAGGTAATTATAATGTCTAAGCTGCCATTTTGCTGTTTACTGGACAAGGTATCATTATAGTCTGAACTTTAGCTTAAGTGTCTATTAATTTTTGCATTACTTAGCTTTAAAGTATCATCAGTTATACTAGCCCTTTTTTTTTTTTTTTTTTTTTTAGCGTGGTAAAATCATCAAATGAGTCCTCCCACCCCGGGCAGGGCGGGAGGGACTGTCAGACTTGTACTGACTAAAATCCACGGTGTCCTTCAATAGCCTTTTATGTTCCGGGGTCACGGTAATGAGATAAGTCCCGCGACCCCGGCAGGCTTTGGCCCTCTTGGGCGGGGCCCCGTCATCGTGCTGACGCTCTTTGAGGCGCGCGTGGAACACAACGCGCCGTCGACCCGGGCATGGTCCATGTCCGGGCGGCGAGTTGCCCTTTACTCGCCGCCCGCATGCCCGCGCCTACGGTGGCCGGAGATCGTCTTGCGACGTCCGACGCCGTGGGCGTCTACCATTGCGGGTGGGGCGGAGGGAGGACGCTGTCCTCTCTCTCTCACGGCCCGCCTCCTCCTTAACGAGCAATACTGCTTCGCAGAAGGAGGCGACCGCTTCCCACTCCGTCTCGCCCCGCAGCATGGCCTCGACCAATGCCGGGCGCGAGAGGTCTCCGCCTATCGCTGCCGTGAGGACACGGCGGTGCTCTGCCCAAGCGGGGCAGTCTTGCACCGTATGCTCTACTGTGTCCTCCGGGCGATCTTCGCAATGGTGACACCCCGGCGTTTCTTCCTTCCCCATCCGACACAGGTACCTCCCGAAACATCCGTGTCCGGTGAGGACCTGCGTCATCCGATAGGTCAGGACGCCGTGACGCCTTTCCAGCCACTCCTCAAAGAGGGGTCTTACCGCCGCGATTGCGGCGTGCCCGAACCTCGGTTGCGACAGTCGTTCCCTCCATACTGCCCTGAGATCGCGCCGGACCTCTTCCCGCCGCGCCTCGACTTGTCGAGGCAGCGGGAATTCTCCCCGGCGCCGCGCCTCCACGCGCCACTCATAGACGCGCTGGAGGGCGAGTTATACTAGCCCTGACTCTAATGTGATAACTTATGCAATCCTTACAGTCATGTCTATCGTCTGCAGTCGCCTACGCATTCCAAATGTCCGTATTACTACAAGTGGGCGATTCGCTTATTTTTCTTCATTTTAATAGAGAACCCAGACATGGTCCTCTTGCAAACCTACGTAGTTTATTGACTTGACATCTGCGCCGCGTGCACTCTATGTAAAACCATGTTGGTATTGAATAAGTTATTGAATTTATTGTTCTGTTCCTTTCTGCAATGTTGGTTTTATTCTTTATTCCTTCCATTTTTGCGCTAGTATTATCTTTTTATTTATTTACATGTCTTTATCTTCTATTACATCATCTTTCATTTGAGTCATGGATGTTTCTACTTTTCCAGCAGCTATTGCGTAAAAATTGACATGCAATATACTGCCTTCAGCTTTCATTATGCATTATCTGTCCATCCGTGAGTCAGTAACTCAGTCTGGCATGCGTTTGAAGTCGTTGGCTGTACATCGCGTATCTGACAATTGTACACATCGCCTTCAATAGAGCCAAAGTGCTCGATTGAATGTGAATGAGGTAAGGTACGGTGTCGGTGAACTTAGGGCTGTGTCAATTGGAGCCAATTGATTCATATCTCCTATTGATAACGACCTATCATCGATTGACCTAAACTCGCATTCCTTTGTTACATCGATGTTATTGTTAGAGTGAGAGTTCTCGAGAATCGATTCTTATTCTAGTTTATCGTGTTAATTTGACCCGAAGAGTTTCCGAAGTTGTATGAATATTAATGAACTTTAAATAATGATTAGGCTAAAAAGTGGCCTGACTATAAATAGAGGGCTTGATACGAAGATATTAAAAAAGGTATTCGTGGAGCACCACTTAGTGAAAGTTAGGTTTTGTTTGTTTGGCGAATCCTTGGCTTACATAACGTTCTGTGATATCATTTGTCATGTTTCTTTCGCTTTCGAAAACCTGTCTCTTTTTAACAGTTGTTCTTTTAAACCTTATAAGTCGATAAGATCTTATTCTCTTTTTTATCAACACACCTTATAAGGTTATAATAACTGTAGCTAAATAATTAATGTTAATCAAATGCAAATTAATGATATGCAGAGCAATAAATACCCAATCATTGATGATTCACAGTAGTTACTGACGTCTATTATCGATATGAGACTAATCTTTATAATCACCCCGTACTATGAATGAGCTATCAAAAAAATACATGATTTTGTATCGAGCAATGGCAGTCCCAAATAATATGGAGTTTAATAGACCTATGCCAGTGAGGTGCCCCTCTGCAGGATATACCCCGGGATTTGAACAAGGCAAATGATAGAGCTTTTGTTTCAGACTCGTATTGACTAAAATCCACGGTGTTCCTTCTATGGCCCTTTACGTTCCGGGGTCACGGTTTCCTGATATGACCCCAGCAGGCTTTGGCCCTCCCCGTCAGATTGTTGACATCTCTTTGAGGCGCGCTTGACAGGACTGTGTTGGCTTGGCTACGTGTTGGTCGGATACAATTTGAGTCCATTTACACATAATCGAGACAAAAAAAAAATGGTGATAGCAGAAAATCCGATAACATAGGTAATTAGGTACACACACACATTACGAATGAGAACCTACTTAGGTTCTCATTCGTAATGTAGAAAGAATATTAGATTAGAAAAAGAAAAGTCTACAGAAAGTACCAGGGACACAGACTTTCTAGAACGAATATAGTTAGATTTCCCTCGAGGTTCTGTCTAGGACCTAGAATAGTAAGACGACGTTTGCCGAGTCGTATAAATGTACCTATGCTAAATAGACCTCGTTATGGCTAAGGACGCATAAATATCTGTAATACTATTCTCTATAGACATAGCGCCGCCGCCGCGGCAACGCCGAAACAAAAAATAAAGGTGTTATTGCATAGTGCGATAATAATAATATACGAGTATTCTTATAATAAATCCATCAGAAAATAAGATAAAAAAATAAAATAAATTATGTAGAAAAACTTGCAACGAATATTTAAATATGAAAATGTGCAATCCATTATGAATAGGTCGGGAGCTAGATTGAATTATGGCCGCGGTAATGTACTAACAGTGGGTAATGGAGACGCTCGCGGTAATTTATCATCGCATCATAAAGACTCATGTACTTTATTATTAATCCACACACGAGAATTATTGCCAGATATTCTATGTTAATGGATTTTCGAAAATTAGCAACTGAGAGCTTCAAACTTTTTTCAAATGTTGGCATCATTTGAAATTCTGTCAGACATTTTGTTTTAGATTTTTATGTCATCGGTTTTCAAAGTTTGTAGAAAGATTTATTTTAAAACAACCTACTTTATCAGAATTTCAGTTATAGACAGCCGACGGTTTAGATATTAGTATTGATTGAATATGTTGGAATTAAAACTAACTACAAAAGTTATTTTAGTATTCAACGGAATTGGTCAATTCAGTAGAATGTGTGTAAAGTTAAAAGCACTACTTATATTTGAATAGTTCAAAAAAATAAACTAGGTCAATAGGTATTATTTTTCTTGTAATATTTAAATGCTGTTAGTGCTTATTGGATTGTTTTTTTTAATAGAACAGATCTAGGTTTTAAAAACAGGCCCAATTTCTCTTTAAATTTAAAACATTTTCGCTAAATAAATGCCTCTTTCTTGCCTATTCTCCTAAAATAACTAAGAAAATGTTTTATGAAAATTACTAGGGTAATTTAATTGAAGTCCCTAAAAGTTCTTATTTGATTCTGAAAATGGCTTTCGTTTATTAGTTTTTTAGAGTGAAATTTTAATATGGTCGTAATATTAAATCACGACAATTTCCCTCCAGTGTGTTGTATCATCACTAATTAGTAATATAGTAAGCATCCACCTCACTATTAATTATCTATGATATATAATCTGTGGTCCGGGTTCAGTCCGTCACTGCACTGTACTAGCCCCGTCTGTGAAGACTGTACTGTATCTATAATGTCTGATTACAATTAAACCCTGTACATCAAGAAGTATCTTTCATTCTAAAACAACCACATAACATGGTGTCAGAAGTCCATTAAAAGAAATCGAAGAAGGTCTGGTATCAAAAGTCTGAAGATCGTCGAAAAAAATGCAAAGTCAAGCCGGTGGCGTCGTCCGTAGTCAAGATGGCGATGGAGAAAAAAGCCTAAATTCTCAACTAAAACAACTGAATATTTCGTCGGATCCAGCTAACAACAATGCTGAGTCGTGGAAACGCTGGTGGCAGCAGCTGGAGCTGTATCTCCTGGCTACAGGACTGGACAAATCTAGCGAGAAACGAAAAATCGCAATTTTACTCCATTTAATTGGTGAACGTGGATTGAATATATTTAATACGTTCGATTTTAAACTCGATAGCAGCACGCTCAACGAAGTCAAATCCAAATTCGACAATTACTTCGAGCCACGAAGAAATGTGACCATGTGCAGGTATTTATTCTTCACACGTAGGCAAGAAAAATCCGAAAGCATCGAGGAATTCCTTACAGATTTGGAAATTAAAAGCAAAGATTGTGAATTTGACACGCTCAGGGAATCGCTAATTAAAGATATTTTCATAGCAAATTTAAATAATGAATTGTCACATGTTCGTCAAAGACTACTTCAAGAACCTGATCTGACGTATCAGAGGATGCAAGAGCTAACAAGAACGCTCATAGTCGCACAGCAGGATGCTGAAAGGATCGTCAAAGACAGTAGTGTTCCTGGTGAAAATATCAATCAACTTAGTCGGAAGAGCCGTGGTCGAAGAGACAGTCGACAGCGAGCGTCCAGTCGCAGGCCACCTTCAAGCACTCGCTGGTCAGTGTCGAGCAGTCGCAAGGAAGCTTCAGCGTCGAACAGCGAACACAGCAGCTCGAGGACGTGTGGTCGCTGTGGGCAGTCTCATCGCTTCAAGTGTCCCGCTAAAGCAGTCCAATGCAGGTCATGTAAATCTTTTGGTCATTTTGCTAAATATTGTCTCAAGAATAAAAAAGTCAGTCAGTTACAATCGTTTAATTCAGATAAAAGTCAAGATTATTTTGTTGGTATGTTAAACAGTCAATTAAAGTCGAGTCAAAGTCATAAAAGTCATTCATATCAGTATGATCTGTTGGGTACTAGGTCTAGTAGTCAGTCACACAATATTTACAGGGCACACAGTCACAGTGGTTCACAGATGGGGACAAGGCAGTCACAGTCATATCCCAATGATGAAAGAAGTGACAATTATTCTGAGAGACATGATAGTCAATTTTCCCATTCATATTATCTCTGTGATGAAACCAGTGACAAATCTGAGAGATCCAAAAGTCATTGTGTAGATCTCAGTGATGAAAACAGTCACATGTCTGAGAGATCAGTTAGTCAAAATCCCCATTCATATTATCTCTGTGATGAGAATAGTGACAGTCAGTCTGAGAGATATGTAGATCTCTGTGATGAGATTAGTCACATATCTGAGAGATGTACTCAAAATAAAAAATTTCAAAGTCAAATACTCCAGTCAAATAGTCTAAATAAAAAATGTCAACATCTCAATGAAGAATATTATAGTCACAAGTCTGAGGGATTACAACACACACAGGGTCATCATCACAGAAATAGCAGTCAGACATACAACAGTCAGTTTATACAGTCACCCAACAAATCTTTAGTCAATCACTCAGAAGTAAAATATTATGTCAACACTTTGCAAAATAGTTTTTCAAAGAAGTCATGGGAAATTAACTTGTCACTAGGAAATAAACAAATTACATGCATCATAGACTCTGGTGCAGATGTCAATATCATGTCGAAACAAACATTCAATTCTGTCAAACGTCAAAATAAACTGTCACTCTCACTTGTCAAATGTCATATCAATGTCACAGGATTTGGTGGAAAATCCATTCCGATTTTAGGCAAAGTCAATATAAATTGCAATTTGTGCATAAATAATCGTAAAGTCGTCGAATCAATAATGTTTATAGTAGCTAATTTAGATTGTCCAAATGTTCTTGGTCTACCAACTTGTGAAAAGTTAGGTATAATAAATCGTGTCTTTTCAGTATCTAAACAAAACTTTTGTAAACAAATTCTTACACAATATAATGATGTTTTTCAGGGTCTTGGGTGTCTACCTCCAGTCTGTCATCTTAAACTCAAGCCTGATGCAGTACCATGCGTGGATCCGCCAAGGAAAGTTCCATTTGCTTTACTAAAGAAGCTACGTGAGGAGTTGGATCGCATGGAGGCTATGAAAGTCATTGTCAAGGTTACAAAACCTACAGAGTGGGTCAACTCAGTCGTCGTAACTGTAAAAAGTTCAGGTCAGTTAAGAATTTGTCTAGATCCTAGAAATTTAAACAAGAACATTATGAGAGAATTTTATCCATTAAAGTCAATTGATGAGATTAGGTCTCAGCTTGAAGGAGCTGTATGTTTTTCTCATTTGGATGCATTCTCTGGATTTTGGATGCTACGTCTGGATGAATATAGTTCTGAATTATGTACTTTTCAAACACCATTTGGTAGATATAAGTATTTAAGATTACCTTACGGCATAAATGCCTCATCTGAAATATTTCAAAGAGTTATGATGAATTTATTTGGTGATATAGAAGGAGTCTTAATTTTCATAGACGATATTTTAGTTTATGGACCAAATGAGTCGGTACATAATGAAAGATTACATAAAGTTATGCAAAGAGCACGTCAAGTTAACTTAAAGTTTAACAAGTCAAAATGTAAATTTTTAGTCTCAGAAGTCTGTTTTTTGGGTTATGTCTTCAGTAAAGATGGTGCAAGGGCAGACGAAGAGAAAGTCAAAGCCATTGTCAATATGCCCACACCAAAAAATGTCAAAGAGTTACAGAGAATACTAGGTATGATTAATCATTTAGGACCTTTTATAAGTAACTTGTCAGAAAAAACTCAAATATTAAGAAATCTTTTGAAAAAAGATTCAGTCTGGACTTGGGATGAGAATCATAGTCAATGTCTTAAAAAACTGAAAGATGAGATTACTAACTCACCAGTTTTAGCTCATTATAATCCCAAGATTCCATTAGTCTTGTCAGTTGATTCATCAAAGTCAGCTTTAGGTGCAGTCATTTTACAGAAAAACAAACCTATTGCATACAGTTCAAAAACTTTAACTGAAACTCAGGAAAGATATGCTCAAATCGAAAAGGAGCTACTAGCTATTCAATTTGGTTGTGAAAAATTTCACCAATATGTATATGGTAATAGAGTCACAGTACATACTGATCATAAACCTTTAGTCTATTTATTTAAAAAACCATTACATGATGTACCAGCTAGATTACAGCGTATGATGTTAACTTTACAGAAATATGATTTAGAAGTCATACATGTCCCAGGTAAAGAAATGTATATATCAGATACATTGTCAAGAGCAGCTTTAAAAGACCATTATATACCTGAAAATGAATCACAAATGTCTTGTCATGTCAATTTAATTTATTCTAATTTAGCAATCACAAAAGAATACAGCACAAAATTAGCAAAGGAAACCAAAGTTGATGAATCCTTGCAATTATTGAAAAAATATTATAATGAAGGTTGGCCAAAAAGCAAAAACCATGTCAGTCCATTGGTAAAACCATTTTGGAATATTCAAGGAGAAATCCATGTAATTAAAGATTTAGTTTTCAAAGGTTCAAAATTAATAGTACCTCAGTCTATGCATAAAGAAATGTTAGACAAGATTCACAAGGGTCACCAAGGTATAAATAAATGTTTAAAATTGGCAAAAGAATCTTTGTATTGGCCAAATATGTCAAGTGATATAAAGAATTTAGTAGAACAATGTCTTGTATGTGCAAAATTCAAACCATGTAATCAAAAGGAACCACTACAAAATTTTGAAATATGTAAATATCCATGGCAACAAGTCGGTATTGATTTAATGCATTTTGATAACTTAGTTTATTTAATTGTCACAGATTATTACTCAAAATACATAGAAATTGCTTTATTAAATAAAAACAGTACATCTCAAAATGTTATCACTCATTTAAAGTCTATTTTTGCTCGTCATGGAATACCATTGTCATTAGTGTCAGATGGTGGACCTCCTTTTCAGTCAATTGAATTTAAAAAGTTTATGTTAGAATGGGACATAGAACATATTATTACTAGTCCATATCATTCACAGTCGAATGGTCAAGCAGAAAGCTCAGTTAAAATCATAAAAAATATGTTAAAGAAATGTAAAGAAAACAAATCAGATCCATACATAGCTTTATTACAATATAGAAATACACCTAAAAATAATTTGTCATCACCAGCACAATTGCTAATGTCCAGAAACTTAAGAGATAACATCCCAGTGTCATACAAAAGATTAAAACCAAAAGTAGTAACTTTTAAGGATTATAAAGAGTCAGTTAAGAAAAACAATGAAAATAAAACAAAGTATTATGATAGAAATACAAAGCCTTTGTCAATATTATATTATAATGATCATGTCTATTTCAAAAGAAATCCTAAAAGTGACTGGGAACAAGCTATTGTTAAACAAAGATTGTTAAATAATAGGTCTTATGTTGTTGAGGATGTTCATGGTGTTAGGTATAGGAGGAATAGAATTCACTTAAGACATAAGTATTCTCATAATTTTTCAAACCCTCCTATGCAATCCAACTCGTCACAGGGGAGAGAGGAAGGTGACAGACAGGAGTCGTCTAGACAACAAGATTCCTCATCTCAAAAATCCTCAAGTGTAATAACAAAGTCAGGTCGCATTGTAAAACCTACTAGAAGGTTAATAGATGAAATAGATTAACTAAGTTGCTATGTCATAAATAATATATACTGTCATAAATAAGAATGTTAAATAAGTGTAACTATAAGTATCTTTAAGTATCTTGTCATTGTATAGTTGCATAGCATAATATATCTTTTAATTGTTTGTCAGGGGTCCAATTAGAACTCAACAGGGGGGATGTTGTATCATCACTAATTAGTAATATAGTAAGCATCCACCTCACTATTAATTATCTATGATATATAATCTGTGGTCCGGGTTCAGTCCGTCACTGCACTGTACTAGCCCCGTCTGTGAAGACTGTACTGTATCTATAATGTCTGATTACAATTAAACCCTGTACATCAAGAAGTATCTTTCATTCTAAAACAACCACATAACACAGTGTTTCGGTAGAGGTGTTGTTGTGCGATAAGGACCAAGTCAAATTCGACGGCGCGTTATGTTCTAAGCGCGCCTCAAGGATCTGTCAGCATAAATGTCGGAGCCTGATAAGGTCAAATGTTTGCCAGGGATACGGAAATGTCTTAAGAAGTTACTGCGGCTCTAGAGCAAAGCGGATTAAAGGTACAGAGCGGATTTTATTCAGTACGCGTCTGGCAGTTCCTTCCGTTCCAACCGGAGAATCCGGGCGGTGGGTGGAGTTATTTGATATTGTCCCAGAAAAAGGTAGACCAGTTCGATAAGTATGCCAATTGTCTCCCAACCGGGCACAAGTATAGACCCTGTTGGTCACTACTTAAAACTTTGTCCAAGCTTAGAGTTTATGTCATCTGCCTAGCCTTTTCCCAACTATATTGGGGTCGGCTTCCAGTTGAACCAGATGCAGCTGAATATCAGTATTTTACATGGAGCAACTGCCTATCGGACTTCCACAACCCGGTAACTGGGTAATACGATACTCCATGGTAAGACTGGTTGTCAGACTTCAGAGATTCTGATTAACAGTGACGACTGTCAAAGATCTACAAATGACAGCCGGGAATAACGGCTTTACGTGCTTTCCGAGGCACGGAGGAAACTCGCTATGACAGATGGTCACTCATCCACAGACCAACCTCGGCAAGCGCGGCTTAACCCGGAAGACGGCCTGTGCGGCTGTAATTATTTAGCCACGTTGCAGAGGAGCTCCTCTGCAAGGTTAGAGTTTATGAAAATTACGATATTCCAGCCGCGAAATTGAGAATTAATTTTTTTAAACGTTTAATTTATGCGTCGTGAAATGAAATGAGGTAGATCAACGTGATTAGTGCTAGCTGCGGTCGCTTAAGTTTAAATTATACGATCTTAACACGATAACATGTTGTTTATGTTACTGTAAAGCTTTTTCTACATCGTAAACTTCTTTTATATACGCGTGTTTGTGAATGCTTTTTTTTTTCTTTTCGAGTAATTATTGGATTACTGTATAACAACTGTATCTTATCTCAATTTACCTTTTGCATTTTTTGTGTAAAAAAGTATTGTTTTAGAGTTCCGTACCATTTCAAAGAAGAGCAATAAGGAGTCTTAGGTTCCGCTGTGACTGTATCTGTCTTATGTCTATCTAATATATATTTACCTCTTGGACCATAGCTCGCCGTCCGATCAAGGGCCAGGTCCAAGTGGACGGCGCATAGTTTTCCGCGCACGCCTCAAAGACCTGTCAGCAAACTGACGGAGCGAAACGAATGATACGTGCTAACATCTGTCGCGGTCGAGGGAATATCATAAAAGGGCACCGCTCACTGGAATGCAAAGAGCATGTCAAGAAAATAGGAATAGAGAGGTTTTAAGTCCGTAAGTCTGATAGTTCGCTTCTCCTTCACCAAGGGCGGGAAGACGAATTTGATGCTATTTACACAAAAAAAGGAAATAATAGTTTGAAACTAAATTAAAGAATTGCATTTTTCTGTGTTCTTTACTCGATAAAATTAAAAATAAAGAACGGAAGGCACAGAACCTATCGTCTCCAAGTCCGACTTGCACCGGGCCGAGATTTTTTCATCTTATTATCGTATCTCGAATATAGTTCCCCATCGAAACAGATGATATCGTAGTAACTTATCGTTTTACCACCGCTATCATGTACTAATGATCACCGTTGCTCGATCGCGTTACCTAAAGAAAACACGCGAAGCCAAGCTTGCTTTATGTCATATTATAATAAGCTCTTTTATATAGGTACTTTTGAATCTCAAATAAACAAAGAAAAAATTCTTTGTCTAAAAATAAGTATGCCAATCAACACGAAAACCGACGTCCATTAAAAATCAATTACAAAAATAATGTCGAGCGGATGTTGCCAGACTAAAAAATAATTAAAAACGATATTTAAAAGCTCCCAGACAAGGGGGCTTGTCTGTTAAATTGTTTCTGACGTAATCATATTGACTGAAAACCTAATAAATTGCGTCATTCTATCTAATGGAAAATGTGATGTTCGCTTGCGGGTAAATACATTAGCCTACTCGACTTTGAATGACAGTGAAAAATCTTTTTAAATGTAAAAAACACTGACGAGCCTTCTCAAATGGTTTGATTACGTTCAGAATTCGAATAAATTTGAATTGATTAGAATGACAGCGTTCTTTTTTATTCGTATTATGAGTAATCGTGGCTTGTCCTTTATTTTAATATTTGTTGACAAATAGGATATTTTTTTTTTACTTTTGGGATGTTAGCTCTTTGACTACATGCGTGCTTGGATTTTTTAAGTGTTTGCGATTTACATTCCTATTTTATTCATCATATGGTTTGAAATAAAAATACAAATTACAGTGTAGGTAACTAAGTAACTACCCTTTATTAATAAGTTAGTAACATAAGTGTGTTACTAAAAATATTATGCTGAATTAGGTAGTAAAATTAAATTGATAGGTGTAAAGATGAAGAATTAGTACGTAATTACTTCGTTTTATCCACAACACCAATCACGTTTTAAAAACAGAGGTCATATAAATATTTGTTCCGTGCGGGAATCGAACCCGCGACACGCTGCGCAGCAATCCAATCACTCAGCCACTGACCGCCAGCCGGGACCTCATGTTCAACAGTCGTATTTGCGACTACTAGCAACGACGCAATCAAAATTCCATTTCTATTAATTAAACTTTGATTGCCTTTGTTTCTGTTTTTCATCTGCTTCAAAATCAAAGTCAAGTCATTTATTTCAATTAGGCAATCAAAGAGGCACTTATAAACGTCGAATATAAAAATTAAAGGAAATGGAATGGGATGGGATTGATTCTACACCCATTCGCAAGGGTAGGTTTGTATGGAGAAGAATGGGCAAGAAACTCCATACTTACTCTTTTTAAAATTCAATTCAATTAACTAGGTACGTTTCTCATAACCAGGTTACTTCCAGCCTCAAATTATTCTCCACACGAAGAAAAGGCGCTTGAATAAACAATTCCTCACTCCACTACTCTTACAGCCAGCATTTTATCAAAGAAACCCAAATTACATGCACACAAAACACTCCCGACGTCAACAAAGCACGAACATTTCACGTAGAACTTTGCAGTCGCGCCCTTTTGCATCATAGATGCGTTTATTCAGCTCTTCCATTCATTCCATCTGACCTGGATTCCCTTCAGCTTATTTAAATTCCTCATTATTGTGCTTGTACTGCCTGTCGCCTGATATGGAGAGTAAGTGGAAACTATGTAGGAATTTCTTACGATTAGTGGTAGACTATTCTTTTCTGATTAATTTGATTGCAGTATGCAAGACAGTTCCGGAACACGTCGCGCTTCATTGTTTCTAAACGGCCATTGAAACTTTTCTAGTGGTCACCACTGTTGATTCTGGCTTTCAGGAGTTGCTATGGTTTGGTAATAGTGCGGAGGGATTGTCTCAAAAATAGTCGCTTTCGCTCCACTCAGTGCAGGGGGACTCATTTGATGATTTGATCACTTAAAAAAAGAGGGAACAGGCATAATAAATATTGTGTAATGTACTAATAGCGTAGTTACGTACATTTGACAGCACAATAGTGCAGGCCAGCCCATCTATTCTCTCGTTAATCGGATACGTTTACCCAGCTATGAATGAAGCACGTGCATTAAAAATTCTTGCCGGTACTTGTAGCGAGGTAAACATTGTGTATAGTTGCTACGTAAAACGAAACATTAGTGATGAGATGTGTTTCGTTCTACGCAGTTCGTAAAAAGCTAATGGGCATTTTCACAAAAAAATATAGGTATTATAGGAAGTAAGATGTAATTTCAGCTACATTTTTTATGTGAGATTGTACTTGTTTGCATTTCATTAAACTCTATATTTTACGATTTTTAGCTTAAAACCAATAATTAATCACGTAATTATGAGAAATAAAATTAAATAGAGCGTAAGTCAAGGATATTTCGTCAGGTTTGTTACTTAAATTAAATGCGATTAAAAAATAAACAATCAAAACCATCAAATTTTCTTTAATACGAAATAAAAGAGCACACGTTGGATCAACTAATTCAATTTGAAAAAATACGATATATATTTTAATATAACCAAGAAAAATGCCTCCTTATTACATTTTGTTACCAGTGATGACATTCGAACCTTACGATATTCTATTATTCAGATTAAAATACGAAAGTACACAAAATTAATATAAAACGTATCTTGTTATTAAAATTTGTCATTTACTTAACATCGGAATTTAAGTTTTAATGATTTAAATTATCAATAAAAAAAGATTTTGACTTGAAAATAAGGGGGACAGTAACAAAGCTGATGGTAACAAAATTGTTACGAAGCATTTACACTAGGTTATGTTTTCTTACACTAATGAGGTACTTCTTGAGCTTTTTTTTTTGAAATCAAACACAATTGAAACTTATCCAAAAACATCAAATTATCTTGTTATTAATAACCAATGATGCACATTTTACACGATAAATAGTAAGTATAGATATTTTTACATTATTAATAACAATAACGAATAGTAATTTCACGCTTACGTAGTCGGTAAGCCCTAGCGAAACACTATCTTATATAAATCTTATATAAATTTTTATAAATTATTGAACATTTAACTCTATTTATATTCTAATATTTGGTATCATCAAACAATACTAATAATAACGACAGTTACTTGTATTTTAAGATTGAACATATTATTAAATCTGTATCAAACTAAATTAAATATACATAATTATATTAAATTATTAAAGTAGGAACTGCGTTAAGTCTTTACGTTTAAGTTACTTAAAAATACCTTCAGACTAAGTTTAGGAACGAAACAATTATTTAGTCTTAAATTGGTTACATACATAATTTAAAAATCATATAGTAAAAAGCGTTTCGTAGAAAACATTTTGACCTTCTCCCACCACCAATTGTGCCCGGCTCACCATGGCCTTGTCTTTTAGTCGTGAATCTGGTGTGCTGAGCAAGTCATCTATTTGTGGCGGTTAAAAGACTAAAAAATGTAGTAAAAAAAAACAAAATCAATTTACACAATACTGACATTCATCAGTAGGGTAATGATCATAGACACTAAAATCACAATAAGTACACCAAAAAAATGGTGTTTTTAGCAAGAACTTGATATCTTGTCTAGACATAGGCATAAAGAAGTGTATTAATCTTGAATTTGCCATGTCTACTCTTTCCTTGCATCCATAGCAATAATTAGATAAAATAAAATGGGTCTCTTTCCATGGCCATTGTAGTCTGTTATCATAAAATAATATTAAATCTTGATGCGTCAAAACTTTATCAATATCAATCTTGATTCCCATATTGTATAAATCTTTTAGTTTCTAATGCAATTACAACAGGATTAGCACTAGTTAATCTGAAAACAAAGGAAAAATATTTAAAATTGACGTTAAATAATTTACATAAAACTGAACTGTGTAAGTATATAAAAAATATTCGAGTTAAGTACCTTCATCTGCAAAGCAAGCGTCACATATGTAATCAAAGTAAGTAGGACCCTTAACACAATCTTCACAGTATACATTTTTACACGCCAAGCATCTTATATTCTTGCCAAGGACCGAACATGAACATTTGTGGCACTCTGCAAAAGTCTTAGAGGAGATATTTTTTACACCTTCTTTGGTATTATTTAATTTATTTTCTTGATCGGTATTTGGTAATAAGATCAGGGGCAGCAATTCTATATTCATCAAATCCGATTCTCCTTCATTTTGGGAACAGTTACTAATACTGATGCAGTCATCTTCTGCACCGTACATATCAATGAAATCACGAAGTTGAGCCTGATTATCTGTTGCTACTATTTCTAGGGAAGGTTTATCAGAATTACGCTTGAATAGTCCAGTATTAATTTTTGAAGTTGATAGAATCGAAATATTTTCTTTGTCATCATGGTAAATTGGCTGTAGAATAGTATGGTTTTGGGGAGAAAAGCATTTGCAATCTCCTCGTAAAGGTTCACAGAAACAGCTCACATCTCTAAATTTAATAGTGTTCGGCTTCGTTGTGGTTATGATTTGGTGCAATTTCATAGTCCCTTTTAAGGGAATCAAACTATTCGGAAGCAATTCAGCTATTCTCTTAACTTTTTCTTCTTGAATCAAAAAGACTTTAATGTTTTTGACGGTTGATTTTAATAGAGTGTAAGCATCAATTGCATTTGTGATGTCAAATCCGTAGCATATTTTTTTGTCCAATATTCTCTTAATACAACCGCCAATACCATCAGCTACGCTTTTACCGTGGCCACTTTCAAAAAATGACCATGTAGATGATTGCAAATTATATTTTTTTGTAAAGTGTATGAGTAAATAGAAGTTATTTTTTTGTCTATATTGCGACGTGGGTCCGTCGGAAAAAAAATGTATCACATTGACATTAGGAGAATTTTCTTTGATAAGGTCGAGTATTGGGGTTAAATGCGCCCATATTGCCGGAGGCTGGTGATTATTGCTGTCGGAGATAGTACAAAATGATTGTGACGTATTTTTCCAATATATCATGCCAGTATGCAGAGTTATTTGAGACTTCGAAGCACCAAAATGCATGGACTGAATTTCTTCTGATAGCTTTGCTTCAAAATTTTCTGAGAAGTCGCAGACAATAAGGGCTTCATTGTCTTTTAGTGTCGCGACGGCGTTTTGATATTCTTTCAACTGTTTAAGCATATTATAGTGATGCTTTTTGTATAATTTTATTGAGCTTTCAAAATATTTTAATAATTCTTCAATTGTGCCTGTTTTAGTGGATTTGACAGTTTTTTTCGTCTTAATTAGTTGTTGGTCATTACTATTTGATTTAAAGTAAGTATGATCTTTTTTTTCCCATTGATACCAAGTGGCCAATTTATTTTTCTCGGTTTGATACGAGCCTGCGATTTCGATTTTTCGTCCTGCACATGTTTTACAGTCGCTATACATACACGAATAATTTCCCGTATTACAAACCAATTGGTTCAAAAGTTCTGAAGGCTTGTTATATTTTAATATACCACGTTGTTTTAGTGCAACAAACAGAAAATTAAAATTACTATGTTTAATACACGCACATGTTTCTCTAGAGTGTATATGTGGAGATAAAATAAAAAACGGTTTTTGTTTAAAAAATGTGGTAAAACCATAACGACCTCCTTCACTTGTATACTTTTTATATAGATTAACCAAACTATCGATTAAATATCTAATTTGTTTTTTGTCCTTTTGTTTAGTTTTTGTTTGTTTTTTGCCTGCAGTATTACGGCTTACATCGTCTCTCATGTAAAAGGATCGTATTTCTTGAATTACTTTTATGCCAATTGTCTTCTTTTTTCCTTTAATATATCCGTTTTTCAGTCCTATTAATTTTGCAATGTATGCCTTGTTACTAGAGTTATGGATTAATTGTTTAAATAAGCGTTTTTCATAATGTTTTTTACAATTTTTGTATGTATTTTTTAATGTATGTTCTAAAACTTCTTCACGCGCTTTCATCTTGTTTAATGTTTCTGTCATCATATTTATTTTACTTGTAGACTCCGCTTTAATTCTTTGGTATCTCTTTTTATATTTCTCTTTTAGTTTATTTACTTTATTCAAATAATTCAAATGTCTTCTGAATTTATTTTGAAGTATTTTATATTTGGTATTAAGTTTCTTTATTATTTTTTCCGAATCACTTGATTTTGGTTGAGGTTTTTCCATTTTTTCTTCTTCTGCATCTTTTTGTTTTTTATGATCATTTCGTTTTTTTCTACATTTGTTTTGATAACGTCGCCATTTTTGCCTTTGCACTGCTTTTTCTGTGTTATCCATCTCCGAAACTTTTTTCTTCTTAGATTTTATCCGCTCTAAATTTTTTTTTCTCTGCTCCTCATATTTTTCAGGATTTTCGTTTTTAAGGCGCTCCCTGTATCTGCGCATTTTTTCCGCTGCACTTAACGGCATTTAGACCAGTATCTACAATTAATAAACCAAACAGCGTCAACACTTGCAGAAGAAAATTCCTTTACAACAATATAGCTCATAACAGTAACATAGTCTTATAACATTCAAACTACCATAGCACTAAAAAAATAATAAATCTCCAAAAAATTACAGGCTAATAAAATGCTAAACTGCTCAGTACAAACTTACATTTAAAATGCAAGGCGTGGATTCAAAATGCAGATCTGAAATAAATAAAAAACTCTTTTAATTGCTATGCTGTCGTTCAAATACTTATTTATTAATACAGCCCATTAAAAATAAATAGTTGTAAACACTTCTATGAAAAGATACTATATTATCATAACCTTCTAATAAACCAAGTTGTTAAAGTAGCAAGTGTAATCTTCTTAATAGTCAGTTTTGTTACTTTGCTTGTCAGGCCTATAAGTTACCACACAAAACTGACGTAACGTTACCTTACCTTTTCGCGATTTATATTAAATATAAATAGGTACGATTGCAGTGATTGGTCATTAACTATTTATTTATGAAGCTAGATGTTAAAGCTTTCAATAACTATCACAATCATTTTGTTTACATATTAAATTATACAACATTTTGGTAACTTACCTTGACAGAAAGTTTTCTACCGAACGATGAGTGGTGCTGGGCACGCGCACACTTCACACAGTGTTGGGCAAAACTGACAAATATACAAAATGGTGGATGACTTAAAGCTTCTGGTGTTGCTATTAGATTAATAAAATCTACCAAATTTTTTGTAAGTCATGGGAAAAATACGGTAACAAACTTGACGTGGCAGGTTGCTCACAATTTAAGTTATATAATTAAATTCCCATAATTTAATAAATTAAATATATAATATTTTAATTATGCTTTAAAATAGTCTACCACAATCTTTTGAAGAAATAAAAAAGTATACGTGTAGTCAATTCTAAAGATAAAACGTAATTATTGTACGTTCAATATACCTGCACCGTCCAGGGACAAGCCAAAATGCTATCTCCCTATCACTTAATTAATATTTAATTTATATAATCAAGTACTTGGGGAATTAAGTTATTAACGGAATAATAACTAGATGTCTACTAAAACTAAAGTTAATCGATTTTTTGTTGATACGGGTAATATTAGAAAAGAAAAACGACAATCTTTTCGAGGGACAGGACTAAACACACACACTATGCATTTTTGTAAAAATGCCCTAATGGTGATCTGTGATTTGTCTGTAGTCAATAAAAACAGACGTAGTTACTGTCATAATCACTCATGACCCGTCTTGTGATACTGATGTTTTATTATTTCGAAGCAAACATTTCACTTTAAGATTAATGCTCTGTTTACACTCAAACTCGATCCTCATTTAGATTTTGTAAGAAATCCCCAAACTTCCCAACTGACATCTATTTTCATTTCCCGAAACACCAAGAGCTTGTTAAGATTAATTTCTTAAATGCAACATTAGCTGCTTCCGATAGCTGTCACCGTGAGGTTCTAATTTCAAGCGAGTACCGTGTCTCTAATTAATAAAATGTCTAGTTAGTGTCAAATGGAATTTGCAGCGGCTCCAACATCAAGCTAATTTATTATCAGTGACGTAAACTTTGCAGTAAATAGCATCGAAATAAAAGTACGCCATGTTTTACGATCACGCTGCAACGTTGGATAAAATGCGAGCCAACACGGCAAGGACACTGCAGCCGGAACCAAGGCTGCTGTTACTATAACCTTTATAACCATCCTGAGAATGCCATGGTCATTACCACTTAAATTAAAGTAAACACAGTTACTTTTCCAAAACAAATATGAAAGGCATGCAATTTATATTTTTTCGAGGTGTTATTTCAGGCGGGAACTAATATGCGGTATTGCGACGCGCTCCAAGGACATCTCCGATAGATTGGTAGTTTGAATTATTTAATCTTTTAAACAAATTATATGTTACCGGCTTAATAAAGGTATATCGATGGTTATTGTAAGTTAATTGTACCCTTTTCACATGCAAAGCAACGATATTGAAAATTGAATTAAAATCACCAGGGAGTTTTTGAGTTATCCCAAATAAAAGAAAAGTTTCTTATTACCAAGGTTAAGGACATAGACAATGGTCAAGGCAATTGGCACTAAACCTAGAATAAACGCAATGCAGAAAGACATAATATCCCACAAAGTCATGCCAACTCTTGGCATTACATTACTTACACTGAAACCTCGTATTTTGGGAAACAATGCAGATTTATTTTTCAACAAGTAATAGAATAATGTTTTCTTGGAGAGGCGTAGTGATGGTAAATGGAGCATAAACCCAAACGGAATAATTGCCGAGGGATTATAGAAGTAGAAAGACCAACAATTGGATAAGCGGTAATTATAGAAAAGATCGCAGACGAGACAAATATGAAAAAGTACAACAAATCAAAAAAGAATGGCACGAAAGGAGGCCTATTTATAATTAATTAGTGGCTCAATAGTAGGTACACGAAACAAAGTCATCAATGAAAATGGTAATTAATGAATTCTTCAGTTGACAAGTACTACAAGAGAAAAAGAAAAATGAATAGGTAATGTTGATATTAACTTAAAATAAGATTGTATTGTCATTAAAATGAACGATTGTTGGCTGAAAGAAATTGCAAAAGATAAGATGTCTTTGTACAAGAAAAATTGAATGAGGTTTTTAACGAGACTGTGAAAAGTAATCTATAAGGTAATGTGGTTTCTTTGCAATCTTTACCGAGGTTTTGTTAACATTAACGTAGATACCAAAATCGTAATAGCCTTTCTTGCTTGGTATCACATCAAGGGATCGGCACGTTCTATTTACATTGAATAAATGGAAAATGGAATGGATGTGACGGTGTTTGGATTTACTGATTTAAGTAAACCAAATTGAAAACACAAAATAACAGACGAATGTAGTAAGCAATCTAATAAAGAAAAAGTCCTTGTAACATTTTGTAAATTGAATCCACGAGAGATACAATCAGCTAGTCCCTCAGGAGAGCGTAGCAGTGACAATAGTCACGTCTGAAGTAATCTAATATTTTTAGAACAGATTTGTTAGCAAATTGGAAAATTGAAGCAGTGTATTTAATAAAAGCGATTTAGCTGAATTCAGAAAACCAGGAATCTAATTTTGAGTAACGACGACGTCAAGCCTAACCAGTGTAATGTTTTGACTACATTGGCTGTTTTTAATACAATTGTATCAGCAGGCATTCCTCCACTTCTTCAATTCTCATAGCTAGAGATAAGAGGCATCATTATTACAGGGGTCTTATCTGTCTAATCCTATCTGAACAATAATCACAAACAAACCGAGTACCATCAATTTTGTAAAGCTTAATTTAATCTCAATCCTTTTATAGGATTTTGGATAAATAGCAAATAAAGGCATTGATGTATACACAATGAGATTCTGCATTATGTTCGCAAATTGCAATAATGTTTTTGACAATTGCTTGAACGTAGTCTCAGAATACAACCGGAATGATACGGGGAAAGATGTAGACGATTCCATGCATTGTTCATTGAGATTGTTTCACGAGATGTAATAGTCGTTTTCTTTAGAATTTTCATCTTGAATTTTGAGTTTTTTTTTTTTTAAACTGACCATTAACAGCCTTTAATGTTCCCAGTTTTAGGAATCAGTATGCTGTTTTAAAGGAAATTTAAACTTAGTACGTGTTTAGGCTAAAAAAATTTCGTGAGTGGCGAATTCCTCACGGTATTTTCCTTCGTAGTTTTGAGAGCACGGTTTTCTTTTTTTTTTTTTTTTTTTTTTTTTTTTTTCCGTTTAGCCTGTAATTTTCCACTGCTGGGCAAAGGCTTCCCTAAATTCCTTCCAAGAACTCTTTTCCCGGGCCGGTTCGAACCAGCATTCGGCGGTTAATGTGTTGCTCTTCTCACCACCATTTTCTTTAAAACATTTTTGTGCTACCAAGAACCAAAACAAACACTAAACTGTGAAACTGATTTGCATATTCACGAAAATGGCCTAAGGACTAGTTGTTTACACTTGAAACTTGACTCGACAGTACAATTACTAAAATTTAAAGCGATTTGCGGGGATTATGGGTGCGCCTAGGACTCCGCTATCTTGTTGGGACCTAATAGCAAGAATTATTCAAAACTGTTATTGGGTCAAATTATATTCAAAGCGTTGAATTAGTTACAGTCTTGCTCAAGGGTTTGAAAATTTAGAATTAAATTAGAACATTGTTTGGTTAACCTGAACATAGTTTAACATTCTAAGGATGCACCAACACATAGTTTCTCTATTTTGAAATTAACGATGAACTACTAAGTGCTAATATAGAAATCAGAGTAACGGCCAGTTCGACACAACCGAAGAGCAGATGCATTGAGCGGGCCGCTGGGGCTGGCTCAATGACGAACGATAATTCTGGCCGCTTTCATGGGAAAGCGACTAATATTAAACCGGGTCATGGGCCAGCGCTAGTGAAATCGTGCTGTTGTGTCGAACTGGTCAAGCTTCAGTCTGATACGCCAATGTATGGTCCGACTGAATTGGGGAAAGTAGCCGGGTGTGTTTTCCAAAGAATAATCTTGACCAGTATAATAATTATACCGAGCAAAGATTATTAAAAAAGGACATGAATAAGGAACGCTGGCGTGTCAGACGGGAGATGGAATTAACGGGAAATATGAAAAAGAGCTGTTAAGGGAAAAGATAAAATTAGAGATAAAAATAAAAAGATAACCACATAAAAATGATTCGGAATGACAAATACCTAAAAAAGAAAACAAATAGTTAAATTTAAAAAGACAGAATAACAGAATATTTAAATAAATTAGAAGAAGCAGTTTTAAAAATAACACCACTATAAAAATAAAAATCACAGCCAACTCGATCTCACCAGCCTATAAATAAAGTAACCAATGAACTGGAAAGTCGCAATAAAGGTCTCTGCCTACGGCAGAGGGACACTGGCAGGGCAGGAGTGGGTTTTAGCGGGTTCGAGTCCCGCACTACCTCGACTGTCTCATGGTCTCAGTGAGACGGTGAGACAGCCGAGGTGTCCGTGGGGATTTCCCACTCCTGCCTCAACAAAAAAAAAAAAAAAAAAAAAAAAATATAGAAATCAGTGACAGCAGTCGAACCTATTGTCTCAGAACGTATGCAACTTAAACTGGGCCAAGAGAGTCGAGTGGGCACTATATTGTGTCAATTTCTCGAGCAGTCCCCCTTTCTGCCGCGCCCCCTAGCGTGCCAGCTGCGCGTTAACTCAATGCTACGTCCATTCTGTCAAGTTCAAGTAATATTGGTACTTATTCTTTGTAACCAAAGTAATTACTTGCTTCTTTAAAGGTCGGATGCTAATACGTAAAATTTGTGTGAGTACCTACTGTTTGAGCTGCGTATTATTCTTTGAGCGTTCGCAGTTTTACCTTATTCTTTAGAAATAACGTGTTTGGCGTTCTCTCAAGTTTTTCTTTTCATATGCTGGGATTTTTTATGATTTCTGTCTCGATTTTGTGTGAAACGTGACTTTTCTTGGGAATAACACAGCTTGTTAAGGATCAGCAATTTTCTTAGTCGTGTGTTATTTGTGCTTTACCATGTATGTGAAAGGGCTTGTAAAATTCGGTTTACGCTTGTTTTACAGGTTTATGGTCAAAGTCGAGTATTGAGACTTGAATGTAAAGTGAGGTGTCACTCAAAGATGACGAGAATATATTGCCTAATAACATCAATTCATTAAAAGCACATTAATCATTATTGGGCAAAGTACAGAACCCTGTGTGAACTTTCTTGAATTTAATGTATTTATTGAACTGCACCTCACCATCTAAATATAAAGTTCTGAATTCTACTTGTAAAGAAAAAATCTACCTGAAACCTGCACAAATCCGAAAATAGACTTCGTCTGTAAAAATAACCACAAAAACACTTTCTGAATTTAAAGAATTTGTTCACGTAATAAAATTAACGGTCACACGCATATGGCGCGAAGTCGTTTCAGCTACACACATAAAAATCTTTTATGGGTGGCTTGAGCAAATTAGTCCAACCTTCAAAACACCTTGACTAATTAGTGAAAATATTAAAGATGCATACGTTACGCATTTCAAACCTCTCCATGCTTTTGTCGTTAAAGTAAGTAGAACTAATTTGGATTCTTGTTAGTTTTTCATGCAGCACTTTCTTCTTGAACATAAATAGCTTTGCTGCAACTTATTAAAACAAGTTTGCTTTGAAATTATTCATCGTCGTTACCGTGGGGAATTTCAACATCCTTTAAAGCATCGCTTGGATATTTAACTGCTTTTCAAATCTCTACGCATTTTTCTGCAATGGAAGCAAAAAAGGCGGTTTTACTCCAGTTCATAAAATATTTACTACCATCATTAGGAAAAATGGGACTCTTCAAACTTTTTGCAGCATTCACCTCCGCTCTGCATCTGATGACACACTCGGAATATAAAATGGTTTACATTTGGAAAATTGTTCTGGTTCGGGAACATTAGCCTTGATATATGTTTTCGCTTCACTCGGTTGAATTCAGTTCCATGTTCATTATCATGGTTGGAAGCTGTGCACGTGTGGGATTTATGTCCTTATTTAAAACTTTCTCTTTATGGAGCAAATTAACAGCAGTGAATATCGAAAGTCATAGGTAGTGTAAAGATGTTTTGATTACCTCATTAGATGTTTACATTATTACGTTTCCGAAAGCAGAATTCCAGACCAAAATAAAAGCAAACGTTTTTTATTTTGGTTATTTTAGTACTCACTCCGAATGATAACAACGATAAAGACGTTGTTATAGCGTCAATATTTACATACATGTATAAAATTTTGCATACAAATGGCCATTCCGACGCGTAAGTACATTCGATTTCGGTCTACAATGAAACCATCCTGGAATGGAACAATACATGTTAACATATTGTAAGTGAAGAACAAAGGCTTATTATAAAATCAATTATCACGACATTGTGTTCGCAAGAGCTCTATTCGCTCGGTCGTGAGGCTTGCGATCTGTGGGATACTTAATTGGAGGCTTGGAGAGGCATTCGATGTTGACTGTAGCCTTTATTTATTTTGTGCGAGGCGGGAAACTGTAGCAGTTTATTTTTCGACCTACTGGCTCGCAGAGTCGAGAAAAAAAACCACGATCCAATATTGTTACTTGGTCTTCAGTTCGTAAACCAATTTCATCATCGTCATCATCACGTACAGCTTAAATAGTTTCATTGATTACTTTTTCTCCATTTATTATTAATTCTGTGAATATTTAGTAGCTGAAATCTTTTCACTACTAATGCCTCCATTTACTTTTGTCTCTGTCCTCGGACAAATCCTAATCCTAACCGTCTAAAGCCGGACCCAGTGCCCTTTCAGGTTCCATAGTACAAGTACAAAGGTATATGAATACTAAATTGGAATTGTAATAATGCCAAGTGAAATTTGCTGTTACACCCACGCAAATGGGGACCGGTATGTGGGATGATACTTTCGACATTAATGGAATTGAATGAATTACAATTGTAATGTTTTTCACATGAAAAGAGTTTAATACATATATATTAATATTGATTAAAATCTTTTTGGAATAGATGACTTTATTGCTTTGTCAGAAATTATTAAAAAGAGAACCTAGTGGAGTATGAAATAAAAAAAAAACAACTTATTGCCGTCCATAAATAATATGGTACAAAACATGGGTAGAAACCAATGATGAGGAGACGACTCTTATCGTCTACTATGAAAGACAGAATCCCAAAACTAAGTGAAAGATAGCTCTTGAAGATATTACAAAATTAATAGATAAACGCTATTCCTCGTACAATAATGCTAGACTAAAACTATTACTTAGGTCTTCTCATTATTATTCTGTGCTAGTATTATACTCGAGAGCTTCTACTAACAATATTATATGTAAGGAGTTATCGTAATCGAGACAGGAATGATCTCACAAGTCGCTACCCTCTGTGGAATTTCAGCTTTATAACGTAAAACGGTCATCTTTTTCAAAATTCATTGTTTCTACGGAGGCGCTAAGCGTTTTAAATAAAACTATGCTGTCTATTTTAAACTTTATTGCTGCATTTTTTCTCTGGATTATATTATAACACAAAGTATTCTTTTTTATTATCTCTTTTATGGCCTATTCTGTTTCGAAGATTTTATATGCTCTCTGGAATCATCGTAGTAAACAAATTTACCTATGATGTTATAAGCCCGGAGATATATTGTTTGTGGTTTCATAATGGATTCTATGTAGCTTTTAGCACCTCGATGTTGTAAACGACTATAGTGTTTATTCTGAGCAACGATACCTGCACATGACTTTTTTAGCGATACGTTCAACTTTGGTCACTATTTCGCCAGATGGTAAGCGATAATGTGATCGACGGTAATGGCCCACGGACCCGGACTCCATGTAGATATCGTGAAAAATATATTATTTTGCTCTTATTTCAACCACTTCTGGTGCTTTTATGCAATCTAAAATGTTAGAAACATTTTAGAAAAGTATCAAGTTTTCTGTTTTCCGAGACATATCAAAACAAACCGAATTCACTCTTGAATTTCAAAGCAATCACGACGAGGGTTGATATAATCGATACCCCTCCAGCAAACATGGATATCATTCGATAAGTGTAATTACAGAATCGATTACAAATCCTGCAGATATGCCAGTAAAAATATTTGCATTTCGCGTGTGCCAAACATCAAAGTGTGATGAAGAAGTTCCGTTTTCTTAAACTGAGTTCACACAAATCGTGAGCAAGTCTACAGTTTTAGCAATTAAGGGTTATAGTTGTTTTAATTGCTTAAAGCAATTAAACGCAAGCTGCTCCAGAGATTAGTCGACATTGTTGGGTTAACCTCTTTATACTTTCTTGTTATTTCTTGTCAACGTAATTCTTAGTACCTCTTGTGGCTTAGGGATTTGGAACTCGGTGGCTGCAGTTAAAGTTTTTACTGTCATCCTTTCATACATAATGGCTTGCCCGCATATGTTTGTTGAAAAACCAAGCGAATGGCAGCTTTCTTTAAGTCCTGTCCCAGTTTTTATTTTTATCTCGTCCCACGCATTAGTCAGCTCTCTTATATTTTTCTTTAATAAACGAATTCTTTTGTTTCAGGTACTTTTTCTTCATGAAGGACAAAGAAACCATCTCCAGAACATTTGTCATCTGTTTGTTAACAACCAATAACATCTATTGCTTTCTCACTATCAATATTTTTCTGATAAATTGAATGATTTTCACGTTTGTTAAGCCCTTTTATCTGCTATAATGTTTGTTAATGAGTCATTTGGCGGTTGCTGTGGGTGTCCAACGTGTAAACGGGTATGGTTACCGCCCTATTATTTGTGGTTTTATTGGCTTTAGCATCATTATTAAATTGGTGTAATAAAGGTGCGTTGATGTCGATTATGTCATTCCCTTAATCATCGGCTGCTTCTTCATCGTGTGAACGAGAGGTTATGTGTTCTATTCCATTGTTACTGTTGAGCATATATTATTTAACAGTTGCTACGTAACTTCATGTTAGTTTACTTAGTCTAAGTTGTGTACTAGACGGTAATTAACGCGATTTCTTTCCAACGCCGCATGATTATTTTTGGCGTGAGTTTTTACAAGGCTTCTTCCAAGTTCTTGCATGTTAAGCGCGATGTTCAGTAAGTAGACGTATCAGGTGTTGTTTTCCACCATTTGCATTTCTTGGCTTTAGTTTGTTACTTTACTTGTTTTTATCTAACCCTAGTTGATGCTGATACGTCGTGTTACATAATGCTGAAAGAATAGACATTGATGGAATATACATACTTTATTACTCATCCAAAGCAAATGGATAAAAAATACGCTTCATTGTATTGTAGATACACTAGAACAGATAGACACCTAGAATAGTCTTACACATTGGTTTTGTAGCTAATGAGGAAAAAACAACTTTATCACTATCAAAATACAAGTGCAAATGCAAAAAAGTTAAACCTTTTAGCACTCCATGAATTCTAAAAATGTCATTTTCATTCAGTTTATGGAAAACCCAGTGAAGTTAAAAAAACATCGACATTCGCACAGCTTTCCAAGAAGCACAGGCAGAGCTAGATCTAAAAGCTGTTTTAAAATAAAAGGCTGGGAAAGCCTCGGGAGATTAGGGTTGACAGACCAAATAGAAATCCGGTTTAAAATATCCGGATTTTTGGTTGAAATTGAAGAATTTTCTGGATTTTTCGGGAAGCATCATACTGTAATTTTATAAATGTGAAGGATTGGATGATTGGGACGTTTGTTCCTTGTTTGCGCCAAAGCGACTAAACATAATTTACTGAAACTTAAAGTAACACATAATAAACAGGATATAACATGCAATAAGCATATATTGGAATTGTACTCGTAATACTTAAACTATTTCTAAAGATACTGTTTAAACTAAAACGCTATTTCAACAAAATCTGGTCGTTGTGCTTACAAGAATCTTATGTCTGCTTATTTAAGTATGGCTGCGATGAAAATGATAACAGTAAAGTGCCAATAAACAGAATTAATATTTCTTGAAAGTTGTGACTCCCCCAAAAATTTGCCCAATCTTTCGCTGAGCGAATCTAAAAATATGTTTTTGCACGCGGCTTTCCTCACGATAACAAACAGACTCACATTCGCATTTATAATATTTGCTAGCGTGGCAGCCCTGTGCTTAAGACGAGATCGCAGTGCCACAGAATTTCACTACAAGAGAAACCTTTCCTACTTAAACACAGTAAGGCAAAGCGCAAACGTTGTATACTTTTGTGTCTTGTGCTAGATACAAGCTACCGATGAACATTTGATTTCCAGAGAATCAGTATGAAATCATCCAGTCTCTGCGCAAACGTAATTTTTTGAAGTGAAAACTTCTTTAGGGGCGTTGTACACTTTTTTATAATAGGTAAAAAATGTAAAACTCGCGTCAGGGTCACGTGACCCTGATCGAAAAAGCGTAAGACGTAATTTAAATAAGCGCTATCTATCGCTCTTAGCGTAAGCCACGTAGAATGAAAATTTGTAAGACGAAGAGGCAAACGATAGCTTTCATTGTAATCGCGCAACCCATCTATCGAGCATATATGAAACATTTGTGATTTGACACCTGTACGACACTAACAAGATGTACCAAAATTCGTTAATTTCATAATGTGTACCACTCCAGTTTTAAAATATAACACAGTTATAAAAAAGTTTTCACTTCTACCGGCACTCCCGGAGTGCAAACCGTCGTTTTTTTTGTGTCCAGTTGCTTCCACTTAACACATTCGCATAACTACGGTGTGACGTGTCAGCAACAAAGTGTCTACGTTTGCGCAGCGCCTTATAACGTTTGTGGTTTTCCGAGCAGCTATTAGAAATGTCTTCATTTTCAGGAATGCTCATTTTCCAGCCGAGGTTTAAATAGAGAAAACAGCGTAATTAGCTTTCTAATTAAATAGAAACTTCAAATTTTGTTTACCATCTAGAAAATAGGAAGCCTTAGGTAAAGTAAAATTAACACAAAGACTATGTAAAAATTCCTACCTAAAAATTTATTTTTGACAAGAAATCTTGAGCGACGAATATTTTGACGGCCTGTAACTTTTCTTTCTATTCATTTCGAATGTGTACTATTTATTAAGTTTATTTAAAGGAAGTAATCTCTGAATTTGTGTACCAATTTTGAAAATTCTTTCACCAGTAGAAAGCTACATTATTCTTGAGTATGGCTGTCGTATCGTTAACGCAAGCGAAACCGCGTGCAAAAGCTAGTTAATTATAAAAATAGGATGTGGAATTATAGTGAAAATTATTTTACTTTTTAAGTGTAAACAGAAGAGGAAACACTATAATAACGGAGTTTAATAAAAATAACCATAAATTTAAACATGCTTAAACAATGTTGCTAAAAATGTTCTACATGAAGCCAACATACATAAAATACAAGTAAGTAGCCTAAAGCCTCCTGCAGACACACGCGATTAATCACGCTGCGACAACGAGCCAAGCTAATTTCCACTCTAAAAATACTGCGAATGGACCGCGACATGTCGCCCCGCGCGATTAATCGCGTGTGTCTGCAGGAGGCTTAAAACATGCCTGATTAGCAAAAACATAAACCAAGCCACGGCATTAAAGAAAACATTACCCCACTTGTAATTTACGTTATCAGTACAACTTACCTCGTGAGCTAAATTTGACGAAATATTATTCGCAGTTACTTGTTCAATTGCTGAACCACCGTAACTTATCACTCCGGTTTATAATCTGAATCATTAGGTTGTATTTGCGTCGTAAAACTGCGTTAGATGTGACTTGACAAAGATTTATTATCTACAAGCTTGTGCCCGCGGAATTGCCCGCGAAGTTCGATAATAAACCTATGGGACCGTCATACCGGGATAAAAGTGACCTATGCCTTAATCCAGGTTTTGGTCTATCATTTTATTATGTTTATCTACATATACATCAAAATCTAAGTTTTTGTGTAAAAGAGTAACAAACGACTAAAATCCACTGGCCAGTTGCAGACGAATGGAAACACGGTATAACTCTATAATCACTTTAATTACACTTATCTAACTTTATAATCACTTTATTTAGACTTATCTGTGGTATAATTTACACGTCTTCACTCAACGAGTGCTCAAACTCAACTGCCATGCTCCCAAGTGACCATAGACAAGAAATGTACCGTTTGACAGATAGTTGCTGTCTACCGACAAAAGTCATGTTAACTACTAAACAATTATTTATTGTCACTTCCCTTGGGTGCATGGCAACTTTACAAAATTAAATATGAAATCTACTATCAAAAATGAATACTTAAATAATAACAAATAATCATAACAATATTAAATATTAATGATAGCTAACACGACCTTGCATCCTCACAAAGATACGCCTAAGTCTAGCTTTTGCACACATTTGTTATCTGTTTGACAGTTGATAAGTATCTCTTGGAAAAGTGCACTACCTACCGGGATAGAAAATCTGTTGATAAACTATAAGGAAATCATTATTTTGGGCCGCTATTTTTTCTTTGGCCTCTGAAAGTGCCGGCCAAAGAAAAAACATTGGTACGACAATTTCGGTACTTTCAGAAAAGGCCCAAAAATGTATCGAGCCTGAATGATCATCTCCTTTGGTATCTTTCCTTCTTTACATACGGGTCATTGTATTCCTGTGTGCCAAATTGCATATTGTAACTAAATTCGTTCTTTAAAGGCATGAAAGTAAGGCCGCAATTGCTTTTACATTTATGATATTAGTATGTATTTTTGGTTAATCTATATAATAACCATGAATAATTGAATAGTTCATCTACTTAGCAAGTTTGCAATATAAAGAGAGCTATCTTGTTCAATCTCCGTTGGAAGACTTATTAAGCACTTGTTGATCATAAATCCGAAGCCCGCATTGTTTTAAGAGCTGGTTTTGCATCCACTGTAAAGCAAACCAGTATTACTTAGCTTGAGCTTTTACTTCTATGTGGTAATTGCAGTCGGACTGCGCAATTTCTGCGAAGAAACCAGTTTTTTGCTCCGTAATTTTATGCCCGTGTTAGCAAATTTCTAATTTCCGTTTTTGCACTATCTTGCGTTTCATAATTATACGTTACTGGACCTAAGATATCGTCGAATTGATAAAAGAACTCCTTTGTGAGCTCTACTAGCTAACAAATATAAAATATCCCGCTTGTTATCTAAAGTAGCACTTTTATTTAAACTACACTGTTTATGCTATCTTTCTACACCACTGCACTTTTTCAACCCATTGGCTTATCACTACAAAGTCCAAGCTACCTTGGCTTTGCTCACTGCAGAAAAAAAAAACACATAATGGACACTCTGTTACTCCACAGGATGCAAACGGCTCGCAATAATCGTTTAAGTGAAGTCCAAATGACTTTTGCATTCTTAGTAGCTCCGGTCTTGCATTTAATGTTTGTTTCGAGAGCATCCTAAGAGCGTTGGCAGTGTGTGGGTGCTATTACTTCGATGCGAAGTTCCAGAGCAGTTTATAGTGTTGCATATTCAATAACCCGCATATTGGAACTAACGCCTGTGGCCTCTTCAAGTTTGTTTGATAACTCGGGTTCGACATGGCCTTGTTTTGAACCTTCTTGAGTTTGTAAATTGCAAATTATTGTGATCTTTATTGGCATATTCTGTTGGCTTTTTACACATATTGACTTTTATGAATTCCTGTCGCTGAGTAAATGCATTTTAAATAATCTTCGTTACATTTAAAATGCAAAGGATTGAATCTTTAGTCAATGATTCTTCTCGAAAAAAATCCATCAATACCATTTACTGTTTAACGAAGACGAAACCTTGAAACTAAAAGATGTTTTTTTTGCCATTCCAATTTATCTTACTCGTGTTCATGTAACCCTGAACCAGTTTTGTATTCTGAACGGCATTCAATAAGCTGTCACTAACTACGGGGTGGGTTGGAGGCAGTCCAACATTCTAATAGATTCTGGATCGCGTGGCTTTCACTTTAATTTATTTAACACATTTCTCCAGCCTCGACTGTAATTGTAAGAAAAACTTCGACTTATTTATGTTGCGCAGGTTGTAAAGAATTGCCTCGTGGATTTAGTCCTTACGAATGTTTTTCTAAGAATTTTGAAGGCGCGTTTGCTTGTTTTTTTTTCTTTTTGAATATGTAAATGTTTTCTATACCACCTTTGTCGTTACTAAGCATAGAATATCACCGCTTATCATATCATTACCTCATTCTTCATGCATAACGATTATGCTATCATTTCTGTATTTGACAGTACCTACCCTTAACATTGTGGGCGTAACAGAAAGTTATGATAAACAACTCACCCTACGTACACATGGTTTAAAACGGATGTCAATACAAATAACATCGACAAATATACCCCTTTAACATTATGTTTACCATGCAAGCTAAACGCCATGACAATAAACAAGCAAACAATGAACTAAACCCTCATTTGTAGGTTAAGGCGTTAAACTAAAACTAGGCTATCGATTCAAAGTTATTAAGCTCACTCACTTTGTTTGTAAAACTAATAAGACCATGACTATGAAAAGTTTAATTGGACTACTAATCGAGTTGTTTCCGATTTCATTCATTTGATTGATGTTCATTTATTTATAGTACTATCTATCAATTCGTTATTTATTTGTTTTAAATCAAATGCTGTCTATTAGGAAATTAATGGGTCACGTCTTTTCTCTCTGTGGGTATTACATGAGACGTCACTACGTGAATAATTTATTACATCAACTATACTTATTACTTAAATGAATTCGTAGTAACCGTTGATCTAATGTGTTGATTTTGGCCAGACTTCATCGTCATTCTCTTTCAATTTATTGGAGTCAACATAACAAATATCTTCTTTTATCATACTTCTCTAGTAGTCTTTATTTCAGTAGTCACAGCCTTTCTAGTCTTATTGTTTTTCACATAGCATAGTCAGACTATATCTCTGCAGGGACACAGGTCTCTTCTGTGTGAGAGGGAGTGTGCTGTAATCTACCACGCGGTTCCAGTGCGGGTTGGTAGATGTATTTTTGTGATTCATCATTCACTTGAATGTTTAATTCTTTATCATATTTCATCGTATTTTGGCTGAATTTCTTTAAATTTATTCATTATTATTTTATGTTTCTCTTGGATTACCACACGTATCCATCAGAAAACATTATCATACAAGCAGAAATGATGATGAATGTATTGTTTGTTCAAAATTTCCAACTAGAGATTTATTCGTTTTCGTGCCGCCATAAATATCGAACCGACAACCGTTAATCAGATTCGGCTGTTTCGATCTCGGCTTCGTCTGGCTGAAAAATAAAATATTGTGTTTTTTTATTTATTTGTCGCAGAATCAACACAGAAGCACAATAATTCAGAATAACGCCATCTATTGTCATTGCCGAGGAATCAAAATAGAAGCACAATTTGGAATCTCTATGGATTATTGTTAATTTAGAATAACGCCATCTATTATCGTTGGCGTGGAATCAAAACAGAAACGCAATTCAGAATCTCTATTGATTATTGTTAATTTAGAATAACGCCATCTATCTCTCATTGGAGGAACTATGAAGTTAGATTTGACAGATAACGCTTAGAAACGTCAAGTTATTAAACTTGGGGATGCTTAGCGTGGAGTAATGGCAACACCGAGCGAATAGTCGAGTTGAATATCGATTCAGAAGTTTAGTCAGGTATTCGACGTTGACAGGTACTGACGTTGACTAGATATGTTGGCAAACCTGTGTGGGGTAGGCCACTTGGACGGACAGTTGAGTGAAGTGAACACTTTGAATCGGTCCGTCAAGCTGTGTAGACATCTTGGTCACGCCACGTCGTCCACGATAATCTTCCCGCGTTCCTAAGTTTTTAATCGAGCCATATCTCGGACATCCTTGATTATTTTGTAGTCACTGTGTGTTAGCAAGTAATTAAAAGTGTTAACGAAGGTTTTGTGAGTGTTATTTCCGATATCGCGCCCCTTCTGATATCGATTCTTCGACATATTCATTCGAATAAAATTCACAATTTCTCTTCGATGTTTTAATTAAATTGAAATGCAGTATTCATATGGTATAATAAATAGCGAGTATTATACATGTGACATAAAATTTCATTTACGTTAATGTATAGTTTTTCTTTTCATAAACTTCCATTATTACCCCAACAAAAATATTTATTAATTTGTGAAGGTCCACTTTGAAGTACTATCCTGGCGTAGTCCGAGAAATTCCATTTTTGCTGACAAATCTTCGTCTTTAAAAATATTGTCACCAGTAAAAATGGTCTTATAATCCAGATTGTTTACTCTCTACCTATTCATTTGTTTTTGATACCGTTTTACCTCCCCTTTCCTTTAGGGGTAATCACCCCCGTTTCGATACCAGTGGTGTAGAAGATTCGTACACTTAATCACTCAAGTCCAGAAGGATACATCACAGAATTAAGTAGTAGCCTTTTATTAATGATTCGTGTCTCACAAAGGGCTTCTCTTACCAAAAGGGACATAAGCTTCTTACAATCTCTTGACTAACCGGCTTGTGAGACATATGGATCGAATGTATTTCAGGTTCGTTAGCCAACTAGCTTTTTTTCTTTTAAGATGAATTTATCCTTGAATTAGAGATTGTCATTTGATCGTATTATGTACTGAAGGCCTTACTTATCTTTTAAAGTGCGTGATTTTGAAAATGTCTTGTGTACCACATTTTCAAATATACTATTTTGAGGCAAGTGGTGATATACTGGTTACTGTTGATGATCAGCTAGCACATTTGGTGATCGATGTCGCGTTAAGTGCGCGTTGCTACCACACACTATGCGTTTGTATTAAACACTTCCATATCACTTCTTGGTTCCCAAAACGCGCGTCTGTAAGCGCTCAATGTAAACACGATGTAAAAGCGAAAACAATCATAAACTTAACTTTCACAGATAAACTTACATAAGTGGAGACCCCCTAACACATAACTCACTATAATTAACCAAGAGATAACTTAAACATGCAGGGGCTGCAGAGGTTATCAGTCTTGACGGCGTAAACGCACCCTTTGTTGCGCCAGTGAATCAATCAAGTGTTCCTTATCTTCTAATTGATGGGAACCAATACGTAACGAGCTTCCTAGAATGTTCGTGTATTGTCTGTTGTTCTATGCTGTTGGTAGATGAATGTACGCTTTGTGGTAGGTTCAGGAATTTCAATGAGTGTTCCAATTTGAGTCATGGGTTATTTTAGAATGGTGGATCATTTTAGATTTGGGTTTACATCAAAACTACGATTACAGCACTGGATCTAAGAGATGGATAGTGACGCAGACCTGAAAGGGTCAGTAGGTATTCTAAATTGAAGTTGTTTGCTGTTGTTTCTAGCGTGTTTTTTTTAGAACTACTCAAGTAAAATCATCGGTCTCTGACTTCTGGCCTTTTAGAGAGACTAAGAGTCACTCAACGAGCGATGGAAAGAGCTATGCTCGGAGTTTCTTTGCGAGATAGAATCCGGAACATGGATATTCGGCGAAGAACCAGAGTCACCGACATAGCTCGTATAATTTGCAAGTTGAAGTGGTAATGGGCAGGCCACATCGCTCGTAGAACTGACAACTGATAGGGAAGAAAAATTCTCGAGTGGCGACCACGGACCGGAAGACGCAGCGTGGGCAGGCCTCCCACTAGGTGGACCGACGACCTCGTGAGGGTCGCGGGCAACCGATGGATGCAAGTGGCGAAGGCGGTCTAAGGGGGAGGCCTATATTCAGCAGTGGACGTTTTCCGGCTGATGATGATGATGAAGTAAAATCAATAAGACCGTAGACCGTTTTGTCTGTTCATAAATACTCACCCGTATTAATTCTAGTTTATCCATGATCATAGCACTTGCAACTAATAATCATGGTAATTAAGGAATTTTAATGTCTCATCATAACGCAGGTCCTATGAAAAGAAGTAGCATTGAGCTGCTAAAACAATAATAGCCTTCCTTCGACAAACTCGCCAAGAATTTTAAAAGGTAACCTGAATTCAAAATTCTAATCGCATAATCAACAAATCCAAAATTAAATACTTTGCAATATCATTCACGACCATTGCCCAAAAATTCTAACCAAACCAGTACCGCAGACAAATAATGACTTCCTAAACTCAAGGAAATAGGAATTCCTATTCAAATTAGGTACTCCTACCGCTTCGGTCGCAGCGTAAACAAGGCTTCGAGTAATTAAATCTAAATGCGTATCTTCATTCCTCGCGAGTTCCGTACATAGAATGTTTACGTGTTCGGCTAGAATGTTTGTTATTGCGTCGTTGAGGTGTGGTGGGCCAAGGGATAAAGGATCAGCGGAGGAAAATGGTCCAGCGTTTATGAGAAAAAAATGTCTTGCAAAAGACGAAGATGCATTGCACTTGCAGTATCATTCAACGCTTACTTAGGACTTACCCCAATAACAATCTTTAGTGCTTTTAAACAGGGTACCCCCATTGCGAAGATGACTGTGCAGTATCTATTCAGTTGCATCCTGTTGCATCAGAAGCCGACCCCAACCCCAATACATACTAGTGAAAAGGCCATGCAAACGATGACAGGTTGCAAAGTTATTTTATTACAGAGCTTTCCGTTTAAGTAGTTAGAAGAGGTTATAGATTAAAAGATATCTCGTTGGTGTTTTTCTTCTATCTATCTTAATTCTGATTTTTTAATCGTTTTATAACTGGCCAGTTTGATAGTTTTAACTGAAGTATGTCTTCAAATAGCACTACGTAAAAGTTTAAAGCAAGATAGTATACAGTGTGTATGTGAAAATTGGTCTACACTTTTTCAATACAAGTTGTAGATAAGCATCTTTATCAATCTCAAAATTAATAAGAAGAGCAAGTATTCATGCAAATCCGGGTTTGGCACCATGTGTAACTGGCAAAAAATATACACCAGCTAAAGAAAACTTACACCTGAATGCAAAAATGAAGTCTCCGCTGTCTAAAAAAAAAATATTCTCAATAGACGCGTACCTTTCTTCCATAACCCATAAGGCCCTCTCTACACAGTGAACTTTAATTCTCACTTTTACGACGATGTCGCCTTCATATTTAGTGGTTGCTAAGTGCTTACGTTCGGGGAGGCTCGCCTTCGGTGGAAATCGTCGACGAAATTAATATAAATGCCGTTTGGTGTTATGTTGGCTTCCACATGGGCGGCCATCTGGTGTTTGTGGTTGACTAATTCCTGTATATAACGTATATTGTCAGTAAAGAGTCGAAATATTAAGGGTATGTGGTGGTGGTAAACCATCAGACTGAACAACTCCATGAGACCAACATCGAAAGCAGCTTTTTCATATAAAACTTCAATACTTACTCGACCATAATGTATGGTGTAGCTGACATGTGTGCGAATTTTTATAGAAGTAAGTTGAAGGCCAACAGGAAGAAAGACCAGGTTACAGAATTCAAGTTCAAAATTGATTTTATAAAATAACTAGCTGTTGCCAGCGGTTTCACCCGCTACAACTCAAAAATCATCCCGTAGGAACATAAAATAGGGATAAAAACTATCCTATATGTTAATCCAGGTTATGAACTATCTATGTACCGAATTTCAACCAAATCCATTCAGTAGTTTTTGCGTGAAAGAGGAACAAACATACATCCATCCTCACAAACTTTCGCATTTATAATATTAGTAGGATTAGCTATACTCTTTTAAAAAATCTGAATTTAAAATGACAACGTCGTCGAGATAAATTTGAGATCCCGAATATCAAGCAGATTTCTTTCTACCATTTCCCAATCAATCGCTTGTGAATTATGCAAAGACAGTAAAAGTTTTTCTCGCTACCCTACTAAGCTGATATCATCTACATCAACGTCGAATATGACGGGCAAAGTTATTTGATTAAAACCTTTATTCAATTTTTTCTAAGACTTCATCAATTTTCAAATTCTCTCAACGAGGCTTCTTACTGTATTTATTCAAAGTCCTGAATAAATAAAGGTTTAGAATCTATATATATAAAAGCGAAAGGTCACTCACTCATAGGACACGAAATCTCAGAAACTACCAGGGCTAGGAGTTTAAAATTTTGCATAGGGGTTCTTTTTAGGACGTAGGCGCTCGCTAAGACGGGATTTTGCGAAATTCCACCCCTAAGGGGTTGTTTTTGGGGTTGATAGTTTGTATGAAACTTTGTTACTACAATGTTCCTAGAATGTTCGTGTATTGTCTGTTGTTCTATGCTGTTGGTAGATGAATGTACGCTTTGTGGTAGGTTCAGGAATTTCAATGAGTGTTCCAATTTGAGTCATGGGTTATTTTAGAATGGTGGATCATTTTAGATTTGGGTTTACATCAAAACTACGATTACAGCACTGGATCTAAGAGATGGATAGTGACGCAGACCTGAAAGGGTCAGTAGGTATTCTAAATTGAAGTTGTTTGCTGTTGTTTCTAGCGTGTTTTTTTTAGAACTACTCAAGTAAAATCATCGGTCTCTGACTTCTGGCCTTTTAGAGAGACTAAGAGTCACTCAACGAGCGATGGAAAGAGCTATGCTCGGAGTTCCTTTGCGAGATAGAATCCGGAACATGGATATTCGGCGAAGAACCAGAGTCACCGACATAGCTCGTATAATTTGCAAGTTGAAGTGGTAATGGGCAGGCCACATCGCTCGTAGAACTGACAACTGATAGGGAAGAAAAATTCTCGAGTGGCGACCACGGACCGGAAGACGCAGCGTGGGCAGGCCTCCCACTAGGTGGACCGACGACCTCGTGAGGGTCGCGGGCAACCGATGGATGCAAGTGGCGAAGGCGGTCTAAGGGGGAGGCCTATATTCAGCAGTGGACGTTTTCCGGCTGATGATGATGATGAAGTAAAATCAATAAGACCGTAGACCGTTTTGTCTGTTCATAAATACTCACCCGTATTAATTCTAGTTTATCCATGATCATAGCACTTGCAACTAATAATCATGGTAATTAAGGAATTTTAATGTCTCATCATAACGCAGGTCCTATGAAAAGAAGTAGCATTGAGCTGCTAAAACAATAATAGCCTTCCTTCGACAAACTCGCCAAGAATTTTAAAAGGTAACCTGAATTCAAAATTCTAATCGCATAATCAACAAATCCAAAATTAAATACTTTGCAATATCATTCACGACCATTGCCCAAAAATTCTAACCAAACCAGTACCGCAGACAAATAATGACTTCCTAAACTCAAGGAAATAGGAATTCCTATTCAAATTAGGTACTCCTACCGCTTCGGTCGCAGCGTAAACAAGGCTTCGAGTAATTAAATCTAAATGCGTATCTTCATTCCTCGCGAGTTCCGTACATAGAATGTTTACGTGTTCGGCTAGAATGTTTGTTATTGCGTCGTTGAGGTGTGGTGGGCCAAGGGATAAAGGATCAGCGGAGGAAAATGGTCCAGCGTTTATGAGAAAAAAATGTCTTGCAAAAGACGAAGATGCATTGCACTTGCAGTATCATTCAACGCTTACTTAGGACTTACCCCAATAACAATCTTTAGTGCTTTTAAACAGGGTACCCCCATTGCGAAGATGACTGTGCAGTATCTATTCAGTTGCATCCTGTTGCATCAGAAGCCGACCCCAACCCCAATACATACTAGTGAAAAGGCCATGCAAACGATGACAGGTTGCAAAGTTATTTTATTACAGAGCTTTCCGTTTAAGTAGTTAGAAGAGGTTATAGATTAAAAGATATCTCGTTGGTGTTTTTCTTCTATCTTTTCCTGATAAACCACGTTTTTATTTCTTCACTTGTACTTAATCTTTTCCTTGTAGAATCGAAAGTATCTACTTCAACATCCATTATCTTCAACCCATCTTGTTCAATACCGCAACAGTTCAGAGCATAATTCAAACATATTTAAGGAAACAGCTCGGTTTAACCGTGGAGTGCAGTGTCGAGAAACTAATAAATATTCACAGCAGATGTACTCGTACGCAGGTCTATTTCTGTTCCTAGGAAGTATCGTTTGTCTTACTTTATTGTGTATTCAGGAGTTAGCCCCTTGACTTGTGACAGAATTAGGGTGTGGCAGGATAAGTTAGTTCGATTTGATTGTTAGAAGTTCTTTCTTTCTTTTCTTTGTTCTAGTTTGTGTTGTTGTTAATGATTTATATAGTTTCGAACTTACTACGTGCTCGATGTTTTTTTCCGTGGTTCTTAATTCTGATTTTTTAATCGTTTTATAACTGGCCAGTTTGATAGTTTTAACTGAAGTATGTCTTCAAATAGCACTACGTAAAAGTTTAAAGCAAGATAGTATACAGTGTGTATGTGAAAATTGGTCTACACTTTTTCAATACAAGTTGTAGATAAGCATCTTTATCAATCTCAAAATTAATAAGAAGAGCAAGTATTCATGCAAATCCGGGTTTGGCACCATGTGTAACTGGCAAAAAATATACACCAGCTAAAGAAAACTTACACCTGAATGCAAAAATGAAGTCTCCGCTGTCTAAAAAAAAAATATTCTCAATAGACGCGTACCTTTCTTCCATAACCCATAAGGCCCTCTCTACACAGTGAACTTTAATTCTCACTTTTACGACGATGTCGCCTTCATATTTAGTGGTTGCTAAGTGCTTACGTTCGGGGAGGCTCGCCTTCGGTGGAAATCGTCGACGAAATTAATATAAATGCCGTTTGGTGTTATGTTGGCTTCCACATGGGCGGCCATCTGGTGTTTGTGGTTGACTAATTCCTGTATATAACGTATATTGTCAGTAAAGAGTCGAAATATTAAGGGTATGTGGTGGTGGTAAACCATCAGACTGAACAACTCCATGAGACCAACATCGAAAGCAGCTTTTTCATATAAAACTTCAATACTTACTCGACCATAATGTATGGTGTAGCTGACATGTGTGCGAATTTTTATAGAAGTAAGTTGAAGGCCAACAGGAAGAAAGACCAGGTTACAGAATTCAAGTTCAAAATTGATTTTATAAAATAATTAGCTATACTCTTTTAAAAAATCTGAATTTAAAATGACAACGTCGTCGAGATAAATTTGAGATCCCGAATATCAAGCAGATTTCTTTCTACCATTTCCCAATCAATCGCTTGTGAATTATGCAAAGACAGTAAAAGTTTTTCTCGCTACCCTACTAAGCTGATATCATCTACATCAACGTCGAATATGACGGGCAAAGTTATTTGATTAAAACCTTTATTCAATTTTTTCTAAGACTTCATCAATTTTCAAATTCTCTCAACGAGGCTTCTTACTGTATTTATTCAAAGTCCTGAATAAATAAAGGTTTAGAATCTATATATATAAAAGCGAAAGGTCACTCACTCATAGGACACGAAATCTCAGAAACTACCAGGGCTAGGAGTTTAAAATTTTGCATAGGGGTTCTTTTTAGGACGTAGGCGCTCGCTAAGACGGGATTTTGCGAAATTCCACCCCTAAGGGGTTGTTTTTGGGGTTGATAGTTTGTATGAAACTTTGTTACTACAAGTACTAGGAATTTCAAATTTTGCATGCGGGTTCTTTTTAGGAAGTAGGTACTATTTATGAAAGGGGTTTCTTGAAATTCGACCCCTAAGGGGTTGTTTTTGGTGTTGATAATTTGTTTGAAACTTCGTTATTATAAGTGCTAGGAGTCTCAAATTTTGCATGGCGAATATTTTTAGGAGGTAGATGCTCACTCTCACGGGATGTTGCGAAATTCGACCCCTAAGGGGTTGTTTTTGGTGTTGATAGATAGAGGTCTTAAATTATGCGTGGGGATTCTTTTAAGGACAAAGATGCTCACTAAGACGGGATGTTGTGAAATTCGACCCCTAAGGGGTTGTTTTTCGGCATGGATATTTTGTATGAAACTTTGTTATTACAAGTACTAAGAGTTTCAAACGTTACATGAGGGTTCTTTTTGGGACGTAGGTGATACTTAAGACGGGATGTTTGGAAATTCAACACCTAAGGGGTTGTTTTTAGGGTTGACAGTTAGGAGTCTCAAATTTTGGAGGGGTTGTTTTTGGGCTTGGAGTTTGTATGAAACTTTGTTACTACAAGCACTAGGAGTTTCAAATTTTGTGTGGGGGTTATGTTTAGGACTTTAATGCTCACTAAGATGGGATTTTACGAAATCCAACCCCGAAGGGTTGTTTTGGGGTTGAGAGGTAGAAGTTTCAAATTTTGCATGGGGATTCTTTTTAGGACGTAGATGCTGCCTATGACGGGATTTTCTGAAATTCTAACCCTAAGAGGATGTTTTTGGGGTTGATAGTTTGCATGAAACTTCGTTATTACAAATGCTGGGAGTCTCAAAATATGCATAGAGATTTTTAGGACGCGGCCATCGCCCACTTTCGGGCATGCCGCAATCACGGCGGGCATGCTAGCGAAGGAGAAGGCGAGACGCATGAGGGAGAGGACAGTGGTAGACGCACACTGCGACGGACGTCGCAAGACGATCTCCGGCCACCTTAGGCGCGGGCATGTGGACGGCGAGTAATTGGCGACTCACTGTCTGACCATGGACCAGGCCCGGGTCGACGGAGCGTTATGTTCAACACGCGCCTCACAGAGTGTCAGCACAATGACGGGGCCTCCCCTTAGAGGGCCAAAGCCTGCCGGGTTCGCGGGACTAACGAATACCGTGATCCTGGAACGTAAAGGGCTATTGAAGGACACCGTGGCTTTTAGTCAGTACCTACAAGTTTGACAGCCCCTCTTACCCTGCCCTGGGTGAGAGGACTCATTTGATGAATTTAACACGCTAAAAAAAGATGCTCACTAAGACGCGACTTTGTTCTTGATAGTTAGGAGTCTCAAATTTTGCTTATGGGTTTGTTTTAGGACGTAAGTGCTACCTCAGGCGGGGTTTTGCGAAATTTGAACCCCTGAGGGGTTGTTTTTGGGTTGATAGAATTTTTGTTGGAAATTGATTTAGATTTTCCAAAAGTATCCCATAAGGAGGGTGGCCGGGAGTAGAAATTCACAGATAAAAAGTTCGAAATACGCGCAGACGAAGTCACGGGCGAACTGCTAGTCTACAGATAAATCAACTTTACAAGTAAAGTTTACTTCTAGTTTTTCTTTGTCCCAATTGTCAAAATTTTTGTATCCAGTAAAATGTTCTGCATTATGTTTATCTGGATGTATTTTTTTTATGATATTAACTAAGACTTTACGAAAATAGAAGTATACAAAATAGGGACCGCACTTTACCTAGGTTCGGTCCCATATTAATGAAGTGCCTCTATTAGGCTGGCAACGTATTGGGCAATCATGCGCGTCGGCTAATACGCTGACCGTAGCCCAGTTATCCAGTCTGACGTGCCAACGGTACATTAGGTTGGTCGCTTTGAGCTTTATTTGTCGTAAAATAGTCTAGGCTAGGGTTTACGACAGGATGGGTTTATAGGCTTCCTGTTTTTTGTAAAAGCTGGACCAGAAATGAGAGTAGGCACATTTCCTTATTTAATAGTTTGAGAATGTGAAAACTACAATAGTCTCGATTTTAAATGTCTCGAAATTATGCCAGACACATACAAAGACGCTTTATATCAAATCATCAAACAAATGTTTCGCTTCAGGCTCCTTCACCTCAAAAGATAAACGTAATTACAAATACACAAACAGGATCCTTGGAATTGAAATTGTAATTGGATTCCAATTTGCTCTCAATATCATTGGCGATGCTCAAATTACCGAATTGTGAATAAACACAAAGGAATCAGGGATCAGATTTATCCATGCATGAAGACAAAGGTAGGTAGTCTTTTAAGGGCACCGGTAGCCTTGCGAAGGTCAAATTGGCACGTGTTGGTATAATTATGTCAGTGTGGGGGCCATATAACCTTTTTGACAATTACGCCGTAAAAGACATGTTGCTCAGGCAATAAACGGTAATAGGATACCAAAATAGAGGCCTAGGCTTAGTTTAGACTCCAGATCTCCCTCAAAGATTTTTTTTTCAAAATGCCTGTCAACTTATTGTCTAGTATGAACGTAATTTGTGGAGATAAATAAACCTAATTTTTATTAAAAAAAATACAGGTTTAACTTGATATAATACTTAATGAGAGGTAGAAATTCGAAATCCATTCGAGGTTTTTGATATGGAAGAAGAAGAAGATATAACGACGACCCCAAATGTTTGGGATGAAGCTAAGAGAAAGATAATGATAATTACTCGACTAGCTCACTAACTCACTGTTAGCTAGCTAGCAATGTAAATGCTATTAACTCTACAAATATTTTCATAGGCTCAGATGAGTGTTTAATATCTATCTACGACTGTTAATTGGACACAAATCCTTCGGAATCACAAACCAAATTAACTATTCCAATTTGGACTGAATGTCGATGCCCAAAGCTCCAATTACTGTTCTAATCAAATACAAAGGTAATGGAGGTTATTAAATTAAATCCGATCGTGCGTAGAGGACAATGCTACTCTTTGAGGGCAGGACCTTCAAAAGTCAAAGGCACGTACGTGTTATAGAGACGATGAAGTTTCTTTGCTGCTTATTTTCGATTCGACTGATATTCGGTGAATTTTTGAAAAATTTCTTAGATATAAAGATAAACCTTATCCTGACGAAACAACGAGAGGACTCAACAAATCAAGAATTGTTCAATTTGGTGCAGTCATTTAGAAGCTGTATAATATTATGTTACCATAATTATGTAAACCACGCGATAATTTATAAGTGAAAAAAAAAGTGTTGGCAGAATGGTGAGAATGGTCCAAACACACAAATAAACCAATTAATTTTCAATACTACCTCAAAGCTCAAGAAATCTTACATGCAAAGGCAGTAGGGATCATTGAATTGAATCCGATCGTGCGTGAAGACAAAGGCGATCTTGTAAGTAGTAAGGGCACTGATTGCCCTGTGAAGGTCAAATGCCAACACGTGTTGGTAAGATGAGGATGTTCCGCTCAATCAGTAAATACCAACCGGATGTCTGGATGCTTTCAATTTGGTTCTTCGAAAAAATCTAACTTCCTCAGTAGATACTAAATCCAAATTGTAAACTCAAGAAAATTAACATTTGAACATTAAGAATACAACATCTTGTAAGAACCCGAAACTAATTTTTAAAATATCAAGGTAGCAAAATAATAATTATCATTGCATTACATCCGATCGTGCGTGTAAGACAAAGGCGAAAGGGCACCGGTAGCCCTACGAAGGTCGAATGCCAACATGTTTTAGAAAAATGAAGATATTAAGGTCAATTTCAAAATTTTTGCGCACTTGATACTTCAAAAATATAATCAAAAGCCCTTTATTCAAACTTGCATTTTTTGAAGGTCAGTTTTACATAAGACAGTCGTCCAAAGCGTCCGCCCTTCGCCATTCCTAGAAAAATACAAAATCTTACAAGCACACTAACGGAATTCTGATCACAAAACCAATTCTGAACATACCGAGGTAGCAGGGATCATTGAATTAAATCCGATCGTGCGTAAAGACAAAGGCGATCCTTTAAGGGCACCGGTAGCCCTTCGAAGGTCGCATACCCACGTGCTGCTTAAATATGTATTTACGTTTTAATCGACCTGAGGACGCACATGTTCGGGGTTCTAATGATGTCGCCTGTTTGATTATTATGTGTTGGCTTAGCTACTACGTGTCTGGTATTTGTACTTAACATTCTTGCTTAGTTATTAAATATACTTACTACATGATAGTTATTTTGGATTAGGCTGTTGTTTGGGATTTTGTCTGGCTATCTTTGTCTGGTCTACTTGTAGATTACGTCTTTTAAGTAAGGACTTATGAATTCACCTACTAAACTTTGAATTTCGGGATTTCCAGCTATTTTTTTTATTCAAGAAGACAAGCCTTGAATTTTGCTAACACCTCATGTTCATGGAAGGAAACAGATGTTCCGAAGTTCTGAGAACTATACATTAACCCAGATAAATCTGCTTACTAACACGAATTATATATGAAATCCTGTGCTGCGAATATCAGTTGCGATTTCCAACCAAACAAAGTAACGTGTTATCTCAATTCAGATGAATGCTAGCAACACTGAAGCGCTGAAGTTACACACGTCGCTCCAAGAATAAATTAATTCAACTTGGCAGAGTTGCCAAGCCAGAGCTTCCCCCATTAGGCCTTTGATTTGCTTGGCTTGCCCGAGTTTGAAAGCTGTTTCCATCTCGCCCCGCCCACTGGCTTCTCATGCTCCAGTCCATTTTGCAACAATGTCCTGTTTCGCCTTTGATTGCTTAACTTCTTGAAAGGATATTTTGGGAGTTCCTTTATCTTTTGAGAATTGTTTTAATGTAACATTGTCTGAAACAAACTGTTTATTGTTTGTTTGACTTGTCACTTTGTGTTTGTAATTTCATAAAATCCTTTTGTAACCAATAATTAAATTATATTTTGAAGATGTTTGTTGAAATACACACGGCCGTATCTTATAATTTGATTAGCTTTGGGTCTAAAGGTCGACCCATTACCCCAATGCTATAACATATTGTGACAATCTAACTCATAAAAATGTCAGAAGCTACAAACGTAGGCAGCCAAAGTTAATTTTACCAACCTAAACTTAAAACCGTATTCAGCTAATAAAACACGAAACGAAACGTGAACCTACATCGTTGAAAGAATAACTTTTTACAACGTCACAACTTATTACGACGATATAAATAAAAAAAGGGGCTCACAAAAGAAAATAACGCTCCTTCGACACGACCACTTTGTCACATGATATACTAAATCCTTAACGAACGGTTTCTTCACCGAGTGCCCTTTCATAAGGACGGCCTGGAGAACTTGATGGCCGGTGCTTCGAATCGTCGATCTTATCTCGATGGAGCGAGTCGATTTATTTGGATAATGTATTGACCGTTAATGTGAGGCGATGACTTTTTCGATTTATTCTGTGTGTGGGGTTTCATCGCCTTCTTCGAGGTAAGCCTTTTGGATAAATGGATTGCAATGAATATTAGATCGGGGCATTTGATTAGAGTACAACACCATGTTTACATACAAATAGCTGTGCATTATGTGCTATGACACGAGGAGCTTTCGTCTAAATAATGACAGCCGTTCGAGTCTATCTCCTTGGTTATGCTTATGTGTGTGTGGATGGATGTTCCTGCATTGCATACAGACTCGCAGTTGTTACAGGTTGTCAGTGGCCCAAAAATCTGACAGGGTAGGTAACTGGAATATGGTTTTCTCAAAGAACTGATATTGAGCTGCATCCTGTTATACTAGAAGCCGACCTCAACATAGTTGGGAAAAGGCTAGGCAGTTGATAAACTAAAACTTCCCCCATTCTAATTTCCTGTCCACTGTCTAAAATTCATAATCTACCTAAAATCTGCCATTATAATTTGGCGCTGTAATGAACATCTCATACACACGTGCTTATGAGCGCTGCCAAAGCAATTTGTGTTGCTGTCGCAAGTTTTAATGCTCAAATGACTTCGTTTAGGTAAACAAGGTGCCAAGTTCCAACTTTGGACAATCTTTGACGTTGTTAGTAAAATCTGCGTAACATTACTATACATGGGCTTAGCAAAGTTAGCCTGTCATTTGCCCTGACACAAGCAGAAGGTAAAACTCGTAGGGGATACTAAGCTAACGACCAGTGAGCGACTTTTGCCCTGGATTGGAAGAGTTAGAAGTCATGGGGTCTAAAAGTAAGCATATAATGTTCCTATGACTGGGCTATAGGTCGTTTAGTTTTTAGCTTTTAGAAATGCCAGATATCTCACAATTTTTCCTTCACCGTTTCATGAGCAGTTGTGTTGAAATAAATTACAGAAAATAATGCGCCTGTCCTCTAATTTCAAAACCACAACCGACGTTGTTGAAGTCGTTACCACTACTCTCTTGAGTAAGGATAATTTTCTTTAATGATAAGATAATATTATCATCAACATAAAAGGGTTGCCTCTGACATATTAGTGTAAGAAAATCTGACACGAGTTACCTCCTTTCGAAGGCAGCGGAGTGTGAGGGTGCGAAGGCACTTTCGGAGATTAATACCTCCTCTAGTTATTTGATACGAAACTGAAACTCGGCCTTTGTCACGTCTTTTTTTCTTGTTTTTAGGGTTCCGTACGTCCGAATACAAAAACGGAACCCTTATAGGATCACTCGTGTGTCCGTCTGTCTGTCGCTTACAGTCAATTATCTCCGAATCTACTAAACCGATTGGGTTGAAATTTGGTACACATATCAATTTCTGTGACCCAAGCACAGAGGTGTGACGTGAATGGATGAAATCTGTATGTGGGAGGTAATTTTCGGGGGGGGAAGGGAAAAAGAAAAAAAAAGTTTTGAAAACTGCATTGTGTGACATATCAAATGAAATGTCTTGTTGAGACAATCTTAAATGTATTTTTTTTATAATTTTAAAATAAATGGTTTCCAAGTTATTCAAGAAAATAGACGAAATTTGACCATTCCCCCTCCCCCCTTATCTCCGAAACTACTGAACCTAAAATTTTGAAAAAAATACAGTAATTAGTTTTCTACTTACAGATTATACGAAAACCTATAAGGAGTCCATATCTGTATATAGGAGGTAATTTTTGGGGGGGAAGGGGAAAATTAAAAAAATATATTTGAAAACTGCATCGTGTGACATACCAAATGAAAGGTCTTGTTGAGACAAACTTAATTGTATTTTTTTTTGTAATTTTAAACTAAATAGTTTCCAAGTTATTCAAGAAAATAGACGAAATTTGACCACTCCCCCCCCCTTATCTCCGAAACTACTGAACCTAAAATTTTGAAAAAAATACAGGAATTAGTTTTCTACTTATAGATTATAGGATAACTTATAAGAAGTCCATATCTGTATATGGGAGGTAATTTTTGGGGGCGGGAAGGGGAAAATTAAAAAAAAAAATTTGAAAACTGCATCGTGTGATATATCAAATGAAAGGTATTGTTGAGACAAACTTAATTGTATTTTTTTTGTAATTTTAAAATAAATGGTTTCCAAGTTATTAAAAAAAATAGACGAAGCTTGACCATTCCCCCCCCCTTATCTCCGAAACTACTGAACCTAAAATTTTGAAAAAAATACAGGAATTAGTTTTCTACTTATAGATTATAGGATAACCTATAAGAAGTCCATATCTGTATATGGGAGGTAATTTTTGGGGGGGGGAAGGGGAAAATTAAAAAAAAATATTTGAAAACTGCATCGTGTGATATATCAAATGAAAGGTATTGTTGAGACAAACTTAATTGTATTTTTTTTGTAATTTTAAAATAAATGGTTTCCAAGTTATTCAAAAAAAATAGACGAAGCTTGACCATTCCCCCCCCCCTTATCTCCGAAACTACTGAACCTAAAATTTTGAAAAAAATACAGGAATTAGTTTTCTACTTATAGATTATAGGATAACCTATAAGAAGTCCATATCTGTATATGGGAGGTAACTTTTGGGGGGGAAGGGGAAAACTAAAAAAAATAATTGAAAACAGCATCGTGTGACATATCAAATGAAAGGTCTAGTTGAGACAATCTTAAATATATTTTTACTGTAATTTTAAAATAAATAGTTTCCAAGTTATTCAAGAAAATAGACGAAATTTGACCATTCGCCCCCCTTATCTCCGAAACTACTGAACCCAAATTTTAAAAATAAATACAGAAATTAGTTTTCTACTTATAGATTATAGGAAAACCTATAAGAAGTCCATGATATTAAAATAACATGGTAAATCACTCAATATTGTGCGTACCAATTAGGGTCAGATTTAAAAAAAAAACCTGATACGTAACATCGTACGGAACCCTCTTCACGCGAGTCCAACTCGCACTTGGCCGGTTTTTCCATAATATGTTTGTCATAGGATTGGGTAAGCTATTTTCGGGCAGGAATCTGACCCTGTCGTGTTATGTGACTCGTGTGATATTGACATGTAATTCCTAGAATGAGATGGGTTCTGCCTTTTAGGTATATTGATGTTTTCAAAAGCATTTTCGAAAACGTTTATCTGTACTGGAATAAGAATTTTATTGATAAACTAGCTTTTGCCCGCGACTTCGTCCGCGTGGAATAGTTACTTTGGGCTAACGTTAAATTTAACCCGGATTTCGAAGCATTCTTCATTGGCGCTCCGCTCCTATTGGCCTTAGCGTGATGATATATAGCCTATAGCCTTTCTCTATAAATTGACTATTTTATACCTTCGGCCGCGAGACGCGTCGAGCGCGGCGACCGATTCTCAAAAATAATCCTTATAGCATGATTCAGTATTCACGCGCAATGGCTTATTGGCGTATTTCATGTATAACTTTGGTGTTTCTGTACTGATTTATATGATTTTTTTTTATGGAGCAGTTAATTAATGTTAACTTTTTCAATTAGGGGTGACTGAGAGTGTTATAAACGTAAGAGTATTCAAATGTAATCAGAAAGCTTCGAACTGCTAAGCTATCGGGAGTTACACGTGTTATTGTGAGTCAACCATAAAAGATAGACATATGCTGTCGTGGGGTATTTTTTATATAATTTTAAGGAGAAAATTTCCGTCATAAATGATTTCTGTGTAGCTTAACCATTAGGGTTGCACACGCGACGGAAGATTAAAAAACCCACGTTTTTAAATGTCCTAAAAATAAGAAAATAACCCTACGGGGCTGAGAGAGGGGCCACTCAAAACGTGGGGGCGTAAATTATTTATGAGATATTTACATGACGTGTATAGCTCGTGGGCGTAACTTGCAAAGATACGCCCCCACGTTTTGATTGGCCCATCTCTCAGCCCTGTAGGGTTATTTTCTTATTTTTAGGACATTTAAAAACGTGGGCTTTTAGATTTTTTAAATTTATTAATTATTTTATTATTTTTATCTTTGTTCATCGGGTTTGAAGGTACCCTGAAAATTTCAGCCTGCTAGCTTATCGGAAAGTGCCTCAAAATTGAGTTGCAAAAATCCAACCGGAACGACAAAACGTGGGAAAAACACGCTTTGAGCACCCACTAAATATTATACTTTTTTTTAGTCTTCTTCATATTCAAACTTAATTTACTTCTTATCCGCCAACTTGGGACGGCTGCCATGTTGGATTTAGGTCACGTGATATTTTTTTTCGTATCCCATTCAGCAAACCGTTTCGTTTAATACCCATATCATGGGGATGCATTTCAAATAGCCGATCCGCCATCTTGGATGTCCGCCATGTTGGATTTAAGACACGTGACTATTTTTTTCATATTCCTGACAGCAAACCCTTTCATTTGATACCCATATCTTGGGGGTGCATTTCAAATAGCCTGTCCGCCATCTTGGACGTCAGCCATATTGGATTTAAGTCACATGACTATTTTTTTCGTATTCCTGACAGCAAACCCTTTCATTTGATACTCATATCATGGGGGTGGATTTTAAACAGCCAGTCTGCCATCTTGAACGTCCGCCATATTGGATTTAGGTCACGTGACTATTTTTTTCGTATTCCCGACAGCAAACCCTTTCATTTGATATCCATATCATAGGGGTGCATTTCAAATAGCCTGTCTGCCATCTTGGACGTCCGCCATATTGGATTTAAGTCACCTGACTAAATTTTCGTATTCCTGACAGCAAACCCTTTCATTTGATACCCATATCATGGGGGTGGATTTTAAACAGCCAGTCTGCCATCTTGAACGTCCGCCATATTGGATTTAAGTCACGTGACTATTTTGTTCGTATTCCCGACAGCAAACCCTTTCATTTGATATCCATATCATAGGGGTGCATTTCAAATAGCCTGTCTGCCATCTTGGACGTCCGCCATATTGGATTTAAATCACGTGACTATTTTTATTTCGTATTCCTGACAGCAAACCCTTTCATTTGATACTCATATCATGGGGGTGGATTTCAAACAGCCAGTCCGCCATCTTGGGTAGGCCGCCATATTGGATTTGTAATGACGTTTCTTAGCTAGTCATGTATTTTCATCAGAACTCAGAGCATGTGCAAAATTTCAGTCTGCTAGCTTATCGGAAAGTGCCTCAAAATTGAGTTGTAAAAATCCAATCGGAATCCCTTCACTGCTCTGCTCCTATTGATTGTAGCGTGATGAAAAGTATACTATAACCTGCTCAGGAGTATGAAAAATAATTGTACCAAGTTTCGTTAAAATCCGTCGAGTAGTTTTTGTTTCTATAGCGGTTATACAGACAGACAGACAGACAGACAGACAGACAGACAGACAGACAATAATTTTACTGATTGCATTTTTGGCATCAGTATCGATCCCTAAACAACCCCTGATAGTTATTTTGGAAATATATTTAATGTACAGAATTGACCTCTCTACAGATTTATTATAAGTATAGAAGATATCGCCTATGTGACGCTTGTTGTAAGTTCATGTTTCGTTGTGCTTTGTGCAACATAGATAAGGCTCTACAAGGCTACCCAATTATCTCTTTCCAAAGATTAATGAACAATATTTATCCCCTACAACAGAATATACCAGAAAACATTTTTGGCAGAACCTACAAAATTCATTCTACGGCTGAACAGTAACGATACAGACAGGAATTAATTCGTTCGCGTGAAATACTGGGGGTCTACACTGACGTAAAGGGTAACGTAGATTAATGTGGTGCGGTTATTAAGGGCTGGATATCAGCGCTGCCTATCGGAAGCTACCCATAATCGCCGAGTGCATTTATTTCAATGGAAGGCCTTCCATCTTTTTGATTGACGGTTTTAGGTCATCGAGTTTCAGGAGGGTGTTGGACAAAGGGTCTTCTGAAAATAAACGTTTGGTTATGTTACGGCGAAATGAAAATTTCTACTTGGATGATATATTGATTTTCTGCTTATGGAATTGAAACGCAATTTCGGCGTAGCACACGGGAGACCGACATATTTCGAATTGGTAATAAAAACACGATCAAATCCACTGTTCGAAGTAAAAATAATATGTTATTACTCAGAAGTAATAAAATTCCCGTCCATAAAGATAAGTACAATGACGTCATATTTCCTTTTCCGATGTTTCGATATCCTGTGATTGTGTGTTAGGATGACTCACACTACAAAAATCGCGCTAGTCGCTAATCGCATCACAGTTTGTTGTCGGCCTAAACGCGCGGGTGCACGCCGCTTCTAGCATTTAATATTTTCAAAATTATATAAATAGGTAGTCACAAAAATGTTCAAAGCGGACACTGTTGTATCAGTAAACGATCTTTATAACCATAGATATGTGTTTTCATAACCTTACACTGATGCTATCACATAGAAATGCACTAACAACTGACACATTCGAAGCGGAAATTACTGTGTATTGTTGAACAAACAATCATACAACTGTCGCAGCAACATGCACGATTGGTCTCAAATAGTAGCTGATACTATACCTTATCTATCATCGTATTTACTCGATTTAATTACATATTCCAACTATGCAGTAGCGTCGTACGACATATACGTGTAAAATTATCAAATGAGTGTCTTCTCACTTCGGGCACACTAGGCGTCGCAAGTCTCCGACGACTTTGGTATCCATTGATGCGTGCTTGTGTACGAACCTCTATGGTTTTGTATTGCGATAGTCGTCTGGATACCAAAGTCGTAAGGTATCGTAGACTTGTGGCGCCTGGTTGTTCGAAGGGGCTGATTCTTAGTGACGAAAAACATCTATGTTCCTTCGGTTTCATTTTGTGCACAAAGGCCACGTTTTTGTTTTGGGTGGTAAAATCATTAAATTAGTCTTCTCGCTCCGGTTGGAGCGAAAAGGACTGTCCAGAATCTTATTGGCTAAAAGCTCACTCTGTTCCTAGTTTCGCTTTGCGTTCTATGGCTGCGATAATCTCTGGAGACATTCCGGCGAATACAGCGTACCTAACTGAAGTTAACATTGTTGTACGAACTAGAATTTGTAGTGTGTTAACGATATTGAGTTCTCTAGAGAGGAAACTAAATTCTAAGGAGGTACAAGCTCGTAACGTTAGACTAATCTTACATAAATGTTAGGAAGGTTGCATACCAGGTAGATAACGTCTTTGTTGGAATCTCAGCTTTTTTTCTTGCGAGGATATGGCCACCCTCTGGTGTGAGAAATAATTCAGCCATTTCTGCGAACCGGCAGACCCCTGACATGGCTTAAGGCTATTGTGGCCGTAAGTCCAGGTGTACTAACGATATTTTTCTTCTCCGATGTCAGTAATGTCCAAGATAAATTAAGAAACTACACATGCATTGAAAAAGACGCATTGGGACTAGCCCATGTTTCACCTGACAACCTTGAACCTCTAATAAAGGTGATCTCACATCTTTCCTGTATCGTGGGTACATTTGTAAAAACATAAAATAGACTCACAAACACAAATGCCCAGACCCAGAACAACTACTTGTAGAGCACCGTACGGGCCCTATTTTAGAATTCTTTGTGCAAAATCATATAAAAACTTCGCGTATTATATTTGTCCTCGCGGCTTTTCGGAAATTGCTGACAGCATCCGAATATTAAAGGAATGATGCTGATGACGTCATATAATGCAGCGCGTAGGGCGCGTTCAGTGCGGATAAATATGCGACCACCTTAAGATACATAAGATACAGCCTTTCTATGTGCCTCAACTATCTGTTAGTACGCTATCTCCTTTAGCTAGCTCTCATTATGCTTTCAGGAATTCGCTGAAACATGATACGTTTCAGTCAAACTTGAGCGTGTTACTGGTTTAAATTAGTTTACAGATAGTTTAGTTATGTTTTACATGGATGTAACTTTAGGCTTCAGTGTTCCGACTGAATATGTATCATGCGATTTATTCGTATGTCATATTTAATTTATATCTTTTTTCTGTTTCAGGTAAACAACTTTTTCATTCTGCGTCGCGAGGCGGCTAATTTGTAAAGGTAGGTAAGGGATACGTATTTATTTTACTGTTGGTAACCGGCAAATTTGCAATAAATAAATAAAACAAACTGTCCGAGTACATAGCTACATAATTTATGTTATTTGTTTGTTCCATAATTTTACTTTCAACTTGTGTTCGCATAAGAATTAAAAGGCTTTAACAAAACCTCTGCCTTTGACGGACTGTACGAGTATTTGTTGCTAGAAAGTTGTTGCAGTTTTTGTTCCGCTATTTATTCACTCCCCGTAATAATTAGCGGAATTATTAAAAGATATAAATAATTTCTTAATTAACGATACATTGTGCTTTATCTATGCATGTATTCAAATCTTATCGCTTATTTCCACCAACGTATTATGCACACACTTTCGCATACATCGCGTCAGACACACGTCATTTATTCAACTGCATAATATGATGCAAATATACTCGTAATTTATGTGTCTCGTATCGTCTGTGTCACACTGTACCTCAGTGTACTACACCAAGTTCGCGTACCATTCATTCGTGCGGTTTACTTGTACGTGAACAGTCGCGTACAAATTGAATTAGAATTTGTTGCATCGACTGGAGTTTTCTTAATGTGGTGAGAGGAATCGTTTTACTAAAAATGCACTGGATGTAAATATATTTTGCACTTGTGATGACATTTTGTATCAACGTTTAATAAGCAGAAATAAATGTTTGTAAAAACCAATTTACAGAAAACACGTCTCTGAAGAATAGGTTACTGAGAGTCTCTGCTGAACTAATCCCGTTCTCTAATATCCCAATTTAGGATAATATTAGGTCTAATTGGATCGTTTGATAAGTCCTTGTAGAAGTAAATGTAAGAGCCTTTCTGAGAATGAGGTCGTGATTACCAGCATACTTTCTTGAATGCCTAAATGAAACGAAAATACGTAAGTCCTGTATAATTAGCACATTGTTATATAAATCACACGTTATTAAGCAATGAAACAGTCATATCTGCCCACTCTCAGCTGTAGCAGGTGTTCCCAACGATGCCGGTGATAGCATCGTTAGCATCACCTACCCTTGTCAGGTGCAGATTTTTACTTAAATGTATTAATTTATACACCTTTATTCAATTCTGGTTCGGCAGCTGAAACTTTTTGATAATTTCGACCTCAGAGTTTTGCTGGCAGCTGGAATTAAATTTTCAATATTTTACCTTGCATTTTTAATGCCAGTATTTCTTTATGAGATTGCTTGAAATATGGTTTCAAATAATCCTAGCGGCATGAATAATTATGTTCATTCTTTCTTTCCTCTTCTTAATTTTCCGTCGACGTTATTTCGGCTTCACTTTTAAATAATTATTTTAAGCAACTTAATAATTAATGACTTCATACTATCACTTTTCTACACACTTGTACAATTCGCGCAAGTCAACACAATGCGTGCGTAGCTTTCCTTATTATAGGACAAACATGTATATGTCAATACAAAAGTGTTTGACGTAACCTTTAACGTAATGCCAGCTAATCATCAATCTCCCAGCCAGTACTTGATACGCTTGACCTTTTACTAATCGAAATAATCGAAACTTCGTCTAGTTCGCAAGTTCTTAAGTGGAAAACTTCTGATTAGCTTATCAATACTTACATGTAAACATGATAGCAAACATCTTGAGGATTAAATAACAAGCAATTAATCAACACGTAATTTTAAAGTATTCAGACATCGAATACGTTCAAGGTTAATAAGTTTTTTGCAACGGAATTAAAGTCGGTTATGCAAAGCAAAATATGAAATAACACACAAAAGTATCATAAACAAAATATTACCGCATTGCCAAAATACGAGACGCTATGTTTATATAATAGTGTTGATACACATTATATCGAAACAACAGCTGCTCAGTCCATTCAGCAAAATTGGCACGCTCTTGAACTTAAAATGCCAGCGTAACTTCCGCATTTCTTCGAATTTGAACCTTAGCTGCCAGTGTTAAAGGTCATGGTACGTTTTGGCAATAGAAATCGTGGTGCGGTATTCAAATATGTTGGCTAGCGGGGCTTTACAAACATGCGGGTCGTGCCAAAGTCTATCTATCCGTGCGTAGTCATATAACGACTGGATATCATCCAAATTATAGGAGACTATTCTCTTTTTGAGTGCATTTAGTACCATTTAGGTTCGTGTGATGGAACGTGACTACTGTATCTGTTGTTTGGCAATGCTCGACTGAATCAATAAAGATTTAATAGCTTTCTTATTGTTATGTCAATATTTTTATGCATGATGCATGGATTTCACGTAGTACTGACAGAGTAGACGTCTTATGATCCAACTTTATAGTATTGTACTTGTTACCATAACAAATATCTGGTTGCTTACATATTTTTCGTTCACGAACTTGAAATTAGATAACTCTATGACAGACTCGAGAACACTGAGTCGTATGTTAGGAAACTAGTTTGACTCAAACTAAAAGGTAATTCTGGAATAAACAGGATTTGGAGGCAAAAGTAGGTTTTCACCAGATCCTAATGACCTAATGTTTTTAAGAGAATTCCGCCTATAGCAGGCGCGGGCCCTTCATAGAGGCATTTAGGCACGGCCTACGTTATCATAACAACGCACATATAAAACAAAACGCATTTATTGGAACTATGTAATAAAATAAAACAAAAACATTAAAAAAGTGAAAACTCCTAATAATAAGTTCATAGCAACTTTCACAGACGAGAATTTTACTCTCTACTCCACTGCTCCGTTCGTAGAACGATTGCCTACAGTCCATTGATAAATCACGTGACTTTTGGTGCGCGGCCGTGTATATGAAATGCACACATGTAAAGATGAGCGTAAAATATGGGCGGGGTTTAGGCCAGGCCTAAAACTTGCCCAAACGTGCCATTGGCTGGCTAAAAAAGTATGAATGAATGCCAGGGTGGCAATTTGTTGAAAGTTCCCTTTCTTTTATTTTAATGGTAAAAAAAAACCAGGGTGATATTGTAATTTTTGCACCAGCCAAAAAAGTTTAATTAACCATAAATTTAAATAAAAACTGCATGTCTTTTTTACTTCATTGTTTACCCAAGGATTTATTTCTATTTGAATTATTTGAAAGTTCGCTCTTATTTTTTGGGAATTAAGAAAATATGTCCTGGCAACCCAAAACCGTACTGTCATGTCACTTGTCAGTAATAACCCGGCAGATTAGTAGATATTTTATTTTGGAAGCCCTTTATGTTTGTTTACAATACAAGTCGTACGAAAAGATCGCTTTTGCAACTAAAGTAGTGTGAATATATCAGTTAATGGTTTGTTTTAGCACGAGTGTTTAAGTTTACTTTCAAAATTAGTGAGGTTAAGTGTTTTGTTTATGTATGTGTTCAAACGGTGGTAATAATGTCTGTGTTCGAAGATATAAGCAGTAAATATTCGAGATTTTCGTTTTTGTAATAAGATTGGAGCTAGAATAACCCGGAAATATGACAACTCAACTTATAAAAACATGCGAATCGTCTGAAATACCTAGTCGTCGAATCTTTGTTGAATTAACAATGAAAATCGTGATAAGCTTAGATGATAAGTTTGGTGAGTTCTTGCATTTATATTTTGTTTTCTTTGTCTTATACTATACTGTTACTTACTTTTTATCCTTATTTATTAAACGAACAATACATAATTGTCTAAATATATTTTAATGTAAATTTTTGCGTTCTCGAAAACTGTTCAAGGAGTTCGTTTGAATTTGCTGTATAGAGGTTTGCGGGGGTGAAAAAGCGATCTAGCTTGTTCCCATATCTGGGAAAACTCGTTTTATTATATTTTCAAAATGCATAAAGATTTACAACAATACAATCGTCAAATTTCGTCGCCGAAACTTCAACCTGCGTGTCCCGTTATTTCGCTGAGGGATCAATCCCAAACTTAATAATAAAATGTTTTTGTCGGTTGTTTTTAGGGGATTCCTATTTTTTTCATTTTTTTTGTTAGCTTGTATCGAACGCGATGCAACAGTGACGAAAGAAAACAACGGTTTTCTTTCATCAGTATGTCTGGCCTACGTTGTGTTGTAATCTACCGCACGCTACTGGCCTATAGTGTACCTATTGTTCATATTTCATGATTGATGGCGACCTACGAATCACATTCTCCCAAGGGTAGACAAGAATGATTAATATCTAAGGATCTTTCACAAAATACTTCTTGGTTCTGACGCTGCTTTTGTTTCGGTCCCAACTTGATATTTAATTCACTACTTTGCTGTATGATTGATGTCACTGTCTGTCTGTCCTGCTATACTCTGTGACATTATGATGACGGCCTCATAACAGTAAATTATGATGTCCATGAATCGATTAAGGCCGTGTCTTTGATTTTCAGGAGATTGAGTGCGGTTAGTTTATGTTGATGACTTATTCATTCTGTTTACCGTAGTTTAATCTATTTTTTTCTATCTGTATTAATAAAAATCTAGTACCACACACAAGTATAACACTTAGAACTTAAATATTTACCATGTTTATTATGAAAAATTGTTTTGAGTGTCCGATGTTTTGTCCCTTGCAAGCGCCATGAATACACACGAGACTGCCCTCATTTGGCCGTTTATAATTATGTTCTGAATTTTTCGGATATAGCCTCTATGAAATGAATACCACCGGAAAATCGCTGTCACTTATCAATTCAATTAAGAATCGCACCGTTACTTCCTGAAAATATAACAAAATCAATCAATAATGTATGTTACACTAAAAATAAGTGCTCCAGCTCCTTTGTACCGAATCTTAAAAATGTCGGGATCCGTTACGTGTATCTGTAAACCAAATTTAGTTAATTTCGGGTGTCCGTGTATCCAACTTCTTTTCGACTCCTTGACCGTGACATTCTGGTCACGGACAAGACGAATATTATTTATGGATGCAGGGAAGGCGATATAAAAATGTAGAGCAAGAGCAAATATAATAGCTTATTGAATTCGGGCACGTTTTTGATAAGGATTGTCGAATTATTTACTTTGAAATCAAATCATCGCAATGACGATAGGTGTGTACATGGTGAATTTTTCAGGAAGTAAAGAAGTCTCGAGCCCAATTTTCACGGAAATCAAAATTGCATTATTGTGTATTTGGAATGATGACACTCGTCACAGAGAGGAGACCTGTGTCACAACAGTGGGAACCAACGACCATTTATATCTAGACGCCTCATGCACGGTCTGACTAACGAAAATTATTCTGCCAAGTCGCTGAGGTACGACGTAAGCGAGGGGGACGGGGTACTGCGTTCTGATTGGCTAACGGGACTGGGTACTGCGTTCTGATTGGCTAACTCAAGGTCAGTGCGACGAGGGGACTCACAGGAGTGGTCGAGTCACGACGGTTATAAGACTTTTTTACCTAATGTGTTGACAGACATCAGTCGCCTGTGATTAGGAGTCTAGATATAAATGGTCGTTGGTGGGAACATTATAGGCTGATGATGATGATGTAATTTTAAATGTCAATATTCCTTTCTACGTAGGAATCGTATCAGCTGCTTTTGGCAGAAAAAAACTTGCCTTATTTATAGGTACGATTCTCCAGTGTTCTACAAAGATAATCCCGCTCCTAAAAGTAAAATAATCCATTTGATCCAAAGCCAAAAAAATACCACTTACATGTTCTCTTATGTAAGTCTACATTAGCTTTCAGAGAACCATTACCAATGCCATCTTTTAACGCAATTGGGTCAAGTTTATCCTCTGCGGTAGTTCTTGCGGATCCCGAATCACCATTCGTGGGTTTGTGTCTCGGCCTTGACATTCACATCCCCTTAACAACTTGCACGATTTTGCTCCTTTAACAGTTTTTACCACTTGTACTAAACTTTATGAAATAATAACTTTTTATAACAAATGTGTGAGTTTACTTGTTAGTTATGCTGCCACGCCTCTATGGCTGATGAATTTTTGAACTTGCAGATATAGATAAGGGACCTTTAAGATGACTATTTTTTAGCATAAAACTTCAAGGTGGAATGGCATTGGGAATGAATGATATCTAGGACAAAGGTACTTGCCGGGGTGGCAGGACTTACAAGCTACCGTGGCCCCGGAACGTAAAGGGCTATTGAAGAACACCGTGAATTTTAGTCAGTACAAGTCTGTTAGTCCCACCTGTCCTGCCTTGGACTGGACTTATCATTTGATGAATTTACACGTAAATAAGGGATAAAGCTAATCCTAAATCAGATTTAAAATACAGCATTCAATTCGTGTTATTTTTAGGGGAAACATATTCGTGCAAACTATTTTCTTGGTGTTAATTGGTTTAAAAAAAACTATGTATATTCGCAGCGCCAATTAGTGCGGAATTCTGTGTATTCGTACGGTTCTAATTGATTATGTTTTTGTCAATTGGTTGTGAAGTTGTTTAGTATTTATTGATACATCGTTATAATAATCCTTGAAATACGAAAATTTTTGGAGGATAAATCTTCAATAATAAACTATTTTATGAGCCGATACATTATATTATTTCGATGTCTTATTTCCATCACTTTTAATTCTAGTAAGGACTCATTCACACGGAATCCGTCATTGACGAATCGTCAAAAAACATGATACGTCTGGATCATCATCAGGATGACTCAGTCGTGAAAAAAACCACTATTTCTTAAGCAATGTGAGTGTCTATCTGCTATGACGAATAGATAGAACGTCTATCTATCACATTAAATACAGAATCATGTATATTCGCGGATCCGACACAAAAATACGACGACACAGTTCGTGTTTTTATAGACGTCATTTAAAAGATTTTTTAAATTTTTCACGATTTCTGATGCGTGTGAACATGGGCATTTAAAAACAGCAGCCGCCAAAAAAGAAACATGAAAAAAAACTTTTCGTCAAACGTCCTCGCGTGAATGAGCTCCTGTTTTGATATGCATGAATAATGACGGAGGCTTAACATAGGGCTACATCTGGTAATATTGTTTGAGAAGGGCATACAATGTCAAGTGCCCAAAGAGAAACTCTCGCATGATTTATTTTTACAAGACCCTCGTTGGCATTAAAGGACGTTTTAGCAAAAAAAAAAAAAACAGAAAGTGGAGATTTATGATGGAGAAATATTTTCTGGGCATCTGAGTACGTTGACTGGGAGGACGTAAGGTCAGAGAGGTCGAGAGGGAAAAAATACAGACGCAAAAATATGTAGCTTTCTCTTCCCGCAATTGTGGAGGCAGTAGACAGTGATAAATCTACAGGGACTTGAAGCATATAAATTTTGGGTCGCGGGGATGTCTGGGAGGTTGCCTCGGTCCTAGAAGGGCAATCGAAGGACCAGGGCGATTTTTTTTTCAGTCAAGTCTGGCAGTCCCTTCCACTCCACGTACAACGGGAGGACTTATTCGATGATTTTCTACACCAAAAAAAAAGCATATCAATTTTGGGTAAAGAAAACTAATAATATTTTTCACAAAGCTGAAATTGCTACAGTGTTATTCGATGTAGCAATAGCTGTGACTAAGTACTGAACAAGTACCTTTTTAATTTCGAACGTTACGAACTTCGAAGATAAAGCCATGTCGAGAAGTTAGTCATTGCGTACTGATTTACAGATTGGTCATCAGTTAGTTCCAAGAGAAAATGATAATAATAACACTCGAGAAATGAATCAGGATAACCATGTGGAGGATAGTAATCTACAAAGAATTTCATACTATCGAATTTAAAGCCGTACAATTTTCTGTTACCCACGCTCGGGGACATGACCACAATTTTATTTTGAGGTTTGAGTACGAGTGTACCGACCGGGATTACTAGATTATTTTTATTTCGTTCTTTCAGCCTTCAGTGTCAATCTAGACTCAGATCATCATAATAAATGTCTGTACTAAAACAAGTCATAAAATATATCACATCCTTGGGTTATGTCACCCGAAAAGACATGGCCTTCTGAAACAAATGACGGCACCTCATAAAGGTTTATTTTATCGTGGCCCCATGGCCAACCTTGCACCTATAAACAGCCTAGTATCACCTGACCTAGACCGTGTGCTCGAATTTATCTTGTTGATAACTATGGCGCCGCTAATAATAGACTAGTTGTCGCCAACGGGCGTTGCCCGGACCGAGTCGTTGAGCTTAACGCAGACGGCGAGACTTGAGTTATAAGGTTGATGTATTTTCAGGTCTGCCTAACGTACCAGCTAATGTTTCTAGACGTAAAATGAGGCATGGTATATTTAACAAAAAAGTATGTCACTTTGAGGATAAAACGAGTAAATCTTCCAGCTACGCTGTCCTTATTTACGCTTGACGTGTAGCAAATTTCCAAGTTTCCAACCCCCAAGTTTTTCGTAAACAAGTTCTCTACTTAAATGCTTCTTTGTAGACACCCTAGGCGAGTTGGAAGATTAATTTTCTTCGAACAGCTGTTACTGTTTCTGTGAATTTCAACAATATGTAATTGAATTCTCTTATAGATCGTTCTCGTTTTTCATCGTCGCTTTGAACTTCGATTTTCTTAGTAGTTAGACCTACAGTAGACTCATTATCGTACTAATTAAACTTCCAAGCAGCCATTTCAGTCTCAGATTTATATAAAGACATTTCAACTTCAACCCTGGGATTTGATAACTCATTAATTAGCAGATTTTTACTTGGTTGTTTACGGCCAAGCCCAAAGAGCACAACACATTTTCGTACAGATTTTGGTAAGATTTGGAGCGTTTATTTTATCTGTACATGTAGTGGAAGAATTAGGGCATTCGGTGGTTTAGTTGGGTGGAGCTCACAGGGGTCGGTCGACGCATCCGTGCATGTAATGTCAACCTAATTTGCGTCGACCTTGCCAGCTACTTTATTTTCCACACGTCGAATTAGCGGGTAGAAATCGGTTTCTCTTCGTTCATTGTATAGTATTATTATTCCACCAGTATCTTGTCATCTTTTGAACAATGAATAGATAATTTCTAATAAGATTTCATAAATATCTTTACTCATTACACCACCAGTAATATAAAGGCTCGTAAAATTAATTAGAAACCATTATTTTACATGTACATACAATTTCTCATATAACCAGCCGAGTAATAGGTGCTTTAATTAATTTGTTAGCGAAATTTCATTGCAGTAAATTATAAGTATGACGGAGGTGAAGGTCGCGAACTTGGCTGTCGCTCGCGGCAGTTTATAAAGTTCGTTAATTTGCAACGAGTGCTGCTGGCAGCTTTAATGGCTGTTTGCTACGTTTCAAAACTTGGCTCTCTCTCTGCGTCTTGACATCCGATTTGCAGCTTAATTGTGAAGCGCTTTTCTGTTTCAAAGGAAAGTGAAAAGCGCTGCACACGTTTTGGCAAGCTCTCATATGGCATCTGTCGCTGCAATTTTCTGGGACCTTTTTGTGTATTTTGGTTTCTTTTAGCTGAGTTTATTATTAACTTTGTAGCAAAATTCTACAAACGGTCTGCTTTTCATGAAATAACAGCTAAATTAACGTTTTGTGTTGTGTTAGGAAAACTCTCCGTGAGTTTTTGGGGACATTACTATGTTTGTATGCACGAGGATTGTGGTGAATCTATTGGCTTTTAGTTAAGCTTTAACAAATGAAGAATGTATTTGCTCTAACATCGCTCGGTAACGATCAAGTTTCAATGTTTACTCTTACTTGACCCTTAGTTCCACTTTAACTATTTTTGAAGAACTAAAACTCTATTGATTGCTCAAATCATACGATTCAATATCCATCCACCAATCCATCCAATATCATTATCAGCCTATAGCAGTCCACTTCTGGACCTAGGCCTCTCACTCGATCACCGGCTACTCTCGTCCGGCTGATACCGGCCATCTTGGAAAAATCGTTACCAGGTATCAATGTTCTAATGTCTGAATAGATATCATTACATCATTTGTACTACGAACCTTTAAAATGATTTCGTCTACGAGTATCTCTTACCACAATTACAAACAAAGACTAGACGTCTATTTTCACAGCCACATTCCGCCATTTTACCAAGAAAATGACTTCCCCGTTATTAATCACAGTCAGCAAGTACATCGCGTACATTTGTCCGCGGAGTTCGTGATATGATAACAGAAATAGTTCGTCAACTCACACGCTTTCATTATTGGATCATCGCCGAGAGTACAGTCATGCACGAGAGATTTGTTTACACTTCAAAAAGAAAAAAAGTTTTTTTTCGTGGAATAGTGAATATAGGGGCAGGTCCAAGAAACGCTGGTGTGACGATTTGGATTTATTCCTAGCTAGCTTTTACCCACGGATTCATTCGTAGATATCGAATTTGACAATCAATTCGGTGATCATAACATCCGTTTATAAGACCGTTATTGTTGTTTTACTAGTAAACAGAAGGTATTTTTTTGGCATATTTGACCGATAAATTGTCTCTTGCAAATACCCCATTACACGGAGTGATGGAAAGGGAATAAGGAGGCATTTGTCCCTCAATGGGCACAGGAAAAAAAAAACTTTGAAATCAGTTGTTAATCTGTCAAATCCACGATCATCTGAACATACATTCTATGAAACTGCTATAACGTGGCTACTTTCAGAGTCCGTATTGTATGACATATTTTTTTTTTCAACACGAAAAGAAGAAAACTATATTAGCATAGGTTCCGAAAATAAGTTCATAAAAAAACCATCAAATTACAATAACAGCAGACAATTTTATTTGCTTAGTGTTTATATACAAATTGGTTTTCGTGACTGTACGTCTACGCCTCAAAATTCTTTATGTACAAATCTTGTAGAAATGTCTTGTCAGTTCAGGAACAGCTGTTCATACAGACTCAGAAAATGATGGAATGTGAATAGAATTTGGTGGGTCGGGTAGCTATTTTTGGAATTACATAACCGGTAAAATGTGGGACTGGGTACATACCTATATTAGATAGATATACGTACACATCTGCAAAAGGAAGGCTAGCCTTCAGGGAAACAGATGTAACAGTATTGCTAGAATATTAAAATACAGAAATATATCTTTATATTATCATCAGACTGTGTCATCCCACTGCTGGGCAAAGGCATAAGACTTCTAACTTTGCCCAATGTGGTCCATTCGTCGTTAGTTTTGTCTAAATTGTCCCGCCATCATCTACGAGGTGTCCCGTGATGCCTTCTATTATATGCTACATGTTCTTCTATTTCTTTGAGTTGTTTTTTTTTCAGCCCCATTTTAATCATAGAATGTTAATCTATGATGCCCGAGAACTACTAATCTTAAAACGTTTAATTGTCTTCCGCATGACGCGAGTAATCCCGGCTTTCAAACGTTCTCCTAATTAATTTAAAGGAACCATTACAAATTATTTCCTATTCACCGTTGATTTGTAGCACTCCCTGAATATACTTAGCTGAATTCTTTTTTAAACAAGGGCCCAGACACTTTCTTTAATAAGTTATAAACATACAATCCTGGTTATTTAGTACACGCACATACTCACACTCTTACTTGAAAATTAGGCGCGGGTTACACTGTTGGCTTAGCTAATTTAGCTTAGCTTCCGTAGCTTAGAGAAAGCAGCTAAATATGTTATGTTGAGTCACTGAATATCAACCTTATAGTTACTGGTGATTTTTGTGATACATTTTTCGAGCTTTTTTCTACCCGTAATGATTCCCAAAAATCTAAAAATGAGGTAAGAGCGAACTATGCGAGCTGAAATATCCGGGTAAAATGGTCTATCCTCGTCGAAACTTAAGCATTCACTTACGAATGTTGAAGTATTGTGTACTGTAGGCATGAACGGCGACAGATGCTTGACCATACGTGTTGATGAGCCTATAAATCACTTTAAGAAATATCTCACAATCCGTACTTAGCTTAGCATTGAGATTTCAAAAAACATGCCAAGTTAGCTTCGCTGGGGTGCTAAGACAGGAAACCTCCACGTGCGCCCGTGGACTGGAGTTCCCTCTCGTATACGTCCGTGGGGAAGACCAGTTTTTCGGGCCGGTGCACCCTGGGATGCGGGCAAAAACTCTTCCTTAGGCACTGTGTGCCTAAGGGGTCTCTTTGCCCGTATGCGAATAGCCTGTCGGGTGGACGCTCCAACGCGTGTCCCTCTGATTAGCAGAGGGCACAGCGGCGGAGCGGGCTTGCGGACGATGAGTAATGGGTAGCTCGCCGTCCGACCAAGGACCAAGCCCGGGTCATTGACGCGTCGTGTCGTGTTTCGCGCGTACCTTCGGGGAGTTGTCAGCAAACTGACGGGGCCCCTTATGGGGCCAAATGCCTGCTGGGGTCGCGGGTTTTTCTTAACCCAGGATACCGTGGCCCCGGAACGTAAAGGGCATCCGAAGGAACACGGGTGGATTTTAGTCAGTAAGAGACTGACAGTCTCTTCCGCCCCACCCGGGCGGGAGGCCTCATTTGATGATTTTACCACCTAAAAAAAAAAGTTAGCTTCGCTCGCTGTGTGCCCTGCCCTTTACAAACATGCCGACGTCAAAACGCGGTATGCTAATATCTAAATATTATTTTTAATTATACCTTGAATGTTTTGTTTCACTATACGCTTACGTTAACCGCTTCAGTTATTTATAAACTTAGTTATTTTTAGATTTTCTGCTTATGTATTGTTATGTAGATGTTAGTTGATAAAGTTTCCGTGCGTGTTTACTATTCTTCGTAATTTATACTTGCTAGTGAATTTTTGTTTGTTTTTTTTTTATTGTATATTTTTTCTTTGTGGTTGAACAGATCTCTTGTACGATATGTTTTGTGTTTTAATCAGATCGTTAATGATAAAATGATGTTGCTTCTTTAGAATCAGCATCAACATTGACGCAAGAGTTCATGATTTCCCAGAATTGAAGGTAGTATACTAGTATTGTTAAATATATTTAATTCTACTTCGAGAAGATTGGGATAATAAAATAGTCTGTCAAAATAGGGTCTTTTAATTAAAATCATTATAATTTAATAAAATAAAAGGTTCTGTTTTTATAACAGTGAAACCTTTAATTGGGTAAGGATGTGGCGTTAAAATACACATTTAATATGAATTCTTAATTGACCTTTTTTAATCTTTATTTTCTGTTACCCATTTTACACTGAGATACTATTTTTTAGGTAATGTTTTTGCTATAAATAAAATCTGAAACCAATTGCGTGACTATAAATATTTTTCTTTTCTATACATAATTAATCGAAAGTGTACGTCATTCGTGCTACATTAATCAAAATCAGTAATATTTAACCGACTTCAAAAAAAAAAGTAGGTTCTCAGTTCGACCTGTATGTATGTATGTATGTATGTATGTTTGTCCGTCCGCGATTATCTCGCGTTTGGCTGAACCGATTTTGATGCGATTTTCAGAAAAGTGTTCGTTACATTCTGGGGAAGGTTTTAGTATATAACAATAATGAATATCTCGTGAAGTTGCCTGCATAGATCCGTTTTTGTTGCTTACTAGGATTGCAGATTTTCAAAGACGCCGATTATACGAAGATTTTTGTTGAATATCTAAACTAAAAAGGGGAAAATAAAAGAAAAATTGAAAAAAAGGGAACCGAACTTCAAAACCAAACACAAAAAAGTGTAAAATAAATTTTCTTTCGGAAGTCGGTGGCCATAGTCAATGAAATAAAAAACAAAGCCACCGACTTCCGAAAGAAAATTTATTTTGCACTTTTTTGTGTTTGGTTTTGAAGACGGTTCCCTTTTTTCTTTTTTTTTTTATTTATGTAGTCGTTACCCATTTTACACTGAGATACAATTTTAGGTAATGTTTTCGCTATACTTAAATAAATTCTGAAAAGAAGTGCGTGAGTATAAATATTTTTCTATACATAATTAATCGAAAGTGTACGTGCTTCGTGCTACATTCATCAAAATCAGTAATATTTAATGAAAAATATTTTTAGGTTCAAAGATTTATTTATTATCTATGAATCAATCAAAGGCATTCTCAAAGAGATGAAGTCATTAACCTGGCAGTGGGGGACTAATCATGCAATCAGAAGCAAAATACAAAACAAAAAAGAAAGTATTCGAATAAAATTAATATCACATAGATTCTGCTATTTATTACCAGTCTCTTATACTAATCCAGGGTCCTGATACCGTCTCACTCACCTGATGGTAAACAAAGATATGGTTTATGGTGAAGCACGCCTGTCTAGAAGTAAAGTAATGAGAGTTGTTGATATAATAATATATGGCCTTAATTCATTTATTATTATTTTTGACATAGGTATTATGTCTCTAATGGTAACGCCTTTTTCTATTGAAAACAAGGAACTTCCTCGAAGAACCACATAAAAACTACGAAACCTACAATTCATCCCAATCAACCTTTCCAATAATCAAATTTAGAAGGCGTAATAAAATAACCCAGCTTTTCCCCCCAAGTCATTCTATTACTTGACAACCCTCCGTTGCTAAAAATAGCGGGGTCCAAAAATAGTCTAACTAATAAAGGCTACAGGTAGTGAGGTAGCGTCAGAAATCGTGACGTCATTCACCGTAGCGTCACAGTTTCTGACTGTGCGTTAAAAGAACGAATGAAATAAAAGTCTTACGTAGTGTCCTTAAAGTATATTGCGGCATGGAGTTAAATAATAGCATGGCCTAGAAGGCTCTGTTGGTAAGCATTTGTAAAGTTCTATTGAAAAATTTATGGCCGGTGGCGGCGTGAGTTCTGACAGTGACCACGTGCTTGCCGTGTCTAATTTACGTCCAAGAAAACTTTGAAGCGATAAAGTCTAAATTATGTAACACATATATTTGAAACAAAAAACTACCTCTCCAAGCTATTAATTACGAAAACGTACATAGGTCCTACTAAGCTATACTTGTGACGTAACCCGTACCAAAACGAATGTAACTATAAAGCCCACGGGACACAGGTAGCGTCACCATCAGTAGCGTGACGTGAGTCACTGACGCGTCATAGCGTCTGACGACACGTCTGCGGAGCATACCACTTATGTCATTCTCACTTGTCACACGTTGATTTTAGAACGATAAAAACTGATTAACGATAAGACTCCTCTGATCAATTAAAGAAACTGAGGGCTAAATGCGTTTTATCATTATAAAAGTTTTCCAAAAATTAGTGTGGGTAATTAACCCCACAGGTCACAGGTAGCTTTATTAGCGTGACATGAGTCACTGACGCGTCATAGCGTCTGACGACACGTCTGAGGAGCATACCACTTACATAATTATATCACTCTCACTTATCACCGTCGGCTATATAACGATAAACGCTGATTTATTACAGGGAGATGCATTGAATAAAGAGTGCTAATAAGGAAGTCGGTTTTGAAAACTTTGTGAACTAATTGTATGGATATCTACAGGGTGATTGGTAAAAGGGTGCATTCCTTGAAATTGGTGAGAATTGAAACCTCGCAATATGAGGTTCAAACTGGGTTGTTTGAGATAAAGCTTAAAAATAGAGAAAAGGTTAAAAATATCCGACTTAAATATAGTATCCCCCACTTCAAGGAATGTCAACCCTGCAGCACCATCACCCTGTAAGCGCTTTTTGACGACATATATCCGTCATTTTCCGCATTCAGTTCAACACGGTGTAGAATCAAGTTGTCAGAACAAAAAAGACTCCAGCGCAATTTATTTTAGCTATTGTTGCACTCTTTCTGAAGCCGATCACTGTAATGAAGTGATGACTCATCTTCATTGCTAGGTAGCCTCAACAATTAAAGCTTATTCTGCATATCTACACCGTTATTACCTGCAGTGAGTGTTTTATAAGAAATAGGGTTTATAATTATGACAAAGACGCGATTGTTAGGGAAGTTCCCACAGCAGGTAGACCGTGGCGGCGCCCGCGCCTTCTTTCAAATCACTTCGTTACTTCGTCTGCCTGCCCGTCTGTGGGACTTGTTCGTAGGGCTGTCCGGAAACTAATATCAGAACATTTACAAAATGCATAATGTTAACCGTGTCTCCAATCATTTTACGTATTTTGTCGCAAATAAGTGGGAGATCGTGCGCTGTGACGCTTTTTGGGGGACACATATGTCCAGCAGTAGATGCAATAGGCAGTAGGCTAAAATGATGAAAGTGGCCATTTAAAATCTCCTTGATAGCGTTGAAAGTCATAGCAGAGACATACGTCTGAATCATCACCTTCCTGCCCTTATCCCATTTTATTTGGGGTCGGCGCAATACGTTTTTTTTCGCATTGCGCATTCTCCCCTATCAGACGTCACCGTATCATTTACTTCTTTTTTCATTCATATTATTTCTTAGATAATCCATCCACCTTTTCTTTGGCCTTCCACTTCCTCTCCATCCATGAACATTCATACTCACCACTCTCTTAGTCACATGAGTCTCATCCCTCCTCATCACATGTCCATACCAAGTCAAACGATTTCCTTTCAAGTTTTATGTAACAGGCGCTGCTTTCAAACTTCCCCTTATAAACTCATTCCTTACTTTATCCATTCTTGTCGCTACATGTAATCGTTTCTCATCCATCTTTTTCACAGCCCAGGATTCCGATCCATGCAATACGACAGGTCTAATCACGGATTTGTATATTTTCCCCTTTAACTTGAGGGACATCCGTGGGTCGCAAGTTGTTCCGGTGACCTGTCGCCATTTCATTCGAGTTGATCCGGTGTGTAATGTCCCGGTCTACATCGCTATCTGGATCATGTGGATCTTAATCAATGTGGTTGGTTGATTCCCAAAGCCAGCAAGCAAAATCATAATCAGTCTATAATGTTTCTACTACATAGAAACAGGCATCCTCTCTGTGAGGGGGTCCATCCGGTCCTTGAGATGGTAAAAAAGAACCAAAGCAGGTCCCAAGTTTTGGTAAAAATAAAAAACAGCATGTAACTGGAGCTGATTGCTGACGCAACGGGGCGGACTTAGATACTTAAATATTTAAATATCGTCACGGGAAATCTAGAATTCCAGTTTCAAAAGTTTTTCTTCCAAGAATACTAAAGTCAGTGACTATGCGCAAATAAAAATGAAAGTTAAATCAAACTGAAAACCTCATTCTAGCAAATTACAGTTATTTTCAACTCGGAATTTACAAGTTAAAGTCACTAAGAAAAACGCTTGAGATTTTACTGAGAAAATTAAACTGTCTCGGGCCAAGTATTCATTCAAGCGGAAAGCGAGGAGGGCTTAAAATGTACAGTTCTTGGTGCAGTTTATTTTACAAATTCAAGCTTAATTTCTCTAGGAAATAATATGTTTGACAAGTGAGAAATTCTACAGGGGTTTTTTTTATAAAAATCTAATTCCATTCACAAAGAAATACAGCATTCAATCAAATTTTAAAATGGACATCCTTACTGCACCCACCGGGCGTGACCCCTCGATGCGTCGATAATTACCGACCGGACCGCCGAGACATCTGATGACGTAATACAATAATTCTTTCAACTCATGTGAGCCTGGTACTCGGTTTCCACGGAAATGTATATTTTTGTTTTTAATGAAGGGCGAGGGTTGATAAAATGGCTGATGAAATGGTTTATAGCTAGAAGATAACAGGATACGTTTTAGTAATTATGGTAATGGTTTGTCAGCGGATTCACAGTGTTAAGAGTTATTTATATTGCAATGTATAATTCCGTAGTGTTACGAGAGAGGCTAAAGAAAATATAGAAAGATTGCATGAGGAAAATGGGACAAAGGCAGGAAGGTTAGATGTAAGTGTTACAGATGTACTTGTTTTCCAAATTGGAGATATGGATATTTCAATATAGATGTAGTTGTATGTATTAGTTACCAGTGTTACCACATTATTTTGGTCCTACCATACCTTAAAATAGTGAAGGCTATCAACCATATCTGTGTGTACATTTTTTTATTTTAATAAACCCGCCATTAATATATTATTATCATATTTATCATATACAACATTAATTTCATTAATGACCCCTCCAATCAATACTAAAAGCTCTTTATTCCGAACCCTGTTAACTTCAATACCTTAAAGCTTATTCTCTACAATCGCGCTAGTAATTATCCAGTCGGGTGCGTCCAATAGTAAAGCTTAAAGCTAATAGCTTAAAGCTCATTAGGGTTTGAACCTCTCGTCTTTATTGCAGTTCAACTGTCATAGTTCAGCTGGATTACACTCTGGGGTGTTATTTTGACCGTGGAATATTAGTAGCGGCGAGGGAGATGTTGATTACATAGTCTGCGGGAGAATATTTGCGAATGTGCAGTGTGCGTGTATCACCAAATAGATATCGTAAACAATATCAAGTTCGTGTATTTGTTGGCATATGCTTGTGAACATCGTTGATTTATAATTTATCTGGTATAAAGTGTCGCAAAATTACTTCTTCATGTTAAAAGTTGGGGATTCTGTTTCCACTAACCGGAAAAAACAGAATTTGGACTTATGAGAATATTCCAATGGCTTGAATGTGTCCAGAAAACTCAATAGACTAACTCAATCTAATAGATTTTCGAGACTATTTATTCTGTTGAAAGTGATACCTCAATTATCCCACTCGGCACTCCAAGAAATGTACATCGTATTTCTCCGAAAAATTCCGAGAAACGGCACGAATACCGCAAAGTCTTCTATTAAATACATCTTTCAGTTCGTGACAGCCGCAAGTTATTCAATCGAGTCGGATCGGTTAGAAAAAACAACACAATGACATCGTGTTATGTGAATTACGTGAGCGAAGCGAGCCCGCATGGCAACCGCCATTGTTCAACATAATCGATACTGTAGCGTCCTGATCAATCGAGATATTAGCACGGGTGGGAACAGAAGATTCAGTTGTAACAACTTGAGATAGAATAAATGTATGAATGAATAAAAATATGTATTTCTCTCTTACATTCATGTATTCATTTTCTCTTCTCTTACAGCCTGCGCCTACATCTCTTATTTAGCAATAAGATAATATCCTATCGCAACTATCCTGGCAGGGATTTATTAAGTAACAAGCATCAGCTTTGTTGCAGTCATATAATAGTTACCATCATCTCGGGCTATGTTCATTCTTCTATCTAGGATTTTCTGCTGTTAAATTCTATCTTACTCTTAACTAGACTTTATACTACATATATGTATTATTGATCCAAGTAATTGATCTATGAAAAGCATTTGATTCCTTAGAGGACCTAAAGTCTGTCACAGGTCTGGAAGAATGTCTTACGCTTGGGTCAAATGTCCCTATCCATCATCCTAAACTTTGTCATCTACTGCACCTGTTATTACAAGTAATAAGAGTGCTGTTGTGTTTTCTGCTTTCTCCTCATATCTATCAAGTGGATCTTCTGCTCCTATCTCCTTGACATATTACACAACAAACGCGAGTGCGTTAACCGAACGTTTAGCCGAGCCGGCCAGTATCGATTGCGTGCCAATTAAACTCCGTTGTAATCAGACTACAAAGAGCTATGTATAACCTGACCGAGATCAGTTGTGTTTACGTTACACTTTGTTGTAATTGTATAATGAATGGTTGTATGTTTAATTGCGTGTACACTTGTGTATTTAGTTGTAGTTGTATGAAATTGAACGCGGGTAAGTCACAATCACGATTAACACGCGTGACATTCGCATTTATATGAGAGTTCTATCTGGTTCTTTTTCTTCGTCGTTTTATTTAGTGGTTTATGTCTTGTTTTAAAGAAGACTTTTATCAGTATCAGCATCATTATTAACTGCGAGTATGTTAGGATCCTTTAGTGCAATCTAACCCTGGTGTTTGCAAGTCTCATCAAAGACTTCAACACGTACATTTTAGGTAATTCCTCCTGTTGGATTGTCTTTAATTTTTCTATTGTCTCTTTTACCCTAAAATAATATATGTACATAGAAGTTATATTCCCCTGACTACATAAAATCTTGCTACTGATATTACAAACTATTCACCGCTTGTTAGTTCTCCACCCACGTTATTCTAGATCTCTCTCCGCAGATGTATTTTACCGTTCACAGCGTCCTTTTAAGATGCTGCCAGCTATTGATTTCAGATAGAATATAAAACAGTTCTTTTGTTCATTTTTCTAGTGTTCTACAAATATCTCGAACGAGGGAATAATGTAGATGTATCAGCTGAATATTTTCTTGGGTTGTATATATGAATGGAAAATGGTTGTTAGAATTGTTTTCGCTTTATTTCTTCATTACTATTATATAGATGTATTAGGTCCTTCTTTTACTTTTTGCGTGTTATGCGTATTTTATTTGGATCATTTATCAACATTATCGCGCATAAGGGTTTTTCTTATGTTCTTAGTCATTATTCATAATCATTCCCTTCATATGCTTATGACAAGGCTACCATATGTTCAGTAGCGATACGAAGAATATAAATGATCCTCATTCTAATGATATATTACAGCTGTAATCTCTCCACCTCATATTTTCGTTTATCATAAAATTAAGGAAAGGTTCTCGGTAACACGTTCTCTTAGCTGGCGTCGGGAACGTGAATTTTGGATAGCGATATAAATTGTGAAAATTATCTTTGAACGTGTTCACCCTTAGCATCGTAAGCGAATATTTAAATCTTTAGATTCTTCCTGCCGCTGCAAAAAATGATAACGTTTCTGTTTTGTTGACAATTAAATTGTCGAAACATGAGGCGGAGCGGGAGTGAACGTCAGACTTGTATTGATTATAATCCACGGTGTTCCTTCAATATCCCTTTGTGTTCCAGAACCGCGGTTAGCTGCTTAGAGAGTCCCGCGACCTCATTTGAATAGAGCCTCACGCATAGGTATTGAAAGTAGTATCTATAATCAAATATATTAGTGTAGTATAGAATTAACAAAATAATGTTTCTTTTAACTGTTACAAATTCGAAAATTTGTGAGGATGAATGGATCATCATCATCATCAACCCATAAATGTTCCCTCTGCTGGGACACAGGCCTCCTCTCTGAGAGAGGGAGTGGGCCATAATCCACCACGCGGTCCCAGTGCGGGTTGGTGAATGGATGATGTTAGTTTATTTGATAAACCAAAATTTAAAACAATGTCTATAGTTTTGATGCCGTGTTCGTAACTTCAATACAATAAGTTCGAAGATTTTATTGACATAGCAATTAAGAATCCTATCACTAAAGCATAAAAGCTTCTTTTGTACTACACCTGTAATGGACAGGTTGATGAGGCCCGTAAGTGATGTAACAAGGGACCCGAATTTTTCCTTTTGAAGTATGAAGCTTCAGGCTCTGAAGAGTACTTAAATGATACTTGAGTAAACTTGTGCTTTATAGGTAACTTTATCACTCGAAGATAAGGAGATTTTAGTCCATCCATTAAACTAGAATCTTCTACTGTTATAAATGTGAAAGTTTTTGATAATTTATGAATGTATAAACATATTTTTCCTACTCCTCCACTATTCTTTTCTGATTAATTTCGTGCAGGATCCAAGACAGGTAAATTCATTCTCCGGGACACGTCGAGCTTCATTGTCTCGGCGCTTTTCTGGTGGTTGCAACTGTTGATTCTGGCTTTCAGGAGTTGCAGTGGTTTGGGAATAGTGTGGTGGGTTTGTCCCAAAAAAAAAAATGAATGTTTGGTACTCTTTCTAAACTAGCTTTTGCTTGGAACTCCACCCGCGTGGCTGTTGTACAGGAACATAATACAAGGACGAAAGGAAGGCCTATATGTATGTCTATCCTTGTTAAAAACTATCGCTGTACAAAATCTGTTCAGTAATTTCTTTGTAGGAGTAAAAAAGATCCGTCTATCTTCTCAAAATTTTGCATTTACGGCCTTTGCTCAGAAGTGTGACAGAACAGTCTAGGAAAAAAAAACATAGAAGTCAGAAGTTACATTTATTTTTGCATTTTCCTTGTGACATTATCTTGTAGCTCGGGTTTTGCAATTTCATCATTTTGAACGGGCAACGCGTTCGTCATTCCCCGGATTAAACATTCCTCCTTTACGCGCCAAAAAACCTTTCACCGTTCATGCGTAGTTTTTCGCCCTCTTTTCTCTCTCTGCCTTTACTTTCACACTTAACTACGCTTTTTCTCTTCCAGAATGTTAAGCTTGAAATTCCAAATGCGAATGTGAGTATACTATATGTGTGTGTGTGTATATACAGCATGTATCCGAAATCCATTGTCATATCGTCTGTGTTTTTTGATAGCTTCAACCTTGGGTCTTTGAGTCAAGGCAAGCTTGCTTCGACCACATCATCGTTTCTCATCAAGCTAGATAGTACGAACCTATCGCTAAATAAAAAAACTTTTTCAAAAAAAAATGTAACCGCCTTCAAAAACAACCACAAAAAAGGGTAAAATAACCTACAAAATAACTTTTCTTTCAGAAGTCGGTGCCTTTGTTTTTTTTCATTTCATTGTTTTTTTGCCACCGACTTCTGAAAGAAAAGTTATTTTGTAGGTTATTTTACCCTTTTTTGTGGTTGTTTTTGAAGGCGGTTACATTTTTTTTTGAAAAAGTTTTTTATTTTACTCTTTTTAGTTTAAATATTCAACTCAAATTCTTGTCAAATAAATCATTCTCTCTCAAGTGCACAATAAGCTAATAAAATTCCCTATCTCAAAAACTACTGAACCGATTTTGATGAAACTTGCAGTATTCCGTAAGTTAAACAATACTTAGTACAACAAAAAAAGAATTACTTAAATCGGACTTGTAGTTCCAGAGATATGCGAACACAAACTAAATCAGTCGATGACTACTCCAAGCCGTTGAGGAGTTGTACCTTCCATCATCAGCTCATCCACCTGAGATGATGATTATCAGATGCAAATACTTGAACAGCTTTAGAAAATATATGAAAATGGTACTATGTGCCTATAAAATTTGAAGGTTGCCCTCGATTTCCCTGGGATTCCATCATCAGATCCTGACCTGATGATCATGGGACCAATTGGAAAGTATACCCTTTAAAACAAAAGAAAAAATTTCCAAATCGGTCCAGGCGTCTTCGAGAAATCGGGGAACATACATAAAAAAAAAAAAAAAAAAAAGATTCCGACGAATTGAGAACCTCCTCCTTTTTTTGAAGTCGGTTAATAAAAAATAAATCTCGTCCATCCTTTTTGTGTCTCCGTCCTAAAAAAAATAGAAAAAATTGAACTTTGTATCGACTAACTGAATATATTTTATGACTACGCCTTTCTGAAACACCCTGTATTTGTGTATATGTGTAGTGTGTGTGTGTACATCTCCATAAATTCGCTTCACACGGCACGATATTCATGAGGGTGTCATGAAATGCCTAAGCTTCACGACCACGACTCAGTGACAGCTGCTTTCGGGCTTCGTTTATGGTACAGACGACTAAATAATAGGGTAGTTTCCAGGGTCAAAATAATTACATTCTATTTAGTCCGTATTTTAGATTATAAAAAATATTGGACACGTATTTTTTCTTTTTTCGATTAAACAAAAAATAACAAAGATATAGCCCATTAAAGTTACGTGTGACGTCACCCCGCGCGAAAAAATGCCACGCGGCGTGACGTCACACGTAATTTTAATAGGCTATATCCTTGTTACTTTTAGTCTAATTTACAAATAAAAAAATACGTGTCCCTTATTTTGGAATAATCTAAAAGACGGACTAATTACATTTTTTAGGGCAACTAGCCTATTTAGATAGAGGTCATAGAGTATGAGCTATGGATGTCTACTTGAGGTCTGCGTAGTTTAGCTCTATGTCTTGACTACCTTTATTCCAGCGGCTTCGCCCGAAGTTTGATGATTATCCAACGGGATCGAAGTATTTGGATAAAAAGTATTCTATCAACAAAAATGTCACCTACCTACTATACAAAAATTCCTAGGATGAAGCAAGTTTCTCATTTTAGGACGGTTCCTTCTTTGAGCCAGCAAAAACACACAATCAAAACCATGATCAGCTTATAGAGATGGGTAACTAGCCGTAATTTCAATAGCTTAGCTAACCGGCTATTTGTGGTGTAATAGCCAGCTAGCTAGCCAGCTATTTGGCTACTTGGCTATTGAACAATAGCGTTTAGTAACTAGCGGCGCAACGAAGCGGCGCCGGTGTAGCTAGGTAGGACTTAAATAACGCAACATCAACTGCCCGTTCTGAATTCGATCCTAAATCAAAAAGAAATGATTTCCTCTCACACAACCAAAATACTAACTATAAAATGTTTATTTTAAACCCCGTCAGGTTTAAAATAAATAAAAATTTTATAGTTAGTATAACTAACCAGCTTTCTAATCATCGTATTTCATAAGTTTGTTCATTAAACGAACCAAATTACTAAGTATAATGCTCTTTCTTTGCCTAATCTATTTTGTGAATATTGTGAGAAAAAGATCGACGATACCAATGAAGATCATACACGCGTAGCGCAGTGAGCGTGTACACAGCTATCGGCTATTTTGGCTACACTAGCTACCCGGCTACCAAATACCGGGACGGCTATAAAACGTAGCAGTTAGCTATACTCCGTGGCGGCTACGCAGCTACGAGCGGCTACGCGGTTACGAGCGGCTACGCGGTTACGAGCGGCTACGCAGCTATATCATAACCTGTCAGTTATCTAGCCAACCAGTAGCCGATAGCTAGCTATCGTGTTGACGGATATCATAGCCGTGGCTATTTTGTTCATAGCCGGTATTTGGCTAGTTATGGCTATAGCTACCCATCGCTATCAGCTTATAATGTTCTCGCTGCTAGTTATACAGGCTTTCTTTCTGTGTGAGGAAATGAGCTGTAACCACGCGATTCGGGTTGATAGATGTCACATTTCTTCGAATTATTGATCCTAGGTAGCAAGTCGGTTTCCTGACGATGTTAAACATAAAACACTGAGACAAAAAACCGTAAAACAAGACCATTACTTATCTCCTAAAAACGAGAAAGCTCGTAAAAACGTGGCGTGTCCTGACATAAATGTACACTATTTGCTTCCATTGCGGAGGCGTCCGTGAACCAGGGCACGTGTCTGGACGTGACCCGGGCTTAAGAACAGCAGACAACTCGAGACACGTGTAAAAAACTACCGCGCTTTCAATTTCATTGAACGCTTCATGTTCAGGAATTCTACAGAAGGTTGTTTTTTTTGTTGCGGTAAAACCAACAAATGAGTCTTCCTGGGTGGGAAAGGAGGGACTGTCAGACTCGTACTGACTAAAATCCACGGTCCTGATCCTTCGTCCCAGATTCAAGGTTACCTGATGAGTCAGACCCGCGATCCGACAGGCTTTGGCCCTCTAAGGGGGCCCGGTCAGTTCAGAAGGTCGTGAGGTGTATTTCTAGTAAGCTGGATAGATATCAATTTATTTAAGTCATCATTTCAACCTATTGCAGTCTATTGCTAGACATAGGCCTATCTCAAGGAGCGCTTCAGCACACAATTTCTCGCTTTTTTCATACAGTCCCTGCTTTCTAGCTACCTTCTTTAGGTCATCGGTCCATCCTGTCGGGTGACGTCCCACACTACGTTTATCAACGTTTTTTCGTGGGCGATAAAAGTATCGGGGTGATATCACCCAGGTGAATATTTTCCGAGGTGAATTGAGGACACCAATGTGTCCCCTTTGTCGGTCTTAACCGTAGGTCGGTTAAGACCGACGAAACCCACAAAGGATTCAAGAGCGAACCGATCTCAAATAAAACAAAATGGAAAAACTAATAAATTAGACAATAATGTAGGATGTGATTTCACGAAGTTATTGTCTAGAAATCCTGAAGTTTCTGGAGTCTTTATATAGACGAATTTTTAGCGTTTTACAAGCACCAGCTAGCTTGAAATATCCACAATATATCCTTAGACAAAGAGGAACTAAATACAATACAGTTGTACGGCTTTGTATTTAGAGACTTTGGGTCAAGACGCACCTTGATTAATAAGTAGGATTACTTCGGATCCCTCTAGTTTAGTTTGAGTAGGATACAACAAATTACAACTGACAGGCCTGGTTTCCGTAGTTAATCTTCCCGTCTCTGAGTAGACTATGTATACTAGTAGCATAAAGAGGCATTAAATTTGTTTAGGATATGTTGGAGATAATCTTTGCTACTACTGAAACTTCTTCATTTATATGTAGCTGCTTTATCCACAAGTGTATAGGCTATGATTTATAATTATACCATCCATATTAACCGAGCTATCACAATTTTTATCTCGCAAGTCTGAAAAAGTAAAAGTGGGGACGGGTGATGAGTGCGACGCGCTGGGTCTGACCAAAACTTCAAGCAAACCAAGTGCCGAGCAGAAGCTAGTTGCGTCATTAAATAATATTCTGAATAAAAAACAATTTTGTCAATCAAAACTAAATAACTTTATTTTAAACCATAATTTAAGAAAATGCAAAATTGGAACTACTAGTGGCGGTACCAAGTCTGACAGATCTTCAAGCGTTTGACCTTCTTCTGCAGAACTAACATGGCGTACAGTAGGGCTTCGGCCGTTGGTGGACACCCTGGTACGTATATGTCCACCTGGAAAATAAAGCAATTATATGAAAATAGGTAAATTTTTCCTTCATACAAATTGTATGAAAAAATATTATTCAGAAAAACTTCTGCAGCGCCGTCCTGATTTGTTTCTGTTTCTTCCCGTAAAATAAAATGATCCTAACATGAAACAGAGTCGAAAGACATAGATACAGACATTTTCTTCTTGATTGTAGTTGAAAGTTCCCCACGTACAAGGTCTGCTGTGAAGACCTGTGACTGCAACGCCACCCCGCTGTCAAATTTGACATATCTGAGCTGATAAAAATGCAAACACCTGGCATTTTCACACTAGATTTGCTATTTCAAAATTCAAAATACCGTTGAAAAGTCGAATATACACCGGATCTCAATCATCAATTTTTTTTTGCTAATTTTATGAAGTAGGTATTTCGCTTGAGATCCAAATCTCCCCCATTGACGTTTTAGTTTACCGTTACAGTTACCGGTATAACTCTATCAGCGCCGCGACATGTGGAATAAGTGTAATGGTAATATCCTCCGCCGTTGGCACAGCTGCCCATGGAGACCACCCACTTAGGCTCCGGCATCAGGTCGTAAGTCTTCCGGAGAATGGGTGCCATCTTGTTGGTCACAGTACCGGCGACGATGATCACGTCGGTCTGCCGTGGGGTGCCTCTGAAGACCATGCCGAAGCGGTCCATGTCATATCTAAAAAGAAAATTTAGTTTTACTAGGTAAGCTGTTCTTCACGGTTTCACCCACTGCTCGGTTCCTGTTGCTTGAAGCGTGATGTTAAATAACCTGTAGTCTTCCTCGATAAATAAACTATCCAATACAATAAACATTTTTTCAATTGAACCAGTAATTCCTGAGATAAGCGCGTTCTACCAACCCAATAAATAAACAAGCTCTTATTGGTCAAATACGCCAACAAAACAGCTGATATAATGATGTAAATGGGCGTCAAGTTCTTTTTTTATGTATGATAGGATCGTGCTTGACTAGTAAGTTGCCTGATAGTAAGCATTGGTGTAATCGACGGTGAAGCACGATTGCCTAGAAATAAACTAATCCTACCTATTAGTTCTGTAGATATTCCTGAAATTTTGCCCATACGAGTAGATGTCATGACGCATGACTTGACTAGTTTTTGCGATGCTCTCTTCCTTTTCATTCATATCATTCCTGGAGAAACCCATCCTTACCCTCTCCGTCACTCCTTTCGTTTTACTAACAACAAATAATACTACTTTTAAAAGATTAGAGGACTCAAAGGGGAGGGCCACCAAACACTGTCACGACTGACTGAAGAACTTGAATGGAATTACAAACGACCCCAAGCTTTAACAAGGACTTCGTTGTTGACAAAACCTATTGACGTCGCTTTACAATGACATTTGATGGGAAATGTCATGTCTCAACCTTTAGGGGTCGTGTCGTGGGTATCGAGAATCTTAGTCTCGTTCGAGAACAATGGTATTGTTTGTGCGAATTCATTCATTAATGGCAAGAAAAAGTTGTACAAAGCGTTTGAATTATTAGGATTTTATGTCTATGGCTTTGTTTTTTATTTCGTTGACTTTTTTGATACGGACTTCCGTAAGAAAAGTTATTTTACACTTTTTTGAAGTCGGTTATATTTTTTTTATGTTTTTTTTTTTTACTTTTACTACAGAACATATTGAATTAAAACAAAATGAGAATCGACTGAATTGAGAACCTCCTCCTGGTTGTTTGTCAATCATGTAACAATTATCTAACTATTAGAAAAAGTTACCAGCTAGTTTCAGCTTCACAAACACAACTTTTGTGACGTTTCTCGCTGGTTCGTTCCTTGTGCGACAGAGATAACGCTCTACGGTCGGTGTGCAATATTTTTACTGTCGGTAGTAGGTAGTACATATAGAGAGGAGTAGTGAGCCGTGACGTTACCGTGCCTCGATTCCCTTAGGTATACTATATGAAAGAGAAGTGGTGAGACCGCGAGCGTGTGGCAGAGTACTCAAAGAAACTCAAAATAAACCTAATAGCTAGTTGGAGCAGTGGTAGCCCAGTACCTAGTATCGGCCCCGTCTTACGAGTTTCAGCCAGGCGCATTTCTTTGCGTAATTTATTTCATTACTACTGCTCTCAAAACGGTGAAACAAAGGTAGAACCAAAAATATACCAACCCGCAATGGGTCCGCTTGGTGAATTATAGCCTACTCCCTCTCACAGAAAGAAAGCACGTATCCCAGCAGTAAGAACATTATAGGCTGATGATGATGATGAATAGTCATGTCCTTCACTCTTTATATCACATAGCCGACATAGCGGTACAGCGCTACGTAGTCTCTTGGTGGTGGTCTACCTTTTCCGACAAAAACGACTCTACACGCAGAGAAATGTCTGGCTACCTATACGAGAACTTCTGGTTGCAACCGTGACAGCAAGACTTACTATTTGACTTAACAACATTTCTAGTAATAAATACTAAGTAAGTAGTAGAGATAACAAGCACTTAGTATTTATTACTAGAAATGTTGTAAAGTCAACTACACACATCAAAAGTGTCTAGGGATCAACATATATTTTTGCAATAACTTTTCTCCTGATTGATATTAATTAAAATTTTCTTTAAGGATTCATCAAATAAAGTGTTTTCGTTTGTCACAGTAACGATAAACCAAGTCACCTTTGCATTAATAAAGAAATTTGCCATTTTCCTAATAAAGGGATTTTTGACGATTGAACCACTAACACAAAAGTTCGAAAAAAAGACTGAAATAACAGTTTTCTTTAAAATTTTATTGGGTAACTTAAACAATTAATAATCCGTGTTTCTACCGCGAACACTAACAACACAAGAACATCGGTTTGGCATACTCAAAATGAGTTCATCCAAATCACGCTGTGGAATGGCCGCCCATGTTCGTTGCAACAACAAAAAAAGGTCTTCTTGCGACTGGATACCCTCCATATTCGGCAGAGCTCTTCTCTGTAGCATATCCCATGCATGCTCAATCGGATTCAAGTCTGGCGACTGAGCAGGCCAGGGCAGGACATTGATGTTAGCTGCGGCGAGAGTCTGTCTTACAACTCTTGCGGTGTGCGGTCGTGCATTATCATGCATTAACTGAAATAAGGGACCGATTTGCACTTGTAGAGGAACGATGACGTCTGATACAATCGTCTCAGCATAAATTTGAGCGTTGAGGTTGCCTCTGATCAAAATCAACTCAGTTCTTCCGCCGATCCAAATACCCGCCCATACCATGATGGTTCCACCACTATAAGGATGGACTTCCTGGCAGGATTTTAATCGCTGTTGGCGTCCAGGGGTTCTCCAGTGTCGTATACGTCTTGTATCCGGTCTCATACCGAAACGAGACTCATCAGAAAAGCACACGAAACGCCATTGTTCTTCTGCCCAATTTCTGTGTTCAAGAGCCCATTGATATCGAATCCTACGATTGTGCATTGCTATAAGTGGTACCCGTAGCGGTCTTCGGGAATGAAGGTTCACTTCATGCAAGCGGTTTCTGACTGTTTGGTCGCTAATTAAGTTCCCTGAAGAGTGATGAAGCCTCACGGCTAACATCATGGCGGTTATTGTTGGAGCTCTTCGAGTTAAGATTTGAATGTATCGGTCTTGTCTCCGTGTGGTGCAGCGGTACCGTCCTCCATGGCGCTCAGCCACGGTACCAGTGCTTCGGTAACGTGTCCAAAGTCGACTGATAACACTCTGACTTGTATTCAGAGCTAAAGCCACAGTACGTTGCCGGGAACCAGCTTCTATCATTCCCACGGCTCTGAGCATTTCTTCCCTGCTTAAATGACGTCGCCGCTCCATAATAACGTTGGTTTTAATCAGTAGTAGGGAAACAGTAGCACTAATAATGTCTTCAATGCGTTGTATGTTTTTATAGGGAAAATATTGACAGCTGATTTTCATCTTTTACTCGAATTTGATTCACAGTTCCTGATTCAAATTATGAAATGCACCAAAAAGGATCCATATAAATTTATAAAATCATAAATTTATTACAAAGCCACATCTCAATCTCAAGAAATCCGCATAAAAATGCTTGATCCCTAGACACTTTTGATGTGTGTAGTAAGTCTTGCTGTCACGGTTGCAACCAGAGTTCTTGTATACATTTCTCTGCGTGTAATAGTTGGAACAGTGGTATCGGCTCCGACTTACGAGTTCGTGGTTTCCAACCCAGCCAGGCGCATTTCTTTGCGTGATTTATTTCATCACCACTGCTCTCAAAATGGTAAAGGAAAACATCGTGAGGAAATCAGCATGTCCTAGAATCAAAAATTTGAAGACGTGTGACATCTACCAACCCTTACTGGGCCCGCGTGGTGAGTTATGGCCCACTCCCTCTCTCAGAAAGGAGGCCTATGTCCCAGACGTGTGAATTAACATTATAGGCTGATGATGATGATGATGAATAGTCATGTCCTTAACTCCTTATATCACATAGCGGAATAGCGGTACGTAGTGACAAAAACGGCTCTATGCGTCATAACTATAAGGATCAATTTTAATTTCCTTTATTTATCCGCCTCCGCCACAAGTCCTCGCCACGTCTCTTTTATATAAACCGCACCTTACTGAATCGATCTGATATCGGTTACGCGGTTGTGCTCCGATATTGCTTTCTCAGCCGCAGCGGTCTCGTTTAATTACTGGATCGGTTGGCCTAGGATGGGTTTACAATTGTTTACTATTGAAATGGATTTTTTAATTGAATTTTGATCAGAGTTTCCGGAAATATTGATGTTGATCTTTTAATATAATTTTTCGGTTTGTGAAACATTAAAAAACGCAAATAGATAACTCATAATGAGAACACTCATTTTTTTTATTTACATTGGGCAAAGATGAGCCCTAAGATGGAGTGAGCGTAGTGTTCCACGCGCCTCAAAGAGCTGTCAGCAATATGACCCGGCCCCCTTAGAGGGCCAAAGCCTGCCGGGGTCACGGGACTATCGGGTAACCGGGGAACGTAAAGGGCTAATGAAGGACATCCTGGATTTTAGTCAGTACAAGTCTGACAGTCCCTCCCGTCCTGCAAAAGATGGAGTGAGCTCACCCAATACGAACTGGAACTCCTGCGCACCGACTGAAACCCGGTAAAGAACTGTTAGCTGCGCAAACTGCGCTGGACTCCGACAAGATGTCGATTGCGAACCAGACAGCACTGGTGAGGCCTACCACTGCCAAAACTCAAAATTAATCAAAAAAGAGATCAACAATCGATATTTTTGCAAATAACCAACCAATCACTGTCCACCAACAAAACCAGTGTATAGTTTTCTCGCTTTGTAAGATCTCTCCGCACATTCAACGGTCAGCTTATACTGGTTTTGTGTACGTAGTCGTACGTCAATTACCTTGGTCCAGCATAATGCATCATCTCGAGAGCACAGCAGGCGAGTCCGAAGGTGACCGGCCACAGGGAGTTCCTCCTGCCCCAGTTGAGGATGTCATCTGCACGGGCAATGCACCAGTCCATTGTTGACTGTAATAAAAAACTAAAACCGGTTAAGCGCGAGTCGGTTTCGCGCACGAAGAGATACGTCATGTGGGGGTTATTGGGCCTTAATCCATCACGTAGGCTGAGCCCCTTCGTAGGCAAGGCGACGAAAGTCTCCAACACCTTACGACTGGCATCCGTTGACTTTTTTTTTATCGTGGTAAAATCATCAAATGAGTCCTCCCCAGGGCAAGGCATCCATTGACTTAAAATAAAATTGATAATGAAACCCGAATTATTTAAAATGGACTTGCGATGCAATTAACTTGTGGAATGCCAATTTAAAATAATTGAAACACTGATTAAATAATATGATTATTTCTGAAACCTGCTTTCAGAATTCCCAATTAAAACTCGATCAACACTGGGAAATTGAATACGAATGATATTTATTTTAAACGAAATTAAATGAGAGCTCTCAAAGGAAATGTTTGTGATTGAAACTTTTTGTTTATTTTCCAAAGAACTGTTTTCGAAGGGATTTAAAGTTATATAGAGAGGCTTACAAGAGAAATGTCACAGAAAACCATGTGATCTCATGAATAAAAAAAACTGGTGACTTAAAGCTAAATTATCTACAATTACCTACACTACCATCTCGCGCGACGGTACTTAAGAGATAACTGCTGCCTTGGAACGCAAAGGGCAACCCAAGGATCTGGGTTGCTTTTACTCAGTCAAGTCTGACAGTCCCCTCACAATTAAATCATTAATCCTCAATTTAATAATTAGTCCTCCCGCTCCACCCAGAACGGTAGGAGTAATATGCTTTGACTTAGAGACTTAGCAATTTCAGTTTTATAATTTTAAGTCAGCCAATGTTTGTTAAGTACTCCAACATAATCACTGCCAAATGTTTGGCCAACATTAAAATTAATGTGTTCTGAAAAAGAATAATGCGTAATCTGCTAGTAGCAAAAACAAGTATCCATTCATCCATTGAGTAAAGAAATTCCTGTGCGATTTATAACCGGGATTTCAACGAATTTGAATTGTTCACAATAAAGTTTCTTCTAATTCCAACGATGCGGAATTGAGGACCAATTTTAATAGCGGAAAGTTCCCAGGATTTCTGTAGGAAATAACTTTCTTATTCAAAATGTTTATCAACAACAAACAACATTGCTTTCATAAGTAACTTTACAATTCTGTTACACGTGTAAGCTAAAACCTTGTGATTCCTTGAGGCAATTAAATTGAAAGCTGAAATTATTTCCATGAGTGGCTTGTCAAATTCAAGAGGTAACAATACCAATCGAATTAATTAGATTAATTCCTATTTGAAGCTTCGGTTTACAAAGCTTGACCCAATTATACATGTACTAGCACTCCGCCCGCGACTTCGTCTGCGTTGATTTCGTATGAAGATAATAGGGGAAACTCTATTTAGAGTTATTTCTTTGGGGTTGGAATTTCCAATGTTTACATTACCTACACGTGTTTTGTTAATTTGATTCATTAGTTTACGAGTAAATTCTAAGTGTCTTATTTGTATTTGTTTGATACACATGAGCACAGTTGCTTGTTGAAATATGTGCGTACGTAGTCAGCTCCGAAAACAAGTTAACCCCTTTGAATGTAGAATGTAGGGGTTAGTTGTCTCTGAAGTAGACATGGGCGCCGCCTTAAAAATTCTCGGCGGCGGCGCGCTGACCAATTTCAATCGGCGGCGGCGTGGCGCCGGCGGCGTAGGTTTTTACAACCTTCAACTAAAATTCAAAATCTACTCCCTATCTTCTTTAAGCCGGGACGACAGGAAAATGTCGTCAGTTAAAAAAAGGTTTTTCCAAAGGGACACTTTAACAACATCGTAAATTTTTTTTCAAAATAGACACATAAAATCTAAACATAGATACTAATTCAAGTTACACCGTCAGAGAAGCGAGAACTCAATAAGAAAATAAGCAAGTTGGTACGACGTGACCTCGAAACTACCAATACAAGCCGAATTGAAAAGGCAATAGAAGAAAATCGGGGTGCTAAAGTGTTCGCCCAACAGCTGAAACGCTCGTATCTGACGAAGCTTAGATCACCTATTGGCCAAACCATAACCTCAAAGCTGGAGATCCTAGCTGAGATAGAAGACTTTTATGGCCGGTTGTTCGACAGTCGTGGTCCACAAGCCACCTTTTCAGAGGATAGCCGAGCCACTCTGACCCGCCACTACACCGATGAACTGCCGGAAATAAGCCTAGATGAGGTTGGATTGGCCGTCAGGCAGCTTAAACATGGAAAAGTCCTGGGTGAAGACGGAGTCACTTCGGAGCTTCTGAAATCAGGTGGAAAGCCCGTACTTCGGGAGCTCCAAAAGCTATTCAACTCTGTTTTAGACACCGGGAGAACTCCAAAAGGCATGGAACAGGACTGTTATGATCCTCTTTTTCAAGAAGAACGACAAATACCTATTGAAAAACTATCATACTTATAGTATCGCAACTCTTTTCCTGCTGCACATCAATGACCTACTTCAATCTGGTATTGTTGAGTACGCAGATGACAGTACAGTTTCAAAGAGATACGTGTCCAGCGCAAACACCATCGGGGATGAAGTTTGTTCCTTGTGAGAGGCCATGGTTGAGCGGACAAATTATGCCTTAACCATGTCTATCAGTGGGGTGATGACAATTTGGTCTCTTTTAACGAAACCAAAACACAGGCTTGTCTTTTTACCGCAAAATGGAGTCGTTTGGACCAAATTCCTACTTTTCAGGGTGCATTTATACCTCTGAATGACCGACTCGAGCTCCTAGGCATGGAGCTGACTTCTAGTCTCAACTTTGGAGCCACCATTATGTTCAAAGCCCGACTTGCGGCCAAAAAGCTGGATATCCTAAATAGAGTGAAGCGGTACTTCACGTCGCGGGACTTATCAAATTACCGTGACCCTGGAACGTAAAGGGCTATTGAAGGACACCGTAGATTTTAGTCAGTACAAGTCTGACAGTCCCACCCGCTCTGCCCTGGGGAGACTCATTTGATGATTTTACCACGCTAAAAAAAAAGCGGTACTTCACGCCTGGACAGCTTTTAACTTTTTACAAAGCACAAGTCCGATCCTGCATGGAGTATTATAGCCACCTTTGGGATGGCTCAGCTAAATACCAACTTGCCGCTCTTGCTCAGTGGAATGCAGAGCTAAGAGGCTCATTGGCGACGTAAAATTGGTGAGAGCCAAGCTCCATAGCTTGACTCATCGCCGCAAGGTTGCCTGCCTGTTGGTCTTCTACAGATTATACTTCGGAGAGTGTACCCAAGAACTCCACGATCTCATCTTAACAGGCCCCTTCTATCATTGCACATCTAGACGCACGGCAAATTACCATTCCTACCTTATTGCTATACCACCAATTCGCACTAAGCGTTTCCAAGCGTCTTTTATAAAGCGGACAGCGAAGGAGTGGAACTCTCTGCCTGCCTCTGTATTTCCGAACACATACATTAACCCTAATCTCTTCAAAGATAGAGTGAACAGGATTCTTCTGGTTAAGCTCACTCCATTGTCGACTTTGTCGTAGTCACTCCTAACCTAGACTGAGGTCAAGAGCAAACCCATTTCACATTAAAAAAAATCGTCCCATATCACTCCTGAGCCACGTCTATAAACTGTTTTCGAGGGTCATCACAAATCGTCTCGCAAGAAGACTTGACGAGTTTCAGCCTCCGGAGCAGTCTGGGTTTCGCGGAGGATTTAGCACCACACAATGAGGCAGGTTATACAGAAGTCCGAAGAGCATAACCAGCCCCTGTACTTAGCATTTGTGGATTGTGAAAAGGCCTTTGACTCCGTTGAAACCTGGGCTGTTCTGCAATCACTTCAGCGATGTCAAGTGGACTGGCGGTACATCGAAGTGCTGAAATGTCTCTATGACGCCGCGACTATGAGTGTCCAAGTACCGAACCAGCAGTCTAAACATGCTGCTGCGCAGGGGGGTGAGACAGGGGGATGTTATATCTCCGAAACTATTCACCAATGATTGTTGGAATATTAAGTCAGTCATTTTGGATGAGTCAATCACGAAAGCAAATACACGTCTTTACGCCACTCACGCCGCGCGGTGAATGTCGGCGGCGGCGGCGGCGTGCGGAGTGCACACGGCGGCGCCGCGCCGGCGCGGCGCCCATATCTACTCTGAAGCTTACCGCATTATTAGGGAAAAGGTTTGTTTTTTAATGAAACGCGATTGAGTTGAGCTTAAGCTAAGTCTAGAACTCTCTTATAGATTTTTAACCGACGAAAAAAAAGAGGTTCTCAATTCGACATGTAGTCGTTGAAAGTCGGAGAGTGGAATTTTTAGTTGCAAGTTACAGGTCCTCAACAGTACCCTGAGCACGAGTTTTCACTCTTTTACTTTACAGCGTTTTTCCAGTATTTACAGCGTTTCTTGTATGAAAAAATGGAACAGCGCCTCTGGTGTGCGAAGTAGGAACTAATTTTTTCCTTGAAAATTGTCAATTTGAAGTTGTCAAAGTTCCAGTTTACTTTACGTCTCAAATACTGAAAACTCGTGCTCAGGGTACTGTTAATGCGATAAATACTGTGACGGTTACGTTGACAATGACAAAAGTGAAGACGGGTTTTTCCATTTGTTAAACCACAGTGTTAAACACTCTAATCATGGTATACAACTGAAAAGCTAAAAATAGTACCTTTTTAACAAAAAAATCAAACCGACGAAAGATCGAACTGAAAAGCAAAAAATAAGTTTTGAGGCGGCGCCAAAGAAACAATCAACGAAAGCAACCTAGCTACAATAAAATTATTCTTCGCTTCAAATAATTAATTTAGGTAAATGTTTGTTGTTTGGCGCCGCCTCAAAATTTATTTTTTGCTTTTCAGTTCGATCTTTCGTCGGTTTGATTTTTTTTGTTAAAAAGGTATTATTTACTAACGATTTTTTCCTGAGTCATATCCATTGGAAAATCTAAAATATATTCTTCTCAGGTTGTATATTCCTGGAATGCCTAACACAAGTCGTATTGTAGTTATTTCGGTTCACATGTCCCTGTATCGTATTGTTCGCATTCCGGGGACCAGGTAAGAGACAAACGTGGGCGGATATCCGGGTAACGTTCAATCCTGTACTGTAATTGGAATGTCCGTAGGGTTGTCACGTCGGCGACCTCCCTGACGGCGTCAGCGTAATATGTTACGCCGACGACACGCTCGTCCTGGCGGAGGGAGAGTCGCACCAGGCGGCGGCCGACCTGGCGACGCAAGCGGTCGCGACAGTCGTTGGAAGGATCCGGCAGTTGGGACTCGACGTGGCGCTCCACAAAACAGAGGCCATGTGTTTTCATGGCCGTCTGAACGCGCCACGGTCAGAGTCCCACATAACGGTGGGAGGGGTTCGCATCGGCGTCGGGAGGACGATGAAGTACCTGGGACTCGTCCTCGACGGCCGGTGGAACTTCAAGGAGCACTTCCTGCGTTTGGCCCCAAGGCTGAACCGGGCGGCAGGCGCCCTCAGGCGACTCCTGCCCAACCTCAGCGGGCCAAACGCCTCCTGCCGGAGGCTGTACGCCGGTATCGTGCGGTCCATGGCCCTCTACGGGGCCCCCGTGTGGGCCCTGAGCATGCGGACGCGACCAGCGAGGCTGGTCGCATGCCAGAGGGTCATGGCTATCCGGATGATCCGAGGATACCGCACGATCGCCGGCGAATCGGCCAACCTCCTTGCCGGATTACTGCCCTGGGATCTGGAGGCGACCGCCCTCCAGCGCGTCTATGAGTGGCGCGTGGAGGCGCGGCGCCGGGGAGAATTCCCGCTGCCCCGACAAGTCGAGGCGCGGCGGGAAGAGGTCCGGCGCGATCTCAGGGCAGTATGGAGGGAACGACTGTCGCAACCGAGGTTCGGGCACGCCGCAATCGCGGCGGTAAGACCCCTCTTTGAGGAGTGGCTGGAAAGGCGTCACGGCGTCCTGACCTATCGGATGACGCAGGTCCTCACCGGACACGGATGTTTCGGGAGGTACCTGTGTCGGATGGGGAAGGAAGAAACGCCGGGGTGTCACCATTGCGAAGATCGCCCGGAGGACACAGTAGAGCATACGGTGCAAGACTGCCCCGCTTGGGCAGAGCACCGCCGTGTCCTCACGGCAGCGATAGGCGGAGACCTCTCGCGCCCGGCATTGGTCGAGGCCATGCTGCGGGGCGAGACGGAGTGGGAAGCGGTCGCCTCCTTCTGCGAAGCAGTAATGCTCGTTAAGGAGGAGGCGGGCCGTGAGAGAGAGAGGACAGCGTCCTCCCTCCGCCCCACCCGCAATGGTAGACGCCCACGGCGTCGGACGTCGCAAGACGATCTCCGGCCACCGTAGGCGCGGGCATGCGGGCGGCGAGTAAAGGGCAACTCGCCGCCCGACCATGGACCATGCCCGGGTCGACGGCGCGTTGTGTTCCACGCGCGCCTCAAAGAGCGTCAGCACGATGACGGGGCCCCGCCCAAGAGGGCCAAAGCCTGCCGGGGTCGCGGGACTTATCTCATTACCGTGACCCCGGAACATAAAAGGCTATTGAAGGACACCGTGGATTTTAGTCAGTACAAGTCTGACAGTCCCTCCCGCCCTGCCCGGGGTGGGAGGACTCATTTGATGATTTTACCACGCTAAAAAAAAAAAAAAAAAAAAAAAAGGGTTGTCACGTCGGGAAACTTAAAGGCCAATTCCCATTAAAAACATATTCGTTATTTTATTTCTGGAATAAATAATGTCAAAAAAGTGTAATTAAGGAATTAGCGGAAGGGTCGCGCTGCATGTCGCGGTTTCGATTCCCGCACGGAGCAAATATTTTTATGATATACAGGTAGTTGTTCCGGGTCTGGGCGTTTGTGTATGTTAGTTTAAATGATTGGAAAAACACCCACGATACAAGAGAAATTCCTAGAGTGGGGCAAAGTTTCTAAAAAACACCACAGCCCTATATACGTGTTACATCCTGGATCCTTCCTACTCGTTTAATTTCTCTCATAATCCGGTGCTGTTAATCCGGGATTATCGCTGTTTTACGCCGGACGTTACACCTACCCGCACATATACTACTTTTGTTTTGTTGTCATGTAAGATTTTTTCTAATCTTTTAACCGCGTCTTCACGTTGGTAGTCGACTTATCGCACGGGAGCATGATATCGAAATAAAAGGTGTCCTATGTGTTAAGCCAGGTGAAAAAAATCGTGCATTAAATTATCACATTTATAAAATTAGTTAGAGTAAGACTTAAAAGGACTGCGACAGCCCTAGCCAAGTGACAGATAAAATTGGCTTTCTTTAGAAAGAGAGGAACACAATTATTTGCTTGTAAGTCTATGCAAATAATTGTTGTCATCTCTTTCTATAGGGTATGGTCAATGAGGCAGTTATTGCTCAGTCCATCCTTTTAAGTCTATGTACACTGTACAGTGCGTTTCTTTGTATATATTGCTCAAATCAATTTAGATTAAATTATATTCATTTTATCGCGCACTTGCACTCTTATTGTTCGATCTCTATTCTAGCTTAAACTTAGCTCACGTTTCATTTTTCGTTCAATCTCTACCAGATAGGGCATTACATAAAATAACATCTTGCATTCTCAAGAACTAAGTTACAGCTGTATAACAATGTACATAGAATTGTTTATTAAATGTACTATCAAAACTATGACGTAAGTCTGGGTAATGCCAAACACTGCCCGGGGGCAACGCGAACAAAGCATTGTTTAATATAAATGTAATAATAAATAATACCCGCTATATAAAGTTTGTTCCTTCAGTTTATAATTATGACTATTTACGACTTCTGTTCATCCCGGTTTCCAAGAAATCCCTTTGTATACAAGTAATAAGGTACATAAACTCACAAATTCACAATTTATACGTGATAATGTGAGAAATTTATACGTTACATGGCAGTCGATGTGAAATAAACAAGGATTAAGGCAGATTAAAAGTATTAAAAGTTCGGTATGCTTAGCATGACTGCATGTCACCGTAGTAACGAATTTTGTCGACAGAAGAAGAGACAAAATGACAGAACGTGAAAGATTTTTACCGTTTTAAGCGTGGCAATGTTTCTATTCTTCTATGGTCTACGGATTGTGCCGCAATTGAACAAAAGTGTTATAGTAGTCGATTTGTATAGAATTACCCATGAAATAACTTTGTCTATTCTTTGTAGAATAGAGATTGAATTGGTCATGCTGAAATCAAGACGAAATTGACGAAACGTTGCCTCGGACTAGGAATCTATCTTGTAACATTATTTCATCACTTATACAAATACCCAAAATACTGTGTCCTTCCTGCCCTGCCTTGGGTGGGAGGGCAGGAAGGACTCATTTAATGATTTTACCACGCTCAAAAAAAAGGTCATAAATTATTTGTTCAGTCCGGGAATCGAATCTAAATCTTATCTTGAAAGTAAACCATTTATTTCAATTAGCCATCAAAAGGCAATTTTAAATTCACCCAACGATAGCTTACTCCATCGATAATCTTTTAAAATTACTTATAAAATATACTAATCGGTAACCCATTTATATCACCCAGTCGACTAGAACGATATGAAATTCGTCGCATATTCCGAAGGCTCATATATCAGGCTGTCAGGCCATAACTCGTGTTCATGAATTATGAGGTACATGGCAACATTGAATATGCTCCTAGATGTTACTGGTCGCGTAGTGAACTGTGTACTGAGACACAATTAGTGCCATCGTCAATATTTTTGACAAGAGCATCTCTTTTACTGTGTTTTGAACTTTACTGTGGTAGGCCTCACTACTATTTTTGAATTTATTAACTTAAAAAATATAGTATATGGCAAAAAAATACATCAGTCGAATGAAAGTTTACAAAAAGAGAAGGATGGAACAGAAACGTACTCGTACATCGCGTTTGAAATTTCCTTCTTTCATATTTTCAATTCTGAATGTAAAGTTTATCTTGGTAAAGTACCCAGCGCCCTAGTTTGGTGGAAATAAAATTTAGCGCGAATTTACGAGAGAACGTAGCACAGATTTAATTCAAACTGATTTTTTTTATATTATCCTACTAATACTAGTTACTTAGTGAGGATATGGATGGAGGTTAGTAACTTTTTCACACATTAACTACTGAACATAGATAGATGACAGGTAAACAGATAAAATAAACTCACGCCTTCTTCCCATGGGAATAGGCAGAAACTACAGGACGCCACAGTTTATAAAGTTTTAATAAAACATTTCTTTTTAAATTTGTTTAAGTTGAGCAGTGGGGAAAAGAAAATGTCTAAATTCTAAACAATCAAATGATTAGTTGAGCATTGGGGATCCCAACTGCTCAACTGTTCGCAGTTGAGCACTTACAGTTGAGCAGTCGGGAAGAAGCGCACCTGATATGATCCTTACGTACTCCTTTCGCCTCATCCACATTCATACATCTGGTTATTGCTCCTTGTTTACAACTCTTTTTGAATAGATGATAAAAATAAACAAGAGAAAAAAATCCAAAATCAGTACATTATCTGTTTAATTAGAGCAACACCGAAAATATCTAAATCTATTTTTACCTGTCCGGGATAGTGGAAAGGTGAATATCTTCGGACTTCCTCATTCTTCCACTGTTTGACGGCGTGAGGGAATATTGGAGGGTAGTTCTTGGACCTCGGAGGACCGGACTTCTTCTGCTTATTTACCTCCGTCACATTGGAACGGAACGTACGGGTTATGATCACCCTCCATATCTCATCCTTTGCGGGCAGCACGAGACTCTTCAAATTGGGTTCGGATCTGTAATGCGAAAATTGACATAAGCATTATCAGCCTATAATATTCCTACAGTGAGCAGTGGTGGCACAGCGGTATCGGCCTCGACTTACGAGTCGTGGTCGTGGGTACGAACCCCATCAGGTGCATTACTTTGTGTAATTTATTTCAATACCACTGCTCTCAAAACGGTGAAGGAAAACATCGTGAGGAAACCGGCATGTCCTAGAACCAAAAATTCGAAGACATGTGACATCTCCCAATCCGCACTGGGCCCGCGTGGTAGATTACGGCCTACTCCCTCTCACAGAGAGGAGGCCTGTGTCCCAGCAGTGGGAACATTTATAGGCTGATGATGATGATGAATATTCCTACAGCTCGGACAAAGGTTTTCCTGGTACTTTTATTGCTCCAGGTGTTCCTAGTTGACAGTAATCCACCACGCGTGCTCAGAGCGGGTTGGTAGATATCACTATGTCTTCGATTTTTTGGTTCTAGGACATGCCAGTTTTCTCACTATGTTTTCCTTCACCACTTTGAAAGTTTAAAAAATATTCATAACGTTACGCACCGGGCTTGGCAGACTCTGTAGACAGCTACAGTTATGTAATTTGGCTGTAAATATCTTAGAGGAAAAACTAAGCACAATAGATATGTGAATGGAACCAGTACCAGGGATCTCAAACTTAGCAGTAGCTATTAATTATGTAAATTTCTTTGAACCGGTTGTTTTAAAGAGAAGGTTTAGTATACGAAAGTTTAGCAAAGGGTTAGTTGTTGATTTATTTAGGAAGGGTAGCTTGTCCGCCAAAAGTTTAGTTGACAACCCCTGGCTTCGGGAACGTGACGGGCACTAAAGCATTTATTTCAAGTAGGTCAGTTACAGGCACTTTTTGAATTGTCAAAAGACAAAAGAAAAAAAAACAGTCCCAGCCACAAGACATAACAACTGTAGTTTCTCTATGGAGAAGAATGGGCAAGAAACTCCATGGACTTTTTTTTTTCAAACAGAAAACTATTATTAAGCCTCACCAACTTCGTAGGTATATTCATAAAGTATAGAAGAGAAGACATTTAAGAAATAAAAAATATAATTTAAAGTTTTGATAAGAGAAAATTAATAAAGAAACTCTGGCCGCTTATTTCGTCTACTACATCCAATTAAAAACAGGCTAATTAATTAAGATAATTATGTCATCGTTAAAAAAGGTATAATTTAAAATCCAAATAGAGAAATAAAAACTTTTTATCACACATTTTACTGTAACAATTTAAAGCTTTCAAGAGAACTTTTCAACTCGAAAGCTCTTTAAAACGTGCAGTCACAAACAAATTCAATTCAGAATAACATTACGAGTAAATGAAACAACAATCCGTCATGATTACGTCTCTCAGACGTAGATATCAGTAGCTAATTCCATCTTGTTAGTGTAACATGAAAGCGCACACATCAACACCTTACTTGTTACTTCAGTGTAATTAGTTTCGATTGACTCCAGAGATATCAACGACTTGTTTAATGACGTGAGGTCTGTCAGACGTAAGTGTTATGTATGTGAGATGTGTTAATGCTGTTTTGAGGTATTATATGGATGATAATTTGAACAGTAGGTACTAACTAAATTGGTTTTATGATTCAACGAAACTGCTTTAATTTCACTGAACAGTTACTGGTAACAAAAGCTACCAAAATAGAACTTGTTCCGTAATTTTAATTATTTCCTGTTTCCCGCGGCTTGTTCGACCTCCTTTTATTGCAAATCGTCTTAAGGGCCTTATCTATCTATGTTCTACAATTCATCGATCACAATTGGTTCAGTTGTTGTTTCATGAAAACGGAGCATACAAACATTTGGTGGGAACGTCGTCGGTGCATCAATAAAGCGCCTGAAGTTGAAGTTAAAGAAAATTCTAGATTGGATTTACGTTGGCTAAAGTTTGCCTTTCAAACTCAGGATAGAAAGTACGTTCAGGGAATTCTAGATATTATTACGAAGCTCTAAGCTCTAGTTTGCCTTCGCGAAACATCTTTGCTGTTTAAACGCATCCTTTGGGTATTTTTTTGCTTGCAATGTTGAACTAGATCTCTCTCCAGAGAGTTGAAACAGTTTGTTACAAATACATAGTATTTTACGGCGCAAGAGAAACCCCACTGTTACGTGGTGTTCAAAAGTACCAGGACACTAAAGAGTGTAACATTTTTTTTTGCTTTGGTAAAATCACCAAATGAGTCCTCCCGCTCTAGTAGCGGAAGGGAATGTCAGACTTTTTCCTTTTACTAACTACCAATCCACTCTGTTCCTCTGGTCTAGGGTCTAGTAGACACAGAACCCCAAAGCAACTCCTGAATTTAGATTTATATTTAAAGTTTTATCTCGAATATTTAAAGTGTGTCTTTGTATTGTAGTTAATGAATGTAGTGATTGTGAATCCTTGGCACTCGGTGTGCCCTCGTTACGTGCTAAACGTGACTGCAAGCGATGTTCTGTCGCATTCATAAAACTCACATATTATATGACTATGCCATTATATTGGACTCACTTCTAACAACCCGCGATTTTGTTCTCATGAAGTTTTGGCCTCTGATCCAATGCGTTGCATCTCGTCGTCAAATTTTTACTTTTTCCGATTTGCTAGATAGTAATTGTGATATGTCGGCTTATATGAATGATATAAATAACTTATAGCCTATATCAGGAATAATGTAGCTTCCTGTTTTTTTTTATCGGGGTAAAATTATCAAATGAGTCCTCCTACCCTTCTGTCAGACTTATTCTGACTAAAATACATGGTGATCCTTCAATAGTCCTTTACGTTTCAGGGTCACGGTTACCTGATGAAAATAGTCCCGAATCCCGCGACCCCGCCAGGCGTAACTTTCTGCTGAATTTTGTTATAAGCATTCTCTGGAAAAAATAATAATTGTAATATAGATAGACGGAAGACGCTGGATGCAGGTCGCTTCCAACTGGTATATGTGGAGATCTAAAGGGGAGGCCTATGTTCAGCAGTGGACGTCCTATGGCTGAGATGATGATGATGAATATAGATAGAATGAACGCTACAGACCTGCGGTTCATTATGTCAAAATGCTGTCCGATACACAACCGCGGAATACGTAATTAATAACTGAACTGAAATTCATTTTCCGAGTAAATTGACGGTGAAATAATTGGGGTTCTGCTGTCACGAGATAATGCCACTAAATGATAATATATCCAATTGTAATAAGCGCCGATTTATTCATAGGAAATTCCAACAAATGGTACAAAAATGTAGTGCTGATACAAAGAGAATGGTACACCTGATGTTGTATGCTGTAAACCCTGTAGCATGCAGTGCTCATACAGGTAGCTAAGGGCGAAATCGACAATGAAGATTAGCATCGACATGCTATGGAACTAATCAAAGTTCCATATGCCTGGGCATTTGAGTTACTATGGCTTCCTGTGGAAGCTCAAATGCTCTTTAACTGCTGCCCAAATTCTTGGCAAAATCTCTAATCGCCTCAACAGAATATACGGAAACTACCTTGGAAAATTCCTTGCCAAAATCCACATAAAACACAAATTATAACAGTTACCTTATCAGATTATCCCTGAAAACATGTCCACATGAACGAAACATACTCAAATAGTTACAAACTAATATTCAGTCGAAAAATTATTTCGAAAACCGTTTGACCGGTTCGTATGAATGTGTTTGACAACTTCACGGGTAACACGATGACGCCAAAGCGTTCGTTCGGAATTTGAAACTTTTAATATTGGGCTCTGAAAAGGTTTTATGCATCGAGGTATAACGTGGAATTTTCGCTTTGTAGTAAGATGTTTTTGTGAACGAGTGATTTTTTGGCTGTAACTTGAACATTTTTGCAACTTTTAATAGGCACTCGCAGGTATGACGGAGCATCACTTGAGGATAGAACTATGTTCGCACATTGTCTTATGGCACATAGGGTTTAAATGAAAGAATGTTTTAGGAAAATCCACCGAAAAGGGTAAAAATTCACCGCGCTAAATCGAAGCGTCGCTAGTGTAAAAAAATAAAGCCTCCTGCAGACACACGCGATTAATCGCGCGGGGCGACATGTCGCGGTCCATTCGCAGTATTTTTAGAGTGGAAATTAGCTTGGCTCGTTGTCGCAGCGCGATTAATCGCGTGTGTCTGCAGGAGGCTTAAAGATATTAAAATGTACAAAACGAAACCCTGCATTTAGTGAATAAATTATTCTGTTACAAACGCCGCTTAAACGCAATTATACAGCAGTCTCACACGAAAACTACTAAACAGAATTTAAACTACACATTTAAACACGCCAGAAGCCCAGCATTTGGCGCCCCCATTAGCACGATAGGCCTGCAATGTCGTCGACCTAATGCCCGGTCTACATAGATTGCAGTCGGTGCAATTACCGCGGCGACTGGCGAGGGGTTTTCCAATGACGTGGCCATGCATGGCAGGAACTGGGCCAGGCATGTGCGGGTAGCTAATGGCTTCCTTAGCCGGATTGGTGGCACGTATGCTCTTTGAGAGATATATGAATGAAATGGATTGAGAACTCATTCATGGATATTTGTGAAACGAACACTATTTTGATGAAAAATTTGTAGTTCCCAGAGGCGTCAGTAAAAACGGTACCCATGAAATTTTTGCTTTACGTATTCATATCTACATGGTTATGAAGTTCTCTCCATTCCTCTATTCGCCGCCATTGCTAATATAGAATGACAAGCTAATGAGGTACGGTAAGTTTCTTTGAAAAAAGCTCTTTTGAAAATGAGATAAAAGAATCTTTATCATAATATTAGCAGTAAATTACCGAGAAAAAAAAACGTCTTCAAAAGACAAAGCTAATGAATGGTACGAAACTAATTTTCTGAAGTCTATTTATACATGTTTTGTCTTGAAAACGGACACGACAAAATTTCCCGTGAAAATCTCATTTTAAAACAAGAAACTCAGAATTCATTTCCCTCTCTTGTAAATGAAAAACTTTTCGTATTACATATTCCTTGCATCTCAAATGATTTGTTCAGAAAACGTCGAGTTGAAATACAGACGGAAAATGAATATATTTTATTTGAGGAACTCGCTTTTGTAATTCGGAATCTGTCAGAAATACATTCGGAATAACATGACAGAATGTGGCGGTTTTAGGGGTCCTTAATCGAGCTTTCAAAGTTATTTTGTCTCTGACATAAACCTATGTCATAGAGAATAAAAAAGGACACTTTTGGGCGTGCCATAGGTACGTCGGGAATTTAAACTTTGTGTTGAAATTGCGGGGTGAATCTGAAAATTCCAGACGAATTCTACCGACCAAATTCACCGGGTATTTCCAAAAATGAGAAAAGTAGTACTATCTATTATAAACCTATCATGGTAATTAACAGTATAACTTGTATCCTGTGTCGTAGGTCCGTTTCCCAAAATTAAAGTCGCATTCCTTTACCTACAAAAACAGACCTAAAACAAATACCTTTCATACAAATATTTGTTTTGAACGGGAATCAAAAGTGCTATACACAGCACAGCTGCCAATCGCTTATCCAAAGCATTAACCGTGTCTCCAAAGCGTAAAGACAGAAATAAAATCATTTATTTAACCAAGAAAACACAACAAGTTTTTTGTGTATTTTTTATTAAGGGCTAGGCCAAATAGGTTCAGTCAACAAAATGTCGAGCAGATATTCATTTAGAAACATTACATAACATTTATAGCTTACACAAAGGTGGAATATCCTAAATCGACCCAAAGACACAATATTTTATATTGTTCCCGTCTTATCGTTATTACATTGTCTTCAGATGTAGACGTATTTGAATCACATTTGCAAATACATTTCAGTAAGTACGTAACGAGAAATGGAGAATAGCTTTGAAATTGTTTTATTATAACGTACCCTTATTGCAAAAACCGATTATCTGCATCAAAATTCGAGTGATAATGAGTTTTACCTGTAGCTTCGCCGTGACTTGAGGATTCGATATCTATATTTAACTAAAAATTGGTAAAAAGTGCAGATAATCGGTTTTTGCAATAAGGGTACGATTAACTTCAATTTTAGAATTGTTCGTCCTCTGCAAGTGGAAAGATAATGTAAAGCCTCCTGCAGACACACGCGATTAATCGCGCGGGGCGACATGTCGCGGTCCATTCGCACTACATTTAGAGTGGAAATTAGCTTGGCTCGTTGTCGTAGCGCGATTAATCGCGTGTGTCTGCAGGAGGCTTAACAGTGAGTTTGTGCGAAGGTTTTATTGCTAGCTATTGTCAGCTGCGTTGCCCTCGGTTAGTTCGAAAATTATCCCAGGGATACTTAATACCAAGGTGAAAGGTATCCTATTATGCTATTCTAGCAAATTTTTTTCAAGATCCGTTCAGACGTGATTGAGTAACATTCTAACACCCAAACAGTCGCATTTAAAATAAGTTTTATTTTTTCAGGCAACTGCCAAATGGGTGTTCAAGTATAACACCAATTTGTAGTCCTTAGGAATAATTCTATGGGAAAAAATTGTGAAAAGGGGCCTCTTGTGCTATTCAAACTCCATAATACGGTAATTTAATAGGCCTTACGATCTCATTTTTAAACTTAATTTTATGCTTCAGAATACTAACTTCAGGCAAAATCAAAAGTCGTCTTGAAGAAAATACATCGCTTTTTCCTACGTTCTTGCTTAGGATCCGTCGTCGACTTGAAAGTCCGGAGCACGCACAGCGCTTTTCTCTCATTTTTCTCCACAAAAAGTTATATTATTAAAAAGTTTCCCATTGTGTTGAGCTACCTCTATAGATCCTTTTGTAAGCCACTTTTCTTTTCAGATATATTGCCGGCCATTTTACGAGATCATTGCTACAGTTTTTGCCGAATTTCGGCGTTTATAAAAAAGTATTTTTTAGATGTGGTTTTACTCTATTGCACAGTGTTTTATGAAGACCATTTTTCAGACATGGCTTTTTTATGTCAAAATCTGATAGTTTAAGTTATTTAGATGCATTATTTTGTATCCCCATTTCACTAGCATGTTTAGTTATTGAGATAGAATTTTTTGAAAATCGTCTTTTTTGCAACCAGCTATTTACAAAAAAAAACATTTCTCTGAAACTAAATATGATACGCGATTATGACGTTAGAAACATCGACGGCGTTTTTTATGCTGCATATTTTAGAATACAAATAAACTTAAGAACTTCCATAGATCCGGACTTAGATGAGGTTTTTCTTTTTTAGATTTTATTTTTTTTCTCAGTAATTTTGTCGAATTTGGAAAAGTTATTCATACTGAAATTACGCCCTTTATCTTCCCTACGCACCACAAAAATACCACATCCCAATTGCGTGGAATGTAGAAGTTCTACCAAATAAACAAAAATACAGGCCTAGGAACATGAAATTTTGCAAATGGTTTCTTTTTTAACCGTCTTCAAAGAGAAGAAGGTTTTAATTATGTTCGGTTGGATGTGTTTTTTATTTTTTCTGTATTTTCACCGATTTCTTGGTCAATTATGGACCGATTTTAAACATTTTTTTGTTTGAACGGTTATACTTTCGATTTGGTCCCATAAAAATATTGTTATGATCTGATAATGACTTTCAAAGAAGCCTAAGTTTAATAGTCGAAATTCTAATGACCAATACATCCCATCAAATAAAAATTTATTCATTGTAATTCCGATTCGAAAGTGAAAACCCAAGCAAAAACAGTTTATTTAGAAGAACTTCTACATTCCAACCAATTGGGATGTGGTATTTTTGTGGTGCGTGGGGAAGATAAATGGCATAATTTCAGTATAAATAACTTTTCCAAATTCGACAAAATTACTGAGAAAAAAAATAAAATCTAAAAAAGAAAAACCTCGTCTAAGTCCGGATCTATGGAAGTTCTTAAGTTTATTTGTACTCTAAAATATGCAGCATAAAAAACGCCGTCGATGTTTCTAAGGTCATAATCGCGTATCATATTTAGTTTCAGAGAAATGATTTTTTTTCTAAATAGCTGGTTGCAAAAAAGACGATTTTCAAAAAATTCTATCTCAATAACTAAACATGCTAGTGAAATGGGGATACAAAATAATGCATATAAATAACTTAAACTATCAGGTTTTTACATAAAAAAGCCATGTCTGAAAAATGGTCTTCATAAAACACTGTGTATTGGGTTGAACTTGCAATGCTCCAAAATATTCCGTTTTAGAGCAGAAACTTAGTTTCTTAAGATCTGGAATATAGTCCGCGCCACGACTGAAGTTCTGCGGAAAGTTCATGGTAGAGTCCGTGGCACACATGACCTGCGGAAAATTCGTGGTACTACGTTTTTTTAATGCAATTTATTATAATGACATAGACACTAGTGCTGCGGACTTTATCATGCTCAACGTCTGTTTTCGTCCTTACTTTGTTAGCATAATTAGCCTCGGACACTCGCCTCATTTATGTGAGAGGTCTCTAGGTCTATCACCTGGATAACCCACTGGTTATCCACCATGCTTGGCCCAGGGTTGCTAGCTGCTACCTTATTTGACCACTAAGTTTGTCAAAAAATTTTGAGTTACAAACACGCACACTGATACTTACAAACTGTCGCATTTATTATATTAAGAGGAAGTTAGATACCCCATTTTTTATCATTTATATACAAAATTATACAACATCGCATTATATAAGTCACAATAAATCCACCGGGTAACGCCATTATCCTGTAAAAGCGTTTTTTAGACAACTTTCTGCGAGCGCCATTTATTCTGAACACCAAAATGTGTTTTTTCTGACAATATATTGTTCCAACAAATTGAATATCGTTGGAATTAACGTTTCGTAACGATTATAGCCAACCATTTGAGATACCGAACAAACATAATTAAAGCCATTATTCTGGAACGGAGTTTATTGGTTTCCCATAGCAATTTCAAAGGTTTTTACAGCAGCGTAACATTACTCTTGTGATCCCGGGAGCAATACGCAGGAATATACATAATATATTTATGTAACACCTATATTTTACCAATATATTTAAGGACTATTTATAAGGCCGAGCCTATTACCACTAACCGGGCAGAAATTCAAGTTGTTACTGTCTGATCTGTGATACAAGTAGCGGCACGAAACTTTAGCGCTGACCGTTATTGCGCGAAGTTAAAATTAAGGTACCTGATTGGGGCTAGCGGGATGAAGGGCGAGCGTGCGTAGCGCCGATTGGTTCTCCAGCAGCATTCTGTTCCCCGCGCGACCCCCCCGCGTATCGTTCAGCGCTAAACTTACGTGCCGCTACTTGTATAATAATCATCGTCCAGTTAATATATCTCTTTACCGTAATTATCAAAGTCAATTCATTTATTGCTTAAATATCCAAGGACTCAAATAAAAGTTGTATCGAGCCCTAACAGACGGGGTACCAAAAACGAAAATGATACTTTTATCAACTTTTATCACCCCTCTACAACACGTGTTGACCTACAAACATAAAAATCCCGTTCCCCTTTGCAAGAACCCCTGGTAATAAAAAAATGTTGCCTTAGGGAACCACTGCGTATCTTCCTGCCTTAATAACTTGTTTAATTATGGAATGATAAGCACTTAGTGGACCCCTGACACAACCATAAGTCGTCGGGGTTCGTAGAAGATGGCGGAACGAGCCGAACAAAACCAACGACTAATAGTGCATTTTGGGCATGCGGACGACGAGTGACGGGGTACGGCGAGTAATAGATAACTCGACGTCCGATCATGTGCCATGCCCGGGTCGACACGACGGCGACGGCGCGTGTTATTTCAGCAATCTGACAGGCCCCATAGGGGAATTGAAGGAACACGGTGAATTTTAGTCATTACGAGTCTGACAGTCCCTTTCGCTCCACCCAGGGCGGGAGGACTCATTTGATGATTTCAGAGTGCTAAATAAATTGGTCCATTTGGCCCTGGATCCAGGAAACAGGAAGTCATAGGCCCGCAGTGGAAAGATGCTGGCTGGCAGTATCAGTAAACATTCGTGAACCAGGTTTAACGTCGCAAAATGAAGTTCAACGAGTTTTATTGTTGGATACGTTCTGGATCGAGTAAACTGCTAGTCATTGTGACAGGGCTTTGCCCAGCAGTGGGATGATGCTGGCTAGTATCAGTAACCACCAAGTTCAACGAGATTTATTGTTAGAGATTCGTCCGTTAGCTAACTAATAAATTTAGTTTTGTGGTTATCGGTTCGCTCGCGGCATTATGAGGGCCTTCATAAATTTTATTCGGTCTGCGATCTGTGACCAACGAATTGATTGGATTGCTATGAAATTGGAGAAACGAGAGTTTTGTAATTTTTGCGAGGGAATTGTTAGATATATGTATAAACTCTTTGGTGATCTATAGAATTTCTAAATTGAGTTCTATTTCTACTGGAGCTTCGGGAGCAAATTTAGATTGCCAAGTCCTCTTCTATCCAAATAATTGTCAATGAAATTCGCTTTTGCAGTTGGATAGCACTTCGTGCTTCAGCATTTTAAAAAACTTTAGTTTTTATTGTTTAGTAGTAAGCTTTCTTTATATCGTGTAAAACAAAAATCTGCACCAAATTGAAATTATCCAATTTGCGTGATCAGTGCAGCCATTTTTGTTCCAATTTTCAGTCAGGAAGCTAGTGATTATATGATTGTATGGTTCACATTCAGTGCGAATGCTCCTGAGGCAAACCTGTCTCATAATAAAATTGACGGAGTGTCAAAACACGCCTGCGTTTTTGAGGACCTAAACGCCAGTAATGCTGCATCCAATTTCTAATCACCTCACTTCGGGACGCAGTTTCCACCTCGTTAGTTCAGTAGTAGTTGGCGGTCAAGTCTTCAATTTTTTGTATATATAGATATTTACTTACCAGCAACAATTCATTTGCAACTGAATGCCACAGCGAGCCCACAATATTCGCACAACATTTTAATTGTGCACAAATACGGGCAGATGTACACATAAAGGCACAAACATTCAATCAATGGAGTCTGTCTGTAACAAAGCGTTGCATCCATTCCATTACTATATTAGCTTTGCATTCGATGCAGATTGATATTCAATATTCACACCGTAATGGCGGTCTCTAATGAATCCTGTCAATCAAATGTTATATGGAGTTACCAGTGACAGGACTTTGATGCCAACTGTTCAGTAATGTTTAATGAAGATGTTGGTTTTGCATATTATTTAGATATCTATGTTTAATTTACTTCCTTGAATACATATGTACTTAGAGAAGATTTTTGGGTGAAAAATCGTATAAGACCTCAAATTGAGGTTAAGGCGGTAGTTAGTGTCAACATTGACAGACTAAAACCAGCCTGTTCCTTCTCCTGCCGGGGTCGCGGGACTGTTTCATCAGGTAACGGTGACCCTGGAATGTAAAGGGCTATTGAAGGACACCGTGGATTTTAGTCAGTACAAGTCTGACAGTCCCTCCCGTCCCGCCCTGGAACTCATTTGATACCGATAAAGAAAAACCTTTTGCTTCTGTTTTTTTTTATCTTTTCTGAAGGTCATACGTGAATATTTTTCTCTCAGCAGTCAATCGTTCAGCCATTGAGCCTCCGTGCCTACAAATTATTTTGTTATACTGGTTCTGATCAAAATGGCGTTCGCTCATGTTTTATGTTTGTTAAAAATATTTATTAGTCTTGAAATCTTCATCTACCGTTCACAGCTTAACAATAAAGCTTTGTCTAAAATTGCCACATGCCATAAGATTATTCTTAATCTATTATCTACTTTATTGCTTGAATAATAGAATAGAATATACCATTTTACAGACCCCCAGAGCTATTAAAATCGGTGAAAGGTCTAGAATGTTCGTCGTGATCTAGTTGCAGGTGTCCAGAGCTCGCCATATTACGCTATAAACGTCGGACATGCGCGTTCCGGTCGCCTTTCTCTTCCTGCTGCTAATGTCATGATTAGGGTTGGTTAGAAGATGCTAGTAATTTAACTTAAAATGCATTTTTCCATTCAAATTTTGTGATTACAAGCCGGTACGGTTGAATTACCATCTGAAAAAAATAAAACTTTCATCCCCGTTTAGTGCTTATTTTTCTTAATAAATAAAGTCTCTGACTGAAATGAGTTTCAGATTTTTATTAAGTAGAAGTTTTTTTTACACGTCTTCTCATAAAAGGATTGTTTTAGCACGTTTACAACGAGCAAGTCCGTATCCAATGTGGGTGACATTATCACAGTGTGATAAAACCCAACAAATAAAGGGGAAAAAAAAGAAAGTATCCAATGTAATTTTTATTTCACTAAGGCCTCGTTTCCATTATACAAGTTGCAAATTGTATACAAGTATGATGTCATACTTGTATACAAGACTTGCCTGGAAAACAGTGGCGGTTCCTTCATACAAGCCCAAAAGCCCGGCATGCCTTATTAAAAATGCTCGACAGAGAATCATAATCAAACCCGAACTATTTAAAAGTTCGCGCGCTTAATTGTTATCAAAATAACACAAACTATCCACGCCACACACTTTACATCGCAATTGTTCGCGCGCAGTTTCGTATTTGCAACATCTATATATAGCTATCTCGCTTACACGTACCGGCTTTTACCGGGCTTTCAAATACTATCTCTGTCCCTTTCGCGCCTAAAGCGTTGTGCCGTATAACGAGTTAGAACCTTGTGCGTCTACAAATCGATCAGTATGGAAGATTTAAGCCGTGCATGCGTATGAAGTTGCACGCGTATGCGTGACCTTTAGCTCACTTCAGTTTTATTTGCTTGAGTGGGGAAGCTTTGTTGTTAAAGTTTTTTGTGTGTTTTGTTAGATTTTCTCAGTGATACAATTGTTTTGGTGACTTACCTGCAACAATGGAGGTAATTGTACCTTGTGAGGATTTAAAATGCGTTCAAGTTTTGATTGGCGAAGATAAGGTAAAATCTTTAAACTTTGCTCAGAAAAAAAAAACAGTTTATTTCTTCCCGACGCCGACGCCTAATCTGTGTATTTCTCAGACTAGTAAATCGCATAAAAGAATATTTCATATGTGTATAAATCATGCAATAGAATTCAAGAGGTTAGTTTATTTTTTTCAGCCCTTCAGGCTTTGTGTAATTTTTTTAGTACCTAATAGTACAAAACGAGCTGCTTTTTACGATACTCATTGCAGCAAAAAATTCGTTGGACATAATTACATGTCGCGAGTCGTAAACACGGTTTTTAAACAAAAAAGTAAACTTATTGAGTTGTTTTCTGATCTGTGCGACAACCCACAGAACTGGGACGGGGATACGATTTTAGCTATTGAAAAACAGTAATTGTTGGTAGAATTAAAACGATCACCAACATTTTACTCTGATGTAATTAAATCATTTCTTAAGAAAGATAGACGATTCCAATTAGAATATAAATAATTTATTTAAATTCCTTATTACATTCTATCTACCTATTTTTTAACTTTCGTTTTGTAACTTTCTGTTTTGTTTTTTTTTTGTCTGTAACCTGTTAGTCCTGTTACAAAACAAGCAACTACTTACCATAACTTTGAATTCACTTTTAATTTATTGTACCTAACCAGTAGTTTATGAGAAAATTGCGATGATACATACGTAGGTACCTACATACTCAGTCGAAAACTGAACTTTCTTTTTTTGAAATCGGTTTAAATTTTATTGGGCTTGCCTTATTTTGAAACCCTAGGCCCGCCACTGCTGGAAAAGCGCCTTAAAAGTAGTACGAACTGAATACAAATTGAGTAATATTAAACTGAAAACGAATTTGGTTCTCGTTTAAAGATTTAAATTGTACCAATTAGTTCTGAACGGTAAAATTGGTGAAAAGCGTAGATAGTAGACACTTCTGATCTCAATTATCTCTTTCAAAGCCAAGTATGCTGCTAAGTAGCTTGAAACTTAAAGACAAAGGCAGAGAATTCTTCACCTGATTAATTACCCTTTAAACAGTTTAAATTACTATCAAAAGCGAAGTTTTCTATCTAGAATCTAGACTAATAGCCACTTCCATCAGGGCTATTAAAATTAACTGTTAATGTAATCACCTCGTTTTATGGAAATTGTTTTAATATTATAGTACCTACGTGTTAGGTTTATTTTAATTTTAGTACAACTTTATCTAATTACATAAATCATGGTGACACTATTTTGTTGAACCTCGTCGCAAGTCGTAAAGTATCATTAATATTTATTTATGTTACTCTGCTTTAGCCCGCGTCTTCGTCTGCTTATACTTTTTATGTTCCAACTTTTACTAGGAAAAATATCCTAATTTTTATGAGCTATTTTCACTAGTACAGTCTGCTTTCGAAACAGTGAAGGTAAACATCGTGAGGAAACTGACATGCCCCTGAAATAAAACTCGAATTTTGGGTATATACCCAAAATAGTTTATCCGTGAAAAAGTAACAAACATCCATCAAAACAAACTTTCACTGTTAAAATATTAGTAGGATAGTAGGATGAGTAAGTTTAATTAAGATTTCTCTTCATTAACAATGGATAGCCAAAGCCCTTAGCCACAAGCTTTACAACCGCCAGTACAATAACAACTAAACGATCATTAAACACTACCAATAAACTGTTTCATTGTGAACCTGCTTTCCATGTTGAATACCGCTAACTTTCGCACAGGAAACATAAAGTTTAACCACGTTTAGACATGGGAAAAGTTTGCCGGCAGCCCTGCACTGGATGGCGTTAAACTCTGGCTAGATTATACTGGTTCAGATAGGTCTCGCTTTAACTGACTGGCTGAGTTGCCATGTTATGGATATACGATGATATTATTATATCCTGCGGCCGTTTCACACCTAAATACCTGAATCGATAGTGATGAATTTTGTCACCGACATACAGGGACCCTGGAGACAGTTGTAGACTATTTTTTACACTGGACACAACCTTACTACAAAAACTTTTATTTAAACATCTGTTGAACACTTGTCTAAAAAAGTGTTACTGCAAAACGGACCTTATTTTAACGTCATAATCTGGCATTTTTTTAGACAAGTGTTCAACAGACGTATAAGAGTTTTTGTGGTACGACGGTTAAAGTTTAACCACGTTTCGACAAGGGAAACGTTTGTGGGCAGCCCTGCACTGGCTCGCATTAAACAATGTCTAGATGATGGACTGGTTCAGATTTGGCTAGTTTTGTGGCTGAGCTACTAGATAATTTATCCAGGTGCGGTTTACACGGTTTGCATTTAAAACTTCAAATCTAATTATGCATAAGTCTCGAACGACATGAACTAAAAAAATAATAATGCTGTGTTCAGAACTGCTCGAAGGAGTATGAGTAAAAAAGTCTTCATTAAATTAATTGCACCCACGCAAAGCCGGCAGGCGTCACTTAGTTGAAATTAAAAAGGGTTTTGGGGGCTTCGGTTTGGTCATTCCTTTTAGAACTAATTTGATGTTGTTTCCAGATTAATTATCCCAGATACGGGGTAAAAAGGGACAAATAGGGACGCGAAGGTGATTTGGGATAAGTTTATAAATGGGATTTCACGTTAATATAATTGCAATTGCTATCTTTACGTGCATTATTTTCCATTTACTGAATATAAACATTTAAACACCTTGTTGGATTCTGATACAAAAACAAGAGAATGTATGATCTCGGGAACTTGGGTCACGCCGACACGGACGGATTAGGTGTAAAGGGGATGATGGGGCTAGTGAAAACGAGCTGACGATGCTCTGTCACGCCCTTTACGTTAGGTTCTTTTAAACCCTGAACACATTTGGAGTCGATAAAGGTCTGTATGCGCGGGGCTCCTATTGACAGGGCTTTATTTCTACAATACTTCATGAAACACATTATGGTGATCTTTTATCTAAACTGGCAAGAATTTCTAATTTATTGTAAATAAAAAAGATGCATATAAACACAACCCGTAAACAAATTAAATTATTACAAATACCAAAGTTTTGTTTACCAAATTAATCCTAGCGTCACACGATGACCCAATTTTGCACAATAATATTGAATTTAGGTTAACAATGAATAAATACTCAAATACAGAAAGTGTAAAACTAATACCGTGTCGAACTAATTTCGGGGAAACCATGTCATACTAAGCAAGCTTTCCCCTAATGTGTGAACAAATATGAACAAGTATTTCGAAGAAAAACGAATTACTCAGTTCAGCGAATTACGTATGTCAATTAGCTAAATTAGCGAGACAGTGTTTTGATCTAAGTCTACGAATTGTAAGTCACACCTACGTGTAGGTTTACGCTATAACTGTTTCTTTAGTAAACCTGTAAATTAATTAGTCTGTATCTTTAACCATAATTATCTACACTAGCTGATTCCCGCAGTTCGGCTTTTTGGCATCACGTCCAATATGTAGTGTGATGTCTTAAAGCCTATGGCCTTCCTCGATAAATGGGTTATCAAAAACAAAAATATTTTCAAAATTCGAACAAGTAGTTCCTGAGATTAGCGCGTTCATCTAAACAAACTCTTCAAGTTTATTAATATTTTTTATATAATACATGATTCATTATTTATAATTCCAAACAATGGATAAGTTATTAATGTGTTCAGGAAAAAACATACGAAATATGAATTTAAATAAATTATTTCTATATTTAATAATTATTTTTTACAATAAATCACAGTACTCACAAAGCGCGGAAAATAATAAAAATAATGAATAAATTCACGGTAAAAATACTATCTTTATCATTGTGAATACACGAAGGTATTTTAATTAGCACATAATAAACATTATTACTCATTTTATTCTGGCACAGTCTTTGCTCGGGGCGCCAACCAGGCCGGTGGCTTTTATATAAGAGAAAATATCTTAGGGCTATTAGACAGACTTACCTACTTTTAGCCTCATTATTGCTTGCTTTAACAAGCATTGTCACACGTTCCAGCTATTACTTTGTTACTGCATCGCTTTTTGGCAACTCCAGCAAGCGTAGCTTAGGACATCAACCTACAAATTGCTATATTTTGAACTGTCTCAGAGGATTTAGTCAGTAACTTATGGATTAAAAAAAAATGTGAATTAGGCTTATTCTTACCTTTTCGGAAAGCTGCGACATGATACAGCTTCAAGAAAATGTTAAATCACTTTCAGGAAGAGTAGACAACCTTAAAGCAATATCTCTGCTAAAGCAGATGTCCATATGCGGCAATGACATTTTTTAAATCAGATGAACAACGATCGGATGGACCTGGATGGACCAAGGACCTCTTGTTTGCCAGTTTCTGGATTCGTTTTTCTACAAAAGCACTAAAAGAAATATCATCAGACATCGTCATCTGCCTAGCCTTTTCCCAACTTTATCGGGGTCGGCTTCCAGTCGAACCAGATGCGGCTAAATATCAGTATTTTACATGGAGCGACTGCCTATCGGACCTCCACAACCCAGTAACTGGGTAATACGATACCCAATGTAAGACTGCTTGTCAGACTTTTAGAGCTTCTGACTAATAGTAACGACTGTCTATGTCTAAGATCTACGAATGACAGCCGGGACCATCGGCTTTACGTGTTTTCCGAGGCACGGAGGAAACTCGCTATGACAGATGGTCACCCATCCACAGACCAACCTCGGCAAGCGCGGCTTAAACTGGAAGATCAGCCTGTGCGGCTGTAATTATTTAGCCATGAGCTAAAATAAATATCACCAGACATAATGACCATATTACTTTTAAGGCCATAAACGATTTCTTGCGCGTGTAACTTGTCTCGGCGCCATCTTATTTATTACGTGCTGAAATTCTTAATGGCTTTGCAAATGTATGTAAAAAGCTCTCTTAGATTAATTATTACTTCAGTATTTCTTGACATTGAAATAATTAATATGGAAATGTGGTTTGAAAAGGCTCCGTATATATGTCTTGAATGTTACTTTTCATTTAGAAGTTCTCATTACTTGATAAGAAATAATACGTATATGTTACCTATAAATAAAGTTAGTTCTTGAATGTAAATCTATTATGATTGGCCATGAAAATTGATTAGATTAAAAATACACAAAGTTCTTTTATTCCAATTAGGGCTGATTTTTCAATAGTCAGATAACTTTTATCTGAGGAATAAAACTAGCGAGTTGACATATTTTCTATAGATAAGCTGTCAAACAGCCATTTTTATTCCTCAGATAAAAGTTATCAGACTATTGATAAATCAGCCCTTAATAAAAGAAACATGATTTTATTAAATCCTCCCTAAATTTTAAGCGTAACAAATCAGCCAACACAGCATCTCTAAATCCCAAATCGGATCTCAATTCTACGCTCATCTCAAAGGATAAGACGTATCTAATTTTTCATTATTCCCCGGAATTGGACGGAGTTATACTAAAAACGGTAATACAATTTTCTCCTGATCCGAAAATAAATGGTCGCATTTGATACGCAGATGACTTATCAAATGCGACCATTGGAATCTGTGAACGATATAAAAGGATGATTCTTTGAATCCGGATCCGAAACCGTTCGACAGTGGACAGCTTAGTTCTTTTTCCGAAGCGGAAACTAAATCCGGCTTAGTTCCGGATAGTACTTGACAGCCAATGGGATTTTGAGTTTAACTTCTGTCTGTGTGTGGGAAGTGGTTTTGTCACGAATTTAGTAACAGATTGGAATGCTACTGATACAATTGATTGAGGATTTTGTTTTTTCATTGTATACTTAATCATCAAATGAGTCCTCCCACCCAGGGCGTGACTATCAGACTTGTACTGACTAAAATCCACTGTGATCCTTCAATAGCCCTTTCGGCAGCTTTAGACCTCTAAGGGTCAGTCAGAATTTATTGAGTGTGACATTGATTTATGCCCAATGATGGAAAAAGGTTCCAATTCTTAAAAACCTAAAAGTTCTAAGTTTTATGTACTTACTGGGGACCGAATTCATACTTAGCAAGGTTCGATAGAGAGCACAGTGGTGTCTTAGAGGTACCGACTTGCGAGTTGTAGGTCGTCGTTCGAACTGTGCGTAGGCGCATTTTTGTGTTTATTCACCATCACTGCTCTCAAAACGGTGAAGGAAAACATCGTGTCAAACCGTGTCCTAAAACCAAAAATTCGAAGAGATGTGAAGTCTACCAACCCGCATAAGGCTGCTTTTCCACCAGAGATGCGCTATGTAGCTGTGCTGCGAGGATGTAAAAGCTGAGCTACGAAACTGTGTGACCGTTTCCACTGATGCTACGCTATGTAGCTGTGCTGTGAAGATGGGTAGCTGCGCTACGAAGATGCGCTATCACAAGGTAGTTACGCTATGAAGATGCGTAGCTGCGCTACGAAGATGTGCTGTCACAAGGTAGCTGCGCTATGAAGATGCGTAGCTGCGCTACGAAGATGTGCTGTCACAAGGTAGCTGCGCTATGAAGATGCGTAGCTGCGCTACGAAGATGTGCTGTCACAAGGTAGCTGCGCTATGAAGATGCGTAGCTGCGCTACGAAGATGTACTGTCACAAGAATCCGTTTCCACCAGTGCTGTGCTATGTAAACCAGTGAATATGATTGGTGGATATCAAACGCATCCGCAGCAACGTAGCATAGCGCATCTCTGGTGGAAAAGCAGCCTTAAGCCCTCGTGGTGGGTTACAGGACAACTCCTTCTCACAGAGAGGATGCCTGTGTCCCAGCATTAGGGACAGTAAAAGCTGATTATGCTGATATTCGATACTTAAATAGATGTATATTATTAGTCAGAGTCCGGTGTCTAGAGCCATACTTTGTCCGAACCGGTTCGTCCAAGCCTTAAAATCAAAAAGAGTTTTCCCTTTCAAGGGAAAATATAGACGTTATGTAATATTTAACTTTGATCATATTTTGGTATATGTATACCGTTGTTTGGTTAAATAATATTCTGTCCTTTGTAAATAACGAGATAATATTGTGTGGGCGCCGCTTTCGGCGTATTTATTTACTCTATAAGGTCTTCAGGGCTTTATTAACATTTTGTGCGAGGGTATTATGTTTCTAAAAACGTCCCCAATTTATATCAAATTGTTTTTATTCATATTACAGCAGCTGAGGACTTTTATTAGAAAAATAAGTGAAATTGAAGCCGCTTAACTTCTTCATTGTTACAAGAGGGCCGTTCTTGGTTTGCAGGTTCTAAATTTCGAGAAGTTTCTTACATTGCCTGACAATAATGGAAAGCCAAAAATAGTTGTACTTATCCAATTCGGTGCTTTTGTTCTAACTTATCTACAAAATAATAAATTGTATTATAAAGGATCTGCTTTATTTTCCATTTTATCTCTAAGAAGGTTCCTATCGTCATCAGTCTGTCTTTTCCTCGACTATGTTGTAGGTGCTGCGTTGTAACTGCAGTTTGTTTTTAGTAGATTTTCAACTTTATGGTTTCAGCATGAAGTTTCAAAATGAAGTATATTGGGGAAAGACTGTGGGAACTACCTCACACATTGCATTATTTTACTAGGAATAGACTACATATCCGAATCGCTGCAAAACAGAATTAAATTCGCGCTAAGCGTTTCCAAACGCCTTTTATAATGCGGACAGCGAAGGAGTGGAACTCTCTGCCTGCGTCTGTGTTTCCGAATACATACAACCCTAATCTCTTCAAAGTTAGAGTGAACAGGCTTCTCCTGGGTAAGCTCGCTCCATCGTCGACCTTGTCTTAGTCACTCCTGACCTAGACTAAGGTCTAAGCAAACCCATTACACATAAAAAAAAACAGAAGCCTTAGTACTAGATTTCCGTATTTTACAGCATACTTGAAGTATTTACGGCGCGGGCAGAAAATGAAAAAGAGCCTCTAGTGTACCACTGAGGAACTAAGTTTTCCATCAAGTTAAAGTCAAACTTCTCATTTACGTTACAAAAACATGAAAATTCGTGCCAAGATCTCAGAACCCAAAAATTCCAACATGAAAACTTCCTTTCGAATAACTCGATGTTCATTACAGTTGGAACCATCAAACTGTCATAGTATAGAACAGTCCAAATGTTATTGCCAATCACGACCGACACGATACGACATGTCTAACGTGACCATTTATTTTTTTTGTCAGAGCGGGACATCTGCGGAATTAAGTAATAAAAAACAGTTTTTAGTGTTTTAGAATAGAAAATAGAATAACTTATTCTATCTTCTATAATAAAAAACTTGTAAAACACTATACAAACTTTTAGTTATTCCAAAGGTTATTCTGAATAACTCAAAATAATCAAAGCAAAATTCGGCTGGGAATCCCATTTCGAACGAGAAAAAATACATTTTAAATTATCGTTTGGTCTGTTTGCAAAAGCGGGACAATTTCGGCCTCGCGGGGGACACCGGGACAGACTGCCTGAAACCGGGACGTATGGTCACGTTAGTCATGTCGTTCCAGTTATAAGCATGTAATCTTTCGGTGTAGCGAGCCGGGAACGAGTTGTGTCGTCTGTTGACATATTGCCGTTTCGTCATACGTTTTTCACATGTCCACGGTTATTTATTGTGACACGAGATTATTCTGAAATTTCTGGCTGACTCGCAGCTTTTGAATAAGTAAATGAGATACAGTACCTACATAAATAAAAAAGTCGGTTAAAAAAAAGTTTATTTTAATTTGAATGTACGAATAAATTCAAACTAAGGACAGAGTGTCTTGAGATTGAAAATAATCATAAATGTTTGTATTTAAAATTTAAATATGAGAATTACAACTTTTAACGTTAATTTGATTTTTTTAAAAAGACATTTCCCAACACTAGGAATTTCTCCTGTGTCGTGGATTCTTTTACAAACATACAAACTCACATACACAAACACCTAGATCCGAAACAACTACTTGTAGGTCATACAAAATATTTGTTCAGTGTGGTTATCAAACCCGCGACACGCTGCGTAAAAATCCAAACGTGCCGACCGGGCGACCGAAGCTGACCTTCAAAATTTAGTAACTTGCTACGGCGTAGTACTCGTAGCCGTACGTCGTAGCTCCTCTACGGCGTAGCTACGCATCAGTTTGGAGAATCAATAAGATTTATTAGATTTTAGATTGATTACTCTCTCTCTCTCTCTCTCTCTCTGTGTGTCACCGTCTGTTTGTTGTTTTTTTTAGTAATACGAACATGTTTTACTCCGACCGTTCTTTCAGCTTTTGTGAAAGAAACTTCTTTTACCATTTGCCATATTTTGTGCAAAATCTATCAACCTTCCATCCATCTATCCGCCTTCTTAATTCTTCACTCTTCCATTTGCCATATTTTGTGCAAAAATATCCATCCATCTAGCAGCCTTCCAAATATCTGAATCTTACTTACCTACTTCACCAATACTTACTTGACTTTCTCTTTGTCCCCAGGCTATGCACACTCCGGATAACACGCCTCCGCGTATGCGGCGCGCTGGGCGAGGCTGGCGGCGGGGCGGCCGGCGGCGCGGGCGCAGGTGCCGTGATCCTGGCGGCGCGCATGCACAGCTCCAAGCGCACGCTGCGCTCCAATGACATCGCGGTGCCCCCGCTCGATGTCGAGCTCGACCTATGCTTCTCGTTGCAGTACCCGCATTTTGTGAAGCGGGATGGAAACAGGTTGGTGTTTCATTTAACACTCCTCAATCGCGCGTTCTACTATTGTAGAACACACAGATGCATTTCGTAGAATTATAACGTGAATCAAATGTATCTAGACCCCCACCCATAGTATTCCTTTATAACTAACTAATGATCACTATTAGCATCCCTGCAGCGATCTAAGCGACCGCATTTGTTAGTTTTTTTTACGCCAAAACTACAATAGAGCGCGCGACTGCAGCACAAGACTACAGTGTTAAGTAAAGAGAGACAACACTAATCTGTTTGAGTCCGTAGAAAGAGATATGAAATGAAATGAAATGAAATGATGATGATGAAATGAAATGAAATGATGTTTATTTTTGCAAGTAGGTTATATCAACACTTTTACACGTCTTTTCATAAAACTAGAAGAGGCCGGTGTTTCGTACCTGACTACTCTGAGAAGAAACATCCGAAACAAACTCAGAGGTCGCAGTCTCTTTTAAAGTCCAGACATCATAAAATTAGATCAGGTTATACGAGGACCATACAGGTTAATGTCTGAAATGGTCTTTAGAAGAAAGAACCACACAAATTCGAGTGGACCTGTCCAGTCAGTGCAAGCATTTGTCAGTTATCGTGGAGCTCGACTTATAACTCAAGGAGCTCAACGGATACGCAATGGAATCGAATAGTCCGATTGGAATCACGTCGTGTTGTCGGAATCAAAACTATTAATAAATTCATTCTTCGGGACACGTCAAACTTCATTGCCTTTTTTTTTAGCGTGGTAAAATCATCAAATGAGTCCTCCCACCCAGGGAAGGGCGGGAGGGACTGTCAGAATTGTACTGACTAAAATCCACGGTGTCCTTCATTAGCCCTTTACGTTCCAGGGTCACGGTAATGGTAAAAGTCCCGCGACCCCGGCAGGCAAGCTTCATTGCCTTGGCGCCTGATGTTTCTGGCTTTCAGGATTTGCAGTGGTTTGGGAATAGTGCGGAGAGACAGATCCAAAAAAAAACTCCCTTTTGCTCCACTTTGGGCGGGAGAAATTATGATTTTACCATGAAAAAAAAAACATAAGATAATAAGGTCCCCATTGCTGGGACACAGCCCACAGGCAACCTAAAGTATTCACAAAACACTTCCATCCTATCATTATGAGGTAATGTTCAGAACTAAGCTTTATTATCCAGAATACTACCAATAAAATCTCCAGGCGTATGGTCTCAATCCACTGAAAGCAATAATAAAAGTTGAGCAAGCGATAAAACATACGTCTCTCGTTATGAAGACATTAATCTAGTTTTTTTGCTCCATTTGTTTATAGTTTTAGTATTCTTTATTTTTTTTATACAGTTGTTAAGAGCGTGTGTGTCATTTCATACAAATTTTCAAGACCTTGTTTTTTTAATTGACAAATATGGTTTTTTTTTGTTTGAACAAATATAAATTGGTCATATTCTATATATATCTCTCTCTCTCTCTCTCTCTAATCTCTGTCCGTCTGTCTGTCACCAGGCTGAACCTATCTCATGAACAAGACAGTTGGACTTTTCACAGATGAGGTATTTCTGACGCCATTATTATAACAAAAACAAAAAAAAAATTGATTGATTTGATCATGATTTCTGTAGATGATACAGAACCCTTCATATACGAGTCACCACATTTGGTCGATTTTTTCAAAAATCTTTTCTTAAATTTTTTTAAACCTATGTATCCTTCTTAAGCACATGAAGTTTTATTGAAATCGGTGCAGTCATCTCGAAAAATACTGACTTGTAAGTTTGTATGAAATGTCGAGCTCCTTTAGTGTAGGAATTCTGAAGTATTCATGTCAGCCGGTCAAGGTTTGTTGTGGTATTAATCTTCTTCAGACTCCTTTCTAGCTAATTGACAAGCTTTCTCATGGTTTGATAAATGGTGTGATACTTTGTCGTTAGCTCAATGCTTATTAATATTTTATAAGCGTATTTTTTCATCTGTGGATAGATGTTTTTTATTCAATCACGTCAGAAAGTCTGAACCAACGACCATTTATATCTAGACTCCTATATCACAGGCGACCGATGTCTGTCAACACATTAGGCAAAAAAGTCTTAAGTTCGTATTAGTTTCGACCACTCCTGTGAGTCCCCTCGTCACACTGACCTTGAGTTAGCCAATCGGAACGCAGTACCCCGTCCCCCTCGCTTACGTCGTACCTCAGCGACTTGGCAGAAAATTTTCGTTAGTCAGATCGTGCATGAGGCGTCTAGATATAAATGGTCGTTGGTCTGAACGCATCTTTAAGAAATTTGGAGATAGTTTACAGCCTGGATTAACGCATCATCATCATCAGCCTATAAATGTTCCCACTGCTGGGACACAGGCCTCCTCTCTGAAAGAGGGAGTGGGCCATAATCTAACACGCGGGCCCAGTGCGGATTGGTAGATGTCTCATGTCTTCGATTTTTTGGTTCTAGGACATGCCGGTTTCCTCACGATGTTTTCCTTCACCGTTTTGAGAGCAGTGGTGATGAAATAAATTACACAAAGTAATCCTGCTTGGGTTCTAATTCGAACCCACGACCTACAACTCATAAGTCGGGGCCTATACCACTGGCCCACCACCGCTCTCGCATAGGATATTATTGTATCCTATTATGTAGTTCCTCTGGTATAATTTGGGAGTAACACGCGGGAAGCCGCTGGTAACAGCTAGTTTTCATATTTTGTACATGATGTACAGACGCCAGCAGACGCCGTCAACCTATCCGAATCTGTAAAATTTTACCAATCAAACATTCACCTTCCGCTATTGTGATAAAATTGAAAACCTATTGAAGAAATTTGAGAGATTCAAGTTGGTTATTGTGCTGGCGTCTGTACATGAAGTTCATGAGAGGTTACTGAGGCCCTGGAACGCAATTGAAAGAACAGGTTAGTTTTTAGTCAGTACCAGTCTAGTCCCTTTCGCTCCTCGCCCAATGAATGCCTCATTTAGAAGACAAAATAGCCCAAAAAAAATGAGTCAGTAAACGGTTAAAACCTAAGTAATCAAAATAATTTAAATACTTCTAACCCAAGCTAAATACTAATTAAAATGTTGCTAACCCCTTTCGGTCCTTGCAACACTTCAAAGAACTTAATCCTTATTGGTACCTGAGGACCACAAAGACAAACAAGGTTTTAATTAGCAACCATGAAGCTGTTTTCAGTGAGTAAACAAAATGTTTCATAATGAGCCACTCCAAAAGGGATCCTATAAAAGTATTTTTAATAAAAGTAAAAGCGCAATATGAGCCCGGCTATAAAACTTCGTAGTAAATATTGGATCAAATTGAAAACAGGGATCGATATCATCAATTTTATTTCTGTGTTGTTGTACTTTGGCCAATAAACTTTGGCTATGGAAATAACAAACACGATCAAAATTAGTAGGATAAAGATAGAATTGGAATTAATATCGAATTTTTAATTTCGAAATCTCCAAAAACTGAAACTTTATCTCCACCATAAACGGATTGAAGGCATTGAAAACCCGTTTGTGAAAAAACTACGCATACCTTGGGGAATTTAGCGCTTTAAAGTTCCTGTCGCCAAGAGGACCACTGGGCAAAGATCTCCACACAATGGGTACCGGTAGATGGAAGGCGCAGCCGAGGCCGGCCCAGAAAAAGATGGCGAGACGACCTAGACATTCACCATGAGGGCTGGTTCGAAGCGGCCCGGGAAAAGAGTTCCTGGAAAGAATTGGGGGAGTCCTTTGCTCAGCAGTGGGACAGTACAGACTAAGGAAAAAAAAGAGTTCCTGTATAGTTTTTTTTTTTCATAAAACCTTTGTCTTTCAAGGCATATTTCTCAAATGACGTCTATAAAGCAGTATCTATCAATAAAACTTCTCGGTCTTTTTACCATGTAATTCAAACACTCGGGCTGCAACACGGCATAAACATTCTGGACAATAAAATGGGCTATAAAACTATGCCAAGTGAAGATCCGACGTAGATGTTACGTTCAAACGAAACTTTATAAACAATTCGAATAATCGATTTGCTTGTGTGTTTATCGATGGTTTAATCGATTTTTGGTGTGCTTAAACGATTATGGGATGTAGTTTGAATTTATGAGACGAGTTAGTTTTAGTAGCTTTTCTAGTGTATGAATAAAAGTCTAGGCAATAAAACGAGTTCTAAAACTGGTTTAGATCTGTATAATATAAGGATTAAACGAACTTACCTAGTGAAGTTCTATCCTTATTATATGAAGAAATCAGGCTGAGGTATTAACCTCATTACTAGTAGTAGTCGAGTCCTCTCGCTCTTCGACGCGAAATTTTAGATTCTGTAATTAAAAAATTAAAACATCCGCCCCTGGCAACACTGCATTCAATCGTCATTCAGTTTAGAGCAGTGGTACCAAGTACCGCCATAAGGGAAGATTAATTGAAAGTTAATCTTGGGAGGGTGGGAATCTCATACCTCAGCCTGATTTCTTCATATAATAAGGATAGAACTTCACTAGGTAAGTTCGTTTAATCCTTATATTATATTCGAAATCAGGCTGAGGTATTAACCTCATTACTAGTAGATGTTCAGAGAACATAAAATAATATATTTATGTTAAAAGCAAATTGTTTCAATACCCAAAATTTCTTTTTTCAAATGGGAATATAATTATCTTGATATACGTCTGCTTGTGTACATAACCAGGCAATCATAGCTAACCTTGACTTAAATGAAAAAATCCCATCTTTCTAATTCCAACTAAACATCTGGAGTCACACTTCATCTGCATAATCTATGAAAATCAAATAAATATATCAAAATCAAAAGACAATCACTGTTTTTAACTTTAAATATTCCTCTTAAATGTATTAAATAATTATTATTATGTATTAATATAACACTGAAATTAAGGTTAATTAACTACGGGTATTAAAACTTGATGAAATTTAATGTCCCAGCAAATCTTATTTTAAAGAACATCTATTGGTCTATTATAATGATTTACCAAGGTAAACGACCTCGATGACCCCTCACTGCCTGCAGTATAGAGTCCACAGTTAAGCCTAGTCTATGCGCATTTTAAGAATATGCATGTCTGGTAGAATGTACAAAAAACAAAAATGTATTAATTGACTGTATAAGGCCCTGCTGCTAGTAGTTGAACGTTCTTGTTTTATTATATGACAGTTTATGCGTAGACATATCTGGGCTTATTACTTAAGGAAGGTAACACCAGTCTGATGAACATTCTAGTCTTACACAGACCTGAGTTTTATAGAATATCTGTAATCCATTAATTTAATCGCACCTTTGTTAGTAATCTATTTAATAATTGATACTTTTACACCACAAAATTTGGACACATAAGTGTTGTGGCTGATGCAATCAACCTAACAAACTTCTTTGTAAAGTTTTCTTAACTGAAGCTATTAAGAGAGTAGAAAAACTTTTAAATGTCGTAACACTGCTGGGATCCCAGAAACTATTTTTATTTTGCGTTAGTTAGACATAGCTTGAAAAATCCTTTAAATTAAATGTTTGATTCTATCGTCTCTGAACCTACATGACTCTATAAGAGTGTCGATTTGCGACAATTAACTGATAATTTCTGGAAGACTTTAATAAGTCAAGTCAATAAGTCACATTCTTTTTTTTTTTTTTTTTTTATAAAGTTGATAAATTAATTGTTTATTTTTTGAGTTTCCGATATTTCGGCACTGTTGCAAGCGCCCTGATCGCGGATGAAGTGAAGTTATAAGAAATAAAATACATTAATAAATCTATTTTATAGTCTTTCATATTAGACCACTACTATCACAGGATTCCATTGTATTGTTCCAGCGAATTCTGCGATAATCTACCTATCAAAATCAATAACTCACCCTTGTGCACAAAATTTAGTTTTTATGTAAGTTATTTTTGTAAAATGATAGGCATTAAAGAATATATATACATACATACATATATTATTCTCCTCTTGACTGCTTGCTTGATAATATACCAGCCCCCCGGCTTAGGTATAGAGGATAACTAATTCTAAAAGAAGACATTAAAATATAATCAGAAGGTCTAATTGTTATTAACTCAGAGATTAGTAAAGAATTCAAAAAAAAAGACTACCATTTCTTTAGCCCTATCTATTCTAATCTTATGGAGAGATTTAAACAGTAAACTAAGAAAGGGGAAAAACCTTAGAAAAAGAGATTATGCCATCTAGGGACCCCTATCCCAATAAATGTACTTTGGACACTTATGATCTTAACCGATATGCAAAAAGGTCTCTCTGGATGGCCAAAACTATTTATTATAGAATTGACAACTTAGTCTCCATTCTTTATCTACATTGGAATTATGAGACTCTCTGGATCAGGATCTGGATGGCCAAAATTATCTTTTATTCTTAATTTGAAAACTTAGACCATTAGACCATTCTTTATCTGCATTGAAATTACGAGACTCAAAGTCAGCCTCTTTATTAAGCAAAAATCAGTGCAATTTATAGAAGAGTATTGTAGGTACTCTTCCCACACAGTTTATATGAGCTATTGCAGTAATGTTGTCAGACCTACTACGCAAAATAGCACAGTATTTTTTTTTTATTTTTTTTTTTGATCACGAAGTTCTACAAAGTAAAGTATGCATCTAAGAAATCTTAAATAGTTTACATGTTGTTATTCCCAGACTGACAGACTATCCCTAGTACTTTGCCCCTTGTAATGTGTATCTCAACCACTTAGTAATGCATCTGAAAATGTTTCTAAAATTAAGAACAAGGTGAGCTGCGCTCCAGAACTTGGCTTGACACGCTCCCGCGTGTCACATTAGACACATTATATAATATCTCTACAACTATTATTAATGTTCTTTATTCCTCCAAAGTAATTCTGACTTTGTTTCCTCTTTATCTCTACTCTAGGGCTGAAAAATGTTTTCTTTATAAAGTGTTTATGTGAACTAAACTGTATTATGAGATAGGTACTCGTAGATGGTTACCTAATGCAAATTGATACCAAATTTTCTAATAATATTGCTAATTGAGGACAAACTTAATATAGAGTAGGTATTCATAAAACAAAATATAGCAGGGCTTAGTCATGCATTTAGAATTGATCACCAGTCCTGACCATTCACAACCTGAGGAGGCATCTGAATTGTTTTCTTTGTTTATCATCAAAAATAAATAATCAATAGATATTTTTTTTTTTTTTTATACTTGTACAAAAAAGGCATTTTCATAATTATGTTACTCTGGGACAGATTAATCATCTTATTAACTTAATTTTATACCTTGATCTTTGAGACTGATTAAACAGACTGATTAACTACAAAGACAGGCTGATTAAATACAAAGGGTTAAGTGAAAGACCTCTTGTATAGCTTATTGTTAGATGTGAGCCGCAAAAATTTCTAACCATATTCTTTAATTGCTACTAATAGTATAGCACCTTTATGATCTAATTTACATAGAGATACAATCCTTGTATATTCTAGTCTGAAATGGTTGATTATAATGAAATTATTTAACATTTAAAGATTTATTATAAATCTGTGATTAAAAAGAAAATCATGGATAAAATTGGTCAGCTGTTTAACAGAACTTAGCTATGAAAGTTTATTTATTTCTTGAATAAGACAAGTCTCTCAGTTTTAATGAAAGAGTTATTATATTGGAATCTTATCTTGTACAAGTTGACTGAAAAAGAGGAGTATAGTATAGTACCCAGACTTATATAATAGAATCTTTGGTTATAGATTCCCAGTATGAATAGAAATATACAAAGCAAACAGCAAACATTACCACTAACTGTTACTGGTACTTGTCCTGGGGTCGGCTGGGAGATGACTGTTGTCACTGAGGTATTTCTGTTGTGTTTTTGTTGTTGACTTCTGTTTTTTGGAGGTGGGCAGGGCTATTTGAACTGTTGATAGTTTCATGGAATTGACTTATTTGTATTTCCAATAATAATATTTGGATGAAGTCTATTGGTTGCTCCCTTTATGGTGGTGGAAGTCTACCCCGTTTCTTTTAATTTTGAATAAGTACAAGATTTCCGTTCACTTGTTGCCTCTTAGTAAGTTGAAATGCCTTATCTAAGATTGGTAAGATTAGTCTCTTTTATTATTAAATAATTAAATATATTGCCAGTGTAGGTTGAATATTCAACGGAAACCGTCTCCGAGCATGTCATATTATTATATTGCATGCATCTAGTAATATAGCATTATTTGGTACAAGTGCAGGCTTATGTTAGTCTGCTCCTTTACTAGCCCCTCCATTAGCATTCTTTCAATAACATTCACATCACATAATCCCTCTTAGAACCGGTTAGTGCACTTAAAGCAAAAAAATATTGCTCGATGGCTCTTCTTCTGGTTGCTGTTCTAGAGCAAAAGTATTGGAATTGTTTTCATGACTGACCATATTAACTCCTTGCATTTAGGCACCCATCTGACAACCCAACCGTTCAGAGTAAGTAGGTATATGTTTATAGTCTACAATGGACTATACATTTGATTGTTTTAGTAATCAGATCATGACTATTACTGTAATACTAATAATATTTACATTATGGCAATATATCCTTCCAGTCCATAACTCAAGTAATAGTATATTTTCATCTTAGTTCATCACTTTGTGTAGAGGCCACTTATGTTTGATGCTATTGGATCTTTTCTTGTTAAAGTAGAGGGAGTGCCCCGGTTTCTCCTTAGATCGCTAACAACATGTAGCACGCAGAATACATAGGTATTTAAACTTGAGTGTAACCCTCTCAACGAGAGGTATTTAGGTGAATGTAACACAAATTACCCAATCATAATTCTTCTATTGTTAAATTGATCCAAAGCATAACCTTTTCAACGAAAAGGAGGCAAAATGCAACGCATTAAGCCTTAATTTTCTATCCAACAGGACATAGGTAGGTACATAGTTTGTTGGAAGTACTGAATGTTAAATTGATCCAAAGGATAACCTTTTCACCGAAAAGGAGACAAAATGTAACACATATTGTCTTAATTTTCTGTCCAACAGGACATAGGTACATTGTTTTTTGGAAATACTAAATGTTGAATTGACCCAAAGCATAACCTTTTCAACAAAAAGGAGACAGAACGTAATACTGCCATAATCTTTTTCCGTCCAACCGGACAAGTACATGCTAGACTTTGATCATTTAAATCTCAAGTAAATGAGGGGTTGTAAACCCCACACACTATCATAACTTTCAGTCATTGTACTCTTTTCAATGAGAAAACAACAAAAAAAAAACTTACAGTTATTATGTTCCATTTTGGCTTTGTATCTTTCAATCTTTCGAGCCAATTTATTCCTTTTCTTATTTTCCTTATCTTCTTCACTATTTCTATTGTGTTTTGGCATCCTTGGTTTGTGTTTAATACTAATTTTTAAAAACACAAAACTTTCTCCGTTGCGTCTTGTGAGCGCGAAGAAAACGAATGACGATTGAATGCAGTGTTGCCAGGGGCGGATGTTTTAATTTTTTAATTACAGAATCTAAAATTTCGCGTCGAAGAGCGAGAGGACTCGACTACTACTAGTAATGAGGTTAATACCTCAGCCTGATTTCGAATATAATATAAGGATTAAACGAACTTACCTAGTGAAGTTCTATCCTTATTATATGAAGAAATCAGGCTGAGGTATGAGATTCCCACCCTCCCAAGATTAACTTTCAATTAATCTTCCCTTATGGCGGTACTTGGTACCACTGCTCTAAACTGAATGACGATTGAATGCAGTGTTGCCAGGGGCGGATGTTTTAATTTTTTAATTACAGAATCTAAAATTTCGCGTCGAAGAGCGAGAGGACTCGACTACTACTAGTAATGAGGTTAATACCTCAGCCTGATTTCGAATATAATTTCAATCCAAAGTCACATTCTGAAGACGTATATAAAAACCTTTTTTTTATAATCATATCAGAATATCAGTGCGCGCCATTCTGCGTGGAAAGTAACGGCACTGTCAGACTTACTGGTTAAAAACCACCCTGTTCTATCACGTGCCCTTTGCGTCCCAGTGCCGCGGTATCCTGCTTTAATAGAACAGAACGTCGAATCAAGTCTTTTGATTGGTTAAAACTAGTTTTAAGTAACGCTTGAGTCTTGAGGGACGTTCTGTAATACGGGTCTTAGACTTCTTAATAACTATGGAATACATTTAATAATTTTAAAATATATTTTTCCTTATATTTCAGATTACAGATAATGTTGCAGCGTCGTAAGAAATACAAGAACCGCACAATTCTGGGGTACAAGACTTTGGCTGAGGGCGTTATCAGGATGGATCAGGTCAGTTTATAACAATCCATCTTCTCTTCATTAACTCTCGAAGGATTGAACGGCACTTCAACGGTAGAAAGAAGGTATTCCCGTTTGTTTGAGCAACTACTTTATGGGCGCAATGGTTGACTATAAAAAAGCAACTTGATAAAGCTTGGCTGCGTCACGTGTTTAAGGGTGCGTCCACATCTGGGGTACGCGCCGCAAATGAGCAGCTCGCGCGCCGTTTGCGAGCTGCACGCGCGCATTTTATGCTCTTGCGTCGTTCGCGCGCACCCTACGCGCCGTGTGTGCGCGGCTCGCGAGTGGCGCATGAGACGCGCGCGCGCGTGGTCTGCGCGCTTCACCTACTTGAAAGCCGTTTGCTTTCAAGTAGGTGAAGCGCGCAGACCGCGCGCAAGAACCGAACGAGTCGCACCAAACCATTGCCGTGACGGCGCGCGCGCATCTCGCGCGCAGCTCGTTTACGGTGCGTGAGCTGCGCATTCGCCGGATGTGGACGCACCCTAAGACACCCCAAAATGGTACTGAATTTCGTGAAAACCAAATGTCTGCAGGCCTTTTACCCGTGACCCTAGACAGAAACTTCTGTCTGTTATTATTTAAATGTTTCTATTTAGTTAGAAATCACGTTATAGTAACATGCTTTTTTTATTTGTCCCTGTTAAGACCCTTTTCACACGTTCCGGGTGCCGAATATTCAGTGCCGAAATGTTTACGCATAATATTTATCACACATTGGAACTGGGTATCCGGCAGTCGGAGAGTGTGAAATGGTACTAGGAATGTAAACTTTATGATTATAAACCTTAGGGTACCTAGATCAGTACTCAAAATCCGGGAAAATCCTTTACTTATGACACGTTTCAACAATACTATCCCCATATCTCCCGATCCCTCCCGTCTGCTCCATTCTAAACCCATACCATGCAAGAATGCACAATTCGTATCGGATATTGTCGCATCGCTACGCTCGGCTGGCAGTATGATCGTGTTAGTGCACAGGTGGATACTGGCCGGTGCATTGTCTTACTATATAATCTCTTGAACAACTGTATTATGTACTGTGTATGTTTAGTCTGCATGCGGATTGAATCCGGAACGGATTAAGCTGGTCGTTTTAGGTTGGTTTTTATTGAAGCGGATTTCTGAATCCGGCTTTATTTCAGATGGAACAACCAATAGGATTCTCAACCATTTGAGGATAGTTTAAATGTGTGTTTCTAGTAGTGTCCGAGCGAAACTGGATTTTGCGGCACTGGTCGAAACCGTAACTGAAACCGAAACACGAAAGCGAACCTTCGGTTGGACACTCATTTCTAATCTTCTAGTGTTATTGGTTTTTTCATTCCTAAGCCTGTAGTTTGTATTTGTGTACGTTTCAGCGTTTGAAGTCAATAGGCCTGTCATTATTACGTGATTCAGAATCATAACTGGGGAAAAGTGAGACGGTGTATTATTAAGTACATTTTAGTGTAAGTGGAACATGATTACGGATATCTTCCGTGAAATATTTGTTTGCGTATTTATTTAATCACGGAAGATATCCCGTAAGTGACATTTTAAATTTAGAAGCAAACCGTAACTGTCATACCACAAAAACTTTTAAACGTCTGTTGAACATTTGTCTAAAAAATGTCAGATTATGTCGTTGAAATAAGATCCGTTTTGCAGTCAAACTTTTTTTAGACAAGTGTTCAACAGATGTTTAAGTTTTTGTAGTAAGGCTGTGATAGTTTATGATTGGTCAAATCAAATAGCGCACTTTAAACGGTAGCAACTCTTGCTGAAGTCTGTCTGAGGACTAGTCTACTGTCTCAAAGTTGAAGTTCAAGTCGGTAATCCTCAAACAAGATGGGATACCAGTGTTTTTATAAATGGCCTTTTTTATCGTGGTAAAATCATCAAATGAGTCCTCCTACCCAGGGCGGGACAGGAGGTGCTGGTTCAATAGCCCTTTACGTTCCAGGCTCACGGCTGATCTGACCTGATGAGACAGTCCTGCGACCCATGAGGTAGTCCCGCAACCCGTATAAATGGCCTACTATTGATTTTACCATAGGGTGTATAACCTCGGTTATAGGCCGAGTGCGATGCACTGTGCCTTGACATACTCGAGGACGGAGGGGTCGTTGGTTCCCTTTGATCAAGAGTAAAATGTAGATTGGATTGGGTAGAACATGTATCATGGGGTTGGAAATGCAATAGAGTTGAAAATAACTTAGTTTTGTACGTACAGAAGCTTAAGCTTCGACCTTATACATATACTGATTTTCAATTTTGTGTACTTTCATACCTTTTCGGGGCCAAGTCTGCTAATGGAATCGCGCCATAATGCCTGATCATTGACACCGTAATTATCATAGTTAAAGTAATCTCCTAATTTAAATGTTTCTTAAGTTTTTCTGTTGCAAATAGTCATACGAATGGCGTTTTCTGTTACTTTTAGCACAATTGAACTATTGTTATGGCGTTCTAACATTTATTTTCTACATTATCAACATCCATGTTGGACGATAGAAATCTTCGTCATTACAACAACTTACAACATGGGGCTCTTAAATAAGGGCGTTTTTAAAGTATCTACAGGGTTGACAACGAGCAGGCGATACCTCTGGTGTTGCAGCCATAGACTACGGTGTCCGCTTTCCATCAGGCTTGTTTGCCGCCATAAAGGTATAAAAAAAATTGTCTATTGAATATGAATCTGGGGCTACAGTTTCTTTTTTTAGGGCAGACATCACCACTTTTGTAAACGTTAATATTACTTGCCGAAACTTTGGCTAGCTACGGCATTACTCCAGTGTAGAATAAGTTCAATACCAGATAACCAAGGAGCAAGGTTGACTGAAAATAGTATCCCTTTTAAATAATCTACAACTATCTATTTACGATCTCTGTTTTAGGAGTCGTAAACCATTTCAATTGATTCTTACAAGGTTGCGGTATGAAAATGATTTCTTAGCTGTTCATGGAATTGTACCCAATATTTATTTTTGTTGCTAGAATTATTGTTATGGGCATACAGAATTTTTCAGACGGTGCTAGGTACTAAGTGACACCAAGGCTTTTGTTTTGCTTTTCGCTGAAAAGAAACATAATTTTAGTAACCGACTTTCAATTGACTGGGTTATAAAGCTTGAATTTTTCACTATATGCAATCTTCAGATCGTCAACTCATAACTTATCTTACATTGAATACGTGCTCGAAAAAAATCAGTAAATTTTGAATACTTCGAAAATATGACTTTATTTGTAGCAGAGCTTTGATATAAGTATGTAAACTTTATGGTAATCTATTCTGAACAATTCATGGGTCCAATTTTGACAGAGCAGTAGATGAATCTGATGCATCATCATGTGAGTCGACTTTTTCTGGGCAAGCATACTCCACAGAGGTCCAGTCCAAAACCAGTTTTATTCACCCTATATTATTGATTTTACCATGATCTATCTGGATAGATCATGGTAAAATCGTAAAGCGGTTTCCGCCCGCTCCGGTATCTGGTAAAGTTAGTCGCTCACTGATGACTTTTCGTTTCCCCGTCTAATGCTATGAAGATGCATGGGAGAGCTATGTACATAGCATTTGACAAAATGTCACAATCAACGCCCGTCCATACTGCCACAGACAGAAATGGTCAGCAAAAAAACACACCGTAATGAACACAACAAAACAGTTTTGTATATCCTCGTTTCCATATTTCCATATACCGGATGCTACCTCTAAAACTGTAATTAATTCCATACAACAACATAGTTGAACATAGTACGAAGTAGGTAAGTACATACAATCGACAAAAGAGGGTAAGTATCCATTCAGCAAGTTTTAAAGCGGTTTTCCAATTTTGTGTTATAACTTATAAGAGTCAGGTGATACTGAGACGAGACGTGACGCGACGAAATTGGAAATGTGTATCTTTTCGTGTAGTAAATAAAGTTACATTTTGAGCCGGTTTATACAAATGTGCGCGTCTCGCTATGAATTCATTGACCCTAAGTTTTAAGGGCCCTAAGGTTGCATACACCCAAAAGTACACAAATACAGTTGGTAGGAAAGCTGTTTAAAACTGGCTGTCTGGATACAAATCTCTCATGCTGACCGTACATAGATAATTTTAAAATTAGCCGCTTAATTGCATCGCCCCCATTATCAAGCCTCGCAGGACATTTGTCGGTAATTAGTGCGTCATTGCTAAATGCGACGTCCATTCGGATTAAAATGGTTTTCTCTTATTAGCGCAACGTTTTATGGTGAGACTAGCGGTATGACCCGGGTTTACTCGGGGTATTTGTTTGTTTTGTCGGGTGAAATAGATTTTGAGCTCTCTTTTTGAAAAGTTTATAATTCAGGTTGTTATGTTTCTGGTTATGGCGAAAACATTAAGCAAAGCAAAAAAAAAACTTTTCAGATAAATTGGCGTCTAAAACGCCAATTTATCAGCCGTTTATTGTCGTCGTTTTTTTTGCTTTAAGACATTAGAAGGTTATTTCCTAAGCTTGAGGGTAATATAGGCTCTCCTCCAAATACACGAGTCTTAGAGCCTATGCACACCACGTTTATTAAACGCGCCGTTGACGCGCTTTTGAAGCGATACAGTCGCGATGCAAAGGCGCGTTTAACGCTTTGAATCGCGACAACAAACTCCTCTGTTTGACAAAAGCGCGCCGTCGACGCGCGTTTCTAAAACGCGCGTCGTCGGCGCGTTTAAAAAACGTGGTGTGCATAGGCTCTCAAATGCAACGTCTGATTTTATAGATATTAGTTTGATGAAATTAAAATATTTGACGGCACGATTGGCGCAGTGAAAAAAAAATACATGTGGCACTCGGAGATTGCCGCGGTGAAGCTATTGCATAACATTATTTTATTTTTATTTTAAAAGAATAAAATCGCCTACCACGTGTATTTAACGAGAATATAATTTATTTAAAATGTTTGTGGTGCACTACTGTAATAAAGAACTTCTTTGTTGTAGGAGAATTTTATAAGTAGGTTTCATTGTGAAAACTCCTTTTGTGGCTGGCCGTTTAGAATCAGTAAGAAAAAGTCAATTGTTTTTATGACGGATATTTTTATGATTGCCGAAGTTTCCCGAACTGAAACGATGCTAGACGATGCGTGGTGTCAGGTTTTTTCCATAGGTTTTTGGATTTTTTTTTGATTCGGTCGCCGCGCCGCGCCGCGCTCAGAGCCCGCGATAAAAGCTATGCAATAGCTTAAAAAGAAAATAATTATTATACGTGCATAGATTCTTCATTGTTATAACCTACACTCGTGTATTGATTATCCTGCTAGCTAGTTTAGTTCAACGACCGGTAATCGATGTACAATTCAGAGTCCGCGAACAATTTGCCACTAATGTGTGTAAATTACGAACCTCGGGTGGTTTCCGTCGCAAATTGATGTCCACACTAGTTATGTACTCGTTGGTACTTAGTGTTATTATGTACTTGTGCGGTTTTTGTGCTGAATTCATTGTGATATTCAATTTTAATCTGCAATTTATTCGCAACTCAACAATCTAATGATGGCGAAATCACAGGTCTTTTAGTTATTGTTTAGCATTCATCACTTATTTATACCAATAGAAAACAACAACCAACATACGGCTATTAGCCGCCATAAAAACATCATAGCCCATACAGACTTATGGCGAGAAACTTCGAGAATACCCGAGAAGCGCGAATGTGAACGGTTTCTCTACGTCTCTTTTAGTTCAATTTAAACTCTCGAGATAGAGCTCATGGCGAGAGGCGACGATGAGACGATGTGCCGTTTACAACGTGTCTACCTTCTTCGATCGCAAAATTGATCACTGTGTCCTGATCCATTGAACACTAGGCATTTCTCCTGAACCGCTCTTGCGTTTACAAGTAACATTTATTCTCACACATATACACAAACAACCAGACCCAGAACATCTATCTGTAGGCCATACAATCATTTACAAACATTTTAGCCGCTGCAGCAACCGTCCCAACCTTTGATATTATTCATGTACTATATTATACATTACTTCTACAACCAGTCTGAATTTCTCTTCCCCAGGTGCTACAACGGTCAATGGATATGGAGCTGGAACTGACTGGGGTTGGCGGCAAGGTCGGCGCGGCTGCTGGCCAGCCGGTGGCCAAGCTCACCATCACCGGACTGGCCTCCACGCCCGTAGACCATGACACGAAGAACAACAATACTTTGCTCATTACTGGTGAGTAATCGAATGCAGATGCAGTGCTGTAACTGGCCTTTTATGCGCACATTTTAGCTTCTTTAACTGCGCCCTGGTCTGGCCCATTGTGATACTGGTCTGGCCAATAGTGATCCTGGTTTGGCCAGTTGTGGTACTGGTCTGGCCAATTGTGGTACTGATCTGGCCAATTGTGGTACTGGTCTGGCCAATTGTGATCCTGGTCTAGCCATTTCTGTGCCCCTCCCGAGTCTGCACGCTATGACTAGGCACCGTTGACACATCCCTGTTTACGGCACTGTGCAGATGGTGTCTAGTATTTTATTTCAAGGAACTTTGTATAGAGCAGTGGTGGACGTGGTGGTCCAATAGATAAAGGATCCGAATCACGGGTTTAAACTCAGCCAGGCGTATTACTTTTTGTAATTTATTTCATCACCACTGCTCTCAAAACGATGAAGGAAAACATCGTGAGGAAACTGGCATGTTCTAAAAACAATTGAAGACAATATGTGTCCTGGGCCCGCGTGGTGGGTTACTGCCCCGTCACTTTCACAGAAAGCAGTCAGTAGATAAGACAGCCACAAAACATTTTGTCTAGAGATTTCTAACCCTTTAAATATTTTACATTTTTCAGAACGCGGCTATTCAGATGAAGAAGAAGAAGGTGAATTCAGCTCAGTAGAGGAAGCCGATGATATGACGTACGGAGCGCCCGCCAGGCGGCGCGCGCATCGACAGCTGGCCTTCAACAAAACTGATCTCTCTTACACCAAGGTAATAAGCACTATAATCGTGTGTACAGGCTTTTGTATATTACCTTTTAATATTAGGTTTTATTTTTTCTTAAATTAAAATGTAGGCAAGCTTTTCTGAATAGGAGGATTTAATATCAAGAGCAGTAAAGTTAGATTTTTTTACTCAAGATTTTATTATTAGGGGTTTAGGTACCCGTTAACAGCAAATAATTTGGCAGAAAGAACAGCATTTTTTTTATAAAAAAATAATTAACTAAAAAGAAAGAAAATGCATGTTTTGAGAATACGCTTTTGCTTCAAAAAGCTTTCCATATTTACCATGTTTTTACCATTTACAGGCCGACGATTATACTGAAGTAATTTCTTATTTATTTTGAGCTTATAATATTTAAGTAGAAAAAAAAGCTTGTGCGTAATAGGCGTTGCATTGCACGCAGTTGTCCCGTTCTCGCGACTTGAGCTTCATGGAGCGCGAGCGAAAGAGACAGAGCTATATGCACTCTAAGGCGAACGACAGGGACAGCGACAGTGAGCTAGAGAACGCGGCGGCGAAACGCAAGGGCAGCCGCGGGAAACTCGCGGTGAGCGCTTGCGCACGCACGCTTAGTATATCACAAATGTATGAGAATAGAAATTGTGCTAAACCTCGATTCGACCGATTCCAACTACTAGTGAAAATCATCCTTACCACTACGACATATGACATAAAAAGTGCGGTTGTCCACGGGTAGATGAAAAACAAAACACGCTCGCTACGACGGCGTCAAGTCAATCGAATTGCATACTTATATCGTAGTAGCAAGGACGATTTTCATTTTTAGTTAGTAGAAATTGCAAATCGCTCTCTTATTGAAAATGTTGATATTTATACAGCTCTAGGATCTAGGTCTTAGGCTGCTTTTCCACCAGAGATGCGCTATGTAGCTGTGCTGCGAGGATGTAAAAGCTGAGCTACGAAACTGTGTGACCGTTTCCACTGATGCTACGCTATGTAGCTGTGCTGTGAAGATGGGTAGCTGCGCTACGAAGATGCGCTGTCACAAGGTAGCTGCGCTATGAAGATGCGTAGCTGCGCTACGAAGATGTGCTGTCACAAGGTAGCTGCGCTATGAAGATGCGTAGCTGCGCTACGAAGATGTGCTGTCACAAGGTAGCTGCGCTATGAAGATGCGTAGCTGCGCTACGAAGATGTGCTGTCACAAGAATCCGTTTCCACCAGTGCTGTGCTATGTAAACCAGTGAATATGATTGGTGGATATCAAACGCATCCGCAGCAACGTAGCATAGCGCATCTCTGGTGGAAAAGCAGCCTAATGCATGTATGAATGTCGTGAAGTACCTAGCAGGTACGCCTGTCATAATTATGTGACAAGTGTCAGTAACTCATGACACCTGTCATCTACTAGCTGTCACTTGTTCTTGACACCTGTCATATATGACAGTTGTCAAGAACAAGTAGAATATCAGCCTGTATCGGGATTGCCGGTTTCAGAATTACTAAGTTAAACTTGCTTAAATATTATTTCTCTGTTGAACTTTCTACTCTCCACGATTAAACGATTTTATTATGTTGGATAGTGTTAATACAAAGAAGCATTTAAGGGTTTCCTAAATAAATGGCCATTTATTTTCAAAAATTCTTACTCTTTTGTGTTCATAGAAATGTACTTTCAATCGTTCGGATTTTTACATACTTTTTATTTATCCGAATTAACAATCAATGGAAAAAGATACTGTTTTAGCTGTGGTATTCTAATTTGATCTATAATACCTGTGTCCCAAGGCTTAAAATTTCTATTCTCATACCGTAGAGATGTGGTCTTCTGTAGTTTGGAATAGCATGCATCATGTATTTAGTTGTTTTTCTGTAAAGCTGTTGTATATTCTAGGGCACATCTTATGAACTCCTTTTATAGTAGAAATCTTCATGTAGTCGTTTCGAAACTTTTTTCAAAGTCATTTAAAGCAACATATTTATTAGTATTTTAAAATTAAAAAATTAAGAAGAACCTAGTGTTGGGCAAGTTAGAGAAGAAGCTAGTGTTAGGCAAGGTTAATTAAAAAAAATATGTTGACCTCAAGATGCAGTTTAAAGGATAGTCTATTAAAATATTAACTTACTTACCTCTATCCCATCAACTTCCAGTAGGAAAGTACGTCACGTCTATGCAGAAATAACGTCATTGACTAGACACAAACGCAACTCGAACTCACGACCTCTGCCTTTCGCTAATTCCAGCAACAGATACCGTCATTATCATTTAAGTAGTATAAACATTATGTCACGTTGTTTGTTAGCTTATCAATGTTAGATTAGATTAATTGCGACTAAGACATTCAGCATTCAGTAGCGTTCGGTCCATGGAGGTGAAAACTGTACGTATATTGTGACCTGCGTGTACGCATCGGCCTTTCAAAGTTATTTTACTTCTAAAATCAACCTTATTGAATTTTATTAAAATAAGGGTTATAAGTGAGAAGCAGCAATCTAAGTTAAAGGTTACTGTGATTTTGATTAAAAAAAAAAGAAAAATAGTGGTGAAGAATTTGAAACACAATAAATATTAGAGGTGAAATAACTTGGAAAGGACTGTGTTTTGTGGTGTAGTAGGGTGTGGATTGAATTTTGTGCTGTGTATTTGTGTTGTGTTTTGGTAAAATGTGCTAAAAATAATTATTGTTAAGTGTTATAATAAAATTAAGGAGTATCGTAGTAGTACCCAGTAACTGTGTTGTCGAGGTAAGATAGGGTATGTAAAATACTGGTATTAAGATCCATTCGGTGAGATTCAAAAGCCAGCCAAAATAGATAAGAGGCTTGTTAGATGAATAAGATGTAAGGCCTCCCATACACGGACTGTTTGAGCAGTCAGTATATGCCTGGTGACTGCTTGACCGCACCAACGACCCGAAGCAAGTCGACTACTTGAGCGGATCCGTGTATGTGTGTATGTAGAAGACGCAGTCGTAGCTTGAAGCAGTCGATATTGACTGCTTCGAGCAGTTCACGTGCGACTCGCTTAAAAATAAGAATAAAATGGAACAGTAATAATTTTGTTTTAAAAGACAAAACATGAAGATGAAAAAAAAACGGAAATATTGTAGATCAAAATAAACAATCTATTTTTGGGCATGGCCACCGTACTGTACACTATCTTGGTAACTTCTAAACAAACACTTAGTCTGTGTCGTCACTTATCTTGAGAATTAATTATCTCATAATGCACCAAAACTGCGTTCAAGGTTAAGAGCGTGTGCGATTGTCTGTGAAAGTAACCGTGAGCCTGGAGCGTAAATGACTAATGAAGAAACAGGGTGGTATTTAGTCAGTAAGAATCTTGACAGTCCCTTCCGGTCCATGATGATCTCACCACCCAAATAAAAAAAAAACAGAAATTACTGGACCTATTTTAATGGAACTTCATACATATTAACAAATTTGCTGGATAGATTATGTCTTAAAAGCTTTTAGACAACATTTTCTTATGTTACTGCAATATCCGACAGATTTTGAACTTTCCATACAAGCAAAGATTTCCAATTATCTTCTTTCAATTAAGACATTTTGAAAATGTTCTCTGGTAACTTTTGAGACCTATCGCTGCTTAAATACTAAAGGGCCACAAGTCGAAAAATCGTATCAGTTCTGTCTGAATGTATACTGCTTATGCACAAAAAGTTTAATTAAAATCATAAAAAGGACTGAATTTCCATTCGTCTTAATTTCATCACGTTTAAGGCCGATCCGCACACAACAGTGCCGGCACGTGACGACAGTTCCGTACCGTACCGTTCCGTGATGTCCGTGACGTGCTATTCATACATGTCAGTACCGTACCGACACGACACGTGCAGTGATTTTTAGTACCTTGCAACAGTTTTCGTCGTCCATCTTGAAACACTGCGACAGTCTCAGGCAAAATATTGTCCGCTACAAATTCACGTCGGATCACGGACAATGTCGGCGCAGCACGGACACCACTGAACGTCACTGTCACTGACGAGTACGGACAAGTACGGATAGCGTCCGGCAAAATGTATGCTACAATATGAAATTTCACTGACACTGATCGTTACGTTACGGATCGGCACGTGTCGGCACTGTTGAGTGCGGATGGACCTTTATACGCGCTGTATGAACTTCCTCAATACGGAAAAAAAAAACAAAACAATAGAATGAATGTGTCAACACTCTGATATCGAAGTTTTTGTTTGATGATAAGATAAATAAAAGAATTAACAATTAATTTGTCACTTTATCAGTCCATGTTTGTTTAATAAATCAAAGTGTAGGTACCTTATTGAAAATTTGTAAATATAAAAATTACTAGCAGTTCGCCCGCGACTTCGTCTGCGCGTATTACGAACTTTTTATCTGTGAATTTCTACTCCCGGCCACCCTCCTTATGGGATACTTTTGGAAAATCTAAATCAATATACAACAAAAATTCTATCAACCCAAAAACAACCCCTCAGGGTTTCAAATTTCGTAAAATCCCGCCTGAAGTAGCACCTACGTCCTGAAACAAACCCATAAGCAAAATTTGAGACTCCTAATTATCAAGAACAAAGTCTCGTCTTAGTGAGCATCTTTTTTTTAGCGTGTTAAATTCCTCGAATGAGTCCTCTCACCCAGGGCAGGGTAGGAGGGACTGTCAGACTTGTACTGACTAAAAGCCACGGTGTCCTTCAATAGCCCTTTACGTTCCAGGATCACGGTATTCGTTAGTCCCGCGACCCCGGCAGGCTTTGGCCCTCTAAGGGGAGGCCCCGTCGTTATGCTGACACTCTGTGAGGCGCGCGTGGAACATAACGCGCCGTCGACCCGGGCATGGTCCATGGTCAGACAGTGAGTCGCCAATTACTCGCCGTCCACATGCCCGCGCCTACGGTGGCCGGAAATCGTCTTGCGACGTCCGTCGCAGTGTGCGTCTACCACTGCGGCTGGGCTGTAAGGTGGACGCTGTCCTCTCCCTCACGGATCCCGCCTCTTCCTTCGCTAGCATGCCCGCCGTGATTGCGGCATGCCCGAAAGTTTGCGATGGCCGCGTCCTAAAAATCTCCCAGCATTTGTAATAACGAAGTTTCATGCAAACTATCAACCCCATAAACATCCTCTTAGGGATAGAATTTCAGAAAATCCCGTCATAGGCAGCATCTACGTCCTAAAAAGAATCCCTATGCAAAATTTGAAAGTTCTACCTCTCAACTCCATAACAACCCTTTGGTTGGATTTCGTAAAATCCCATCTTAGTGAGCATTAAAGTCCTAAACATAACCCCCATGCAAAATTTGAAACTCCTAGTGCTTGTAGTAACAAAGTTTCATACAAACTCCAAGCCCAGACACAACTTTAGCAAATCCCGCCTTAGTGAGTAGGTAATTACTTCCTAAAAAGAAACCATTATGCAAAATTTGAGACTCATAACTATCAACCCTAAAAACTACCCCTTAGGTGTTAAATTTCCAAACATCCCGTCTTAAGTATCACCTACGTCCTAAAAAGAACCCTCATGTAACATTTGAAACTCTTAGTACTTGTAGTAACAAAGTTTTATACAAATTATCCATGCCGAAAAACAACCCCTTAGGGGTCGAATTTCACAACATCCCGTCTTAGTGAGCATCTTTGTCCTTAAAAGAATCCCCATGCATAATTTGAGACCTCTATCTATCAACACCAAAAACAACCCCTTAGGGGTCGAATTTCACAACATCCCGTCTTAGTGAGCATCTTTGTCCTTAAAAGAATCCCCATGCATAATTTGAGACCTCTATCTATCAACACCAGAAACAACCCCTTAGGGGTCGAATTTCACAACATCCCGTCTTAGTGAGCATCTTTGTCCGTAAAAGAATCGCCATGCATAATTTGAGACCTCTATCTATCAACACCAAAAACAACCCCTTAGGGGTCGAATTTCGCAACATCCCGTCAAAGTGAGCATCTACCTCCTAAAAATATTCCCCATGCAAAATTTGAGACTCCTAGCACTTATAATAACGAAGTTTCAAACAAACTATCAAAACCAAAAACAACCCCTTAGGGGTCGAATTTCAAGAAACACCTTTCGTAAGTAGTACCTACTTCCTAAAAAGAACCAGCATGCAAAATTTGAAATTCCTAGCACTTGTAGTAACAAAGTTTCATACAAACTATCAACCCCAAAAACAACCCCTTAGGGGTGGAATTTCGCAAAATCCCGTCTTAGCGAGCGCCTACGTCCTAAAAAGAACCCCGATGCAAAATTTTAAACCCCTAGCACTGGTAGTTTCTGAGATTTCGTGTCCTATGAGTGAGTGACCTTTCGCTTTTATATATATAGATGAATGAATTTTTAATCCAGCTTTTTGATCAGTGAATACCTACAACTTACAAATGAAAGCCAAAATTGGTATAATATTTAATTAATAGGTATATAAAAATTCAAGCATTGTACATTGTAATTATTATGCATATTTTCAGTTCACCCATATTGACAACATGTTACAATAATAAATAAATTCTAAATTACAATTTAAATAGCTCTGATAAAGTATTATTCGATTCCTTCTCACAACCACGTTAAAATAGAAGTACACATATTGGTTAGATCACTCTAACGCCCGAAATTAATATTCTATCTCAATCCAATCCTGATCCGTTTTCTTTGATCATTGCTTCTGTATATACGTCTTTAATGGTCGCCGTTGATTGGTTTAAGACAAAGATTGGGATCAAGATTGTGACTGAGATACATTATTAATTTCTAGCGTTAAGATATTCAAAAAGTATAAATTCACTTATCTATCATCTATTCTTCACACTGGTTATCACGTTACCTTAAAAACTTAGTACCCACGATCACCTCTATCGTTCTACTCACAAAAAAAAATCCATCGTAATGCAACGTGTAACCAACGTCACGCATCATGTTACAGCAACGCAACCTGAAGCAGAAGTTCGCGGCGTTGCTGCGGCGGTTCCGCGTGCCCGAGGAGCTGTCAGAGCGGGGAGCCGCGCGGGACACGCATCACGCGCAACATGACATCGATGAACTGTTCCAGGTTAGTGTTACGAGTCGTGTTACACTTACGTTACATTACATGAAGCAGATACGTACGAGTATGTAGTAATTCTGTGAAGGATCCGGTAGCCTCATTGCTATACCACCAATTCGCACTAAGCGTTTCCAAACATCTTTTATAATGCGGACAGCGAAGGAGTGGAACTCTCTGCCTGCGTCTGTGTTCCCGAATACATACAACCCTAATCTCTTCAAAGTTAGAGTGAACACTCTTCTCCTGGGTAAGCTCGCTCCATCGTCGACCTTGTCTTAGTCACTCCTGACCTAGACTGAAGTCAAGAGCAAACCCATCAGAAAAAAAAGCAATCCTTTATGGTGAAGATCGTCGATTTTCTTTCCTCCCTCCCTTTATCCATACACAAGCTGTTATGTGGCCTTTGGTTCCATTCCCGCTGCTCGGCTACTACTGGTTCTAGCGTGATATTTACAGCCTTCCTCGATAAACGGACTACCTACCTAAAAAAAAAAATCTACTCGCACCAGTAGTTCCTGAGATTAGCGTTTTCAACCAATCAAACAGATTATCCACTGATAAGGGACACAAGATTTAAAAAAAAAACCTTGCCCCGCATTAGATTTTTTTTTTCTGTGTGGTTGGTTCATATACAAGCATTTAAACTTACATACATAAAAGGGTAAACATGGAACAACTACATATAGGTCGCATAAATATTTATTCCGTGCTGAAACCCGCAATACCCATCCCAAAATCAATCGCTCGGCCATTGCGCCACCCGTACCGCCAACCGTGAATCCATCTCTTGCCTGAATGCGTCCATGGACTTCCATGACGGCAAGTAGCTTTGTGAAAGTGATATCTAAATACCCTGCCATAAAGTCGAAATTGTACAACACTAGTATTCACCACATTTTTCTAATTTTCACAGGAACTTGAATCCTTATCATGCGGCGAAGGCGAAGACTCAGGTCCTGATCAGATGGACACCATCAGCATCGGTTCCACTCCCAAACCCTCACTGAGACCGTTCTTCAGCAGCTCCAGGAGTCTCGCCAACCAGGACCATCACAGGCATTCCAATGGTACGTACCTATCCGTAATGCAATGTCAGAAATATAGTAACAATAATTTTGGCTAGCTTTCGACCTAATTTTTGAAGATTGTTCACTGTTTTGAGTATTGAAATCTTTACATTTTTGTGATATTGTATTATTATTTTATTTTTATGAATCTCTTGTTTTTTTTCTGTAATAAAGTAATTGTATAAATGTGAAAACCGTTTTTCATTTTATCAAATCCTTTTTATTCAAAATTCTCAATTTCAAAACTTTGGTTTTAATCTTCAAAATTTAGGCCAGGAGCTTGTCAAATAAACAAAGAGTCACTCATTAAATATAACACTACTAGTGTATGGTATACAATATAATCAGTAACATATTATAATTAATTGCCTGAGCATCGAAGCATACATTCGAAGATGCATCGTGTGACGTAAACGCTTAGGCATCGGTCATACTGCTAGCGAGCAAGTGATTAGCTGACCATGGAACCAAAAAAGTGTAACATCTAAAGTAAATTATGGTTGAACTGTGGCCACTGCACGATAGTAACATTGATATCGTGTATTTATGAAGAAGTTGTAACTTTCAAAGTTCCCCAAGTTCCCAGGAAGTAAAAAACAAAAATAAAATGCAATATGAGGAAGAGAACATGCCTTTCCAGATCTTTTTACGCCTTCTATATTAAGTTTATAGTTATTCTCTAACTTTTCAAACCAAAAAATCGTTTTTAGTTCCTAGTAACGCTTCTCGCTAATCGCTTGCAGTAGTACCGGTGCCTTAACTTTTGTTTCTGCTTACATACATTTTAATGAAAGACATTTACATTGAGATATTGTTTATGTTTTGTTTCGTAACGCTGTGTGCATTAGATTAGTTTGTGTGCGAGGTGGAATACTTTTGTCATGACACACGGTCACTAAATTGTAACACTAATTAGGGGAATTATTCAAAAAAAATCGAAGGAATAAATGATACAGTCTTGAGAAAGAGCAAGCAGAATATAGAACCCAGATGAAAGCTGACTTAAAAAACTAGAATAAATACAGCCACAATCAAAGTTAGACTCAAATTCCTGGACGGGGTTGCACGTAAAAGAACACTGTGGTCCTGGAACGCAAAAGGCAACTGAAGGAATAGGGTATACTTTTAGTCAGTAAAAGTCTGATGGTTCCTTCTTCTCCATCCAGGACAGATTTTATGATTGATGCTCATTTAATCATTTTACCAACTAAGTAGAGAAAATTGGACCAAAATTGTATGAAAGCTAAGTGGGCCATAAGGGCAGGAGGAAAATAATAACTATTATCGTATTATTAAATAAAGAGCCTTTCTTATCATCCATCAAGAAGGCATGAAATTTGACGATTGCACACTATCCGATACCCAAGTGACTAAAATGTATAAAACTAAACTATAATCGTCACAACACATGCATCAAAATTGTAAACTAAACCTAAAAAATCTGTCACTGAACTCGTTCACTCCATTCATGGCAAACCGTCCATTCGCACGTACCATGTCGTCACGGTATTCCACGTACCATGTCACGGTATTCCACGTTGCACGCTGTGTGTAAAGGCGGCGCGTGCGCAGTGGTGCGGCACGCCAGCGTCGCGTCCGGCGCCGAGCTCAGCGCCCTACGGGAGAGACACCTCGCCACCGTGCCGCTTACAGGTAATACGGAGCCCTATGGAATGCTGGACCTCTTGATATACGCCTGAAATTAATATTGCATCTCAATCCAAATCCTAATCTGTTGTCTTTGACAGTTGCCAGAAATTGGATACTTTATAGACTAAAGTCCGTATTACAGAACGTCATTGAATTCGCAAGCACTACTTAAAACTAGGTTCAAGCCACAGAAATATTAAAAACAGGAGAAGTGGAAAGGGGGCGTGTCGGTGAAGCCGAGGTGTTGAGCGTTTCGCTCAGCCATTGACTTGTACAACTTTATTCTTGTTTTCCTATATTACTCCGATTGTATTGTTTTTGCATTAAATACATTGCTCTTTTACAACCACCTCAGTCTATCACTGAGTCACTTGACAAGCAATGTAAAACTGACATAACGATACCTCACCAAACCGTAATGTCGCATGGTGCGTCCGCTGTATTTGAGCGGGAGAGTCGTATCCGCCCCCCGTGTCGCGACAACACACAATGATAATTGTTTGTGTAAGTAAATTATACGGAAAAAGTACGCTGTAGTGTAAAGAATTAGGTTTATATTTAAATGACTGAGTTATCGATGGCGCGTGTGTGCAATTGTTCGTAGTATTGTTTTGACAGAATTGTGTGCGCAATATTAGCGTTATGGAGGGGCAATTGTGGATTCATCGGATTTCTATACATTTTGAATTCCACGCCATATCTCCTTCTATTTATTTTAGAAGGCCCCCCATTGGAACCATGGGGGGTTTAGGTTTCCGCACTTAGTCCTCAACCTGGACCATTGTGCGTGAGCCATTGTGGCCAATTACTCCAACCAGCCCACCTCCCTCCAAAAGCAGATCAAACTTCCCGGTCGCCTCAGGGCATCCGCAAGGGATCTTGGTGTTCCCAGGGTCTCCTCGCGAATTTTGGTAACGCCGGTGCACTCAAAGAGTACATGCGCCACCGTTTCCTCCGCCTCCATGCATGCTCTGCACAGGGGACTGTCAGTGATTCCTAGGGTGTGGAAGTGTTTGTTCAGTGAACAGTGTCCAGTGATGGTCCCCGCCACCAGGCGCAGGCTATCTCTGTCCAGGCGCAGGAGGCGCCTGGTCAGCCTTGTATCCAAGGATGGCATAGCTTCCTTGGATTGCCCGCACCCTGGTGTCGAGGTCCACCACCTCTCCGCTTGTATTCGAGTGTGATCCTTTAGCCAGCTTCTTAACTGCTTGAAAGGAATGGGCACAAATGGGTTCGGGTCCGTAGGGTTTTGTGCTGGATCCTCTTCTGGCAAGTTCGTCAGCCGCATCGTTTCCAAGTGATCCACTGTGGCCTCTAATCCATTGTAGTGTTACCGTGTTGTGGTTTAGTACCGTGATTCGTTCTAGGGCCTTATGACATTCTAGTATTAGTCTCGACGTGATCTGATTGCTCCTCAGGGATTGTAGAACTGAGGCACTGTCGGAGAGTATTCGTATATTGGCATCCGTAACCTCTCTGGCCTCTATAGCGTGTGCCGCTTGGATAATACCTACACACTCTGCTTGGTATACAGAGTTGAGCATTCCAAGTGGTTTGGATATCTTAATGTTTAGGTCATCGGAGAACACCCCGACGCCTGTCCCATTGTCGGTTTTTGATCCATCAGTGTAGATCCTTAGCTCTTTTGTACCTGAGTAGTCACACGACTCCTCTGTGAGCTCTATGTTGTAGTGTTTTTGGAAGCAGTGGGTCTTCAGGGTTCTGTCGATGGGTGATGCCATCATCGGCTGTTCTTTGATTGCATCTTCTCTGATGCGTGTGTGTTTGATTCTGGAATCGTTATTTAGGGTGCCGGATACCTCGAGTCTGAAAGTTGCTATGGCTGCCTCCTCTCTTACAACGAGGTGCAGAGGTGGTAACCCCAGCATCACCTGTAAGGCAGCAGTGGGGGAAGTTCTCATGCTGCCGGTGATTGCTACGCAAGCAAGTCTTTGTAGTTTCTCGAGATCCTTTTGGGTCGTACTTAGGTTGGTCCTGGGCCACCAAACTAAGGAGCCGTATGTAATGATTGGTCGGATAACTGTGGTGTATAGCCAGTAGGTGATCTTGGGGCTTATGCCCCAATTTCTCCCGAGCAGTCTCTTACATTGCCATAGGGCTATACTGGCTTTTGTGGTGATGTAATTCGTGTGTTGTGCCCAGTTCAGCTGTTTGTCCAAAAATATACCCAGGTATTTGGTTTCAGTCGATAGGCTGAGGGTGGTCCCAAAGAAGCTTGGTAATTGTAGCGTTGCCAGCTTCCTTTTCTTTGTGAAGAGGACGAGTTCGGTTTTGGTAGGGTTCACTGCTAGTCTGTATTCCTTGCACCAGTCTTCTACTATCCTCAGGGCTTGGCGCATAAGGTTGCATAGTGTGTTTTCGTGTGTGCCATTTATTATTATGGTCAGATCATCAGCATAGCCCACCGTATAGTAGCCTCTGCTATTTAGACGTTTGATGAGGCTGTCTACTACAAGGTTCCATAGTAGTGGCGAAAGGACACCACCTTGGGGGCAGCCCTTCGCCACTATGGCTCTAGTGGTGTTGTTTACCGTAACTTGTACGGCTCTTAGTCGGAGCATATTTGTGATCCATCCTCGCAGGGTCGAGTCCACACCGCGTTCCTCGAGGGCTGCGTTGATGCTATGGAAGTTGGTTTTGTCAAAAGCGCCTTCTATGTCAATGAAGCCATATCTCCTTCTTTAATATATCTATGATTCAAGCCATTTGATTGGTTGAAACTAGTTTTAAGTAACGCTTGAGTTTCAAGGTGCGTTCTGTAATATGGGCGTCAGTTTGCCAAATCCGGCCGTTGATTGATTAAAAAGGTCAGATTAAGGATTTATATCGAGATACTTTAATAATTTTCAGACATGACTCTGTGAACAAGAGTCTATAAAATCATAAGTACAAGGACTACATTGCTTTCAAAGTTAAATTATCTGTGACTCCAACATCACGGTAAAAAGGTTGTTCATGTCCATTACTTTTACAAACGTCAGTGAGAGGAACCAATAGCGACCTTAGTGCAATAAGAATAAAGTCTTGTATTGACAGTGATCCAAAATCCTAAATAAAATAACTGAAAGTATTGAATATGTCTATGGTTGATGATTTTATAGACCTTATGGATCTTTCGATTGATAAGTATTTGAACCTACACGGGGATGATAAATATTGACGATATAAAGTTAAAAAGAATAATTGGGCGAAAAAAAGTAAAAAAAAACAGGCAGAAAGCACTCATATCGCTTTGGTGTAGTGAGAATCTTTACTGTCTGAAACATGCCTTAATTGAATTCCATATCATTTGAATTTAACTGCCGAAGTCGCGCGACTGTCTAAACAGCCCCCCTAGCCAAGTCACAACAAGTCGCAATCGATAATCGCAAACGCCCGGTACTTCCCAATAGATTTTCAACTTCATAGCCGAGAGCCTAAAGTTGAAAATTCATTTAAGATTTCTGAGCGTTAGCGATAGGAATGATCGAAAACGATAAGCAATCTTCACTAGATCTTCAACGTTATAGCCAAGCACATAAAGTTGAAAATCTATTAAAGCCTACTCAGCGTTTGCGTTAATCGTTTGTAACATGGCTACAGGGACAGGTGTTTTTAGAGCCTCACCTCTTGGTAGGAGAATGCATTTTAACAAAAAACGATTTGAATTCAAATCTTTTAGCTAGGCTTATAGGTCGATGTGCCTCTAAGTGCAAATCAGGTTTAAGAAAACAAAAGTAATGACCCATAGTAACACAAAAATTTAAACATACCATTAATAAAAACATGGTAAATATTCCGTTGTCAGTACTAATGTCGTAAATATATTAGTATCATCAAATATTTACTTGTCCCCGTCTGTTTTGGTTCTTTATAATAAAAAAGTAAGTTTGTTTACATATTTGATTGAGATTGTGACATAACACTATGACATAAAACCTAATTATATGTCTAAGAAACACTTCAGTATGATTATCTAATTCTCACTTTCATTTTTATATTCATTTGTTGTATTATTCATTCACAATCTCTATCAAGTTACACAATAATAATAAATAGTTATTAAAACTATTAGCGTGCTTCTGTCTGTTATTATTTTATGTTATTATTATTATCACTATCACTGCTTTCCGTCTTCACCCGTTACCACTAGATACAAGTGACACGGTTGCATGGTTTGATCAACTTTTAATCATAACTTACTTATTCTTAATTATTTAACTTTTTCTAATCTATTGCAATTTACTGTGCCTAATATTTCATTCTTTCAGAAGATTTACATACCTACTATTTAAAAATAGACCTTAAGTGATTTTATAGAAGTTTTAAAATTTACGCTACTCGATTTAATAAATCGATCTTGAATTTTCCGAGTGAATTTCCCAGTGAAACTGGTTTTATTTTTATGTGAAATGTTTTATGTTTATAAAGTTCTATAAACATAAAAAAAAACATAGAAAAGCCCAACTTTAGTACTCTAATTTATTCTAAATTAAGGTTCTTTCATCAAAATAAAGTATCCAAAACACCCCTCATGAACCCTTGGTCCCCTTCTAACGTTGATTATGACATCAGAATCAGAAGCGATCAGAAGCTCGGCGGGTGACGAGCGTGCCAGCGATGGGAACAGCGATGGTGACGCGACCATCGACGCTCCAGTCTCGGGAGCATCAGTATCCAGTTCTCCACCTAACGAGATCAAAATGAGGGTTAGTTGAAGAACTAATCATTTCCGTGTTTTTTTTTTCAGTGATAAATTTGGGTTAGCAGATCCTGCTTGTCTTTTTCCAGATTTTATTTGATGTTATCCCGTAACTACCCCGATCATGGAAAATCGTTTGGACATAATTCTCATTATTTTTTTATATACCGTCTTCCTATATGCAATGCCCAGATTCCGTGTTCAAAAACAATTGTGTGTGAGAGCGCCACGCACAAAATGTTTTCCTTGGAAATGTTCTCTTGCTTTACGTAGGAATCGAATGAAGGAGATATTTTTAAACTAAAACTACTTTGACAATACTCAACTAATTTGACAGTTCTCAAACCAAAAATAAAACAGTTGTTGCACCTTTGTTTCAGGAGGATAAGCGCTCAAGGTTGTTCCGTAGTGCAACGAGTGGTGGCAACCTCATCCCGGGCGGCGGAGTGACGCGTAAGAAGAACTCGCTCGGAGTGGGCTCTGACCGGCCGTTATCTGCGCATGAGTTACCGGCGCAGAGTCCTACTACCTTAGAGGTAAGAAACGTATTTATTTTTTGTGAGCGGCATCTCGCAGGTCTAGCTGGAGAAGGTATTTTTTTTTATTTATTTAATTATAGGTTCGCATTTGACCACTATCTCGCCTGATGGTAAGCGAAGATGTGGTTGACGGTGAGCAGCTTAACCGGACTTTTCTGTGGATGCCTTAAATGACTCTAAGGCCTCCAGGCACGGGCTTAAAACTAAATTACCTACTAAAAACTAAGTGACCACACGCTAAGGGCACCTTCTGTGGGATACGAACCTCGGCTCAGGGTGTCACTGAGGGAGGACAGCAAGGGACAGGCTGGATCTGAATAAGAAACGCCATAATATCATCATCAATATAATATAATATGAAAAAATATTTATTTACAACAAAAAATAAATAAAACAGCGTTTACAAATGCTTCTATCTACACCTAAGGGTACTTAGTCGTAACTATACATTAAAAAAATATCTCCATGTACCTAACACATTTGGCATATCTAGCACACTGTTTATACCCCTTGTTTGGGTCATAATTATACTCGATCTATATTCACTTCACCGACAATATAAAACAAAACTTGATAATTTAACTCCGTATTCAAGTATTCATAAGAATAGCTTGGTCAATAATGATTTGACATTGATAGCTTGGTCAGTACTAACTGGGTTGGGGAGGTCCTACTAAAATACTGATATTCAATTGCATCCGGTTAAACTGTAAGCCGACATAATCGTAGCTGGGAAATGGCTAGGCAGATGATGATGATAAGGATAGCTTTCACAAGGAATCCAGTTGATGATGGAGTGGATTTGAAATTAATTTCAAACGCATTGCTTTTTTATCAAGGATCTCACACTGATCTGTATTGCTACCGATAGGTATGAAATACACTACAGATATGAAACAGGTTGTAAAATGAAATTTTTATGCCCTTAATATCTCAAAAGAGTAGCATTTTAGGAGACTGTCTTGAATATGGTGCTGATTCTCACCCTTTTTTTAAAATCTGATTTCGTAATGTTTATGCCGATAGTAAGATATAATGTTAAATATTGGTGTTTTAAACTCTTTTACAGCCTCGTCGCACATGGGCGGATCAAGTATCCCGCCTATTAGGTGAGGAGACCGCGGGCCCCGAGTGCGTCGCAATATGTGGCGGCGCGGGCGCAGGCTCCAGTGCAGCCGCTGCAGCGCTGCATGAGTTAGCAGTGCCAGCGCTGCACGCACCTCACCCAGCACCCGACCCGAGGCCGTTGCTAAATGCGCTGTATTCACGGGCTAAGTAAGTACTTGATCATGAATTTTGTAAACATTTAAGTCTCTGAAATATTTACGCTTGACGGACTCACATGGATAGTATACCGCAGAGCCATATCTCAGTTTTTTCGAGCCCTAGACCAGTTCTTGCCATACGTTAGAAGAATTAAGAGCTGTTTCATATGTATATGTAATGAACACATAACATAATGTATTAACAAAGATTTAAAAGAGTGTCGGTCCTAAAACACTACCCTGAGGTACTCCAAAAGTATTAAACACCAGCTTAGCCATTGTTTACGCATGTTTCGATTTTTCCAACCTGTGCCCTGACGTTCTTGCTATAAGTGAGTATTTTGAAGCGAACGCTATACATATTTATTCCGGAAAGTCAATCATAATTATTTTTGGTACAGAAACAGTATCAAACGCTTTTGAAAGATCTAACGAAACAGCAACAGACTTCTGCTTTTTGGAGAGATGTTCAGCTTTTCTGTTTGCCAGTTCTGGGATAACCAATTCTGTATGTGTGATCGCTTTGAAGTACAATTAATAATACGGTGCATTGTCTACAGAAGTTCGCGTCGCTCATGCATCCGAGTGGCTATCTGTGGCGGTGACGCAGCCGCCAGCGCGGCGCTGCGTGCACACGCTGAGTTAGCGGCCCGCAGACCACACGACGCGCCAACTGTGCGCTTCTACTTCGTGCCCATAGGTACGAAAGAACCCTTTCTAAGAACGTTTTAGAAAAGAATATGCAGATAAATATGGTTTCTTTCATAGCATTTGGATTATAAGATCCCCAAGATTCAGGTAAGACCTAGTTTGAGGCCCACTGATCAAATAAACTGATTGCTTTAGATGGTCGCCTTAAGAATGAAGACCTACACTGACCTTATTAGTGAATTTTTTCAGAAAGGTCAAGTGCGTAGTACTTACAATGAATGAAGGAGGATGTGTGTGAGGAGTATGTAAGGATTGTACAAGGTAGCGCTCTATGGTTTCTGCCATGATGATGGGAAAATGCTTAGGTTTATGCTTTAGAGCAGTGAAAATAAATTGATTTTTATTGACTATGTTTTGAGGCGACTAAATTGACTGTTCACCTTCGACTGACGATAATCTAAAAACAAATTTTCAGTGCGAAACCATTCCTTATTCCATAAATTTCGCTCCGTAGGTCCCAGCGTGATAGCACGTCACCTAGCGGCGTCAGACGGCGGGTACGCGGCACTGTTCACGAGCGACTCGTGGACCAACATCTGTGAGCGAGCCGCTGATGGCTCAGCGCCTGATGTATCCGAGATGTCCTCACGTATTGGCAGGTTAATTAGTTTGATAATTTTAAATGTTATTACGACATTTTGCAATGCCATTCTAAACAAATGAACTACGACAACAACCATTCGATCAGTAGTTGGCTACTTTTTGGTTGGCAAGGGCCACAAAATTTCATAACTAAGTTTTGTGGGTGCAATATCTTAGTTCAAAAACGGAACTAAATAATAGAATTCTAAAAGAAGGTTCATATCTGACGGAACATCCGTCACGTATCATCGGTCGCGTAACGCCAGAACGAAAACAAATAATTGACCGTTCACACTCAACCGATGATACGTTAGTGCGTCAAAGAACATTCCATGATACGCTCGACGGATTTTTCGTCAGATATGAACCTTCCCTAAGAAGAATCTTCAGTTTACAAAACAATCACAGACCGAAAGGAGGTAGCTCTCGGGTTGTGCATTTCCGAACTCTGCCTTATAGAACTTTTTTCTGGTCAGAAAATCTTAACTTTTCAATGGGATCATAAAATTTTGACGCATATTGCATTTAGAAAAAGTTCAATCGTATAATTATAAATAACTAGCTGACCGGGCAAACTTCGTACTGCCTTACCTTTCAAACCTTCCCTGGACTTCCACAAATAATTCAAAACCAAACCTGTCCAGCCGTTCTCGAGTTTTAGCGAGACTAACGAACAGCAATTGATTTTTATAATATAGAAGAGAAGATTACATTTATCATTATAAACCTTAGGGGCCGTTCAAGTATTACGTAAGCACTATGGGGGGGGGGGTGAGGGGGTCTTTACTTTGCTTATTTTGGATAACATGGAGGGTAGGGAAGTCTAGATGATGATTACGTCATCGGTAGTTATTTACTTTTTTACACAAATGGCAACCCTCACATTGTCTTTGCTTGAAAACGGAACGCATTTTCGGGGATTCCCGCGAAAAATGTTTACGTAAGCATGGGGGGAGGGGGTAAGAGCTTTGCTTACTTTTGCTGACAGGGGGACGGGAGGGTAAATGTAATAAATCTGCTTACGTAATACTTGAACAGCCCCTTACGTACAAAAGAATTGCCCCGCAAATGAATTTCTCCTGTATAGTGGGTGTGTTTAAAAACATATAAACTCAGATACATACATTGTTTGGTTCAGGTATCTGAACAGCATCGGTCCGGTAAACAACGTGCCGATCGGCGAGGCTATGGTGGCGTACAGAGAGAAGTCAGGAGATGAAGACGCCAGCCAGACATTTGTGCCGTTCATTGCGGTAAGTTAAAGAGTGTATTTAACAATTTGTTGGGTTAAATGAAGTTCATGTAGGTAATTGAAAAAAATGCAACTATTTATTTTTGAGCACTAATTTTATTTGGTACTAATAAGAGAGGTTTTATCGCTTATAACTTTACCCTTAACTTGGTATATCTCCTTTGTCATTGTTTTTTTTTTCGTTCCCACGGTTCCCACGGATATGAAAAGCCAGGGTCAAACAGTAAACTGTCTATAACGCGGTGTCCTGCGTGAGCGACGAATACGACGCGACGCGACGCAATAGGGAGTTTTAGCCGATAGTGGCGCTACAAGCGCATAACGTTAACAACGTCAAGTGTAGCTTCGAGTGTGTAGTGACTATGTCAAGTTAATCTTATAATAAATGAAATCATGCGCTGGTAGCGCCATCTGAGCCGAGCTTTGCGTCAAAACCTCCCATTCGACCTATTTCAACTACTATTATAATATTACTAGCTTCCGCCCGCGACTCCGTCCGCGCGGATGTCGGTCTTCGCGTGGATGGTTTATTTTTCCATTTTGAGTAACTCTGACAATGACATCTTATAAATATCCATTGGACCCAAATACGGCTAAGCCTATAATAATTAAGGAGATCTATTGAGCTACTGCTGTTGAGCTCGCGTTCTAATAATAATAATATAATATTTTAAATGTTTTTTTATTATTTTATTTTTGTGAAAATATTTAAAAATGTATATAATAAGGTAAAAAATGAATAAAGAGATATATAATAATAATAATTTATAAGATTAATAATAAGAAAAATAAGATTTTAAGGGATGTTAGTCACCGTTGCCGGCACGAAGAGAAGTTCGGTTTCTTGACAAAGATTTATTGTCCACAATAGTCCACAACGTACAAATTATTTATATATAAAAAACTTTTTCAAAAAAAATGTAACCGCCTTCAAAAACAACCACAAAAAAAGGTAAAATAACCTACAAAATAACTTTTCTTTCAGAAGTCGGTGCCTTTGTTTTTTTCATTTCATTGTTTTTTTGCCACCGACTTCTGAAAGAAAAGTTATTTTGTAGGTTATTTTTTTGTAGGTTATTTTACCCTTTTTTGTGGTTGTTTTTGAAGGCGGTTACATTTTTTTTTGAAAAAGTTTTTTATTTTACTCTTTTTAGTTTAAATATTCAACTCAAATTCTTGTCAAATAAATCATTCTCTCTCAAGTGCAAATAAGCTAATAAAATTCCCTATCTCAAAAACTACTGAACCGATTTTGATGAAACTTGCAGTATTCCGTAATTTGAACAATACTTAGTACAACAAAAAAAGAATTACTTAAATCGGACTTGTAGTTCCAGAGATATGCGAACACAAACTAAATCAGTCGATGCCTACTCCAAGCCGTTGAGGAATTGTACCTTCCATCATCAGCTCATCCACCTGAGATGATGATTAACAGATGCAAATACTTGAACAGCTTTAGAAAATATATGAAAATGGTACTATGTGCCTATAAAATTTGAGGGTTGCCCTCGATTTCCCTGGGATTCCATCATCAGATCCTGACCTGATGATCATGGGACCAATTGGAAAGTATACCCTTTCAAACAAAAGAAAAATTTTCCAAATCGGTCCAGGCGTCTTCGAGAAATCGGGGAACATACATAAAAAAAAAAAAGATTCCGACGAATTGAGAACCTCCTCCTTTTTTTGAAGTCGGTTAAAAATAGGACAAGTCCCGACCACCTTTTCCCAGGGAGGACGAAGGCAGGGGTTTTTGGTCCTCTAAACCAAAATTAACAGAATTGAATTACTGTTTAACTTTATGATAAAACTTAGCAGCCGAGTCTTGTGTAGCTAATCCAATTAGGACGTAGCCCGCAAGTGCAATGCTAGTTAAGTCACACAGAAAAATAATAAAGTTGCGGTAGTCATTAACTCTCGGAGAATCTTAACACCGCGATTCAGAAATGCGCGTCATAGGCACAACGCCATCTAGTGATGAGTGGTGGAACCTTTTTAGAAATCAATGGAGGCAGGCGTGGCGTAATGTTTGGCGTAACTTGATAATAGGTGTCGCCAGTGGTTCCATAATAAGGTTTGTTACAGTTTTTTTTTACGTATTTTTCCAGGATAAAAAGTATCCTATTTTATGCCCAGGATAATAAGGTATAATTATACCAAGTTTCATTGAAATCGAACCGTTAGTTTTCACGTGATGCCTGCACATACAAACAGACAGACAGACAGACAAAATTTTTTTTAATCACATATTTGGGTTTGGTATCGATCCAGCAACACCCCCCGCTATTTATTTTTTCAATATTTTCAATGTACAGAATTGACCCTTCTACAGATTTATTATATGTATAGATAATAAAATTTACTTCCCGTTGCGTCGAGTCGTATTTGTCGCTCACCCAGGACACCGCCTTAGCCATAAAGCAGCTTTTAAATCTCTGCCTACATGACACAAATATTCGTTCTAGTTTGGCCACAAACAGATTTTTTTTCAGCCATTGCATTAAGAATAGAAACCAAATTAATTCTTATATCCTTTATTCTCCATCCAGGAAGTCCGTGTAGGCTGCAGTGAGGGTGGCGTCTCCTCTCTCGAGCTAGAGGAGGGCGGGTCTCCTCCCGCGCGCGCCTCTCCCCCCGCCACCCCCGCCCCTCACCCGCTGGTGACCCCTCACGGCGGGGAGCTATCAGTACCACCGCTACAGTTGCCGCTGTTAGCAAGGACTGAGCCGTTGGAGTTGCAGTTAGATTACTGGCTGGTAAGTTCATCTAGAGCTCGTGTTTCTACAGAGATTTATTACTAAATTGGTTCCTGTTGTCATTACTCAGTCTTTGGTTACTAGCAGTCAGTGGACCGAAGGTTAAGTATCCGGCTCGAAGGACCAAAGTATTTTTTTTAGATATTGTTAAAAGTTTTATTTGAATTTATTTATCGTTGTTCTCTTCTCTTTTTGATCACAAAATAGTAGACCAAATAACGTTCAAAAGGACAGGATACCAACCACCGAGACTCTGTTTTGTGGCGGAAAAAACCGGGGAAAACCGCGCGCATTTGCGCCTTGGGCGGCCCATCGTGGCGTGTTTCAAACGTTTCTATACATTTGATCTTACCCGCGCTAAGTCATCGCTCACAGTGGCAAGGTCGTGAACGGGCCGTAAGCATATAAATATATAAGCGGGACTAACGAGCTACCGGGACCCCGGAACGTAAAAGGCTAATGAAAGACACCGTGGATTTTAATCAGTACAAGGTCTAACAGTTCCTCTTGCCCTGCCCTGGGTGGGAGAACTCATGTGATAACATTACCACGCTAAAAAAAGCATATCTATCTGTATCTTTAATGACTTCTCTCATCTCCACAGGTCCCAGGTCGTCAATCCGAGGGTACAGACAGCAAGGTGACGGTGAAGGCGTCGTTCAGAGCGCTGCACGTCACGCGACAGAACGCGCACCTCTGCATCACGTACCTCACCAAGGAGAAGAAGCAGAAGAGTTAGTATACTCTTCATTATTTACTAGCTGCTGCCCACGACGTCGTCTGCGTGAATGCGTTGAAGAAATAAACATTCACTGCTCGTTCCCTGTAGCCTGTAGGTTATCGCGTGATCGTATGTAGCCTATATGTGGACCCGACTTCTTAATAATATTCGTTCGAAGTAAATATATGCAGTACTTTTTGAGTATATCCCGGACATACATACAGACAAAGAGACAAAAACTATGTTTTTATGTTTGTTCCAGTAATGAGGCTCGGCAAGAAGAAGGAAAAGACAGGTGAAGCTGAGGTGGGACGCGCGCAGACTGTGGACGGTGTTGCCAGGCTTATATGCTCCGCCAAGGGATCGCACAACGTGCCGCTCAAAGGTAAACCTTGAATCAATACTTTAGGGTTCAAAATAGATCGTCGATCGAAGGGATTGAGTATGCTTAGCGTCTAAGTTACGCACTATGATTACGAAGGTCAAACTCCATATATGACTCTTTTTTTTAATGGCAGCGGAAAATCTACTAACTGACAAGAAAAAACTTAACATACTTAATTATATATAAGTATCTTGGATATCGTATGTTAAGTTGCAGAATAATACAAATGTATTTCATGAATTACATTACATTTATTTGTCCTCAGTTTACATTGACGGCACGGAACTGACCGGCGTCAAGTTCTTCCAGCTGTCGACACAGTGGCAGACGCACGTGAAGACCTTCCCCGTGGCCACGTGTGGCGCTCCGCTGGCCCCCCCGGAGTCCTAGGCCGCGCCGCACACACGGTACTACTCGCTGTGGCCGCGCCGCCAGGCCCGCGCTCGGACAACTTCGGAAATACTCGGGAACACTCGGGAGAATTCGGGAACACTCGGGAACCATCGTGGATTCTCGAGCACGAGTGAAGCAATGAGGCTCTAAACTTTGTCTTATAAAACTGACAAGCGTATTACAAAAAAAGTTTATTTATTAAGCTGTCGAGCTGCCATGATTATTGCGTAGAAACGCGCCTTCTGTTATGTATCTTGAGTTTAATTCATTCGCGTTTATATAATAATATATTAAAAATAATAAAATTATTAATGTATTCCTTTAGCGTAGTTATTCCGCCATATAATCGCATGCTCTATGGTTCGATGTCGTGATTCAAGCTACATAATAAAGGCTCAAACACGTAAACTATATCATCATAGTCATTCATTAATTAGTTATCGTATTTAATATATAATGTAGTTGTTATTCGTGTACTCAGTATATATCGAGAATAATGGTTCGTGACATTTCCAATATGTGTATGTAATTTTAGGTAAGCGCGATGTATATAAGTCGCCGAAGTAATGTGAAGAAGCTTCGCCGAGAAAGTGATGATGAAATTTCAACGAATCTTAGCTTACGTTTTAGCCAAAATTTCGCCGAATTCCGGTGTGTCAATGTTGGTCGAAAATTTTCGGTGAAATTTTTAAAAGGAAGCTCGTTTCGATTAAATATAGTTCGTATGCGAGTCAATGATAGTATAGTAATGTTTATGGAACGAGTATCGTCGCCACATATCAGCGTAGGTTCGGTTTTGTGCGCGATTTTATTTTTTTGATCTGTGATTCGTGAATGCAGTTTTTTTTTAAATATCGTTAGGCAATGGAAACGCGATGTTACAGTCATATTTTTGTGTAATTTTTATATAAGTGCAGCTACCGCGCGTGTTAACATTTATAATTTTGTACGTCATAGATGTTGAATGAAATGTAGATTTTTACATAAAGATAAAAGTTTTTAATTAAAATATCTTCCTTGTATTTCCTTGCAACTTTAGTCTTTCAACTTCCTCATGTGACCAAGCCAAAATTTTTGATAATTTAGTCCTGAATAATTAAATTCGAAATTAATTCCGAGCCAATTTGGAAAATTATTTTCTATTTCGGCTAGTTTTATTTTGTAGCGATAATAATCAGTAGAGGGCGTTAGTAGTACCCAGCAGGCCAATGACTGTCTCATATATCATAGAATTAGTACTATATTCTCAAACTTTACATAAACTATGTGTAATATTTAGATATAGCTATGTGTGGAATTCAGATAATATGTGGCTGTGTGTTCGTATGTTAGGTATACAGAAAAGCGTTTTTACCGAAATCTCACATTGAAATTTCGACTTTATCTCTTGTGCTTACAGTCACTAACCCTTTGTGAGATTTCGTCAAAAACATTGGATATTGGTACGAATGGCTTCTGGTCTCGATATTCTATAATATTATAAACATTTTATCGATGTTAGTTACGTTCGTAGTAAAGCCTAAAAATTAAAAAAAAAATGTTAATCTATCATATAGGCTATTAAAGACATTTGAATATCGAACGGAGGCCATAGCTCAGTAACACAGGACTTCCAAATATTTTGGTCGTAGATTTCATATTTATCCTTTTTTTAAATATTGACATATCGACGTTTCGCTAGATAATCATTTATTCTATGGTTAAATGTAGTTGTTGAGAGTTAAAAGTATTTATTCCTTGCTATGATAAGGTTAAACAATAATGGATGAAGATAATATTAGAAGGGGTTAACAAAAATATTTGTAATGCATAATTCGCGTAAAGCCAATTGCCAAAATAATTAAATTATTAACTTTACAGACACAAAATGTCTTCTCTTACGCAGGAAAATTTTTAGCTTAATACCGCAAGCTTAGTACCGTAGTTGACTATCAATGTTGCAATGGATTCGTCCACTACGGAGGCTGCGATTTTTTCTCAATAAATCCAGGAATGAAGCTAACTTATTTCGAGCATAAAATTTGTACTTATAGTGTATGTATATATATTCCAAATTACTTGACGCTCTTGTGGTGGAGTGAAAGGCACTGTGTCCAACTTGACCGACTCAAAACCAACTTATACCTTCAGTTGTTCTTTGCGTTCGCGGGTTTTATCTAAGGCCTTACCAGCTCTTAACGCGATCCAGTTTAGGCTGCGGGAAAGAGACAGAGCTATACAAGTCGTCAAGCGCCATCTCTTTCCCACAGCCTAAACTGGATCGCGTTAATAGCTCGTGGTAAGGCCTCTGGTGCGGTATTTGGGCCTTAAAATACAGGGTGGATGGGACATCAGACACAACTTCTATTCATGAATTTACTATACTGTGAACCTATCTTGGGATATTTCATCTCAAGTGCTTGTACCTAATCGGCGCGGCGGTCCACGTGGCCTACCATCACGTATTAAAAAAGAATAATGCCAGTGTGGGATCGAAGTGGCGCTAGACGACTTGTATAGCTCTGTTTCCTTCTCTGTCTTTCCCACACTGGAATAACGTCATAACGTCTGTCTACCTCCCCCGTTACCCTTCCCCTGCAGAGGCGACAATTCGTCAGTTATAACAAAGGGTCAGCTGTTTCGCACATAGGTTGTATCTATATGAACTAAATGCATGGAACAGCATTTTATTTTGTATTCGTTGTCTATTCCACCTTGTATCTTGTCTATTGGCACCGTGCACGACTTTAACGCCACCTGCCTTTCAGAACTTTTGTTGGAAATGACCGTTGTGACGTTTTGATGTAAAGGCGGCATTGTGATTTTGAATTTAAAAATTATTATTGTATTTTAATGTAAATTTCTATAATTACTGTTATTTTGGGTGGACAAAGTATTGTCAAATCATTTTTGGCCATTCAAATGGAATGTGGTGAGTAAAATATATTAAATAATTGTGTTTACACAGATTACAGATATCCAACAATAGTCCTACCTTTTGCCACCATGAGTGCTGCGATCGAATAGTATTACCCCCACCTAATATCGCACCCAGCGAATAGGTCTCCGACCAAAGTATTGGGAAGACTCTGTTACAAAGTTTGTATTCGTCGGGAAGTACCCCACAAATAAAGTGACAATAGTTCGCGTATTATTGAATGTACGCTTTTTCAGAGTAATAACACTTTTTTAAATGTACGCTCTTAGTGTAAGTCGTGTTATTATAGTATTAGGCCTGTTTACCATTTTAAATCTAACCGTATCTTATATATTCGATTTTATTCATGTCTTGTTCCGACGTGGTCGATGTTTTTAATCGTTCTAGGTTGTACAATCGATATTGAGATGTTCGTATCGTAAAGTAGGTAATGAACGAAATATTGCTACAAATACGAATAACGAAAATAATAATAACGAAATATTACAGTCCTCGATAAGTGAATATGAAGGAATTTCAATAAAAATAATCACAGGTTGCGATGTAGCTTTGACTTTGAAAGCATGACTTGAAAAACTATTGTTAAAAAAAATGACTTTTTCTATATTAGACCAAGCAGAATGAGGCTTGTAATAACAGCTCTTTTGTTACTTAGCTGAAGTTTCGCTGTCTTAAACTAAAAATTTTAAAGAGAACGAAAAATCCTTCATCTAAGGCTACGGTTAAGCACAATTTTATCTTCCAAAAAAAGGAAACTAGTATGGACCATGTCAGAACAAGACAACAGTTGTAAAATAGCGTCAATAACAGTTTAACTCTAATTATGCGCAGCAATGTTAATTGTTCTATTTGTCAAAACATTAGTGGGATATTATGTAATTTATCTCTACATTTAATAATTAGCTTCATCAGGCTTTTAGCCCAATAATGTGTCTGCCCTATAGTGACAGCATTATGTCAAGCCGGAGCAAGTTCTGCAGACTTTGAAGGCCAAGGTTTCGGCTTGTATGACCTTACCTTATAATGGTACCTTAGGATACGTCTTACTCCATAAAGTTGGCGTTTGGGTACAAAGCAAACAGGAAGCTTGTAGCACATCTATAGGCATTGTATGTTCTATGTTTCATTGATGAATAAAGGAGATATTTGTGGAGTAACGATCGAATATTGAATGTACCTTTTTGTGTCAACCTCACGCATATTTTTCCAATCTTCTTTATGTCTTGTCTTCTCAGGCCAATCTCTTGAAGGAGTCCAATTTGTCAGGCTAGTCTTCTTAGGTCTGCCAGTGTTGCGATGCCCGTCTTCCGGCACCCACTGCATTACTAATGTAATTTTACGAGAGGCTTTTGTGTCATGTTTTGACAAATAGAATAACAAAATATTCCTGTGTTTCATATCAAATCGCTTGTATGTTGTAATATCTAAAATAAGCTACAGAATAACTTGTCAGTAATATATTTAGGGTCCTATTATCAAATGTAAACGACCCTTATTTAAATATTCCATCAGATAAGCGGTACCTACATATGCCCAGTAAACTTTCATATTTATCCGTAATAAAATATACGATTACTGTAATATTAGGAACTGTGTAATGGTTTTTTCTGTAATCTTTTTTGTTTAAGGAGACGATAGTGGCCAATTTAATTTTATTAAAATTGTTCCAACTGTTTATGCAGCATTTGTATGAAATGAAATATTGATGAATGTCGTTTGAAAATGAATTATACAACATTACTTTTATTTACGCAATGATTAACATTGATGAAACATCTCGTGTTTTGTACGATTACAGCAAAAATTAATTAATGTGTCGACCTATACACAAGGGTAGGGTTAGCAAAAATAGACTGGAAATCCACATAATATTTTAAAATTACGTATTACATTGGGTAATACCATACTCCTTGTGACACCTTGTAAGCTCTATGTGATCCAATGATTGTTATTATGATAACAAGCCCTGTAGACAATCGGGAAACAATAAACGGAAACGCTGAGGAGTCCTCAATAGATTTTCAACTTAATATCAAAGCACATAAAATTGAAAATCTATTAACCTTTTGAGCGTTAACGAACGGAAACGCTGTGTAATCTGTAATAGATTTTCAACTTTATATGCTAAGGTATAAAGTTGAAACTGTATTAGATCCTACTGAGCGTTAATGTTTATTGCTTGCCGTTTGTCTAGGTCAGGTCGTGATACTTTTCATCAGTGTTAATTTTATGCTAAGGATGACATGAAATTCCATCTCAAAAACTCTTGTATGATGCCATAAACAGAATATTACGTCGCAAGGAATGTAGATAATATAAAGTTGACTATGGTTTAGAAACTTGAAAATTGCAGTGGCATTTAAAGTTTCCTCATTATTTTTGTGAGGCGAGCCGACTGAGGCGTTGCTTCATTCATTTCGTTCCGGCTAGAACAAACTGAACTAAATGTGAGATCGGTTCAAGCCAACCCGCGTCGGGAAGTGCTCAAAATAATAACTGGGAATTTGATCCTTTGCCGATTGTTGTTGTTGTTGTTTTTCTCTAAACCATAGTCTGCAAACGTTTGCTATTCGAAAATTGGTACTGGTCCAAAGAACATAAGCGTCTTTATCTTTATATCATCATCAGCCTCTGAAATCACGGCTATGATATTTCAAAGTGGCCAGTGTAAGAAAATACAATAAGGTTATAATCAATGATATTATAAGTAAAAAGGTGTAGATACGTTATACGCGCTCAAAAACAGACGCGCTCAAATGTGGTTGATTCACAAACCTTGACCTCAGTCCGACGTTGCCAGCGACAACGGATGCACTTCACGTACTACAGAGTGAGTCAAAAGTAAAAGTGACACAAAACCACCGAAAGTGCCGTCGTGTGTGATGAGATATTGTACAAATTATACAAGCAAGACTTCTAAAAGTCAAAGAATCACTTATCATTCGTAAATATATTATTTATCTTAATATTTTCACAAATAAAACATTACGTTTCTATAATATGGCGTCGTAAAAGAAAGAGTGCGAGTGAGAGTGCGAGTGAGAGTGCGAGTGAGATAAAAGAGAGAGCGTCACCATCTAGCTGTCACTTTTTTTCATATTGGTTTTATCAAGCTATCCTTTTTACTTGTAGTGAAATGTAATGTGTGTGAATAAAAAGTGTGTATGTGTGCTGCCTCTCTGCGCGGTACGCTTTTTTCTGTTGTTTTGTACGTGTATAACATATATGACTTATAATATCATTGGTTATAATACGAAAATCCAAATCGCACGAGCGCTTTGTCAACGTGCGTTAAAAAAACGCTGAATTAGATCAAAAAGGCGAATTGAACTTAGCGGTACCGCTCAGAATTTAAAGTTACCCTCCCGCGCGCTTTACGAACACCACCTGTACATACAGTATCATACAGTTTGTAGCATCTGTACATACAGTTCAATAAAAAGACGCATTTGAAATGTGCTGACATGTGAACAAATACTCGGGAAAGGATTTTTGTTCTATTTCAACGCTTTTTTAACGTACGCTAATATAGCTCTCGTGCGATTGACGCGTTATAGTTGTATTTTAGAGCCAGAAGCAAAAGTATAGTGAGCGTTAGTCTATGGCAAAGAAACATCGCGATAAGTCTCCCTAGCTTTCGTTATAGGCTTAGCCAAACGGATCCATATAATGACATTATCTTTTAATATTAAGTATTATTAATTATTTTAATTTTATATAACGTGCAACTCTGACCTTTTACAAGTACCAACTTGATGATATTGCAGAAAATAAGAAAATTAATTGGGATTTCAAAAATTTTATCACATTTGAAAATTGAGAAATAGCTTCATGTTACAGACTTGGAGAGGCAGAGTTCGCATGTTAAAGATTTTAATAATTTAAAATGTATCATGTAAGGGCGGGAAGCGATCGAGTCCATATGTAATTGTGCATCGCCCACATTCACTTGAACATCTGTAATTTCTGATCCCAGCCCTTAAAACTATGATTTTGATCTCATTACTGCTGACTGATTGATTCACTTGGCACACTTCTTTATTACGATGGAATTCAAATTTTATTTATTTTCCAAATGAGGTTAAAAGCCAGAATTGTCGTCGACGTTCAAAATGTATTATTTGTAAATTTATCATCACAAATTAAAATTGTTTTGTCCATTCATAATGGCCAACTTATATTAGTGCTATGGAAAGTTCGTTTAAGTTCTATAAATTAGTACAAAAAATATCATACATTTTATGTTTCATTAACAATTAACTATTTAATTGAATTCAATGCATTATTCGCAAAAATGCAAAATAGACTGTGCAATAATGTGAATGTTTCTTGAGAATTTAATGTTCATTTAATTTGACTTGTAAGTCAATAAAAATATGATTTCATTATAATGATTTTAAGTAATGTGATGAGATTTATTATTTTATCATAATTTGCAAGTATAATTTGTATTTATTGTACAAATAAACATTTTGCATTAAAACAATTTTGTTGTTTCATTTATTTTATTTTAGTCGAAAAACCAACAAAATATATAATATTGTCCATTTGATAATTACATTATAATATGTATAATTATTTAAAATTGAAGATCACACTAATAAATAAACAGTATTTTCTTAACAAGATGTCAACATGGACACTCCTAGTTCATTAAATGAACTACCTAACAATAACCCCCTAACCCTTCTATAATTTCTTCATCCTTTGGATATCTATTACCTCTCTATAACAATAATAAATTAGGCATATAAATAAAGAAGAGAAAAAGTATCACTTACTAGAGTTCAAAATTAGGCTCAAATCTTGATATAAATTGAAAAATTCAAATCTTGATTAAATTATTGTGCAATAATTAAAAAGTATTTACTTATGAAAAAATATCTGAAAAGTCTGAATATCATTTAACCTGATATGGTTAAACATTTTGTGCTTAGAACTATAAAATGTCAAAAACCTTCAAATATCAAAAATTGGTCCCTCAGTCCATTTTCCCCTCCTAACCCTCCTTCAGGGAGGATATAAACTAAGCCATCTGCTCCTTTCTTTGGTGAGAACTCATACAAATTATTGTTACTCTGTGCAAGATCATACAAGTTCCATGCAGCTAAGTAATTAGACTTGCCGTGTTTGCAGAGGACATAGACATTCTTTGGGTCACTGACATAGTCACCACCAGGGTCATTCACCACAATGACACCACAGACAATAGCCCAGTGGGCTGTGCGGCCATTCCTTAGGGATGGTGAGTGATCAAAGTCTGCGTCATAGCTGTAGGTTGAGTTAAAGATTATTTATTATAAATTAGTGGCTGAAAAAATTTAATTTAATACAGTTAATTTGATTTTATAAAGTAAAAAAAGTTTTTAGAAACTTAAAAGTATTTTATTCTAAGTAGGTACTTTGCTAGTTTGAGGGGAGACCTTTGCCCAGCAGTCAGATATTATAGATTTAAAAAGAATGCAATTTGTTTAGGTTGTTTAAAAAGGATACGGAACTAATAGTACAGCACCATTAATAAGTCTTTCAATTGTATCCGAGCTAAAAAGGCCTCCTCGCTTCAAAATACAACTAATATTATCTATCTCAGCCAAACTGTGTACTTTCTCAGTCAGCTTAACCATTTGCTTGCAGCTGAACATCTCTCCATTGCTTGTAAAGCCTTCTAATTTTGCAATACTCAACAATTCCTCAGGTGATACTGCTCCATTGACTGACATAGATAAAGCAACTAGTCCACAAGTTGGACCTATTTGTTTTATAGATTTAAAGTGTCTATACTTGTATCTGAAAGGAGGTTTTTCATAACATATTTGGTTTCTTGCACACGCTTCCCGTAACTCCTCGTGATCAGTAGCCCAAGTACATATTGCGGGATCAAAGCTTAGTTTGTAATTATTATCGTTTTTCACCTCTTTCGTGGACGAATTAATATCTGGCAGTGTTGGTGGCGGCGGCGGAGGTGGTATAGTACACATTGTAAAAGATTATAATCATCTATTTGTATAAAATAATCTATATTACAACTTACATAACAATAAATAAAAATTGTATTATTATAAAATCAACACATTATTTCGAACTGAAATATTTAATAGTTATTACTGTTTAAATTCATGTTCTGTTGCCATTATTTATTTTTTAATTGGAATAGTATTATTTTTATTTATTAGAATATTTCTAGAGGCAGAGCAAATAATGCAGCTGCTGAGTGTTTTGACAATTTATAATCTGTCATCAGTGTCATTATTGACATTTTTTTTTGGTTCATAAAAAAAACAACAAAATATTTGCCGATTTACGTTCCTCGATACGTAATGGAAAATCCACTTCGGTTCGGCTTTTCTTATCGGATTTAGCGGCTTTATAGCTTGGCAAAAAAGAGTGTGGAAAAATGGAGGTTGCTACTAGTTGTTTTATTCATTATGAATAAACAAGTAAGCACTGATCGTTGCGAAATAATGTAGAAAATAGTATAATAACACGACGGAATTGTTTTTTTAACACAGAAGCTACTGCGTAGTTTACTTTTTTTTAAAGTGTTTTCACAACCATCAGACTCTTTCTTGCCAAGCTGTACATTTTGTTTTTGACTGTTTTGTTTTCTTGAATGTACAGACGCCAGCTCATCAACCTACCACAATCTGTTAAATTTCAATAGATTTTCAACCTTATACAATACTAGAAGGAGGTTAATATTCGATTGGTAAAATGTGACAGATTCGGGTAGGTTGACCTGCTAGCGTCTTTACATACCTTTCAAATAGGAGTCGATTTAAACCGTTATGCAATATTACTCGAAAAAAACAGTTAAAAATAAAAAGTTGCGCTAAATTAGGCAAATTGAGCCAAACGTGAGTCAAACCATGTAACTAATATTCGGCCGTTCAGAGAATGCGTTCCTGACACCTGTCACTTAGTCACTTATTTGACACTCAGTTTGGCACAAAATTATAACATTCATTGATTATTAATTATATATTGATATAATAATGTTGTTTTAATGCTCATCAATTGTTAAAACCGTAAACAACCAGCAAAAATATTTTTATCGTAACTGCAACGCCATTAAAAAGTAACGTCGTTAGTTCAATCGCGACGTGTCAGGAACGCATTCTCTGAACGGCCGAATATTAAGTGGATAACAGTGGATAAATTATTTGAACGCATCCTTAATGTGAGCTAACGATTGATAAGAAGCGAGGGCGTGGATGGGGCGTGGCAACCGTTCATAAAACTTAAATTCGTTCGTTCTTTCATGCTTTCATTCATTCGTTCGACTGACAGCTGTCGAGTTGTGAACAGCAGGGAGCACTTTGTGAAAGTTAATTATTTTAATTATAATTTATTGAAGGGAAAGGGCCTACTTTCTTGGTGTTGCAAAACCGGTTGGGTGTGTCCCTAATTCATCATGTCGGAGACGCGGAAAAACCATCTCTCCATAGATGGAGGGCAGGTGAAAGACGACGAGCACGTCGCGTCTTACAAGCCTATCCCGGAGACGGATACAGGTATTTCTTTTGTTTTATATAGCATGCTGCTATTCGATCATTATTAACTGTTGTTTCAGCCCCTAATCTTGACTGGGCCGTGCCTGTAACAGTCAACCAAATTGCGGCCTAAAAAGATTGCTATTTCATTGTGACGTCATTTTCATCAAGTTCGCATTCAAATGAAATACTTGATTGGTCGGCTCGGACTGTCTCCGTTATCATACTATAATGTGACATGAACTCACGGCGTTCGGTTATCAATGAAAGGCAAAGATAGCAAGGTCGACAGCAAACGTCAAAGCAGACATGCAATCCGACAAAAATGAAAAGTTAAATGAGAAAGTCCGTTTTAAGTTTCTCATTATTTTTTTCTTACCAATCTTCGTTTATTTTAATGTTTTATGTCTAAGTAATGGGTATTATAACTCCAAAAAATCCAATATTTTAATTTTACGCCTTTATTTTTTGTTATTTTAAGACGTGTGTTTAACCAAGGTGACTCTTTCATTCGGTCGGCTTATAAAGCGCTTTATTCACCGCGGCAGTCAGCGCCATTTTGTTTCTCGTCCGCTGAATGATGCAAGACACAAGTTTGTTTGCATTCTAAAAACGTTATTTGTATCAAGGATAACATTAAACACAAAGATATTGAAGAAGAGATCAAGCAAATGAGTGGTAACAATATTTTTTATTACTTTTCTTTTTGAACTCAGACAAGTGGCTTTTCAATCTACTTGTGTAGATAAGCAACATCCTGCAAATTGAATTGACATGCACAGGACATGTGTGTGAACTGTGAATAGACAGCTTGTTACAAATTGGTCAACTAACTCCCATTTATATTTGAGAGCCAACAGTTTGTTCAATCAAACACTTGTCTCTTACAAAGAAGGCTATCACCATAGAGTTTGTTTTCAGCTGAATCCGGTGAGTATCTGGAGACTGAGGAGGTATACATGCAGCTCAACCAAAGTGAAATTATGGAAACAGAAACAGGAGATGACTTAGACGATCATTGGGAACACAACAGTATCAAAATGCTGTTAAACCTATACCTACAGAACATTGACAAGTTTCGAAGTCCAAAAGTCAAGAAAAAGAATGTGTGGGTAGACATAGCCAATGCAGTTGGTAAAGGCCCAGAGTGCTGTGATAAGAAATTTCGGAATTTAAAACAAACATACATTAGATTACTCAAAAAGAGAAATAGGAATGAAGTTGTAGTAGTCAAATGGCCTTATTTTGATGTTTTTGAGCAGATTTACAATGTGAATGGAGAGTATCAGCCTGAGATTCAGCAGAGAATACAAGATGGTACTACAGAGAGTGTGACCAAAGCCTTATTGTCTATGGCTGAGCCGTCAACTTATGAACCAGAGATACCAGAAAATGGAGAAACATCAAATGGACAAAGTGAAGAGTCTAAAAGAAAGTTGAACAGGAGACGGTACACAGACTTTAGGAAAATAACATTAGAAATGAGAAATAGGCAGCGAACTGTAGAAGAAAAATTAGATAGACTAATAAATATAGTACAAGAATCAAATAGCATACAGAGAGAAAGAAATAGACTGTTCCAACAGTTTCTTGATAGTTTACATCAAAATACTTGAATATGTTATCTAAGCTTTTATATTTTTTAAACATTGTGAAGAAGTAACAGGTAATTGGAATTATATTGTGCCAGCTGTACTGGTCAATAGAATGTTTGAAGATACTGAATGTATGACTAATGTGAATTTAATTAATATTTTTCTAATAATAAATTTTGTTATTAAATGACTTCATTTTAGTTGTTATTCAAGGATTGTCCCATGCGCTAAGGCCCATTTTCCTCTTCAAATACATTATCCTGTAAGTAAAGTTGTCTTATTAGTTAGGTACCTAACTATGCAATATTATGAGACAGCTAGCTATTTTATACTTTATTTACCTAAATATAGAAAAAAAAATGTATAATGCCAACTGGAATGGTTCTCTTTAAATAATAAAGGCATAAATTGTACAGATCTTCCAACCCCTTCAACAATACGGGGTTTTGAATTAATTCATATAACTACATCACAATTATTTTTCAACAAAGTTCAAGAAATTAGACCACAAAATTCCAGAAATTAGACCAAGGTATCATTTTCGGTATCATCGGTAGAAATCTTGGCTTATGGAAAACATTCGTCACGTGCGAAGTCCACTGACTTACGTGACTACTATCAAATCGATCGCAGCGCGCGCGTTATAGAAAAGTGAACTAAATGGGGACACCCGCGGAATGACGTATTTTATTACAGGTATTTTTAATTAAAACAAGTTCAACATGTTTTTCAAAATATCTAATTGGCAAATATTGGCAAATCTTATGTCCCCAAATAATGTGGTCACCAGGCGGCGTTGTCATCATTTACACAACGTATGACAAGTGGCGATACTTCTTAGTTATTTTTTCCGCAATTATTATACATTTTTAAATATGGAGCCTTCAACGCGCCCGCCCCCTTCAAATCACCAAACGCCCCCAAGTAGGGTGCCCCGTTGGGAATCCTTGTCCTTGATCTAGATCAAGTTATAAAATCATCAGTAAAAAATACAAAACTACAAATGTTCGCTGTCGAGTAAATAAGTTATAATAACACACCTTCTATTAATAGCATCACAAAATTCCTAAGTACATGGTGTTGCCAATTTTCTAAATACACGACCACTTCATTACCACTGAAAACCTGCGATTCTGAACAGTACTAAACTCGCAGTTATCACTGAAGTTGTATTGAAGCTATTTGTGCTTTAATTTGTAGAGGGTATTACTGTAAAATTGACTATTGTTTCCATTGATTTACGATCTAAAGTGTGTTTAAAGGGCATAGTGAAGAAAGTTGTAGGTGAGTTTAGGGTGAATACTTTTTTCTTGTATGATGAGGTGTCTATTTCACTTACCAAGTCATTTTGCCTTGGGTCAATTTCGAGCACTGATGCCAGCCATACACGATCCACTTTATCGTAAATTAATGGTGTTTGCACAGCTATTAGAATTAGACTTGTCATGCACTCTGATAGCCACACTTACACCGCAAGCCACTTCCCGGTAACGGTAACCTGGATCGTGTATAGCTGGCATAAAACACGGCGTGGCCAAGTCGTAGGTGCGCACAATTTTTGTCTAGAAAATGCACTATAGCAACATTTAACTCCAAGCAGTAGCTCAACGAGCGTCCGAGAAATGCCAAGTTTTTTCTCTGATAGTTCTTGGTCTTATCTAAGTATATTTGGCTCAAAAGCAGGAAATTCGTTCAGGAAAGTCATTTACAGTTGTTATTGCATCATGCAACGGCATTCCCATTTCAGGCGGTTTCACGACTCGTCCCCTAATACACCTAATTTTATACAGTAGGTAAAAATAATAACGCCAAGTCCAAGGCTAATTTAATTTACAGCTTGATATCGGAAGTATAATTTATCGATTTAGACTCAAATTACAACTCATATTTTGTTGTTCTTCTTTTTTGTTCCTCTGTAAACCGTCTCGGGATTTGTTTCATCCTTTCTTTGTACTTCCTCTCCCTCTCCATCTATCAATTCTACTCTCTGATGAGCAAGAAAGAGAGAGAAGTAACCTTTCTTTAGTTTTTACCCACCTATGGTCAATCTAAAAGATGATTATAACTATTTAGAGCCCACCACGTTTATTAAACGCGCCATTGACGCGCGTTTGTAGCGATACAGACGCTATGCAAACGCGCGTTTGACGTTTTTTATCGCGACAACAAACTGCTCTGTTTGACAAAAGCGCGCCGTCGACGAGGCTCTTAGATATTCTGCACATGCATTTCATAAGACTTAAATTACTAATATAATTACTACTATAAAATAAAATTTTAGGCGTGTTTACTCAATCACTTGAGGAAATGGGGCCACTCACGATAATACAGCAAATAATCGAGGGGTGACAAAGAGATGTTTGCCAAGTATGTCAGTAAGGTCAGATAGACTTGCCAAGCATTTAACCCTAGAACCTGTAGATTTAGCGCTTGAGTTTTCTGTTTGTAGTTATAGATCATTGTTCCTTTTGAGGTGGATCTTCTTTAAATAGTTAAAGCTGAATAGGCTTTAGATTTAGGCCTAACTTATTCAAGGTGTAGCAAGGCCTTTCCAATTGCTTAAGTCTTTTAAAGATTAAAAGATTTACGAAAGGAAGTCTCGAGTTTAAGTGATAAAAGTATGAAAGTGCTTAAAGCTATAACGTCTATAGAATTAATAACAGCTCCTTGAATAGTCCTCGTATTGGTACAAAAAAAAAACTGAACAATTTGAAATACATCTTCTAAGTAATTAGTCTAATTATCTAAGTATCCAATTAAGATACATAGATAAGTAATTTATATATGTTTGGACACGCCTAAAAGGGTCAAATACCTCAAAGAACTTCATTATCCGCCCTAATCTAAGTTGTTATCCACAAATGAGTTTGTTTGTCCATTTGGACCATAGCTATTATTCCATTAGTCGTAATCCGAGACAATTTACCTAGTTCGTTTCTAAGCTAGTGGTCTAGTGGTGCTTCAAGCGGATTGACGAAGCCGTGCATCTTTAGAAACAAAACAGTTTTTTTTCTGTGTTGCTTTATTTTGTGCTGTAAGTGAGATTATGTTTTTTTCTGCTTTTAATCTAAGGAGCCATGATAGATATTTTGTAATTTTCTTTGTCTACGTACTTTTAGGAAAGTCATTCACGTTGAATTTAAATTCAATTCTTTCCTGTCCTTACTCGATTTCTATTCATTTGGGTCGGCACAAAATGTCTTCTTCCTATGACTCGTTATCTCAGAAGCCCTATTTATCATCCTACACACAGTCCAGCCATCGTTTATTTCTCCGTAATTTATAACAATGATGATCTCAATTCTGGAATAAGTGCTTTATCATTTTGTATTGTGCTCAAAGACAATTTTAGCATACGCTAAAGGTCTTTGCCCTGTAAATGCTTTCCATCTTAAGATATACTACTTTTCTGATGCTGGATGCCCATCAATTACATCAGCCAGTTCATTTTGTTCGTACCAAACTCGCCTTGTTGCATTGCACTGTCTTCAAATCAGGTTCTCGAAGCAAAAAGCTGCTTGCATCGCCCGCTGACTTTCGGGAATCGCCGAATTTATCTTGCAATGCGTTTAAATTATTTTTTCGAAGAGATTTTTTGTTTTATTGCATACGTACGCACAAGCTTTATATAAGCGTCTGCCACTTTGGTGCATCTGCAGTCGTATTTTCGCGTCAGAGTTATAAACATCGAAGTCTTTGAGAAAGTGAGTGGTATAATAGAAAGAAATTTAGTTTAGAAAGTTGATTAGGCCCTTTATAGTTCAGAATTTGAATCGTTGCGTGTTATAATGCCAGTCAAAAATTGAAGCAAAAAATCTCGTTAAACGGCCAGGTGTATCTACCTCTGTATGAATAATCACCCTTATTAGGGGTGTTTGCGCACAATAACTCTTCACCCATGCTTAAGTTGACCTCATTCCCGAACCACGTGGAAACAGCGTAAAATTCGCAGTCCACGCTATCAGGGTGACATTTTTAGCACGCCAAGGATAGGAGCCGAGAATAGAATATGTTACCTACTGTATCTATTCCAGAATTTAGTACCGCTATACGGCAAGCTTAGCGAGCAGGATCGTTAGTGCTAAAACGTGCCCCGGTGGGTACAGGAGTGCTTGTGACGTAACGGAACACTGCGGGATTTTTTTGTGTATTTGGTACGTTTTTTTTGTGTTTTTAATCTGCTTATTAGGTACGGGTTTTGTGGGTTAGTGTCTAGTTGGATCAGATTAGGGTTTCAGCAGTTTGTGGGACGAATTCGATCAGTGTTTAGTCTTGATTCTTGTTTATTTATTTATTAACTATGGATAAATTTCAGCTAAAATAAATCAGAGCAAAAATAGTATATGAGATTGACAGCCTATTAAAAGTCTTCACTTTTTCCAATGTGTTACTATTTCGTTTGATTTGATAGCGGTAAATAGTTGTATCTTTAGTTTAGTTCGAAGTTATAAAATTTAGGAACGATTTGCCTGCATTTTAAAAGCCACCAGAACTTTTATCAGGCCTTTATGTTTGGTATAGACTGTGGTTACCTATCTGACCTAGTGTGGGACCGTCGTACTGCGGTATTCGAGTTGCCTATAGCGGCATGCTTCGTCGAAATAAATAACTAATGATTTTGGCGACACTGAATAGTCTCTGTTCCTGCATGTTTGGTATAAAACTGGTTACTTTTAGTCAGGTGTGCTTCAAAGTGTATATTATGTATATTATCGCTTACTATAAAGAGTAGTGAGATAATGTTCAAATGCAAGCATATCGCTAAATAGTAAAAAAAATCAAATCTGACAGTCCATTCCGCCCAAACAATAGACACATTCATTTGATGTATTTCTGCACCAAAAAAGGTATAGAACAGCATAAAAAAATATTTTTCAAATGTGGGCAAAAGACATGTTGTTTTGGCTTCCTTAGGGGTGTTTTGATGCGATTTCTAGACACAGAAAAATGTTTATTTTACACATACGTCCATTATAAAATAAACAAAGTAGAATTGTTTATTTTTTTCTCACTATTATCTGTGCTGTGGAATGCATTACCGTTTAGTGCATGAAACAAGTGATGGTGTAAGGAAGTACACACTGCCATAATTTCTTCACGCCTATAATAATATAGATCTATTGTAAATTGACCAAAAATTGGTATAGTAGTTTACTTGCTCTATCTTCAAGGAAGTAACAGGTGAATAATGACTTACTTTGGGACTTCAAAATCATTCTAGGATTTTATTGGACGGTTTTATGCACATTTTTCTTTCATTTTTGAAGTCCTGTGCTCATTACACTTTTATAAGTTCATCCTAAATATTAACAATGCCAGGTGTCCCACCTCTTTTCGTGTCCATCCTGCCCAACCCTCTGCACCTTCCAGAATTTGAACGAGGTAAACGACATAGTATCTCTCTGCGAGATCGAGTCAGAAATTAGGAGATTCGTAGACGAACCAAAGTTGCCGACTAGTCCAGCGAATTAGCAGTTGAAGTGGTAGTGGGCAGGCCACATAGCACGCAGGACCGATGGTTGATGGGGCTGTAAGGTTCTCGAATGGAGACCACGCACCGGCAAGCACAGCGTAGGACTTCCACCTACAAGGTGGACAGACGATCTTATGAAGACCACAGGATCACGTTGGATGCAAGCCGCTTCCAACCGGTCTTATTAGAAATCTACGGGGGAGGCCTATATTCAGCAGTGGACGTCCTACGACTGATATGATGATGAAACGACATAGATGTGTGGGGGTGACAAAGTATCACAATTTGAGGCTATCGACACCATTCACTTTTTTTTTTCCAGAATTCCGTACCTCCAAGTCGAATCTCTCCAAGTCTAAGGAGAAGATCTCTCCTGACGGCGCGGAAGAGAAGCTGCTTCCTAAGGAGGAGGAGGCCAAGATCGTGACCAGGGTCGACATGGCCGATGCCAAGTATGTGGTGGAGGACCACAGGAATGGCGACGCCAAGATTGAACTGGATGCTAACAAGCGGGTGAGTTAGCAACTTATAGTATTGACTAGCTGACCCGGCAAACTTCGTACCGCCTCATGATCAATAAATAAAAAAGCTGAACGACTGATTTCGGAACAAAAACGGGACGAACATCAAAATATTTGTGAGGGAGGAATAGTTTCTAGGGTTAAACGAAATTATTGCTTTTACTATATTCCTAATATTTTTATCACATTCACTCAACTTTTAAACCTTCCCTGGACTTCCAAAAAGTGTCTATGATCGCTGGATGAGAGTTGCCGGTAATCGAGTGTAATGGTGTGTGATTGGAGAGGCCTATGTCCAGCAGTGGACTGATTTAAGCAGATGATGATGATGGTCGTAGCTTCATTTTTTTTTATTTCATGGAGCGATTGCTATTGTCTGATGATGCTGATGACTTTAGCTTATCTTTTATTTTTTAACGGAGTAATGCTTTGACTGTTCAAAAAGTTCTTGTCACTGGTTTTTTTTAAGTATTTAATTGCTTTTGAGTTCAAGTCGATAACCGCGTTTTCATATCTCGTCTAGATTGCTCGTAGTGTGAGTGTTAGTGGCCGAGTTGTAACGGGTTTTACTTAATACGAGTTGTGTGATGGTATCCAGGCACACATTAGCACAGTAATCTTATAATGATCCCACACTGGACTCACAGGTCTGTAGAGAGAATAGGTTGTAATTCACCTCGCCACGGCCCAGTCTTGGTTGACAGACTGTTTAATTTGTTTTAATTATTTCATCAAAGTTATGAAATAAGTTAAAAATACATCGCTGCATCGTGAGGAAACCTCCATGTCCTAGAAATGATAAAATCGAGGTGATCCGACATCCCCCAAACCCGTGTGACCTAAATGCTTGACAATCAAATTAATGTACCTACCTAGACAGTTTCAACTGTCTACGAATTTGTTAGTTTTAGTTCAATTGAGTCAATTTGAGTCTAACTGCTCTCGAAATATCGTGTGCTGTTACATCAGACAAATTCGAGCTAATTGTTGATCGAATTGTGTCTACTCAAATTGGTTTATTGAGGGATTTTTCGTTTGGTTATTGTTTTACATTGTATACTTGTATAGTAAAATGTTACTTTCCAAGTTCCTTTATTGCTTCCGCCTATATTGTTCCCACCGCTGGGGAGCTGGGACCCAATGCTCTTTTGAGATAGAATGGGCTGAGCGTGGAGCACAGATAGAACGTTTATTTGTGTATAAAATAATAAAGAAAACGCTTAAAATTTCTGAATTACTGCCGTGGTCATATTTAAATAACAATGGGTTAAAATTTCTACGTGACACATAAATATTAAAATTTGTTGCAGTCAAAGTGCTTAACCCGTTATTATGCATAATAACTAGTAATTATGTACAATCACTAAACTTACTAGTGAAAGTGATAAATTATACACTTTGACTAGTTATTATTCATAATATCTGGTCGATGTTAGTTATAGTAATAAATACGGTTAGACCAGCTGACGTCACTTGGGTAAAGTCTGCATAATCACTCAAATATATTTGAATACAAGGTTTACCCAACCGTGAAAACGAAGGAGCTTCGGGCACCCCGACAAGGATAGTTTAGTTTTAGCCCATTCCCTGTCCCATGAATCACATGTGGTTCAGGACTATTGTTTAGGTATTGTGTCTGCTGCGCGAACAGTGAAACTGTTAAGGATAAAATTAAAGAAAATTTCAATGTTGGGTCCTCTGGAGTTTGATTGTTTGCCTTCACGATTGGAATTGTTATTAGGAGAACTTGGGATCCTCGGCACTTGTGGACACCCCGAATGTAGCATTCGCACCACGCCGAAATACCGTGATGGCTTTCTGCTACACAGGGAAGACCTGGATGAGAGGTCTGACGAGTTACGCGATAAAAAATAAGATGTTCACCTTGATCTAGGCAGCCAACTGTAAGGATATATGCAAAGTACGTACCTCAGACTGTAAACTGACACTCTTTAAACTTCCACCTTTCGAATGTCCATGAGCTGACGATGGGGCCAGGGTTCACACATATAGATGAGATACTATCACTTTCACTAAATTGACTAGTTATTATGTACAATAACTAGATTTTTTACTTTGACTGTAACATATTAATATAACAAATTAGCACGGCCAATTACCAATGAATGTGTCATTTTGGCTTGGACATATAAACAAACAATTGAAGTACTGTTGCCATAATCGAGTAGGCAAAGAGTTTCTACAAAATATATCATTGCTTTTAGCAGTCTCTTTAAAATAATTTTATCTCAGCAAATAATTGTTTTCTGCTCAAAATGATGTTTGGACTCAATATGAGATCAGATGTATCAGATTATTTATTTTATTATAATCGTATTTTTTATAAGAGCTCTCTAAGTTTTCATAAGGAAGAGTCCGATGATGAATTACCGGTTCGTATTATTTGAAATGATTTTAAATACCTTTCAAAATTATTATGGATTGCAAATTTTATATAAATACCTGATTACCTACAAAATGGTCTCAAATACGTTTGGAAACTGATTGGAAAACCAAAGTTGGGAAACCGTGGGAAGATTACACTTTTACAAAATGTTTTTCAACATTTTCTGTTCTGTGTCAAGTTTATCTCATATCTTTTAATTCAAAATCTGTTAACTGAAATCCATGTTATCTTGCTGAACAATCATGTCCTTCAGATAGCAAGAGAATATCTTCTGTAACTCATAATGTTGAAAAAACATAATACTTGGAATGTAATATATGAAACACAAGAAAACCAAAGCTATTGTTCGTATCTGTGTTACCGCTAAGATCTTGTAAACTATTAAATAGATTTTGATGTGGTGTTCATCGTCTCATAGAGCATTTATTACGGTAACATTAACATTACTGAATGTATATATAGTCTTGTTCTCGAGTCTTGTTGTCGATCGAGTAGAGATCGTGAATCGGCAAACGTAGGGTGGGGCCAACGACCATTTTATATCTAGACTCCTAATCACAGGCGACCGATGTCTGTCAACACATTAGGCAAAAAAGTCTTAAGTTCGTATTAGTTTCGACCACTCCTGTGAGTCCCCTCGTCGCACTGACATTGAGTTAGTCAATCAGAACGCAGTACCCCGTCCCCCTCGCTTACGTCGTACCTCAGCGACTTGGCAGAAAATTTTCGTTAGTCAGATCGTGCATGAGGCGTCTAGATATAAATGGTCGTTGGGTGGGACGTACTCTAGGGTTGAGGGACTGTCTAAGCAAGATTCCGTGTCACTGAAACCCAAAGTCCCTCAAACGTAGTCCCTCCCATGTCGGGAGGATTCATTTGATTATATTACCACCCACAAAAAAAGGGAGAGACGTCTCTTTAGGCGAGGTGGAGACATGATCCTCTCAAGGTGGCCTGTAACGATTGGATGCGAGTAGCCGGTGATCGAGCGAAATGGCGTGCGATTGGAGAGGCTAATTGCCAGCAGTCAACTACTAAAGGCTTGCGATCATGACGATCTTACATTTGGCACATAAAAAAGTAAAGTATTGACTATTTGTAACCGTGATAATCAAGAGCAAATTTTTAGTTTATAAAAAAGTTATAAAAAACATCCAATTCAGATCGTCATTGAAGAGAACGATTAAAAATGATAACTGAGCTCGACCTAGATTGTCGTTATTACCGCTCAGCTCGATACCAATGTTATAATTACTTGAATACAGTACTTTGTTGTTTCTTGAAGATTAATTTGTACGCTGACTGTGGGATGGAAAATTAAATGGCTTTCTAATTAAAGTAAGCCAGCCTCTGATTCGCATGTTTTATGACTCGACAGAACATAGAGATTTGTTAATAACTACTTGTATCCCGCAGTTTTAACAGAGACTTGGGTCACCAGTTTTTCTCAAAAATTGGCCTATCCAATGTTCGCAAAAACTTAAAATGGTGGGAGACAATTAGGGCTATCCGCCATACAAAAATTTCCAAACCTCTTTTCAAATCTGACTTTGCTAAGTAAGATATGAAAGAATGATTTTAATGTATTAAACAAAAAGCCTTCAAGAATAAATGTACTGAGTGGTGGTAAATTCACATCAAAATCCGTAGCGTATTTTAAAAGACCAACGGCAATTAATACGATCGCACAGACATTACAACTATTAAACCTAAAAAAATTTGATAAGCGACCGCACAGAGGGGTGCTAAGACAGGAAACCTCCACGTGCGCCCGTGGACTGGAGTTCCCTCTCGGATACGTCCGGGGGGAAGACCAGTTTTTCGGGCCGGTGCACCCTGGGATGCGGGCAAAAACTCTCCTTAGGCACTGTGTGCCTAAGGGGTTTCTTTGCCCGTATGCAAATAGCCTGTCGGGTGGACGCTCCAACGCGTGTCCCTATGAACAGCAGAGGGCACAGCGGCGGAGCGGGCTTGCGGACGGTGAGTAATGGGTATGCTCGCCGGCCGACCAAGGACCAAGCCCGGGTCGGTGGCGCGTCGTGTTTCACGCGTCACCGACGGGGCCCCTTATGGGGCCAAATGCCTGCCGGGGTCGCGGATTTTTCTTAATCCAGGATACCGTGTCCCCGGAACGTAAAGGGCATCCGACGGAACACGGGTGGATTTTAGTCAGTAAGAGTCTGATAGTAACATAAAAACCGGTTATACACATAAAAAATTGATACAATAGCCTTTTCCCTATTAGTTCCCGTTTACAATAATGAATTCCTTTACAGCAATTCTCCGGGTTAACTAAGGAAGAGCTGCTCAAATATGCCGAGGATCCGTTCTGGGTGAACCTCCGCTGGGCGATGTTCATCTTGTTCTGGGCTCTGTGGCTGTGCATGCTGGCTGGCGCCATCACCATCATCGTCAGGGCCCCGAAGTGTGCCCCACCGGAGCCTAAGACCTGGTATGTTGGGTGTTTAGTATGACTTCTGCCCTTTTTCCATTTTTGTTTAGGATTGATACTGGTTTTTCATTTTGACTAGTACGCAAGCTTGTTTAGACAGGTCCATATAATGCTGTGTATTCACAATATGACATGTAAATTGCAAAAAAAAAACAAGAAAATGGTTTTCAAAGTTACTGACCTTTATGAAGTTTATTTTGGTGTACCTGCCCTAATCTAATTTTACTGGAGTTCGGCGCAACACGTTTTCCCCTCCCATTCTCCCCTATCAGACGTCACAGCATGATTTCTCCTCCATTTTAAGTTTTGCGTTCTAAAACATACATAAATGTAGGGATATGGACTCAGAGTAAAACACCATGTTTTATCAGCTCTTTAATTTATTTTTAAATTATATTGATACTTGATATTTTACTCTTTTTCTCTCTCGCCTGATACATTCACCCCTTTATCTCATTCTTATATTGACTTTCCCCACAAAGGGCATACCATCAGGCTAAATTGTGGCAAACGCGAAACTATCGTTAAATATGGAGTTTCTTGCCGGTTCTTCTCCATGGAAACGACCAACCCCAACCGAGCACAAGCCTGGTTACAACAACACAGGAACAAGCCTGGTTTTAAGACGTTGTAATACCCTCCTGTTGTCGACGTTTTATAAGTCGTTTTATAAGGCCCTATGAGGCATAAAAACATTTGATTTTGAAAATAATAAAAAATATTCTATCTGCCTAGGTTTGAGAAAGGCCCCTTGGTGGACTTAGAAGACACAGACTACACAATCGCTCAGGACAGTCTTCCGTTGATGCAGAGCTTCAAAGTTCAGGGTATCTTCATCGACGTGCCTACCTACGATATAGACTCTGTTCCTACTGCTAAGCAGAGTTTCGAAGCATTTGTCAAGAAGGCTAAGGAATACGGTATCAAGTAAGTATTGAGTTTTTGTGACTTTTAAACCAGGTATAAGATTTTTTTAGGTGTTTGAAATTATGGCGTGGTAAGTATTTTTGTTGGCCAAATATTGTGTAAAGGAATTGACAAAACAGAAAAGAAATCTTGTCTTATCTTATGTAGGTATTTATGTATACATTTGTGTTACATGTATTCCCAATTTCCGTTGAAATACTACTACGCGACGTCAGTAACAACCCTAATTTTCTGGTCAGACGCCATTTTAGAAAGGTAATGAGACAAGAAAGTTTCTTTTGTAATTTGCCAACTAAATGTTGTAAATTTATTTAGATGAAAGACAAGGGAAGTTTTAAGAAGACTTAAATTCAGACACTTTATGACTCTTAATTTTTCCAAGATAATTATGATGAGTTTTATAACAAACTTGTATTCACTAGATTCAGTCGTTCATTTTCTATTAGAAAAGTATCAATTCTAAGTGGTGACCATCGTTAATTTCTAACAATAAGCACTTACTGAGGGAGTGGTGTAAATTTTTCGACCTCATCCCACCAGCCCCCTTCTATCATCGCACATCTAGACGCATGGCAAATTACCATCCCTACCTCATTGCTATACCACCAATTCGCACTAAGCGTTTCCAAACGTCTTTTATAATGCGGACAGCGAAGGAGTGGAACTCTCTGCCTGCGTCGTGTGTTTCCGACCACATACAACCCTAATCTCTTCAAAGTTAGAGTGAACAGGCTTCTCCTGGGTAAGCTCGCTCCATCGTCGACCTTGTCTTAGTCCCTCCTAGAGCAAACCCATTACACATAAAAAACAAAAAAAAAAACTAAAGTTCGATATCTCCAAAACCAATCAGTTTGTCGGGGTTAAAATTGTTGCAAATAAGGTCTAGTATCATTCATTTCAAGGAATGCATCGAATTACAAATCACCCTGTATACTTTGGTATCGCCTATTTAGTCACTAAATCATGTGCGAATTGTGGATCTGCTGCTTATTTTTTTACTAAAAGAAAAACAAGGCGGGAGTGTTGCGACCCAGTATTTGATTTGATGGCCATACCGGGTCGCGACCCGGCAAATGGGAAACGCTGCCCTTACTAAACCTAAATAATGATTTACAGGGTGATCGTAGACCTGATTCCCAACTACGTGTCTCTGGAGCACTTATGGTTCAAGCTGAGTGAGAACAAGACTGAAGGTTATGACAACTACTTCGTCTGGAAGGAGGGCACCGACTTCGATGAAGCTGGCAAGACTAGGAAACCGCCTAACAACTGGGTGAGTTTAAATACTTATCCTAATAACACTTATACTTCATCATCATCATCACGTTTAGCGCAGTGGTTGAGTGATCGACTGCTGCGCAGCGTGTCGCGGGTTCGATCCCCGCACAGAACAAACATTTATATGGCCTGCAGATAGTTGTACCGGGTCTGGGTGTTTGTGTATGTGAGTTTCAATGTTTATAAACGCACCCACGATACATGAGAAATTCCTAGTGTGGGCCAACGCCAACAAAGAAAAAAAAAAGACAAAAGATTATTATCAGCCTTTAATGTCCCCACTGCTGGGACACAGGCCTCCTCTCTGAGAGGGAGTGGGCCATAATCCACCACGCGGGTCCAGTGCGGGTTGGTAAAGGTTCACGCGCAAGCCGGTTACCTCATGATGTTTTTCTTCATGTTACAACTCTGCAACAATTTTAGTTTTGGGGCACCCTGAGGTTCAGTTTGGTTTGGTTCCTTTACCTAACCTTACAGAGAGAAATAGGATACGCCTTGGCTTGGTTATTTTTTGCACATTTTTAACTAATCAATTTATTTGATTCGTAGGTAGCTGACTTACTAATTTTGTGGCCATTGTAGTTTTTTAGTGGACACTACTGCTATTAAATAGAAGCCGCTTTAAATAGCACCCTTATAAATCAACCTACGGGGAATAAGTGACTAAAGAATTTTCTCAATCACAGGTTTCAACCCTAAACACATCAGCGTGGACCTGGAGCGAGACGCGCAAGGCGCACTACCTGCATCAGTACGAGGAGAGCCAGCCCGACCTGAACTTCAACAATGAGGAGGTCGTCAAGGAGTTCGAGAAGATTCTACAGCTCTGGATGAAGGCTGGAGCTGCTGGTGTTAGGTATGTCCTGTCCATGGCTGAATGAGGCTTTAAGAACATTGATTAAGGTACATTTTCGTATGAAGAGTGACTGAGATAAGACTAAGTTCGCTCTAAAGGTACATACTCCCTCACCAGTAGCATCCGCGTGCAATGTAACATTACGGACCTCCCCGATTGACGAATATTCGCGTGTAATGTAACGCTTGCTGCCCGCCGGACACATTTAATTACAAGTAGTGCGCATTTATGTTACAAGTTGGATCAAGGTATTGCATATCGAAATACAACAAGTATTCGTTTGCTAAAACTTTTGTGACATTTAACTTTTTGCCCACAAAGGAATTTCTCTCGTGTCGTAGGTCCCTTTACAAACATTGATTTCACGTTCATGAACAGCCAGACTAGACAACTTATAGATCATACAAATATTTTGTTAAGTGCGGGAATCTTGTTTTCTGTCTCACTGTATTCATTCGTAACTTCTACTACTTAAAAAATGTTTTTGTTTTACCTGTGTACTTAACACCGTCATTTCCATCCACAGGTTAAACAAAGTCCGTCAGCTACTAGTCAACTCCACGTTCAAGGATGATCTACCAGCTACTGGTAGCGGGAGGGACCTGGCGGCCGACCATACTTACTACTCGTACTGGCAACACAAATACACCAGCGACCAACCACGGTTGTTCGAGCTTCTCGACAGTTGGGCGAAGCTTGTCGATGCTGCTAGCGAGGAACCTGGTACTGGTGAGTAGGGAACTGATGCCCGTCTTCTATATTTTCGGCATATAGAACACCGGTAACATAAGGCCCTTTTTTACGTGGTAAACTCATCAAATGAGTCCTCCCACCTAGGGTAGGACGGGAAGGACTGTCAGACTTGTACTGACTAAAATCCACGGTGTCCTTCAATAGCCCTTTACGTTCCGAAGCCACCGTTACCTGATAAGACAACCCCGCGATCACAGCAGGATTTGGTCCGCGGCCCCCCTCCCCCCCCATATTGCTGACAACCCCTTGAGGTGCGCGTGGAACACGACCAGGGCATGGTCGAGTCGCCTACTACTCGCAGTTAGCATGCCGGTGGCCGGAAATACCGACATAAGGCCTTAGGTTAGGGTTTTGTTCGTCTGAATAAAAAAAACTGTATCGGACTGATCACTCGTGTATCCATCTGTCAGTTTGTCGCATGCAATTTTTTCTGAATCTACTAGACCGATTAAATTGAAATATCCTTATGCATTTTTTTTCAAAAACCAAAAAAGACTAAAATTGACCACTCCTCCCCCCTAAACTACTTTTCTTCGTTCTTTGCCTGTAGATTACAGGAGTGTATAATTTGAAAATAACATATTACAAATTAGTATTCGTTCGGAACCTTTTGCATGGAACCCGTCTCGCACTTGGCCGTTTTTATACACATTAACGTGCAAATCACAAAAGTACATATTTAAAGTCACCTATTCCATAGGTTCAACAGTATTCACCATCAAGGAAGATGGCGCTCGCCCGGAACTGTTCCTGGTTAAAAACCTGACGTCTTTGCGTCCACCCACTGCGCAGACCATCTTCGTCGGAGAGAATGTTACGGCTGCTGCCGCTGATATCAACAAGAGGATTAAGAACAAAAAATGGCCGGCGATGCAGGTTGGTGAATGTTTTTTTTTTATTTTCTTTTTAATAGGTATTTTTATTTTATTTAAAACTAGTGATCGCTAAGTTTATTGCTCATAATTAGACAACTAGGTATTGCTTCTCTATGAGATAGCAGTGTTTTATTACAGTCAAAAGCTGTTCTTTATGGCCTATCCCAGAAGTGGGATAGCTTTATTTTCATAAAAAAAAATTCCCACAATAGAGAATTCACTACGACCCAGGAGAAATTCCTAGTGTGGGGCAAAGTTATAAAAGAAAAAGAAAATCTCGTTATAATTATCATGGGTTAGAACCAAATACGTTGCTTTCTCGCGGAAGTATAACACACAGCGGAGCGGTCATTCGCTTAGCTTCTGCGCCAACCTTGTAGTTAGTTTTATCATGAGTAATTTCTTCGTAAAATTCTTAACTGTCAGCAAATTAACTACTATCATTTGTTCACAGTTGAGTACATCGGCGGACGCTGAGGTCGAGTTCGCGGCATTTGAGTTGCTGTTACCAGTGGCGCCTGTCCTCAGTTTGCACCAGTTAGAGAAGGAAGCTAATACAACGGTGAGTTATAAGACCTTTTTTAGCATGATAAATGAGTTTTTGAGGTGCGCGTGGAACAAAACGTGCCGTCGACCCGGGCATGGTCCATGATCCTGCGGCTTGGTCGTGAGGTGGACGCTGTCCTCTCCCTCACGCGTCCCGCCTCCTCTTTCGCTAGCATGACTGAAAACTATTTAACTCAGTCAGTTCACTGACGGTGTCTGTAGGGCTAAACGTTGGCGAGGGTTGTGGGAATGTTTAATAGAGTGATTGCCAACTTGAAACGCAAATGGTAATTGAAGGAATTTGGTGGGTTTTAGTTACCATGTGCCGAAGCACAAGACGCGTTGCGGCGTCACACCGCAGAGATTTCGCCGTTGCGTCGCACTGGTACGGTAAAATCTTAGGCCGCTGCCTCGAATCTTGCGGAATCGAGCTGGAGCGGCAGGATGTTATACGTATAATCAAATGGACCGACCCTCGAAAACAGCGGCGCGGCAGCGGGCAGCGAGCGGTGTACTTTGATAAGCGGAGACCGCCCGCGCGTCTGCGCTGTAGTGTTTTGCCCACAATAAATGGAGCGTTAGGAATAATTTTGAATCAAAAAGATGTTGCCGCCATTGTTCAGACGTTTCGTTTGCGAATAAAAACAAATATCTCGACGACAAAATCACGAACACAACATTACGCGGCTATAGTGACGCGCGATCTGCCCGCTAGTTTCGAGAACGGATCTGCGACAGACGCCGCTCCCGCGCCGCCGCCCCGCTGTCCGCAAGATTCGAGGCAGCGGCCTTAGCGATGCAGCACCGCAACCCGTCGTATGCTCCGGCAGAACGAGTCTGACACACTAGAGCACTCCATCCAGACGAAAATTTGATAGAATTAGAAGTTATTTATGTTAATTATTATTATTTACTAATAACAAAGCCCAATAAGAACGATTCACCGTTCTTATTGCAACAGTGAATTCAGGTTTGTTTTAGCGTCTGGATCTTAGCCAGAAAATATTGTGGAGTGCATTAAGTTTGTATTTCTGCTGCTTGATGGTAATCATGAGGAAACCGGCATGTCCTAGAACTTTTCGACGACTTAAACACATCTACTAACCCGCACTGGGCCCGCGAGGTGCATAACAGTTCACTTTCTCTCACTGAGGAGGCTTGTATTCTAGCAGTAGGGACATGATGGCTAGACTCAGTCCTATTATATGGCACTAAGTGTCTAAACACACTATGCTGAAGTTCGGTTAGATTACCGACAAAGATCCGGGGGCGGGGAGCAGCAGGGAGCCGCACGCGCCGAATTATAATGTGTGGTCACAGAATAAGTTGCCGCTGAACTTACGCCCGACCGAAGTTAGGCTGTACGCTATGACGCGACGTAATTTTGGTATAGTGTGTCGTCAGTAATTCAAATAGCTTTGCAGGCGTAATTGTGCTGAACTTCGGTCGCGTAACTTCGGCATAGTGTGTTTAGACACTTAATCATAACTATGAAAACGGAGGTATCCTGTAGCTCGCCCATGCTATTCCAAGAAATACGGGCGTCATGTAATATTCTGGCTATTTTCAGGAGGAAGATCTGTCCCACCTGGTGACTCTGCGAGAAGACGCGAGTGTTCAACACGGCGAGACTGCTGTGCTAGGCGTGCCTGCTCTCAACTCCACTGGGAACTCGCTACTAGCAGTAGCCAGGTATGTACCTTTGTGTCGAACTAGAAATAAGGAAGAGATTGCACCTGTGTAGAATGTCCTAGGGCCTAGGCTGATCTCCTGTAACATTGGCTGTCATGTAAGAAATCGGTCAGAAGTATTTTTTTGTATCATTGCCCCACAGTAGTATTTTTTACTATAATTTAGGTGCATTCACCAACATTTAATCTCACGTTCTCGAACAGGTGGCCTACCATGACGTCATAAAGCCAGAGTAGCCAACCAAACTAGTTGTCCTGTGACAACTAATTATCTGAAATTCAGACATATATTTGTTTCGTGCGGGAATCGAAGTCGCGACACGCAGCACAGCAGCCAATCGCTCAGCCACTGCGCCGTACCGCTAGGTATTTGTCTTCCCGCGGGTCTGCCTTAAAAAGTCACCGCGGCCCTGGGCATGTGAACGAACATCGTGGTTCTTGATCAGTAACAATCTGACAGTAGCATTCGCTTTCGCGAATATGAATTCCAAATTTATATTTATCGAATTCTTTCAACTCCAGGCACAAATCCGGTCACACGGGCTACCTGGCGCTGTTCAACCCAACTGAGGACGAGCAGCGAGCTAACCTGACTTCATTCCCGTCTATGTCGGGCTCGGTGACGCCGCACTACATGTCGCGCGCCGTCCGGGCGTACACCAAGTGAGTATCATTTAAACCTGAGTATAATAGGTAAAAGTGTATAAATACGGCTGAAATGAGCAAAACATTACGATGCTCCATTATAATTTCCTCTCCCAGCTGTCTACAGGCACTCCCAGGTGTCTACACACCTTTTCTCAGCTGTCTACAAACACCCTGAATCTTTCTAGATTCCAACCCCAACTGTCTACAAACATCCATAATCTTTCTCGACTCCACCCCCAACTGCCTACAATCCTTGAACCTTGCCAAACTCTTCCCTCAACTGCGAGAAACAGTCGTAATCTTTTTCGATTCCAACCCCAACTGTCTATAAACACCCGTAGTCTTTCTCGATTTAACCCCTAACTGCCTACAAAATATCCTTGAATCTTCCTACACCGCTCCCTCAACTGTGAACAACATCCAAAATCATTTTCGATTCCAACCCCAACTGTTTACAAACATCAGTAATCTTTCTCGATTTCTCCCTAACTGCCTACAAATATCCTTGAATCTTCCTAAACTCCTCCCTCAACTGCGAACAAATATCCGTAATATTTTTCGATTCCAACCCCAACTGTCTACAAACATCCGTAATCTTTTTCGATTCCAACCCCCAACTGTCTACAAACATCCTTATTCTTTCTAGATTTCAGCCCCAACTGTCTATAAACATCATCAAAAACAATCGGGGAAATAAAATACTAATGTGCTACCCATTGTTCCAGTTACTCAAACCACAACGCAGTACTAGTGGAGAGCTTGCTGGTGCCCGCCAAGTCTTCAGTGGTGTTCTCCTACGTTCCATACACATCTTCCGAGAAGTAAACATTTGTATGAAGGAATTTAACACGTGTATTCACTAAAACATGTTCACGCTTCCCTGGTGTATTGAGTGAGGGGCCATTATTTGCATTTAAGTTTTTAAAAGACATTGGCAAAATATACAATTTGAAGCATTATATGTTTGTGGTTTTATTTCAGTCGTAGGAGTAGATTCCGTAGCACATACTTTCTATATCTTCTCTTTCGCACAATAAAGGTGAAACCGCACTAGGCGGATGCGCGACACGACGCGTCAAAATATTCTTTATATGAAATTATACGAGACATCACGCACTAAGCGGCAACGGAACTGCACTAGAACCCAACTGCGTGGCAAAGAAAAGCGTCATGTCGCGCAGTTCCGCCTAATGCGGTTTTACCTTAAGACTTGCAGAGGTGTAGATTATGATTCAAATGAAACTACAAAAAATTACAAAATAATAAAGTACATTTTAATATTCCAATAACATCTGCATTGTTAACATTTTAAAAAGCATAGTAATTCTTTTGTACAAACGTCAATTGACTTTAAAAATCTTTCCTTGTAATCATAACTTTTTATTTTTATCTCTAAATAGGTCCCGACAGTCTTTATGGCGTTTGTTGTACTAAACCCTATTGCACCAAAAGGTTTTTAAAGCAAAATGGACCTTAACGGCCTAGAGGCCTACTATGACGTCTTAGCCAGTTCCAGTGTGGGAAAGACACAGTCTATTGGAACTATTTTGGCTTTAAGACGTCACCTGTTCACGAACTTTTTGCTGCGAGCTTAGACTTAGCGAGCTTAAAAATGTTCCACGAGGCGCCGCCAGTAGCGAATTTTCGTATTACAAAGTAATTAATGTCTTATTCGGGTCGCCCGCGGCGTTCACCGCTTAGGGCCGTAAGGGGCCGTTCCAATATTACGTAAGCACTATGTGGGGGCGGTCTATGCTTTGCTTATTTTGGATGACATGGAGGGGTAGGGAGGAGATGATTACGTCATCGGTAATGTTTACTTTTTTATACGAATGGCAACCCTCAAATTATTGTCTTTGCTTAAATACGAAACTCTTTTTCGGGGATTCCCGCGAAAAATTTTGCATAAGCATGGGGGGAGGGGGTAAGAGCTTTGCTTATTTTTGCTGATAAGGGGGACGGGGGGGGTAAATAATTTTAATAAATCTGCTTACGTAAAACTTGAACGGCCCCCTATTAGCAAAATGACACTATTAAAAAGCCACTATTAACAAAACATCCTATACACAATTCGTCAAACTAACAAAATAGTCCTGAAAATAAAAGAATGGATATTGTACAGTATAGAAATAGTAAAGCTGTACATTATTAATAGATTTTAAAGATAATTATTAGTTCTAAAAGGACTTATTTGCCAGTAGGACGTTTTACTAATAGGAGGTTTTGCGAATAGGCCATTTTACTATAGTGTCGTTTTTCTATCCTAGACTCATTTTGCTCTATAGGACTTTAATAGATAGTGCTAAGTACAATTAGGTCTTCTAAGTACATAGTGTCAATTTTAACTTCACTTATAATCCGTCTTTTCAAGTCCACTTAATAATTAAAATTGAATGAGTAAAGTGTTAGTTACGTTGGTAATATTCAATCAATGTTGAATTTATAAATAACGAATTTAGAAAAATGTAAAAAATACTCTATTGTCTATGGAGTAAACTGACAGATAATTACTGTAACTAATTCGCTACGTTGCAGTAATTTGTAACCTCGTACCGGACTGATTTCGTTTAATATATGCAATAATAACCAAACATATAGAAGATAATAGTACTATCAGTAATAACTTGACTAACAAATACATTGTCTTAATGTATAAGAATCACGTGTTTGTACACGCTATCTCTGAAACCACTAAAGCGATTTCAATGAGACTGGTCTATGGTTGGTTCCAGTTTAAAAACAGATAGTTTTATCCCGATAGGTGGCGTCACTAGTATACAAAATTACAGTAGCACCTGTGAGTTAACTCCAATCTATCAAGTAATTCGATGTTATGGCATGTATGAAACATAATTATTGATAGAAACAACTCGTATCTTATTTAAATCTTTTTTGGATCTTGAAAAGGAAGTTACGTAACTTGTTAGGTAGTCGATAAAAAAAGAAAGTTCTAAGTTACTGTCATAGAAAAAGTTCCTTTACAATCTATAGTGTCTATGATAAAATGTCTGACCATACTCTATGCCTTGTTAATGTTGGTCCACTACGCCCATTTTCGCAGAAGAGCTCGTGGACGTAACTGATTGACATCCAGATCAGATAGTAGATAAGGGATGCCAAGCACATCCGAAGAATAAAATCCTGTAGATTGAACGGGCCCCGGGAGTATCTGGGGCCGGTGTGTTCCGGGATATACGCGATTTCAACATCGCCCATCTCCATCGCTATTCGTTAGGACTTAAAATATCCAAGAACGACTTCACTAAATAAAATAAAGTTATAGTGAAAAGCATTTGTAGGCAAGTATCGAGTATCCAGTACGAAGGGATGACCTTGCTGTAGTCGAAGAGACAACCAGACATAATGAGGATGATGGTCAAGGAATCGGAGAAGGGATATCGAGCTAAACGATTAATTTGTTATTCTTAAAATTAGTACAGCCAAAAATCACACCTAGATACACGAGTGATCACATTACCTCTACGATCAGTTATTAACACGCAATAAGGTGTATAATTGCTTGAAAACTCTTCTAGATCGATCAATTTCAAATGTAACGGTCGTTTTCCGTTCGGTTGTTGTCGGGTGTCACTCGGGCAAGTTCGGCGTCGCTGGACGGTTACCGGCGCTTATTGGTCGTCGGCTTAGGCTTGTTGAATTGGTAGCTGGCACACTTGGGGATGTGCCGCTCGGCTGCTGACTGGTTAAAGCGGCGGTTGCAGTGAGGACACTGTACGTAGTCTGGGTTTTCGGATGGTGGAGGTGGTGGGAGATCGCTTAGCTTGCCTGGAAATATGAGAATTATCAGATTAGGCATGTCCATCAGTCCAGCAAGACAAGTGGAAATTATGGTTTTCCTACTCCAATGCGCATCCATGATAGTAAAATTCATTCTCCGGGATTTCATCGAGCTTCCTTGCCTCAGCGCTTTGGTGGCTGCATCTGTTGTTTCTGGCTGTCAGGAGTTGCAACCGTTTCCAACAGGTGTAGCGGGTTTGTTCCATAAAAAGAACTTGAAACAATGTAGCGGGTTTTTTGCAAAAAAAAGACTTCGTATTGTACTTTTAGCTGAATAAATAAATGATGTTCACTTTCATCATCATTATTTTACAATCTTAAGAGAAACCTGCTTTTGTGGGGAAGTTATCAAAGGTCCCAGTCACTTACACTTAGTTATAATTGGTCTGAATCTAATTCTATGAATGGTAGAAAGTGATCAACCAAGAGCATACAGCTAAATGAAAAATGTAAATGTTCAAATACCCACCTCCCGCCGCTATATGCGCCTGCACTTGTTTGGCAGCACGTATCGCATTGATGAACTCCTCGTGCTTCTGTCTCCAGTTGTTGTTCAGCGGCTTCGAAGACACCTTGGTCGAGGACTGTGGGTTCACCGGAGCCTTGCGAAGCTTGCCTATGAAGGGCTCCGCTTCCGTACCCTGGGAATTCGAAATAAGTTAGATGGTGGAAGGAGGGAACTACCTACTAATTATTTATTTGTGCGTCTTGTAACGGTTCTTATGTTCATCGCACATTCATAGCACTGCATGGGATCAGCATCGGTTTCGGTTAATTGGCATATCGTTTACTGCAAACATGTGCCTTCCTCGTACCCTGACTCTTTGCAATATTACCGGTTCTTTGAGGCCCGTATTACAGAGCGTCGCTGAAGATTCAAGCGTTACTCAATACTAGTTTTAACCAATCAAATGGCTTGAATCTGGTTTTAATTAATGCTTGAGTATTGAGTGACGTTCTGTAATATTTCCGTATGCCCCTCCCCTTAGTGACCTATCCGAAGCCACTTCCAGCATAGTCGATGTGGCAGAGTTTTGGACGAATCTTATTAAACGGAGTACTTATGTAGATCTTTTTCAGGAATCATTGTGACGGCGAAGAAGTCTATTAAACCGTTATCATGCTTAAAATGTCTGTCTATTTGTCTCTGCATCACCCGAGGTCGACTGGTAGTAAGTGCCTTAGGCATTAAATTCGCCGCTGTACAAAGTTTTTACTTTTGCATAAAGTTTTACTAAATAAAATAATGAACGTAGCCGTATAGCTCGAGTTTCACGAGTTGAACCGATGCTGATCCTATGCAATGCAACAAAGTGCAACCGTTTTGGTCTTAATGTTTTAGCGATGTTGAAAGAATGGTAGTCGGATATTTTTTTTTGATAATGTTAATTTCTGATGAATGTAAAGTGGTTGTTTCGTAACGATAGCAGGCATGGTCACTCGCACCAGTAATATGTGGAGTAAATAAAAGAGAGCTAAATGTTCAAGTGTATTAAGAAGTGATGGTGTAGGACAGAACAATACGATAAGTAAATGTTGCTTGCCTTGTAACTATTAGCTTCCGACCCCTATTTAGAAAGGGCAAAAAATACAATTAGAAATGTAAAATTGGAGATAGTAAAAGTTAATTTTGTTGTACTGTGTTAATGTCTATCGACATCAAGGATAATCCTAGAACAGATGGAGACGAGATATTGCAGTCGAGGGCACCAGATTCACGAACCAGGTACGAAAAGTTGGGCTTCCTTTAGTAGGAGCTTAACAAAAGGCTCCGTATTCCAATTCAATTAAGCCATTCCCCAACTTCTCCCAAACCAGGGACAACGGTTATGATCAGGATCTAAAACGTATCAATATACCACTTCTGTTTCTCTTCTTCTGGAGACGAAGTGAAGAACAAACCCCCTCAATTCTGACGTCTCCAAGAGTATTCTTAGGGAAAGCTCCCTAAGAATAATCCGTCGAATTGCGTCGTCGCATCGCACGCAATTCGACCGATTCATACTACAAGTGAAAATCATCCTTACCACTACGACATAAGACATAAAACGTGCGGTTGTCAACAGGCACGACGACGTCAAGTCAATCGAATTGCATCATTACATCGTAGTAGCAAGGTTGATTTTCATTGTTAGTTAATAGAAATTTGCAAAACGCACGAAGCGCGTCATGGGGAAGCTCCCTTAGTTGAGAAGTCATACTCACAGCAAGCCTATGCTTCAGCGCATCAAACGGCTTCCGTTTCTTGGCGTGTGCCTTGCGGCAGATCTCCTGGTGCTTCTCGATGCGGTCGGTCGCGAACCGGCGGCCGCACACGGCGCATGGCACGCCCGAGCCGGCCGGCGCGAGCGCAGCCGTCGCGCCCGACCCCGTGCGCCGCGCCCGCGCCGGCCCCGCGCCGGTACCGCTTGCGGCTACGCTGCCGGAACTCTGAGGAGTGGAAGATGATGTTGATAGGGACTACTGTTCACATTCAGCAAATACTTTTGCTCGAGCATTAAAATGGAAAAGCAGTCTACAAAAAATGGAAAAGAAACAGTAATTAAAAATAAACCTACCACTGCTGGTGGTCTTCTGGTCAAAACCTGCGAAGAATGAAATAAAACAAAAATCAACAAAAAATAAAGTGAGGAACGCAACAAAAGAGACTAATAACGTAATATTAAACAATTTTAAATTAGAATAAAGTTTTTTTAGTTCTGTAGCAATTAACCACCTCAACATCTAAATGAATCGAGACTTAAAAAGGTAAGTTAAATAGACTGAATGCGAAAGGCAGTTAGTGTTGTGATGTAGCGGGAGGAGTTTATCCAGCGGACAATATAAGTAGGCTGTTGATAGAATATCCTGAAGCGCTGTTAGACGTGAGGTCGCAACACATACTTGACTGAGACTTCCTACTATGCTTTTTACATGTTTGGGACAATCTGGACAAAACCAACGAGTAAAGTGCCAAATAATTACTAACTTTTGTCGAAAGAAACTTATGGGAAGGCGCCTACCAGGGGTAGTGTAGATTATTATACCTACTTAAAGAGGCCTGAAACTGTCTTACGCGGAAAACATAGAAAAATGACCGGTGCGTGACCGTCAGCTGCGGGCGGCCGCATAAGCAGTTCCTGGTGGCCTACCATGACGTCTTAAAGCGTGAGTAGTTCAGCTGTAGGAACGAGATGGCGCTAGACGACTTGTATAGCTCTGTCGCTTTCCCCCAGCGGAACTACTCACACATGTGCCTGTAGCTATAGCCATGTAACAAACGGTAATCGCAAATGCTGAGTCGGCTTTAATAGATTTTCAACTTTATGTCCTTGAGTATAAAGTTAAAGATCTATTGAACATTGCATAGCGTTTTTGTTCGTTCCAGTCGCTAACGCTGAGAAATCTTTAATAGATTTTCAACTTTAGCCTCTGGGGTGTAAAGTTGAAAATCTATTGGGGAGTACCGAGCGTTTACGATTATCGTTTGCGACTTGTTGAGACTTGGCTAGGGGGGCAGGTAATGTTTGTTCACTCACCGGGTTAGCACCTCGCTGCATGGCCCCGCGGGCCTTGTTGCTCTCCGACACCTGAACACATCACATACAAACTATTGAGAACCGACGCCTTCTTCAGCTAACATTTAACCAATTTAAACCGAAAATAATAATAATTGTGTAAACAGAAAATTTAATCGGTCATATTGACAAAAATTTTGCGGTGTATTTGAATTTAGAATGACGTTACAACTTTTTTCAAATGTCAGATTATTATTTTTTCTTTATGGCCAGTAGGATATGTTGACGTCTGATTTATTTATTATTTTCTTTTTCATGTCGCCTTCTTGGTCTAGTGCCAAACTCGGCGACCGAGTGTGAGTTGATGAGTTGCGTTTCGGTGGGTTTTCTGTAAGAAAATACCCAAATAAATCCTAAACGGTAAATGGCTAATGGACTACCCATTTCGTGGGCCCTAAATGCACATTATAGGTTTGTCAAACACTTTTGGGTTAATAGGTGGACAATGAGGTAAGGTAAGCTGCTTATGGCACGATTTCTAAAGGACGTCGCGTCTGGTTACTACTGTTACTTCTGAAGTGTACCAATCTTCCCGTTAACTAAATTTTGGTATCCCTGTTAACTGCTGGACAAATCTATCTCGGTTCGAATCATCGGTTGGATCTTTGTCTGTCACCAATCAGAGTCTTCAAGATGTCCAATTAAAAGCACCCGAAAAATACAAATGAACAAGATTTGGACATTGAATATTAATTTTAGGCGTAACGAATACTTACAGTGTTTTCATTTGTAGCTTTCCTTGACGGTGCAACGACCGGTGATGGCTGTGGCTTCGTTTTGGCTGGACTGCTTCGTTGAGGCGGGCTTCTAAAATATAGAAGTTTCCCTGTTTAGTTTATACAATTTCCGGAAATGTTTAGACTAGACTACCATTCCAGGAAGTACGTCACTCTACATTAAAGCTACTTTAAAGGTGCTTTAGATTTGAGCATTCATTTGTAGCAGAACATTGAGCATTCGCCGTTTTTGTCGAACTGATCAACAAACAGTCATCATTAGCCGGAAGACGTCCACTGCTGAACATAGGCCTATAACAAACAGTGCCAAGCATAGAACCTAGGCCTCTTGTCCACGTCACGGTTTTTCAACCGTACGGCGTGTTAGCCGTGCCTACACACGGCGCCGACGCCGTGTAAGTCTACAAGCTCCCATTGTGTTCCATACAACTGTGCCTACACACGGCGAATTAACCGTAGATTTTCACGGCCGAAAAAACGTGTGTGTACAAGAACATTTTCAGTATCTTTCTAGCGAATGATTTGGTCGATCCTCGTCAAAAAATATTCTTCATGAAGACTGATGTCAGACTTGTTACTGGTGTCTCGACAAAAAGTTGGAAACATCTGTCCTTTCGTTAGAATATTCTTCAAAACGTTCGATTAAATCCTCGCTAAAACACTTTTGTTTATTTCCGTAATCTGTAATGTAACATTCGCAAGAATGTTGATTACAAGCGAATGCTCATGTTTATGGGTTGTGGAATTTTCTAATTCAGTGTTTTTCAACCTGTGAGTCGCGACCCCCTGGGGGGTCGTGAAGCCTCTTTAGGGGAAGAAGGGTCGCGAAGCTTGTATAGGGTGGTCGTAAAAAGTTGGGAGAGCTACTGCAGTAAAAAAAAACAAAGTTTTATTAGGATAAATGTTAAATAAAGGACATCATCAGCCTATAATGTTCCCACTGCTGGGACACAGGCCTCCTCTCTGTGAGAGGAAGTGGACCATTATCCACCACGCGGGCCCAGTGCAGGTTGGTAGATGTCACGTGTCTTCGAATCTTTGGTTCTAGTACACGCCGGTTTCCTCACGATGTTTTCCTTCACCGTTTTGAGAGCAGTGATGATGAAATAAATTACACAAAGTAATGCGCCTGGCGGGGTTCGAACCCACGACCTACAACTCGTAAGTCGGGACCGATACCACTGGGCCACCACTGCTCTTAGAAAGGACATAATCATTTATTATTTTTTATATAAATGAATAACTATGTTGGATTGAATATTAATTTGTCACAAAATAAATAAGTACATAAAAAACCAACGGGCGGTCGCGAAATATTTTTTATATTAAAGGGGTCGTGCCATGAAAAAGGTTTAAAAACACCGTTCCTATTTATTAGTCATCGAGGAGACGAACCGGAACTCCAAACTTACTTTCTTGGAGGTGGTTTCTTGGTTGCTACAGGTGGGTCTGGTGACCTTGGAGTGGGTGTGGGGGCCATCGCTTCAGGAAACGTCTCGTTCTCTATCAGGTAGTTGTTATCAGTCCTGTCCAGCTCGTCTGTGTTCGGGAGTATCACCTCGCCATTGTTTTGGGGCAGCTGGTGAAGATACAGGTATTGTTTAATTTGGTATAACTAGCTTTCTAGGAAATTTTGAGTCTGTGCATTAAAACTGGCGAAAACATAAATAATTCTGTTGTGTGAGGAAACGGGGGAACCGTTAGGTACCTATTTTCAAATAAGAGAAAAGAAAACCCAAAGATTTTAACATTTATTTTGCCAGCTAATATGAGTCAAAAAATATGGGAAAGTCTAGCACGACTGCGTCAACTAAGCGTATCGTAAATTCGATCAATATTTAGTTTGGCGCGTGTCGTCTTTATTCATAGGATACCTATGCGAACTTAACTAAGAGGTGTTTTACTAATGTTTTATGATACTCGTAGCTTAATTTTCTCTCGGCATCTAAAGCGCATCACACACGGCTAAGATACTATAATATTTTATCTTAAGATGTTATATTAATATATCTTAGGCCATCACAGACGACGAAGATACGATACTGTAATATTTTATCTTAATAAGATATATAAGACAAAATCAGATATATTTTATATCTGATGTTATGTTATAATACGATATTTATTAAACATCTTAAGATACGAATATCGCTCTCTATCTTACGATACGAAAATATGAAAGATATATCTTCGTCGTGTGTGACGGTCCATTGAATAGTATGGCGAGCGATATGGTATCTTAAGATAAAATATTATAGTATCTTAGCGATGTGTGATGCGCTTAAGATAAAATATTATAGTATCTTAGCCGTGTGTGATGCGCTTTAAGTATTTCCTCGAGAACTTGGGTTGAATAGAAATACGACGCTTGACTACTTACCACATGTTTGATAGTGTTCAAGTCCGGTTCGTGGTTGTGATTGAGATCACCGGACCCATTTACAATGTTTTCTATTTTCTGCAACAAAATGAATTCGTTCAATTTGTATTTCTTATCTAACTTGAAAAGGCTGATGATAACCTGTTTTTGGTTAGTAGTACTCCTGTTCCGCAAGATATTTAATTTAGATAACTTAAACATTTTTCGGTGACTATTCCTAATTCTTCAAAGTTTCTTCAGGAACTTATATGTTTACTATTTTGTTAAATTTCAAGGAGTTTTAATGCAAATAAACGTGTGTTTTCTTTATTTTTTTTACTTACATGCTGCTGTTGTTTCTTAACGCTGTGTGTATCTTTAATGACTTGCTTGCTGACCTTCTTCTCAACGCTGAGCTTGTTGGTGGACACCTTGCTGTATCCATTGGGCAGGGGCTTCCGCGCCGCAGCCCTGTCTGTGTTGTGGATTGGCTGTAAGGGATAACTCTTGTCGATGCCCGCTTTTGTTCGACGCTCTTCGAACATCTGTCGCACCTGGTAAACAAAATTTGGTTGAGAAATGACGCAGTGTAAAAATTTGGTTGAAAACTGATGGCCGATGGGGCCGTAAGGTTCTCGAATGGAGACCACGCACCGGCATGCGCAGCGTAGGACTTCCACCCACTAGGTGGGCAGACGATCTTATGAAGACCACAGGATCACGCTGGATGCAAGCCGCTTACAACCGGTCCTACTGGAAGTCTATAGGGGTCAATAGGGGAGGCCTATGTTCAGCAGTGGACGTGTTACGGCTGATATGATGATGATGATAAGACGCAGTGGAGGAAAATAATGTAAAGGTTCTGCATGTTAAGAAATCATATTCTCTAAGAGGTAAATTACTTCGGCTGACTACTACTGGGCCGACTTGTTAGATAACCTCTGAGCCAAAGAGGTTGACTCTCATTTTGGTTTTAATAATAATCTTTTTATTTTCATGTTGTACAGACGCATGACACTCCAAAGTGGGACACTATAAGACTATAAAAAAAAACATTTCGCTGCTTAAATACAAAAGGGCCGGTTTTATTGAAAGGTAAATAGTGCGGAAGAGATATGGATGAAGATTATTTAACGAATTGGATTCAGATTTGCTTCGGGAAAAAACATTGTAAGGCATGTTTTCAAGGAATTTTTCCACCTTCACTTATTAAGTTGTTTTCTACGTATTACCAACTGAATAATAAATTGATATCGTGTATAAACATATGTGTGAACGGCAATGAGTTTGTCACCTGTTCTTTCGAGTAAATCCATAGGTACTTTATTATGTATTTGTGGTGGTAAAAATACACCGGCAACATTATATAATCGACTTGGGACACCCTGATACAGACAAGTAAGGTTAGAAGGGGATGGCGGGGTATTCTAGGTTATTATATGATTAGATATTGTTACGAGCTGGGTATCGGGATAAATTAATTAACACCAATTAAAACCAAATAAACTTTATTCACACACGAATCAGTAATTAAAACAAACACTTAACACTACTCAACAATTAAACACTTATAAACTCACTTAATCACACGTAAAAATCACTTGGAGATCGCTTCCAGTTCACTTCGAGTTGCCTCGATCGTAGTCAAAACCAGACTGACTGAGCTCCCCGGTCGGCGCCCTTTTTATACCCCGGCCGGACCCACTAGATGTTTCTAGAAGGTGGTCGAATGTTCTGGAAACATCCATAGACTTCGACATAGTCCCATACCTTCTAGAACATTCCAGAACCATCTCGAAACATCTAGAACAGGGTAGAATTTTCTAGAAACTTCTTGACCAATCTTCAGTAGAATTGTCGAGAACCTTGTGGAACTTTCGAGAAGCTTATAGATAGGTCTCGCAATTCGATCGACGTAACACTGCCCCCTCCTTAGACATGCTCGTCCCGAGCATCGTTAGTCTCGAGCATGCACAGTCCGTCGTAGTTGTCGTTGTATCGCCGCAACCAGTTAACGAAGTCAAACTTAGGCGCACCGCCTTGAGCACTCTGTGTGCGGTAGGGAACATCACTGCTCCTGGTCGCAACTCGGTATGGTCCATCCCGTTTCACTTTTAATTTACGGGACTTCCTTTTCTTTCGCACTGGGCTATGCACAACAAGTGACGCTTCGTCAAACCCACTACCGTTTGTCTGAGGTCTTTTCACACAGTTATCCATGTCATTTTCCTGTGCAGGCTGTAGGGTTTCCTTCCATTGATTACCGAGATCCGTGTTTTCTCGTAGCGTCCTCACGTGCACTACTTCCTTAGGCTCTTGCTTGATGCTGTGCCTACTGTCTTCAGAACAAGGTCTTCGAGACGGTGTATCAGCGTTACCATGCGCTCTCCAATTACGATGCTGGGCGGTCATATCAGCTGCCCTTCGCTTTGGACAGCTTGACCGAAGATGACCCTTTTCTCCGCAAGTATAGCACCTAGGGCTGTACCCTCTCGAACGGTCGCGTACAGAAGATGGCACAACCTCCCTGCTCCGCTGAGTTCGATGATCTTGCCTCACTGTCTCCACTTCCAAAGCATGGGCCAAGGCGTCCTTTAATGTTTCATGATGCCCAAGTCTTACAGCTGCTCTAACTTCCAAGTCGCGTATTCCGTCAATGAAAGCCTGTACCAAATTGCAATCTATGAGAGCCGGGACGGACCGATATGCTTTCCGAACCATCTTCTCAATTTCTAGGGCCCACTGTTGTAGGCTCTCGGCACTACGTTGAACACGATCCCTTAGCTTAGCGCGAAATACGTGCTCCAGGTGCGCGTCGCCGTATCTGGACTCCAGCGCTTCCAGCAGCTGCTCATATGTCACATCCTTGCCAAGAGCCTCAAGTACGGTCAGGGCCTGGTCTCGCAGACCCAAGATGAGCCTGGTCGTAGCTTGCTCCTTGGTCCACCCATTCGCCTTCATAACGGCCTCAAACTGCATCCTGTAAGCCGACCATGATGATGTTCCGTCGAATGGTGGCACCTTAAACCCTCGTACCAAAGGTGCAGCAACCACTGGACACACAACCCTGTCTCCAGTCCTAAGTTCACCCAAAGTCTTCTTCATCTCAGCAATCTGAACTTCAGCTTCTGAGATACGACTCTGTAGCTGGTAAACTTGTTCCTTCATCATCTTGAGCTCCTTGCCAAATGTTGAGTGTAGGTCCTTAATCAGGGACATCTGCTCTTCTTGGCGGCGGGCCTGCTCCTCTTTATCTTCCTGAAGCTGCTTTTGCAACAGACGGGCCTGTTCTTCTTGGCGGCGGGCCTGTTCTTCCTGGCGGCGGGCCTGCTCCTCCATGTCCTTCTGTAGCTGCTCTTGCAGCAAGCGGACCTGCTCCTCCTTGTCCTTCTGTAGCTGCTCTTGCAACAGGCGGGCCTGTTCCTCTTGACGGCGGGCCTGCTCCTCCTGGCGGCGGGCCTGCTCCTCCTGGCGGCGGGCCTGCTCCTCCTTATCCTTCTGTAGCTGCTCTTGCAGCAAGCGGGCCTGTTCTTCTTGGCGGCGGGCCTGCTCCTCCTGCCGACGGGCCTGCTCCTCCTGCCGACGGGCCTGCTCCTCCTGCCGGCGGGCCTGCTCCTGCAGCAGCGCCATAAGCGCAGACAGGTCTGGAACCGCTGATGCTGAAGAGACTGCAGACGGACCAGCCACTGGTTCTATCGTAGGCTGAGCACCACCCGGCGTCTGTATCGGGGAACCTCCAAACCGCCTCTGGTCCATGTCATGCTGACGTTGACTCCTAGTACGAATACCGTCCGTGTCGTCCTTTGGTAAAATTGGCATTTTATCCCACTTCTGACACCAAATGTTACGAGCTGGGTATCGGGATAAATTAATTAACACCAATTAAAACCAAATAAACTTTATTCACACACGAATCAGTAATTAAAACAAACACTTAACACTACTCAACAATTAAACACTTATAAACTCACTTAATCACACGTAAAAATCACTTGGAGATCGCTTCCAGTTCACTTCGAGTTGCCTCGATCGTAGTCAAAACCAGACTGACTGGGCTCCCCGGTCGGCGCCCTTTTTATACCCCGGCCGGACCCACTAGATGTTTCTAGAAGGTGGTCGAATGTTCTGGAAACATCCATAGACTTCGACATAGTCCCATACCTTCTAGAACATTCCAGAACCATCTCGAAACATCTAGAACAGGGTAGAATTTTCTAGAAACTTCTTGACCAATCTTCAGTAGAATTGTCGAGAACCTTGTGGAACTTTCGAGAAGCTTATAGATAGGTCTCGCAATTCGATCGACGTAACAATATTTTACTTTTCAAACCAATTAGCTCCGCGGAGCGCGGCTCCGTCGATAGGTCCCCGTTGCGTATCCATTGATCGGTACAATATCTAAGTTCCCGAAATTTTGTGAAAAAGTATACGGTTTTTTTCGTATCTATTGGCACTCAGACCTTAAAGCGCGTTTCCAATAGGCAAGTCCCTGAGAAAAACGCTAGCACAAACAGTTTATTTCGTGTATAATTATGTTACAGTACTCCATCAAAATGTAAATGGGTTACTTAATAAATCTGACATGATCTCTGTTTGCATTGAGAATTTAACTTCTCAAGGTATCTCTGTTGACATAGTATGCATCACTGAGCACAACATGACTAGTGGTGATGAAATTTATCTGAACATGCCAAATTACAGACTAGCATCGCACTTTATGAGGGTAAATCGACATGGAGGCTCCTGTATACTAATTAAAAATCATTTCAAATACAGGCAGCTCCATGATATCACAAAACTTTCAATCACCAATTTATTAGAGTGTTCTGCGATTGAGCTACTGGAACATGGATTGTCTGTCTTATGTATATACCGGCCGCCAAATCAATCTATAGGAACAATGAACAGTTGCTTAGACACATTAAATAAAATTTTATCCAGAATATGCTTGAAAAACAACAAAGTTATAGTTTGTGGCGATTTTAACATTGATATTTTAAAAAACACCAAGTTCTCAAGAGACTTTATAGAGCTCCTAGCATCTTTCAACCTGAAACTAGAGTTTGACCAAGTAACGCGATTCACCAGCAAAACTTGCATAGACAATATAGCCCACAACATAAAAGGAGGTAAGGGTACTATCAAAGAACTATCAATATCAGATCATAGTGCACAAATTTTTAAGGTTCCAGTAAAAAAAACATGCACTTTAAAATACTGGTATCAATTTAAACGCGATTATTCTCAGGAAAATATGGCGATCTTCAAAAAGTATCTAAAACAATTATCCAACAACGATGTTCTAGAATGCACAGATCCGAATAAAGCTTTTGACAAATTCCACGAAAACTTTATTTTGCTCTATGACCTATGCTTCCCATTAAAAAGAATAAGATTATACTCTAAAGCCAAACCGAAATGGATGTCTCGTGGTATTAAGAATAGTAGCAAGCGCAAATGTGAATTATTGTGGCAATATAGGAAAAATCCAAGTCATGCAAACAAGAACGCATTTAAAACATATGCAAAGCGATACAAGGCTATTATTAACCTCACAAAAAAGTCACAGAATGACTATTATATTCGGTCAGCAATAAATAAATGTAAGGCGACATGGAAATTAATAAATCAAATAAAAAATAATTATCCTAAAGAAAGCATTGATCAACTTTATAATAATAATAATATTTTAATAAATGACCCCACAGATATTGCACAAACTCTTAATGATTTCTTCCTTGACATAAATATCAACAAAACTAATTCTAATAAAAATGAACAAATACTCTCAGACAAAGTGACATTAAATTCTAACTCAATTTTCATGATGCCTGTAACACCTCTTGATAATTATACATCAAATTATAAAAACCTTAAAGAACACAAATAGTTCAGGTTACGATGGCATTATGACCAAAATAATTAAAGACGTCGGTGAAATTATTTGTGAACCACTTAGCTACTGCATTAATTTATGTATTGAAAAAGGCGTATTTCCCGATAAACTAAAAATATCTGTTATAAAGCCAATATTTAAAAAGGGGGACAAAAGAGATATGAATAATTATAGGCCTATCGCATTAATCCCTATTTTTGCTAAAATATTTGAGAGCGTAATTTACAAGTGTCTATATACATTTTTCGAAAGTAACAATATATTAACTCCTAGTCAATACGGCTTTAGAAAGAATAAATCGGTAAATTTGGCGATTTATAACTTTTTAAATAAAATAATGACCAACCTGGACAAGGGACTCCCTGCTGTAGCACTATATATGGATATGTCAAAGGCTTTTGACCGTGTAGACCACAACATCCTCCTGAACAAATTGTACGCATATGGTGTGAGAGGAAATATTTATGATCTGATAAAATCATACCTTTCTAACAGAAAACAGTTTACAGAATTAAAAAAGCTAAATCCAATAACAAAAACAGAAGAAGTTTATTGTTCCAAAATTGGACTTGTTAAGTCTGGTATCCCACAGGGGACTTTAGTTGGGCCCTTGTATTTTCTTATTCATATAAATGACATGCCTTCTATTACAAACCATGACATTACTCTTTTCGCGGATGACAGCACCATCTTATTTACCAATAACAATTCCAATAATCTAGAAACTGATATAAATCAAACTTTGCAAACTATTGTGAACTGGACAAATAAAAATCATCTTGTGATAAATTTTGACAAAACTACAATAATGAGTTTCAAAATAAGGTCTAACCGCACCGCTCCCTTGAGAATACAGTACTTAGACAATGACATCGATGAAACTGAAGGAACTAAATTTCTAGGGTTACAAATTGATAGCAAAATAAATTGGAAATCACATATAGACCATTTATGCAAAAAATTAAGCCAATTCTCGTATGCACTTTATAGACTGAAAAAAGTTGTAAATACTTCAGCTTTGTTAACTGCATATCACGGTTACGTTAGCTCTACCCTCAGATACGGAGTAATATTTTGGGGAAATAGTACTGACAAGGAACGTGCATTTAAGGCACAAAAGCGCTGTATTAGAGCAATGTTTGGTTTACACCAAACTGAATCCTGTAAACCATTTTTCAAAAACCAAAAAATACTGACATTGCCTTGTCTATATATATCCGAATGCGCAATATTTGTAAAAACTAATATTAATTTATTTGAGTATCGCTCACGAGTACGTCATCAGGATAAACTGTGCACAATCGCTAGTAGAACACATTTCCTTCATGAAAGTATATTTTGCATGGCTCCGTGTATATTTAACCAGATCCCATGTTCTATTAGAGCTATCTCAGAATTAGCAATTTTTAAAAAAACTCTTCACGAAATGTTGGTGGAAAAATGCTATTACTCAGTGAAAGATTTCTTAGCTGACAAATCACTTTTAAAAAAATAGCCATGTTAGATATGTTCAGTATTGCATGCATACTTCTTTGTGTTTTAGTTTTGTTTTTTTAAATATTTTATTAATTCTCAAAATGTATTGTAATGCATGTTAATGATTTGAATTTAATATATTTTGACATTTCTTTATTAACTAAACTGACAATTTAATGATTATAAAATATTTTTTTAAAGTTTTAGTTTTGATAACACTATTGTATGCCTATTAGGCGGGACATAGCCGAACTTCATTGTATTTAAGATCTGTATTTTTACTGTACCTGTGATCCACAATAAATAATAATTTGATTTGATTTGATTTGATTTGATTTGAAGTTTTAGATACAATAATGGAGACCCATTTGTCTTAAAGTTGCTTGAGTTGAAATAAAACAAAATGTGCAAGTTCAAACTACATACTTGTAATCTGTTGTTCAAGTTGCATACAATTTGCAACTTGTATAAAGGCTCGAACAGACACACGCGATTAATCGCGCTGCGACAACGAGCCAAGCTAATTTCCACTCTAAATGTACTGCGAATGGACCGCGACAAGTCGCCCCGCGCGATTAATCGTGTTTGTTTGCTCGAGGCTTAATGGAAAAGCGGCCTTAGGCGGCTCGGTATCCTTCATATTATAAACCCAATGTGCAACCCTTTTTTTTGGTTTGCGCTTCATTTTAGTCTAGTCTAGGTGGCTTAGAGGTGACAGTGATCCTCACCTTCCCCGGTTGGTGTGCAGCGGGTGGCAATGGTGGTGAAGTATGGCCAATGTTGCTGGGTGAGTGTCGCACCCTGTCCAGAGCCCGCGCCTGTTGCGCCTCGTATAGAGAGGCGATCTTCATTTCTCGCTCCTGCATTTGCTTTTGTTGAAACCGAGCCTGAGGGAGAAAGAAAGAAATGGTTAATTTCAGTGGTAAAATATTGAGAAATCACTGTTGTGTAGGTATTAAGCCTAACGTCCAACGCCAGCTATAATAATAAGGAACTAAGCTCAGTGAACTAATTAGCTAAGCTAAACTAGGAAATATTGCGTCCACCGAATCGAAAAATAAACTCATTAGATAAACTACACTAGCGAAAGGAGCCTGAGGGGTAATGCAGGGCTTGATAGGGGCTTAGCCTAGATCGCGTAGCTTCGGATCAGCCTACACAAATAAGTTAGTTTGACTTAGTTTTTTTTTTTTTGCGTGGTAAAATCATCAAATGAGTCCTCCCACCCCGGGCAGGGCGGGAGGGACTGTCAGACTTGTACTGACTAAAATCCACGGTGTCCTTCATTAGCCCTTTATGTTCCGGGGTCACAGTAATGAGATAAGTCCCGCGACCCCGGCAGGGTTCGGCCCTCTACAGAGGGGGCCCCGTCATTATGCTGACGCTCTTTGAGGCGCGCGTGGAACACAACGCGCCGTCGACCCAGGCATGGTCCATGGTCGGGCAGCGAGTTGCCCTTTACTCGCCGAGTTTGACTTAGTTGGGATATTTTATTTACCTTAGCTGGCATAGTTTGCGGTGGACGCATAAAGCCGAACGTCCACCGCCAGCTAAAATAAGTTAGTTTAGTTTAGCTCGCATAGTTGAGCCATGTATGAAAAACTGGCTCAACTATGCGAGCTAAACTAAACTAACTTATTTTAGCTGGCGGTGGACGTTCGGCTTAATTGTATAAAAAACTGGCTTAACTATGCGAGCTAAAGTAAACTAGGTAACTTATTTTAGTATCGTCTTATGCCAGCCATACACAATCCGTTAAGTCTGCAACGCGCTTGAAGTGCATAAGCTAAGTATATGGCGATCCAGTGTGCATGACAAGTCTACATCATCTGATAGCCAATATAGCGACAAGTTTACCGCACGCCGCTTTCAGTGCGCAGCAAATTTGACGGGAATCTGGATCGTGTATGGCAGACATTATTCAAAGTAATCTTTTTTTTTACGGAATCGTGGAGAAGATTTCCAAGTAGACCAACAGTTGTTCCAAGTTGTAATAATGTTGTTCCAAAGCAGAAAGTGAATTACTTATTCCAAAAACTGAAAGTTATCTGGGTGCGCTCGAAAATTAAGCAATTTTCGAATACTTGTAGCTACTTCAAAACTTTGGTCTATGTATTTGCATAAGTTGAAAGATAAGACGTATCCTGATAGCCTACGGGCTCACGGAGAGAAGTCACGACGAGAAGTCTCCCCGAGATGTCCAAAGGTAAAGAGATGTTGAGAAACCTCTCATTTTCACGGTTCTCGGGTGTTCTCGGGGTTTCTCGCCGTGAGTCTGTTTTGGGTTTTACTTATTAGGTGCGAAACCTATAAATAAATGTGGGTAGGTAATGAACTTGTCATAAAATTATTTGTATCGTAAACAATAGAATATTCATAGACAATCATACTAATTTTCCACCTGCATAATTTTCAAATTAAATCTCAAATTACATATTTAAATGACAATCACGTGTTAGATAAGATTACTCATCGCGTCGTTTCTCACAGTACAGCGATAACTTTGTAGTGGGGGCGTGAGGTCGGCGCCCACGCATCACTGCGCACAGACAACCTGTCAGCCGCCTTTACAATGACATTATTGTTCGATACCACACTTCCGTAATACTGTACTGTACTTAGTTTTTTTTAGGAAGTATGAGTAACATTAGACAGTGGGATTTTTTTCGCGGGATTTTTTGTATTTATTTTTTGATGCAGAAAATACATTTTCTTTGGATTAACGCAACTTTGTCATTGTTTTATTTCATTCTTATACTTATTGATTTGGACGATTTTCTTTGTGATACCAACGTATCAGTCTTCCAATTCAAATGATTTGTTTATTTTATTGAATTCATAATGTGAAACTGAAATTGCTCAACTATTCATTAACCTTGCCGGAATTCTGACAGGGTTGTTTCATCCAGACTACTGCCCTGCCCCTGCCCCGTCAACGCGGTAACTGGGAGAAATTGTATCAACGACCCTGCTAGATTTGGTCACAATTTAGTTGAGATACCTAACACCATGATTAAGCAGCCTGGCTTAAAAACGTGTAGGTAAGCCAAAACCAGACGTCGAAATAATTCATCAGTCCACAGAACATATAAAGGAGGTTAGAAGGGCCTTGTGGGCGGGGCACGCGCGCCGCGGAGATGAGCAGACGCTCAATATCAACCGAAATTTACTTTACCGGCCTGCAATCGCGCTCTTGTTTTGACAGCGTACGTAAGCTCCGCAAAAAATGTTAAATTATGCCGTCTTGCGCTATTATAACGTGTCAGAAAAGAGGCCAAGTGTGTAGTTTAGCATGAGAAGGGATTTCTTTCCACCGGTAAGTCCAAAAACATTAAAATACTTGTGATATTTGTAATTATAACATTGGCATTATGAAGTTTGTAGACAAAGCCGAAATAATCGCAAGAAGACGAATAGTAATATATTGCTTGTATTATAGATGGATGCGTTTTGCACTACGTGAGCGATCGCGCAATGTATTACGTTCACTGCGAGAGTCCCGAGTGTCGAACCAAAGGTTCAATTCCACGAAATCTAGGCACCTCGATAGTGCTGCACCAATTTGTAAACAGTGTCGATAATAATTACTATGATACAACTGATTATTATCAATAGTACACTTTATAACTAAAATAATATTATTTATTACGACCAATTATTATTAATGTAGATTTTGAGTGAGGTTTTTGTATTTTTTTTTGTATAAGTTTTATGTAATTTTTCAATTGAAACTGATATAAATGGTTTTTATAATATGATTTAGGTTTCCAGATCCAGATATATGAAAACTGTGGATTGAGACAACTGGTAGAACTGATTTTCTCTAATGAACAAACAATAAATACGATAAATATTTGGTTCTGTATCAAAATAACTACATTCATTTCAACTACTCCTACTTCTGGGTGGTTTAAAAAAAACCACGAGTCTTTCAGATCCCGCCATCCCCTTCTAACCTAACCTGTCCGTGTCGGGGTGCCCCAAGTCGTTTTTACGACATTTTTATTCTCAGTGCCCCGGTACATACACTCCTACCTAAATATCAGCTGAACAACTTTATGGTTTTGAACGAGAAGAAGACTGTCGACTTCAAGGGCACCCCGAGGTTCGGTTTGGTTAGGTTCCTTTAAACCGTGTAGACAGAAAAAAGGAGCTCGGAGCGAAGCGGGGCTTCGTCGACCTTACTTCAAAAGCCTACTTCCTCCGCTTTAGAAAAAAAAACGAGTGCGTTTTATTTAGTAAACAAAATACTGTAGGCCAGTCGTCCATTAGGTATTTCAAACGTAGTTAAAACAACCAATATCTTAAAAGAACATTAGATGAATCTTTCGTTAGTGCAATCAATTTTAGTTCAATCAAAATTATGTCAGGTGAACAGTAGTTGAGTCTTCCAATATGTGTGCTGAACTTACGTGAGTCAACCATAGCTATATCGACATTAGTTTAAATGAACGTAGTTATCTTGATACGGAACCAAATATTTCATGTTAAATCCTAATGTTTATAATAAAATTGGTTTTAAAATTCAGTTATGTATTTTTATTTGTTTCACTTTCATTGATTTGTTTCTATATTCGCATGAATAATGTTCACAACATGCATTACAGAAGTCCACATAGTCCACATTACTAGCAAAGTAAGAAGCAAGATTACATTCATTTTATCGATATCAACAATCGACCTTTTAGTCGCCCTAGCATACATGAGCTTTTACGCGTGTACGAGTGTACGTGAAACGCAGTGATTGCGTTAGTGTGACAACCAATAGCAAACTCACGATCTTAGTGCGTGTTGTTTATTTGTGTGCGTAATCCGCATAGGAATTGGTCTCTTGCTTGTAGTGAAGTTAAAGAGTGGGAGACAAGCGGCGACACGCGTTCTGATACAAATCAGGAACTATTTCCTTTCTAACCTACTTTATCTGTTCTGTGCATCAGTCAATAATTTGATTGATGAATTCTGTACCTATACCTATTCTTCACCATATACTTTAATTCACCTATAATTACATATGAGTATTTACTTAATAGGTAACTCTATATTTTGCTCTAGCTTCTGTTCTTTGACTTAGGGTTGCTATATACATAAGCAGGTCGGCATTAATCGGCAGAACCGGGCGGTAAAATCGTATATTTATGGGTAGATGAATGCTCGGGACTCGGGAATGCTAAACCGTTCGTGCTGGCTCGGGTGCCGCACATAACCACCTTTTTAGGAAGTAAAATCATCAAATGTCTCCTCCCCCCAGGGTAGAGCAGAACGAAGGGACTGTCAGACTGGTACTCCAAAATCCATCGTGTTCCTTCAATCGCCCTATATGTTCCAGGGTCACGGTTACCAGTTTAGACAGTCCCGCGACCCTCATAATGATCAGCTGACTTGGCTATTGACGACTTATGTCGGTCGGCTTTTAGCGATGAGAAACGCGGCGATGGGAGAGACGCGAGACGCCCGAATAAAAACCGAATTGTGCCGATCGTACCGATCAAGCCGAATGAAAGCGAATAAGTGCAGTAAAACCTTAGGGGGGGTATTTTTTTTTTTTTTTCGTGGTAAAATCATCGAATGAGTCCTCCCAGCCCCGGGCAGGGCGGGAGGGACTGTCAGAGTTGTACTGACTAAAATCCACGGTGTCCTTCGGTAGCCCTTTTGCGTACCGGAGTCGCGGTATGCGTATGTCCCGGTATTACAACGTCTTAAAACCAGGCTTGTTCCAGTGAGTGAACGAGATGGCACTAGACGACTTGTATGTCACTTTCACTCGCCGAAATAAGCCTGGTTATAAGACGTTGTAATACCCTCCCAGGTCGGCTTTATAGTTCGACAAATCCTGCCGAACCGATAATGCCGGCCCGTTAATATGCATAGCAACCCTTAGATGAGACAAAGCATCTAAGATCTTTGTGTGTTGACTTAGCAATGCTCGTTGACATTAATAAATGAACAAAGACGCGCACGCGCATACTAGCTAGCTATAAGTGTAAGGAGGCATGTGACCAGGGATGCTGTTGTTTCAAGACAAAGAGAATGATGTGGTTTAAGACATAAGTATAGTAAAGAGGATGATACAATGTATTGTTCGTGGTTATTTAAAGGTTGGCCAAATATCATTATGAGACAGTGCATATTCAGTCTCTACGAAAATTATTAAAACCATTTTTTATGCTAGGAATTACTCCTGATGCTGGATGCAGCTAGGTCGCTTTCAACCGGTATTTGTGGAGATCTAAAGGGGAGGGAGGCCTATGTTCAGCAGTGGACGTCCTACGGCTGAGATGATGATGATGATGATGAATTAGTAATTACTCCTGTATCGTGAGTGTGTTTTACAAACATTTAAATTCATATTCACAAACAGTCAGATACGGAATAAATACTTGTAGGTCTTACAGCTATTTGTTCCGTGTGGGAATCGAACCGCCGACACGAAGCGCGGCAGTCGATCGCTCGGGCGCTGCTCCAACCGTGCTGAATTGAAAACAGCGGCGTAAGCAATTCTTTGTTAAAATGTCAATGGTAAAATGTCCTGGAAACATTACTAGGTAGAGGTACCTGTATTTGGTTTCTTTTGGACATACATTTATATTTAAGTAATCAAATAAATTATAGATTTTTTATATTGTGCTGTGCCTAAAACAAAATGATCGCTGTAGGTACATAAACACACTAATTATTTAATTTATGTTGACCTAAAACATTAAATTCGGTCCAAACACGAAGTTCCATGTTGATTTAATATAATGAGCTGTAATAACATGCAAATAGTGTATAATATCGTGCATATACAAATAAAAACAGTGCTCAATTATACAATTTGGTTAAGTTTTATCGAGATGGCCTGGTTTTAGACTATAATTCTAGCATGAAGTTAAAAGGCGCTAAATCTGAGATACGACTTTTTTTTAAACCATTCAAAAGCTATACCAAAGAGTGCTAACTAGCTTAAACAATAAAAAAAACTAAGATGTTATAAAAGGCTTTTTTTATAAAAGGCTTAGAGGAATAAAAAACTAGCAATTGTTTTGGCTTTTAGATAATCTGTAACTTGCTCTAACATCAGTAGGTAACGCTTTAGTAAAAGTTAAGCAATACTTATATTATCACCGCATAGGTACTCTATTGTAGGTGCGTATTAATTCACATACACAAATAGCCAGACTTGAACAACTAGGTAATTGTAGACCACACAAATATTCGTTGTTGTCCTTGCGGGAATCGAATTCGTAACACGCAGAACAGTCAATGACAGAGCCACTACGCCTGCTTGCTGTTAGCTACCTGTTCACAGAAGCGGAGCGAGGCTTATCAAAACATGGCATCGCAATTCGGACATTTTGATAACGTACACTTTTCTATTTATTTATTTATACTTCATGTACAAATCGATGGTACATAGGCGGACTTAATGCCACAAGGCATTCTCTACCAGTCAACCTTTGGGTGTAAGACAACACTGTGGTAGGGTAAAAAAACTAGTAAAAACAAAAAAGCTTTACAAACTAATACTATTACATATAGTAAAAAATAATACTATTACATATAGTATTACATATACTACTGCGATACGAAAGACTAAATCAAATTTTAATATACCAATATCAATGAATGTTATTGAATTGTCTGTAATAACATTGAGAGAGTGAGTGTAAGCCGCAGACTTCCCAATTAACTAATCTAGTAAACAATATTGAGACCTCTCCAAAAAACACACACAATGTATATTAGTGGTACTCGTATTCGCTCTTTCATGCAAAACAATATAATAAATGCAACTGTGCCGTCTGTTAGCTACTTAATCCTTGCAACCCGTTGCTAACAGATTAGTGAATCTAGTCCCTGCCTAATGACCTGGCCTACGTGACTAATAGTACCTTAATGCATCTACATACTGATCAGGCATGTCATTTACCTTGCAAACATGAAGCGGTCGTTATAGGAATCTTGTGAAGATGGTATAGAATACACGCTTTTTTTTTTTTTTTTTTCTTCAGGGTGGCAAAATCATCAAATGAGTCCTCCCGCCCTGGGTGGGGTGGAAGGGACTGTCAGACTCTTACTGACTAAAATCCACCCGTGTTCCTTCGGATGCCCTTTACGTTCCGGGGCCACGGTATCCTGGATTAAGAAAAAATCCGCGACCCCGGCAGGCATTTGGCCCCATAAGGGGCCCCGTCGGTGACGCGTGAAACACGACGCGCCACCGACCCTGGCTTGGTACCTGGTCGGACGGCGAGCTTACCCATTACTCACCGTCCGCAAGCCCGCTCCGCCGCTGTGCCCTCTGCTATTCAGAGGGACACGCGTTGGAGCGTCCACCCGACAGGCTATTTGCATACGGGCAAAGAGACCCCTTAGGCACACAGTGCCTAAGGAAGAGTTTTTGCCCGCATCCCAGGGTGCACCGGCCCGAAAAACTGGTCTTCCCTCGGACGTATCCGAGAGGGAACTCCAGTCCACGGACGCACGTGGAGGTTTCCTGTCTTAGCACCCCATAGAATACACGCTACGAGTATATTGTTAAGGGGAGGGCAGAGGGGAGATGTTTTAAGATAATTAGGCCGCCAATACACAGATCGAGGCTGCGGAGCGGAAAAACGGCTAAATCTCCGCTCTTCTTCAGTGGTGCCACAGCTACGTAGTGGTGCTATCCACCTAGGTTTGTTTTGAAGGAAGACTCTACTCATACTATTTCGGATTAAAAGTCTTTCACTACAGAATATGTTATAGGACATAATGTAAGTCCTTAACATATTGCATACAGGCAGATATCTAGTGTACAAAAACCAGCGTCACGGTATTAAAATTCACAATGTCTCTCGCATTCGTTGTATACGCAACATTACGATGTGTAATGCACGATGCACGTTTAGCACGCGTGTGTGCACCCTGCTTGTTTCGTGCGATCGTGACCGATAGTGTATGAATGTACACTCGAACAACGTATTTGGTATACAGGTAGCTTTTTTTGGGACATACCCACCACACTATTCCCAAACCACTGCAACTCCTGAAAGCCAGAATCAACAGTGGCAACCACCAGAAAAGCGCAGAGACAATGAAACTCGACGTGTCCCGGAGAATGAATTTACCTATCTTGGATCCTGCATCGAAACTAATCAGAAAATATTGGAGGAGTAGGAAAAACACGTAGTTTCCACTTGTTCCCACTTTGTTGTTTCCACTTTTTCATACAGGTACAAATACCGGCACGGTTCTTGAGCGCTCGGCGTAAGAGTGGGGATCGCTTTGCGCATCGTACACTTCTCCACAAATGAAACGCACAATAAAACAAATAAAACGCACAAAACAACGATAGAACGGGCCAATCACTACACTTTCCACGCCCCCGTTCCTCACTTCATCTACCAAAGGGACCTAATAACTCACTTCTGCGCAGGTGAAGGTCAGCGCTCAAGATCCATGCCGGTAACTTATAGCTTAAATTGCTTGCTTTGGGATCATGTAATGATGGTGCTGGTTGGTCAATATTTGTATCCCACTCCCTTGTTTTTGTCACTATCGGAATAACTCCTATATCATGGGTGCGTTTACAAACATTTAAAGTAACATACACAAGAAAGTACAAACATACAATCAACGTATTAATGTCAGACTGCTTAGGCATAAGTAAAGAAGAGCCTTGCATCGGCTGTGAAGAGATAGCAAGCCATAACAAAGCAAAAAATGGGCTTAGAATGGATAGTGATGGTGACAATCTTCAATCTGATATGATGACGATAGTGATGATGAAAGTATCGACCCCATTTATGCATACGGTAGGTATATTTACTTAGGTAAGTAAGTCAAGTTCATTACTATTGGGTCGCACTTATTACGGACGCAGGCAAGTGAAATGAATATTAACGTTTTAGTGGAAAGTTCGCATGCAGATTTTTGCCTGTATACTAAGTAGCTTGTTCATTTGTACCTGCTTACCAACTGTTTATGATGCTTGCCGTTCTGGTTGCTAATGTCAGCTGGTGGATTGAAGACTAGTGTTTGTTTATACTCTGTGGCAGTACCAAGTACTAACATGCTATCTATAGAGATAGAATGTTTGGCATTCAGCTAATCTGCAACTTTAGATCGTTTACTTTTATGTTTTAGAATAGACTCGGGTGGTTTGCCAAGTAACAAATAAGGTTTAACTAACTAAATAACAGCTGGTTAGCTAAGAGTTCTAAGGCATGATAGGCACGGTCGCGGGACTAACGAATTACCGTGACCCCGGAACGTAAAGGTCCATTGAAGGACACCGTGGATTTTAGTCAGTACAAGACTGACAGTCCCTCCCGCCCAGCCCTGGGAGGGACACTGCCCTGGGGGAGGACTCAATTGATGATTTTACCATGCTAAAAAAAAGCGTGAGGCACAGATTAAATACTCGTAGGTTGTATAAAGTGAGAAAAAATGATGGAATAAGTACTAAGCTTTATAATTTTCATGTTGATCAAGGCTCAAGAATACTTCTAGGGAAGCTTTCACATCATTGCTTACCGTCAGCAGATATAGTGGCCAAACGGGAGCTTACCATAAAAGAAAAAAGAAAACAAAAGAAATACATAAACAACAAAAAGCTATAACAAACAAACCTACTAGATGTCGCATTACGACCTTGTAAACATATTAAAACGATTAAAAGTGAAAGGAAAAACAGTATTATTATAAAACATCGGCTATTATCGCTGTGGGTGTAAAATCAATAGCCCGGCTGTTTGCCAACTGACAAGGTTGGGTCTACGACCATTTGTGGAGCTGCGGAGACAATCGACTCTACGCGGAAGATTGGCAATGGTGACGAATTGGAAGGCCATTCCGGGTGCGATGATTAGGTGTATTGTAGTATAGCTACACAATTTCACTATAGGCTTTAATTCTTAGAATTAAGGCGAAGTAATTAATTAATAAATTTGTGGAATTGAATAGGTTTTGATTGTTGTTATTTTGGTTTCAGCCATTCCATTTTTTTGTTAAATTCATGGAATAGGTAGTTGAATAAGCTTTGAGTCTAGTTTGCCATCGAGCTTACTTTAACAATATGCAGACATTCGTTACATTAATTGAAAACTGGGGTACTGGATAATGGACTCTACACACCAAAGCCATCAACGTGTCGGGGTCTTTATTTTGCGTGTGCCGGTAGAGTCTATAACAAAATGTCCCTAGAACTGTAGTCTCTAAAGATGTAAGGATAGTCTTAGACAATCTCTCATGGTTTTCGAGGATACAGATGTCTATCTATCTCCGAAATTTTGCAACCTGAAATGTTGTTACAAAAACTACGGATTATATATTTTTTTAAAGTAATCAACAATTCTGCTGGCCGCTAAAGCTATACCCGAGTGTAGTAGGTATATGGATCAGACATGTAATGTCATTATCATTGGATGTAATAAAATGACAGAACTGTATACTTAACCGAATTGAAATGACAATATTGCGCAGTCCAACAACTTATGGCCGGCAAGTTGGCAATCACAATCAGCGAAACTAATTATGTCAAGCAATTTATGACACATTTGAAATACTATGATGAGGTGTGGACAGAGATAATTACAGTAAAGCAACATCCGTGTAACATACTGCTTCTAAGTAAGTGCTAAACTGTCTAATTTTCGCAGTTGCAATGCGGTTCTTGCGATGTTTTCTAGATGTCATTTGAAGTACCCAGTGGCCCCGGGATCCCGTCATTTTGCTGACAATTCTTTGAGGCGAGCGTGGAAAACGATGTGCCGTCGACCCAGGCATCGTCCATGGTCAGACAGCGAGTCGCCCATTGCTCCCCGTCCGCATGCCCGCGATACCGCTCCCGGTAAGAAACATTCTGACGGATCGTCCACTTCTGGTGCTCATCGGAAGGAACAAGGTGCATACACTTCAAAATTTCTGATAGGATTCGGGGTGCATCCGAGCATCAGAATTTTTCTGACAGAAATTTCTTATATTATGCGGTCGCACTTAAAGTGACATGGTGAATAAAGGCTGATTTACATTGGTCCAGTAAGTGGATACAGCGTCACTGGATTAAAAATTAGGAACGTGAACGTACTAAGTATTCCGATTCTGCGTTGGTTTATTGCACGCTGAATACACAGCGTGAAAGGATTGAAACATGTTTATATTATTTCAATGCCAATGCATAGCTGGAATCCAGTGATACTATCTCTAGAATGTAACCCACCCAAAAAAAATCATGGATATTCGTGATCATGGTGCTTGCAGTAATGCCGAAATTATATTAATATAGGAAATTGTAAACAAATAATAATTAATGGTAAAAATCCCATTTTAAGATTGTCATACCTGTTTTTATTTTGGCAATTAAATGGTAACCGATTTGTCTTATTATACAAGTACAACTAGTGTTGTCAAAAATCACTTTAGATTTACTAAAACTTGTTCTTCTCCGATAAGAAACTCATGAATTATAAAGAGATTGGTTGTATAAAAAAACGTTAGGAACCACTATTCCTTTATCTCAGAACTATTTATTTTATAGATTAGTAGTAGTAGTCTGAACAAAAAAAAAGTAAGTGTTTCTACCCAGAGAAGTACGAATCTGCGTTGTCAATTTATATAAAAGAGCTGGACGACCGAGCTCTGCTCGGGACAGACAAACAGACAATCCGACGGACAGTCGAGTTTTAGTAAAAGGGTCCTGTCCATTACCCTTTGGGCACGGAACCCTAAAAAATATCCCGGGTTCGAGAGAAAGAAGCAGGCAGTCACATTTGTGATTGAATACCACCTACCACTTTCCCTAATGTAGGCCCAATTAAAACAATTCATAAAAAGAATTTAGGCCAAAAAGTTTCTCAATTCCCCCACATTTCTTTCTAATGACCCAACTAACAATTTTAAAGGCAAAGATAATTATCAACAACAGTGTTTAAGCGACCGAGTATGCAATGACCATAAAAGTGTGCGACCGGCGCGGGCGCACAGTGAGGCGACTGCTCTGAGTCACCCAGTCATCGACCTTAAAAATGTAGATTGAGGTAACGCCATGACAAGTTAATGTTGTTTGTGTTTTTCTTGAGAAATAGTATAATTTATCGAAAGAGTATATCGACGATTCACCTTTGTCCAGTTGTGAAAATATTTCTGCTTCTACCAGGGCCATCTTTTACCAATTGGAGGCGCTTGGGTCTTCACGGTAGTGGGGCTCTTGTTGGATGCAAGAGTGAACGAAGCCAGCTCGAAACTGTCGGTACCCCGGAAGAAGAAATGAGTTTCTTTGGAACAGCCACTAGCTATGACGTACAGCATAGAGCCTTGGAGCGGGGCAAGGTCGCCACCAGCTTATGGTACTTACAGCAAAAGACCTCGTCGGATTGTAGGCAGGTCCGGACTGAACTAAAAGGGCCCGGGTAGCTCTTAGTGTCTAAACACACTATGCCGAAGTTACGCGACCGAAGTTCGGCACAATTACGCCTGCAATGCTATTTGAATTACTGACGACACACTATGCCGAAATTACGTCGCGTCATAGCGTACAGCGTAACTTCGGTCGGGCGTAAGTTCGGCGGGAACTTATTCTGTGACCACACATTATACGCGACCGAAGTTCGGTTCGATTACCGACGAAGATCCGGGGGCCGGGAGCAGCAGGGAGCCACCCGCGCCACCCGCGCCGAATTTCCGCCGCGTAAGTTCGGCACTTATGGTGTGTCATATCAGCCAAATACGTCGGAACGTGAAATCAGCCGCCGAACTTCGGTCGCGTAACTTCGGCATAGTGTGTTTAGACACTTACAAGTCCAGGTTACTGCCCGCACCGTTCAGAAATTTTTAAATAGGTATTAAATTCATTGACGGCCCGCTCAGGTTCCACCATTTTACATTATTTACTTAGGGTGCTTTAATAAAGGAGGAGGTTATCGGTACGTTAAACATTATGTACAGGTAAAATAAACATATAATATCTCATGTGGACACGGACGGTACCGACTACCTGCATCCGTTCATACGGGTTAAATTAAGCATTTGTTATTTTGTAATGTTGGTATTAAATAATCTTGATCATTTTCACCTTTATAAAACTGAGCATTGAAACAAAAACAAGAGATCTAACGCAATTTCTCTACATTATTCTGTTGCCTAACATCGCTGACTTCGTAAGAAACTGCGTAGGTATTGCTTATTATTCCACCTGAACGATTTCAAAGTGGATTACTAAAGTCGACAAGATTCCTAAGCTTATTAGTCTAGGAAACGGTTATTTTATGAAAGAACTTCTTTAGTCATAGATGATGTGGGGTGCTAAGACAGGAAACCTCCACGTGCGCCCGTGGGCTGGATGGAGTTCCCTCTCGGATGCGTCCGGGGGGAAGACCAGTTTTTCGGATGCGGGCAAAAACTCTTCCTTAGACACTGTGTGCCTAAGGGGTCTCTTTGCCCGTATGCGAATAGCCTGTCGGGAGAACGCTTCAACGCGTGTCCCTCTGAATAGCAGAGGGCACAGCAGCGAAGCGGGCTTGCGGACGGTGAGTAATGGGTAAGCTTGCCGTCTGACCAAGGACCAAGTCCGGGTCGGTGTCGCGTCGTGTTTCACGCGTCACTGACGGGGCCCCTTATGGGGCCAAATGCCTGCTGGGGTCACGGATTTTTCTTAATCCAGGATACCGTGGCCCCGGAACGTAAAGGGCATCCGAAGGAACGCGGAAGGAACACGGGTGGATTTTAGTCAGTAAGAGTCTGACAGTCCCTTCCGCCCCACCCAGGGCTCATTTGATGATTTTGCCACCCAAAAAGAAAACTCATAGATGATGTAGGTATAGCTTATTTAATGTTGATAAACAGAACCTTTAAGTTTAGTCACTTTTGACTCGGCGATGAATCCGATCACTTTTCGGGCGACACAATATCGATTTTCCGGTCAATTTAGACGTGCAACAAGTCGCAAGTCGTATCGCTTTTAAAACTTTGTAGTAATAAACTATGTGGGTTTTCGCCGCATAGATTAATCGACTAAAAAATCGACCCGTTTAAATCTACATTGTAGTTTGCTAATTTAAAAAAAAAAGTTTTATAAAAATTTAGTTCTTAGTAATTTCGTTTCTTAAGCGAGTGTCACTCAAAATAAAAAACTGCTTAGTTCTTGTAGCCCTCCTCACGAAGTGAAATGAAGTAAAACCAGTGAATCGGTAGAGTATATTGTATACTCGCCACTTCGGCCGACCCAGAAGTTTTTTCAAAATTCGGAATCACAAGATTGCGACAAGCTAGCATTAGGAAATTCAATCGCTCGTCACACGAAATCTCAACATAATGTCCAACAAGAAGATAGTGAAGTCATCGACCGATACAGACAAAATATACAAATTATAGATTCACGATTTATTTGCAAATCGATCACAGCCTTGCTGAGGACGGTCGATATGAATTTATAATCGTCAAATGAATTTTAGATTCAAGATAACAAAAACATTCAGGGTTGTAACAATGAGTCATTTTTTATTATGAAACTATGAGTATTTTTTTGGATTATTCACAAATGACTAAATCGTAAGGCCTTGTCAGTTTGGTAGCCGGTGGGACTGACCACGAAAGATACCGTCGCTCTGGAACGCAAAGGATAGGCGACGCATTAGGGTGGACTTTTTTATCAGTAAGAGTCAGACAGTCCCGCTTTTCGCTGTTCCGCTCCACCCACAATGAGAGGACTAATTTGATGAATATAGCACCCAAAAAAAAAACAGTTTAATCGCATTTTCATACTGTTAGCTTTTATCGCGGGCTCTCGGCGCGGCTCGGCGCTGCGACCGAATCAAGAAATTCCCAAAAACCTAAGGAAAAAACCTAAGGAAATTACCTGACACCACGCATCGTCTTATGTCGTTTCAGTTCGGGAGACTTCGGCAATCATAAAGGTACGGACAGACGTGCTCATAAAGGTACGGACAGAGGTGCTCATAAAGGTACGGACAGACGCGCTCATTACTAGCACGAAAGCATGCTTTTATTGAGCAAGGGGCAATTTATTGAGGAAGAGAGAGAGAGGGAGAGATGTTTTTTATCTTATTCTCGCGTTTGGCCACTACCTCACCTTAGCGACGTGAAGCTCGCTTGCCTAGAAGTTACCTATTCACTCTTGAAGACACCAAGGTAGTCGTTAGGGTACTTTGTACGTAAGGAAGAGATGTCCACCATGAATACTATAACTGTCATTAATTTTTGTCGTCAAAATAGGTTCGACGGCTTGTCCAATTCGATCGTTACTAACACACCCTTGATAACCAGTTCATTAACCTTTCAACCACACCAAATGTAGTGGACATTGCAATTAGACACCACCCCATCGCTCGTTTTTAGTGGCTATGTCAACATTGTTCCACCGTACTAATAATTTCCAATTTTCCATGCATACTTAATAGTATTTTATGTAAGGGTCAAAGCATTTTTTTCATGTACCCTTTCCATTATCGGACTACAAGACATACGGCAATGCGCCATCGTTACATGGTGGTCATCCCCGGTACGTACAAAGCGTTTTGCCAATATCTTTATTGTACAAATACCGGCACGGATCTTGAGCGCTCGGCGTAAGAGTGGGAATCACTTTGCGCATCGTACACTTATCCACAAATGAAACGCACAATAAAACAAATAAAACGCACAAAACAACGAATCCCGAGTGGCGGCTATGACGCGATGCGCTACGGCACGCTACGCGGGCCATTCACTACACTTTCCCCGCCCCGTTCCTCACTTCACCTACCAAAGGGACCTAATAACTTACTTCTGCGCAGGTGAAGGTCGGCGCTCAAGATCCATGTCGGTAATTGTACGCACAGCTAAGGAGTGGAATTCCCTGCCGGCATCTGTATTTCCCGACAGCTATAACCTTGTGGTCTTCAAGTCAAGAGTGAACAGGTTACTTCTAGACAAGCGTTCTTCATCGTCGACCACATCTCCGCTTACCATCAGTCGAGATAGTGGTCAAACCTGAACCTATCATTAAATAAAAAAAAACTTCTTATCCGTCTGTCTGTTTGTCTGTAACCTGTTTAGGTTTAAATAGCTGAACACGTTTTGATGGCGGTAACAAATAGATTAATAGACATTATATGTATAATCTCGGAAACGTGACGGTTTAGAAGTTTTTGCCTCATTACTTAGGTACTGTATTGATACCAGCTATTGATTAATACTAATTTTATGCGTGGCTGTTATTTTGATAAAAAAATAAAATAAACGTCATGGAAATGAGGAGATGGCGGGAAGAACTGCGGATTTGAAATCGCCACTTTATGAACGTTGTTAATAATAACAAATTTGCTAAAATTGTTCTTTATCAATTAAACTCCATTGCTTGAGAAATAGAATAGAATATTCCATGTTTAGAATTTTATAGCATCAAAATTATAAAAAGTGGAGATTTAGATCCGCTGGATGTCTTCTAAAAAGTGGAGATCTTAGATTCGCTGGATGTCTGTGAGATAAGTAGCGTACAATCATAACCGATGGAGAGAATGGGAGGCCATTGTGCAGCGGTGGGACAAAACAGGTTAGCTACTCGCATAGGACAAAGGATAACTTTTATCCCACATGGGATAATTTTCCATTTCAACTCTGGAGAAGCCGCCAGCAAAAGCAAGCATTTCCAATATATCCAGAATACAAACACCTATCTTCCATTTGTATATTTACTTTAATGAAAACCTTGTGTCGTTACAGGGAAACTTCAATAGAAAATGTTAGACCTATCATTAGCTTCGTTTTGAAGTTTTTAAGGGTGGACAACTGGACATTGAAAAGCTGAAGGTCAAATCATTTACTTACGTTTTAAGTAGGAGCTGCCACCTTTTATTTGGTTTACTATGGGAATCAATACAGGTGGCTAAAAGGCTAATAAAGAAAGCCTTCAGAATATGTTAGTTTAAAATTTAATAGTATGAGTATACGTTTGAGTTTGCGTTATTTTTAGATCGTAAGTTTGAGAACCCATAATTTGTGACAGCTGTCGTTACAAGTCAAATTAAGTTATTTGTTTGACAGAATAGGAGGAGAAAATTAAATATTTAGTACGAAATGTTCTCGAAACACGTTTGTATATTGATTTTACAAGAGTTAAACGGATTTCAATCAAAACCGAATCTTTAGCTTTGTTCCTAGTTTGACTAAAACCGAAACCTATTCGAGGTGAATTGGTTTCGGATAGTATAGAATCTATAGAACAAAGTCGCTTCCCTCTGTCTGTCTGTCCAGTAGGTAGGTAACCTTAAAACTATGCAACGGATTTAAAATACAACATTATTTTTTTAAAGCATTTTTAAATTCTACAGTTTATGTAATCGAATTTAAGAAGATTTTATCTTTTTTTTTTAAATTGTTCTCATCAAAGTTAGTAAGTTTGTTATCCTTACGAAATCGCGTGGGACTGCCTCAAGTGAAATATCCAACCCAGACATTTACAAAGTGCATTCATTATCATATTGTCCGACATAACTTAGGTCAATATCATTAAGAATGCACATAAAACTTCAAAATCTACAAATCTTCTTCTTCTTCTTCCTGCCCTTATCCCATTCTACTTGGGGTCGGCGCAACACGTTTTCTTTTTCCATTCTCTCCTATCAGACGTCACAGTATCATTTACTCCTTTTTCTTTCATATCATTCCTTAGACAATCCATCCATCTTTTCTTTGGCCTTCCTCTTCCTTTCCATCCATCAATATTCATACTCATCACTCTCTTAGTCACATGGGTGTCATCCCTCCTCATCACATGTCCATACCAAGATAGACGATTCCCTTTCATTTTTAGGGTTCCGTAGCCAAATGGCAAAAACGGAACCCTTATAGATTCGTCATGTCTGTCTGTCTGTCCGTGTATGTCACAGCCACTTTTTGTCGAAAGTATAAGAGCTATCCTGTTGAAACTTGGTAGAAAGATGTATTATGTGAACCGCATTAGGATTTTCACACAAAAATCAAAACAAAACAAATTTTGGGGGTGCCCCCCATACTTAGAATTGAAACTCAAAAAAATCTATGAATAGGTCTTTAAAAATGATATTGAGGTTACTAACATCATTTTTTTCTAAACTGAACAGTTTGCGCGAGAGACACTTCCAAAGTGGTAAAAAGTGTGTCCCCCCCCCCGTAACTTCTAAAATAAAAGAATGATAAAACTAAAAAAAATATATAATGTAGACCTCAACCAAAACTACCAACGAAAATTGGTTTGGATGAGATACAGTTTGCAGTTTTTGAGATATAGTACATTTTCAAAAACCGCAAATATAACTTTGCCATTCATACAAACACTATGAAAAACAAAGTTATTTTTATTGTTTGTGTATATTACTTATTACTTACTAATCTCAATATAATTATATCTCTAATCTATGCTTGCTGCTACGGAACCCTTCATGGGCGAGTCCAACTCGCACTTGGCCGGTTTTTTTTTTTCTGTAACCGGCGCCACTTTCAAACTTCCCCATAAAAACTCATTCCTTACTTTATCTTACAAAATCTACAAATATTGAACCAAAAACACAACAGCTAACATTATTGACATCAATACCCAGTAAAAGGTAACACGATGCATGCAAATACCTTGCAACGTTTACCTAAACATAGACCGGTGCTTCTGTTCATGCATCCTGTTTCAGACACAAGGGGGCGACAGGAAACCACATAGTTTATACCACAAAAGAAAAAGAAAACATAAGTTCAATGACTTCGGTTACTTTACTGTTTTTAAAACAGGTTTATTGTTGCTTTTGCTAATTTCACGTAGCGCGTGTAATTTGCGTGTAATGTAAAAAATTTAGGAGTTCAAGATTTAATTAAATTTTAAAATTTATTACCAAATAAATTAAATACCTACGAAAAAAAGGAACAAAAATGTTGAAATCTAGATTTAGCTTTTTTTTGTCTTAATCTTATGCTATTTCATTCCGCAATCAGTTTAATTAAATGCTTAGTATAGATTATAGAATTTTCAGAAAACTTAGTAGGCTGAGAGTTGAATCCAAAAAAAAAAAAGAAAGGAAAACATAGACTACACATAGAAAAAGTTATCTTGGAATAATTTCCAACCATAACGCGAATCAAACCGGAGGCAAAAACTAGTATTAACAACAAATATAAGAAAGATTATACTGCCTTCATAATTATCACTAGTTTCTCAAATACCTTTGGACGTTGAATAGTCAGCCAGCCGTTCCTGATCTCAGCCGGGTCAGCGTCCTCCAAAGATATAGAGGATATTGTCCGAGGTCCTCGCGCCTTCCAATGTTCGGGCTCCCACCAGTTCACGTGATCTAAGGAACGGGAGATGCTTCGAGCTTCCATGGAACTGACCAGCTTTTTTAGTGGAACCTTCTTGGATTTTTGCAATTTATCCTTTTAAAATACTGGCTTCATATCATAATTTCACTGATAGAGCAGATTTTTTTGGGTTAAAAAGTTTTTCCACAAGCTTTCTGAATAGAAACTTCTTGAATATCTACCTACACTGTTTATTTTTTTTATTTTTTTAATACTGGTTTTATATCATATCACTGATAGACTTAGTTTTTTTTTTGCGTCTAAAAATTACTCTCCAATTTTTGGAACTACGTCCACCCTTCCTCGAATTCAGTAGCTGAATGAACCGTAGGGTTGTTTGTGTGCCCCTCTGTTGCCTAGCAACGGAGCACGTGGAAATTCAATGTCACGGCATTATGAATAAATCATGACCTTTAGCGGGACTACTGTCGAGTAACTTGACCCAGTCATGCAAACATAACCACATCTGGTTTTTAGCGAATGACGTTTTAATTCTTCGAGTCAAGGTTGATATTCCAACAAGCGTTTTTCCGTCACATTTTTATTTCAGAAGCTTTATTACTAGATCTTGTTTTAAGCGAAACACGTCTTAATTCTTTGAGTCATGGTTAGTATTCCAACAAGAGGGTTTTCCTTTAGAGATTCTGTATTATCTTTGGCTTGAATTATTATAACAGTATTTTTTTATGACTTTACGGCTTCGTGTAAACAATACTGAGAAGTTCTCAAGTTTCCTGCGGTCTTACAATGCTTACTTGGTTTATTGCCAGGGTCACAATAGATGCATAACTCTTAATTGGATTAATATCTTAATCGCGATCAAATTAATTAGCTTGATTTAAGCCTATTAGTAATATGTTTTATCTGTGGTGCTAGGCAACTGGGCTTCTCCCAGTTGTAAACATCCTTATGTGCCGATTTTTTTTGTTCTGTCTCCTGCTTGATATGGAGGGATGGAAATACTTTAATAATAGTTTTTGAAGAAACCTTCTGATTATTTTAGCGGGCCCCAAGATCGTTCTCCTTCTTTGCCTCGGCTGTTTTCTGCTTTCAGGTGTTGGAGTAGTTCGGGGATTGAGCAATGGGATAATGCATTATCTACTAAAAGGGTCCTGAGAAAGTGCCAATCAAGTTTTTTAGTGTGAGTTTTTAACCAGTTCACCCTGTCCTTCAGTTTCGCTTTGCAGACCCGCGGTGCTCTTGTAAGATAGTATTGTGACTCCAACAGGCGATTGGTTCTATAAGTGTCCGAAAGCTCCTTCAGGCAGAGCTCTAGTCACTAAGTTTACTGCAGGAATTGTTTTAGTTATGAAAACAAGAAGTGGTATTTTTCCTAGTGGTATTGGTAATTTCAAATGAACTAAGGGCTCCCACACATAAACACGATACGACGACGTCGCGTCGTAAAATTCTACGACACAACGTCGTAACGTGTCGATGCACGATACGACGTTGTGACTCACGATGCAATCCTGTGCAGTTTTTTCTTAGCGTGTCGATAGCAAATATTGTGTTTGTGTCGTTAGGTATGTCATATATTATGATTGGCCCAAAATTCGGCTACGCGAACCCCGCTCACTGATGCAGCAGTTGTTATTCGAAATTCAAAGATGACGGATGGTATTGAAGTCGATCATTTAATTACCCTAGTCGAGCAGCGTCCCGTACTATGGAACAGAATGCGTCTAGAGTGGTCCATTTTTCGGAATGAACTAAAACACCACCCCACTGTAACGTTGCTCATCGTAGATTTCTACGACGCGACGTCGTATCGTGAAACGACGCCGCATCGTTGTACACACGGCTACACATCAAGCTATACAAAACCAGTATAAGCTGATCGTTGAATATGCGGAAAGACCATACAAAGCGAGACCACGGTAAACTGGTTTTGTATAGCTTGATGTGTAGCCGTTTATGAGTGGGAGCCCTAAGTCGCTTTTTAGAAGTTTTTAAACTGCTCAACCTCCTCAGAATTCGCATATTACATTGCCATAAAGTGTTTTATGTTAATGTAGTCATGTGTGGTGAAGGCTTTGAAATGCCTAAGTAAACTTAGGTACGGCCATTACAAAATACGCATTGCCAAAAGTAAACAATTGAAGCTTTGTCTTCGTGAAATATGCGAAAGTTTTGCAAACATCGTCTATTATTATTATCACTTTCTAACTTTCAACAATCCTCTCAAGTCTCCTTATACTGCAAATCTAAAGATCATGTGCTGGCATTACTGGCTCAACTGTTATGACAATTTAAGTCTTATCACGTAGGTTTTATGCATCATATTGTTATGTGCCGCCCACGTTAAGCAAGAGGCTAGCCATATTTGTATCGAAGATGAATGAAGGTGACTGACTCATAGGTCCTTCTATAGAGAAGTAGTTAGACGAGCAAAATGACGTCACAACCTTAGACTTAGTACCGTCGGTGCCCATCATTATATGACCCAAGATATACGGCAGAATGATGTTAAAGTGGGTCAAGTATAATGGCCACTTTCTGTACTTTCCTTCTCAACATGACATATCCAAAGGTCGTCTGAAGGCTTCTGATTTTCGTATCTACTAAGGTCAGTTTCAATTGGGAAACCGCGACAGTTCCCAAAACCGGTTTATGCTAATTTAGCTCTTATGTCAATAAGTTTAATTTTATTATGCTGTGCATTGATGGTCTGTGGATTTAACCTCGTTGGAGATTTATAAATGGTAATGTTCGTTATGGTCATTGCCTTAATTTTGCATTGAATCTTTTAATGATGTTGTTCCAAATTGTAGTTTTTTGTAAAGGAGTTATATTTTGCAATATGAATGTTGTGATTTCTTCATTAGCTGAGTTTTTGGAGCTCGATTCGAAACAGCAGCAATGCCGATTTTATTTGCAATCAAATAAGAAGTTATTATTTTTTGCTAATGCTTTGTATTTCTCTACGGTAAGTATTTTTGTTGTATCATTACGAACAGTCATAAAAGAAAGTGTTAAAAGCATTATTTTGCCGTATTGCTGACGCTATTGACAAGCCATAATGAGACAAGATATCAGAAAATAGACAGATTTTTATCGTCGAAAAAAAAAAAACTATTTTTCGGTCATCCACGAACTCGGGCAAAAAAGCTTTCATCATTCTTGGCAGAACAGTGTAGACAAATATTCACCTGCATCTGGTTCAACTGGAAGCCGACCCCAATATAGCTGGGAAAAGGCTAGGCAGATGATGATTCTTGGCAGAACAGAGGTAGAATTGGTCATGCTACGCAAGTGTGTGCAAGTCTTCTTCGGTTATTTAGGTCTACTTATGGTAGTCGCCTACGCGATATACAGTTTAAAACCGTTTTTAAGCTTTATTGTGAAACCTCAATGAGAACCCCGAGTACCCAAACCTCTTATCACCAAGATACGAACGCAGTTCACAACTAGCACCAAAAGCACCAGGTGGTAGGCCATGACGTCTTAAAGCCATAGTAGTTCCAGCGTGGAAAAGAGACAGAGCTATACAAGTCGACTAGCGCCATCTCGTTCTCTGACGAAATTTTTTTTTTTTTTTTTTAATTTATAGATAAGATCGCGTTTGACCACTATCTCGCCTGATAGTAAGCGAAGATGTGGTCGACGGTGAAGCGCGACATGGTAGGCCACCTGATCCACACAATAAACAAGTTGATACTCCAAACCGGTTGCCAGTGATAAGTTTCCGTCCACCCTTGCAACCTCCCACGTATTACTACAAAAGGCTGTGCGCTGCGTTTGCGCAGGTTTGCAAACTGTACTGATTTTATCTGCATATTGCACAGATGATAATGTAATTGAGTTTATTATTGGTGGTTCTTGTAGGTGTGTGTATTAGCACAGTTGTTTGTATAATGGATACGGATGGTCTGAGATTGTATTGTTGTTTTTTGGTTCGCTGATGCATGAATGGTGAGGTTTTAAGTTCAAAAGATTATGAAGTCTGCAATGTTATTCTCTAAGGACACAGCGTTGCGCGCAGCATCGAAACCACAGTCTGTCCCCAATAGATTTTCAACTTTATGGCTTTATGCTTAGTTTTAATTTTCGAGGCTGCGTCCGCTTCACGTCCTTAAAGAATAGCAGTTTACGAAAAGGGATTAGAGAATCAGTTCTTATGGTATCCTAAGAACTAAGTGTATACTTTTCAATCTAAGTCAATGATAACAGAGATTAGAGACTTTGACATAATATCAACAACCTTACAGAAAAAGATCGCACTTTATACCACTTTGCTTATAACCAACTAAGTGAATCAGCAATGATTTTCGACGTCTGAAGCAGTAGGTACTCGATTTGTTTAAAAATTAAACTGCTGAAAACAGGTATTTTTTGTTAAATCTGTAGGTACCGTAATATCATGAAGCTGTTTTTTTTAATGATACTCGTAATTGTTTATTTTCATCATCATCATCATCATCAGCCGGAAGACGTCCACTGCTGAACATAGGCCTCCCCCTTAGACCGCCACGCCGAACGACAATTCGCCACTTGCATCCATCGGTTCATCAATTGTTTATTTTAGAACGTGCAAATGTTAATAAACCGTGCATGACGTCACAATTTGGTATCATCATTCCTTCCTTAGTTTTATGGCATAGTACAGACGCCAGCAGGTCAACCTACCCGAATCTGTAAATTTTTACCAATCGAACATTAACCTCCTACTATTAAGATAAGGTTGAAAATATATTTAAGAAATTTGACAGATTGCGGTAGCTTGATGTGCTGTGCTGTGTACATACAAACATTCCAAGTTAAAAACAAGGTTGTAAAATAGTACATTGTTATCCAAGGCGTGAAAGTTACTTATTTACGTCCCGAGACGGGGTTTGGCGCCCGTAACGTAGTGAGGGCGCTAATAGTTCGAGGGACTAAATAAGTAATTTACCCGAGGTAAACACTGTGCTTTTCATTACGAATACGAGGAAAGTAAAATTAACAACATAAATAGCTAAAGAAAAAATGAGTGTAGATCGGATTGTCACTTTGCCGCTTCTTTTTTTTTTTAATTTTTGTGTTGTGGTCGTCCATCTATACAGCCTGGATTTTTCATGTTCATTATTTAAAAATTGGCAAAGATTTTGTCGAAATCTGTATTACTTTAGAGAAATAGTTGAAACTAAATTATTTTAAAGTCATTATTTATATTCTTAATACTTAACTTTATGTTATTTTAATTTTAAATCGCTCTGTAATTTCGTGGCTGTATAAAAAGTTTGAACATGGTTCAATAGAAATGTCAAAATAGAACTAGTTTTTTTTTCTTAAATTTGGCAGCTGTCAGTTGAAAGCGATTTTCCCTAGGGCGGCAATGGATAACTTTCAAACGGCTAATCAGACATGTAATGACCTACTTTCAGAGTATGAGTAATGAAAATTACATTGTAACCCTTTACCCAATTTCTTGAGCGTGGGTGAATTACATGATTCTTGATGGAAGCTTAATTGATTAACGATATTGTGGATAAATCGATACATTTATCTTGTTTCATTCCAATTATCAGGAGCTTTGTGGGTGAGACTTTAAACAATTTAGTTTTAGCGCCACAGATCTTATGGAATGTTGATCTACTTCGTCTTTGTCTGAAGAAAGTTAGATTAGCGAGTTGTTTGTAAGTTTTTTTTACTTTGTTTTTGGACCCATGATGATATTATAATAATGTTGTATGTGCTTACCTTAATATTTTACTTATCCGTCTATGCATCTCTTACTAGTTGTCTATAGATTTTATAATCATCTTTTTAAGACTTGAGCTAGTTTCAGGAACCTTTTGATGTCATCTAGGTCCTCATTAAAGAACTACCTATCTATTTCCCTTCTTATGCATTAACAAAAATTGGTTTTTCATCCGTCGTTTGATTTTAACATTTTTTCTGAAGTATTTTTTTTCTGAATTATTTTATCTAGATCTAAGACAAAATTGTTCAGTAATTTGTTAGTTTTTTGTTGAAAATGTCTGAACTAAAACTAAATCATTCATCAAAAACCAACATTCATTTTAACGCGAGTGTTATTACCAAACATTAACAGCAAATCTAAATCAATGGCGATGGCAGTCATTACTTGAACATTCATTTAGTTCTGAATGTGGTCTGAAATTAGCTTTTTATCGGCGTTTTAGTTAAATATAGCTTTACCCTTTTATGTTAGTGGGCCAGCGGATGTCGATGGCGTGCGAACTGGGTATGGAACCTGTGGCACGCGGAGCTAATGGGTTGCAACCCGCCACTGCGCGACTGGGGAAAAAAAATAAGTACCGCGGCATCGGCAATGTGGCAAATTTTTGGAAAATAATAGAGCTTCAATATTTTCATGGTATTAGAGTTTGCTTGTTACCGAATCTTTTGATAGACTTTAGATACGTTGGGTGGTAAGGGAAACCAGGTCTAGTTTAGTGTACACATATAATGAGACACCTGACATCGTGATCTACGTAAATTATCACACAAATAATAGCAGCCTCTTGTTTTGCTTGGTCAATAAATCATCAAATTAGTCCTCCCGCCCTTGGTGGCGCAATAGGGTGAATAGGCATCCAACAGTCGTACAATTTTAAAAAAAGTCAACATAGTGGTCGAAAGTCTGACTATACCAGTCTTACTGAGTCTTAAGTTCCAAGGGGTATCGTATTACCCAGTTACTAGGTTATGGAGGTCCGATGGCAGTTGCTCTACGCTAAATACTGATATTCATCTGCACCCGGTTCGACTGGAAGCTGACCCCAAAATAATTAGGTAAAGGCTAGTCGGAAGATGACATAAGTACATGTAGCATGAGAAAAAGCTAGTTTATCAAGATCAATTGCATAAAATATTCCATTTAGCTCGCTATTACCTAAATAAAAGCATAAGTAACATACTGAACTTGGCACACGCGATTAAAAAAGGTTCCACGTGTTTATAAATTCAATTGGCTGTGGCTGAATATATCGTGACCTTGGTAGGTCAAGGTCGAGGTGAATCCCGCCCCATGACAGTATCAAAACGGTTGGTTTTTATATTTTATGCAGTGGTTAGCTGTTGTTTATTAAATGAGGTTTTATCTTTTATTTTGGACTTTTTTACGGCCATATTGATAAAATATTAATACAGTTTTGCTACGGTTTTTTTTTTTACGGTTTTGGTTTGACCGAGCCCTTACATAACGTATTCATTTAGTTATGGACAAGGGTTAATGAAATCTGTCCTCATCTTTTCTTAAAGGGGGTAATTCATAATTCATATTCCTGCTTTTATTAAATTAAAATAACACTGCTTGAGATGACCTCAAACGACATGTTTAATGATATTCTTTGAATTTTTCCTGATATCAAACTACAAGTGTCACTATATAAAACAAAGCCACATATTAAGATGGCGTGCTAAACAGGGTAACAAAAGGGCGTGTGTTCAGTAATTAGGTTAGCAATGATATAATCGCCGGGTTTGGCTCACCTGTGAAAGCGTGCGTGTAATGTAATTGAGTACTAATTCACTGTTTATTCCCAACAAGTTTTATGACTGAACTCTCTGTGGTTACCGTTGATTAAAGTTGAAAAGTTACTTAGAAATTCTAACTATAATGTTTTAAATGCGAAAGTTTGGATGGATGGACGGATAATTGATGATTGATTGAGTAATATATTCGACATCGTTCATTCCGTTCCCGTGGGATAAATAAAATAGTGCCAAAATTATCAAATGTGTCCGTCTTCCCAGAATAGAGCGGAAGGGACCGACAGACTCTTACTGACTAAAATCGACCCTGTTCCTTCGATTGCCGTTTGTATTCCAGGGTCACGGTATCCTTTAAAGACAGCCCCCCGCTTCGTTTACATGAGACAACTTCGGCATTTGAAATGAACTGACTTAACCTAGAATCTATGACGCATAGCTACGTGATACGAATTGCAAAGAACTTTGGCCACTTAAGAGGGCTATGCTCGGAGCCTCTCTGCGTGATCGAATCAGAAATGAGGAGATTCTTAGACGAACCAAAGTTGCCGACATAGCCCAAGGAATTAGCAAGTTGAAGTGGCAGTGGGCAGGCCACATAGCACGCAGAACTGATGGCCGATGGGGCCGTAAGGTTCTCGAATGGAGACTAGAGCTATTGCATAACAATTTTTTTAAAGAATAAAATCGCCTGCCGTGTATATTTAACGAGAATATAATTTATTTATTTGTGGTGCACTACTGTAATAAAGAACTTCTTTGTTGTAGGAGAATTTTATAAGCAGGTTTCATTGTGAAAACTCCTTTTGTAGTTGGCCGTTTAGAATCAGGAAGAAAAAAAAAGTAAATTGTTTTTATGGATTACGGATATTTTTATGATTGCCGAAGTCTCCCGAACTGAAACGATGTTAGACGATGCGTGGTGTTAGGTATTTTCGGTAGGTTTTTGGTTTTTTTTTGATTCGGTCGCCGCGCCACGCCGCGCTCAGAGCCCGCGATAAAAGCTATGCAATAGCTTAAAAATACGTGTCGATAATTTTCCAAAATTACAACTGACGAACTAATTAGGATTGCAATTTATTGTTGCTGGAAACCAGCCTATACTGTGAGTCAGCCACTAGTGTTAGTAAAAACAATTGAGTGAAATGGATTATTGAAAGGATGCGTCAAGACCGTGAATGGATGCAATATATCCGGAGTGAGTGGTCTGGTCAGTAGCATCGGGGTTGAACGGTTGATAAACGAATCTCGAAATAAACTGTTGTTTGATTTGATGGGATTCTGATGGATTGTTTTGTCTAACATGTTAGTACCACTCGACTGATAGATAACAGGCATTAGATGACTTAGCTTTTTGAAAAGTCTACCCACGGAAATCCCAACAAGGAGCTGTACGAGTCAACCACTGTCATTATAGAAGATACCTCTTTCCCATCAGTGGAACTGTTATAATAACTGTTTACATGTACCTATATTATTTTTAATTTTTAACTAGATGTCATCCAGTGGCCGGAATTCTGGTCGAATTTCATTTTATAAAGGAATTCTAAAGTACAATCTATTGTTATATCAGTATTACTCGTATGTTCCAGTGCAATTTTCGAATTTTCGACATAAGTACTTAAGTAGGTACTTTATTAACGTTTTTAAGGTTAGGTATCTGTAGTATTTTTTTCTCTAGGATTTTACATTTTCTTGCTATTTTTATAAACTGTACCCTTAGCACGAGTTTTCAGTATTTGAGACGTATAGTAAACTGGAACTTTGACAATTTCAAATTGACAATTTTCAAGGAAAAAATTAGTTCCTTCTTCGCACACCAGAGGCGCTGTTCCATTTTTTCATACAAGAAACGCTGTAAATACTGAAAAGACGCTGTGAAGTAAAAGAGTGAAAACTCGTGGTAAGGGTACTGATCTTATAAAATGTAACCGCCTTCAAAAACAACCACAAAAAAGGGTAAAATAACCTACAAAATAACTTTTCTTTCAGAAGTCGGTGCCTTTGTTTTTTTTTCATTTCATTGTTTTTTTTTGCCACCGACTTCTGAAAGAAAAGTTATTTTGTAGGTTATTTTACCCTTTTTTGTGGTTGTTTTTGAAGGCGGTTACATTTTTTTTGAAAAAGTTTTTTATTTTACTCTTTTTAGTTTAAATATTCAACTCAAATTCTTGTCAAATAAATCATTCTCTCTCGAGTGCACAATAAGCTAATAAAATTCCCTATCTCAAAAACTACTGAACTGATTTTGATGAAACTTGCAGTATTCCGTAAGTTAAACAATACTTAGTACAACAAAAAAAGAATTACTTAAATCGGACTTGTAGTTTCAGAGATATGCGAACACAAACTAAATCAGTCGATGCCTACTCCGTTGAGGAGTTGTACCTTCCATCATCAGCTCATCCACCTGAGATGATGATTATCAGATGCAAATACTTGAACAGCTTCAGAAAATATTTGAAAATGGTAATATGTGCCTATAAAATTTGAAGGTTGCCCTCGATTTCCTTGGGATTCCATCATCAGATCCTGACCTGATGATCATGGGACCAATTGGAAAGTATACCCTTTCAAACAAAATAAAAATTTTCCAAATCGGTCCAGGCGTCTTCGAGAAATCGGGGAACATACATAAAAAAAAAAAAAAAAAAAAAAAAGATTCCGACGAATTGAGAACCTCCTCCTTTTTTTGAAGTCGGTTAAAAAAGCGAACAGTAAGTACTGTCTATGAAGGACTGTATGATGCAGTTTTGAAGTAATCGATTAGTAAAATTATTAAAATAATTTTTGGCAAGGCCCCCCTCTCGAGGGCCAAAGCCTGCCGGGGTCGCGGGACTCATTCCATTACCGTGACCCTGAAACGTAAAGGGCTAATGAAGGACACCGTGGATTTTAGTCAGTAAAAGTCTGACAGTCCCTCCCGCCCTGCCCGGGGTGGGAGGACTCATTTGATGATTTTACCACGCTAAAAAAAAAGTAAAAACTTAAAATGAACCCGCTTTGACGGCAGATTTGGCCGAGTGGCTAAGTGATCGATTGCTTCGATCTCTGGTTCGATCCCCGCACGGAACAAATATTTGTATGATCTGCTAGTTAGTTGTTGTTGCTAGTAGTTGTGTTTGTGTACGTAACTTTCTATGTTTGTAAACGCATCCAAGGTAGAGGAGAAATTCTTAGTAAGTTTTTAGTTTAAATAAAAAAATCCTTCATTATATGAGAATCAATTAATATTCCCAGCACATAATGCTCCACAACATGTCATTATGACCGACTGGTCACTGTCAGTAGTCATGGTAGACGATCAGACAAATAATCTATTACAATACACTTATCTACCATTCGTGTGTTATTACCGCACAAGTGTTATTATGCCATAGTTTGATAACCGGACGATGCGAAATTAACGGCTAAGGAAAACATGGAATTTAATGTAAAACAAGTAAATATTATTTTATGATTTTATGGGATGAGGTCATGGTTTGTTGTTTTAACCATTTTTAGGAATTACTGCTAAAATTAATACCTACGAGTACACTATCTTGGTCATTTTTTTTACGTGTTAAAATCATCAAATAATTCCTACCCATGGCAGGACGGGAGGGACTGTCAGACTTGTACTGACTAAAGTCCACGGTGTCCATCATTTGCTCTTTGCGTTCCAGGGCTACGATTACTCGTTAGTCCCGCGACCATTGTCTTTGTCCTGAGGACTAATTTAAGCAACTAAGTTACTAATTACTAAGATTCATTGTGAAAAATAGATGAAATCTTTTTTATTTGCTTGTTCTGCCTTCCTCCTTCCAATTCTCGCGAACCCTCTTTCGCGTCCTCCGTGTCCTCCTTCGTTCCAATTATTTAAAATCTTTTTTATTCTGATATTTAATTATTTTATATTGCTCCTTAAATGTCGCTAATTGTCTTTCTAAAGACATTTTAATTATGTCTGTTCCATCTATTTGCATAAACAGATGCACTATTAGAAATGCTGATTAATACAACACCTAAAACCTTCGTCTGCGCCGGCGCATACTCCCGTGAGCAATAACCAAACATAACAGCCATATTTCAAGTACATTTTACCGGGTACCCAGACAAATTAATAGCATAACAACAAAGAGCAAGTACTCCTATTAATAGCGTCACTAATCATGTTGTGCGCCATGTTTATACCGGCGTTTGCGCATATGGTCTAATGGAATTCTTGTTCCTAATTGAATATTACAACTAGTTAAACGAATATCGACTTTATTATGTAGTAAATGAAATAGTTATTAAAACAAGTGATACTTTAATCAACCTATTTTCCCCGTATCTTTCTCGTGAGAGTCGTGGGCAACTGATGGATGCAAGTGGCGAATTATCGTTCTAGGGCTATTGAAGGAGGGGTCGCGGGACTAACGAGCTACCGTGACCCCGGAACGTAAAGGGCTATTGAAGGAACTCCATGGATTTTAGTCAGTACGAGTCTGACAGTTCCTTTCGTCCCGCAGTGGGAGGGAGAGGACTTTTTGAGGTTTTTTTCTGTATTTTTTTTGTTTACATGTTTGGAAATCTAATCGCGGACGCACTTCCAAGTTTACAAGTGCAACGTTCTCAAGATTGAACAAGGCAGCTGTGGAGTAGTCATTGTGTAGACTTTTAAGGAATGATGAAGAACAAAGGTTATTGAATTGAAGGGACGTGTGATGTTTCATAATAAGAAGACAACTTCTTTGGTGTATGTGATGGTACATGTGTATTATGTTGATACATTTAAAAAAATACAGGTATGTTATGATTTTTTGACTTAGGTAGGTACCTAAGTTATGCAAGTGATTAATAATTTTTAATTATGTATCTTTTGTTGCTGACAAAACAAGATTTGTTATGTCTGCTTCTCGGAAAATCGCCATGAAACATTATGCTATTCCGAGGCAGGGAAAGAAAGGGGGGAAAGATTCCTGCCCGAGTCAAAAATTCCTGGATAAGTTGCCTATAGATATTCGCTTTTGCCCGTGGCTTTGCTTGCCCTGAACTAGAAAAGGGAGCATTGGGAGGACCTATGCTTCCTTTTCAAGTTTTATTCCTAAAAAGAAGTAATATTTTGCAGTGTCAGCATTCTGCAAGAAAAACAAATACGTGTGGCACTCTGGGACTGCTGCGGTAAAGCTATTGCATAGCATTTTTATCAATTTATGCAATTATAATTATTTATTTATTATATTTATTACTGTACCAATTAGGCGAGAGCAGTGATGGCCCAGTGGTATCGGCGTCGACTTACGAGTTGCAGGTCGTGGGTTCAAACCCCGTCAGGCGCATTACTCTGTGTAATTTATTTCAACACCACTGCTCTCAAAACGGTGAAGGAAAACATCGTAAGGAAACCGGCATGTCCTAGAACCAAAAATTCGAAGATATGTGACATCTACCAATCCGCACTGGGCCCGCGTGGTAGATTACGGCCCACTCCCCTCTCACAGAGAGGAGGCCTGTGTCCCAGCAGTGGGAACATTTATAGGCTGATGATGAATTAGGCTATGGTCAGCCACGTCAATCAAGTGAAACGTCAAGAACGTTCTCTCAATAAAAGCATGCTTTCGTGCTAGTAATGAGCACGTCTGTCCATTCCCTTATGAGCACGTCTGTCCGTACCTTTATAATTGCCGAAGTCTCCCGAACTGAAACGACGTTAGACGACGGTGTCAGGTAGGTATTTTCCTTAGGTTTTTTTGTTAAGACTTTCGCGCCGCGCCTCGCTCAGAGCCTGCGATAAGTACTATGTAATAGCTTAAAAACATGTTTTTTTTCTTGCAGAATGCTGACATAAGTTAACCCGTTGGACTTTATGGTAACGAGGTACCAAACACACGGTTGCCTGAATTTTGCATGTTGTTACATATTCATACGTCTCTGATTAGTGAGAAGGGCTCGTTAGTAGACAGCACTAGGAATTGATGAAGATGTGCTAGACTTCGCAGAATGTGAGCAATGCGTACTTCGTTATGGAATTATTTGAGGTTAATTGTAATTAGGTATTTGCAATGAATATTTTGTGAGAAAGATATCTTGAAAAGGGGTAAAAATTGTTTTTGGGGAAAAGTAAGCCTTGGATTTTTCGCTTTTAGCCAGTAGTACAGTTGGGGTTGTCCAGTTGGCTGGACCACGGTTGAAAATTCTTTCAGTGTAACAGTTATATGTTACACGGAATAAATACATTTTCGCTATAACAGTTAACTTTATTTGGGCGGTATTTCATCCAAATTGTATTTTAAAATATAGGTAGGGACATGCGAATGTGATAATAGACATCTAATTACTAGAAATCATTAAATAAGTAAGACCTTTAAAAAAGTAGCACGCTTAAAAAGTCTATAAAAATCATCAAATCTTAAATATAATTTTAAAATATGTTTACTCAAAAAGCTCCACAGATTCCCTGTCCTATTGACTCAAGTGGCCATTATGATACATTCTTCAATTAGTCAGGGTAGCATGTTGCCCACCGACCAACAAAAGTACTAGGAACACATATCTGTTAGAAGCTTCGGGGAATAGCTTGCGACTGATTGTACGGAATTACTGACGCCTTTGTTAATGTTATTTTCATATCACCTCGTTGAAGGTGACAGCACGCATAGCATCTGTCTCTATTCTACCAAAAAAGGACTATTTTAATTCGATTTTCCTTTGCCCGAGTCAGACTCGACCCGAAGATGACTGAACAATAGAAACATGTTTTTTTCTACATTTTGAACAACGCCATCATGATCATCGTCAGCCAGAAGACGTCCACTGCTGAACATATGCCTCCCCATTAGACCGCCACGCCAAACGACAATTCGCCACTTGCATCCATCGGTTACCCGCGACTCGGACCACCTAGTGGGAGGCCTGCCTAAGCTAATTCTTTCGGTCCGTGATCGCCATGCTTAGATAGGCGATATACGTCTTTTTACATTATATCATTTTGTCTATTCTTCTGTCGACAGAACCTCTTTCTACAGTCTCATGCTACGTGTGGCAATCCTGTTCAACAATAATTCTCAGAAGCAAGACATATTAGCGATGATGCTTCGGAGAAAAGCACATGGATAAATTGAATGGAATAATTCAACATTCAAATTAAGGGAATGGTTCCAGTTCAAGAATGCAACAGAGCATGCATTGAATAAGCAAGTCAAATAAATGCTAAAGAATGGGGCAGACAATTTATTTAAATTGTGCCATGAAAGTCATTTGAGTAATTAAGGAATACAGTAGCGTCCATTTAACCTAATTAGTTCTAAAGAATCTTTGTATTTTGTCGGTATTGAAAATTGACTTTTGTCCGCCTGCGTCATGGTCCAAAATTGTTTCACGGGGACGTAATACCTAGAGAAAAATTCTATATTGTATCGAGTATTACTAGTCCATGTCCTTATCTATCATGTCTATACCTGCGTGTGCAAAGGTCACGTTACGGGAAAAGGTCAGACAGAGAAAACAGACTTTATAATATTGTTATGAATGGATATGTATTGTTTCAAAATAATAAAGGCTATCTACACTACTTTTAGATTGTCAAAAGTACAAAAATCTTTTATGGGGTACTGTGTTAAATGTTACAACAAAATACCTAGTGAGATCTTAAAATTAAATGAAAGAAAATTTAAAACTTATATAAAAAATTAAAAATACTCTAAGTAAACAAGCATATTATAAATTAGAAGATTATCTTCAAGATAAAAGTGCTTGGAAACATGCTGGTCCTGCTCCATAGTACAATGTAAGGCTTGAACAGAATCAAACTTTGTTGAAATTTTTAATGCTCACACATTGCCTATAGATATTTGTATGAAAGTTATAATTGCATTATTTTGTGAAAGTGTGAACACCGTAGGGTGTCACCACTGCGAAGATCGCCCGGAGGACACAGTAGAGCATACGGTGCAAGACTGCCCCGCTTGGGCAGAGCACCGACGTGTCCTCACGGCGGCGATAGGCGGAGACCTCTCGCGCCCGGCATTGGTCGCGGCCATGCTGCGGGGCGAGACGGAGTGGGAAGCGGTCGCCTCCTTCTGCGAAGCAGTCATGCTCGCGAAGGAGGAGGCGGGCCGCGTGAGAGAGAGGACAGTGTCCTCCCTCCGCCCCACCCGCAGTGGTGGACGCCCACGGCGACGGACGTCGCAAGACGATCTCCGGCCACCGTAGGCGCGGGCATGCGGGCAACTCGCTGCCCGACCATGGACCATGCCCGGGTCGACGGCGCGTAGTGTTCCATGCGCGCCTCAAAGAGCGTCAGCATAATGACGGGGCCCCCTCTCTAGAGGGCCAAAGCCTGCCGGGGTCGCGGGACTTATCTCATTACCGTGACTCCGGAACATAAAGGGCTATTGAAGGACACCGTGGATTTTAGTCAGTACAAGTCTGACAGTCCCTCCCGCCCTGCCCGGGGGGGGAGGACTCATTTGATGATTTTACCACGATAAAAAAAAAAGTGTGAACACCGTGTACCTTTTTAGCTGTATAATTATTTCTTGTTTTTTTTTTAATCCTTTAAATGGTCTTCACTTGAGTACATAGCTTTCCCATTTATTTATTTTTTAAATTTGTTATTTCAAAACATTGTGAACAATTTTTGAAAAAGAGTAAGTATGGAGTTTCTTGCCCATTCTTCTCCATACAAACCTACCTTTGCGAATGGGTGTAGAATCAATCCCATCCCTTCCTATTTCCTTTAATTTTAATAATCGACGTTCAAAAGTGCCTCTATGATGGCCTAATTGGAATAAATAATTTGACTTTGACTGAGATTTGTAATTCGATGCTTGGATTCGGTCCTTGAAATGGGTGATAGTAGACCTTATTTGCAACAATTTTAACCCCGACAATATGGGGCCCAAACTGACAGGTTTAGGAGATATCTTACTTTAAAGCTTTATAAGCTGAAACATTAAGTGTTTGAGTTTGGATGAAAGCGCTAATCTCAGGAACTACTGATTCGAATTGAAAAGTTCTTTTTGTGTTGGATGGTGCATTCATCGAGGAAGACTATAGGCTATATCTAACATCACGCTTCATCACTCATCACCAATAGGAGCGAAGCAGCGGGGGTAAACCACGGTGAACAGCTACTTGTAGTGATAAGGTTGTATTACTTTTAGCGTAGTAACAAAAAAAAAAACGATTTTTAACAAATATGGAGCTTATTAAGACATTAGTTTCATGTCATTTCAGAATTGTATAGCCTTCATTGCATAACAACGAATAATAAAAAAACCAATACAGACACAATGACAAACATAAATTAGATCGATACCAATGTGGGACGTTGGCAAATCTGGTATCTGGTATCGGTATCCGATCTTGGCATTATAATATTACACCCACTGCGATACTTTTTGACGGCCGTGAACATTTTTGGTAGCGTGAATACGGTTTTGGTATCGCCAATTTTATTTAGTGTCGTTAATGTCCGTTTTTTTTTAATATGACAGTGATATTTGAAAATATCATTAAAGGTTTATAGATCGGAAAAGATGAAGGACACATGTGTTTGATAGACAGCAAATTGCTACAGTAATTTACTGTTTCTACCGAAATAATATTCTACTTCTGACATTCTAAAACTATCTACAAGTTACCTTTGTTTTAGCCAAGCCACTGCACAATGGTTTAGGTTTGTATTTATCCTACAACAAAAATTAAAATTAGCCACATAATATCTTAAAAAATAACCCGTAATGGGTATCGAAAATTCAATATTTGAAGGAAAGTTTCAACCCCCCTTTATTGAGGTTATAAAAAACTTTTTCAAAAAAATGTAACCGCCTTCAAAAACAACCACAAAAAAAGGGTAAAATAATCTACAAAATAACTTTTGTTTCAGAAGTCGGTGCCTTTATTTTTTTCCATTTCATTGTCTTTTTTGCCACCGACTTCTGAAAGAAAAGTTATTTTGTAGGTTATTTTACCCTTTTTTTGTGGTTGTTTTTGAAGGCGGTTACATTTTTTGAAAAAGTCTTTATTTTACTCTTTTTAGTTTAAATATTCAACCCAAATTCTTGTCAAATAAATCATTCTCTTACATGTGCACTAAAATTTTGTAATCCGTAGCACCGGTAACAACATCGCTCTAGTGCAAAATAAGCTAATACAATTCCCTATTTCAAAAACTACTGAACCGATTTTGATGAAACTTGCAGTATTCCGTAAGTTAAACAATACTTAGTACAACAAAAAAAGAATTACTTAAATCGGACTTGTAGTTCCGGAGATATGCGAACATAAACTAAATCAGTCGATGCCTACTCCAAGCCGTTGAGGAGTTGTACCTTCTATCATCAGCTCATCCACCTGAGATGATGATTATCAGATGCAAATACTTGAACAGCTTTAGTAAATATATGAAAATGGTACTATGTGCCTATAAAATTTTAAGGTTGCCCTCGATTTCCCTGGGATCCCATCATCAGATCCTGACCTGGTGATCATGGGACCACTTGGGAAGTATTCCCTTTCAAACAAAAGAAAAAAAATTCGAATCGGTCCAGGCGTCTTCGAGAAATCGGGGAACATACATAAAAAAAAATGATTCCGACGAATTGAGAACCTCCTCCTTTTTTTGAAGTCGGTTAAAAATCTGGGTGGATCTGAAGTGCTGTCAGAATCTTACTAATTAAATTCTACCTCGTTACTTCGGTTCTGCATTCACCCTTTGCGTTCCAGATCCCCGGTACCCTGTTTAAACAGTCCTGAGAAAGTTTAGATCCTGAAAAAATTGTTGGTTTGTCATCCATAACCTTGTACATGTGCTCATAAACTCGATCTTGAAATTGTTATTTTTTTACAATACAATACAAAAACACAAAACAATAACATATTCTGACGCACATTCCTTTTGCACGTGCATTCAACACATGTAGCGTGTGAAAGCTTTTAACTCTATAAGCAGACACAATGCTGTGCAGTGTGTATGCTACAACGAATTAGATGTGCAGACGCCATCACCACAGCCTAACCCAATCTGTCAAATTTTCCCAATCGTTATCATTTTGTAATGAAGTTGAAAAATTAAAGACATTTGACAGATTGAGGCAGGTGATGTCCTCGATCAAAGAGCCATAGCTGTATGACTTTGTTATTCAAATTAATTTTGAATGTGATTTTTTTTTTGGTATAAGAACCAAGGCACTCTTGTACCTAATACATTACATACCAATTACATGGCAGATGCTTTGTTATATTTTAGACAATATTTTGGATATACAAATGGACGAGTTACAGACATTTTTGTAAAACCAACATTTTACACACTTACGGGGTGTAAAGTAAGGCCCCGTTTCGGTATTTTTGTCGAACCATTTAAGCTACATGAGAAACTGTTTTAATTTTATATTTTTATCGGTCCGGTAAATCCGTTGATCTCGTTTAGTAGGCAAGGAATAGGGCTCTGATGTCAGACTTCCAGATATAGGTTTATAGGCTATCTAAGCATCGATCGTTAGGGAGCGACCGTCTACACACCCAATTTAAGTAATTAGGACAAGTCTAGTAGCTTTTCAGTTGATTTTGTTTGTGGCACTCAGTTTTTTACGATCGATTGGTTTTTTGGCGATAATGAAACTTCGTTATTGTGAGTGAATCATGTAGATTTTTCATGATAGGAGATAGTGGAGCTTTTTCGTAAGATTATGCATATATTTTCAGAATGATATGTATGCTGAGATACAAAACAATTTGATCGACACAGTCATGTAAGACGAGAATATTAAAATGGGTTTCCACGGTGCTGCACGGTGATACCGCAACGATGACGCCCCGTCGGAAGGGTATCGTCGTTGGTAGTGCAGACACGCCTTTTTTATTTATTTTTTCACTACTCCATCACGCTACTATGACAATTATCTCGCCTGATAGTAAAAAAAAATTAAGACCTTCACAATAATCTCCCTTTAGCTATACACAACGATTCCAACGTTTCTCCCATGATTGGAAGCACCTTTGGTAGTCCTCCAAAGTTAGCCCGTTTAGCACCACGGTTAGAGCTTCTTGGACCTCCTGTACGCCGCCATGATGAGTTCCCTTAAGGTGCGACTTCATCTTGGGGAATAGAAAAAAGTCACAGGGTGCAATATCGGGGCTATAGGGTGGGTGAGGCAACGTTGGGATGCCTTTTTTTTGCCAAAATCTCTAGCGCAACGAACGAGGAATGGGCCGGTGCATTATCGTGATGCAAGATCCAGCCATCCTTGGGGAGTTCGGGTCGCACACGAAAAACACGTTGATGTTTAAACTCGTAAGACAATGCACGAATGGTTAGGCGACGGACAGACGTGATCAACATGCGCAAACGATCAACATTTGAGTCGGTACGAGAGGTGACGGGAGCTCCTTACGCTCCGGACGCCACTAAAAAAGTTACTTGCAAGAAATACGCATAAAACACAAACCAAATGCGCTCTATACTTCAACTTTGAATTCTAACTAAAAGAAAGATCCCCCTTTTTAGACAGATGATAGCGAATGAAAAAGTGTTGCCAGTTTTTAAATTATAACTAAATTCGCGGAACTTAATTGCCACACCTCGCATTCACATGCAAAATTATGGATAATTGTGTCAGAGGCAATAACAATTTTGTTACGGTTTACTTAAGAGATTTCACAAAACATTAACTCCACTTGTCTCAGAAAGATCTCAAGATTGTAGAGACACCCTCGTTCTGAATATCCCTTAATCTCTTGCTTAACTCGGACGAGATTATAATCTTAAGTAACGCTTTTCTCTTTGACAAGTTATGGTGACTTAGCAGTATCCTTTTCATAGCAAAGCCTTACTAATAGTAACTAAGTAAGGGCTTAAAATAGTGTGTGTAAGGATTCGTAAAGTTGCAAAGGGATGGTTTTCAAGGGAATGTAAGAGATGTCCCGGTTTTTCGAAACGTCCCGGTACGTTACGTTCAATTCGGCTATTCTGTTGTGGTGTGCTTAGCCCCCTTTGTAATCGAAATATCTACTAACATACGATAAGATACCGATATCATCAATTCTGATAGTTGACAAACAGAACCTAACCTAAAAATAAAAGTAACCATCCTGACCTGAGCAGTGGTGGCCCAGTGGTATCGGTCTCGACTTACGAGTAGTAGGTCGTGGGTTCGAACCCCGTCAGGCGCATTACTTTGTGTAATTTATTTCAACACCACTGCTCTCAAAACGGTCAAGGAAAACATCGTGAGGAAACCGGCATGTCCTAGAACCAAAAATTCGAAGACATGTGACATCTACCAATCCGCACTGGGCCCGCGTGGTGGATTACGGCCCACTCCCTCTCACAGAGAGGAGGCCTGTGTCCCAGCAGTGGGAACATTTATAGGCTGATGATGATGATGATGATCCTGACCTACCCAAAACCGCAAGCAATCATTTCACCGCATTTCGAATGCCAGCATTCCAGGCGTATGTCTGGCAACTAGCCAAAGCTAATAGGGGTCAGGAGTAATTCAAGTTAACCCTATGCACTTGCATGGAGAATTTACAAGCAAATGACGATGTAACGGTGTGGTTTACAGTTAAGTATTGAAAGTGCGATAAAACATGCGAAATGGGTCGTGGGTATGATAGCGGGTTTATCTTTTCGCTGTTGCAGCATGCTTTGCTGTTATTTAGGCATTTATGAGGTGTTCTACTACTACTATGAATATTTTCAGCCTTACTACAAAAACTTAAACATCTGTTGAACACTTGTCTAAAAAAAGTGTGACTGCAAAACGGACCTTATTTCAACGACATAATTTGACATTTTTTTAGACAAGTGTTCAACAGACGTTTAAAAGTTTTTGTGGTACGACGGTTTGTTCATCATCAGTCTAAAATGTTCCCATTGCTGGGACACAGGCCTCTTTTCTGTGAGAGGGAGTGGATCATAATCCACCACGCCAGCCCAGTGCAGGTTGGTAGATGTCACATGTCTTCGAATTTTTGCTTCTAGCACATGCCGGTTTCCTCCATAGTTTTGAGAGCAGTGGTGATGAAATAAATTATACAAAGTTATGCGCCTGGCTGGTTCGAACCCACGATTAACGGCAGGGGTTAATAATAACATCGTATCTGTATTAAACTATGTAAGTAGGGCACTCATAGTAAGCCCCACTATTTTATAGGCCTTATCTTTATGTTTGATAACAAGCTTGATAAATCATACGTTATGAAATATGTATGCACGCTGGTGTTGCACAAAAGACTATTTTATATGATCAGTGCATATAAATGCTTATCTTTTATTATATTGTTCGCATTTTCTCTCAAAAATCAGTCATCTAGACTAGAAAATGCGCTTTCTTTGAGTACTTTCACATTTATGACTTCTGACGTATAGAACGTAACACCATAATAAAATTATTTTTAGGAATATTTTTTTTTGTCTTTTGACAATTCAGAAGTGCCTGGAACTGGCCGACTCGCATTCTAAACTCTTTCCGTCGTACCACAAAAACTTTTAAACGTCTGTTGAACACTTGTCTAAAAAAATGTCAGATTATGACGTTGAAATAAGATCCGTTTTGCAGTTCGTTGTTGTTGCGTTTCGCAGTACACTTTTTTTAGACAAGTGTTCAACAGATGTTTAAGTTTTGTAGTAAGGCTGTTCTTTTCTGAATTAACTTTTATCAAAGTTGATTCATTTAAGGTGAAGCACATATAACTGAAACGTTTAGCTGTTCTACATAGTTAAAAACATAATGCTAGCAATATACGTATCTAGGTTTATAATGTAGAATTGTAGATCGATAATATAGCCAGTCAGCTACTGGTAGTCGCTATAGTATTAATTAAACCAACAATATTTATTTATTCTAGTTGAAACTATGGTGTATGAGTTGACACGCTTAACGCTGTATTAACTTTTCCCAGCGGCTTCGCTCGCCCACCCCCTTATCGTCTATGTCACTCAGGACCAAAGCAGCTTTCAACTGGTGAAAGAATTTTTGAAATCGGACCAGTAGTTTTTGAGCCTATTCATTACAAAAAAACAAAGTTTTCCTCTATATATTATAGAAGGGAAGATAGACTAAAAGAATTGCTACGCTCACATTTTTAACCTTGTGAAAATCTCTCAGATCAGGATGAACAAAAGCTCACATGATTGTTTCAGTCATTCGATTTTGATCAAGCGTGATGAAAAGCATAGGTATAATAATTTAAAAAATAAACCACTTGCTCTTCTAAAGGATCTGTCGAGTATTCTAGAAACACCAATTGCCAATGAAAATCTTTCAATTTTAAAATGAAAAATAGGTCATAATTATTGTGTCAGTCATTAAATTTTGATTAGGCGTTATTGAGTCAAAGTCAAGAATAATTTTGAAAATTGAACCACTTTAATTTCTATTAACACAAACGACCCATCAAATATTCCAGAACTCTCCAATTGCCAATTTCAGGCAGACAATAAAAAAGTCGTAAATTCCAATAAACAATAATGTATTCGCATTACGGCATTATGCATAAGAAGCAATCCATTAGGTCGCGGATACATTTATCAATAATACCAACTGGGGCATCAGGTCACAGCTTTGTTTGTATGGTGTATGCCTAATTGTCCCGACACTGTCGGCTATCGAACTGGTGAACTGGGACAATTATGTAATAGAAGGTAATGATGGGGAGTAGGTAAGGTAAAAAAATGATGTAGAAGAAAAGGATTGACTGATTCCATCAGGGTTGTGATGGCCCAGAGATATCGCCAATGAATAGATCGATTGTGAAAAGAAAAGGAAGGTGACACAACATGAACATAGTGAAAGTGACATCACTCCTGTATAAGGCCAATAGAACATCCAAATTTCATCATTAATACGTGCATATTCCGTATAATAAAGGATGAATCTATTGCCATTAAAACGGGCACAAATCAGAGTCAGGGCTGCTGCTGATAAAATTTTGGAAAACAAAAACATGAACCTGGAAACCAAATCCAAGATCTCATTCAAACTCATGAAAAAAAGAAAGAAAATAAGTTTATTTTGCAAACCTTATGCACACAATTACAATTAAAAATTACGAGAATACAATGAATGTAGGTACCGTGTGTCTCACGGCTGTGCCAAATAGGGTCAGTTCAGCAGAAAATCAGGCTACAGGGAGCCTGACCCTGGTTTTCAACTGAGCCTTGTGAGACGTCACAGATGTAAATCATGCACCAGCGCTTGCAACTAGATCAACGAGGTGCAACAATTAACCGAATTCAATTACCTACCTAAAAACTAAAATTACAGCTAAAGAATATTGCCATTGATAAAAGTAAAGAGAAGTTTATTAGCCCTGTGTATAATCTCATGCGATGGCTTCTAATTGCAGAGCAGAACTTCTTGAACAAAAACGTCCTGACATTAAAAACTGAGTAGCTGGGAAGTGGTTAGAAAACTTCTGATAATTTCTAGCAATCTTGTGGTTATCGTTGAGATATAGGTAATGTCATCTAAGATAAGACCACCGGCTATGATGTAAACGTGAGAAGATATCAGGGGAATGTGGTACAGTTAGATGGCACACCTTACACTGTACAATGTTTGTAGATAGCAGAACTAACGACAAAATAGTACCCAACATTAAAATTGTATAATATTTAACTTAAGATACTGCGGCAAGGTGTGGCTGTGGTTTCGCTATGTTGCACTGACTTTTAAATCACACTTGAATATTTTTCCCGTAGAATCCCACAAAAAATTGTACGCTGTCTTAGAGTTTGGCGGAAGATTTGTGTAATACCCACCCAAGTGTGGACGTGGCGATGTTTTGGGCCTATAAAAATATTAAGTAGTGCCATTGGCATGATAAAGAAGCTTTTAATAAAACCAACCTATCATCTAAAACTAAGATAATATTCTGAATTTCATCATCATCATCATCACCATCAGCCGGAAGACGTCCACTGCTGAACATAGGCCTCCCCCTTAGACCGCCACGCCGAACGTCAATTCGCCACTTGCATCCATCGGTTGCCCGCGACCCTCACGATGTCGTCGGTCCACCTAGTGGGAGGCCTGCCTACTATTCTGAATTTACTGATGAAATAAATGGGAGAAGGCAAGAAGATGTTGAATAATGTTTAAAAAATTAACGGGTTTGTGAAACGTTGTAACTCTATAATAAATTCTCTCTGGTTCCTCACAGGAAATAATAAATTTATGACCCAAGTTGAAATAATAATGTGGAATATTAGATAACGGTCTGACCTCGTGATAAAATACGTAAGTCTAGCAAATTCACCTAAATAGTTTAACTGCAGGTCAATTCTAATGATGGCCTTATGATTACACAAACTGCAGACGATAAACCATTGAACTGTCGCGTCGTCTGCGAAGACAGACGATTCAATTATGTATCAGACAGGCAATTATTTATTTATGCAGTAATTGTACATATTTCTTGCTTGTGCTGTATTTACATAGCGCATACCGCAAGTATAAGAGAGCTGCAGTTTAAATTCAAAATAATTATTCTCTGAATTTTCGACCAAATCTTTCAGTGGATTGATACTCGTAATGTGCAGAAAAAAATAGTCAGAGATCCTATGATAACTGCCACAGGCAAAAGATACTGTTTCTTGTTTATTGTGTAAAAATCATCAAAATATTTCCCGTCCTGGGTGAAGCAGAAAATACTGGGAGACCAACTAAAATGAGAGTGGAGATGATTGCAAAGGTATCGACAAGCATGATGTGGGACACTCTCCTAGCTAGATTTAAAGACAACCTAAAATGATCTGTCCCAAACGATAGACTGGATACAGAAGGAGGAGGCGAGGGTGCTGCGGTACATCTTAGGAGAGGAAAGATCTTGTTCAGCTGTGGATTGCAAAAGCTTGAGAAGATTAAACCAACAGACATTACACAATCTAACAAACAAATTAAAATAAATATGGACAAAATAGTGGATAATTATTTTGGTGCTCTGCATATTGCAGTAGAATTTGCGTGGGCCATTAAGCAAGCTCTATACAGCCGATGTTCCGATGATGGAATGCGAACGACAGATGCCATACAAGCTAATAATATTTGTCAGTTAAACAGAGGCACTTTATCCCCATAATAGCCACGATTGACGTCAGCAAGTACTTCAGAAGAACAAGTACATAGAATTCGGAATAAACCGAAACATTTGTAGTTTATGGTTCCAGTCGTTGGATGTAATAATAAGCGTCACGTCGAGGTCAAGGTTCGCATCCCGGTTGGCGTTCGCCGAACTCTTAGCTTTGCCAAAGATGATAATAGTGGAGAAAAGGGTCTGTGGATAAAATATATTTAAGTAAAGATTATTTCTATGATATCTTATTGGCTTAGAAATTTAGGATTTCGATTGCCGCAAATTGATCTTCAGCAGGTTTGTGATTAAAATATGGCTTAATATTGTGTTTGGCCAAGTTACATCCTCATGTTATGAAATTAGCACATAAGAATAGCTTATGACATCATTAAGTTAAGAACCTCTTGTCAGTCAAGGACAGCAATATTGACCTATTATAGCGTGTAATTGAATAATTATCCAACATTAATAGACAAATTTTTGTCAAGTCTGGTTTTTCTTAACATATAAGTAGTTATCTAGATAGAGCATCATAGAGATCAAGATATACAAATCCACTTTGTCTTGGCCTCGCTTCGTATGATCTTTCCACACAAAACGTTCAGATAGTAATGGTTTTGCATAGCTTGATGTCTAGCTAGTTTTGCAGTTCTCAGATTTGCTTGGTGCTATATTTTTGAAAATTATTAGTACCTATTTAGCTCCATTGTTTTTTTTCTATCATAACTATCATTATACACCTTCTATACAAATAGTTCTCGTTAAATTATTAACTTTCTTATCTTTAAAGTTATTTCTGATACTCCATATATTTTTTGACCTACTGCAGATTAAATCATACTCTATGGTTCCGGTGGTATAAAAAAGTTCGTTGTTGATTCACGAAGAGCCGCCTGCTATTGGTCTGTTTGTTTTATTCATGAGTTCGTCAAGTTAACGATTTTTTAAAAGAATAGGCTCGTTTATATTAATGTTGACTAATGTTATTGGTATTGCAGGAACGGTGGTATGTTAGATCATTGTTTTTGTATTTTCCTGGACGAACAGAGGATTTTTCCTGTTGTATGTTTATTTACATCGTTTGAGGAAATATCTATAGTGTTATTGGTAAAAACAAGCTCATTTCGCAGTACAAATCAGAATTATCAGTTAATAATATTATGATTCATAATATTGATAAGTGACGATAAATATTGGGTAAACATGTTTGGCGTATATCGCTGAATTTTGGTTGCCGGAAACCGGTCAAGTTAGAAAATTAATCTAGTAGCTATCAAGCAACAAATTATTTCTGAAAGAAAATATTATTTGGTTTTCATTGTAGCCTACTAACTGTATCAAGATACGTTCCGTAAATAGAAGATAAACAATGTAACTTACTTGCATCTGCAAAAGCCTCGAACCACCGTTTTTCTCCATTTTCACGATTTTGTGGCACACAAAAATAAACAAATATCAAGTTAACTGGAAGACAACAAAAATTTGTACAATTCGATGTGTCAAGTTATTTAGTCGCGTAAAAAAACTTTACAAAATAATACACGCGTTTTTTGAATTGCAATAACAAACACCATTCACAAAATTTGACACAAAAATGTCAAAAATAATAATTCAGTCCGTCAACTTCGAGACTTCGCGCGCTATTCGAAATTGGAATGCGTTTATGATTTAAGTTTTTTTTTTATTTATCGCCGCGTTCTCAGTTACAAGAATGATAATATCGTAATACCGATCAAACGAGTCAGCGGTCGCCAAGCGACTCAGCTGTTATGAAGCACCGAAGCGAATTAGCGAGAGATGGCGGGGACGGGGAGCGAGCAGCCTGCATGACTACTCGCTGAGTAATCGACTGGCTGCACCTACACGCCCTGTGAACTCACAACAATACGTGTGCCACTATCATTATTTCAATCAACCTTTTTTATATTATCATAAAGAATACTTTCCTACAACACTGTCATTAAGCCCGAAAAAAAGAGGTTGTATTCCACCACCAATAGACAAATGATTATTTACGTTTGAAGCAAAGGAAAATGTTTTTTATTGCTTGCCGGTAAAAGTTGTGTTAGCGGAATTGAAATTATTCAGTTAAATGGCATAAACATTGAAGAAATTCGCGAGCCCGCAGCCAAATTCAGTGAAAGCGTTTTCATAAGTCACATGGAGCGTTAACCTGGTGGTGGTGTCATGGTAATTATAGGGGATAGCATAAAATGCCAGCTTCACATCGCACTTTATGCAAGAGAACTGGTTAATGAAACGGACCATCTGTTGCATAAAGTATTGATTTAACGAAGTGATAAGCTTAAAAGTAATTTATTATTTTGAGTGTGTTTATTTGGAATACTTTAGTAGGGTTGTGTCACGATTGATCTTTTAATGAATGACAATATTCTTAATTATGCAGGCGTAATTATCAGTTTATGCCTTAAAGTTATGAATTTTCCTAAAAAACTCCCAGTAAACTTCAATCAAAAGTTAAGTCCAATTTTATCAATAATGTATCAAGAAAATGACCAAGACAGAACAAATGCGAATCATATTTAATAACTGCCAGTCGGCCATGCTCGTCTCACAGGATACTCAATTTAGATAGACAGTCTACAGACATCTGAAGTGCATGTATCTTCATAATTAATCTTAGTGCACACTTGTTTGAGCTAATCCCTTAAATAAAGACAACCGGATACTGAGATAATAATCTCCTTACACTCATCTCAACTCGTTCACTTCGAAGAAGCGATATGGTTTTATACTTTTTTGTTCAATTTTATGAATGCTTGCTTTTACTTACGCCATTTTTGGTGTTATGAGCAGTAAGTGTGTTGTGGACTCAATATTATAACGTAGTCTGCTGTTTCCAAAAGATTGGATTTAATGCATACTCAAAATGTATATTCGATTTTGGGTACATACGTTACGCCAGCAGGTCAACCTACCCCAATGTGTGATATTTACCTATCGAACAATAACTTTCCACTATTTTGATAAAGGTTGAAAATAAAGACAGATTGAGGTGGCTTGATGTGCTGGTGTCTGTAAAAAAAGCTGACCAAATCTTTTGTCCTAAAAATATCCCCTCTATACTTTTAATTAAGATCTGGAGAAGATAAAATGATGATGGCGTCACCAGCATCACATTAATTCCAGATCCTTGTTATGTTGAGAAGACAGTTCCAAGAGGTTCTCAACAGCTACTTCGTGTTTGAGCTTATTTCACTTATCTTGATGAGAACTTTAGATCTAGCTGGGCATCATTGCCATCGAGGGTCTGAGAATGGAGACGCAAGGTAGGAGCATGAGGTCCTCAACGGATAACAGCTCCTTTAACGTGGTTGGGATCATTTTCAGTGTTCTTTGTGAAAACTTTAGACCTAGCTGGGGTATAATTGTCATCGAGGGGCTGAGGATGGAGACGAAAGGCAATAGCAAGAGATCCTCAACAGTTAACAGCAACTACTAAGTGTTGTACTAAGCAATCTACACACTACATCGTTCCAGTTTTTCGGCACATAAAAATATGGGGATTAAAAAAGCGAATGGTGAAAAAATTTTTTTTTTTAATTTTTGCCCTTACGCTACTCTAGTTCTTAACCCACGATTTGAAGAGCTAGAGTCCGCGCCACGACTCCACGAAGTCCTTTTGCGGCGCTACTGTCTATTTCATTACATCAAATTGTATTTAAAAAAATGTAGTACTACTAATTTTTCGCAGGACTTCAGTCGCGTCGCGGACTCTAAGGCTTTTGTATGCTTAAACTGTTATTATTCGTGTTACATGTTATTTAAGCAAAGTTTTAGACGTATTCTATAAAGGTATTACGTTCATCTTATCCGCATGCCTTCTAATCATTAAATTAGATCTAGTACTCTTCATATTTTTCGCCTTCAGAAAGAGTGTACCTCAAGGGTGCATTCTGAGACCAATGCTATTTGGTAAACGATTGATTTAGAAATAAATGAAACACCAAAAATTTTACCATACGGTATATTTTATTAAAAAAATTACATACAAACATTCATAATCTGTGATTGAACTTCACTATCATACAGTTCATACAACACACGACGTCGATCTAACTACGCACGCGCTATATTTATTTGTCCATTTTATAGCGTTACATCGCTATCCTCTACTGTGTATGTTTTGAGGTACATCACTGGTATTATTGACTGAATACGATGGTAGGTAACTATTTTCTTTTAAAAGAGAAACGATGGAGATTCTTGCCCATTTTCTTCATACAATGAAGGGACGACTCAACTACCTTTCAAGATATTTAAGACCAATTTAAGACTCTCGGAATCGACCTATTTTTAATTCAACAGTAAACAATCAAATATTCGTTTTTTCTATCTGAAAAAAATATATGTTGTAGTTCAATAAATTGTTCTATTTCCACCGAAGTGTCTCTTAGTGGCTTAAATAAAAGTATGACTTGCACTTTTCAGAGGCCAGCCTCTGCATTTATTAGTAACTTCTATCCAGTGCCATAACTAGCCTTTCATGCGCCTCTTCTTTAATATTCGCCATGTGCTCTCATTTTCGGCTCTGGTTCTATCTCAGCTAGTTGTGTTTCGTTAATATTATGTCGACTTTGAGCAGTGGTGGCCCAGTGGTATCGGCCTCGACTTACGAGTTGTAGGTCGTGGGTTCGAACCCCGTCAGGCGCATTACTTTGTGTAATTTATTTCAACACCACTGCTCTCAAAACGGTGAAGGAAAACATCGTGAGGAAACCGGCATGTCCTAGAACCAAAAATTCGAAGACATGTGACATCTACCAATCCGCACTGGGCCCGCGTGGTAGATTACGGCCTGCTCCCTCTCACAGAGAGGAGGCCTGTGTCCCAGCAGTGGGAACATTTATAGGCTGATGATGATGTCGACTTTCGGTCTGAAGAGGTGTAGGGTGTAGCTGAATACCCGCGTTCTTAAAGTTCTGAGGTCTGAAGATTCAAGTTTCAACTTCTAATAGTATTTCCTCTGACTGACACTAACGGGTCTCAAATATACAGGTTCTTGGGATATCAAAGCGTAATATGTGATTATGAATAATGTGAATTTATGTCATGATGTCTCTTACATCCATTATGTTGCGGTTTCTTTTGCGATTATCTTTCAACAAGCGAAGCTGGACAAATACTTACGATAAGATGTCCGGTCTGACTACGGGGCCTTCTATCTCTTTCTTTATTGTATCCTTGTTCCAGTGAAGACAAAATGTAGATGTACTTTTAACCCCCGGTCTTGCATTTAAATATCTATTTCACACTGAATTTTTTTTTTATCTCAGGTATTGCTGGGAAAGATCCAGACTTTGTAAATTAGTAATATTTTTCCAGCTTAGTTTTTGCTCCCTACTTTTATTTTGTTTATCATTTTCCTGTTATGCTGTGGGTAACGGGTAGGTGTTAGCTAATATTTGTGTCACCTTGCGGTCAAAAGCACCTTGTTTGATCATTTATGTAAATCGCAATATTAAATATCCATCATTTGACTAACGTTACTTACTTGTTTATCACCTTCGTAACTTATTTTAGAAACATTGATAATACCAGTGATGTTGTAAATTATAAAGCTCGTTGTCTGCACAAATAACTGCCTTTAAGGGAATTTTAGATTTGCGACATTCTTACTTTTTTTTTACTCCGATCACTTACGTCACTGTATTAACTATACGTTTTGTACCGAAGATATTCTTTCAATAATATTAATTATACTTAAAGAACTTTCTCTTATCAACTCTCTCTCTCTTATCAATTGACAAAATTGATTCTCCAATTGACTGAAATACAATTTTCAGCTTTTTCTTTCTTTTAACCACAATAATAAAATTATTAGGGATTAAAAATGTATAAGACACATTGGATTAAACACATTGGGTTTGTAACTAAAAATATTTTATGTTTTTTAGGTACTTGTGCAGACAATTTGACAAATAAAATTATTTCATTGAACAAGCGCTCGGAAATACAATTAACTACTTACAAATAACATGAAAATTACGAACACATCCAGAGGATTCCACTTCAAAATCAAACATGCAAGCTTTTCATACAAAAATATCTCATAATTATATTACTAGACGTCTGAATAACGCCTTATTGCTGTCTAATATCCATTAATTTTACAAATTATTTGTATATTTTACCAAAGTATAAGATCTAGTGTGTTTTGAACATAGGAGAAGGGGTTCGTGAATTATATTTTAAAGTGTACAAAACATCGACCTAATTTAATTGCATTTATGTTAAACCGCAGAAGATAGAAAATAAATGGAATTTTATACTCTGAACCTAAAAATATAGGTCTGGTTTGAAAACCTGTGACAGCAACGGTTTTTTTTAATTGCCTTTGTAAAATTTATACATAGCATTTTCAATTCGGGAACAAAGAATACACATTTTTATGCGATAAAAGATAAAAACCTTTTTGGTACGTTTATAAAACATTTAAATTATCTATGAATTTTTAAATTTGAAAAAAGAAGTCATTTAATTTTTCCTCTGGTAAAATATTGTACACAAACAAAAAGATAAATCGCGGTACCTATTATTACATCTTATAAACGTCTAAATAATTATTCTAATTTACATTCGTATTATACAATAAATTGGCTACGACATCTATAGCTACATTGTAAGACCACATTGTAGAAAGATTTCCCGCCATTTTACAACTGTCAAAATTTACTTCGAGCGGCCATCTTGTGGTCAAAGATTAGGCACAATACGCAGACATGACAGTGAGTTATTAGTGAATTGTTAATGGCAAAGATATATTTCCAAAATGATAGCGAGTTTAAATTATTTTTGGCAGTATTTTCACAGCCTTTTATGTAATAGTGTTAACAGATTTGGTTGTAATTGATCTTGCAATGTAGCGTTCGCGGGGCGAGGGACATTAAATCGCGTTTACCATGCCTAGGGTTACACACAACACAAGGTATTAGGTCAATAACGTTAGGCAGTCTTTGGGTAGGTCGGAAGATTTTATAGCTTCTAGATATTTTCTTTAAATAATTTCACTAATAATACACACCTAACTATACCGACAATATCCAAAAACTTTGGGATTTTAAGTAAACAGATCTTTTAACAATGATGTTTCTTTTTTTTTGAAAGGACCTTTACGTTATGTTTCGTTCAGTTAGGTTATGTTCTACCGACCACGTTAACTAATGCTAACATCAACTTAACACTAAAATTCTTTATTTACGAATTCAATGAGTAAATATACTTTCTCAATTCGTAATTGGTGTCATCAGGGGACAAGCATTGAATGTACTTATCCTATGTGTTAAGGAGATTGCTCTAAGGCCACCAGCGAAAAGTTGAATATCGAAGGATTCCTTACAGCATCGTCCTTAAATAAATTCTATTCTCAAGTAACTCTCATTTTGTGCGACGTTATACATTCAGTGAACATGAAAAAGTTTTCAATAAAGCAGAATAATGTGTACCCTGATTTGTGTAATCACATAAAACCATCGAAAACTTCTTCTGTCATTTACCAAATTTAAAAAGGCATTACATCCAAATTTATTTTTGTTAACATCTTCAATAATCCCTAAAAATGCATTATTTATAATAAGAAATGGGGGAAACAATCAACGTTACAGTTTATCAAAGATTAAAGAGAAGACAGTATCAAACGTTTCGTAAATAATATTGTAGGTACCTAAATAAATATCGCTCTGAGAGATCGAGATTTAGTGCTATACCTAACCTACATGAACATCCTATGGCTTTATCAATAGGCCGTACTTCAAGAATTTGAAAATGTCTAGAATTTCATGGCTACACACATCTTTTCTATGACAACATGCAGTATCTCTATAGAGCACATATCTATTAAATGTTTTTCAAAGATAATTATGATGATTGCCCTTCATGACCGCTGTTAATATCAATTGAAGGTGTAGATTAGTTATTTATCTTTTGAAAAGTTATTCATCTGTTTAAATTTCTTTATAAAATGTATAAAGCAGAAAATTGCCAGTAATATTTGGCAGTCGATTAAAAGGGTCACTTCTGTCATACGTAATCTTTGAGCATCCACATTGATTTATTTATTTTCAACTTCATCAGAAATATTCGAATGGACATTAGAAATTAAGTTATAATATTTTCCTTCATTTGTTGTTTCAAAATTCATAAGATGGTGACAATTTTATTTCATTAATGAACTTTATAATTGGCACATAATATTTTGTTGTGACCAGCACATTATTAACACTTACTATTCTCAATTAAAAACACAAAATATATTTGGCATCGTCAATTTCTTTGTCACTTTGTGCTTTGTTATACATTATTAACTTTTTGAAAGGACACTAATACCAAGTCTTGATAAACAGCAAATTAGAAAAAAAAATGGCTTTTTTAAACACATAATGGTTATAGGATAGGTTCTTATATTACGAATCAAAATGCAATGTTAAACATGACCAGCATATAACATGAAAACCTGTTTTTTTTTCGGATTAGTGTCCTTTGCTTAAACCTGATCAAAATCTACAAAAGAAATACGCTGTTCCAGGAAACTTTGAGCCTTTCCGATCATTCCTATCTAGATTTCTTAATCTTTGCTAGGAGGCAATCACGATAAATACCAAAAGATTGGCAAGATGTCACGACCCGTTCACGAGATTGGAGTAAGCAGCGAAAAGTGCGGACGGTGTGATTAAGACATTCATTACTACACAAGTACAGGAATTCTCCACTGGTGGTGCCGTGTGGAGTGTTTCAAACATTTCTATACATTTGATATTTACCGCTCGCTGTCTCGCGCTAAGTTACCGCTCACGTCGGCAAGGCCGTAAAGCCTTGAATACGTGCTACAGTAACTTTGGTCGCGTACGGTCGTTCGCGTATATTTTAGTGATAAATGCTCTACGACAAGGCAGCTTTGAGATCGTACAATCGGGCAGCGCGAGCAGTTATCGCTGCCAATCGCTTGTTAAATCGCTGTGGCCGCGTTGTTACAAGGCTGCGTTTATAAAGAATATCACTTCAATCATAGAGCAAGGTTCGTTGACAAAGGATTTCAGGTCTTACTGTCACCAGAACAGCGTATCTTTTCCCTAGATCATGAAAGTTCCAAAAAGGTTTTACATCATGAAATCACCGCAGTCTACGCCAAAATCCCAGTCGTCTGAGGTGCCAGTATCATCGTACTCTGCCAGAGCTTGCTCGTAGACCGAAGCCTCGTATGCCGTGACCCCGTCGAGCATGGAACAGGCCTGGGAGACGTTGGTGTGGTGCATTATGGGCATCGCGTGGAGGGCGAAGTCTTCGCCTTCTTGGGACCAGGTGAGACCTGAAAATGGGGATAAAATTTTGTTATTTTTGATTATTGATGAGGGGTCAGACATATGGATTATTGATCATAATGCTAACGATATTACTTTGTTGTTTAAAGAAATAAAATAATATACTTATTTATCAACTATGTAACTGATGTACCTAAATAATTATTCCCTATCTTCTTGCTCATGAAATCAGGAAAAGTCTTATTATGTTGGAGCCGGTTTCCAATCCAGTTACAAGGTAACACTATAATTATCGCTTGGAAATATCTGCCAGGCTTCGGAGCTGAGCAAATCCAATCTTGCGATCTAACAGTTTTCATTAAAAGTCGTCATCGTCGGCCTATAAATGTTTAATTGCTGGCACACAAGCCTCCTCCTCTGTGAGTGGATTAAAAATGGTTTGATTAGAAATACTCACGTCCACTCCAGACTCCATTAGGCAAGGTGACCCATCCCCAGCCTTGTCCCCAAGCGAGCTGGTGATCCAGCTGCCCCGCCAGCGGCACCTGGCGCTTTATGACAGCGACGAGGCCGCGACCGTCTAGCGCGCCTACAGCGCTGCGAGCGTTGCGGTTGTACATCTCCGAAGAGGTTGCTGCAACCAACAAGGGTAGGGTCTATATATTATGTTCACTGACGTGTAATCCTAAGGCGCTGGACACACAGAAAAGACATAAAACGCAGACGGGGCGTGGACATTTTTCTCTACAGCGTCCCTTTCATACAAAATGTATAGAAGCGTCGCGACGCAAAACATACAGAAGAGTCAGGTCGCGGGCGAAACGCTTTTACGTCTGCGTCTGTCCGCGACGTATCCTCGTCTTACGTGTCTTCTGTTTGGCCTGCGCTTATGGATCAGTTTCTTTCAAGTGCAAAAAACCTCGCGTAAAATTTTTATGTCATATGGTGGGAACGACAACATTGCAAGGGAATAGGGGGCTTACTACTATATCTATTAGCATAATTATTTTAATCTTAATGCTACGATGAAAAGGAATGGAGCTATTCAGAACGTATAGATCCATCTTTTTCTCATAACATCGCTTTATGTAGGTAGTGGTAGTGATCGAGTTAGCTAAAATATCTTGCAAGATATATAAAATACTAGCTGACCGGGCAAACTTCGTACCGCCTCACGTTTTAAACCTTCCCTGGACTTCCAGAAGCAATTCAAGGCCAAAATTAGCCAAATCGGTCCAGCCGTTCTCGAGTTTTAGCGAGACTAACGAACAGCAATTGATTTTTATATATAAGAAAGAAGATTCAATCGTCCGGGACAGCTAAGCATTCAGCCTATCATTTTGCTGTCTCGCTGATTACCACGGTATAATGGATCAATTTCAAGGTTTAAATAAGCGAAGGTGAATCCTACTTCAGATTCATCAGTCTTTTCAAACTTTGTTCATAGGTACCTTTACATTATTCTGACTCCTGACACGAAGGAAGAACTACAATCTATTTTTGAATACCGAAAAGTCTATTAATAAAACTTAGGCTGTAGATCAGACAGCCGTAATGGTAGACGCCCGGCGACGGAAGTCGCAAGACGATCTCCGGCCACCGTAGGCGTGGGCATGCGGGCGGCGAGTAAGTCCGACCAAGGACTATGCCCGGGTCGACGGCGCGTTGTATCAGCACAATGACGGCCCCCCCCTTAGAGGGCCAAAGCCTGTCGGGGTCGCGGAACTAACGAATACCGTGGCCCTGGAACGTAAAGGGCTATTGAAGGACACATTTGATGATTTAAAAGGCTGTAGATCAGAACTTCTTGTACCCACGGCGATCACAAAAGACCAAAGACAAGAGTTCATCCACCCTTCGCCACTTCACCTAGTCTTCATAAAAGTAAGTTGTTTCAAACAGGTAATAAAATTATCTTGCAATTCAGCACCAATGAAACTCCTTTAGTCTCGCCATGAAAGCTGTAATCTGCTATTAGCAATAACAATTTAATTGGCATTTTAACTAGTCAGTAACTAACGTTTTATGGGTTGAAAATTTTATCGTTAAACGGGAGTTCTCACTTACTAACTTACCTAATAAACATAGCTATAAAAGGGGAGTAGGATATACGATGTTTTTTTCTCCTTAATCTAGTGGCGAAGTTTCGATTGGTACAATAAAAATAATTTACTAAGGACTGATTTTTCAATAGTCAGATAACTTTTATCTGAGGAATAAAAATGGTGGTTTGACAGCTTATCTATAGAAAATATATTATGTGGGATGGTGGGAGCAGTGGTGGCCCAGTGGTATCGGCCTCGACTTACGAGTTGTAGGTCGTGGGTTCGAACCCAGTCAGGCGCATTACTTTGTGTAATTTATTTCAACATCACTGCTCGCAAAACGGTGGAGGAAAACATCGTGAGCAAACCGGCTTGTCCTAGAACCAAAAATTCGAAGACATGTGACATCTACCAATCCACACTGGGCCCGCGTGTTAGATTACGGCCTGCTCTCTCTCACAGAGAGGAGGCCTGTGTCCCAGCAGTGGGAAAATTTAAAGGCTGATGATGATCACTATTGAAATATCAGCCCTAAGAAAAATCAAAGACTACTTTGGTTCTGGATCGATAAACGTCGTTGGGAAAGTATCAGCACCTAATGAATCTCCCAATTTCTCTATTTTTTTAAACTTTTCTTCTCTCTGCGATTTATTCCTGTGTTGTACTCTTAACATAGACATACAAAACATTTGTTCCGTGCCACACATACGTATTTGATCAAGTCAACCACGCAAATATGTATTATAATCATCTTCCTAGCCTTATTCTGACAATGTTACTAGGTAACGCTAGTAGGTACTTTGTTTGTATCAGTGCATCTTTTATATTGCGCCCACAAATACATAGTTTGACGTCACAGAAAAAAACTGACGGCATAAAACAATTTAGAACCCAACAAATAAAATTATTTCCATCGCACAGATCGAGTAACTGATTTTGACAAATAAAGAATCATCAATTAAGACACGAAAAGAAAGAAACGCCTGACAAAACCGAATAGCATTCTGTGTAAATACGTCACATAGATATTTCGCTTCTAAAGGCGCTGTTGGATCAACAGTGGTACCGTACCAATATTAATCGCGTACACTTGACTTAATTAATGAAGTGGCTTGCTGCCTGTAGTTTTGGCGGGAACAATGACAGCTCGTGTGGCGGCCATGATGGATTGTCTATAGTCTATACTATAGTATTGCGTGTTTACTTTGTTGAACTGCCTGCTACTGTATTAGGGGCTCTATACGTATTTTGTGTTGATGGGTACCGCTTATGGGAATGAAGGTAAACGCATGTTTTGTTGTTTCTTAAATATTACTTGTGCCAGCCACCATATATTATTTCTTTGCCTTCGGGCATTACAGACTGCTCATAAAGTGAGATCTATGAGCGAACTTACACTTAGCTATTACTTAGCTAAGTATGTGCCGTGTCCAGAAGTACTGCCTTCTGAATCAGGCGCTTGATCCAGCTGCCAAGCGAGGAATGGGATTGATTCTACACCCATTCGCAAGGGTAGGTTTGTATGGAGAAGAATGGGCAAGAAACTTTGTACTTACTCTTTTTCAAAAATGTTTCACAATGTTTTAATATCATAAATTTTGAAATAAATGTGAAAGCGATGTACCCATAAAGTCTAGACAATTTAACCACTTAAACGATAAAATGAAAAAAAAAACAATAATTATATAGCTAAAAAGATACACGGTGTTCACACTTTCACAAAATATTGCAATTATAGCTATTATTCTGAGTTCCATTAAGTACTACCAGACTTCAAAGATACTGTCCTTGACATTCTTACTTGATCGCATTTTATGAGCGACGAAAGAGACACCTCATTTGACTAGTCGTAAAATGCGATCAAGGCTTCTTGCTTTGCCGGGATAATAGGACAGAATGGCGCCAGTGTTTTAACCCTTTTTTTCTATGTCTTGTGGAGAAATATATCTAGAAATATAACAGTAGAGTCCGCGCTACGACTGAAATCCTGAGGAAAATTCGTGGTACATACTACATTTTTGAACGAAATTTTATGTAATGACAAAGACACTAACGCCGTGTCACGGACTTTAGCCGTGGTGCAGACAAAATCAAAGGGCTCCCACACATAAACACGATACGACGTCGCGTCGTACAACGATGCGGTGTCGTTTCACGATACGACGTCGCGTCGTAGAAATCTACGATGAGCATCGTTAACAGTGGGGTGGTATTTTAGTTCATTCCGAAAAATGGACCGCTCTAAACGCATTCTGTTCCATAGTACGGGACGCTGCTCGACTAGGGTAATTAAATGATCGACTTCAATACCATCCGTCATCTTTGAATTTCGAATAACAATTGCGCAGGATTGCATCGTGAGTCACAACGTCGTATCGTGCATCGATACGTTACGACGTCGTGTCGTAGATTTCCACGACGCGACGTCGTATCGTGTTTATGTGTGGGACCGGGAGCCCAAAGATGAACCAGGTTCACATACAGTCTCAGTACATAGGGCGACGCAAGTCTTCGATATATTACGAATTTGGTATACAGTGACGCGAGCCTATGTACCAACCTCTATGGATTTGTATTGTGATAGTCACCTGGATAACAAACTCGTAAGGTATCGGAGACTTATGTCGTCTAGTGTACGAAGGAGCTAACTGTACGCGTTCAGTTTTAAGATGGAATCCGCTGGTAACTCAATAGGTGCGTCCCCACAGAGCGCGCAGCCTCGCGAGGCATTTTCCGCGCGAAGCAGCTCGGTTGGTGTGGACGTATCTCGGGCGAGGCAAGTGACAGCGCTGCCGCGGTCGAGCGACCGAGCGTCTGAGCCATCCAGTGTCGGCTTTTGTTTTGCTCGCGTATATTGTTTCGTGTCTCGGTCGAAAAACAATAGACGCGACTGCGCGCTCTGTGTGGACGCACCTAATAAACACAGAAGGATTAGAAACTGAATCACTACTGAGGCCTTATCATGAGTTTTCACTTATTGTGACGTAAACAGGACAAAAATTAGTTCCTTCTTCGTAAACCAGAGGCGCTGTTCAATTTTCCATACAAGAAACGCTGTAAATACTGGAAAGACGCTGTTAAGTAAAATTGTGAAAACTCGTGATAAGGGCTCTGTTATTGAGTTCATTTTTCAATGACCCGTAATTTTGCCTTCTGCTAGAGCCAAAATATCGACCTTTTCCTATACCTATATATGTTCAGAGGTATTGTTTGGCCAAAGGCGACAAGGATAACGCATTATAACTTTGCTAACGCGATCCCACCAAGCCCTTCGGCTGAGTTTGCGACCCGCAGAAGTTTTTGTTTTTAAAAAGTTCTAAAAGCATTTTTTTCTCTATGGCCAAGTCAATAAAAGGTCAGCGAATGAATATTTGGAAAGGGCATAGATATGTTCTTTTCAGTAATCTCCTAAAAGGTTATTTGGGGATGTATTATTGGGATTTGGGTATAGACCGTAGTTCATTCATGAAATTAAAACCCAATGAAACCTGAAGAGTCCATTAATAAATACCTACTTATATGGGTACCCGTACCTTCAAATCATGTAGAATGAATAATAAAAAAGTTTTTATAACAAATTATTCAAATTCAAACCAAAGAGTTCTAAATAAATTGGTCTGAATCCAATATGGCCACAAAATCGCGATGGCCGCGGTCAGCGTTTCACAGCTGACGCTCGGAGGCCATTAGTCCCTTTTAATAAAACCCATTTTTTCTCATAATGCCTTCACGGATTGGTCAAGGTTTAATTTTAGAAGTTATAAGTCTTAAATAAATTGGTTTTATGGCCTTGTGAACCTTCGGAAAATGCCACGTGTAAACTCTAAAGCAATGACGTCTATGGTCGAGCTCGAGACTGTCTAAACAGAAATATCCGCCATGCATCTGACATTTTGCATTCTTGAGAAAATTATCAAAATAAATGGTGGGTGAAGCGGAAAAAGCTTTCAGAATCTTACTGACTGAAACCCAGCATCTGGTTCATTCAATTGCTCTTTTTTCTAGGTTTAACATTGCCGTAACCCTGCAGTCATCATCACCATCATCATCAGCCTATAAATGTTCCCACTGCTGGGACACAGGCCTCCTCTCTGTGAGAGGGAGTGGGCCGTAATCTACCACGCGGGCCCAGTGCGGATTGGTAGATGTCACATGTCTTCGAATTTTTGGTTCTAGGACATGCCGGTTTCCTCACGATGTTTTCCTTCACCGTTTTGAGAGCAGTGGTGTTGAAAATAAATTACACAAAGTAATGCGCCTGACGGGGTTCGAACCCACGACCTACTACTCGTAAGTCGAGGCCGATACCACTGGGCCACCACTGCTCTCCCTGAAGTGTTATTCCTTAAAAGATGCAGCGATAACGCAGCGTTGAAACCGCAGCCTGTCACCAATAGCAATCACTAACTGCGGTCTGTCTACTAAAGACAGGCTGTTCTCTTCGTCACGCATTTCGCCTTCTCATTCTTAGCATACCTAACTACCTTTCAAGAGGTGACAGCTTCTCATTTAAAATGGTAACAAGATAAAAAAAAAAACACATTAAAGTGTTTTGTCCGCAAAATATATTTTCTTGTAAAGGTAATTCTTAACTAAAAAGGGTGAGATTAAAGTGTGCCCTTTATCACATCAACCATTTTAATATTAAAAGCGTTGGTAAAACGAACTTTTAAGATATTTCACGAAAGTTAATGCAGTTTAGGTAGGTAAAGGTGCTCCCTCATCGGAACCATTCGCCTGTAATAGTTATTTATGATACTAGTGCGGTAAGTTGGCTTTTACAAACGAGTAGACGAATGTAAGCCCGAGATGAAATCGAGGGCTTACCATAGTCACGAGTTTGTAAATACCAATTTCCGCACGTGTGTCATACAATGTTTTTCAACACATTTGCGAGAAAACAGTACAATATGTAATTAAACAAACTTTATTTAAAAGTTTCTAATATGAAAATGGCGCGAATTTGCAAATGGCGCCACATGCACGTGGTGAAAAATAGAACTACATCTTTCGTCTCATTTACTCTTTAGTATTAAAATGAGACAACGTATTGAGCAAAAGCGCTTCCAAGGAGGTTCGATCAGTCAGGTTGTTTTTTCTCATAATGTGAAACTCTTTGGTGGAGTTCTTATTTTTTTTTAATGGAAATTAAAAAAAAACCGTAAAGAAAACGCACGGTGCTATACAACGGGGCGTGCCGTAAAATAGGTACTTAGGTGAGAGTACCTATTTTACCGCACGTTCCGTTGTATGGTGCGTAATTTTTAACTTTCGAACAATGTATACAGGCTTCGTAAACGCATTTTTCGAGCAAATGTGTTGAAAAGTAACATTACAGATTGTAACTCCGGACTCTTTTGGTGATTTTACCACGATTAAAAAAAGTTACTATGTAATAAGGGGTCAGCATATAACCGATGGCTGGAGAGCTACGTTTAATCAACACAGAAAATGAAGTCAGCATTTCTGTGTTTTAAGAGAATTGAGAAGTATTGGACAAGTTGTTTTCAATGTGTCTGAAGCACTTTCCCAAAAATTGCAAGTAGCTCACAAATTCAAACTCCGTGGCTGCTACCGAAAAATTCCAGTCTGCTCTTTCTTTCTTATTAAAATAAAATACGCTCATTTGGAATGCCAAGCAAATTCTTTAGAAATACGAAGTACTAAGATTTAAATTAAATGACATCATGTTGCAGCTATTTAGCATGTAATTTAGTATGCAAGTAAGTACCTAATCCTTTCAATCCTTCGTTAAATTACATTTCTAAAGTCGTTGGACTACGTTGAAGATTTCAGTACATAAGCTCTTGCTGTGGAGTTGATTGAAATTCTGGCTGGATAGAGCTGTCCTCTACTTGCTTTAGGTTTTTAATATCGTGGTAAAATCATCAAATGATTCCTCACACACATACTGTCAGACTTCGTACTGACTTAACTCCACGGTGTCTTTCAAAACCCCTTTACGTTCCAGGGTCTCGGTTACAATATTTGTGACAAACCGTCGTGTCTTTCTGGCGATCCTTGCAGTCGTGACACCCAGGCGTTTCTTCCTTTCCAATCAGACACAGGAACCGCCCGAAACTTTCGTGTCCGGTGAGGACTTGTGTCAAGCGGAAGGAGAGGACGCCGTTACGCCTCTCAAGCCGCTCCTCGAAGGCCTTACTGCCGCGATCGTGGCATGCCCGTAGATGACCCCATGCGGTTGTCTTTACTTCAATTATAACAAAAAATTTCAGCTCTACCAGTGTCCCTGTTTTAAATCTGTTATAGGGTGTGGACGCTTTTTCCCTATGTCTTTTGTTTTAGATGAGGAATAATCCCTGAATTCTCAACTACTCAGTTTGGTTGACCATTGGGGATTCCCCACTGCTCAACTATTCGCAGTTGAACATTTACAGTTGAGCAGTTAAGTAAGGAAACAAACATACAACCCTTTCTTCAATGTATCTTCCAGATTTTCCCTATAACACCTCTATTCAACTATCAATTCGCACTAACTCATGCAATTTGCATCTCCGAGATACCCCGGAGATCCGAGATACCTACCACCCCTCAGACCTGCATGTTGAATGCGGTGGCTTATTGGCTGCAAATTTGCGACGACAAATGTTGGGCTCTGGGAATATTCGTGGAATATTCTACTCCTGTGTTGTATATTCAATTTGTGAAACTGTTAGAGACAATTTAATATACGTAACAGTTTAGTGATTAATAGACTGTACATTTTACTACTGTTGGTAAAGAAACTAGAGGAAGAGTGAGAGGTCAAAAAAAAAATCAAAAGTAATTTATTCGTTGTTCGGCAGGGCCTGTCCATACTGTATAAGTCAGTGCTGTCCAGCCTCGAAGAGGGGTCTTACCGCCTCGATTGCGGCGTGCCTGGACCTCGGTTGCGACAGTCGCTCCCTCCATACAGCCCTGAGATCGCGCCGGAGTTATTCCCACCGTGCCTTGTGGAGGCAGCCGGGAGTCACCTCGACGCGCACGCGCTACTCATAGACACACTGGAGGGCAGTCGCCTCCAGATCCCAGGGCAGAATTATATATACACTTAGGCCTCTTCTACAGAATAACGCTCAAGATTTAGGCGTTATAATTATTATAATGCTTGAGTATTGAGTAACGTTCTGTAATACGAGGCTTAGAGTGAGTAGACTGTCCAGAAATCTTTCTTGTCCTTACCTTAACTAAAATTAGAACCTACTTCATCAACAATTTACGTAGAAACACCAGAGAAACACACATAAAAGCCGACAACAGACCGAAATATAATCAAAACAATTGATTCCCTTCATAATACAAAAGGACAAGATGGCCGACAGATATTGTTAATATAACCAGTGACGGATCACTCCGCAACCCTTTTCTATTAACAGAGTAACAAATGAATATGGATTAATATCTCGCCAATTGTGCCGACGACTGCTATAACTTGTGGAACTAATTTATGGAGGGGTAAAGCGTTGGCCATACTGCGAGCCAAGCTGACACGTGTACAAGTATTTTTCGTGCGTGGTCTAAAATAAGAGTGTACGTCAATACTGCGAAGTTCGTTACCGCGATGTTACGTTACTGTGAAAGTTTATTACCGTGAAGTACGTTACTGTGGAATTTTATTCCTTAGTAATGTTTCAGGTTTTCTGCACGTAAAGCAGTAGTAGTAATAGTATTTACTTAGTTGATCCCAATCAGGATGTATGTGGTGTGTTGCGAGTTTAAATGTTCGTAAACGCACCTACGATGTAGGATGAATTCCTAGTGTGAGGAAATGTGTTGTAGAAATTAATATTAACTTCTCTTTTCAACATTATTCGAGCACCAAAATATCCTTCAGATTTAAAGATAGCCCATATCTAAGCTGACACTTCAATTAGCTAATAAATAACAATCAAGTCAAGCCAACTTATAGCTCTTAGCATCATGAACAACAGAAAGTTGCTGCGTCTATAGATTGCGTGTAACATTCATTGTCTACTCAGCTAAGTCAGCTTAGCTCGCGGTGTGACCGTCGCTTTACTAAGGAGTTTATTCCGAAGCGAATGACACGAGACGATTACATTTGCATGTATTTTCAATAATCCTGAGTTTAGGAGGTTGTTTCTAATACTGATTACCATTGTGATATGCGTTTTAGAATATAAATGTGGATAGAGTTACAAATCAACCCAGTACATAAATATGATAACCCTCCTTTTGGCTTTGCCGTAGTCGGGTAAAAATTATAGTGTTCCGTTGTCTCACCACCGCTTCTCGGCTCCTATTGGTCGTAGCGTGATATTTTATAGTCTCTAGTCTTCTTCAATAAATGGACTATCCGACTTAAAAATATTTTTTGAATTCGAAGCAGTGTTCTTGAGACAACGACCATTTATATCTAGACTCCTAATCACAGGCGACCGATGTCTGTCAACACATTAGGCAAAAAAGTCTTAAGTTCGTATTAGTTTCGACCACTCCTGTGAGTCCCCTCGTCGCACTGACCTTGAGTTAGCCAATCAGAACGCAGTACCCCGTCCCCCTCGCTTACGTCGTACCTCAGCGACTTGGCAGAAAATTTTCGTTAGTCAGATCGTGCATGAGGCGTCTAGATATAAATGGTCGTTGTCTTGAGATTAGCGCGTTCAAAACAAAATTCATTGTTATGCTATTGCATAATCTCTTTCCCGATTGTTTGCAGCTTTAAATCAATTATATGATCATTAGGTGCGTCCACACAGAGCGAGCAGCCTCGCGAGGCATTTGCTTCGCGTAGCTGCTTGCTCTATTTGGACGCGCAATTGTTTCTTGACCGAGCCACGAAACAATATACGCGAGCAAAACAAAAGACGACACTGGATGGCTCGGGCGCTCGGTCGATCGACCGCGGCAGCGCGCACGCTTTCCTCGGCCCAGACGGACGTGTTCTAACCAAACCTAACCTAACCGAGCTGCTTCGCGCGGCAAATACCTCGCGAGCCTGCTCGTTCTATGTCGACACACCTATTGGTTTTTAAAATGTGCAGTTTCATACTACTTTTTTCACATTCGGGCCACAAGAACATTAAATTCTGTTGTCTCAGCAATATGTTACTTATCTAGGCAAACGTGCTTCACCCGAGAGAATGGGTAAACGTGAGCCTAAGCCTAAAACAGACAATCAGGGTTTTCAATATTGGCTAACAACTTAATCAAGTATGTTTTTAGATACTTAATTTAAGTCTAATGTCGGGCGTCGCGGGACTTACGTGTTACCATGACCCCGGAAGGCAAAGGGCTATAGAAGGACGCGGTGGATTTTAGTCAGTACAAGTCTGACAGTCCCTCCTGCCCTGCCTTGGGTGGAAGGACTCATTTGATGATTTTACCACGCTAAAAAAAAGCTAATGTCGAGAATTATTTTTATGTTACAATTATTTGACATAAAAAAAATGCTCCTTGCGTGTAAAATATCAATCTATCTCTCAAAATTCTAATAAAACCGTCACATGCATTCTCGTCAATCAATTCTTGATGAATACGATCTCTTTTAGGTAGTTGTCCCACCGCGGGCGATCAAGCGACTTCTACAGGTTTTTTTCATGCTCAAGAAACGTAACAATAAGATATAGGTTCCGTATAAACAAAAGAGATGCAAATAAAAATAGTTGCTGACTGTTCCCACTGCTGAAAATGACTTGCTCCATTACTTAATTACACTAAGCGACAAGAGCCTCAAAGATTTACTCACTCAGTACAGTACAGCTCACTTCGCAGTCTAAACTTACACTGAGGTAGTAACCACGGGCATAGCCTAGCGACCAGATATGCTATCCTTTGTAAAACAATCACAACACTGGTCTCTATCACGAGCTCATCTACGAGACAGCATTGAGACCAATTGATCGATTTGACAACTAAAATAAGCAGTTGTTTAGGGAATACCAAAATGTATGAAGAACTATCACTTGTCGTCACAGCGGTGATCGCTAGTGTCGCTGTCAGTAGCTTAGTGAATAGGTGCGTCCACACAGAGAGAAAAGACTCGCGAGGCATTTGCTTCTCACGGCAAACGCCTCGCTAAGCTGCTTGCTCTGTTTGGACGCGCAATTGTTTCTTGACCGAGGCACGAAACAATATATGCGAGCAAAACAAAAGCCGACACGGGATGGCTCGGGCGCTCGGTGGATCGCCCGCGGCACCACGCGCGCTTTCCTCGGCCGAGACACGTCCACACTGACCGAGCTGCTTCGCGCGGTAAATGCCTCGCGAGGCTGCTCGTTCTGTGTGGACGCACCTAATAGCAAACTGTGGCCGTACCGTTCACGCTTTCACAATGTAGGTATGTATGTGTATTTATAGATAATAGCACTGCGGTGCGAGTAATCGCCTGTGGCATTTGGACACTCGCTAAGAGTCTAGTGACAAACCAATAAAAACTACACATTTGCTCGCTCTCGCCAATTCATTTTCGGTTGCTAGCTCTAAGTAGTACTCGCTAATCGCTGGCGTTGAGGCAACAGCCTTAATATTTTAATAAAATGTGTCAATCTGTTCACAGCTTGCGATCAATTATTATTCTACAAAGGGAGCTAATGACTGACTTTTGAAATCATAATTATATTAAGTTGAAGAAAGTGCTTTTCATAAAACGTATCAACTGATAATCGAATTGTGATAAGTAATTGACGTATTAGCGAGATTATGGCAGTATCTTGACTAAATTAACATATTGCGGTGTCGTAAAAGTCAAGTTTATTCCATAGAATTTTGTCTTTAAATTTTACGATTTATTTATCACAAGAATTGTTTTTTTTATTATTTAAAAAACGTTGCCCCACACTAGTATTTTTTCCTGCATCGTGGGTGCGTTTACAAACGTTATTTTCCTCGGTAACAGGATTTTTCTGTACACCTGACAACTTATTTATAACTTTTTTCTTGATTGAATATCCTTTATCACTTTACTCGCATTAAACACCGATTTCCATTTTATTGAGTTAAAATTAAAACAATATTTTACCAGTAGTTGGGGTATCACAATAACTGATATTTTCTTAATGGAATATCTACTAGGAACCAAGTATACAAACAAATATTTAAGCACTTACATTTCGCTAAAGGGTTCCCCTCTTCAATATTATAAAATTAACTTTCAGAGGTTGCTAACCTAACAAATATTAACTTAATGCTTTGTCAAATAGACAGCCAACCGATAGCGTAGCGAAGCGCGAATCTAGTCAAACAGAAAAGCGAAAAACGAAGCGAAAGGCGTCTGACACCATGACGAACCAAGTATACTTTTATCCCGCTAAATCGTTCTCGTGGGATAACTTTCTAACATCAAAACGAGCAAATCCACAGACAAAATCTACATAATATTCCTCCAAAAGTTACTCTCATCATAAAGGAGTTTATAATAATTATACGAAGCCTAATCTTATCTCCGAGAATTAAATATATACGTGCCTCCGTGCTCCGCACAATTCTTGTCTATGGCATATCTAGTTAGTACTGAGTTAAGGCCTTCGCTCACAGCGGCTTATTACGGCGATGTGAACGCGGAATGGTTGCGATACAGACGCGATATTGTCGCTGGCTGTCTGGCTATCCTTGTCGACGTAATCATCATTCTGTATCACTTCTATCGCCATGTCGCGCTTTCGTCGTGTTTTAGATAAAAATACGGTCTTAAAAACTGCCAGTAACAGTAACTTAAATCTCAGTAAGGTGCACCAAAATATAATAAAATAAGTGATGGTTCTCTACAGAGAAAATGTTGTCTTACTCCATGCGGATGTTACACACGAGCCCCTCACTCCTTGTGTCATTTCTTTTGCGAATTAAAAAAGACGACGCTGCTGAAACACAAAAACACAAAACGCGCGACCGCCTTCTCTGAAAAGTCGCCGTGAGCGAAGAGCCTAAGGACGAAGTTTAAACAGCTACGTATAGTGTAAACATAATGAGATTCCAGCGCATGTCGCATCTTGTTAAAGCGGAAGGTAGCCTCCACATTCTTGGTAAAAGCATAGGTGGATAATGAGTTAGGCACTTACACTAATGTATAATGCAAAGCACTTTGAATATTAAATGGACTAATGTGCTAGGCCAATTAAATTCATTAGCAAAACTTCCACAGACTTGACAGTATCGATAACTTAACATACAAATATAAACAAGTAAAGTTTGCATCAATTTTGTGTAAGGAAGCTTACCCATTGCGCGATATGACGCGATTCCTACTACAAGTGAAAATCAACCTTACCACTACGACATATGTCATAAAATACGTTGATATCTACGGGTAGCTGAAAAACAAAACACGATCGCCACGACGATGTCAAGTCAATCGAATTGCATCACTATTTCTTTGTAGTGGTAAGGTTGATTTTCACTTGTAGTGGAATCGGTCGAATCGCGTCGCATCGCTTCATGGGTTAAGTCCCTTAGACGTAAAAACTGGTTCGAAAGGTTCTGTACGAAAGGTTCTGTACCATTATCGCAAACGTACCAAACGTGAGGGTGGGTGGCCGTTGTTGGCGCAACATGGCCCAGGCCGAGGGCCATATTTTACGCCAACAGCGGCCATCCTCGGGTGTGGTTCCGAGTAGTAAGTTTGAATGCTAGAATGACGGGGCGTTTTAACGACTAGGGCGTATTAACTAATTTAACCCTAAGGCGCCATCTCCACGAGCGAGAGAATCGCGGCGAGTCCGTCCTTCTATCGTCGGAGAATCTCCACGACGAGCGATTATTCCGTCAGCGAATCGTCACGATTCACCGTGTTTTGTTTCGCTACTGAGCGCCACGTTAAAGCAGCGAGCGCGCGGCGATACGCCGACGATACGCCCGCGCCCGCTCATTGCCACTCGTCGCATCGCCGAGATAATATCGCCGTGTGGAGACGCGTTCATAGAGAGAGTACGGAAATAGTAGCACGACGATATTATCGCCGCGATTCTCTCGCTCGTGGAGATGGCGCCTTAATAGCTTATGGACATAGTTTAGAATAACAGATAAATCATATCTATATTTCAACTATGCTTTACAAAGTATCAACAACGTACCAGAATACTGATACGTCGATACTCGTTTTTGTCGATACTGTTTTGAATCGATACTGTTTTGAATCGATACTCAATTTTATCGAAACAATCGCATCAGCAAACTGATTACGTAAGTCCGAATATCCGACTAACCAATCGAGCGAATACACTGCGAAGGCTAAAAAACATTATAAACCAATTTCAATCCTACAGTCTACATTTTAAAACTGATTTTGCCTTTTCCGATATCGGTGTCGTTTAGCTCTTAATCAGCTATCGTGCATTAATTAAGCCTTTTAATTGATTTATCTGCTCTTTTGTCGTCACGTGTTGGTGATTATTGAGGGTGATTAGAATAGAAGGGGTATTGAGGGGTGATGGGGGTATTTTGTTAACAAGGAAGGTACTTATTTGTAATAGATTAGAACCACAGCTTAAAATTATACTTTGAAACGTAAACGCGTCTGTTTGTTGTTGGTATAATCAGTATTTATGAAATAGTAGACATCAATAAGATTTTCTGTTGTGAAGTTCAGTATTCAATCTTATTATTACGAGCTTTTGAATCCTCCCTTGTTTGTTAGTATTATCTTATTAAAAAGGTTAAAATATATTTTATCTATAACTTAAAACAAAATTAACATAAAAAAATAAATGTTAGGTACTAAAATTGGCATTGGCCGATGCCATGCTGCAGGGCGAGACGGAATGGGAAGCGTTCGCCTTCATCTGCGAAGCAGTCATACTAGCGCCGTGAGGGAGAGGATAGCGTCCACCTCACAACCTAACCACCGCGGGAGACGTCCACGGCATTGATCATCGCGAGGCGATTTCCGGCCACCGTAGGCGCGGGCATGAGAACGGCGAGTAATGGGCGACTCATCGTCCGATCAAGGATCATGCCTGGGTCGACGGTAGTAATGTTCCACCCGCGCCTCAAAGAGCTGTCAGCAATATGACGGGGCCCCTCTTGGGCCAAAAAGGGCCAAACTTATCATGATGACAATATAGCTTATATCCTTCTTCGATAAATGGACTATCCAACATAAAAAGATTTTTCGATTCGAACAAGAAGTTCCTGAGATTAGCGCGTTCAAAAAAAAAACAGACCCTTCAGCTTTATAATATTAGTGTAGATAAACAGTGGGCAAAAGCTATAAATATAAAGGAAAATTCAGATCAAAATTGAAACGATTGTTCAACAATTCAAGACAGTAATCATCAGTACTCAAACCCGAGCGATTTTTAATTAAACAAATTTCTCCATTCCAATGCTCCGCCGGTATTCAAAGCACATTCCTCTTTCATTGTTATTTACTCAGGAACTTAATTATTAGAATAATATTCTAAATTGCAGTAAAGAAGGGAGTGTTAAACTAAGTTAATTAAATCTAGCTTTATTGGTAAAGCTTATTGTGAAAGCGTTTGTTCGGGGAAGATCTGCGTCCGAGCTGCTTTGTTGTGTACTGAGGAAATTAGTGAATGAAAATATTTACTACACGGTTAAACTATGAAAGAAAGTTGTTGACGCCATATTGTGACGTTATGCACCCCTAATGAACACTTGATTATCATCATCATATCGGCCGTAGGACATCCACAGTTGAACATAGACCTCCACTATAGACTAGTTCCAATGGGACCGATTGGAAGTGGCTTGCATCCAGATTCTGTGATTTTCATCAGATTGTCTGTCCACCTTGTGGGTGGACGTCCTACGCTGCGCTTGTCGGTGCGTGGTCTCCATTCGAGAACCTTACGGCCCCATCGGCCATCAGTTCTTCGTAATATATGGCCTGCCTACTACCACATCAACTTGCTAATTCGTTGGGCTATGTCGGCAACTTTGGTTCGTCTACGAATCTCCTCATCTCTGAGTCGATCACGCATAGCCGAGCATAGCCTTCTCCATAGCTCGTTGGACTATCTTGAACTTACTAATGAGGTCTATAGTAGATATTGTCTCATCTGATAGTAAGCAATGATGTGGCCGACTGGGAAGCACCTTGCCTAAAAGTAACCTATTCGCACTGTTAACTTCAAAAACCCAAGCTTGAAGCTATCAGAAATTGCAGCAAACTTCCCCATACATAAAATAAACGTCACAACGCGCAAGGTTACAATACAAAATCAATAATCATTCGATTAAACATCGATAATTTCTCGAAGACTTATTAAATTACGGTTGTTCTCGAGTCGGGTACGCGACGTATTATGTTCGTAGTGTAGGGAACGGTACACGTGTTACGGGCATAATTCAGCACGTGCTGTCTTAGAAACCCAATGATCTCACGTCTGTTTGTCTCCGTACTACGAATTGTAGAACTGAAATACATAATAATATGCTCTCTGTGCGAAGTCGGTTCTCCGGCCACCGTAGTCGCCCATTACTCGCCGGCCGCATGCCCGGGCGACTGGTCGACCATGGACCATGCCCGGGTCGACGGCGCGTTGTGTTCCACGCGCGCCTCAAAGAGTGTCATCATTATGACGGGCCCCCTTTAGAGGGCCAAATCCTGCCGGGGTCGCGGGACTAACGAGCTACCGTGACCCCGGAACGTAAAGGTCTATTGAAGGACACCGTGGATTTTAGTCAGTACGAGTATGACAGTCCCTCCCGTTCTGCCCTGGTTTGGCGGACTCTTGATTTTTCGCTAGCATGACTGCTTCGCAGAAGGAGGCGACTGCTTCCCACTTCGTCTCGCCCCGCAGCATGGCCTCGACCAATGCCGGACGTGAGTAATTCCAGTGAGGGAATGATATAGAGCTCTACAAGTCGTCTAGCGCCATCTCGTTTCCACATTGCAATTACTCTCGCTTTGAGACGTCATGCCATGTTAGGGCCACCGGCACATATTTCTCTGGGGAAATATTCCGGTTTCTTCTGTAAACTGGATCGTGTATGGCTGACATTAGAGAGGTACTCACGTCTGACTCTGACGGTGGGTCTCTTGAATGCTGTGCGGAGGTACGGCATCGCCATCACCAGTTCGATGTGAGGTGGTGCTGGTAGCTGCAAGGGAAAACTTTTGTTATTAACACAGCCAATAAGGTCCAATATGCGATTTTTGTCGGTAGAAATTAGGGTACATAATTAAGCCAATTTTGTTCCCTTTTCTCACAGAGAAGAGGCTTATACCCCGAGTAGGATAGGAATATTATAGACTGATTGTGTTAATCTATTTTGTGGGATCTGTAAAAAAAACTCCAATTCACAGTAGGTACCTAAGTTTTTAATAAACTGCCACGCGTAGATCTCATGGAGAAGAAAGGATAAGAAATTTTATGGACACTTTTTTCAAATCAACTTTGATTTTAGTATGTACACAGTTCTCCGTTAAGTCATTATCAAATAATGATTAACTATGTAAAGAAATATTTTGTAAAAAAATATATTTATCGGAATTTTCCTTCTTTCCTTTTTTTATATTATATTTTTAGAAGGGTTCATCAACATGGGGTGCTAAGACAGGAAACCTCCACGTGCGCCCGTGGACTGGAGTTCCCTCTCGGATACGTCCGGGGGGAAGACCAGTTTTTCGGGCCGGTGCACCCTGGGATGCGGGCAAAAACTCTTCCTTAGGCACTGTGTGCCTAAGGGGTCTCTTTGCCCGTATGCGAATAGCCTATCGTGTGGACGCTCCAACGCGTGTCCCTCTGATTAGCAGAGGGCACAGCGGCGGGGCGGGCTTGCGGACGGTGAGTAATGGGTAAGCTCGCCGTCCGACCAAGGACCAAGCCCGGGTCGGTGGCGTGTCGGGTCGTGTTTCGCGTGTGCGTTCGGGGAGTTGTCAGCAAACTGACGGGGCCCCTTATGGGGCCAAATGCTTGCTGGGGTTGCGGGTTTTTCTTAACACAGGATACCGTGGCCCCGGAACGTAAAGGGCATCCGAAGGAACACGGGTGGAATTTAGTCAGTAAGAGTCTGACAGTCCCTTCTGCCCCCCCAGGGTGGGAGGACTGATTTGATGATTTTACCACCTAAAAAAAGGGTTCATCCACATTGATTTCAGTCGTTGAACAAAACTGAATAACAATAACAAACCCAATTTAATTTATAAAACATTATTAAAATTTAATCTGAGTACTAAAAGCCATGAACCATTTTACAACCACTCAATTACATAATGCACTTTCATGTAAAAGGTTTTCAATGAAACACATCATGAGACCACTTCATTTTATACATATTTGTAATACTAGCGACCCATCCCGGTTTCTACCGGGTACAAAGGACAAGAATATACCCCTCCACAGAAACTGGACAGATTCTCATCTGGGTAGATTAGCAACTGGACAGAACATGTACAGTCTATCGGTGCATCCACACCGCCGGTAACATTTGTGGAGCAACAAAAGGCAACACGGTAACATTCGGCAACATTCGGTAACTTTTGTGGCTCCTTGTTACTATTTGTTGATTGTTACTCATCCACACCACAGTAACATCCGACAACAAATGTTTCCGTGTTACTGTATGTCGAGTAACGTTACTCGACAATCGGTAACATTGTTAGATAATGGGGTTACCGAATGTTGAGCAACGTTACTCGACTAACGGTGCATCCACACCGCCGGTAACATTTGTAGCTCAACGTTTCCAAATGTTACTTGGTAACATCAGCCAACAAAATGTTATTTAATGTTACTAAGTGTTGACGTGTTACTGTAAGTCGAGTAACGTTGCTCAACATTCGGTAACAATGTTACTCCCATTATCTAACAATGTTACCGATTGTCGAGCAACGTTACTCGACATACAGTAACACGGCAACATTTGTTGTCGGATGTTACTGCGGGGCGGATGAGTAGCAATCAACAAATAGTAACAAGGAGCCACAAAAGTTACCGAATGTTGCCGAATGTTACCGTGTTTCCTTTTGTTGCTCCACAAATGTTACCGGCGGTGTGGATGCACCGTTACAGTAACACGTCAACACTTAGTAACATTAAATAACATTTTGTTGGCGGATGTTACCGAATGTTCAGCAACGTTACTCGACTTACAGTAACACGTCAACACTTAGTAACATTAAATAACATTTTGTTGGCGGATTTTACCGAGTAAAATTTGGAAACGTTGAGCTACAAATGTTACCGGCGGCGGTCTGGATGCACCGTGTGACATAATTAAAGTGTCATCATCTTGAATTATGTTCAGTACAGTTGGAAGTTGGTTTGGAATAAACCTGAGCTGATATGTTTTTGCTGACTGGAAAAATCAATGTTCACAGACTCCCTGAAACAATCAGCTCATTCTTGTTGAAAATGCGGATTGAGTCCTTTCTGCGTTTAATTATAAGTAAATTTTTATTTAATTACGTTCAATCTATATGTTTTAAAAGTACAGTTAAAGATTATATATGGTTTATATCTCTATAGTAAACACTACTGGGGCGAAAATGGGTACAATGCCCATTTTTCAGAATATCCCTATAGATTTTCCAGAAATTTTCGTACATACAAATATACGTAATTTAGGTATGAATGCGGTACGTAACAAAGAGAAAATGCAAAAGGGCCACAGCTCAGCATAATGTCAGTTGGGGCCACCAATTGTTCCATCTGACGCTGATTTTCAGCTGTAGCCCATGAGTACCATACGCTCGAAACAAAAATACCTACTCAATATTTTTATAATCTATTTTTAAATTGTTTTTTTTTTGTTTTCAGAGAAGAAAATTTTCAGAAAATCTAGCTGATAGGTCTATTTGGATTGGACCCGTGTGAAGTCAGGGTGGGCTACTATAGAACATAGAAGATAAAACTAGTTTCATGGTTAACTTACCGTTTTGGTTATAGCTGTCATCCATTCCCTTGAGTAAGCAATAAAAAAGAAAAGATTAATTAATTAATGTCATAAGCAGGTGACCAATTATGTGAAGAGATTGCATAAGACCTGAAAGCGATATAAGTATAGGTACAGGGTGTAAACAAGAGACATCGATGCACAAACGGATACCATGGGTCCAGGACATGATTCTGGATTCAAAATTATTAAAAAAAAAAAATCGAGTTTTTTTTGCTTAAGCCTGTTCATAATCGTTATTCTTACCTAACCCAATGAGTTTTTTAATAAAAAAGTAATTAATTCACTACTTTCACTAAAAGTAGCAATGTAAATAAAACTAGAAATGGTGTCTTCTTAGATGTTTATAATGAAAGGTCATCGTATACCTAAATACTGTGCCCAGTACGACAGTACCTGTAGTACTTTAAGCGCGGCTCACTATTAAAAAAAACAAAATGGGAAAAAACCGAAGAATAATTCCAACACGGGGGGTCCACAATCATGTCCTGGACCCATGGTATCCGTTTGTGCGTCGATGTCCCTAACACCCTGTATAAAAAAAATATTTACGATACTGTAATATTTTTTTTTCAGGCAACGAATGCCTGTAGAAGTAGTTTTAATACACAAAATAATCGTAAAAGTCAAAATCAAATCATTTATTTCAATAAAATTTCAAAATGATAAGTAATCAATATTTATTCAAAGACCTATCTGACAATAATTTAGTCAATTATTACCATTTATAAAAGCACTCCATTGATATCGCAATTTGCTAATTATCGGGCCCGTATCGGATTTTATTAAGCTCCATTATTTTAATTGGCAAAATCTCTCTCGCCGCGGTGCCCCATTGATCCAGCGATCGTGAATGCTATAGCTGAGCAGGTTCGATTCCCTGAGATCCCAGCACGGCCATTCACGTTTTTGTAAAGTAAAGTAAACGTGAACTTTGACGTTTTGATGGATAAAATGAGTTGGTTCTTTTTTACGGGCGGCACTATGGGCGCTTTTTAATTTTCCACAGAATTAATGTCGATACTTTAAGAGGAAACACAAGGGCCGTTTTTACATACAAACATAGTCCCCTGTTTCCTCCCTGGATAATGCCAGTACAGCAATATTTTTTTTACAAAAAATCTATGGCCACTATTGGCATGTCTCTATGTTTTCCTTTTTTCCATAAATTAATTATTAAAAGAGATATGAACATTCAAAACCCTAAAAAATTGGCCAAATTTTCGTTGTGTTCAAATATCCAGAAAACAAAGACGAGATTATATAAAAAAAGGAAAATATAGGAACACGGCCAAAGCCTTTCTTAACTTTTTAAAAAGTGGTTAAATCAGTTAAGTTTTGGAGTAGTAATCAGGGGACTACGAATCGTTGATTTTGTGCTCATTTAATAGGTATTTTCGGTCCAAGCTGCAGTTGTCTCTATCGCACTCTGCGGGGTTCGGTTCGGGCACTGCGCGATAGCAATAGATTTTACAATTACCTATTTTTCAATTCTCTAGCCCTTGGTGTTAGTATGTCAATAACGTTGAATTCGTGCTAGGGTCTACTAAGGTCGGGCGTTGCTATTGACTTTTTGGCCAGGAATTTCATTGAAGCTTTTTGTTGCGAAGCTTCGCACAACCGCGGCAACCAACGGCTTTTTGTATTTTTCGAGCTCGCTTTTTTATTCATAAATTATCGAAAATTTTTATTTATGTAAAATTATGTTTAAATTTGGGTTGGTTCTATTCTGGTCTGCTGGCCCTGCCCCATCCACCAATAGGACAAAGTAAAATGTATCCTGTGTCATCCACATTGGGTACTAATGGGCTTGATGATAAAACTCTTTCCATTTAGCCCGTTAACATTCAAGAAATTTACGCTAGGACAACATATTCAGCGCACCGGAAACGTAAACAAATCCTTATTCTTTCCTTTACAAGCCTGACCTACATATAATTTCAAGGCCAGACATAACCCTTTCCAATTTGTCAAGTAAACTTAACAATACAGACGCACGAGTGTGAGAATACTTAGCTGCTCGTAATCCTAGGGGAGAGGGGATCCAGAAGGATTAATTTTATTTCGGATGAGCTCGCTGGAGTTCGTGCCTCGCTGACAGAGGCGAAGATAAAATGGTTCTTTTATTACAACATGGAGTATAGTGAGGATGGAGTGCCGATTTTTGCTTTTGTAAAATACGGGCCGTTTTGCAGACACTTGTGTTTCTAAGATACGACAAATTGGAACAGTATCAGACTGCTTTATTATAAATTGTAAATTTAAATTTTAAATGTATGTGATGTGGCTGTACTTATTCTAATAAATAAATAAATAAATAGCAGTCGATTGGTGACCCATTGGTGAAAAATACATAAGGGGTATTATTTTTATGTATTTTTATATATTTTATTATTTTTTGTATTTTTTTTCTGATGCAAACCCTTATGTATTTTTTTTTCTGATGACTTAAACCATACTCGTAGAGCTCGTGTTTACGAGCTCTACGAGTATGGTTTAAGTATCTGTAGTAAAAAGGCAGTGAATGCAACGCTGCGCTTATTAATTCGAGACTAATCCATTGGTCCTGCTCTTGTTTTATCTCGGTCCATATAGAATTACCACCCCATCGGAAATTTAGAGTGAGAGAAAATAGAATGCACCTGCAAATGCATTCATGCTTTTATCCTGTCCTCTACAACGATCGCTAGACATAGCTGATGCCAGGGTACATAAACTAATGAAGCCTGGTTGTTCAAGAGAACTATCATGGTTTTAATAATCCGCTTGCCACTCGAGTTGACACCGTTAACCTCTGAATAAACACTCCATTTTCTCTTTCCTCCGTGTATTCCCCAAACAAAAAAAATGAGTCTCGGGTTCACACGTACCTCCATATTTTAATGTACACACTTTATTTCGGACGCCCAATTAAGTTGAAAATATGTTGGGGGGTTAATTTAAGGGTGACGTAGGTGCGGTTATGTGATGTGTGGGGTTGGTTTACGGCGCATTTTTTTATTTTATTTTGTAACGGCTGTGTAATATCTCTACATGGTTTGATTAAGTTAACCTTTTTTTTCACGAGGTTCAGCAAAAATGGGCTGTATTTTGTGCTTGTGAAGGTTCTATTTAGGTTTGATTTTCTAAAATATTGCTTTAATTTAATACGATACGAGAGTATTCAAGATGGTGTATCACAGTTTTATCATTACGCTTCAGGCCTCAAATGCATAATTATGATTGCGAAATTGTTCGAAATTGTTAACGCATAAGGAACGTAAAATGGAGGCAAGTTTAGTGCTATGACTGTGCGATTTACTTCTGAGCTGCGTGTCATGAGTTCGATTTACGCATGGAACAAATTTTTTTTCGATCGACAGGTAGTTGAAATAATGTGTATTTGTGAGATTAAATGTTTGTAAACACACTCACGATATGGAGAAATTCCCAGAAAAATGGGAAACTGAAGGAAAAGAGGGGTATTAACGAAATAATATCTAGATTTAAGATTAAACAGGAATTTTTTTATTATCTTTCAATTATCTCCAACAATATGAAATTATGTAGATGAAGTAAGAAAATATTGCAATCGCGGTAGAGTTAAATTCTACCGCGATTGCAATATTTTAAGCTTGGACATTAATCTAGCTTATATTTCTTCTACAATACTTTGTATAAGGTAATCTTGAAAAAAGTCCTACTATGTAATAAGTACATAGATAGACTCGCACATAGAGTAGTTTATGAAAGAAAAAATACTTTTACTGACTTGGGAATCAAACCTAGGACGTCTTGCTTAGCAGAAGCGCTGGCGACGACTACACCAACGGGATAAGTCTGGTAAATCTTAGGTATTTAATTCCTGTTTCGCTGATTGTCGGTCGCGTACTTTCAGTCGCATACGTTCAGCCGCGTACATTCGGTTGCGTACATTCAGTCGCATATTTTAGTGAGACAAAGCAATTTCCTACGCACCACTGACGTCAGTGTAGCAGTATAGAGCTATATACATAGAACACAATGTATATTCGTTCGTACGCGTTACTGAAGTGCAGTACGCAACCGAGGAAATCAAACCAAAAGGCCCAATAACTGCAATGAGGACTAATCTGAGCAGTTCCAAAAATGTCCGCTTGGGCAGCGCCACTGCCTCTGGAGATCTGTCAAACTATCAAACTCTCTACAATGAGCAGTTCCAAAAATGTCCGCTTGGGCAGCGCCACTGCCTCTGGAGACCTGTCAAACTATCAAACTCTCTACAATGAGCAGTTCCAAAAATGTCCGCTTGGGCAGCGCCACTGCCTCTGGAGATCTGTCAAATTATCAAACTCTCTACAATGAGCAGTTCCAAAAATGTCCGCTTGGGCAGCGCCACTGCCTCTGGAGACCTGTCAAACTATCAATCAGTTTAGTCCTCATTGGCATGCAAGTTGACTACATTGCGGATTTTATTAACGAACAATAAATTCAGTTGATCAAAATACCGTAATGTATAAGAGGCTTTAAATATACCCTCGTTAAAAACAAGCATACATATTTTAATAACTTTATTCAAACACGGCACAGACTCTTAAAATATTCAGCGAGAAGTCAGTCTGATGTCTAAGTCTAATTTATTAAATTAAGTAAACCGTGTTACGATTACATTAAGAAAATATAAGTTCATCCCTTAAGCTAATAGAAATGAATTAGTGCCGAAGAACTACGCAGGCCATTGACATTGAAATTAGTACTGATACATCAAAATTCTAGTTCTAAAGCTGGCTTCTCATGGTGCGTGAGATTGTGGACAGACGCGGACCAACACAGCTACAGTAAAAATCATTTATTCAGTTTCCAGCTATGCTTACCTATCTCTATAAGAAATCACATCGCTGGACTCCGATGTACTCTTCGACGCAACTTTGAGATTGTCCATTTGCGAAGAGCGAGCGCTCACCGTTTGCGCCACACGACTGGTTATATGTCGCTATTAGTATCTAGCTTAGAGCATAGCAAACTTTAGTCCCAAAGTGGCGTTATAGGTAGCGCTGCTGTGGGGAGAATTGACAGACTCCCAAATAGAACTACAAGTCATGGACGTGTCGGTGCAACAGCCGCGTATTCTGCAACAATTTTAGAATATCTCACGCTCAAGCTTTCCGCGACACCCTATCAATATGGCGGTACGCCTTTTTTATCGTAGTAAAATCATCAAATCAGTCTCCAGTCCAGGGCGGGACGGGAGGGACTGTCAGACTTGTACTGATTAAAATCCACGGTGATCCTTCAAAAGCAATTTACGTTCCAGGGTCGCGGTTACCTGATGAGACAACCCCGCGACCCCAGCAGGCTTTGGCCCTCGTCTCTCAGGGGGGCCCGGCAGATCGCTGACAGCTCTTTGAGGCGCGCCGTCGACCCGGGCATATGGCGGCACACATTAGAGCGTATTTTGATAGGGTGTAAAAATCATAAATGAAGTGTGTTCTACAAAACAATAGATACCCTCGTATTTTTGTCTCCGACTACTGACAGACACGTCTCTTCAGTTGGATTCCCACGTAACATTAGCCCGCACCGAAACCGTGCAAGTATGGTCCGTCGTATCGCAAATAGCACTGACATAGAGAATAAAAAACTTAAAAAAAAAAAAAATAACCGCCTTCAAAAACAACCACAAAAAAGGGTAAAATAACCTACAAAATAACTTTTCTTTCGGAAGTAGGTGGCTTTGTTTTTTTTATTTCGTTGTCTTTTATGCCACCGACTTCCGAAAGAAAAGTTATTTTGTAGGTTATTTTACCCTTTTTTGTGGTTGTTTTTGAAGGCGGTTAATTTTTTTTTTTTTTAAGTTTTTTATTTTACTCTTTTTAGTTTAAATATTCAACCCAAATTCTTGTCAAATACATCATTTCTTACATGTGCACTAGAATTTGGTAATCCTTAGCACTGGTAATAACATCGCTCATGTACACAATAAGCTAATAAAATTCCCTATCAAAAACTGCTGAACCGATTTTGATGAAACTTGCAGTGTTCCCTAAAGTGAACTATTCCTCGTACAACAAAAAAAGAATTTTGAAAATCGGTCCACAATTGGCGGAGTAATCGCGTAACACTCAAAAAAGTAAAAATCATCACATCATCCATCAATAAAAATGCTCACAAAATAAAAAGTACTGAACCAAATTGGATGAAATTTTTATGGAACCACACTGCAAGTATACTGCATCGAACGAAAAAAGAATTACACTAATCGGACCAGAAACCTCGGAGTAATCGGTGTACATACATAAAAAAAAAAAAAAAAAAACATACCGACCGAATTGAGAACCTCCTCCTTTTTTTGAAGTCGGTTAAAAAGTCTTGTGTGCGGTGCGTGGCTGTCCGTAGTCGTCCGTGTGCACTGTGCATCCGTCCGCAATATGTCGCGGCGTGGACAGGCAGCTTTAGATACATCCTTATTTTATTGGTAAACAACTATTTCATGTTCATAAAAACATTTTTTCCGTGTGGGAATGAACCTACGACACGCAAAACAACTGTCAGTAGCTCAGCTGCTGCGCCAACCGTACCGTCAAAGTTATAAATATCGATCTACGATTTTTTTTCCAAATCGGCTCAGCCGTTTTTGAGCAATAAACATTCACATTCATAACAATAGTAGAATAACTTAGATTATCGGATAAAACTTGGATCACAAAATACTTTTGCGTGAAAATTCTAGGAAAATTTACATGTTTTTCAGTATTGGCATAGTTACAGGAGATAAAATTGCTTTAAACTTTTTATTCATGATTCTTTTCACGGTATAACTGGAAAACAGCTGGATTAGATTTGTCGAGAATTAAAGAAAATACAACGTTTCTAAAAATGAAAAAACCGGCCAAGTGCGAATTGGACTCGCCCATGAAGGGTTCCGTAGTAGCAAACAAAAATAGGGATATAATTATATTGAGATTAGTACCAAAAAATCGATGACATGATTGTGACATCCACCAACCCGCACTGGGCCCACGTGGTGGATTATGGCCCACTCCCTCTCTCAGAGAGGAGGCCTGTGTCTCAGCAGTAGGAACATTTATAGGCTGATGAATCATCATCAGCCTATAAATGTTACTACTACAACAACCGAACATAATGAACATTATGAAAAAGCGAACCGTTTATATGTCCCATAATACAAATTCATAATTTATAGCTACCTTTTATAAAATAAATAAATACCAACGTCAAAAATAAATCGTTGACTTCAGAATGTTCGATAAAGTCATCCATTTTGAAAGTCTTTGTACTTATCAAGTTGAATGTTTACATTTACATATCAAAGAGATAGGCTTGATTGCGGACCCTTTTGTGTGTCTGCATAAACGATCTACTAATAAATATTGTATGAAAATAACTTTCAGTTTATCAATTTCATTTGAACTTAAATTTTTATTTAATTCTGTAAGTTTACCGAAAAGCATATAATGTATAATAATATGGAAATTCTGGTAAGATATGGTTGATATTAAAATAGTTTTTGTTTAAGTACTTTAGACTTTTTGTTTTGGAAGTTTTGTTTGAGAATGATTCAAATTGTTCAAATTGTGAAATACCTAAATAGTGAAATATGTTTGAATATTATAAGGGCCGATACAATTCGACTACTTAAACCAATGTGTTATTTTAGTTTGATCCATACGTTTTTTTAATGTGCGGTTTATATTTTTATGTCCACATTTTTACTCATCATCTTTTTTGTGCACACATTTTTACCCATCATCCTTTTCATTTACACATTTTCACCCACCATCCATTTTTTTGCACATTGTTTCACACATCATCCTTTCCAATAACTTTCACACATCGCTGCCGCTAACTTCACAATTTGTACGCCAGCCTTATGCCCGGTTTCTGGTGTCCTTTTGTCGACAGTTTATCAATTCAATAACGCTATTGGTTAGATAAACTACAAAAATGGGTTTCTGAACACCGCAAAGTAAGATAAACTTCACATAAACTAAGTTCAAGTTGACTGACCAATCTTCGTCGTTTGTCGGTTCCATAACTATATTACGAGGTTGAATTTTTTTGTTTGAACCTTTTTTTACAAAGGGTGGTCAAACATCTGGGATCAATACCCAGTACTTATGATTTTCATTTTAAACAAAATTGAATCATAGTGTTATTTAAATAAAGCTCACTTCTTTCTCTTTATTATTTTTTACTGTTATTGGCAGTTATTTGTCCACACAAAAAAGATGCAGATGATGATTAAAATAAAATGTACTTCTTTGAACAATCACCTGTGTTAGAAACAAAAACAACACTTTAGGTATACCACAGTTTAGTAGTATACCTAAGTTTTTAAACTGGAAAATCACTACACTATAATCAGAACTATTATAACCATGTTTATTACTTATTTTTATTATACCATATTTCAGCATTGTTGATGATGGGTTTCAAATGTTTCAAATCAACTTGTCAAGTAACCAGTTTTAATTTCTAATAAAAAATACATTACTTTCCGTTTTCAGTTGTAAAGTAACTACCTATGACACCGGTACTTTCCTTTTTTTACTGAATATAATGTGTTCAAATGCTGGGTAAAGGGCTTCATTACTCTTGTAAAAGTATTTGATACATAAAACTAGTTTTAACGACGAATTGTAGTAATAAAATCCATTTTAAACTTTATTTATTAAACAGACCCATCTAGTGGCAAATTTTGGAACTGGCTATTGGTCTCATAGTTATGTTATCGGTCCGTGTGACATCAGAAACCCAGCTACAGTTAAGCTAAGTTTAACTGACCAATAACTTTATTGAAGCAATAGTTATTGAGAGGATAACTGGTGACACCAGAAACCGGGCATTAATGATGTAACAGTTACGCCAGTACGCCACACGATGGCTTCACGTTAACTCAACCTCAGCACTACAACTCGTTGCCATGGTAACGGCAACTCATGCTAGAGATGGGCTAATAAAACAATTGCTCTACTCGAGGCACTCGAATAAATAATTGAGTTATTGGATTACGACCTTGAGCCTCTCCCTAATCCTTACTAGCTCCATTTTTATTATACGTATTAACAATCATTTGCGCCGTTTGTCTGAAGCGGAAATAATATTAGGAATTCTATGTTCTGTTTGGGAGAAAATTGATGAGAAGTACTTTAGTAGAATATTGATAGAATCATTTAGTTCTGTTTTTTATGTGTGCCAATTGGTAAGCAGAATGTATTTACATTGTCAGTCGTAATACATTTACACTGTCATTCCAAGGCCCGTCTTAAGTCAATCAATAGGCTATGTTACAACATAAATAAATTCGAAATTTACTAAGTCAGCCAGCTTAATTTTCGAAAAATAATTTGCACGCTTTTTTTTTGTTGAATCAATGCATATTTACAAAAATAAAACGCATCAAAAGTGTACTTACAAAAACTGTACTTGCTTGTGACGTATCTTCGTCAATTTTGATTTACGTAACAAAAGAAAAAATACGTGTCAAATATTTTTTTGATAGGTAATCTAACTGACGGACAATTAAGATTTTTTTTCAGTCAAATAGCTTGCTCTGCTCTACAATACATTAGATATACTTATACAGGGTCAATTTTTCAACTGGGCGTGACGGTGGATGGCTATATCCGAAACTATGAGGAATATCGAAAAACATTGAAAGGAGTCTCGAGGCCGATTTTGACGAACACTAAAACTGCATCATTGGATTTTAGAAAATTCAATAATCCTGGCCAGGAAACGAACTCGCTGGTTTTGAAAAAAAATCACATCCTGTATTACACCATTCGATAGTGTTGCTAATAAGGATCAAATTCTGGGAAGTAATCATTGGCAAACTTTAAACTATGCTACGTATAAAAACTTAAAGTGCTACAATCAAGAGCATAAATCTCAGGTGACACGTATTATATAAAAGAAAAGCGTACCTCGTATTACGAAGAAACAAGATCAGTTCAGCTCCGGTTCTATACCCTCCACTAAAGTCTAAGCTGGCTAGATTAATCTCAGCGTTTCAAATTTACCACAGAATACTTAATAGTACGCTTTACTAGTCCAATTACAAACGTAGCACTTTATTATGAAACTGTAAGCTGCATTTATTATGTTATTTCTTTTCCTACTTTTTTTTTTAAGATGATCTTTTCTATACTAATGTTATAAAGCTGAAGTGTTTGTTTAGTTGAAAGCACTTATCTTAGAAACTAATGGCACCATTTTTTTTTGCGTTGTATTATATGATATGCACTTTTCGGAGAAGATTATTAATAGGTTACACATATAACGTCACGTTACGAACAATAGGAACCGAGCAGCGGGGGTGGAACCGCGGGGAACAGATAGTTTATGAGAATAGGCTATTTGACAGTATCAATACATTATAAATCTAATAAGTCCGTTATTTAGAATTTAGAAAAATAACGGACACATATTTTTTCTTATGTAAAATCAATGAATATTTACCACGATATAATACATCAAGACTCGAGAGTGGGGGCTCGTGACGTCAGAATTCAGTAAAAAATGTACTACATTTTGAAAGTTTCATATCTCCGTCAATTTTGGTTTGCGTAAAAAAAGAAAAAATATGTGTCCGTTATTTTTCAAAACTTTTTCTTTATTTTGTAGTTGGTAACAAACAAGTGTATACGCCGCCTGATAGAAAGCGGCCACCGTAGTCTATGGACGCCTGAGGTATCGCCTTCGCGTTGCAGAAACTTAAATACAAAGAAGTCAGTACCATCATCTGAGCAGTGGTGACGCAGTCGTAACGACACCAACTTTCGAATAATATCTCAGTTTTAGACACGGGGGGTATTACAACGTCTTAAAACCAGGCTTATTCCAGTGAGTGAACGAGATGGCGCTAGACGACTTATATAGCTCTGTCATTTTCACTCGCCGGAATAAGCCTGGTTTTAAGACGTTGTAATACCCCCCCAGGTCGTGTAGCCCAGAAAAATGAAACTTTTTTTTTCCCCCCGGGCAGGGCGGGAGGGACTGTCAGACTTGTACTGACTAAAATCCACGGTGTCCTTCAATAGCCCTTTATGTTCCGGGGTCACGGTAATGAGATAAGTCCCGCGACCCCGGCAGGCTTTGGCCCTCTAGGGGGCCCCGTCATTATGCTGACGCTCTTTGAGGCGCGCGTGGAACACAACGCGCCGTCGACCCGGGCATGGTCCTTGGTCGGGCAGCGAGTTGCCCTTTACTCGCCGCCCGCATGCCCGCGTCTACGGTGGCCGGAGATCGTCTTGCGACGTCCGTCGCCGTGGGCAGAAAAATGAAACTTTGTGTAAAGGATAAAGGAATATGGCATGTTCTAGAATCAAAATGTCTAAAACTGTGATATATTATACTGACTTGAACTGGGCTCGCGAATTGGATTTTGTTTCATAAAGAAGGAAGGCTTATCTCAATAATGGAAATACTATGAGTAGACCCAGAGAGGCACGGATGGTACAGTAGTTGATCAATCGACTGCTACGGAGCGTATCGCGGCCCGCGGGTTGGATGGCACGGAACAAACATTTGATTCAAGCACGAAGTACGCCAAATACGTAGGATTCGTGCTAGGGTCTACTAAGGTCGGGCGTTGAAATCGAGTGTTTTCATAACAAATATTTGTATGATTCACAAGAGTAGTTCCTGGTCAGGGGCTTTGTCTATGTGAGTTTCTATGTTTGTAAACGCATCCACGATACAGGAGAAATTCTCAATGTAGAGCAACGTTTTAAAGTAGAAAAAAAGGCAATTGTAAATACTTATGTGACTAAAACTGCTGCCCGTTCCCACAGTACATCAAGCGTCACATCTAAGACCTCTCCGTGATGAATTGCCGCGTTTTTTACGTTCATGGCAGATACGGTCATGTTACACCCCTTTCGCCCCTTTGCACCCTCTTTCACCCAATTATTATAAATAATGAGTTAAGATCAGGTTCCGTGGGGATGTTCCGCTGAATAATGTTGTCAATTTTGAACGCCCCTTCGTAGTTTGAAAAGCTTTTACGGTAAGTTATTGTTTTTGTAACTAACAACAAAAAGGAAGGTTCTAGAAAAAAAAACAACGGGTTGCACTCTGGGAGTGCCGGTAGAAGTGAAAACTTTTTTATTACTGTGTTATATTTTAAAACTGGAGTGGTACAGATATGAAATTAACGAATTTTGTTACATCTTATTAGTGTCGTACAGGTGTCAAATCATATATGCTCGATACATGGCGTTGCACGATTAAAATGCAAGCTATCGTTTACCTCTTCGTCTTACGAATTTTCGATCAGGGTCACGTGATCCTGATTCGAGTTTAAATTTTTTTACCTATTACAAAAAAGTGTACAACGCCGCTAAAGAAGTTTTCGCTTCAAAAATATGCATCGATTCTTTTCTTCAAAAAACTGTTCTCTGTAGCTTGTTTGTGGATTTTGGTAACATTGTCAGTCCCAAAAATAGGTGTGCCAACGGTGTCTATGGCACAGGGCGCGGACCCTGGGGGGCTCAACAAGACTACTTTGAGATCGTCTGATTGTGAACTGCGAGCGGTGAGCGCTAGTAGCTTAGTGAATAGTAAACTTGTAAGGTGTCAATTTATCCGAAAAATGTTTGCTCCGAGGATGAAACGACACCCTACAAAAAATGAAGGTGTCGACCCATCCGCAAGTTTGGATGAGTCGTCGCATAGCTAATATTAATGTGGTCATTTCATCCCAATATTACATAGGTACAAACAATTTCTGTAAAATTTTACAGAAAATGAGAACACGATGTGGTATCTGAACAGAAAAGTACTAGGAGAACAGAATCTTGAAGAAGGTGTTGGTGCCACCGTCTTCATTATTTCAAAACGACTTTTTGGTGAATAACCAACTAATGTACTAGGCTTGCATAGGTTTAAGGTGGTATTTACTGCAAAAGTTCTAAAAAAAAATGATTCCTAGTAGTTTCTGTTTAGACTTCACATCGTGCTTGGCACTAGTGGTGTTCAAAGTTGCTTTAAGGCAATCACTTGATTAATGCTTAATGCTTTTTTATATGCTTTATTAAAGCATGCTTTTTTAAACGCCACTCACCGCGCTTGCTTTAAGTCAAGTGACTTAAAGCAAGCGCGGTGAGTGGCAGCATGCTATAAAAGAATATTACATCGCGTTTATGAATTACGATAAAACAGAACCGTTAAAAATACAATGAACTTTCCTTCATCAATCACAAAACAACAATACAATATCTCAATCAATCGTCCTTATTTACACAATTTTATGATTATAATATCAATATTTCGTGTCATAATACTGAATTTATTTACACTAAAAAAGTACGAAGCAGCATTTATGCAAACACCTGATTTTAATGAAGGAGCAATGTTAGCGAACGAGAATGTGAGAAAAAACAAACCAAATTTTAAATGTCAATAAGGTCGAAAATGGCTCGAATCTGTTTTTTTAACTTGCTATCGTTAAGCAATTAAAAAAACAGGTTCAAGCGATTTTCGACCTTATTGTCATTTATGCAAACACCGGATTTAATGAAGGAGCAATGTTAGCGAACGAGAATGTGAGAAAAAACAAACCAAATTAAAAATGTCACTGTTTAGTTTAACACTATAAAACACGAATCAAAATAGCGTAGGTATGTTTATGAGAGCCAAAATCGTCCGCGGTGCTTATAACGATTACGCACACAACCGACCGGAATCGCTAGCATGCGACGACAGCCCGGCGCCCGCCCCACCCGGCCCCTGCTTAATGCTTATTCATTGCTTGTTGCTTTTCGCGCGACGGACAGAGACAGAGAGTTCGATGTAAAAGCAATAAGCAAATAGCAACTTGTGAGAGCCACGATAGCATTTGCTTTATGTTATGTGTATTAAGCACGGTGCTTTATTTCGCTTTATGATATATTAACCACCACTACTTGGCACCAACACCTTCTCTTGTCTCTACGCCTGATTTCGAAAATTCAGGACTCGAAATCAGTTGCTTAATAATATATATTTCAAGCACATCTGCTTCCAAAAAACATAAGCATAATGTGTTATAAACAAAATCAAAATATATCCATCCCAAGAAATAGCAATCCATGTTTACAGGAAATTGCAAGAAGCTCATTACTCAATGTTATTGACTTACGCGAATCCCTACAGACTAACACATTCGAGAAATGATTAACTGACAAGATTACCTGCAGCCTTATTTTTGCCAGCTAATCATTGCTGTAAACCACTGCTGGAACACAGGCCTCTTCTCTGTGAGAGGGAGTGGGCCATAATACACCACCTTGGCCCAGAGCGGATTGCTAGAAGTCACACGTCAGCGAATTCTAGGTCCTAGAACCAAAAATTGGACGGCATGTCCTAAAATCTAGGAATGCTGGAATGGACTTTTTTTTATTGGGACAAACCCACACTATTCCCAAACCACTGCAACTCCTGAGAGCCAGAATCAACAGTGGCAACCACCAGAAAAGCGCCGAGACAATGAAGCTCGACGCGTCCCGGAGAATGAATTTACATGTCTTGGATTTTGCACGAAATTAATCAGAAAATAATAGTGGAGGAGAAAAATATGTTTCCACATACCTCCATGCAAGCAGGAGACAGAACAAAAAACAAGGCCAATAGGCACAAAGGGATATTACAACTGGGAGAAGCCCATTTGCCTAGCACCAAGGGTAAAAAAAGACTACTAATATTAATGGTTTCTAAATTGTGAGCATGTGTATTTGATTCCAATAATAGGTATGGCAAAAACGCTTGAACGCACGGAAGTTTGTTCGAGTTTCCACAAGGTCTAATAAATGACTCCAGATGTAGCCGGACAAAAGGGACTGTCAGACTTGGACTGACTATAATCCACGGTGATCCATCAATAGCCCTTAACGTTCCAGGGTCACAGTTACCTGATGAGACAGCCCCGCGACCCCGGCAGCGTATTGCCAAACTGTATACTGACCCAGACCGGGGTTGCTCTGAGTTCGATCGCAGTTTGCCTTTGTAGTTGAAGAGCAAACTGTATACATATTCAGAGAGTGTCTGAATCAAAATACATTTTGCTTTAAAATACTAGAGCAAAACACATACGAGTCCAGACGTCCAGCAGCAGTCACGAAGGGGATGGCGGGATCTTCCAGACCCCGCCATCCCCTTCTAACCTAACCTGTCCGTGTCGGGGTGCCCCTAAGTCCCGAGCTCGCTTCGCTCGCTCTTGCATTCCTAGGTCAAATAACTAATTACTACTTATCAAAGTGGCGGCCCCGCAAAGCAGGTCTCAGTCGAGCCATTTTTCTTTGATAATGTCTCGAAAAATATTTTTTCCGGGGCCGTAAAAAATAAATCAATCGATACTCGCGATATTCGCGTGTCACAGTTTGCTTTACAAGCGAGCAAACTGCATACTATCTCAGAATGCTCTGAGCTCGTATGTACTTTGCTCCAATTTGTTTGTGATTTCAACGAGCACGACGTAGTTCAGTACAGACTATGGGTGTCTGGGTCAGTATACAGTTTGGCATTACGCACCCCGGCAGGATTTGGCCCTAAGTCAAGTGGAAGCTGACCCTAAGTCAGTGATTTAGAGCGTGTTAATAGTACAAGATTTAGTAAGTATTTAACAGTGTATCAAAGTTTCTTCTCAAAGAAACTGTCTTCCCGACGGTAGAACTCCGAAGTAGCGTGACATTGAAAGTGTTATTGTAATTTCAACTTACGACGCTCAGCTGAAAGTTGAAAATCCTATCGCCATTTTCTGGTGACGAAAACAGGAAACTTTTGTACCGAATATATTCTTCGTAGGCAATAAATAACTGGCTTATAAGTTGTGATCTGAATAATGTTTTTATTTGTTTATCATAATTTATCATCATGATTGTATTCTCTGATACTCGTATAATAAGCAGAAGTGAATAGAACAACCACATAATAAAATTATGACTGGGGGGGGGAGTCTATCCCGCCATTGCTTCTTTTCTCAGCTAAGCCACTAGAACATAGGAGACGTTTTAAAGACTCACTTGTGAAACTGCTGATACAACCTAATAAAAAAAAATACCGCTTAAAACAAAAAGCAATTTCATTTTTTTTATTTGGAAAAGATGTGGGTAATTTCACTATTTTCACATCATCTAAATAAAAACATACGCAATACCAAATATTTTTGCTTCACTTTGGTAATAACACAAATAGAAAAGGTACATTTTGCGAAAGGGACATTTTGCAAAAGGTACATTCCGCGAAAGGGACATTTTGCAACCTGTGGACATTTTGCGAAAGGGACATTTTGCGCCTGAGCCATTATTTTAGTCGTCTTACAACGGCAGCCCAGTTCTTGTATACAATGAAAAGAACGCGTTTTTAATAAAAAAATAGGTATTTAAGAGATTTGAAAAATTTATAAATAAATATTTATTCGTTATTATGACAAAAGGCGTAGTTAAAAACACCCTTGTCTCCTAGAAAATGGAGATGGAATGATCTGCCCGACTATTGCGCCGGGTAGGTAAACTCTACAGCTTGGATACGTAAACATTTTCATATTTCTAATGTACCTATTTATTAATAAAATAAATATTATTAACGATAAAAAAAATAAAAAAAAACTCGCCTAGAGAAATTTTAGGTCGGATACATTAAGTGGACCACTTTTGTAAGACGACTAAAAAGTCACGGTGTATAGTTACATAGCTGAAAACGCCACTTTTCACAAGAAAGTTTAGCTTAGATACAAAACTAACCAGACGGCACTTTTAGTGTAGTGGTTGAGTGATCGATTGCTACGCAGCGTGTCGCGGGTTCGATCTCCGCACGGAACATATTTGTGTGGCCTGCAGGTACACGTAGTCGATCCGGTCAGGATGTTTATGTATGTGAGTTTATATGATTGTAAACGTACCACTATAAACACGACGCAGGAGAAATTTCTTTTTTTTAAACTAAACCACGGTTATATTACATTATTTTACGTTATCACGATGTAAATTAGTTCATTTTCACCAACGGAAGCTAAAAGCCATTTCAAAGTTTCCTCCGAAAAACCTGATATTTCATTGTTAACATGCTCACAAAGTAACCTGGGTTTATTGATATTGGGGCAACGGTATCAGAGCCCGCCATCATTCACGTTTAGCGAGCAAAAGCTCCCCTTATCTCGTTGGGTTAGAAGATAGCTCTGTAGGGTATACCTTAATGGGTCTCTACACGAAACTAGGGAGATAATGGGTCGCGATGTGAGTGTTTTACGACATAGTTATATAATGACAACTATCTGCTCTAGGTAAGAGTATTAGAGGTTATTTACAAGCGATAAGATTTATACAGGGTGCAATTGAAGTCGTCGGCATTATTTCAAACTAAGGCACTACTCATACACTAATTGCATTAGGCCTAATATAATAAGCAAATCAAAAATATTAATGCAAGTATGGAAAACTCTAAAAATGCAGTAAGTCATAATATTACATACATAGCAAAAGGCTTATTAATGCAAATAAACTCTAAAAGTAATAAAAAAAATACATCATAATCCCCAATAAGTTTTCAAGTATCAAAATCTCGAGCGCAGTACAGCTAGGGCATGCAAAACCGGGTCCGGTTCCAGAATTTGCAGAACCGGTTCTGGAGGCGGTAAGAACCGGGTTACCCGGTTCTACCCGGTTCCGAGCGAACAAAATGTTTTTTTTTTTATGAGGTTTCGTCTGCAAATTTTATATATTTTTAACAGTTTTTGTTTTATTAAAAAAAATAACTCGTTCAAAGTTCCAATATTCTCTCTACTTTGACCCAGATAGCATTAATTTTAAAGAACTGCATATGTGGTGACAATAAAGACAACTTAAGTACACAATTTTTTATAACTTCATTCTATGACAGTTAAGTCGAAACCAATCGTATCTTTTGTGTTTTGGCTCATTTTACTGAAAATATTAACGTGATCATCACTTTTTATAAAACTTATATTCCAAAAGTAACGTGAGCAATTCCAAATAAAAGCTTACGATGTGCCCTACGCTTCATTATTTGGTAGCTAAGTCGAAACGATCGCTATATATTCCAAAAAGATCGCAAGCAACGACAAATGAAAGTTTGTAATATGCCTTACACTTCCTTCATTGGAACTTTTATTTTTACTTGGTAAAATCATCAAATGAGGAAGAGAGGGACTGTCAGACTCGTACTGACTAATATCCAAGATATCCTTCAATAGCCTTTTACGTTCCGGGGTCACGGTTACCGGATAAGACAGTCCCGCGACCCCAGCAGGCTTTGGCCTTCTAAGAGGAGGATTGCTGACAGGTCTTTGAGGCGTGCAGAACTCGGCACGCCGCGCCGTCTATTTGGGCATGCTCCATCATCGGACTCCAAATCACCCAGTACTCTTCATCCGCATGCCTGCGCCTACAGTGGCTGGAAATCGTCTCGGGACGTCCATTGTCGTGGAGGTCTCCCACAGCGGCTGGGTCGTGAAGTCCAGGCTGTCCTGTCCCTCACGACGTACTTGCTTCCTCCATCGCTAGCATGACTACTTCACAGAAGGAGCCGACTCCTTCCCATCCCGTCTCGCCCCGCAGCATGGCGTCGAACAATGCCGGGCACGAGAGTTCGCCGCCGCCTTTAACGAACGGAAAACGATCAGGCACAGGAACCTGCCGAAACATCCACACAGGACCTTCGTCAGGCGGAAGGTGATGACGACGTGGCGCCTCTCCGGCCACTCCTAAAAGAGTGGTATTACCGCCGCGATTGCGGCGTTCCCGTTCTTTGGCAGCTATGTCGAATACAAACGCAAATATGATGTTTTGGCACATTTTAACTAAAATATTATTATATTCACCATTTTCTTATAGTACTAACACTCCAAAGTACTGTGAGCGTGTGCTGCGCCTAATAAAAGCTTACAATGGCCCCTTCCCTTCATCGCATGGCAGCTTTCGTAGCAATTCGATGCAGTAAATGCAAAATTATAACAATCTTATCGGAACCGGCTCGACCCGGTTCCATCGCCCTCAGAACCGGTTCCAAATAACGACTCCAATACCCGGGTATACCCGGGTATTCCAGAACCGGGTAGAACCGGGTGCATGCCCTAAGTACAGCGCGTTACGAAAAATAAACAAACATCAAATAGGTAATACTAACTTGCATTTATAACATTTTTGATTTGCGTAATGCAATTAGTATCATGAGTAGTGTCTTGGTTTAAAATAATGCCCATAAATTCATTTGCACCCTGTATAAGAAGCTCGTGGCTAAATAATAACAGCCGAACACGTCGATTTTCAAAGTTAAGCCGTGCTTGCCAAGGTTAGTCTGCGGATGGTATTTACCATAGCGCGCTTCCTTCGTGACCCGAAAAGCACTTAAAGCCGTTGGTCTTAGCAGTCATTTGTAGGACTTTGACGGTACATATACCTATTTATTTTGCAAAACAGCTAGGAGATAATAGTAATTATTTTAAAACAATATGGTTTCCTTAGTAAATGCGAAAGTAATTAATTTGCTTTTTTGTAGGTAGTTGCAAATTCACGACTTCAAAAACCAGGAGGAATACCTAAATAAATCAAGAACAACAAGATCCTAATATAACTCCCAAGTTATTTTCCAAGTAACTATAACTTTAATAAAAGTCACTGTCATTTTAATCTAAGTTAGAACTATTGCATGAAACAAATCAACGTCACTTTCATTGAATTCGGCTCACTGTTGAGGACAATAGGTACTGATATGATAGGACCAATGATCTGTACGAGGAGGCCTGTATCCCAGGATTGGGGACATCATTCTATAGGCTGGTGATGGTTGCTTGAAGTCAACCCCAAAATAGTTAGCAAAGGCTATACTTATGTTGATGATATCGACATTCATTAATTATATACTTAATTAATGGGGCCTGTCACTTAGCAAAGTTTCACACCAAACGGCGCAATAATAATAATTAAAATGCGAACATCGCATCGTCAGTAATTCGTCAGTGTCCGAAAGCGCGGGAAATAAACGATAAAATCAAGATGGCGGAATAGCGTCCTATCTGGAAAATTAATATCTTTTGTAATGTAAAAGTTTTCGTTTAGGGTATCATTAATTGTTTAAGGAAATAAGATCGTTTTTCAGCAATAAACTTCAATTTTATATTAAACTTTAGCATATATTTTGTCATGCAAAAAGCCAATACAATAAACAAGAAAATGACTGCAATAAAACCAAACATTAAAAAAAAATCTTCTCCCGCACCAGGAATTTACTGTCGTGGGTGCGTTTAAAAACATTAAAACTCTATCTTGTACATTAAAACTATATCTCTCTCTATATTTGTAAATCATACAAAGTGTTCCGCGCGGGAATTGAACCCGTGACACGCAGCGCATCAGTATCGTTCAGCCAACACCTCAATCACGCAATCAAATATTACCAATCAATAGAATAAGGAGAGATCGCCTTAGAATTATTAGGAGGTTTTTTTTTTATTTCTATTGAAAATAAAATTAAAAAGCTCATCATCTCAGCCATAGGACGTCCACTGCTGAACATAGGCCTCCCCTTTAGATCTCCACATATAACAGTTGGAAGCGACCTGCATCAAGCGCCTTCCGGCGACCTTTATAAGGCTGTCTGTCCATCTTGTTGGTGGACGTCCTACGCTGCGCTTGCTAGTCCGCGGTCTCCACTCTAGCACAAAAAGCTCATGCATGTTATTAGGTGCGTCCCGACAGAGCGCTCAGCCTCGCCAGGCATTTTCCGCGCGAAGCAGCTCGTTTGGTGTGGACATGTCTCGGGCGAGTAAGTGACAGCGCTGCCGCTGTCGAGTGACCGAGCGCCCGAGCCATCCAGTGTCGGCTTTTGTTTTGCTCGCGTATATTGTTTCCGCGTTGGTCGAAAAACAATAGACGCGTCCACACAGAGTGAGCAGCCTCGCTTGTCAGTTTCCGCGCGCAGCAAATGCCTCGCGAGGCTGCGCGCTCTGTGTGGATGCACCTAATGAAAATAAGATCACGTTTGTGACCTCGCGTCATGTATCTTGCAATGATGTAACACGACAAATCGAATCAAACGCGCAACGAGGTGACTCTTGACAGTTTCCAAATACCTTTCATTTTTTTCTTCACAGACAGTCTCGCTACGTGTGAAGGTCATCGCTAAGGAGTTAGGTTCCGAGGCAACACGACAGACAAGTTACGACTCAGACGAACTGAAAACCGATACTGTTTCTGACGACAAACAAAAGAACGTCTAGTTCTAACTTAATACCCGATCTTGTTTACTTACAAGGTTAAGGGTTCTACACACGTCTTCGGCTCGGTAATCGCTTTGATAGATTGTTGAAAAACGATGCCGCCCGAAGCCTACTATCACACATAACGCTTCCATTCTTAGCGTATATATATTGCGACTGTTGGGACACGTCTCCTCTCTTTGAGAGGGAGTGCTATGAGTAGAATGTCACGTGTATCCGATTTTTTAAGCTATTGCATAGGTTTTATCGCAGGCTCTGGGCGCGGCGTCGCGCGAAAATCCTAACGAAAATACCTAAGGAAAATATCTGACACCACGCATCGTCTAACGTCGTTTCAGTTCGGCAGACTTCGGCAATCATAAAGGTACGGACAGACGTGCTCATTACTAGCACGAAAGCATGCTTTTATTGAGGGAGAGGGAGAGGGAGAGGGAGAGGGAGAGGGAGAGGGAGAGGGAGAGGGAGAGGGAGAGGGAGAGGGAGAGGGAGAGGGAGAGGGAGAGGGAGAGGGAGAGGGAGAGGGAGAGGGAGAGGGAGAGGGAGAGGGAGAGGGAGAGGGAGAGGGAGAGGGAGAGGGAGAGGGAGAGGGAGAGGGAGAGGGAGAGGGAGAGGGAGAGGGAGAGGGAGAGGGAGAGGGAGAGGGAGAGGGAGAGGGAGAGGGAGAGGGAGAGGGAGAGGGAGAGGGAGAGGGAGAGGGAGAGGGAGAGGAGAGGAGAGGGAGAGGGAGAGGGAGAGGGAGAGGGAGAGGTAGAGGGAGAGGGAGAGGGAGAGGGAGAGGGAGAGGGAGAGGGAGAGGGAGAGGGAGAGGGAGAGGGAGAGGGAGAGGGAGAGGGAGAGGGAGAGGGAGAGGGAGAGGGAGAGGGAGAGGGAGAGGGAGAGGGAGAGGGAGAGGGAGAGGGAGAGGGAGAGGGAGAGGGAGAGGGAGAGGGAGAGGGAGAGGGAGAGGGAGAGGGAGAGGGAGAGGGAGAGGGAGAGGGAGAGGGAGAGGGAGAGGGAGAGGGAGAGGGAGAGGGAACGTTTCTTGACGTTTCACTTGATTGACGTGGCTGACCATAGCCTAATTAGTACAGTAATGAATATAATAAATAAATTATTATAATTGCATAAGTTGATAAAAAATGCTATGCTATAGCTTTACCGCGGCAGTCCCCGAGTGACACACGAATTTTTTTTTTGTGGCGCGCGCGGTGGTACACTCACTTTCGGGTCGGTAAATCAAACCGACTCGAACATGTATGTATAATTCCTAAACACAGATCAATGAACTTCCATTGTACTCAGCTCAGAATAAGTAAGTACTCCTAACACCAAAAGTTGTCTAAAACAAACAGAATGATATCTGACACGATCCACTAAGTTACTCCGTTTAAAACTCCAACGGAGATTATCTACCTGAACGGTTCAGCTCTTTGAAACTTTTCTATCCAATTCAAACAACTAATAAATAATTCAGCGTTCAAGCAAATTTAATTCTTGTTTTTATTGTACTTTCGTCTTTGTTTCCTTTAGAGGCGTCAGTACCCTTTCGAGGTGAGACACGTACCTAAAATAACAGAAGGTATTTTTATTTTACGAGTACTCACGTACGGATATGTACCTACTCTTTTTTTTTTTTTTTTTTTACCGTGGTAAAATCATCAAATGATTCCTCCCACCCCGGGCAGGGCGGGAGGGACTGTCAGACTTGTACTGACTAAAATCCACGGTGTCCTTCAATAGCCTTTTATGTTCCGGGGTCACGGTAATGAGATAAGTCCCGCGACCCCGGCAGGCTTTGGCCCTCTTGGGCGGGGCCCCGTCATCGTGCTGACGCTCTTTGAGGCGCGCGTGGAACACAACGCGCCGTCGACCCGGGCATGGTCCATGGTCGGGCGGCGAGTTGCCCTTTACTCGCCGCCCGCATGCCCGCGCCTACGGTGGCCGGAGATCGTCTTGCGACGTCCGACGCCGTGGGACGGATATGTACTCTAATGATTTATTGAATACCTATAAATTGTAAACAATTGACTACTTTACAGTAAATCAACAAGGAGTTTTCTTTTAAGTGGGACGTGCGGAACCGCACACTTATTTCTTTTTTGGCGTTGTCTTTAAAAATTATCAAAGGAGACTTTACTAAGAAAGTTCTCAGTGTCTGTAATGGACTCTGATTTCTTAACAACCGTATTTACTACAACACCACTGCAATCTTAACTCCATATCAAATTCCTAAGGATGATTTCAAAATCCAAGCCTTCGAAATTCAACCCCAAAACTGCCGTACTGCGCAGTAAGGTAAATTATCGTACGGAAGCCGACCCGAAGGTACGATAATGGAGTATAATTGTCGGGAACGACGGGGATTATACACGATTGGTGCTCACGGTAATGCTCGCTCGTTTACAAAATCACCAGGCATGTCTTGGTAATAAGTGGGGTGATTTCAAGTGGGTATTTTGGTGTTCATTAGTCTTTATTAACAGTGGTAATGAGTTAAAGATTGTTCATTCTGAAAAAAATAACGAAATTCAAGTAGAACATGGCGGTTTATTTTTTCGACGTAAACCCAAGCCTGTAGCTAAATAAAAATGTAGTTGCATAATTTTGTAATCTTACTTACTTAACTTTAGGAATGCAAATGTTTGAATGTATAGATGGATGTTTATTACTCAATGACTCCAGAAAAGCTGAACGGATCTGGATAAAAGGCAAGGAGATAGATTATAGTTAAGAAAACACATTGGATAACATTTATCTCGGTGTATAGTTGGCGAAATCACCGGTAAAAGATAGTATTACATATTTTATAAATAAAGCAACTTATTTGTAAACAGTGAAATAGATATTGATGATTCATTGGTAGGGCCATGAACTAGGTAAGACATAGGATACCTTCAATCCCAGTAGTAGGTACAATCCTGTCGGATTACTATTGTCCTACAAGCGGGTTAAACCCACGTCAAAATCTAGTCCAAAATATGCAAGGAATAATCTCTGACTTGAAGACCGAGCAAAATTGCAAAACATTGAGAGGCAAGAATAAGTAAGCCATTATATTCCCAAGTGTTTCATGCAACCAACCCTAAGCAACAGCCACTTTATTAGCACAAAAACAAACAAAATCACAACGAAAACCGATTGCACTTGAAACTTAAATAATTAAAAGAAATAGAGTACTTAATCATGTCCCGACGTAATGACTCGTGAGAACTTATTTAGTCTGAGTTCATTCGCTTTGGAGTAAGGGGTAAGGTCACTGGTATCCATTTAATTGGGAGGCTGGCACATTAATCTTGTAGGCCTAGGGACACTACACAGAAAGAGATAGAAGCTCGGCTTCGTACAAAGAACGAAAACCAATGCATGCAAACTTAAATAATTGAATGGTAATCGCAAATACACCTTGGTATGCGAATTCGGCACTATTTTTGAACAACTAAGCCGATCTGAAGCCATTCTTACGCTCATATTAATCTTATTATGTACGTCATATTAGGCTTTCTTTTGGCTCATACCGTTCGGTAAATTCCTTATCCTCCTTCCTTAGTTGTGTTATCCTGTTCGAGTTTGTTCGGTTCGGCACATTTAAACTAAGCGTTGCAACTTTTCTCAACTTCATCGTAATATTCTGTGTAGTCTTTTCTTCACATTCCATGCCTGCTTCCAGTCAAGAAGCCTACACATTGGGTACAATATCAAATGTTGGGGATAAAAGATACAAAATTTGATTTACCGTAAAATGCCGACCCGAAAAGTGTGAATCACACCTTACAGGCACTTTACTGGAAATGTGAGTATTTTTGCTTGTTGTTTGGTCCTGACCTTCTGCATTATCTGTGTCTATTTGGCCTAGGGCTTATCTGGTGAATCTCTTTAAAAGCCACTTGATCTGCCGGCCATTGATAACACTGACGTATGGGTAATTCTTTAGTAATGAGTGCGACATCAAATATTTATTAAAATGTTCATTAATTTCGTCGTTAATTAAAAATGTGGTGCACAAGCTTTTAATTACTCAGGGTATAATGGAGCTTGACTGACTGGAAATTGTGCGTTGACGAAAGACGCAAACAGAATGAAAAATTTCGAGTGGATGTTTTTTTTTTTATTATGATTATTTAAAACTGGTTTGTTTTCGGCCTCAATTTAGGCCAGGAGCAAAGATGAGGTCTAACATGGAGTGAGCTCACCCAGAAGGATTTGAAACTCCTGCGCACCGGCAGAAAAAAAAACTATTTGGCTCTGGACTCCAACGGGATGGTTATAGTTATGAGTAGCGATGCATCCGATAGCGATACCGATACCGATATATCGGCGATACTTCGGGTTAGCCGATATATCGGTATCGACGATATTTTTATGACCGATTCAACTATACTTTTTAATTTAAAAATGTAGTGTAAACGCGCTCGTTTGTGTTGTCTCGTCTATTTTGCAAACGAGGCACGAACTATTCTCGGGGATACCTTTGCCAAACAGACTTGCGAAATCGCCTTTCTCCGAAAAAATTAAGATTACTTTTTTTAAACAAAAATCTTATTTAATGTTAATTTTAATTACTAAAATGAATAATTATCTAATATCAACGTATGTCACTACTTTTTATATTAATAAAAAAATAATCGGACTTGTGATTTATTTATTTATCTTAATTTTTTAGTTCACAATAAGCGTATCGGTATCGGTATCGCCGATATTTTTATAAGAGTATCGGTATCGGTATCGTATCGGCGAAAAGGCGTATCGATGCATCCCTAGTTATGAGCTTGGCGGCCCTGGTAAGGCCTACCACCACCAGTAGGATATCTCAGTCGTCTAGGAAGGTAGTCTGTGGTGCCATTGCTAGGGTGTATTGCTAGAAGTAGTGTTTTTTTTTTGGAGTTAATTCTGACGTGACGTCTGACAGGGGAGTTAGAAGGAAAATGTGTTGCGCCTACCCCGCAAAGTACCCCCAAGTGGAATAGAATTAGAATAGGAGGGTGATAAGTTTTATGTATCTTAATTATATTGTAAATCATAATTATTCTAAATCCTGGAGTGTTTCCGTAGGCTTTAGAATTTGGAAATTAAAAATGAGAATCTTTCAGATCACTTCGGCTATAGAAATAAAAATCCTTCGATATAAAAAATAAAAAGTGGTGAGTGGAGTTAGACAAGTTCTGAGCTTCAATTCAGAAGCCGGGTCTTTGTCTTTTATCACAAAACCTATTAACCTACTGTCAAGCAATTTTAAATAAATTATTAGATACTGGTTCTTGGTACACGTTACCGGCACGGTTCTTGAGCGCTCGGCGTAAGAGTGGGGATCGCTTTGCGCATCGTACTGAAACGCACAAAACAACGATAGAACGGGCCAATCGCTACACTTTCCCCGCCCCCGTTCCTCACTTCATCTACCAAAGGGACCTAATAATTTACTTCTGCGCAGGTGAAGGTCAGCGCTCAAGATCCATGCCGGTAACTATAATTATACTATTAAATGAAAAGAATCATCATATTGAAAACAGTTATTCCAATTATGTTGGCAGTAGTGTTGATCAATGTTATTATGATCACATTTATTCGGATGAATATTAGCAGACTGACAGGCCTGTTTTGACAGGCCTGTCAAAACAGGCCTGTCATCGGAGTTAAAGTTATTGAAAATTAGGTCTTATACAGGGTCTTTCTTTTAAATTGGCCAAAAGGAAGAAATCCGCATCCATAAGAGATACGGGAAAACTTTCTTAGGAACCTTTAGCTCTTTTTAGATGTAGACAATTTTGGTGTTTTTATTTTTTTTTGGTCATGTGTAAGTTGTCCACAAAAATGAGTGAAATTGACCATTTTTTTTAATGCCATTCGACTCTGTTTCATGTAAGTTCATTGTATCGGAAGAAAAAAATCTGGACGGCGGAAGTTGGTCAAATTCAGCAAAATATTTTGTCATACAAATTGTATGAACGAAAAAATTACCAATCTTTTTTATCGCCATCAAAAAAGAGCTAAAGTTTTCACGTATCTCTTATGGGTGCGGATTTGTCCCTTTTGGCCAATTTAAAAGAAAGACCCTGTATATCACCCATTTCAAAGAATACCCACAATAACCAATCACCTTGTTATTATTTAGGCTTTAAAAACTAGTGCGCTTATACAAATAGAACTTGCTTTTAAAACGTTTCGCATTTCTATGTGTATGTTAAAACTTTCAATAAGTATTACATTTTTTTTTTTGGTGACATTTCTCTCATTCTGTATAATTTCAAATTCATCTCACTTACTTCATCTCCGCATCAGATTTCGCCAGCATCCATACAACAGATCCTGGGTTACGCCGGGATCCCAGAGCCATGAGTTGGGACAACTTGGCTCCAGGCGGCAGGGTTGGTCTGCGGGGTACCTGGCCCGTCCATGTCGAGATAGCCAGCATTTCAGGACACTCCTTCACCAGATGCTTTTGAGTCGCCATGCATTTTCCTGAAGCGTCCTGTTGACAAAACAGAAAAATAAGTGAGTTTGGACAAAAATTGTACCATGATTTTTTTTTTATATGTGTAATGGGTTTCTACGAGCGATGTGGCCTGCCCATTGCCACTTCAACTTGCAAATTTTATGAGCTATGTCGGTTACTTTGGTTCTTCGCCGAATATCCATGTTCCGGATTTTATCCCGCAAAGAAACTCCGAGCATAGCTCTTTCCATCGCTCGTTGAGTGACTCTTAGTCTCTCTAAAAGGCCAGCAGTCAGAGACCACGTTTCAGAGCCATATGTCATCATTGGCAACACACACTGGTTAAACACCCTTGTCTTGAGACACTGTGGGATTCTCGATGAGAAGATATCACGTAGCTTCCCAAACGCTGCCCATCCGAGTTGGATTCTTCGGGCGACCTCTTTCTCGAAGTTGGACCTACCTAACTGAACAATCTGTCCAAGGTAAGTGTAATGGTCTACAACTTCGAGAGTATCATTCCCAACAACAACCGGTACGGGTGCCACATGGACATTCAACATGACTTTCGTCTTGTCCATGTTCATTTTAAGAACTGACAACCGATGGGGAAGAAAAGTTCTCGAGTGGCGACCACGGACCGGAAGACGCAGCGTAGGTAGGCCTCCCACTAGGTGGACCGACGACATCGTGAGGGTCGCGGGCAACCGATGGATGCAAGTGGCGAATTGTCGTTCGGCGTGGCGGTCTAAGGGGGAGGCCTATGTTCAGCAGTGGACGTTTTCCGGCTGATGATGATGATGATGTAATGGATTTGGTCTTGACCTTAGTCTAGGTCAAGAGTGACTAAGACAAGGTCGACGATGGAGCGAGCTTACCCAGAAGAAGCCTGTTCATTCTAACTTTGAAGAGATTAGGGTTGTACGTGTTCGGATTGAGGATTGTGAGGAGATTCTTAGAAACAGGCTCATGCTCTTACTTCCACATATCCGATTTCTACTAATTTTGGATATGTTTCGATAATACCACCAACTTCAAACTTCCGGGCTACTACTAGAAATTTTAATAGAAAAACCCAACCCAACCCGCAAGACTCGTGCTCAACAGCCGCATTTGCGAGCACGACACCAGCAGGGCATTTAATAAGTCCGTCAGAAATACTAAATAGCCCTTAATAAAATAACAGAAACACCCAAAAAGAGCCCACAAACAAATAATAAGAACATTTCTCATATTCATTGTTATAACAGACATTTTGGTAAATGAACGTTGTGTGGTCTGCGTGGTTAACTAATACCTACCCGCGGCGAGGCTTTAATTACTACCTGCTGCCTAATACCATCTGTGTGGAAACTTATTGGTTTTACTCGGTGATGTGTGTTTTTGAGTTATTGATCTTGGCACATTACTTTAGACGGCGCAGTGGTCGAGTGATCGACTTCTACGTTGTATGTTGCGGGTTCGATTCCTACAAGGTTCAAATATTTGTCTGATCTTGTTACACAGAACTTTAAGGGGGGCCCCGTCAGATTGCTGACAGCTTTTTAAGGAGCGCGTGGAACACTACGCGCCGTCGATCCGGGCATGGTTCATGATCGAACGGCGAGTCAGCCATTACTCGCCATCCGCACGCCCGTGCCTACGCGCGGTGGCCGGAAATCGCCTCGCGACGTCCGTTGCCGTGAGGTGGACACTCTCCCGGTGTCCCGCCTCCTCCTTCACTAGAGTGACTGCTTTGCAGAAGGAGACCACCGCTTCTCTTTCCTTTCGCCCCGCAGCATGGCCTCGACCAATGACGTGCGCGAGAGGTCGCCGCCTATCGCCTCCGTGAGGACACGGTAAAATAAATATACAGTGGCTGACAACATAAAACGTAATTGAAGTTTCAAATTATTAAATGATCAAAAGTCAACATAGTTGTTTGAGTTTTCAAAGTGCTTTTATAAAACAATTCAGCATGCAAAACTCACAGTACAATAAATATTCAGTTAATAAACACGTGTTAATTCAGCGACTAAATTAATTAGCATTATTATTGTAATGATAGTGTTGCACTTCACTGGAATAGTTGTTTTTGTAAACTGACAATGCAGTGAAGATGAATTGTTTACTTCTGTCTGTAAAACTAATATTTTCATTAATTACACTATTATTGTTGATGAATTGCTGTTTTTGATGTAAGAGTAGACTGCAGCGGTGCATGTTTTTTAACCGACTTCAAAAAAAAAGTAGGTTCTCAGTTCGACCTGTATGTATGTTTGTATGTATGTTTGAAAAAATCAAAATCAAAGCATTTATTTCAAATAAGCCAGTTACAGGCACTTTTGAATTGTCAAAGACAAATGAATACAAAATTATGGTGCTACAGTCCCAGTCACAAGACATAAAAAACTGTGAAAGTACCGTAATATGTAGGTATGTATGTTGGTCCGGGATTATCTCGCGTTTGGCTGAACCGATTTTGATGCGGTTTTCAGGAAAGTGTTCATTACATTCTGGAGAAGTTTTTAGTATATAATACTAATGGATATCCCGTGACGTTGCCCGCGTGGATGCGTTTTTGCTTACTTGGATTGTAGATTTTCAGAGACGATTGCATGTTTGTCCGCGATTATCTCGCGTTTAGCTGAACCGATTTTGATGCGGTTTTCATAAAAGTGTTCGTTACATTCTGGGGAAGGTTTTAATATATAACAATAATGGATATCTTGTGAAGTTGCCACCATAGATCCGTTTTAGTTGCTTACTAGGATTGTAGATTTTCAAAGACGCCGATTATCTTGAATATGTAAACTAAAAAGGGGAAATTAAAAAAAAAAACTTTTTGACATGCTCATCAACAATTATTTTTTTTATACCAAAATGGATAAATGGTCACCAAATCTAAAACTAGGTTTAGCAAGATTTCAGGGACACCCTGAACTTCGGTTTGGTTAGGTTCCTTTAAACCCTGTAAACAGAAATAGAAGCCCTGCCCTTCGTCGACCCTGCTTGGGTTGTTTTATTTATTACTAGCTGTTGCCAGCGGTTTCACCCGCTACAACTCAAAAATCATCCCGTAGGAACATAAAATAGGGATAAAAACTATCCTATGTGTTAATCCAGGTTATAAACTATCTATGTACCGAATTTCAACCAAATCCATTCGGTAGTTTTTGCCTGAAAGAGGAACAAACATACATCCATCCAAACAAACTTTCACGTTTATAATATTAGTAGGATTATGACAGAAAATAGTTTAATTTCTACAATACTTTATGATACACAATTTGGTGAGCATTTATCCATTCTGGAGGTATTTCATTTTTTGCTTTTAAAGCACAGAATCCGTTTTATTTACAAGAGCCTTTTTTGATTTAAAGTCATTAATTTATTATTGTGCCTAACAGTTCCTTCTGTACTGTTAGACTGAATATAACTAGGAACGACCCCGTTTCTTCGGTTGTCCTTTGCGTTCAAGGGCCCCGGTACCCTGTAGAGACAGCCCCACAAAATTACAAGAACCATAATGTTTTAAATGTATGGTCGATGATTCTCCAAAGTAAAAAAGGTATAAAGGCCTTTTAATGGTTGAATTCATTTGTGAAGTCTTTCCTATTTATGTACTACCTTTTCAAAAAACGTTTTCTTAGAAAATTTAGGTACTTAAATCTACAAGGGCTTACAGATTGAATCAGTACCTAATCAAGATCGGCTAAGTTACCTTTAAGTAGATTGATCTTTCAGCCCAAATAAAGGTATACTTCAACAAAAGACATACCTATCATTTAATAAAGTCGATTCCCTACAAATAAAAGTCGACCCTATCAATCGTACGAATAGAACTCAACCGATCAATCAAGTCCAGAATCCAATACTCGAGTTCAACATTTAATTCTCTGAAGCGTCCATCCTGAACACAAAACATCTCAAACCATCAATCAGACTCAAAAATTCGCACAAAATTTTCGCGTAAATTTTCGCACAATGTAACAAGAGTTTATTTGATGGAAGGTTCTGCGAACAATGTGCGAATTATAAGGGACTATCGGATACGTGACGAGGGACGCCCGTTCTGAATTCAAAATTAGGCAGAAGACACAGAAGCGGTTTAATTTTGAATAGACAGACGTTTCTTGATTAAGTGCCAGCAATAGTCGAGCAATATTAATGATGCTGTGTTGATCACAAGCGGTTTTATTAGCTTGTAAAATTAATGGTTGTGCGTTCCCAACAAAAGGTGTTTGATGATTACATTATTTTCTTCTTTTGTAAAAAATGGACTGCTCATTGTATTGTGATAGGTACCGTTATGATCAAATTATGGTAATGACCCTTTTTAAGCCTCAGAACTTTCAGTGTTTACGTATAAAAAAATTAATAGCTGAACTTGACCACCGACAGCCTGTTCATACTAAACATGTATCCTTTGGGATACTACTCAGTACACTTCATAAAATATACAAGGAGTCTAGAGTTAGACACTTTAAGAACTTAAAAAAAAACCGGCCAAGTGCGAGTTGGACTCGCGTGAAGAGGGTTCCGTACGATGTTACCTACCTATCACGTTTTTTTTTTAAATCTGACCCAAATTGGTACGCACAATATTGAGTGATTTACCATGTTATTTTAATATCATAGACTTCTTATAGGTTTTCCTATAATCTATAAGTAAAACACAAAAATCGGTATTTTTTTCAAAATTTTCGGTTCAGTAGTTTCGGAGATAAGGGGGGGGGGAATGGTCAAATGTCGTCTATTTTCTTGAATAACTTGAAAACTATTTATTTTAAAATTACAAAAAAAAATACATTTAAGATTGTCTTAACAAGACCTTTCATTTGATATGTCACACGATGCAGTTTTCATTTTTTTTTTAATTTTCCCCTGCCCCCCCAAAAATTACCTCCCATATACAGATATGGACTTTTCATAGGTTTTCCTATAATCTATAAGTAGAAAACTAATTTCTGTATTTTTTTCAAAATTTTAGGTTCAGTAGTTTCGGAGATAAGGGGGGAGGGGGAATGGTCAAATTTCGTCTATTTTCTTGAATAACTTGGAAACGATTTATTTTAAATACAAAAAAAAAATATACTTAAGATTGTCTCAACAAGACCTTTCATTTGATATGTCACACGATGCAGTTTTCAATTATTTATTTTTTTAATGTTCCCCTTCCCCCCCAAAAATTACCTCCCACACACAGATTTCATCTATTCACGTCACACCTCTGTGCTTGGGTCACAGGAATTGATATGTGTACCAAATTTCAACTCAATCGGTCTAGTAGATTCGGAGATAATTGACTGTAAGCGACAGACAGACGGACACACGAGTGATCCTATAAGGGTTCCGTTTTTGTATTCGGACGTACGGAACCCTAAAAACCTTTGCATCACTGGGATCCAAACATTTCGAATCCGCGATCGTCGACATAGAAGGCCAACGCTTACTAAGCCATTTAGACAACAGAGACAGCGGTGAATTTGTGAAACATACTCATCTATATATTTAAAAGAACAGGGTTTTTTATTAAGACTCGACTACAGCCGAAACTGCTAAACGCAGAAACTTGAATTTTGGACAGCAGTTGCAGTCTACCGTGTAGGGAAGCAATAAGACGGGATTTTGCGAAAATCCTCTTCTAAGGGGGTGAAAAGGGGTGAAAACGTTTGTGTGGAAAATCTTATTCCGTGGGTTTATAAATTTGAAACTTGCCACGAATAAGAACAATAATAAATAAAAAAGATTGGCGCTATTATTTTTTTTAAACTACCCTCCATTGGTAATCTAGGCGTTGTTAAAATTTGTATGGGAAAATCATAACGCGTGAGTTGATTAATGTGAAAATCAGTATTTATGTACTAGATCAAAAATAATTAAACACGTGTTTTTGGAATTTTAGAAAATCACCCCCCAAGTTAGTGAATAGGGGTATTCAGGTTTAAAGGGGAGATTCTTTAACAGCTAAACGTATAACCTGAATTTTGAACGTTAGTTGCAATTTATTATGTAGGTGAACATAAGAAGGGATTTTGCAATAAAATCCTCCTCTAAGGGGGTGAAAAGGGGTGAAAACGTTTGTATGAAAAATCTTATTCCTTGGGTTTATAAATTTGAAACTTGGTACGAACATGAGTATAAGTAAATAAAAAAGATGGCCATTATTAGTTTTTAAAAACTACCCTCCATTTGTAATCTAGACGATGTTAAAGTTTGTATGGGAAAATCATAACGCGCTAACCGATAAATTTGAAACTCAGTTTATTGAAATTGTATCAAAAATAATCAAACACGTGTTTTTCGGTTTCTGATAATCACCCCCTAAGTGGGTGAAAAGGGGTGATTAACTTTTAAGGGAGGGATTTTTTAAATAATCTCTCAATCAAATGGAAAGATTTGATTGTTTGCTTATGTTGAATGGGCTCCGAAACTTCTAGACCATTTCTAGATTTACCAAAAGTATCCTATGAGGGTGACCGGGCATTAAATTCACCGAGTTCGAAGTTAGAAACACGCGCAGACGAAGTCGCGGGCGGAGTGCTAGTACTCGTATATGCGGGTAAATCATTTTGCAGACCAGTAGCGATACGGAAAAGCTATTCTACTACAATACTATTCCGGCTTGCGTCGTCGTATACGTGTTCTATAATAGGAAAAAATGGCTTAAAATTCCAAGAAACTCATCAGCTAAATCAGGTAGTCAGTTAGTAGGTAAAAGCTAACGTCACTAGCATCTTCGTGCGTCACAACATTCATAGCTGTGACCTTTAAGGATGACCCCACAAGAGGTAACGAGAACCACCGCATATGTAAAAGTACTAGGCAAGCAGACATACGTAGGAGTACTAGGCTAACAGTTTCAGCTATTGTAGTCTCATTGGCTAACAGTGGGCAAGAAGTTCAAATTTCAAACGCAATGGAATTAAAAGTACAATAGTTGGCGTTCCTTTTTTAAATGGTTTTCCTTTACTGTAGGAATGCTTTTGTTTTTTTGCTTGTTTTTTAATTTCTTTTCGGAGATAACATTCTTTTTTTTTAATCAGAACAAAAAAGCAGGGGAAAGAGAATTGAATTGAGTGAGAGTTTACAAACGTTATAAAAAAAATGCATTACATTTCGTAGTACATACAAAGTCAAAAAATTATCGAACTTCAACATTTGGGTAGGTAATAGCGTATAGCTACCTAAATATGTTGAAGTTCCACGTATATTATATATATATTTTTTTTATGTATAATTTTGTCTCTTTAAGCCCTCAATTTACTTAAGGCGCTGCCCATAGCGAACACTCTGTAAATGACTAGTTTTTCGTCGCAAAGTTAGCCGTATCTGTACATGCCACAAGCCAGAAAAAAATACAGTGTATAGTCAAATGTATAAAGTAAACTGACTTTAACAAAAACAATTCACAAAAGTGGGCTAAAACTACGAAAAAAAAATTGTCAATATGACCACGAAAAAAAATTTTTCGTCTCGAAATTTTCAATTTTTTCAGCGGCAACCGTTACATTTTTTGTAACTATAACAGAAGAAATTTCATATACTAAAGACATATCTAAAGTTTTTTGAACTCAGACCTGTAATTGTTTAAATATGTATTAAGCTAAAACTGCAAAATTTCTTACATTGCTCCCGCGCGCAGCTGCTTCACCCCCGCGAAGACCTTTGCTACATAAAGCTTGGGTACAGCGCCTTTTTTTTTTTTTTTTTTTATCGTGGTAAAATCATCAAATGAGTCCTCCCACCCCGGGCAGGGCGGGAGGGACTGTCAGACTTGTACTGACTAAAATCCACGGTGTCCTTCGATAGCCCTTTATGTTCCGGGGTCACGGTAATGAGATAAGTCCCGCGACCCCGGCAGGCTTTGGCCCTCTAGAGAGGGGGCCCCGTCATCTTGCTGACGCTCTTTGAGGCGCGCGTGGAACACAACGCGCCGTCGACCCGGGCATGGTCCATGGTCGGGCAGCGAGTTGCCCTTTACTCGCCGCCCGCATGCCCGCGCCTACGGTGGCCGGAGATTGTCTTGCGACGTCCGTCGCCGTGGGCGTCCACCACTGCGGTTGGGGCGGAGGGAGGACACTGTCCTCTCTCTCACGCGGCCCGCCTCCTCCTTCGCGAGCATTACTGCTTCGCAGAAGGAGGCGACCGCTTCCCACTCCGTCTCGCCCCGCAGCATGGCCGCAACCAATGCCGGGCGCGAGAGGTCTCCACCTATCGCCGCCGTGAGGACACGTCGGTGCTCTGCCCAAGCTGGGCAGTCTTGCACCGTATGCTCCACCGTGTCCTCCGGGCGATCTTCGCAGTGGTGACACCCAGGCGTTTCCTCCTTTCTCCTTAGACACAGGTACCTCCCGAAACTTCCGTGTCCGGTGAGGACCTGCGTCATGCGGTAGGTCAGGACGCCGTGACTCCTATCCAGCCACTCCTCAAAGAGAGGTCTTACCGCCGCGATTGCGGCGTGCCCGGCCGTCGGTTGCGACAATCGTCCCCTCCATACTGCCCTGAGATCGCGCCGGACCTCTTCCCGCCGCGCCTCGACTTGTCGGGGCAACGGGAATTCTCCCCGGCGCTGCGCCTCCACGCGCCACTCATAGACGCGCTGGAGGGCAGTCGCCTCCAGATCCCAGGGCAGTAATCCGGCAAGCAAGTTGGCCGATTCGCCGGCGATCGTGCGGTATCCCCGGATCATTCGGATAGCCATGACCCTCTGGCATGCGACCAGCTTTAGTGGTCGCGTCCGGATGCTCAGGGCCCACACGGGGGCCCCGTAGAGGGCCATGGACCGCACGACACCGGCGTACAGCCTACGGCAGGAGGCGTTTGGCCCGCTGAGATTAGGCAGGAGTCGCCTGAGGGCGGCTGCTGCCCGGTTCAGCTTTGGGGCCAAACTCAGGAAATGCTCCCTGAAGTTCCACCGGCTGTCGAGGACGAGTCCCAGGTACTTCATCGTCCTCCCGACGCCGATGCGAACCCCCTCCACCGTTATGTGGGACTCGGACCGTGGCGCGTTAACGCGGCCATGAAAACACATGGCCTCCGTTTTGTGCAGCGCCACTTCGAGCCCCAGCTGCCGGATCCTATCGACGACTGTCGCAACCGCTTGCGTCGCCAGGTCGGCCGCCGCCTGGTGCGACTCTCCCTCCGCCAGGACGAGCGTGTCGTCAGCGTAACATATTACGCTGACGCCGTCAGGGACGTCGCCGCGCAGCACCCAATCGTATCCGATGTTCCACAGGGGTGGGTACAGCGCCTTAAATCTTAGAAGCTCCAAGTCTTTGAAACGGAATTTGCGAACCAGCATGTATGTGTAAATTCAGATACAAAACTACTTGTTATTGAATAAATGACAATGACTATGACTATGACTAGGAGTAAGTACTGCATGAAATAGCGACCTCTCTTCGCTCTGATGAGAAATGTCTTTTTCTTCATTATATTCCCAAGAGATTAATGTAATGTTATATAAAGAGAACTTATATATTACACGTGATTTCACACATTTGTAACACAAGTCACCTTTACATAACCTAGAACTAAGATCTAGAAGCAATTATACTTCAGCGAACTAAAATCATATTACGCACATAAGTAACAAACAAGATTCCAATCAACTAAGTTGTCTCTGAATTTTGAATCTTATCACACACGTGTAAGCACTTAAATACCTTGTATACCCTACACGGTTCAAAAGCGACCCTTGAATGTAACCATTCATCACTGACCAATGGTATTGCTCTTTAGACAAAGCTCGTGTGGTTTCGGAAGCTCTCGGGTGAATTCGTAATCTTTCGGGCGTAATCGGGAATGGATTTGGATTATGTAACGGTTTGTTTCGAAACGGTCGGGTAAATTCTTGAATTGAAATTCGAAAATCAAAGGATGAATGGTTTGAATAGGCAGATGTGATCTTTAGTGGAATGAGGTGATTGGAGATCACTTGGCAACAGCATTTAAATACACCAGTTTTCGGTGACCTCAGTCTTACCATGGGGTATTGTATTACCCAGTTACTGGGTGGTGGAGGTCCGATAGGTAGTCGCTCCACATAAAATACTGATATTCAGCAGCAACTGGTTCGACTACCCCAATATAGTTGGGAAAAGGCAGGCAGCATTTTCAGTGGTCTTCCCTTTTAAGTTAATGATTTTTTGTACACCATTAAAGTGACCAGATGCCAGATGGAAGGCGGTCATTGTAGCCGGCTCTTTGGTCGTTTGATCCCGCACAGGTGGGACACGCGAGCCCACATGACCTAATGCGTTTTTAAATTGGTCAAGGCAAGGATGCCGACAACACTAGAGCCTGTGCGTAGTTGTTCTGGGTCTGAGTGCTTGCGTTTGTGAGTGTCTATGTTTGTAAACGCACCCACAATACAGGAGAAATTCCTTGTGTGGGGCAATGTTTTTTTCAAATAAAAATACTGAGGATATTTTTATTGTAAAAATCCAAGAGCACTTTTTGAATCTACCAAGGACCCTGAGCTTACCAGGGGTTGGAAAAATTGAAAACAGGGTGGACTTAGGCAATAGGATTTCTCAGGGTAGGAGGAGTCTTGAGAAGATCCTGGAACGTAAAGGGCTATTGAAGGATCACTGTGGATTTTAGTAAGTACAAGTCTGACAGGCCCTCCCGTCTCGCCCTGGGTGGGAGGACACATTTGATGATTTTACCACGATAATAAAAACCAGCCAAGTACGAGTCGGACTCGCTAGTTTCATTTCTAAGTAGGAGAACCCCCAAAATTTGTTTTTTTTTTTTAAATTTTGTTTGAAAATCCTAATGCGGTTCACATAATACATCTACTTACCAAGTTTCAACAGGGTAGCTCTTTATAATAGACAGACAGACATGACGAATCTATAAGGGTTCCGTTTTTAGCCATTTGGCTACGGAACCCTAAAAAAGGATGCGAGGAGTCATGATGATTGCCCACTCAAGAAAAAGGTCCCCACGTTCAGGAATCGCGACCCTTGATCATTATTACAGGGTGATGCTATACAGTACAACCAAACAAAATCGGCTACACCGCAACAAGCCACCCTTGATATAGAACCGTCGGATATGTGGTCAACCCCTAATACCTTCAGACATACCGCGGTTAACCGCAATCATACTATTACAATATAATGGCCGTAATTACAATATTATGACCGTAATTAATATATTACGTTATGAATAAGAAACCCTTATTAAAGCGCTCGCAACTTGGCTTGTATGACCAGATGTATGCACGTGGACGAGGCGACGGGATGATGTAAGAATCGGAGCAGGTGTATACAAATTGGACTGTAGTTTCTGCCTGCCTCCTTCTATCTATTCATCTTTCTCTGTACCAAAATTTATCAACATCGGTGCTGTGGTTTAGGCATGAAAGCGTAACAATAAACCCACTTTGGCATTTCAGGGTTTTTTTTTTCGCACAGTGCATAGAAAAAGAGAATGTTTCGGAAAGACTTAAATAAAAGCATAATTGCTGTTACTTATCGAAAACACAAGATTTTTAAACGTCGCATTTCGGGCGGCGAGTAATGGGTAACTCGCCGCCCGACCATGGACCATGCCCGGGTCGACGGCGCGTTGTGTTCCACGCGCTTCAAAGAGCGTCAGCAAGATGACGGGCCCCTCCTCTAGAGGGCCAAAGCCTGCCGGGGTCGCGGGACTTATTCCATTACCGTGACCCTGGAACGTAAAGGGCTAATGAAGGACACCGTGGATTTTAGTCAGTACAAGTCTGACAGTCCCTCCCGCCCTGCCCTGGGTGGGAGGACTCATTTGATGATTTTAACACGCTAAAAAAAACGTCTCATTTGTGCCCAGTCAGTAGACCAGTTACTCGACGTGCCTACTCGTATGCCAGTAGCTCGGCTCGCCTTAGCTGTCTACACAATACGTACTTAGTTGTTGCTCAGTCTTGCGCGTTGTTGCGATATTGAGTAAACAAAAATATAGGTCCCGCTAACAACTGTCCGGCTGGTAGTGACGATCTACTGCCCAATGCGTCCAAACGATGCGAGTGATGAACAAGCTGCTACCACGTGCGAGTTAAAACAAAAAAATTTGAAGTAACTCAGAGCGAGCTACTGTCCAATTCGCACATACGAGTTACTTGTAAGTTACGGTCACAACTGTACGAGTTACTGTACCGAGTACAAGTGCAAGTACTTGGCAGGTTGACTTGTACTCGCACTGTATAAACATAGCCATGTCAAATTGTCAACTAAATTTCAAACGCAGGATATCTCTTTTATATCTAGTTATTGAACGGCCAGTGAGACGTAGGCGGCGCGTGTCACGTGTCTCCTCGTGCGTAAAGATGCTATTGTAGCAGACAAACTCAATTGCACATAGTCACTAAAAAAATGTAGCAGCGGAAGACGTGTGAATAATAACACAAAAAATACAGATTTGTTTATAATTCATTCCATAATTTACTTTGAAAGACTATTTTAGTGAAAATCAAGTAGTGTAGCCTAGCTATTATGGCATGAATTTCCTTAAATCCGATTTTAGTACACACTTTACGTTATTTAAGGAACGTTTGTGGTTTGTACAGAATTTGATACTTCTAGATCAAGCGGTTTTAGCTGTTATACACGAGACAGCCAGTCAGTTTCTTGTTGGGCAATGTGTCTGGTTTCGATCTGTACCAACTTTAAGGGGAGGTAGCTTGCTCAGTTCTGTCAATAAAATTATATCACATGTGGGTCGGAACCCAGCCCCTACTGAGTGGTAGCCATTTCTGTTTTTTGGTAGCTTTGGCATTTACAGAGAAGATATTGGACGGCCAGTAATATACAGGCGACGCGGTTTTATTTATCATCATCATCATCTCAGCCATAGGACGTCCACTGCTGAACATAGGCCTCCCCTTTAGATCTCCACATAATATACCGGTTGGAAGCGACCTGCATCCAGCGTCTTCCGGCGACCTTTATAAGGTTGTCTGTCCATCTCGTTTGTGGACGTCCTACGCTGCGCTTGCTAGTCCGCGGTCTCCACTCTAGCACTTTCGACCCCATCCGGCATCTGCTCTGCGAGCAATATGGCCTGCCCATTGCCACTTCATTGTTTTATTTATACATAGATAGATTTGCGTTTCACCACTACGAAATTGTGATGGTAAACGATGATAATTGTCGATGATGAAGCATGCTTGCCTAGAAGTAACCTATTCACTCTTGACTTGAAGACCCCCAAGGTTATAGCTGTCAGGAAATACAGATTGCAGGGAATTCCACTCCTAACATAAAAGTGCGCAATTTGATGCTCTATTGTCTTTGAATGTTCGAATCTGTAACGTTACATTACAGGTGAATGCTCGCGGTGAGGGAGGCACACGATAAAAATGTTGGGAAAACGTTTTATACGACTTTTGACTCAAATTCAAATAAAGAATTTGAGTTTGAGTTACCAGCCGTGTCATTGCCTACTCGTGCGTAACGATGCTATTGTAGCACAAACTTTGTTGCATATACTTAGTTAGTACACAAGCCATTTCAGGCTTTCAGTTCCAAATCACATGTACGTCAAAATCAATAATACATCGAGACAACGCCACGTGCCAATATTAATCAAACTTCGTTATTAATACAAAGTTAGTTGTCAGGAGTGCCGCAAGGAGACGCCACCTGTTCACTAATGAGTGGCAGGTGCTCTCATAAATTATTTGTGAAGAGGAAACTTGGGGTTTTAAGGACTCTTTGGACGAAATATTGACAACCTCGACACGCCAGTTGACTGTCGAGTTCGTTCTATTTTTTTGTCAAAAGTTACATCGGGATTATCCAGGCTCTGACGGAAGGAGACGGCGTATTTTTAAGCTATTGCATAGCTTTTATCGCGGGTTCTAGGCGCGGCGCGGCGCGGCGTGGCGACCGAATCAAGTAATTCCTAAGGAAAAAACCTAACACCACGCTTCGTCTAACGTCGTTTTAGTTCGGGAAACTTCGGCAATCATGAAAATATCCTCAGAATAATAACTAAAGCAAAAATATCCGTCATAAAGACAATTTACTTTTCTTATTGATTCTAAACAGCCAGCTACAATAGGAATTTTCACAATGAAACCTACTTATAAAATTCTCCTACAACAAAGAAGTTCTTTATTACAGTAGTGCACCACAAACATGTTAAATAAATTATATTCTCGTTAAATGTACGCGGTAAGCGATTTTATTCTTTTAAAATTATAAAGAAAATGTTATGCAATAGCTTCGACGCGGCAGTCTCCAAGTGCCACATGTATTTTTTTTTCTCTTTAAAATTTGAAAATGAGCAGTGTCACGATTTTGCGCTGTAATAACAAATACTAAAAAACAAAATTAAATAAATATTTTAGGGTTTTGTTATAACAAACGTATGTTTTTGCTGGATATTGATAACGGCAACATGATTGTAGTGTAGACGCTTGAAATGTTTTTTTTTTGTTTTTTTTAGAAAAACTTTGCTCCACACAGTTACTTCCTAACATATAAGCTCACATACACAAACACCCCGGACCCGAAACAACTACTTGTAGATCATATAAATACTTGTAGATCATATAAATATTTGTTCCGAGCGGGAATCGAACCCGCGACACACTGCGCTCCTGTACAAAAAAGTGTTTTTTGCCATTTTTTTTTTATTTCTATCACTTCACACTTCGCGTCAGGAGGTTAACCTACCCGAATCTGTCAAATATTACCAATCGAACATTAACCTTCCAGTATATTGTGATAAGGATGAAAATCTATTAAGTAAAGACATTTGGCAGATTGTGGTAGCTTAATCAAATGTGCCGTCTGTTGTCTGTACCTATACCATATGAAATTACATCCAAGATAAACAAAGCTAAAATATGCGCAACTTTTACGACGACATCGCCCTTCACCAACTTTTTATTCCACATCCTTGACTTCAACAGCGCACGAGCAAACTCAAATGTGCGCACGTGCGTTATACTCGTAAATGCGAATAACAACTGAAAATTCCTTTACAAAATCCTCTAAAATTCTATAACTACCTCCAAACTGCAAACAGAAAGTTCGTTCATTTTACAAAATGTGACTTTTGTCGTCTGTAAAAGTTTTTGAGAATACAATAGTGAATGGATTCTGAATCACAATTCAAGAGTGAATTTCAATAACTACGATTTTTTACCTGATTTTAGTGGAAAATTTTGTTTGTTTTTTTACGAGTATGCGACATAACAATACGTTTTTTTTAAGTACTGCCTCTGCCGAAAACCAACACGGACGGATAGTCGGCGTATCCGACTAAACGGTACAACTTTGGTAGTAACACAAGTTCACACAATCTTCTACAAAGGTTTAGGTTTCACTTCCAAAACTTAAATAAAAACCTAGACCAGATATCAGGTATGTACAAAACCCACGACCTTCACGGGAAGTCACGAAAATATTCTAATAGGAAAACTTGAGGTCCACGAAGTATTCCTGTTTATGCAGCGTCACTGGATCACACTTAGACCCATCGTACACAACGCGACGCAAGTCTCCGATACTTTACGACTTTGGTATCCAGGCGTCTATCGCAATACAAATCCATAGACGTTCGTACACAAGCAAGCGTCAATGGATACCAAAATCGTAAGGTATAGACTTGCGTCGCCATGTGTACGAAGGGCCTTAGGTTCAAGAATTTTAATGACTTATTATTCGACACTAAAGGTACTGCCTGAAGCCTTGGCAAGTTAGGTTTAAAGCAATTTATGTTTTTTTTGTTCTAATGAATGATAAATTGTATTTTTTTAGCTTTGTGCTTTGCCAAGTATTTTTTCTTGTCTTTTGCTTAGTTCTTAAAAATGTGTTTTCAGTAATACGAGGATCGTAGCAGGCCAGCTGACTGTCTTTAAGGGCACCGTGAATGCAAATGGAATGAAAGGAAAATGTAAAGAAACAGTGTAGTGGGAATACCCCGTTTTTAGGGGTATTCCCATCTGAGCAACTATTTTCATAGAAGCATTTTTAGTATTTGTAGGAAATAGTTGCTCAGATGGGAATACCCCGTTTTTAGTCAGTAAGATACTGACAATACTGTTACAAGCTGGGTATCGGGATAAATGAAATAACACCAATTAAAACAAAATAATCTTTATTTACACACGAATCACTTATTACTACAAGCACTTAACACTACTCAACACTAATACACACACTTAATCACACGTAAAAGTCACTTAGAGATCGCTTGAGTTCACTTTCGAGTCGCCTTGATCGTAGTCAAAACCAGACTACTGCCGGTGGGTAACGGCGGCGGCGCCCTATTTATACCCCGGCTGGACCCACTAGATGTTTCTAGAAGATGGTCGAATGTTCTGGAAACATCCATTGACTTCTACACTGTCACATATTGTCTAGAACATTCTTGAACCATCCCGAAACATCTAGATCAGGGTAGAATTTTCTAGAAACTTCCAGACCAATCTTCAGTAGAATAGTCGAGAACCTTGTGGAACCTTCGAGAAACTTATAGATTGGTCTCGTAATCCCATCGACGCACGTAACAATACCTTCCGCTCCAAGCTTGAGTTATTTGATGATTTAGGCACCCAAAAGAAAATAAAGGTCGTAGCAGATTTCTTCTCACAGGCGTTCTGTGGCTTCTGCCTACTCCCATTTGAAAAAGGTATGAGTCCATGTTTGTATGTAGTAGTGTAGATTTGTGTAAGATAACGATTATTTTGAATCGCAACACTTCATATTAACCAAAACCTAACACTCCTTTTTTGGGCAGTCGTGTAAAAAACAAACAAATTTTTGCACACAGTTTTACATTATTTGAACAGTTTCTTTGAAAATTATCATTGTTCTATTTGAACACGTGCTCGCGATTTTAGACCTAAGACCTTGCTTCGTCAAGACTTTTTTTACCCTTTTTAAACTTTTTTTTACAAAAATCAAATTACAGCACATCAGCATTTATGCTTATTTAAAAAAAAAAACATTTAAAAGAATACATTAGACGTCATTTTCAAACAACTCCAAGACATCTTAAAAACAAAAATATACACCGACTTAAAAAAACATAACATCTCTATATTTGATCAACAAGGGCTGCCTGTAGTCAGCACCTTCGCTCGAGGGCTGAGAGCGCCGAGAGCGAGTGTCGAGCGGTGTCGAGCAGTGTCGAGTGTCGGACAATGGGCCGACACCCCCCTTCGCTTTAACGAGCGTATGGCGTGTCGGAGAAACTTGAGAGTTATTGCAATAAATTGCTTGAGACGCATATTGCTGTGTTTATGGAAGCTGTAGTAATTTTTTAATTTGACAAACTGTTGTTGAGACAGTGATGAAGTACACAAAGGGAATTCATTTAATGCAAGTTTAAAGTATTTTAAATTAAAGTAGCTTTTCGTGTGTCTGTATATAGCCGCTTAGTACCCACTTTTTAACTACATTGTATTATTGAGAACGTCTTATTTAAAACGGTTTTAATTTGAATACCTATGGAGATTGATCCAACCAATACCGTTGGTGCCTTGGAAGGTGGGTAGGTCTTTGGTGTGGGACGCTACCTGTGTCGATACCCTTGCGCCATCACACGTTGCAAGCACAGCGGCCTGTGCTGGCGCCGCTGCTGCGGCTACTGAGTACCTCAAGCGGCGCAAATACAGCTGCCTAACCTTAATGGTTGCTACAGTATTGAGCCGTTTGGGGTCGAAACGCTCGGGTCATGGGGTCCCAGTGCGCGTCTCCTTTTTAAGGAAGTATCTTGCCGACTGATCGACACTTCGCGTGACCAGATGGCTGGTTCTTTCTTTGGTCAAAGAATAAGCATTGCCATCCAACTCTGTCTGTAAAGTGAGGCGTTTGACGTTTTGATCCTTTTTGTACCAAGTTTTATGAATAAAAATAATTTCGACACAGAAGATCGTAGTATCAATTCTACGAATTAGTGAGTACTATTTCGTAGAATTCTCTCTCGGTTATAGAAACTATCTATAGATAAATTATTATGAGAAACAAAGTATTAATTTAACTTTAAGTAAGTTTTCTATTATAAGGAATAAGTTATACCTCAATATAACTAAGAGTGTATTCATGCGGCGTTGTTTGCGTTAAGTTTGGTAATTAACCCGCGGGACCATTCTTCTTCTTCTTCTTCTTCCTGCCCTTATCCCATTCTATTTGGGGTCGGCGCAACACGTTTTCTTCTTCCATTCTCCCCTATCAGACGTCACAGTATCATTTACTCCTTTTTCTTTCATATCATTCCTTAGACAATCCATCCATCTTTTCTTTGGCCTTCCTCGTCCTCTCCATCCATCAACATTCATACTCATCACTTTCTTAGTCACATGGGTGTCATCCGTCCTCATCACATGTCCATACCAAGATAGACGATTCCCATTCCTTAACCATTATAGTAGGTTCAAACGTATCCTATTTGTAAATTCCTATTATGAATGATCTTCGTACTGAATTTTATTAAAACCCGTTAAGTAGTTTTTAGCGTTGTCTGGCTACCTATACGAGAACTTCTGGTTGCAACCGTGACAGCAAGACTCACTAGGTGACTTTACAACATTTCTAGTAATAAATACTAAGTAAGTAGTAGAGATAACAAGGACTTAGTATTTATTACTAGAAATGTTATAAAGTCAACTAGTCAGTCTTGCTGTCACCGTTGCAACCAGAAGTTCTCGTATACATTTCTCTGCGTGCAGGCGCATTACTTTGTGTAATTTATTTCATCACCACTGCTCTCAAAACGGCGAAGGAAACATCGTGAGGAAACCGGCAAGTCCTACAACCAAAAATTCGAAGACATGTGACATCCACCAACCCGCATTAGGCCCGCGTGGTGGATTATAGCCCACTCCCTCTCACAGAGAGGAGGCCTGTGTCCCAGTCCCAGCAGTGGGAACATTTATAGGCTGATGATGATGATGAAGTAGTTTTTATGTGAAAGTGTGACAAAAACATCCATCATCAATCAATTCTTCGATATTTTTTTTTGTATTTAGCAGTCTCGTATTTTAACACTACCTCGACTGATCGTAAGTGATGATGTGGTCGATGATGAAGCACGCTTGCCTAGAAGTAACCTGTTCACTCTTGACTTGAAGACCACAAGGTTATAGCTGTCGGGAAATACAGACTACGGCATCTACTCCTTAGCTGTGCGTACATAACTTAATTTAATCAAAATAATTGTAATTCAATAATAGTAACGATTTCTGTAAGGCCAGAAACGCACAGGCCGGTGGCTTGCTTAGCACCTAGAGCCTAGCGAGTCACGAACAATCGAAAATGTTCGTGAACGGCGCTTGACGACTAGCTAGGTGTCAAGCGCGCAATGCGGCCGTTCACGAACATTTTCGAACGTTCGATATACTAAGGTGACTCGCTAGGCTCTAGGCGCTAAGCAAGCCACCGGCCTGTGCGTTTCTGGCCTAAGTAAAGTTAGCCTTTACCGACAGAGCGCGATTCGATCCGGCTATCCGATCTGGCTATATAATCGCATGTGATCTCTGTAACCTATGGATGTCCATTGCATATAATGCTTTCTCAGCCGTCCTCAGATCGTAGCACGTTCTGCCTTTACAATAAGGTTGGTGACACACTATCATGCATCTGAAATCCTGTTGACAGGGTCATCATCATCCTCAGGGCGTTAATCCCGGTTGCTACCTTGGCTTCCACCTCGGTGCCCGGGGTCCGCCTTCCTACCTAGACGCCTCCATTTCGCACGGTCTTGTGCATCTCCTGCCGTGAGCCCATTATCCTGTTGACAGGGTCTGATTACGAAATATATGGTCACCCATCCAAGAATAGATTACGAGTATTGTATTTTAGAGTATTGTATTTTATTAATTAAAATATTGACCCAACTTTGCATTTATTATTTAGGTAAGTTTCAACCAAATAATATCATATAAAAGAAATATTTACACACATAGCTATTCAAAAAATAAAATAAATATACTACAAGCGCAATTCTCACAATTTGCCGCGTCCTTACAGCCAACCCGGTCGTACATCAGCCAGAAACTACGCAGTACTTTAGGTACCCAGCCCATTACTTTTATTTCGTACCCTACTACGCCGACTACGCGACTACGCGAATAAAACACACCTAAATAGAAGCAGTTATAGTGAGGACAGATAAATACGCACTGAATTACTCAACTACTTCAAATGCTCAGTTCTGTAGGGAAATCAAATTGATTTATTCAGGAAAAGTTTGAGTATATAATTATATGTAAAGTAGTTGTTTAGGTGTAATTTTTTAACATTACCCCTCACTATGAATTTTTCGTGTATCGTGGATACGTTTACAAAAATTTAAACTCCAAACAACCAGACCCGAAACAACTACTTGCAGGTTATACAAATATTTCGACGGTCCCTACGTACAAACGGACATGTCAAAAACTGAGGTTTACAGGAAAGCGTTCAAATCGCTCTAGAAATTATTCTATGTGTAGGTACACAGAATTATTTCTAGAGAGGTTTCTTTCAATTCTATGCCTACGTTACGTAGAATAATTTCTAGAGCGATTTGAACATTACTACTATTATTTAATTCAATTTTATTATATTATTTTAGTTTTTTTTTTATGATTTATTTTGATTAATTTGATTATTTTAGCTTGTCAAATTTAATGTACCTAGATTATAAGTGAATGATGTGGTCTCCTGTAATTGGAGGCGCACAATTGTATTGTTATTTAAATGTAAATTGCATGAAATTGTGTAGCCTCTGTTGGAGATCCAATAAATAATAAATAAATAAAATATCGAATTCGACTACACGCTAAGCAGCAGTAAATCGATTAAGTACTGCGCCCACTGTGCTGTGAATTTTTAGGAAGGAATTTTGTTCATACAGAACAACTAATTCCTACACTCATTTCATTCAATTAAAACTTAGATCTACAACAGAAAAACAAAGACAACTGAAAAACGTGAGTTTTGCGGCAGACAGCGCTAAATACGCCCCGTTCAGCAAAATATCGAGTAGGTAATCTGTAGGGAATCGAATTGATTTATTTTTAATTGATTTACTTTCTTAGTTTGCAATTTTTGTTCCATAACTATTGAGAATCTTATAAGGAATGCATTATTTGATTGAGTTGCGGTGCGACGGGAAGTTGTTATAATAGAGGCTAGGCCCTAACACGAGCGTGCGGTGTAGACATAACGTAGCCTATACGTCTTTAAATAAAAAAAAATACACCAACTTGTAGCATTCTTATTGTTGCCAGTAGCTTCATCATCATCGTCAGCCTATAAATATTCCCACTGTTGGGACACAGGCCTCCTCTCTGTGTGAGAGGGAGTGGGCCGTAATCTACCACGCGGGCCCAGTGCGGATTGGTAGATGTCACATGTCTTCGAATTTTTGGTTCTAGGACATGCCGGTTTCCTCACGATGTTTTCCTTTACCGTTATTGAGAGCAGTGGTGTTGAAATAAATTACACAAAGTAATGCGCCTGGCGGGGTTCGAACCCACGACGTACAACTCGTAAGTCGAGGCCAATACCACTGGGCCACCACTGCTCGTAGCTTCGCCCAGGTATAAATCCAAAATAAGAACGTAAAAGGTACTGGGATAAACGAGATACATACTATGAGTTGTTCTTTCAGACTACTTTTCTCCGAGCCAAATATCTTTAAAATTCGATCAGCCATTCTCACATGATTGAGTGACAAACTTCCATTCATCCATCCATCAAAACACCCAATTTTTCACATTTATAATATCCTACGTGTTAATCAAGGTTATAAAGTATCTGTGTATCGAACATCCAAATCCTTTTTTTTTATTGTTTTTTTTTTAGCGTGGCAAAATCATCAAATGAGTCCTCCCACCCCGGGCAGGGCGGGAGGGACTGTCAGACTTGTACTGACTAAAATCCACGGTGTCCTTCATTAGCCCTTTACGTTCCAGGGTCACGGTAATGAAATGAGTCCCGCGACACCGGCAGGCTTTGGCCCTCTAGAGGGGGGCCCCGTCAGATTGCTGACAGCTCAACGCGCCGTCGACCCGGGCATGGTCCATGATCGAGCGGCGAGTTGCCCATTGCTCGCCGCCCGCATGCCCGCGGGAATTCTCGTGATAAGGCCTTTTTTATTCTGGTAAAATCATCAAATGAGTCCTCCTACCCAGGGCGGGCGAGAGGGCCTGTCAGACTTGTCCTTCAATAGCCCTTTACGTTCCAGGGTCACGATTACCTGATGAGATCGTCCCGCGACCCTCGTGATAAGACCTAAGAAGATTAAATATAACATAAGTTTCTTAAAATATTACCATCGTTCATATTGACTATGCATTCAACTAACTTATGCCAGTGCTCCTGCGCATTAGTATGCAGCTCAGATTTAAACTTACTAAAATGTAATCTTAGCTTCGAAAGAGTTGGAAAACTTAAATTGCCAAGATAACTTTACACCCCGTAAAGTTATCTTAGTTATTTAAGTTCCAGTGCTTTCAGAGTCATTAAGTTTTCTCAATAAATGACTATGTTGTTTCTGGTATGGAAGGTAAAATTAGGAGCTTTGGGGCATTCTCAGGACGATGGTCCTCTGTGCCTCGGAAAGAACGTTAGGCCTTTGGTCCCGGCTGTGATTTGTAGATCTTTGGCAGCTGTTATTCTTAGACAGAATCCCGAAAGTCTAACAACTCATCTTACCGGGTGATATTGTGTTAACTAGTAACTGGTTGTTGCTGTTGTTGTTTTTTGCCATACTTATTATTGGAATCAAATATAGCAGCTCACAATTTAGGACCCATTAATATTAGTAGTCATTTTTACCCGTGGTGCAAGGCAACTGGGCTTCTCCCAGTTGTAATGTCCCTTTGTGCCTATTGGCCTTGCTTTGTTCTGTCTCCTGCTTGCATGGAGGGAAGTGGAAACATATTTTTCCTATTCCTCCACTATTCTTTTCTGATTAATTTCGTGCAGGATCCAAGACAGGTAAATACATTCTCCGGGACACGTCGAGCTTCATTGTCTCGGCGCTTTTCTGGTGGTTGCCACTGTTGATTTTGGCTCTCAGGAGTTGCAGTGGTTTGGGAATAGTGTGGAGGGTTTGTCCCATAAAAAAAAACTAGTAACTGCGTTGTGGTGGCCAGATATAATTTACTCCATGTAAGATATTGATATTCACCCTGAATTGGTTAGACTGGGGTCGGACTGGGTTCTCATCAGGGGCGTGGAAAGGCTGGACAGATGATGATGAAATGATATGATAAGATGATGTTACATTATGTCACAATCTAAAAATAAACGTCCAAAAAAAATCTTGTCCATTTTCATAAATCTGGTCATAAACACAGTGGTAAATACTCACGATCTCTAAAGTAAAAACCCGCAGCAAAAATATACTAATAGACTAAAATCGCGACACAATAATATCCCACGCATATTCTCCTCATGACACGCCTCGTTCCACACGGGTCGATTTTCATTACTCAACAAAAGAGTTTAAATCGCATTTGGTGGTAAATCGTGCTCGCAATAGTAGCGAAGTAGATATCGCATCCACAACGGAAAGATTACCGGGGAAACGTCCCGTGTAAACTGATTCTGAAATGGTGGTGTGTATGTTATAAGCGACAGCGATTTAAAGAAAAAAATATTTGATGTCATCTATACTTTTTATACTTATAATAAATCTGTAGAAGGGTCAATTCTGTACATTGAAAATATTGAAAAAATAAATAGCGGGGGGTGTTGCTGGATCGATACCAAACCCAAATATGTGATTAAAAAAATTTTTGTCTGTCTGTCTGTCTGTCTGTCTGTCTGTCTGTATGTGCAGGCATCACGTGAAAACTAACTGTTCGATTTCGATGAAACTTGGTATAATTATACCTTATTATCCTGGGCATAAAATAGGATACTTTTTATCCTGGAAAAATACCTAGAAAAAAAAATCTATAACAAACCCTATTATGGAACCACTGGCGACACCTATTATCAAGCAAGTAGAACATTACGCCACGCCTGCCTCCATTGATTTCTAAAAAGGTTCCACCACTCACCACTAGATGGCGTTGTGCCTATGTTTTATTATAAAGTTAAACAGTAATTCAATTCTGTTATTTTTGGTTTAGAGGACCAAAAACCCGTGCTTTTCAGCGCGACCTTTTTGATTACTTTTCCGATCAGTTATTTGTAAATACAAGGTCGGAATTACTATGAAAAAAATACTTACTACAGAACGCGAGCAACAGCAGTAGCTCAATAGATCTCCTTAATTATTATAGGCTTAGCCGTATTTGGGTCCAATAGATATTTATAAGATGTCATTGTCAGAGTTCCTCAAAATGGAGAAATAAACCATCCACGCGAAGACCGACATCTGCGCGGACGGAGTCGCGGGCGGAAGCTAGTTACCAATAAGTGTTGACTTCTACTTAGATCATAGCGGGTGGGGGGGGGACGTCAACTTGCTGACGCTCTTTGAGGCGCGCGTGGAACACAACGCGCCGTCGACCCGGGCATGGTCCATGGTCGGGCGGCGAGTTGCCCATTACTCGCCGCCGCCGCCCGCATGCCCGCGCCTACGGTGGCCGGAGATCGTCTTGCGACGACCGTCGACGCGGGCGTTTACCACTGCGGCTGGGGCGGAGGGAGGTTGCTGTCCTCCCCCACACGGCCCGCCTCCTCCTTCGCGAGCATGACTGCTTCGCAGAAGGAGGTGACCGCTACCCACTCCGTCTCACCCCGCAGCATGGCCTCGAAAATGCCGGGCGCAAGAGGTCTCCGCAGGTTGAATTATACTAGTGATCACACACTTTTTTGTGTGTATATGCTCTTGTGCTCAAAATCATGACCCGTGTTCTTGGTTTTTCCGTGTCAATCATTGTAAATCGTCTCAGAAGAGACTAGAGCTCTTGGTTGATGGTAATGAATGCTAGTATGAAAGACTATTGTCTAGTAAAAATGTGAAGATTCAAATCAATAAATAGGAAATCTGTGCCTTTAAATGATCCTACTTCTGGAACACGGCCTGTGTTCCAGAAATAGGATCATTTAAAGGCACAGATTCTCGCTATTACGGGGCCTTCTATAAGGGGGGGCTTAGAGGGCCAAAGCTTGCCGGGGTCGGGGACTGTTTTGTCAGTTTACCATGGCTCCGGAACGTAAAGGGCTATTGATGGACACCGTGGATTTTAGTCAGTCCAAGTCCGACAGTCCTACCCGTCCTGCCCTGGGTAGGAGGACTCATTTGATGATTTTACCAAAAAAAAGCCTTTTCTCTGAGTGAGAGATTGGGTCATAATCCATCACACGAGTCTAGTGCGGGTTGATAGGCTGGTTTTATCACGATGTTTTCCTTCACCGTTTTGAGAGCAGTGGATAACAAACAGGTAGCAACTATTCAGATTAACGGGTTGGTTATAACTAGGATGAGATCATATCATTTGAAGTACTAGTACTTAGCATCATCATCATCATCAGTCTATAAATGTTCCTACTACTGGGACACAGGCCTCCTCTCTGTGAGAGGAAGTGGGCCATAATCCACCACGCGGGCCCAGTGCAGGTTGGTAGATAGAATCATGTGACATTTTCGAATTTGATGATTCTAGGACATGCCAGTTTCCTCACGATGTTTTCCTTCACCGTTTTGAGAGCAGTGCTGATAAAATAAATTACACAAAGTAATGCGCCTCGAACTCACGACCACAACTCGTAAGTCCGGGCCGACACCACTGGGCCACTACTGCTTTAGTTAGCATCACCTGCATGCTAGTTACTTTAGAATTATTATTATTATATCAGCCCATAGTGTCCCACTGCTGGGCAAAGGCCTCTCTCCACTCTTTCCACTTCTCACGGCTTTCTGCGACCGACTTTAGAATTAGATTAACATATTGCTTATGCACCAAAAATGAGAAAGTCTGTATCTTGCGACTCTTTGCTCACAAATCGCTTCCGCTCCTCCCTTAAACCGCGACCTTTCCTGGAAGTTATTATAACTTTTGTCGCAATAATCTCGGCGGTGGCGCGACTGGACCCAACTCGTTTACCTAAGCGAATGAACCGTGTGATTCTCTTGTTATTTTATACTTCGGCGCTTTTATAAAAGTGATCGGGTTTTGTTTTAACGATAAAAACGCCGTCGTATGTTGATGCGAAGTTTGAACTTGAGTTATCATGTAATTTCTGTATTCTTGTTTTTGTTTTTTGGGACAATATCACCTCACTATTCCCAAACCCACAGAAATATTAAAAACAGGAGACAAGGGAGCGTGTTCGTGACTACGTGGGGCTGAGCGTTTCGCTCAGCTATTGACTTGTACTACTTTATTTTTGATTTTCCTATATTACTTCGACTGTATTAAATACATTCCTCTTTTACAACCACCTCAGTCTACCACTAAGTAACTGGACAAGCAATGTAAAACTGACATAACGATACCTCATCAAGCCGTAATGTCGCATGGTGCGTCCGTTGTATTTGAGCGGGAGTAGTCGTATCCGCTCCCGTGTCTCGACAACACACAATGAATTGTTTTAGTGTGAGTAAATTATACGGAAAAAGTACGCTGTAGTGTAAAGGATTAGGTTTATATTTAAATGACTGAGTTATCGATGGTGCACTTTTTCGTAGTATTGTTTTGACAGAACTGTGTGTGTAATATTAGCGTTATGGAGGGGCAATTGTGGCTTCACTCGTTTTCTATACATTTTGAACTCTACGCCATATCTCCTTCTTTAATATAGGTATCTATGCCCAAACCATCATTTTAAACATCTTATATTGTATACTCTATAAATTATTATGCTTATTATGTGATTATTTAATAAATTAATGTTACCTCTCTTCGCCTGAAACACAGGAATACCTAGTTCAGGCATAGATCATTTCTGAACTGTACATAGATTTAAGAAAAAATGTATTTAACGTATACCTTATGTTTTTTGAATAAATTTATTATTATTATTATTATTACTGCTACTTCTGAAAGCCAGAATTAACAGTGGCAATTAACAGTGACAATGAAGCTCGACGTGACCCGGAGAATGAATTTACCTGCTTGGATCCTGCAACGAAATTAATCAGAAAAGAATACTGGAGGAGTAGGAAAATTAAAATATACTCTACCAGGAAAAAATATTATTGAATAACCTAGGAAAATCTAAAATATCCTATGTCCTGGTCACTTAAGGTCGCGGGACTCACGAATTACCGTGACCCCGGAACGTAAAGGGCTATTAAAGGACACCGTGCATTTTAGTCAGTACCTACGAGTCTGACAGTCCCTCCCGCTCTGCCCTGGGCGGGAGGACTCATTTGATGATTTTACCACGCTAAAAAAAATGTCCTGGTCACTTAAATGCTTAATTGCATTGAAATTCTTTCTGTTGTAAAGACAGTTAAACAAACAGACAGAGATTTTACCTTCGCATTTGTGAACCGAGTATTTGAGAGTTAGAATTTCATAAAAACTGCGCTTCAAAGGCAGGTTTAAATCTGATAAACGAAATACAATACAAAGCGATTATAATTATAATGTATCCACGTTTATTAATTAATCACGCTTAAACGACTAACCACTTCTGAATGATATTTCGCCCTGGATTAGCATATAAAGTGCTTTACTTCCTGGTTAAGTAAGCACTTACATTCGAGTGGCGCCGCGGGCGAGAGTTAGTCATACATTATGTATTCAGCAATAATGAGGGGAACACAAAAGATTGCCAATAGAGACAATGATGTCAGCCCGCCAATCCATTAGCGAATTTTATCTTTTTTTTGTGATCTAGATTCGCGACCAAATGATAAACGAAAAACTTATAACTTCAATATAATAAAAATACAAATACTCAACCAATATCTTTTTATCCCCAAAATGATATAAATATTTTATGACAAAACTTCTCAAATAAACATTATATAAACATCCTCCGAAGCGCAATAAAGACATCTCTATTAGCGTCACAAATAAATAAAAACAGCGTCAGCACCGAAAATAATCTCACTTTTACGAGAATAACATTGACAAACAGACTACGAAAATATTCACATAAAAAGGGATCTAAATTACGAAGTTGTAACCGAAGCTAAGTTTATTCTGAATTCGTTTCGTAACCGGCCTACGGCGTAGGCGTCGGCGTAGCTGTCGGCGTAGCTCGTTCTACGCGGCTACGAGCCGATCGTAGAGGCGTTTTATCATATTTTGGTGACGTTTGTAAGCCCCCGATCTGTCGTAAGCCGTCCCCTATATAGGGGGTAGGGTCGGTAGAAAGATGACGACATTTTCTACTTACATACAAATTACTCTGGTTTGACAATGTAGGGGTAGTGACCTCGTTTTTCGGTTGGTCTTAGTAAATATCATCCCTGAGGAGATATTTTTCAAGGGTAAGAAGTTCAAGGCTAACAATATATCTTTGTGTTTTTCTTAGAGATCCGAATACGTAGAAATTATTTGTCTGAATTCAAGGAAGTAAGTAACATGTGGATAATATCTCCTATCTTTCTTAACAGCTTCATGTTGGAACTTGAAAATAATTTCGGAATTTCATAGGGAGGACTTATCCATATTTTTCTAACTTTCTTGAAGTTCCGAGCTCTGGTTATTGTAACAGAGACACAATAATCTTATATTAATTTAATTATAAATGTTTGCTTGTGTGGTTACTGTAAATAAAGTTATTTGGTACTTTTTATTATTGTTTTAGTGCCTAATTTTCAATGTCTAGATAACTGGTAAATAAATACTGCAGTTTGACAGCTTTTGTACAACAAACAAATCAAACAAACGAAAAATTTGTTAATATTAAGTTATTAAAAAGTACATAATAAAAAAAAACACCAAAACAATAAGCAAATAACATAATATACAAAACTTACCCAAAATAGAATTACGCCTAAAACAATCTATACATATAATAAAATGGTAGGAAAGTCAAAACTGTACATTGAATATTTTTTTTAAAGAATACTTGGGGTGTGATCTACAATCGATACCGAAGCCAAAAATATAGTTTTTAGAATTTTTGTCTGTTTGTCTGTTTATCTGTTTGTCTGTTTGTCTGTATGTATGTCCGGGATAAACTCAAAAAGTACTGGACGGATTTGAATGATTCTTTTTTTGTTGTATAGGTATTAAGTCTGGCCAACATATAGGCTATAATTTATCTTAAAAACTTGAACACCTGGTGCAGAACTGCAACAGACCAGCTAAACTATAAGAGATACAAAAATGGTGCCAAATAAGGGATACAAAAATGGTGCCAAAACAAAAATTGTTCCACGTGATGAGCATTTTCTGCTGAGATAATAAATTTGAAGATCTGGAACACCTGATGTGGAACTCCAAGAGCCCAGCTACACTATAACATATACAGTAATGACGTCTTAGCAAGAGTTGTTCAGTCTGATAAGCACTCTCTATTGCCGTATAAAAATTGAAGATCTGGAACATCTGATGTGGAACACCAAGAGCCCAGCTACACTATAACATATACAGTAATGACGTCTTAGCAAGAGTTGTTCAGCCTGATAAGCACTCTCTATTGCCGTATAAAAATTGAAGATCTGGAACATCTGATGTGGAACTCCAAAAGCCCAGCTACACTATAACATATACAGTAATGACGTCTTAGCAAGAGTTGTTTAGCCTGATAAGCACTCTCTATTGCCGTATAAAAAATGAAGAACTGGAACATCTGATGTGGAACACAAAGAGCCCAGCTACACTATAACATATACCTACAGGAATGACGTCTTAGCAAGAGTTGTTCAACCTGATAAGCACTCTCTGTTTCCGTATAATAATTGAAGATCTGGAACACCTGATGTAGAACACCAAGAGCCCAGCTACACCATAACATATATAGGAATTACGTCTTAGCAAAGTTGTTCAGCCTGATGAGCACTCTCTGTTGATGTATAAAAATTGAAGATCTGGAACATCTGATGTGGAACTCCTACAGACCAGCTACATTATAAAATAATATAGGAATGACGTCTTAGCAAAGTTGTTCAGCCTGATAAGCACTCTCTGTTGACGTATAAAATTGAAGTACTGGAACACCTGATGTGGGACACCAAGAGCCCAGCTACATATAAGTATAGGAATGACATCTTAGCAAGAGTTGTTCTGCGTGATGAGAAAATTGAAGATCTGGAACACCTGATGTGGAAATCAAAGCTATAAATAATTTCACTGTAGGTATAATTTTAAAATAACATAAGCTGGGAGTACCTCCACGCAGTAAAGGCGGTAACAGTTTAGAACTAATTTTAGATGATGAATAAAAATTTGACTCTACAGGCCAAAACTCCCATTTATTTTTTTACCCGGGCTCTTGAAATTGGACATCAGACTTATGAGATGTTCGATTTTGACGACCCCGTGCCGCTGGCATAAGCAACAGAATCCGCGTACGAAGTCGCGGGCATCAGCTAGTATTTAATAACTGCAAAACTATCGTGAACAAGCTAGAGGTCCTTGAAATAAATAATCGAAGACTCCGTGGTTAACAACTATTCCGTGTTATAGTGAAAAGGCATGTGTTTCACCAGTTAGAAACATTATTAACTGAATATTTCATGTCACCGTTGGCGCTGTGACAAAGCGATACACGCTGCGCAGTAGGTTCTATTCCCACATGGTACAAATATTTGTATGATCTATAATCCGTTTGTATATGTAAATTCAATGTTTGTAAACGTTCCCACGATACAGGAGAACATCCTTAAGAGGGGAAACGTTTAAAAAAATGAAGTAGGTACTTTCAAAGATTAAATAAGCTGTATTCAATATTTTCGTCCCTAAAAATGAAACTGAATATGATACAGATACTTGTACAAGTGTTTTGTATGAACAAACATGACTGTTACAGTAACACCAGTACCAGTAACAGAATAAAATAAATAACACGCTTAAACGCCATATTCATATATAATCTATAATTCCGTGTTCTAATGCCACACTCGATATTCTTATAGCCATAACATTTGTTGTTGTAATAACTACCCATATACTTTTGTTGTTCCAAAACAACTTTCTAACAGAGACGACAAACAAGATTTTTTATTAATATTATTTGGATATCACCGATTCGGCGAGAAACTTCGCTCGAGACGAGATAAAGAAATCCATATTTAATAAAGGACTATATACGTGCTACGCAGTCGTTAGTGTAAATTAAACTCTGTTAGTAACTGAATAAGGTTATTTTTTCAGTAGCGAAGGTTAAGGAGTCTTTTACAATGTTTGCTGAATCGAGTTTCTTAACAGGGTAACGTTGGAAAGTTTTATTTTTATTGAAATACTTATCCACAGTTGCTAGGAGTATGCATTTTAGGATACTTTGTCATATCAGCTACGAAACTTTGACTGACAAATGGCCGCATATTAGTCACTTCTCCCTGTTTACGTGAATTGCAGACGTATGTAGATTAAAATAGAATACTTTTTATTATTAAACTATTGCATAGCTTTTATCGCGGGCTCTGAGCGCGGCGCGGCGCGGCGACAAAATCAAAAAAAATCCAAAGACGTTTTATTTTTCGTGTCGAGCGACAAAGCCGCGGGAGAAATATCCACTAGGGAAAATATGGCTTTATCTATCTCTCATCTAGATCCATTGAGCCGTTTTGGCGAGTAACAATCATCCATCCATCCATACAACTTATATTACTTTATAGATTTCTTAACATTTCAAAATTTTCTTTCCTATACATTGAATGAAAAACAACAAAAGATTTTTTTAATATTTCCCTCTCAGGCATTTGTTGAATATTGTAAAACAATAAGTTCAAAGGCGGTGGATTGAAAAACTTTTTAATATTTACTTAAAACATTAAGCACATAAGCGGATCTTACTTATTAAACTTAATTGTTGTTTATGATTTCCTGTACCAATAAAGCTTATAAAATTAGAACCAACGCTTACTCTTTGAAAATGGAATCATCAATTTTCCCAACTTATTAGGGGTTGGCTTCCACTCTAACTGGATGCAGCTGAATATCAGTAATTTACATGATGCGACTTCATATCTGACCTCCACAACATAGTAACTAGTGTTGGATAATATATCATATAGCAAAATATAGCAACGTGCTTTTTATACCTACATAGCATGCAACTACAGCAAACAGTCACTGCGCTTGCTTTATTCGCACCTATACTTAGTGAACCTACTCATAAAATAGCATGCTATAAAATAGCAAGTAAAATAGCTTGCTAAAAATTTATATCATTTAGCAAGTTATTGCCGTATAGGAACTTTGAACACCACTAAATTGGGTGATACGAAACCCCTTGGTAAGACTAGTTGTCAGTCCTACAAGCTTCTGACTATAGGCCGCGTCAAGACTCAAGTGTGTATGACGCGGGGCTAGTGTCTATATCATAAATCAAATTAAAAAAGAACTACCAGATCTTAATTATTGCTAATAATTATAAGAACAGCTATTTCTCAAAATACTACTATACGTACGATATATTTTTACCAGTTACCAACACAACATAAGTTTGGAGCAGTTGTCGCAAGAATAACTGATGCGAACAATTGGATAAGGTGGGCCTACGTCAGGCCTACCCTGGGCCTACGTCAGGCCCTCCCTAGGCCCACGTTGGGCTCACGTCGAGGCCCTGATTGTTACCGAACTCGACATGTGAATAGAGCGTCCCTTTGCTCAATGTACACACTATTGAGCATGGTGCAAGTGATGGGGGTAGCGATTTTCATTATATTTTTTATTAAGTACCACATTTTTATCATAACATCACGGTCCATCTCAACTGGACATTGCATATATCGAGTATAGAGATAATCATTGGTTTAAACATTTTCTTGTGACCTCCCGATTCAGTACATGTTAAAGTCGCCGGTTCAAATCGTATCAGCTTTTCTTTGGAAAATAAAATCTATAAAGCTTGACAATTAGCTACACAGGCTTTAATGCGTTTAAATATTTAAAATATCATCTTCTTTCTAGTGCGAGTGTTAACGCCGAAATGTTGTTGTCCCTCTCTGGCATTGGGCAGCGGGCATTGGTAAAACCAGGTGGCCTACCATGAACTATTAACGCGATCTAGTCCAGGCTGTGGGAACGAGATGGCGCTAGATGACTTGTATAGCTCTGTCTCTTTCCCACAGCCTAAACTGGATCGCGTTAAGAGCTCATGGTAAGGCCCCAGAGCGACATGACCTTCAATCGATACAAGGACAGTGACGGTCTTTTTAACGTGCGCGTGAGACCATCCACTTTCAGTACGTAATCTAGCTCCAACCGCTCCGCAAACGCTACAGTATAAAATCATTCGACTCCGGGATCCCGTGAGTAAGTGTTCGAGCGCTAGAAGACAGCTCCAGGCCACGCAAACACCAGCTCCGAGAAGTCCAAAGGTTAGTGCCAACCCAATTAGCCTTTCCGGGAATCAACCAGGCGATCCAAAACCACATCTCACAAAAAAAAAGTAATTTTATAAATAATTTCACCCACAACGCTTTACTAGCGAGTATCTTATAATCCGAAAAATCATCTGAAGTCTGAAGAATACAGAGAGCACTCCTCTGTATTCTCGCACATTTTGAAAACCCTTGCAATAACCACTTCCCCTAAAGATCCGCAACTGCGGGACTACTATGTAAGTACAAAACCCGTCGCTTCGGCTAAAGTTTCGGGCTATTCCTTCCTACTCATCGTTTACGGACATGAGATTAGTTAGCGATATGAACATCAAAAATACCTCGGTCTGAGGGTAGACGACAAACTAACATGGAGACTGCACATCGAACATGTAAAAACAAAATTACTATCATTATTAGCATCATTACGTAAAATTTCAAACTGTATTCCAAGGAAAATACGTACTATAATATACAACTCATTAGTTAAATCACATCTTGAATACCTTATCGAAATATGGGGATCTGCCGCGAAAACTATCCTGATGCCTTTGCAAAGAACCCAGAATAAAATTATTAAAACCCTATACCATTATCACTATCTTACTCCAACTAAAACAATATATGAAAAAACTAAATTATTAAATCTCACACAACTATACACATACGGCACCTGCATTCTAATTAAAAAAATCACTACAAACAGCGTACAATCAAATTTACAAATACACAAAAAAACAATATCACACAACTTAAGAAACAAAAATAAATTACAACGAAGACAAGCTCGGACTAATTACGGTAAAAAAACCATATTGTTCGAAGGAGCACAGCTGTTTAACGACCTGCCTAATGACGTAAAAGATTGTGATAACATTAATACATTCAAACTTAAACTAAAAAATCACGTCTATAAAATGTAGTCATACCGCATTCCAAATGTTAGCAAAGATCTATCTATGATTATGTATAACGTCAACAACACGCACCTGAGGTAAAATGTTACTATTTAGATATAAGCAATTACTTTGTATCTCATTGTAAGTGAACCTATGTATTGTTCTTATGAGAATAAATTCTTTAAACCTAACATATAAAAATAGGCTATTTGACTAAAAAATTCTAATTAATCCGTCAGTTAGATCATCAAATAATATTTGACCCGTATTTTTTCTTTTTTTACGCAAACCAAAATTGACGGAGATATGATGCTTTCAAAATTGCCAATACGTCACAATTTAGTACATTTTTTACAGAATTTTGACGTCACGAGCCCCCACTCTCAAGTCTTGATGTGTTATATCTTGGTAAATATTCATTGATTTTACATAAGAAAAAATATGTGTCCGTTATTTTTCAAAACTCTAAATAACGGACTTTTTAGATTTATAATTTATTGATACTGTCAAATAGCCTATTGGCGACAGCATGATTGACAGTTGTGCCGACTCCTGATGTCGAACTATTAGGTAACTCCCGATTCAAACAAAAGTTTGAAGTTACTTTTGTTCAGGGCCGTATCTTCGTTGATGGACTAAGAGTGAGTCTCCTGATCCTTTAGTGTAGATCCTGTAAAATGTTGTTTTCCGCTACTCGCTCCTCCCTTACACCCCCACAAAAGGGACCACACATTCACACAAGCAATGATCGAACTGTGTCGTAAATTTCTGCAGCGATTAGACTCCAAGTTTGTTACTTAATCAACAAATAGAAAGTTGTCATAAGTTCGTAGAATCAAGTATTGGGAGAGATCATGATATTACAAACGCCGCTGACTCATGTTAGCAGATTATGTTTGCGTGTTATCATTAGATGACTAGACACATCGTATACTAACTATATACCTAATAATAATCAAAATGAAACCGTTGCTGGCATTAATCAACAAAGAAGCAGGATTTTTAAGCTATTGCATAGCTTTTATCGCGGGCCTTGAGCGCGGCGCGGCGCGGCGACCGAATCAAGAAATTCCCAAAAATACCTGACACCACGCATCGTCTAGCGTCGTTTCAGTTCGGGCGACTTTGGCAATTATAAAGGTACGGACAGACGTGCTCATTATTAGCACGAAAGCATGCTTTTATTGAGCAAGGGGCAATTTTATTGAGGGAGAGGGAGAGGGAGAGGGAGGAGGAGGAGAACTTTTCTTGACGTTTCAATTGATTGACGTGGCCGACCATAGCCTAATTAGTACAGTAATAAATATAATATATAAATAATTATAATTGCATAAGTTGATAAAAATGCTATGCAATAGCTTTACAGCGGCAGTCCCCGAGTGCCACACGTATTTTTTGTTTAAATAAAACGTTACCCCACACTAGGAATTTCTCCTGTATCGTGGGTGCGTTTACAAACATATAAACTCACATACACAAACACCCAGACCCGGAACAACCTTGTAGATTATACTAACATTTTCTCCGTGCGGGGATCGAACCCGCGACACGCTGCGCAGCAGTCGATCATTCAACCACTGCGCCAACTTTGCCGTCACAAATGCACATACAAAACAGTTTCAACTGTTGCTTTGTCTGTGCGTTTGAGCGCACAAATCTTCAAAATGGCTTAACGAATTTTAGGCAGAGTTTTCGGCTTAATTCCAGAAAATAACTTTTCATGGAAACAAAAAAGAAAATCGTCAATAACTTTCCTTCTTTCGAAAAAAATACTGAAAACCTCTATTAATTAGAAATACTCGCACAAACTATTTTAATTAGTTCCTATCAACAAGTTAAGTTTTCAGAAGGCTACCTACCTACCAACGAAGGTGATTGTGTAACGTTGTTTTCAATTCCGAGCTACATTTTCAGGGTTTCAGGAAAATTACTCGCCAGTCCGAATGGAAAATGTTTTCAGCCGAGTGATTGCTTAGAATGTACAGTGTAAATCTGCAATTTTTTTTTTATTTGAAACTAGCGAACTGCCCCGGCTTCGCTCGGGACCAAGTTATATACCAAAACCTTTCTCGAGAATCACTTTATCCATTGGTGGAAACAGCATGAAAATGGGTGCAGAGTTTTTGAGTTTATTTCGGACAGACAGACACGGCGGATGACTTTGTTTAATAATAAATAGTGATTCCTTTTGGCCTTGACCAAGACCAAGAGGCAAGAATGAGAACTAAGATGGAACGTGCTCACTCAGGCAGAAATTTTGGGTGTCAAGCCGCTTAAGGCGACTGTCTAAAATTCAACGTGTATAATAGTCAATTGCAGATGATCGCAGGCCGCATATAGATGATGATGACAAAAAAGTAGAGATGGTTCGGTCATGTTGAGAAGTACTTAGATGGTTCGGTCATGTTGAGAAGTACTTAGATGGTTCGGTCATGTTGAGAAGTACTTAGATGGTTCGGTCATGTTGAGAAGTACTTAGATGGTTCGGTCATGTTGAGAAGTACTTAGATGGTTCGGTCATGTTGAGAAGTACTTAGATGGTTCGGTCATGTTGAGAAGTACTTAGATGGTTCGGTCATGTTGAGAAGTACTTAGATGGTTCGGTCATGTTGAGAAGTACTTAGATGGTTCGGTCATGTTGAGAAGTACTTAGATGGTTCGGTCATGTTGAGAAGTACTTAGATGGTTCGGTCATGTTGAGAAGTACTTAGATGGTTCTGTTCTTCATGTTGAAAAGATAACAAAAAGGAATTTCTAAGACGGAGGTGAGTGGAAACGCCGGGAACGCCCTAGGGAAACCTTATTGGTAAAGTGCTTCAGAAACGCCGGGTGCGTAGTGCTCGCAATCGGCGTGTTTGCATGACCAGGTGTTTGCAAGTGGATGAGGCGAAAGGAACATGTAAAGATCGTAAGTGGTGCCGCACTGTAGTTTCTGCCTACCCCTATGAGAAGAAGGCGTGAGTTTATGTATTGATGTACCTATGTAAAATCCACAGTGCTCTTTCAATTTTGAGAAAAATTTTGGTGTTTCTTATTAAATAAAATTAGATGTAAACTTCACAAACACAAAAAAAAAAACTTAATAATTAAACATCTGTAAGACATGATAGAAAAACTAAAGTGTAGGCTTACCTTGAACCATGCCATAGTTGAGTCATCATACAGAACCACCCATTCTTCCGACCAGGAGTTCCATAGGTATTTGCCTGGAATAAAATACTATGTATGAGAAATTCATCGTCTTGCTTTTACGACAAAATGTGAAGGTATGTGAGGATGGATAAATAGATCAATGGATGTTATTCTCCTTTATTAATTTTTTTAACTTATTAAATACATTTTTAAATATTTTCACAAAAATAATAAAAAAAAACATTTAATGGATGTTTATTATTATTGTTTCACATAAAATACTTTGATAAAATAACACCAGGGCCATAAGATAGTATTACAAAAATAACATAAATTATAAAAGTTTTAATTGTTCTAAGTTAAGTTCTAAGTTCTATGGAAATTGTTAAAAAAACGACAGGTTGCACTCCAGGAGTGCCGGTAGAAGTGAAAACTTTTTTATTAATGTGTTATATTTTAAAACTGGAGAGGTACAGATATGAAATTAACGAATTTTGTTATATCATGGTTAGTGTCGTACAGGTGTCAAATCACAAATGTTTTCATATATGCTCGATAGATGGCGTTGCTCGATTAAAATGCAAGCTATCGGTTGCCTCTTCATCTTACGAATTTTCGATCAGGGTCAAGTGACCCTGACGCGAATTTAACATTTTTTACCCATTACTAAAAAGTGTACAACGCCGCTAAAGAAGTTTTCACTTCAAAAATCTTTCCTTCATAATTTTAAGGGTCATTGCATAACGGGCAAAAAAGAAACGAAATGTTTAAAAATAACTTTGTCTTTTTGTTAATAGAATTGGTCAGACTACGCGTAATGCAAAGATATGAGCGAGGCCACTGTTCAACAGCGAAACATTAATATAAATTAAAAAAGAAAAACTTGAATAATAAAAAGTTTCTTTTAAGCCTCCATCAAGAATAATTTATTCAAACTACGAATTTTCACGAACTCACTTTTTCATCAGACAACGGCAAAAATAATTTGCTAGCAAAATATATTGTACACAACAAAACTAAAATTTCTCATCAGTAATGTCACAACTAAAATACATTAATTTAATGACTTTTGTATAATATTCACTGATAGAATAGTCATTAAGGGGCAATTCAAACTATCTTGAAATTCAAACTTTAGAAGCATTCAGAACCTGACGCGCATACTAAATGCTCTCTTGTATCTGTCACCACAAGATGACGTCATTGAGATGTGTTGTCCCTCTCTTTCATTATTCTATCTCTGTCATGCAAGGGAGTGTTGATCATAACTCTCTAGAACTACTTAATAGTCGAGTAACTGGCTTGCAAGCTGGCGTTTTTACTCCCATCGGCAATTTCGCACCAGTTGGTAAGACAGTGCGGATGTGGGGAGTAATTCAATTCTGATACATAAAGTTTTTGTGGTTATAATATTGAGATAATGAGATCGAGTTTGTGTGCTTGGCTTGTAAAAATAACTAGTTACAATTTATTAACCATCTGTATAATAATAATAATAATATTCCACAACTATCACACAACGCCATCTAGTCCCAAGCTAAGCAGAGCTTGTGTTATGGGTACTAGACAAATGATAAACATACTTATATATTTCTAAATACATACATATTATAGATAAATTACACCCAGACACAGAGCAAATGATCGTGCTCATCACACAAACATTTGTCCTGTGTGGGAATCGAACCCACGACCTCCGGCATAGCAGTCAGGGTCACTAACCACTAGACCAACAGGCCTGTCAAAATTGCTATAACTCACTGTACATTATACTGTACCTATGTAGCCATTGTTACAACAATATTCTAACAAATAAATTTATTATTTTTCAGAGCAGTGGGTATGAAGAAAGTTAACAAATTAATGTCTGTCTGGGATCGAGGCCAGACTGGCGCTCATACTTCTAATACATCTCTCGTACCACGCATCCTTGTAACTAATACTGATACAGGTCTAACTAATGCGGGTTCAGGAGATCTAAAAAGGTAACTTTAGCGATATGGTGTACATAAAATTTGTGAAATTTTATCGCAACATGTGTATATTGACAGAATCAATAAAATGCAAATCTAATTCAGCTAGAGTTTTGAAAAATAAAGGACACTTCTTATTTTTAAGCTACAGCACAGCTTTAATCGCGAGCTCTGAGCGCGGCGCGGTGCGGGGACCGAATCAAAAAATTCCAAAAACCTAACGAAAATAACTGACACCACGCATTGTCTAACATCGTTTCAGTTCAGGAGACTTCGACAATCATAAAAATATGAAAAATATCCGTCATAAAAACAATTTACTTTTTCTTACTGATTCTAAACGGCCAGCTACAAAAGGAGTTTTCACAATGAAACCTACTTATAAAATTCTCCTACAACAAAGAAGTTCTTTATTACAGTAGTGCACCACAAACATTTTAAATAAATTATATTCTCGTTAAATATACGCGGTAGGCGATTTTATTCTTTTAAAATAAAATAAAATGTTATGCAATAGCTTCACCGCGGCAGTCTCCGAGTGCCACATGTATTTTTTGTTAAATTAATGTATATTTACAAAGATTTAACGCATCAAAATTCGAGAGTGGGGGCTTTTGACGTCAGAAGCAAGTAAAAACTGTACTTGCTTGTGACGTATTGGCAATTTTAAAAGTGTCGTGTCTTCGTTCATAATATTATTTGAAAATCTTAGTGACAGACTTAGATATATCAGACCCCCTATTCATGCTAAGGAGCCCTTTTTCAAAGGGTCTCCCCTGAAAGCAGTTTCTGACAGAAAAATAACAGTTTTAAAAGTATTAATACTAAGCGTCAAACATAAGGCCGCGTGAAACGTAACGGCGCTCCCTCATCGGGAGCATTCACGTGTAATGTGACAATATAGATTCGACTTTGAGCATTACATTACAACACTACCTCCCTGACTGACGAGCATTCGCGTACATTTAGTATAGATTTGATACAAGGTGCGCATTGTGATGCTCGATTGTTCTCCCTCACCTATAAAATGCTCGAATCTGTAACGTTACATTACAGGTGAATGCTCGCGGTTAGGGGGTTATTGAAGGACACCGTGAATTTTAGTCATTACGAGTCTGACAGTCCCTCCCGCTCTTCTCTGGGTGGGCTGTGATTGTGGGCGATGATTTTACTACGCTAAAAAAAAGTTGTTAGTATTTTTTTTTGGGTTGGAAAAATCATCAAATGAGTCCTTCCACACTGGGTGGAGTGAAAGGGACTGTTATACTCTTTCTGACTGAAAACCGACTCAATCCTTCAGTTTCACTTTGCATTACAGACCACGGTATCCTGAATAGACAAATCCGCGACCCTGACAAGACCATTAGTACCTTAAACATTCTCCTATTTTTTCTGAACCCCCAAATCATTCGATCTACTTGAGCTCGATACCATAAAACTTGAGTTACTGCCTACACCATAACAATTGAAATAAACCTTCGCCAAGTGCCGTAAAGAAACTTTGTTTTATGAACGAATAAGAATTAACCCAAAACGTAGGGTTGCCGAGCGACTTTATAAGGTTATTTAATAGTATGCGATCATTATCATACCAGTGGTGATGAGTATGAATGTTGATGGATGGAGAGGAAGAGGAAGGCCAAAAAAAGATGGATGGATTGTCTAAGGAATGATATGACAGAAAAAGGAGTAAATGATACTGTGACGTCTGATAGGGGAGAATGGAAGAAGAAAACGTGTTGCGCCGACCACAAGTAGAATGGGATGAGGGCAGGAAAAAGAAGAAGGTATCAGCCCTGACTTATGAGTAGTAGGTCGTGGGTTCGAACCCAGCCAGGTGCATTACTTTGTGTAATTTATTTCATCACCACTGCTCTCAAAACGGTGAAGGAAAACATCGTGAGGAAACCGGCATGTCCTAGAACCAAAAAATTCGAAGACATGTGACATCTACCAATCTGTGTCCCAGCAGTGGGAACATTTATAGGCTGATGATGATGATTTCATTTTATGACCACACGGTTAGCGCAATGGATGAGCGATCGACAGCTGCGCAGCGTGTGACGGGTTCGATCCTCGCACGGTACAAATATTTGTATAACCTACAAGCAATTTTTTCTGGTCTGGGTGTTTGTGTGAGTTTTTATGTTTGTAAACGCACCCACAATACAGGAGAAATTCCTAGTTTGGGGCAACGATTAAAAGAAATGTTTTTCGTATTCGTTTTTTACGTAATCTGCTCTGTCCCACTCCTGGGAGACCCAAGACGTTGTTGGGATTCGTCTGATATTAATTAAATATAGTGAAGATCAAATCAGAATCAGTTGTGTAGTTTAGAAGAACATCACAGTTACTACAAGTTTGATTTAGAGATATAGAAGAGACCCGTCAACAATTTGAACAACTTAGACATGCTTAAACTTTGTATTGTGGGGAGTCTCACACAACTGGAGCAGATGACGCCCAAAGCTCTAATGTAGATGCTAAAGGTGGGGATAGATTAGAGCATTTCCAAGAGTATTACATTGTAATATAACTTTTTAACGAATAGTAGGTACAATACAGGCAAATTCTCAGAGGTGCTAGCATGAATTCTAAAAGTGAGACTTAAAGTAATACAAAAAGTAAATTGTATGTAAATAAAATAGCGCCTCTATTGTACAAATGAGGACCCATTTTTTTTTTCAAAAAAATTTGATAACTCGTGCTATAACCTTGGTTTTCCAAAAACATTTTTATTTATTGTTACGTTCTTGCGAATGACCGGCGCTGTGTTCGACAATATCCCTATTCTACTATTATACTATATTCTAGTATTTGTTGAAATGTTGGACCCAAGTGTTTTAGTAGTCTGCTCTATAAAACCTTACACCAAAATCAAGTTGAAACATGTTAAAAATGTGGTTCAACTAAAACATCAACCACTTTACCACAAAATGATAAAAATCTGTTGAACGCTTTTCTAAAAAAAGTGTTACTGCAAAATGACCCGTATATCAAAGTGAAATGTAGTTTTGACGTTGTTTATCTTTCTTGTGGTAAGACGGTAATTGTTCTACAATAAATAAAAGCTCTAGTCTAAACTCACCTTAACAGAAAACTATTTATTGATACAATTTTCAGCCTATTTGAATAGACTTGCTCAATGAAAGCCGTCCTATTCCCCGAAGTATAAGGTATTAATTTGCTTGGCAACAAAATTTTCCTAACGGTATTTCACATGGGATTCGGCAACCCTATTCCACGCCCTTTTTACGTCGCCGACATTCTTCAAGATTATTGACTCGGCTTCGAAAATGATTGAGTGACGATGTTTTTATTGGCGAGAGACTTTTACGAGATCACTATAAACAAGTTGGGACTACCCTCCGTACGAGTCTGTTGTTACTACACGAAAAAGGAAAAACAGGTTGATTTTACCCTTTTCTCCAACTATTTTGTTGTACTGTAAGGTTCGTTCAACTTTTTTAATCTTCTTTTTTTTTGCTATAAGACTGCTTTTAAGTTTTAGAAAACAATTTGTCTCTATTTTATTAAATGTAGCCGAAGATTTAAAATATAAATTGAAATAAATTTTGTAAAAAGGGATTACAATATTGAAATCATATGAGCGCTACGAAAGGGCTACGAGAGCGCTACGAAAGGGCTACGAGAGCGCTACGAGGGTGCTACGAAGGCTTAGCAACGAAGGGGCGTTCGTTCACTTTGGATCTGTTTTATTTGTCTCTAACCATACTAACTTTTTAGTCGTCTTACAACGGCAGCCCAGTTCATGTATCTAATGACTGGGAACACCCAAATACTCCGAAATATTTTATTCCGAATTTCGGTATTCCGATTTTCAAAACTCCGAATATCATAATACCTAAAAATTACAATATCTATTATTAAGAATCACGAAATTTATTTAACCGAAAGTCGTATATCCGATTTCTTAGTTTTCCGATTTTCACATATTCGAAAAATGTAATGCTCGATGAGTTCTCATTCCGAAAAACGAAATTCCGATTTTCAATATTCCGAATAAACTGATTTTTTCGGAATAATGAAAATCGGAATTTCGTTTCTCATTCTACAAAGTCAGTGCCAGAAACGAATTGCTGCAAAACCGGCTCCACGTAGTTTTGTCTACCGTACTCTTAGAGAGTTATTTAAGCCTGTGTAGGCGCGGAGTGGTGAGGCGTATCCTCTGGACTTTGACTGTTTGCCTTCAGGATTGTTATTAGGAGAACTTAGGATCCATGAGCGAGCGAAGCGAGCTCGGGACTTGGGGCACCCCGACTCGGACAGGTTAGGTTCGAAGGGGATGGCGGGGTCTGAAAGACCCCGCCATCCCCTTCATGTTAGGTTACTTTAAACCTTGCTCACAGAAATAAGAGCCCCGCGAAGCGGGGCTCCGTCGATCTACCTTGGTAGGTGGTAGTCAACAAATTGACCAAGGATGCAAGAGCGAGCGAAGCGGGCTCGGGACTGGGGGCACCCCGACTCGGACAGGTTAGGTTGGAAGGGGATGGCGGGGTCTGAAAGACCCCGCCATCCCCTTCGTGTTAGGTTACTTTGAACCTTGCTCACAGAAATAGGAGCCCCGCGAAGCGGGGCTCCGTCGATCTACCTTGGTAGATGGTAATCAACAAATTGACCAAGGATGCAAGAGCGAGCGAAGCGAGCTCGGGACTGGGGGCACCCCGACTCGGACAGGTTAGGTTCGAAGGGGATGGCGGGGTCTGAAAGACCCCGCCATCCCCTTCGTGTTAGGTTACTTTGAACCTTGCTCACAGAAATAGGAGCCCCGCTAAGCGGGGCTCCGTCGATCTACCTTGGTAGGTGGTAGTCAACAAATTGACCAAGGATGCAAGAGCGAGCGAAGCGAGCTCGGGACTGGGGGCACCCCGACTCGGACAGGTTAGGTTCGAAGGGGATGGCGGGGTCTGAAAGACCCCGCCATCCCCTTCGTGTTAGGTTACTTTGAACCTTGCTCACAGAAATAGGAGCCCCGCGAAGCGGGGCTCCGTCGATCTACCTTGGTAGGTGGTAGTCAACAAATTGACCAAGGATGCAAGAGCGAGCGAAGCGAGCTCGGGACTGGAGGCACCCCGACTCGGACAGGTTAGGTTCGAAGGGGATGGCGGGGTCTGAAAGACCCCGCCATCCCCTTCGTGTTAGGTTACTTTAAACCTTGCTCACAGAAATAGGAGCCCCGCAAAGCGGGGCTCCGTCGATCTACCTTGGTGGTAACCAACAAATTGATCAAGGATGTAAGAGCGAGCGAAGCGAGCTCGGGATTGGGGACACCCCGACTCGGACAGGTTAGGTTCGAGTTAGGATAAGCTAAAGGAAATAGGAGCCCCGCGAAGCGGGGCTCCGTTGAACCACCTTAGTGGTAATATAACTCAGGAATTCAGGATGCGATAGCGAGCAAATTGTGTCTTGGGGCACCCCGACTCTGACAGCTTTCGTTCTTCTCACAGGGATTTTTTGTAATATTATGAATGAAAATACGTAGCTCAAAAATAAATTATTTTAATTACTCAAAAAAAAATTATAAAAGAAATTATTATCATTGAAAAGAAAATATTCTTATTCAAAAGAAATTATTTTATTGAAAAGTTAAGAGGCATTTTGACAAGGCGTTTTAAAAGCATACTTTTCTCTGATAAGCGATTAAATTTTCGGAATTCTAATTATTCGGAATTTTAATAATCGGAATTTTAACCATCGGAATTCGTGTTTTTGATGTTTCGGAAAATTATTAATTCGGAATTTTTGATATTCGGTCTCTTGAAACTCGGTATTTTGAAAATAGTAATTATAAATGTTAGGAATATTGAAATTTCGGAATTATGAAAATAGGAATAATGATCAATCGGAGTTGTTATATTAGGAATATTGAACCATTCGGAATTATGAAAATCGGTATTTTGAAATTCGTATTTATGAATTTCGGAATAAAGTTTTTCGTATTATCGTAGTGTACCCCTAATGACTAGTAAGCGTTCATAATAAAAAAATAGGTATTTATGAGATTTGAATAATCTTCTTCTTCTTATATATAAAAATCAATTGCTCTTCGTTAGTTTCACTAAAACTCGAGAACGGCTGAACCGATTTGGCTAATTTTGGTCTTGAATTAGTTCTGGAAGTCCAGGGAAGGTTTAAAAGGTGAGGCGGTACGAAGTTTGCCCGGTCAGCTAGTCTTCTTATATATAAAAATCAATTGCTGTTCGTTAGTCTCGCTAAAACTCGAGAACGGCTGGACCCATTTTGGCTAATTTTAGTTTTCTTATATATAAAAATCAATTGCTGTTCGTTAGTCTCGCTAAAACTCGAGAACGGCTGGACCGATTTGGCTAATTTTAGTTTCGAATTATTTGTGGAAGTCCAGGGAAGGGCGGTACGAAGTTTGCCCGGTCAGCTTTTAAACGGTGAGTGATTCTGAGGCGGTACAAAGTTTGCCGGGTCAGCTAGTTTAAAAAAAAATATATTCATTATTATGACGCAAGGCGTAGTTAGAAACACACTTGTCTCATAGAAAATGGAGATGGAAAGATCTGGTCGACTTGTGCGCTGGGTAGGTACCTATACTCTACAGTTTGATACGTAAACATTTTTAACAGGGTGTGTGAAGAATTCGACGCAGTAGGTAAGAACCTCGGTAGCTCGTTTGGAAAGAGCGTCGGATGTACTCATTTAGTTTTTATTTTGATATACGAGTACTTACGTTTGTACCGCAGCATGTATCCGCCTTTGATTTGTGTAGCGCCATGTTCTGAAACAAATAAAAAGTTTTTAATAGTTTTGATTGGGAGTCGTAAATTAACATATTTATGTTCGAAAAATATTTATTCGACCCTTTGTGGAGCGAAAGTGACTGTCAGACACGTATTGACTAAAATCCACGGTGTCCTTTAATAGCTCTATATCCTAGGGTCACTATTACCTGATAAGAAAGTCCCGCGACCCCGGCAAACGTTTGGAACACGACGCGCTGTCGACCCGGGCATGGTCCATGATCGGACGGCAAGTCACCCATTTATACTCACCGTCCGTGTACCCAATTTATTAGATTTCTTATTGTGTGTATCAAAGATACACTTATAATTGAATATGAGTTTACCAAAATTATTTTGAAGCATAACTATTAAAATATACTGGTTGGATGCAGGTCGCTTCCAACCGGTATATGTGGAGATCTAAAGAGGAGGCCTATGTTCAGCAGTGGACGTCCTATGGCTGAGATGATGATGATAACAATTAATAGAATTATGAATAATTGAGTCTTAAGCAAAATTAAATATAAAAATATCTTTATTAATATTACAAAGATGCCTGTTGGTCTAGTGGTTACTGACCCTGACTGCTATGCCGGAGGTCGTGGGTTCGATTCCCACCCAGAACAAATGTTTGTGTTATGAGCACGATCATTTGTTCTGTGTCTGGGTGTAATTTATCTATAATATGTATATGTTTAGAAATATATAAGTATGTTTATCAGTTGTCTAGTACCCATAACACAAGCTCTGCTTAGCTTGGGACTAGATGGCGTTGTGTGATAGTTGTGGAATATTAAAAAAATAAAGAAAAGAGATAAGTTTATTAGTTTGGAGTCGAGGACGATGGAGATGGCAGGCAATTCCCCAGTCTTATAAAAGCAACATTTAAAATATACTATGGCTTAACTTTTTGCCGCTCTCAAAAGCTATTTTTTATTTATTAATAATTATGTGTGTAATAATTAAAATAACTAAGAAACCTCACTTAGGAGAATAAATTGACAAATAATAAAGGGGAAAATATCGCTCGTCAAAAAATAACTTAAATAATTACGTCAACTTACATCAATACTGTCCCAAAATAAATCAGAGACCGAAAAACAAACGAAACAACAAAAAAAACCCAGAATCATCAAAACCTAACAAGCAAACATTGCCAGCGCAAAAAAAAAAACGAAATTTCAACAGTATCCGAGAACCGCTAGGAATATTAACAAAAGCAGTTATTTGTGGTAAACAGGAAAGTTCCCGGGACGAATCGGGACGAGGCGAAACCGTCCCGGCGACGTGAGACGAATACGCAGTGAATGGACCTTTCATACTAACCGCGACGGTTTTCCGCGCGGTTTTAGATGAAGAATTCAATACGCCTTTTGTTACCATGAGAAAGGAGTATTGACAATTTTTTTTTCTCTAAAATCACGATTTCTTTAAGGACCGAAAGCAAAAACTGTTAATTTAGGTTTTTTAACCGACTTCGAAAAAAGGAGGAGTTTCTCAATTAATAATAATAGGATAATAATATTCCACAACTATCCCACAACGCCATCTAGTCCCAAGATAAGCAGAGCTTGTGTTATGGGTACTAGACAACTGATAAAAATACTTGTATATTTCTAAATACATAAATATTATAGATAAATTACACCCAGACACAGAACAAATGATCGTGCTCATCACACAAAGATTTGTCCTGGGTGGGAATTGAACCCACGACCTCCGGCATAGCAGTCAGGGTCACTAACCACTAGACCAACAGGCCTGTCATAAAGGAATAACCTTAAGTTATTTTACTATAAAGATATTATTATGTTTAATTTAAAGCTTCTATTAAATAGCATTATTGTCCACTAAAAAACTACTTTGGCTATAAAATTGCTAAGTCATCCACGACTCGCGCCCGGCATTGGTTGCGGCCATGCTGCGGGGCGAGACGGAGTGGGAAGCGGTCGCCTCCTTCTGCGAAGCAGTCATGCTCGCGAAGGAGGAGGCGGGCCACGTGAGGGAGAGGACAATGTCCTCCCTCCGCCCCACCCGCAGTGGTGGACACCCACGGCAACGGACGTCGTCGCAAGACGATCTCCGGCCACCGTAGGCGCGGGCATGCGGGCGGCGAGTAAAGGGCAACTCGCAGCCCGACCATGGACCATGCCCGGGTCGACGGCGCGTTGTGTTCCACGCGCGCCTCAAAGAGCGTCAGCAAGATGACGGGGCCCCCCTCTAGAGGGCCAAAGCCTGCCGGGGTCGCGGGACTTATCTCATTACCGTGATCCCGGAATATAAAGGGCTATTGAAGGACACCGTGGATTTTAGTCAGTACAAGTCTGACAGTCCCTCCCGCCCTGCTCGGGGTGGGAGGACTCATTTGATGATTTTACCACGATAAAAAAAAAGTCTTCCACGACTCACACGACAAATAGAATAATTGATCAGGAAATGCACAAAAAAGTGCGGCTGCGCAGGGCTCTACTACTTTCTACGGGGTTTAAAAGAACCTAATCAAACCGAAAATCGGGGTGCCCCCAAAACTAAAAATGTTGCCGAGTTTGAATATCGTGGCTGAGTTTTTTTTTTTTTATCGTGGTAAAATCATCAAATGAGTCCTCCCACCCCGGGCAGGGCGGGAGGGACTGTCAGACTTGTACTGACTAAAATCCACGGTGTTCTTCAATAGCCCTTTATGTTCCGGGGTCACGGTAATGGTATAAGTCCCGCGACCCCGGCAGGCTTTGGCCCTCTAGAGAGTCATTATGCTGACGCTCTTTGAGGCGCGCGTGGAACACAACGCGCCGTCGACCCGGGCATGGTCCATGGTCGGGCTGCGAGTTGCCCTTTACTCGCCGCCCGCATGCCCGCGCCTACGCTGTCGTGGCTGAGTTAGTAATTTTGTTGCTCGGTTTGTTATTTTCCTAAAATAAATGGCTAAATGTTAATGCTAGCAAAGCGCAAAACTCGACAACAGCTTGAACAATTTGCCAAGATTTTTTTTAATTTAATTGTGATTGACAGAACTCAGTTTAAACGCATGAAAAAACAAATTTCTTTAACAAATTGCACTTGTTCAAAGTCGAGACAGGCTTCTCCAAAACATAAAGCAATTTGAAATTCAAATTATTGAAGTAAACAAGTTAAAGTTGTATCGGCTATTTGCATTCCAGGTGAACTTTTTGTTTCAATATATGATCGCCAGTCGCCAGATGTTCAGGGATATTGCACAGACCACCTATTTCCATGCAAAAATACTGGAATATTAGAAAAGGGCATGGAGACCCTGTATGCCTAATATCTTGTGATTGTACGCTGAAAAGAATAATCGCGCTATATTGGCTGAACCGTGACGATAGACCAGCTCGTTGCTATGTAATAAAAAAATAAATGTGGCACTCGGAGACTGCCGCGGTGAAGCTATTGCATAACATTTTTTTTATTAAAAAAAAAATCGATAACCGGGTATATTTAACGAGAATATAATTAATTTAAAATGTTTGTGGTGCACCTAAATAATAAAGAACTTCTTTGTTGTAGGAGAATTTTATAAGTAGGTTTCATTGTGAAAACTCCTTTTGTAGCTGGCCGTTTAGAATCAGTAAGAAAAAGTAAATTGTTTTTATGACGCATATTTTTATGATTGTCGAAGTCTCCCGAACTGAAATGATGTTAGACGATGCGTGGTGTCAGGTATTTTCGTTAGGTTTTTGGATTTTTTTTTATCCGGTCGCCGCGCCGCGCTCAGAGCCCGCGATAAAAGCTATGCAATAGCTTTAAAACCGCAAGTGATCTTCGAATTTTTGGTTCTTTATATGCCGATTTTCTCAAGATGTCGCTGGTTAAAAAAAGGCCACAAGTCACAAAAGATTTTTCGACTTGTGGCCCTTTTATCGATGTGTTCCTTCACCCTGAGAGCAGCGGTGATAAAATAACTTACACAAAGTAATACGCCTGGCTGGGTTCGAACCCACGGCACTACACACAGAAAAATATCTTCAAAAAACTTACCTACTATTCTAAGTAACAATTCACATAATTAACAGGTTGAATAACAAGTAAACATGTTTGCATGAAAACCGCCATTTCTGAGAAACGTTCCGCGTTCTGATTACTTAATCAAATTAAAATGTCACACACAGAATAACAGCTTGATTGCAAGTACTGTGTGTTACTATTAATTATGTACCTATGGTGTAAGAAGACACTTAACGAAGCCGAAAGCCACGTATTCTACCCATTATTTGGATCATTTTTTTCCTTTAGACCATACCTGGGACTCCACGGGTTCTCGAGATATTGAAGGTCAAAGTTGCAGTTTTTTTTAAACTTTTTTTACGAAATCGAATTCTAAGTATTATTACAAAACTTTTTTCCTAACAAACATTACCTGAATTTTCGATTTTTCTAAAAAAATTACGCACGCACGTCGATACGTTCTTAGCACAACGCGTTCCAGAATAGGCGCGCTTGTGTGCGTCAAGCCGCCCGCCTACGCACACAACGACACGAAACCTGTTTGCTTTACATTGCTCGCAATAATTTTTTTTTTTTTTTTGATACCTTAAAATAAAAGTCGGTTCCCAGCGATAATTTTAGCGTAAAGCTACTTAGTTAGATGTACAGTATGCGTAGTTAAAGGCTTTGTGATGTGTCTAATTACACCCTGTACATATTAACTTTTATGTATGATTGTCCTTTGAATAAAGTATTATGTATCTACTTTTTGATATAATGTTAAAGGCTTTGCCAAGTTGGCGTGCCGCGACGCTAGCGTGACGTGTCCTTAGCGTTCGTCGTCTCTCAAAACGCCAGGCTAACGTAGCGTGTTTTCTCTTTTTTATAACGTTTCCCCATACTAGGATTTCTCCTGTATTGTGGGTGCGTTTACAAACATAAACTCACATACACGAACACCCAGACCCGGAACAACTACTTGTAAATCATTTTTTTTTTTTCGTGCGGGAATCGAACCTGCGACACGCCGCACAGCAATAGAACGCTCAACTACTGCGCCAACCGGGCTGTTAACGTTGTCGTTTTATGTGGAGACTTACATAATATACTTTCATAGTGACGCTAGCGTGGGGTGTCCACGCTACCGTCGCGCCACGCCGATCTCGATGTTTGAAAAAGTCTTTACGCCAAAATTAAATACTGTTACTTATTTTTTGTAAAATACATCTACCAAAAAGTAACAGTCAGAAAAATACCAGATGTAATATTTTACAACGACCCAAATGAAAAGGCACCGAATGTCACCGCGGGGAAATATCCGCCGCGCTCCCGCGGTGACGTGAGACCGGACTTATGAGTGTATGAGGATACTTAGCCCGTATTCACACACTCCGACTGCCGTGTAGGTATCATTAGATGACCGGTGACGGCACGATTAGCCTGTGACTGAGCGAATCCGTTTCCCGCACAACATCTGTTTTAATTCAACTTTTAAAATCTCTTTAAATGCACCCATGATAAAAGGGTAATTTCTAAAGTGAGACTTTTAATTTTAAACCTAGATTAAGCCAACACATATTGTGTAAGATTAATACGTCTAACATAAGTCAGAAATAAAATTCAATGAACTGACTATTTATACAACGTTTCCGTTCAGAAATTAATCTGTTAGGGTGAGGTATTCACATGCATTCTTTTGTTGTATAAAAGCTAGGCAGTTGTATACTTCACCTATACACCGTGTGGACAAGCGCAAGCGGTGTCGTATGAGAATCGCATTCCCGGCGAGCGGATTGTATGCAGGGAGCTTTAAACCGACGACGAAGCGTCTAATCAGAACGATGATCCATCATTGTTACAGCTAATATATTTTGTGCAATTTCTTTAAACGTCGGCCGAATGTTAGGAAAAATGTTTTAGGGATAATTGAAAATATATTTTATGTGAGGAAATATAATGGTTTTTTGTTACAAAGAAGTCGTTTTTTTTTGTTTTCCTTAAAATATTTTCTACAAGGAATCGTGGACGTCTGCACACATTTGTGTTATTCCTTTATTTACGTTAGAAATTCTTAGAGTAGGGCAAGGAATTAATAAAAAAAAAACACCAGAATCAGAATTAACACCAACAACTCTCGAATCCCGCTGTATCGTCCCTCAAACCAAAAATAAATCCAACTTGTACCTAATAAAAGATGAAAAAGGTAGAAAGGTACATGGCAGTACATTTGTCGAAGTTTACCTTTAATATTTAGATGTGACACCACTGAGATGATTTCCTCCGAGGTTACATATTACGTAAGTGAATGAATGATTCTTATGAACGAATGTTCTATGTACAATATACAGCTGTGAATCTTTCTCAGTATAATAATCTCACTTGAGAACATTTTGAAAGCGGCATTGCTAAAGAGGAAAGGTTAGAGATGTTAAGGTAACGTATTCATAATTATTATGTTTCTCAGTTCGACCTGTATGTATGTTTGTCCGCGATTATCTCGCGTTTGGCTGAACGGATTTTGATGCGGTTTTCAGGAAAGTTTTCATTACATTCTGGAGAAGGTTTTAGTATGTAACACTAATAGATATCCCGTGACGTTGCCCGCGTGGATCCATTTTTGCTTGCTTGGATTGTAGATTTTCAGAGACGATTGCATGTTTGTCCGCAATTATCTCGCGTTTGGCTGAACCGATTTAGATACGATTATTTTACAGTTTTTTTGTGTTTGGTTTTGAAATCGTTTCCCTTTTTTTAAAAAAGTTTTTTCAAATATGTTAAATACATCATCATCTGCCAAGCCTTTTCCCAACTATATTGGGGTCGACTTCCATTCGAACTAGATGCAGCTGAATATCAATATTTTACATGGAGCGACTGTCTATCGGACCTCCACAACCCAGCAACTGGGTAATACGATACCCCTTGGAAAGATAAATTCAAATATTTGTGTGACCTACAATTAGTTTTTCCGGGTCTGCACCCACGACAAGGGAGAAAACCCTGGGGCCAGATTTAAAAAAAAAGAGATATTTGAAGAAGGAATGGACATGTTTTCAGCTCAAAATTGAACGTAGCTCTCAAGCTATAACAAATATCAGTCTATAAAATATAGAAATTTTACATCAGTCCTTTCGTCCCTTAATATCCCGCCTTTACCTTATATACCCTGACCGGGTCTCCAAATTACTAATAAAGTGTATTTTTCCCGGCCTCAGGGATATTTTTCCTCCCACAATATTTGGTCCTAACACTTGAAATCACTTTCAAATCCCCAATCCCGGCTTATACCTGGTCTTGGGCCACGGATAAAGGGAAATAGAGGGTATATCAACTTCTTATTTTTATGTAGGTGGTACAGTTTTGCAGGGATTTTGAAGCGTGTGACCAAAATTGAAACTATACAAGATATTTTAATAGAACACAATTCCATAATGTTTTAAAATGTATTTGTTTTTAGTAAATCGTTAAATGTATCCTCATGCACTGGTGGAGCAGAAAAAACTTTGCTAAGAAATTACAAAACTGTTTTTCAAGTAAATTCTCTGAATTCAAAGCAAGAGGCATCTTTGATCTTCACTTAAATTTTATCAAGTGACATGTACTAGAAACGAGCGTTTAACTTCTCTGCCTGACCTGCCAATATAAATTGAACCCTCACGCTTGAATGCACCAATTAATTCGATGGGTCTACCTTTGTATTTCACGTGGACTTTGATACCCTTATTTTGAAAATGCGGAAGGGTGTACCTGATTCCAATTGACTATGTTTTTATCATAGGGATCCGTGATGTCTCGTCCTTGGCACAAGGGGTTCCAGGTTGCCTAACGAAGTGTGGTTAAAGGTAATATGTGGGAAATAGGACGAAGTGCCTTGTAGGTAAGTCACATCAGAACAGCGAGCATCTCACGTATTTACTCTTTGAAAAGACCACAAAGGTGTTTGATATGTAACAGTCAGAGGAATAAGGAGTAAAGAGGTTGTGTGTTTTTAAGCTATTGCATAGCTTTTATCAAAAAAAAAAAAACCAAAAACCTAACGAAAATACCTGACACCACTCATCGTGTAACATCGTTTCAGTTCGGGAGACTTCGGCAATCATAAAAATATAAAATATCCGTCATAAAAACAATTTACTTTTTCTTACTGATTCTAAACGGCCAGCTACAAAAAGAGTTTTCACAATGAAACCTACATATAAAATTCACCTAGAACTAAGGTCTTTATTACAGTAGTGCACCACAAACATTTTAAATAAATTATATTCTCGTTAAATATATACGCGGTAGGCGATTTTATTCTTTTAAAATAAATAAAAATATTATGCAATAGCTTCACCGCGGCAGTCTCCGAGTGCCACATGTATTTTTTTATTAGTTGTTATCTCGCTGATAACTTTAACAGCTCGATGCAAATACCTGACTTTAGTTTTAATTAACTCTGTTCGTTTCTTTAAATGTTTTATATCGCAGTAACTAACGCCTTCGTCGCAATTTGTAGAAAGAAAATTTCTAATCTTACGTTGACATCTTTATTATATCCACTACAACAGGTACATACAATACAACTGTATAAAAGTTCCTTGCCAGCCTCATACCCAAAAATCGGAACGCAAAAAGTTATTTTCCTGAAACCAACTTTGCACGACTTGAAGATAAAACTCAGGACCTGACTATCAAAACGCAATTAGCCCTAATCTGAATCTCAAAATCCCCAGAAACTAATATCAAACACGGTATTAAAAAGCGATCCAAAAACAATTGAAAAGCGATCCTGGAAACCTCTGGAAACAAACTTGAAAGAAATACGTTATCAAATATAACATAGAATATAGGAAAGTATTTTTATGAAACTTGCAAGGCAGGTGTTCGAAGACTAAGCTGCGAGCTGATATTGGATTTATGCTAATGTTTATTTACCCGGACAGGGGCTGTCCGGGGATAAAATTCCCGGGATGAAATTCCCGGTACTTTCCTGATACGCCCAATGAAACGCCTTTTGGGACCCGGTATTGAAGACGATGGCTTTGTTATATGATTGTGTGTTTGTTTTGCCAGTATTATTTTGTGATGTTAAAAATAATGATAGCGCGATCGTATATCGTAAGTTTCTGTAAGAAAAAATCAGCGGCTTTAGTTTGCTATTTTCGTAAATTCGTCATTCTAACACAATCCAAGTGTCACTTTCCTGGGTGCTAAGACAGGAAACCTCCACGTGCGCCCGTGGACTGGAGTTCCCTCTCGGATACGTCCGTGGGGAATACCAGTTTTTCGGGCCGGTGCACCCTGAGATGCGGGCAAAAAGTCTTCCTTAGGCACTATGTGCTTAAGGGGTCTCTTTGCCCGTATGCGAATAGCCTGTCGGGTGGACGCTCCAACGCGTGTCCCTCTGATTAGCAGAGGGCACAGCGGCGGGGCGGGCTTGCGGACGGTGAGTAATGGGTAGCTCGCCGTCCGACCAAGGACCAAGCCCGGGTCGGTGGCGCGTCGTGTCGTGTTTCGCGCGTGCCTCCAGGGAGTTGTCAGCAAACTGACGGGGCCCCTTATGCGGCCAAATGCCTGCTGGGGTTGCGGGTTTTTCTTAACCCAGGATACCGTGGCCCCGGAACGTAAAGGGCATCCGAAGGAACACGGGTGGATTTTAGTCAGTAAGAGTCTGACAGTCCCTTCCGCCCCACCCAGGGCGGGAGGACTCATTTGATGATTTTAACACCTAAAAAAAAAGAGTTCGTAATCTGCTAAAATTCATTAGTCGATCATAGGTCCGTCAATGGTCTCGTAATTAAATTGTGTTACAATATTAAGATTGAGCTATTGCTATATTCGCCCCCTTAAGGTTATGTTCCTCACTAAGTACACGTGCTAATACCACGTGATTATCCAATCTGAATATTGCCACTTAGCATTTCTCAGCCGCCCCAGCCTATGCTACTCAGTAATCGCCATTTTTCTTTTAGTGCTGCCAAGATGTTGTGTCGGCTAGACGCACCCGTTGTCCTACAGTAGGTAGGCAATCACGCTTAAACTCCATTAATTTAGTACCGTCTACCCTCACTTCTGATGAAGTGACGGCAGCGATGAGCAGCCATCTTGGTGCTGCATTGAAACGGAAGCATTATCGCGTTGCCGTGACCGCCAATGTGTCAATCATCACATTTTAAAACCTGACTTTTCGTCTACTATTGTGATATAGTACCTTCTGATCGTACCAGAACAATAATTAACTTTAATTTGTGTGTGCCTGCTATTCGGATACCGAAAGACTGCATCAACAAGCTTGATTCAAGCCTGGACAAGAGTGAAGCTAAAGGTTACTGGAGTCAAATTGCCTATACAATTCAATTTATCTGAATCTAAGCCTGTTAACACCAAGCTGAAGAATTTGTTTGTTTGGTAGAACGCGCTTATCTCAGGAACTACTAGTTCGATTTTCAAAATTCTTTTATGTTCGATAGTCTATTTATTGCGGTAGACTATAAATTATATTACACCACACTATATACAGGCTGAATTTTTCAACTGGGTGTGGATGGCTATATCCGAAACTATGAGGAATATCGAAAAACGTTGAAAGGGGTCTCCGAATTACAAGGCCGATTTTGACGAAAACTAAAACTGCATCGTTGGATTTGATATTATTACTTCCCTGAAATAAATCCTTATTAGCAACACTATCAAATGGTGTAATAATACAGGGTGTGATTTTTTTCAAAAATCAGCGGGTTCGATTCCTGGCCAGGATTATTGAATTTTCTAAAATCCAATGATGCAGTTTTAGTTTTCGTCAAAATCAGCCTCGAGACTCCTTTCAACGTTTTTCGATATTCCTCATAGTTTCGGATATAGCCATCCACGCCCAGTTGAAAAATTCACCCTGTATAGGAGCCGAACAGCGGTAGTGAAACTGTGAGAAACCGCTAGATACGAATATTCAACATTTTTACACCAACAAATGTCAAACATAATCACATAACGAGTAATATGCCCTCCCAATGTTGGGATAAAGGTTGCCTCTTTGAATGGGCCCTACATTTGTTCCAGTGCACTGCAGGTCATTGATTCATCTAGCTATGTATCGTCACACTTGCCGCTTTGTTGTCCCTTCTCCTGGTCTGTTTTGGTCCATTAGCCATCGATCCTCGGCAATCATGGCTCGCCCACTACCTCTTCAACTTGCTTACTCTACTAGCTATGACTTTATGTACGCCTATCCTATCGGGTTCTAAACGACACCTATTGAATCTAATAATAAACTAAACTTTTATAGCATTCTAGCTCTGAAAGCAACCAACAATTAAAAAAAGTACGTGTGGCACTCGGGGACTGCCGCGGTAAAGCTATTGCATAGTAATTTTTTATCAACTTATGCAATTATAATTATTTATTTATTGAATTTATTACTGTACTAATTAGGCTAAGGTCAGCCACGTCAATCAAGTGAAACGTCAAGAAACGTTCTCCTCCCTCTCCCTCGCCCTTTCCCTCTCCCTCTCCCTCTATAAAAGCATGCTTTCATGCTAGTAATGAGCACGTCTGTCCATACCCTTATGAGCACGTCTGTCCGTGGAAAAGCAGCCTAACACTGGTTGTCAGACTTTCGAGCTTCTGACTAATAGTAACGACTGTCAAAGATCTACAAATGACAGCCGGGACCAACGGCTTTACGTGCTTTCCAAGGCACGGAGGAAACTCGCTATGACAGATGGTCATCCATCCACAGACCAACCTCGGCAAACGTGGCTTCACCCTTAAGATCGGCCTGTATGGCTGTAATTATTTAGTCATTTCATATTTAAAAATAAGCTAAAACTGGCCCCATTCTCACCCTTCATACGTCCTTAAAAATCCCGTAAGATCACGCATACACCATGAATCTCACATAAGTACCTATTAATAAGTATCTATGTGTTATTCGCTCTGGTGCCGAATTGACCTGTTTACTCAAACCACCAGACAATTCTATCCGTGTATGTTATAATTAGGTTTCGTCTATTGATTTGTTCTAGTTCTTTGTTTGGGACGAACTGAGCTCAAACTGGTCTGTTTTGCCGAATTGTGCTTTGTTACATAGGTGCTATCATGTGTTCCTAGTTCTTTGACTGAAGTAACGCGGACGGCAAGTTTTAAATAGCTCACCGTCTGATCAAGGTCTGAGTAAAACTGGCGGGGCCCAATGAGGCTAAATACACGCCAGGTTAGCGAGACTGTCGCGGGACTGTCTCATCAGGTAACCGTGACCCTGGTTCGTAAAGGGCTATTGAAGGATCACCGTGGATTTAAACAGTGCAAGTCTGACAGTCCCTCCCGTCCCGGCCTGGGTGGGTGGACTCATTAGACACGATAAAAAGAAGGTGTCATAAAAGTTTTTTAGTTAAAACGTTGGCCCTATTTAAGAATTTCTTTTGTACCATGAATGCGTTTACTCACACTTAAACTCACATACACAAACAGATAAACCCGGAACAACTATTTGTAGGTCATATTAAGTATTTGTTCCGAGCGAGGATCGAACCAAAAACACGTAGAGCAACATTACATTCGTCGTCATCCGTGTCGTCTTAAAATTACCGCGGTCTTAGAACGCTACGGGCAACTGAGCGAACAGGTTTTTTTATCTGTCAAGTTCCCATTCTCCCACGATTCTTCAATTTAATGATTTTCCAATTTAAATAAAATCGTATTGTTCTTCAAGACTATAAAACCTTGTAGAAACTAAGAACAAGTGCTACTATTTTACTTATTACATGATTTTAATCGATTGAAATAAACCACGCTCCACTTACTCCGCAAAGCAGGCCTTTTTCGACCAAATAATCAGCATTGCCACTCAACGTGGCAATGCTGTCAGCCGTTTCCCGTTGATAGCAATATTTGTAACGCCCCGTTATGATTTTTTCTTAAATAAAACGTAATTACAAAAAAAAGTGCGGTCGCTTACAGTCCTTTCAGTGTAGCAAAGCTAGATATAGGTAAAACAAAAGTGTTTTTAATTTCATTACTATAAGGTTTGTGTTGGGTTACTGCTACCAAGGTTAAATAAATACCTAGATGTAGTAACTATATGGATTGGTGATCGATTTTGGTTCTAAAAACATGTTCCTTAAAGTTTATTTGTTCGAACGTGCTAATCTAGGGGACTGCTGGTTAAAATGACAAAAATGTTTTTGTGTACACGCAGAGAAATGTCTGGCTACCTATACGAGAACTTCTGGTTGCAATCGTGACAGCAAGACTCACTAGTTGACTTTACAACATCTCTAGTAATAAATACTAAGTAAGTAGTAGAGATAACAAGGACTTTTTTTTATCGTGGTAAAATCATCAAATGAGTCCTTCCAGCCCCGGGCAGGGCGGGAGGGACTGTCAGACTTGTACTGACTAAAATCCACGGTGTCCTTCGGTAGCCCTTTTGTGTACCGGAGTCGCGGTATACGTATGTCCCGCGACGATAACAAGGACTTAGTATTTATTACTAGAAATGTTGTAAAGTCAACTAGTGAGTCTTGATGTCACGGTTGCAACCAGAAGTTCTCGTAAACATTTCTCTGTGTGTTGGGTGGTCTATATACTGAGGAAGGCTATGGGCTATATAATATAACGCTACAAGCAATAGGAACCGAGCAGCGAGGTTGAAAACATGGAGAATTGCTAGTATACTATATGTAAACAGTACGGATCTTTTGAAACCCTATGCCTGCTTCAAACAGAGATGTTAAAAAAAAGCCTCAAAATTATAATATGATAAACAAACTTCACCAAAGCCCCGACTATAAAAACAGCTTACGAGAATCCCTTAAAAATCACCAAGCCAGCAGAACCGACTTATCTACTTAAACCTTTCATCAGCAGAAAAGATCTCTTAAAAATGATTCTTCGAGAGGAATTCATTACCATGACAAAAGAGTTTGGAAATACTAGCGTTATCTGACAGGGGCAGACGTCTCTGTTTATGCTCCATAGAGTCCCGGATAAGTGTTGCCAGACTGAATAAACAGGATAAGTTAATGGGAGTTTTTTACGTGGTAAAATCATTATATGAGCCCTCCCACACAAAGCAGGACGAGAGGGACTGTCAGACTTGTACTGACTAAAATCCACGGTGTCCTTCAATAGCCCTTTACGTTCCGGGGTCACGGTTACCCGATAGTCCCGTGACCTCGGCAGGCTTTGGCCCTCTAAGTGGGCTCCCGTCATATTGCTGACAGCTTTATGAGTATGGAGCGCGTGGAACACGACGCGCCGCCGCGCCGATCCGGACATTGTCCATGATCAGACAGCGAGTTGCCCATTAATAACTCGCCGACATAAGTTAACAGGTTAACATATATTTTGGTATTTTAACGGTGTTCGGAAAAGTTTGGCAAGGGGTGTGAGGGGTAATAAATAAAGTTCCGGCCTCCGGGCCCTATTCATATGCTGCAGGAAAGTTGTCGACAGTTTTAAAGTTGACTTTGGTTGAGCCGGGTTATTTTTTGCAAACACGTGTAAAACGCGTTCATTATTTAGCCGAAGAGTTTTAAAAACTATCGGAATTCGAAGGGAAATTCCAAGGATTTGTGATCCTACACTAACGTAAATAACATAAATAGGTATCTAATAATAAAAATCAATGTCACTTTACGTTGTAATGTTATAACTCAAGAACGGGCTCACCTATCCAAACCAAATGTTTAGGCTTTGAAATTGTTCGAACTATTTAGTAGATGCTTTATGTGAAGTTTGCACAAAATCGGACGAGCGGTTTTGAATATACCCGTGCGAAGCTGGGACGGGCCACTAGTTTGTTATGAATAGTGCGTTAGTACAGGATTAAATTAAGGCGTAGGGTAGGCAATGTTTAAAAAAATGGTAAACATTTTATCCTGAAAATCCACGTAATTATTAAAATAAACATAATAAAAACTTTTTGAAAAAAAGGGAACCGACTTCAAAACCAAACACAAAAAAAGTGTAAAATAACTTTTCTTTCGGAAGTCGGTGGCTTTGTTTTTATTTATTCCATTGACTATGGCCACCGACTTCCGAAAGAAAAGTTATTTTACACTTTTTTTGTGTTTGGTTTTGAAGTCGGTTCCCTTTTTTTCAAAAAGTTTTTTATTTTCCCCTTTTTAGTTTAGATATTCAACAAAAATCTTCATATAATCGGCGTCTTTGAAAATCTACAATCCTAGTAAGCAACAAAAACGGATCTATGCGGGCAACTTCACAAGATATCCATTATTGTTAGGTATATACTAAAACCTTCCTCAGAATGTAACAAACACTTTTCTGAAAACCGCATCAAAATCGGTTCAGCCGAACGAGAGATAATCGCGGACAAACATGCAATCCTCTCTAAATATCTACAACCCAAGTAAGCAAAAAACGGATCCACGCGGGCAACGTCACGGGATATCCATTAGTATTATATACTAAAACCTTCTCCAGAATGTAATGAACACTTTCCTGAAAACCGCATCAAAATCGGTTCAGCCAAACGCGAGATAATCGCGGACAAACATACATACATACAGGTCGAACTGAGAACCTACTTTTTTTTTGAAGTCGGTTAAATTAAAAAAAAACTTTTATTAACACACAGGAATTTCTCCGGTGTCGTGGGTGCGTTTCCAAACATATAAACTCACATACACTAACACCCAGACCCAAAACAACTATCTGCAGGCCATACAAATATTTGTTCCGTGCGGGGATCAAACCTGTACATCGGAGCAATCGATCACTGAACCACTGCGCCAACGACTTTGTAACTAAATAAATATGGGGTATTTTTAACTGCACCTCTATTTAGAAATTTAAGCAAACAAAATTTCTCCACTTATAACCTACTGTTTATCAAATAAATGACTGTACTACAAATTAACTAGGTACTTGATTACCTACCTAAACATGTTGCTACAATTTAAATGCTCATCAATAATTCTTTTTTCTTACCAAATCTAAAACTCGCTTTAGCGAGATTTCAGGGACATCCCGAAGTTCGGTTTGGTTAGGTTTCCTTTAAACCCTGCAAATAGAAATAGAAGCCCCACGAAGCGGGGCTTCGTCGACCCTGCTTAGGTCGATTTTTTTTTCATTGTAGAAAATAGGTTAATTTCTACAATACTTTATGATACGCCATTTGGTGAGCATTTATCCATTCTGGCTAGCATTTCGATTTTTTGGTTTTAAAATAGGTACTTTTGTGGTAGGCGTATAAACACAAGCCATACTTATTTGATGAGCAAATTAAGTGTGCAATTCAGTATTTTTGGTGGTAATTTCGAATATTTTGATTGAAAAAAGGGGATTTAAAGTTAAAGTATTAAATAACACCCAACAAATATTACTTACAACGAAATGGCGTCAATTACAATAAAACATAATCATTATATTCATTGTTCGGACAGATTAGGCATTATAGGCCACCGACAGTAATAGTTACAATGGGCGGTCCCAACAATACTTCTTTTAAATCTAACTCATTAATCTTTCCTTTGTAAGTCTTCTGGCAGCTTTTTTACTCAATTTTTCACTTTTATTATTCGACGTTTTTGTTATAATGTCCATACACTATTAATTAATTACTTCAAAGCAGTCAGACAATATCAACGACCATTTATATCTAGACTCCTAATCAAAGGCGACCGATGTCTGTCAACACATTAGGCAAAAAAGTCTTAAGACCACTCCTGTGAGTCCCCTCGTCGCACTGATCTTGAGTTAGCCAATCAGAACGCAGTACCCCGTCCCCCTCGCTTACGTCGTACCACAGCGACTTGGCAGAAAATTTTCGTTAGTCAGATCGTGCATGAGGCGTCTAGATATAAATGGTCGTTGGACAATATACAGTGTGTCCGGACACGAGTTAGCGATACTTGAAGGGGATATTATAGATTCATTTTCATCGACAAAACTGCTTTTAAAAAAATTCTTACTCCAACACCTCGCGAATGGCGGCCATTTAAGTTTTTTGATTTGTCAAACTGGGGTATGTACAATAAAATGCAAATATCTTTAAATCCAAGAGACCTACATACATGCAAATGACTTTATTGCAAAGTTAAATGTTAAGGCTTTACAAAAACTTGCAAAAGTTTTCTAAATAATATGTAGAAAGAACCAAAAAACGTGGGCAAACACGAAATTGTACACAAAAATTACTGAATATTTTCACATTTTATACTCTAGCACGAAAAGTACCCCTGCATTTTGCTTAGGTGTTTGCATTAAATTAAAAGTATTTGAGTTAGGCTATAAAATGGTATCAAAATTATTTCTCTACGTCAAGTACTTTAGGAGTTATTCTTACTTGAACATAACCCTTCCTTAGCGAATGTTCCCCAATATTACAGGTGTCGCATTCTTTGGGCGAGCTAAATCGTTTCAGTGTAAATTTATGAGCTGTCATTATTAACCACCATGTAAATGATCCCAACGAATCACCCATAAACTGAAATGACCCATTTTTTGAATTTATTCAAAGAATTTTTTTTCATAAAGTAAACAAAAAAATTATTATTTCAGTTTAATGGTGATTCGTTGGGATCATTTACATGGTGGTTAATAATGCCAGCTTATAAATTCACGTTGAAACGGTTTAGCTCGCCCAAAGAATGCAGCTTCTGTAACATTGGTGGTACATGCGCTAAGGAAGGGTTATGTTCAAGTGAGAATAACTCCTAAAATACTTAACGTAGAGTGATAATTTTGATATAATTTTATAGCCTGACTCAAATACTTTTAACTTAATGCAAAAACCTAAGCAAAATACAGGGGTACTTTTCGAGCTAGAGTATAAAATGTGAAAATATTCAGTAATTTTTGTGTACAATTTCATGTTTGCCCACGTTTTTTGGTTCTTTCTACATATTATTTAGAAAACTTTTGCAAGTTTTTGAAAAGCCTTAATATTTAACTTTGCAATAAAGTCATTTGCATGTATGTAGGTCTCTTGGATTCAAAGATATTTGCATTTTATTGTACATACCCCAGTTCGACAAATCAAAAAACTAAAATGGCTGCCATTCGCGAGGTGTTGGAGTAAGAATTTTTTTAAAAGCAATTTTGTCGATGAAAATGAGTCTATAATATTCCCTTCAAGTATCGCTAACTCGTGTCCGGACACACTGTATACGACGGTAATTGCCATTAGAAATCCAAATAATATTATATTAATTTTATAAATATAAATCTTTCACTAATATATATATAACTGAAAAGTTTGTTTGGTTGAACACGCTAATCACGAGAACTACTGATTCTATATGTCGTAGGTTTTTGATAAAATTAGGTTTATGATCAAAAACCTAGGTTAATCTAGTGTTTTGATCAAATCCCTAAACTGGTTCAGTGAAATGACAAAAATGTCAGAAAATGTCGACGGAGCATCGCTTCGCGGTGCTCCTACTTCTGGGCTTCGCTACTTCTGGGTGGTTTAAAAAAATAACCACGGGGCCCATTTCAATTTTACCAATCAAATCTTCCCAAGGGGCCCCGACTGTGAGTCGTTCTGTTCTGCTTCTTCCTGCTGTTCTGTTGGGCTATTGTTTCTTTCTTTTTAGTTTTTATTTAACTTAATTTTTTTGCGTATTTTTTTTTTATTTAAAATTAGCTTTTACGCTGTCGGGTTTTTATTTTTGTCATTTCACTGAACCAGTTTAGGGATTTGATCAAAACATTAGATTTGTTTAGGAAAATGATAAAATCGTGTTGTTATTTTAACATCATCCGGTGTTAAAATAACAGCAGCACAGGAAAATTGATCAAAAACCTAGGTTTTTGATGAAAAACCTAATTTTCCTGCGCTAATTTCCTTTTATGTTGGATAGTTTTATGAATGATAAATGGCGGGACACGGGAGTGGATAGTGTACCGTTCATCGCGAAATATTGTTCCTGAGGAAAAAAAAACAATAATAGTAGTGCTACGTGTCTTTTGAAGCATAATTGAATTATAATATTACAAGCAGAGTACAACTCAAATCCTAAATTGACGCAAGCGAAACCCCGTACAACGCAAGTCAATACTTAAAATGTGTTGCTATAAGGTTCAAAATCCACAAGTAGGTTATAACAGATAAGAGTCCCTTTGTTGCATTTAATAATGCTCCCGCAAAGTTTTATTTTGGAAATTAAATACGAAAAAAGTCTCATAACGTATAACTCATTCTGTTATATCCATGTAAGAGTTTGAAACAGAGACAGGCTTCTATGTCTCAAAGTAAAAAGACAAGCTGATATAATAAATCGTTCCAGGCAATATTTTAATAAAGAAAATTGAATTGAATCTCCAAGAAAAACCTTATAGCAACGAGTCGATGTACCCCAGTTATCTCAATATTTGTCTCTATGGAGCTTGGACTCGTTTTGTTCGCCCTCGACTTAATTGGCCGAACATACAGAGCCAGACTAGAGCTCACTAAACCCACCAAGCAATCCAATCTCAACTAAATCTCGAATACTTTAGGAGCTTGCGAAAGTATAAATCTACGTAAAACAACACGTCCCCCCACTCAGACGCTGTAATACGGCAATGAACACAATCCATTGCCTTTTTAGTGCCGTCTTATTACCGTGGGTGAGTGCGTTGACCAAGCAATGAATACGGGGCGAGCGATTTAGTAATTCCTAGTGACATTTTGGGGTAGGTGAGACGTTTTATATCGATCGGTCTTAGTTTTATGAATGGCTGGCTTCGTTCTTCGCTGGGTAGTCCCCCCCTCTCCCCTGTTCGCTGACGTCCCCCCCTGCCACACCTGAAGCTTATTGGGTAAGAGAGTACCAATTTAGTCAGCTGATTTGTGATGTGATCATTAAGGAAGCGATTAACTCGAACTGTGAATGCTGGAGTTATGAGGATAATTAAAATTTACTTACTTTAATTTATTTAGGGTCATTTGCCCCAAGGGGGCCAAAGCCTGCCGGGGTCGCGGGACTTATCTCATTACCGTGACCCCGGAACATAAAAGGCTATTGAAGGACACCGTGGATTTTAGTCAGTACAAGTCTGACAGTCCCTCCCGCCCTGCCCGGGGTGGGAGGACTCATTTGATGATTTTACCACGCTAAAAAAAAAAAAAAAAAAAAGGGTCATTTGCTGGCTATTGTGTCTGCTAGCGTTGCTATTGTATTGTATGTTAGAAAGTTATTTTGATGTGAGATTTTTTTTTTGAAATTTGATTGTAAATAATAATATGGTATTTCGATCATAAGGAATAAGTACAATGGGAGGAATATAATGATAATACAGTTTTGTATACTATTTTACACTGACATAAAATGTATCCTGGGAATCTTATATTATTCTATTCTATCCTATAATATTATGAATGGGGAAGTGGGTTTGTTTGTTTCTTTCTTGGTCTTTCATGCCTAAATAGTTAAACATTTTTTTATAAATTGTAGTTCAGAAATAAATGGAAACCTGAAGACAGTTAAAGGCTACTTTTTGCATTAAACTTGAAAAGGGAAAAATGAGAGAAGGGCAAGAGACACCGCAAAATCTTACAAAGAATAATGCGCAGGTAGATAAATAAAACGAAAGTATATCATAGTAAACATAAAATATATAAATACCGATAAAACTAATTGAAAGAAAACATCGTGTTGAACGTGTTTTCCTGAGGAAGTTCATTCATTCAGAACGCGAGGTTCGTGTCGTGTTTATTCAACATGAAACTCAACAGCCATTCTCTTTCAACATATTGTGTTGAGTATCTTGAAGAAAATGTGTAAGTTTATGTGCGAAAATGAATATTAAAGGATTCAAAATATGGATATAATAATTAATAATAGTCCTTCTCACCAATTTCGACCACGGCGACCAATCTAAGCGAAGATTAGCCATCTGCACTGGACATATATGTATGCAGTGGGCATGCGGGCGGTGAGTTATGGGTGACTTGCCGTCCGATCATGGACTATGCCCGGGTTGACGGCGCGTTGTGTTCCAAGCGTGCCTCAAAGAGCTGTCAGCAATCTGACGGGGCCCCCTAAGAGGGCCAAAGCCTGCCGGGGCCCCCTAAGAGGGCCAAAGCCTGCCGGGGTCGCGGGACTGTCTCACCTGGTAACCGTGACCCTAGTACGTAAAGGGCTATTGAAGGATCACCGTGGATTTTAGGATCTATTCCCATCCAATACCAAGAGCTAATACCATTTGGTATTAGTTTATTTCCAACTTTTGTTTCTATTCCCAACGAGTACCACATTTCAAAACCAATACCAAAACAAGTTTGAAGAAATTAGGTACCGTCAGGTTTAGAAAAATTAAAATGCTTTGAGTGATTTGACCTACTACAGTTTCAAAGAACACCGACGATATCTTAAAAAGCCCGCTATACCATTTATGTCCAAACCTACCAAGTTAGCTCGACGGAGCCCCGCGAAGCGGGGCTCCTATTTCTGTTTGCAAGGTTTAAAGTAACCTAACACGAAGGGGATGGCGGGGGATGAAGGGGATGACCCCGCCATCCCCTTCGAACCTAACCTGTCCGAGTCGGAGTGCCCCAAGTCCCGAGCTCGCTTCGCTATGTAATTTGTGTAGCTGAGTGTAAAAAAAGCTTGTGTGCAGTCACAGAAGCACTCTCTATTCCTTTACCCTCACAGTCCGATGGGATGGCAATCCGACACGACCGGAGATAAAAATCTCCATAACTCCCTACCCCATCGTAACTGATTTAGGTTTCAGTGCAGCAAAATATCTTCTCACAGACATCACTTATCAGCTGCCTAGCCTTTTCCAAGTATATCGGGGTCGGCTTCCAGTCGAACCAGATGCAGCTAAATATCAGTATTTTATAAAAATAATAATATTCCACAACTATCACACAACGCCATCTAGTCCCAAGCTAAGCAGAGCTTGTGTTATGGGTACTAGACAACTGATAAACATACTTATATGTATATTTCTAAATACATACATACTATAGATAAATTACACCCAGACACAGAACAAATGATCGTGCTCATCACACAAACATTTGTCCTGGGTGGGAATCGAACCCACGACCTCCGGCATAGCAGTCCCCTGACTGCTATGCCGGAGGTCGTGGGTTCGATTCCTATTCCTAAATGACAGGCCTGTTGGTCTAGTGGTTAGTGACCCTTCACTAACCACTAGACCAACAGGCCTGTCATTTATTTATTTATTTTATTATTCATTTTACATGGAACTATTGCCTATCGGACCTTCACAATCCAGTAACTGGGTAATACGATACCTCATGGTAAAACTGGTTGACAGACTTAAGAACTTCTGACTTAGTAACGACTGTCAAAAACACAGAAATATTATATCTATGGTCAAAAATCTACAAATGACAGCCGGGACCAACGGCTTTACGTGCTTTCCGAGGCACGGAGGAAACTCGATATGACAGATGATCACCCATCCACAGACCAACCTTGGCAAGCGCGGCACGACCGGCACCCGCACGACTGGCACCGGCGACTCCCGCCTGTCACATACATCTCTATCAACGCTAAACCTCGTTTTTGCCTATATCTCTGTCTGACCTAGACCAAATTCAAGAGCAAACGTACCTCAAATAAGATAAAAAAGAAAGAGAGCAATAGCAGTACCTACGCACTCTTTTATCTGTACATAATTCCCTGTAATGTGTCCTGTGTGTCTAAATAATTTACAACCTTCCTAGTCACATCATGATACAACAAAACCATTCCACATTTTCTTTAGTCACCTCATTTTATATAACCATCCTTCAAAACAACACGTTTCTTTTTCGCCCCACATTCCTTCACACTGTTATTACATTCGCGCAGTTCCGGATCTAGGGGAGGGCAAACGGGGCACGTGGTTCGGGTGACAATTTCCTGGGGGCAAAACCATAAACGTAATTGCATGCTTGCAAACAAATATCTGAAATGTCAGAAAGAGGCGCAAAAAATTAAAGCTCTCTTCGCTCGGTGTTGTATTATTCTTAAACCCAAATGCGTATAGCGTCAAAAGCAGCAATCAGGTCCTCTGACCCTGCCTAGTTCATAAGTAAATTACAACAAAAGTCAATTTATCAGATCAAGTAACAAAAAAAATGAGGTTTTTACAATTAATTTTACTGAAGAGGGCCTCTATCAAGTTTTGCCCTGTTTCGAAAAATTCGTAGATCCGGAGCTGCATTCACATGTATATAATGTGCCTACAGTATATATTTACAAGGTCAAACGTGTATAAAGATATCGCAAACGGGGTGCAGGTACCAGGATATCAAAAGATTCAAGGAGGTGGAAAGAAAACATGGAGCGCGTGTCAGAACTACACGCGACTTTCTGAACAGGAAACGCGTTAACATTTAAATTATATTTATATTATTATCTTAATATTATATTTTGGCGGCACGATTTGCTAGGTGGTCGAGTGATCGACTGCTGTGTTACATGTAACGACTTCGATTCCCGATTTTTTTTTTGGCGTGGTTAAATCATCAAATTAGTCCTCCTACCCAGGGCGGGAGGGTCCGTCAGACTTGTACTGACTAAAATCCACGGTGTCCTTCATTAGCCCTTTACGTTCCAGGGTCACGGTAATGGAATAAGTCCCGCGACCCCGGCAGGCTTTGGCCCTCTAGAGGGGGGCCCCGTCATCTTACTGACACTCTTTGAGGCTTGGTCCACGGTCGGGCGGCGAGTTTCCCATTACCCGCCGCCTGCATGCCCGACTTTTTTTTTTTTTTTTGCGTGGTAACATCATCAAATGAGTCCTCCCACCCCGGGCAGGGCGGGAGGGACTGTCAGACTTGTACTGACTAAAATCCACGGTGTCCTTCAATAGCCCTTTATGTTCCGGGGTCACGGTAATGGTATAAGTCCCGCGACCCCGGCAGGCTTTGGCCCTCTAGAGAGGGGGCCCCGTCATTATGCTGACGCACTTTGAGGCGCGCGTGGAACACAACGCGCCGTCGACCCGGGCATGGTCCATGGTCGGGCAGCGAGTTGCCCTTTACTCGCCGCCCGCATGCCCGCGCCTACGGTGGCCGGAGATCGTCTTGCGACGTCCGTCGCCGTGGGTGTCCACCACTGCGGGTGGGGCGGAGGGAGGACGTTGTCCTCTCCCTCACGCGGCCCGCCTCCTCCTTCACGAGCATTACTGCTTCGCAGAAGGAGGCGACCGCTTCCCACTCCGTCTCGCCCCGCAGCATGGCCGCAACCAATGCCGGGCGCGAGAGGTCTCCGCCTATCGCCGCCGTGAGGACACGTCGGTGCTCTGCCCAAGCTGGGCAGTCTTGCACCGTATGCTCTACTGTGTCCTCCGGGCGATCTTCGCAGTGGTGACACCCAGGCGTTTCCTCCTTTCTCCTTAGACACAGGTACCTCCCGAAACTTCCGTGTCCGGTGAGGACCTGCGTCATGCGGTAGGTCAGGACGCCGTGACTCCTATCCAGCCACTCCTCAAAGAGGGGTCGGGAAAATAAATGTATGATGTACTCGTACAAGTAGCTGATCAGTTTTTAACGAACTCCGCTCAATCATCGCTTTATGTACTTACCTTGTTCTTTATCATGTCTACCGATTTTTCCAAAACATCATCTTTTTTATTGGTTATTGAAAAAAGACGCCAGTACTTCAACGTGAATGAAATATGTTTCCATTCAAAGGTGTCCTGACTTATAAAAATCCTATTTAGAGGTCTTCGCTAAAATTTTTCGGTAGGTATTTCTACTCGTGTTATATTGAGAGGCTAAGAACAGACCCCAAGGGTGTAATAGGACCCCAATAAGGTAAGTTTAAGGTCGTTGAACGCTACCTTATCGACTATCGTAGGTAGACACTGAATACTTACACGATTTTGGAGTACCGTACACACTGCTAAAGGAAAATATAGTTGTTGCCAACGGCTTCATCCGCTTCAACTAGAAAATTATCTCAGGGGAACATCCAATCGGGATACAAAACTAATCTGTATGTAAATCCAGTTTATGAACTATCTGTGTACCAAGTATCCAAATCCGTTCAGTAGTTTTTACGTGAAAGAGAAAAATACATGTGGCACTCGAAGACTGCCGCGGTGAAGCAATTGCATATCATTATGTTTTTAAAGAAAAAAATCGCTTACCGTGTATATTTAACGAGAATATAATTTATTTTTGTGGTGCACTACTGCAACTGTAATAAAGAACTTCTTTGTTGTAGGAGAATTTTATAAGTAGGTTTCATTGTGAAAACTCCTTTTGTAGCTGGCGGTTTAGAATCAGTAAGAAAAAGTTTTTTTTTTATGACGGATATTTTTATGATTGCCGAAGTCTCCCGAACTGAAACGACGTTAGACGATGCGTGGTGTCAGGTATTTTCCTTAGGTTTTTTCGTTAGGTTTTTGGGAATTTCTTGATTCTTAAATAGCTTAAAAATATCCTTACATCCATCCTTACAAACATTCACAGTATTATAATAGGATTTTTCCTTATCGCTAAGCCGACAAACCACTGTACGTCATCGTCTGTCATGGACGTTTTTCTCGGGAATTGTGTGACGTACGAATTTTAAATTTAGAATGACGGTTGGTCGTATCTTGTTTTGACAGGAGGATTGTGGAAAAGTTTTATTTTTATTTTTTATAACTGTTTTCAGTAGAATGAGACAACCTTAGGTAGTTGTCCCACTGTTGGTAAGGAAGCGACTATTAACTATCTGCTATTTCTCGCTCAAGAAACATACAATAAACAAAAGAGATGCATTTAATAACAGTAATCGCTGACTGTTCACACTACCGGCGGAAACTTGCTACTCGCTCGCCGATGCTCGCTTGGTAGACAGATTGGCACTCGTGCAGAATTGCGCCAGTCTGGCCGCCCGCCCCGAGCGAGTGGTGCGAGTAATCACCCGCCATATTCTGATACTCGCTGATAGCCCAACAACAAAACTATCGAAATAAACACTTGCTGCTCGCCAACTCTAGACTACAGGCCCATGTCCAAAATGGATGGGTCATATGAACCACCAAGTGACGTATATTATGATGACATAAGAGCATACAATAATAAGATTCAGCACTATGCCGTCACTTGTAAGCTGTCCAACATGACCAAATCATTATATTTTTGTACGGCATTTTTACCATCGATAGATCCATGAAAAATAAGAAGAAACCGTGCAGTGCCGTAAAAAAATGGTGCGCCACAAAGTCGGTAATTTTTTTGATTTTCTGACAACTTTCAGGGTAAATTTGGTCATTTCATTCTGTACGGCATCAGTTTTATACTGTTTCAATACAGCTTCTTATCCATTATTCCGCAACGCCGTACTTGAAAAATCATGCGACAAGGGAAAAAATCGAGGGTTGCAACCGCGATCACGCAAGAAGAGGGAATTGGACAGCTTACAAGTGACGGCATAGAGCTAGTAGTTATTTTATGCTCTTATATCCAATATATAAAAAATCAATGCCACTTTTCGTTGTAATGTTATAACTCAAGAACGGGCTCACCTATCAAAACCAAATGTTTAGGCTCCGTTCGAACTATTTAGTAGATGCTTTATGTGTAGTTTGCACAAAATCGGACGAGCGGTTCTTAATATGTAATACCCGTGCGAAGCTGGGACGGGCCACTAGTCTATATATATAAAAATCAATGCCACTTTTCGTTGTGACTTTATAACTCAAGAACGGGCTCACCTATCCAAACCAAATGTTAAGGCTTTGTTTGGACTATTTAGCAGATTATTTATGTGAAGTTTGTACAAAATCGGTCGAGCGGTTCTTCATTTATCACATTTTTTTTGTAACAAGTAGCGAAGCACGGGGCGGGCCGCTAGTCGTCCTATATACGTCACCTGGTGGTTCATATGACCCATCAATTTTGGACATGGGCCTGTAGTCTACTCGTTTTCAGTTGCTCGCTCTGCTCGTTAAAATATGAAACTCGATCAAATGCTAGAGTTAGAGATAAAAATATTTCTAACCAACATGGTAACTTCACAGAGCAAAATATTTATTTCTTCAAAAACCACAAAATCTATTCAGACCCTAAACCCCAAACAAACTCAGCAACACAGGTGTCATTTATAAAGCGCACAGCTGAATAAATAGACTCATTACAACAATGAAATATGCAGCGCTCACAAACGGAGAGAAAAAGCGCTATTTCGCTTTAAAACACATAAATCCCGAACGTGCTTCATGCATCGGTTGTGTTGAGGTCAATGAACGTTGGAGGCTGTATTTTGATGTAGTTTATAATCAATTTAGTGGTTGTGGTTTGTGCACTTAAATGGTGGTAAATGGGAGAATAGAAAGCCTCATATAATGGGGATCTACCACGAATTTTAGCACGAAGTTTCTACTGATGAAGTGATCATAAAATATGGCAACTATCTTTGGTCTATTTTTTGTTAACTGCATCTTTATGCTTCGTTAAAAAGGTTTGTTGTCTATGAAATAGAAAATTAAATGAAGTATGTATTGGTTTGGGTCTCGTGGGTAACAAAATCGACTCGCATTCATGAAAATCAGTCGATTTGGTGAGGAGTTTAACTGTCATGATTCCGAGCGATCTTTGATAGACTAGGTCGTATAAGTCGTAGGTCCATGTAAAATACAGGCTTTTAACTGCCTCATTTATCTAGTGTATTGTGTATCTAGGACCCGGGTTCTATTCCCAGATCAGGCAGTGTTATTGGGTTTTCTATTAGGAATGTCTCTGTCGCAGGCACGGTATCCACCACCTATTACATGGAATTTAAACATAACTGGCGAAATGTCCCGTACTATTAGGTACCTACACCTCATTAGGAGGTACTTTACAGGTGGGTCGCGGGCACTGTCTTAAAATACCGTGGCACTGGAACGCAAACGTCATGTAAAGGTACAGGCTGGTTTTTAGTCCGTAAGAATCCGACAACCCTGGGCGGGAGGACTCATTTGATAGTTTTTACACCCCAAAAAAAAGGGGCATTACAGTCTTGATGTTATGTCAATTGATTGAAAACCGACTCTAAGATAGTACGCATAACGCTGGTACTTCAACGACTGATATAGGTACAATGTATGGAATCGATCACCCGGACCATGGTAAAGATGGTGAGATTAAACACACAAACAAATTCAAAAGCGCTGACGATTAATCCCGAATACAGTCGGACTTGTCCGACCCACATAAAATGATACGACCGGTCTGTTTACATACGGACTGAATGCATAAATAATTTATTTTGTAACTAGTGATACGGTTTAAGCCCTTATACGCATAGCCGCTTGCATGAAACGAGTTTTTTTTTCAGTTCAGCTAAACTAAATAGTTTCTGAGCATAATTTAAGGGTTTTCAACTCACATTTTTGTCTTTTAATTATTTAAACCACAATCACATCACACATCATCAGCCTATAATGTTCCCACTGCTGGGACACAGGCCTCCACTCTGTGAGAGGGAGTGGGCCGTAATCCACCACGCGGGCCCAATGCGGGTTGATAGATGTCACATGTCTTCGAATTTTTGGTTCTAGGACATGCCGGTTTCCTCACGATGTTTTCCTTCACCGTTTTGAGAGCAGTGGTGATGAAATAAATTACACAAAGTAATGCGCCTGGCGGGGTTCGAACCCACGACCTACAACTCGTAAGTCGGGACCGATACCACTGGGCCACCACAGCTCTTCCAAACCACAATCAATGCAATATAAATAAAGTCTACCCTCAGAGAGGGTAAAATGACTGGTAAATTAAGTTATAAATAATGATAATTAAATCTGGCTAGACATGAAAACGATCGACGGAGTAAGGTTTTGACTGAATGGTGGCCAAGGTTCGGCCAAAGAAACCAGGGCCGTCCAAACAAAAGCCTGTTGGGTTGACGATATCGTCAATATCGCGGGGAAATCTGTCCCCCACGTGATATGAGGGACACATAGAACTGATAAATATGGAAAAAAAGGGGGAGACCCTGCAGTGACCCCGCAAATAATTATGATGAAAGGCGATCAAGTAAAATTATAATGAGTGACAAAAACTTATTCAAAGTGATTTCCAATTTTAATCAAAGTAAGATAAAGTCGTATCTTTTATAAACAAGTATAAATACATTGTTTACTGAAAAATACAGATCTCGGTTTCCTAGAAACCGTGAGCAGCAAAGATTCCTTTACATTATTGGATACTCCATAAACTGAATAAGAAAGGATATACCTAAACAAGTATTTTCTTCGTAAAACAAGTATTGGTATTTTTATAAGAAGACATGCAAAGAACCTTAAAAAAAATCAAACTAATATTATAATTGCAAAAGTTGGGATGTTTCCATGTTATGTGTTCAAGGTTATTAAAACACATTAGAAATTAAAATTAGCAGACCTATATTACTGCAGAAAAAATATTCGAATCCTATACTTACTAATACATTCGTTCTAACTAATACATTCGTTCGTATAAGGAAAGTACCTGTTACTAGCAATTTTTAGCGCACAACAAAAGAGTGGAACTCACTAATTGGGTCTGTCTCCCCGAACACATACAACCAAACACATACACTCTTCAAAGTTGGAATGAGCAGCTTCTTCTAGGTCATCATCATCATTTCAGCCGTAAGACGTCCACTGCTAAACATAGGCCTCCCCTTCAGACTTCCAATAGGATCGGTTGTAAGTGGTCTGCATCCAACGTGATCCTGTGGCTTTCATAAGATCCTCTGCCCACCTAGTGGGTGGACGTCCTACGCTGCGCTTGCCGGTGCGTGGTCTCCATTCGAGAACCTTAAGGCCCCATCGGCCATCAGTTCTGCGTGCTATGGCCTGCCCACTGCCATTTCAACTTGCTAATTCGTTGGGCTATGTCGGTAACTTTGGTTCGTCTACGAATCTCCTCATTTCTGAGTCGATCCCGCAGAGAGACTCCGAGCATAGCCCTCTCCATAGCTCGTTAGACTATACTGAACTAATGAGGCCTATAGTAAAGGACCACGTTTCGGCGCCATATGTCATCACTGGTAACACACATTGGTCGAAAACTTTCGACTTGATGCACTGAGGTATTTTGGACGAGAAAACGTTACGCAATTTCCCGAACGCTGCCCAGCCGAGTTGGATTCGGGTAAGCTAGCTTCTTCTACCCAGAAGAAGCTAGCTTACCCGAATCCAAATTATATTAAAAGAATAAGCTCACTTTGTTATAGTATTAGTCTCTGTCACCTTTGACCTAGACTGGACTCAAAAGCACAACGCGTCTCGTCATAAATAAAAAAGAAAAAAACACACAAATAAGGCAGTTTCTCTAAATAAGTTGTAAAGAATTATATTCCTCGTCAAAAGTTCAGAATACCGGCTGGTATTAGTAATGTAATACTTTGAAAGAAAAGCCAAAACAAATTCCAAGGTCAAAGTATTTCAACAAGTTCTGGGTACTTAAAATACAGCAATAATTATAATAACCATATTTTTTTTCAGTGGTTTCGAACTCTTGAAGTTTGAAAATTGTGCCATGAGAATTTTCTACTGAAAACAAAAAGTATCGTATCTCATACAAATTCCGGGGTCGCGGGACTAACGAGCTACCGTGACCCCGGAACGTAAAGGGCTATTGAAGGACCCCGTGGATTTTAGTCAGTTAGTCTGACAATCCCTCCTGCCCTGCCTTGGTGGGAGAACTCATTTGATGATTTTACAAAAAAAAAACTCCTTAGTTCAGTTATTAAGGCGTAAAAAGTAACAGACAATCAGACAGCAACGTTCAAAGTATAAATTTCGATTTCTAAATAAAATACATTATAAATATCGTAAATGAGAAAGTGAATTTGCTTGTTGCGCTTTACGCCTAAGCTACTTAACCGATTTAACGAATCCGGTACAGAAATTGATGGGATCCTGGACATTGCCTAAGGCTATAGAAATGGGGGAATGAATAAACCCACATACATATACATAGTACCTACATTACATAGGTACATACCAGTACATAGGTACCTTTATGTATTACGGGTCAAAGGAAATTAAAATGTATGGGAAAACTCTACCGAAAAAAAACGAATTTCCATTGAGCTTTAATTACTTCCTTACAAAGACCTTGAACAGATGTGTTAATTAAAAAGCCCCTGTTTTCCGATTTGGCTCAAAACAATTTCATAAAAACCATGATTGCCTTTTTGTATAATATAGATAGGACATTTTAATACAACACAATTCTGTACATACGTGGAATTAATAAATAACACCCTCGATAACATCTCGGTTGGGTATTTCGCCTAGAATATCATTGCATTGTTTCCCCTATTTGAAAAAAAACATGTAGGCACTATTAAAATCTTTAAAGATCCTTGTTGGCAATTTTAAGAGTCGTATATTCGTTAATTTGGGTTTATGAAACAAAATAAAAAAATCATGTTACATATTTTTTTGATTTTTTAATAACCAGGGGTTGCGCCTGTGTGGTAGATAAAAATTATGCCACGAAATACCGGGATAAATAATAGCCTAGGTTTTATTCAAAACTATAAATTTATATATTATCAGCCTATTGCCGTCCACCGCTGAACGTAAGCCTTTCCCAAAGAGCGCCAACCCTCCCGGTCCTGGGCAGCCCGCATCCATCCACTGCCAGCCACCTTCCTTAAATCATAGACCCATCTTGCAGCAGGGCGTCCTACACCGCGTTTGCCCATTCGCGGTCTCCACTCTAGCACATGTTTGTTCCATCCTGCCGTCTGTCCGTCTACAGACGTGGCCGGCCCACTTCTACTTCAGCATGCTGATTCTACGCGCAATGTCGGTTACTTTGGTTCTCTGGCGAATGACTTCGTTACGAATTCTATTCACAAAAGAAACCCCGAGCATTGCTCTCTCCATCGCGCGCTAAGCAACCTTAAATTTGTGAACCAGGTCGATGGTAAGTGTCCACGTTTCGGCTCCTATAAATCTATAGTACCCTGTAAACGATCAAAAATTAATGTTCGACAAACTTCACGTTTTCATGATTGAAAGAATACGAAAGATTTTTGTTTAGCGTACACATTATTTTTTTGTCAAAACACAACGTCATAATTATGTCGTCATAATAACCTCGCAAATGATCAAATTTTTTGTCATATTTTACGGATTGACAAATAATTTGATAGCATGCAGCTTTGTTTGACGTGTTTCCCTCGTTTCTGTAACGAAAACATATTTCTAGCTACAGTTTAATCTCCGAAATCAATTAAACAGTTCAAATTTGAAATTATTATTTCAATTGAATAATAAAACTTTTGGAAGTAGTTTGGAAGTACCTACCCAAATGAGAACTGTCAAAATAGTTTGATGTGAACTAAATATTTATTCCACGGTACCTGAGAATTACGCTTATTACCAAGAAACGCCTTTGAACTGCTCAAACTGGTGAGACAGTTTCAAAGTTAGTAAGTTTGTGATATTTTCCACGAAGAAGCAATGACAGCGTCAAAAGTTTTGAAAGCAAAATCACTTGCAAGCTTTGTCCTAATCAGCTTTTTTATAAGCCTTTTCTTAAAAATACATATTTTTATTGATTCTTATTGAAAATAGGTCCACTAGGTAAACCGACGACATCGTGAGGGTCGCGGGCAACCGATGGATGCAAGTGGCGAACTGTCGTTCGGCGTGGTGGTCTAAGGGGGAGGCCTATGTTCAGCAGTGGACGTCTTCCGGCTGATGATGATGATGATGATTGAGAATAAGAAACTTATAAGGCACTAGTTAAGCATTTACACGGGTCAGTTTAGCCGTACGGCCTGCCATTTCTTTTACGGGGTAAAATTTACAAATGAGTCCTCCCACCCAGGGCGGGACGAGATGGGAATGTCAGACTTGTACTGACTAAAATCCACGGTGTCCTTCAATAGCCCTTCACGCTCCGGGGCCACAGTTACCTGATAAGACAATCCCGCGACCCCGCCATGGGGCGAAAATCAACCATCAATGAAAAGTCGACTAGTTTTTACCACTCATTGTTGCAAGCGATGCGATTGGTGCTGTGGCGACAATTTGCACAGCTAAGTGCACAGCTAACAACAGTTTTCTTTTTCACAATGAGACAACGCGGCTGCTTTGCCCACACATACTGTGATTCCACGATACTTTGCGTTCTAACCCCAAAAACGGCTTAAAAAAATCAATATTGTACCTTATTCATGCTCAAAGTAGCCCACAATTACTCAACGATATAAAATTAAACGCGAGATTCCATGGTTCCGCTTCGGAAGAAGGCTCACATGTTTGTATGGCAGACTTCCAAATGCTTACAACGATTAGATATAAGTAGGAGAAGACTTGTACCAAGGTCACATTGATGGCTTGCTTGTTATTGTTATTTTTTTGCAGTAGTCTTGCGTTTTGACCTAACTTACTTGATAGTAAGCGGTGATGTAGGCGACGACGGTGAAACACGCTTACCTAGAAGTAACTTATTCACTGTTGACTTTTTTTTTACGTGGTAAAGTCATCGAATGAGTCCTTTCACCCCGGGCAGGGCGGGAAGGACTGTCAGACTTGTACTGACTAAAATCCACGGTGTCCTTCAATACCATGTGTTCCGGGGTCACGGTAATGAGATAAGTCCCGCGACCCCGGCAGGCTTTGGCCCTCTAGAAGGGGGGCCCCGTCATTGTGCTGACGCTCTTTGAGGCGCGCGTGGAACAAAACGCGCCGGCGACCCGGGCATGGTCCATGGTCACTGTTGACTTAAGGGGAATGCTCCAACCAGCCCGCTAAATTCAAAATTTCTTGCGTTTTTTGCAATTTGCAGGCCAGTACTAGGTTGTATGTTGATTAAAATATTATTCGCGGCTATAAGACGTATGTAGTTACTGAATTATTATCATCAAAATCACCAAAACAACCCTCCAAGTTCATAAAGGCGTAGGAACAAAAAATAGCATAAAAAGTCATTCCTACAGCTTTATGAACTTAGAGCGTTGTATTGATGATTTTGTTGATATAATCAACAAATTCATCATTCTGTAACTACATGACGTCTTACAGCCGCGAATAATATTTTAATCAACATACAACCTAGCACTGGCTTGCAAATTGCAAAAAACGTAAGAAAATTTGAATTTCGCGGGCTACCCTGGAGCATTCACCTGAAGTACTCTAAGGCTGTAGCTATCAGGAAACATAGACACCGGCATGGAATATAAGTAATGTATGAATGGGCTTGTGTTTAAACACCGACCAAAAAAATACCTATTTTACTACCAAAAAAATTCTAAACTGTTACCAAAATGGATAAATGGTCACCAAATTGTGTATCATAAAGTATTGTAGAAAATAACCTTCCGTAATAATTAAAAATAAATCGACCTAAGAAGGGTCGATGTAGCCCCGCTTGGCGGGGCTTCTATTTCTATTTGCAGGGTTTAAAGGAACACCAAACTTCGGGGTGTCCCTGAAATCTTGCTAAAGGAAGTTTTAGATTTGGTGACCATTTATCCATTTTGGTATACGAAAAGAATTATTGATGAGCATTTAAATTGTAGCCCTAGGAATGTAATATAAGAATATAAGTATATTGGTACAATAACAAAGACCATGGCAACTGGTCATTGGCACTCAATGTTTTGAAATAACTGACATTAATCATTGTCGCTCTGTGGTTGAATTTCAAACATATTTCTTTGATTATTTTTTTTTTTACTCTTTCTTTCACCTCTCCATAAAACTTTATAAATTTCTCCATAAAATTTAACCGTACGCTTTACGCCCCTACCCACGTACTTTTCGAAGGGGAAAAAAGGGTTCCTATAAAGTTATTGCTTCAAGTTACGTGCCTTAATTAACGTGTTTCATGAGTTTTTGATGTCATTACAGGACGAAAGAGGCCTGAAAGTCATTTCATCAGTATTATAACTGTGTTGTAGCAACCAGAGAATCAACCAACCATCTGACAGCACGGTTAGCGCAGTGGCAAAATGATTGACTGCTGAGTTGCCTGTTGCAGGTTCCAATCCCGCGGGAAAAAACTATTTTTTGTAATCTACGAGTACTTGTTGTGGGTTTCGGTGTAAGCGTAAATTAAATGTTGTTCATTGTTTGTAAAACGCACCCACGATACGACAAATTCCTAGGGTGGGGCAAAGATTTTAATAAATAGAAGAATTGCTTTCCAATCAAACCTAAATGAAATTAATAATTATGTTATAATAACTCACCGTGATCATCTTTGAAGCGTCGGCATAAGGAAAACATTGTGCTCTGCGATCGTTGACCTGCAATCAAAACATTTGCTTTAACAAAACTTAGATTTTTTGTTATTTTCCAATGCATGCTGCTAAGTAATATTTCGGCAAAAGGTTTTTTAAATGTAGGAGTTTTTCAATTCGAAGTTTAAATTTTTATTATGCGACCACGCATAGCTTTTTAAAGAGTAGTAAGATTTAAAAAAAAACCGGCCAAGTTCGAGTTGGACTCGCGTGAAGAGGGTTCCGTACGATTTATTTTTTGCCTACCTATAATTTTAACCGCAAATATTTGATGAATTGAAATTTACGAATAATTGAAGATTGGTACGCACAATATTGAGCGATTTACCATGTTATTTTAATGTCATGGACTTCTTATAGGTTTTCCTATAATATATAAGTAGAAAACTAATTTCTGTATTTTTTTCAAAATTTTAGGCTCAGTTGTTTCGGATAAGGGGGGGGGGGGGAATGGTCAATTTTCGTCTATTTTCTTGAATATCTTGGAAACTATTTATTTTAAAATTACAATAAAATACATTTAAGATCTTCTCAACAAGACCTTTCATTTCATATGTCACACGATGCAGTTTTCAATTATTTTTTTTAAATTTTCCCCTTTTCCCCCAAAAATTACCTCCCATATACAGATTTCATCTATTCACTTCACACCTCTGTGCTTGTGTCACAAGAATTGATATGTGTGCGACAGACAGACGGACACACGAGTGATCCTATAAGAGTTTCGTTTTTGTATTCGGACGTACGGAACCCTAAAAATGTAAACAGTAAACCTTAGAATTGATCTCGTTTAAATTTGAAAAATGAAATCCTCCCTTAATGGTAGAATAAAAGCTTTTTACCCAAAAAATACCAAAACAAAAAGACGAAAACTCGAAATGAAAAGTTGAGGCGACACCAAACAATTAAATTATACTTATTTTGTTTTTGGTATTTTCTTCATTCTTTATCATGCAAGTGCTACAAACCGTGCATGGCGTCACACTAATTGTCGCTATCACAATTTCATTCTTATTGTGGTAGTAGTTGAGAAAACTGTAGGTGATAATGGTACTACTAGTACTTATACAAATATGATAAATTAGGCCACAAATACCGTAACTAAAAATAGCTAACCACAAAAGTTATAACAATAATTAATCATTAATAAGTTGCCGCCGTCATCTGCCGCCAGTAGGCACAAACTGCCCCTTTTGGGTCATTATAACCCTGACCCTAATATTAGAAACACTCTTGGTGCTCTAAATACTCTTGGCCATGTGTTATCGACACTTAGTTAACTGCGTGGGGAGGAATGATTGACAACCTTTTTTCCTTGTTTTTGTTAACTAACATTTTAGGGTTGCTACATATGTGTTCGGGTCGGCATTACTCAAAACAGTTGGGCGGCAAAATCGAGTATTATACATATTATATATATATGATGTAGGTCATAAAGTTGAAAATCGATTAAAGATTACAGTGCGTTTTCGTGAGTTCGTGTCGTAGTCTTTCATGAATTTACAACTTTATTCTTTAGAGCATAATGTTTAAAATGGGGGTGAGAACTCCCGAATTGAAAACCGAATCGCCCAACCGAGCTAGTGTGAAGAAAACCTTTATTTGTGCTATTAACTCAACCAATCTGTATCTGAAATGGAAGAGGTACAGTTTTATTGATTGATGTGAACTGAAAGTAAATGAGAGCCATAATTCATAATTAAGTAGGTATTGGTTTTTTTCATTTAATTTTTTTTTGTGTAACTTTGTCACCAATTCTCTCAAAATTCAATCAAATCAGCAACCTGTTGTGGGCTCAATGAATTATACCACACTTTCAAATTAATATTCCACAACTATCACACAACGACATCTAGTCCCAAGCTAAGCAGATCTTGTGTTATGGGTACTAGACTACTACTACTACTAGAATTATTTTACAATTTTTATCAAAAAACAAAAATAGCCTTCATACAACGGTGGGGTTCCGTAAATTGTCATACACAAACACCCAGACCCAGCACGGCCACTGCCCCAACTTGTGCCGTCAAAAATAATAATTTATACAAACTTCAAATATTTTCTGTGGAAAGAAAAATTTGAAAGCGGATTTGAAAAATTGTATAAATTTTTCAAAACCGTACATAGAAGAGGCATCTTGTCTTAAATAAATTCTATTACTTAAATAAAAAAATAGTTCAACTTTTTAACCCAGCAAAAGTGATTTGTTTCCCTAATCCCACCACGTAATTTACTGGGGAGTGGTATTCCCTCGCGGGCAATATTTTGGTTTTGCTTCATAAATATTAGAGGCCAGAGCAACGGCCCAGTCGTCTCCCTGCCACAGAGGTCACACTACTAGCAGACGGACCATATTTATTGCTTAACTAGATTAATTCAGTCAGTGGTTCAAACTTGAGACACATTACTATCTTAATTTCTTACTACCTTACTTTTTAAAACTTTCACAAAATAAGTGCCGGTTTCAGAATCGAGTATGATTCAGAAATTACGAGTATCAAAGTTTAGATAAGTTATATTTTTTTTAATTTCGTCCACTTATTACACTGAAGTAATTACCAACGCCAATGAATAATTTGTAGTTTGGCTAAATCTCCATTCACATTCTTAAATCAAGATTTGAGTAATACTTCTACGATAATTTTTACTTCTTACCAATATTATAAAACTAGTTGTTACCACGACTGGAAAATTATATCACGGGAACGGGTCAAAAAGCATCCTAATTTATTAGAATGGAAACAGATAATAAATTAAGAGTTTAAACAAGAATATAATAGCAATAAGAACTAAAGAGTAATATGTACAAAAAATAAAAAGAAAAGAAAACATTCAAAGGGCGTCAAAGAATTCGTCCACATCACTGTCAACGGGAACAGTGCCAAGAACGCTGGCAGAATTGTCACGTTGTATGGCAATGCTGATTCGTTGGCCTAGAAATAGGCCAGCCCTCTGGTCACCTGAAGAGTCGACTAATCGCCTGGCGATATCATTAAAAACTTTGTGAGCGCTCGGACCCCATGGCCCTAGAGTTTCAACCACAAAAGCATCCTACCTGTGTACCAGATTTCATCCAAATCCGTTCAGTATTTTTTGAGTGAAAGAGTAACAAAATTCCATCCACATATCTTCAAAAACTTTCGCATCTTATCTTATATTCCTAATTATTTTAAATGTAAAAGTTTACCTTAGTAACATTTTTTTTAACCTTTTAAAAATAAGACGTCATGAAAAGACGCGAGAGTAAAACCCAATTTAAAAAGTAATAATAACTTCATTTTACTAGTCAATACCAAAAATAAAAATCAGTGTTAGAAAAACATTACCGTAGTATCGACAAAACTTAACTCTTACAAACATCTGTTGGAGAACCGATTTAAAAATAATACAATGTACAAATGCTACGTCCAAATCGTGTCCTAAAGTAATAATTGCGCCCTTACCGAACCCACTAGACATAACGTACAATACAAAAAGCTTCGTACCCTTAAAATTCTATTATTTTCGTAAGCAAAAAATTTCGCAAAATCGCGCAAGTAAATAAATTATTTGTACTTTTTGTTATTTTCGCCCAGTAACAAAACAAAAGGGTGAATGTTGGCGTAATGAAGGGGATTGTCGTGTAATACCGTCCCCCATTCTCCCCATATTACAGCGTCCATATATTTTTATCTTTCCCTATTGTTTCAACTCGATTGAGCTACGAGCTACGGTCGCTACGCCGTAGCGCTGGCGTAGCACTGTCGTAGCCGCGCGTAGCAATTGATGTTCATGAGCGAATATTTTTGTAAGCGCGGCAAATAAATGTAGTCACTAGACTCACAATTTGGGGACATAATTATAATCTGTCAATAGGGTATTTCACTGCATAAAAAAATATGATTAGTCTGTTAGTAGTTAGAATATTGTAAAATAATGGACAAGTGTTTTTTGTTACTTTTTTAAATCAATTAATAGAGCAGTGGTGGCCCAGTGGTCTCGGCCCCGACTTACGAGTTGTAGGTTGTGGGTTCGAACCCAGCCTGGCGCATTACTTTGTTTAATTTATTTCATCACCATTGCTCTCAAAACGGTGAAGTAAAACATTGTGAGGAAACCGGCATGTCCTAGAACTATCAAATTCAAAGACATGTGAAATCTACCAACCCTCACTGGGCCCGCGTGGTGGATTATGGCCCACTCCCTCTCACAGAGAGGAAGCCTGTGTCCCAACAGTGGGAATATTGAAGGCTGATGATGATTATGAATACTGACAAAGATACCACTTACAAATTAGGGAGTGGGGCTTGTGACGTCATAACGCTTGTAAAAATTTTATTTTTATTTTTAATAGCGTTGTATTTTTGTCAATTGTGGTTTATGTAACACAAGAAAACATACGGGTCTAATATTATAATCTGTATTTCGGAGCGCAGCCTTGCGAGTCATTTGCCGCGCGAAACAGCTCGGTTAGCGTCGACGTATCTCGGCCGAGGAAAGTGAGCGCGCTGCCGCGGGCGATCGACCGAGCGCCCGAGCCATTCAGTGTCGGCTTTTATTTTGCTCACGTATATTTTTTCGTGTCTCGCGTCTAAACAGAGCAAGCAACTTCGCGAGAAATTTGCCGCGCGAAGCAAATGCCTCGCGAAGCTGCTCGTTCTGTGTGGACGCACCTAATTAAACCTAAAAACACACTGAAAAAGTTTGTGGAGTATATTAAACTTGACTCGTACTTCACTGTGCAGGTAGTCTCCTTAATTCACATCGCGCTGCGATCTATTTGATAGTCCATCACCGGTTATACTCTTTTCGCAATTTCAGTAAATGCTGTATGTAACAGCATTTACAAAAAGTTACATACTTTTTTATATATGCTATATAACAGCTCACAGTGTTGTAATATATAATGTCCCTAATATATAGGGTGTTAAAAATCAACTGCAGGAATTTCGTGTGCGTACCTACTCGGTATCAAAAACCAAGTACATTCCAAAAAAACATATTTTTTTCAAGCATTTTTCTTTTGTCCTATTAATATGGCCAGTAAAATAAGTTATTTGTAAGTATTTCGATAAATTACCAGTCCAAAGTCTGCAAAATGTGATAGGAAAGTTGGAATCAGCTGTGAACGCTACATACGGGTGAACGACCTCAAAGAGCAATCAAATTCATTAAGATGGTCAAAAAAAATGATTGAAAAAAAAATGCTCGAAAAAAAATTTTTTTTGGAATATACTTGGTTTTTGATACCGAGTACGCACACGAAATTCCTGCAGTTGATTTTTTAACACCTTATATTACACACTGTGAGCTGCGCGCCTGCTTTGCTTGGCTCTGACACGCTTCCGCGTGTCTAGATGAAATCCCTTGATCTGAGAAAACTCCTTCAATAATGGCGTGATTTCAATGAATTTGTTATCAATTTAAAGTTAATAGTTAATCCTTTAAAATGTGTCTATTTTTATTATTCTTAACCAGTTATTAAATACTCAAGATCGATCGTGCTTAATCTGAGTATGTGATTGCATACATTTGTTCGCTAGTAAAATATCTAATATAATTTAGTGAATGAAATACCAAGTAAATACTCCAAATTTCGCGAGGGTATTATTTGTACGTGAGAAACACTTAGTAAATGTACGATCCAATAAATTTCTATTAAGCAAAACCAAAACAAGAAACTAACATTCCATTTATCCGTATTTACACGAAAATCCCTTTTAGTTACTCGCCAAATATTTTACGTAACATACATGTATTTAGACAGACGATCAGGGTTGACGCTTTGATCGTATTCGTGCCAAATAAATTTACTTGAATTGTCAACAAAAAATATATGATTATTTTGGTGACGACTTTTTAGATCTTCACTGTGTCTGGGTTACTAGCAAATATAGAAAGAAAAAACGTTTATTGGCACAAGCCACAAGTGCACACTATCACAGAAAAGAAACTAAGAAAAAGAACTTAAAACTATTTTGTTTGATTAAAAGTAAAATTACATCAACACCAAAAATAAGGGCCCGAAATCTAAACTTCGACGTTACTATAACCCATACTACCTTTTTTTAACGTAGTAAAATCATCAAATGAGTCCTCCTACCCAGGGCAGGGTAGGAGGGACTGTCAGACTTGTACTGACTAAATCCACGGTGTCCTTCAATAGCCCGGGGTTCCGGGGTCACGGTAGCTTGTTAGTCCCGTGACCCCGGCAGGCTTTGGCTTCGTCAACCCTATACTACCTTACTATCTCATAACAAGCCAGTACAATATTGTAACAAACATCGGGAACCTCAATCGATCCGCCCACGCCTCAGGTTTACCACCCCTGCTCATGTGGAGACTGAACCAAGTTAATTTACTTAATTACCTTGTAATGAGCGCGCTTCGAGACAATCGTGCTCAATTATGGCTAAACCATATATTACCTCGTGACATCTACCAACGCGTACTGAGCCCGCGTGGTGGGTTACAGCCTCTCATAGAGAGGAGGCCTGTAACCCAGCAGTGGGAACATTATTGACAGGCCTGTTGGTCTAGTGGTTAGTGACCCTGACTGCTATGTCGGAGGTCGTGGGTTCGATTCCCACCCAGGACAAATGTTTGTGTGATGAGCACGATCATTTGTTCTGTATCTGGGTGTAATTTATCTGTATCATTTATGTATTTAGAAATATATAAGTATGTTTATCAGTTGTCTAGTACCCATAACACAAGCTCTGCTTAGCTTGGGACTAGATGGCGTTGTGTGATAGTTGTGGAATATTAATATTATTATTGTATCTTGGTCAATTTTGGTATAAGTAACACAAGAAAAAATACTTGTTACATTTTTTTAGAACCAAGCCAGGCGCATAGCTGGGTTCGAACCCACGAGTTGTAGGTCATCGGGGCCGATACCACTGAGCCACTACTCCTCACTATCTGCTACTTATCGTTCTTGACGGCACGGTTAGCGTAGTGGCTGAGCGATTGGACTGCTGCGCTGCGTGTCGCGGGTTCGATTCCCGCACGGTGCAAATATTTGTATGATCTACAAGTAGTTGTTGGAGGCGTTTGTGTATGTGAGTTTATATGTTTGTAAACGCACCCACGACACAGGAGAAATTCCTAGTGTGGGGCAACGTTTTTTAAAAACTAAACTAAAACTAGTGATGACTTGCGGCACCGAAACATGGTCTTTCACTATCGGCCTCATCTCAAAGCTCAAAGTCGCTCAGCGAGCTATGGAGAGGGCTATGCTCGGTGTTTCTCTACGTGATCGAATCCGAAATGAGGAGATCCGTAGACGAACTAAAGTCACCGATATAGCCCACCGGATTAGCAAGCTGAAGTGGCAATGGGCAGGCCATATTGCTCGCAGAGCAGATGGCCGATGGGGTCGAAAAGTGCTAGAATGGAGACCGGACACCAACGAGATGGACAGACGACCTTATAAAGGTCGCCGGAAGACGCTGGATGCAGGTCGCTTCCAACCGGTATATGTGGAGATCTAAAGGGGACGCCTATGTTCAGCAGTGGACGTCCTAAGGCTGAGATAATGATGACGATGAAACTAAAATTTAACTAAAAACTAAATAAGGGTATGATATTTAAATACACCTGAGCAGAGAAGAGTTAGTCTTCAGGGGATTCAGGAAGGTACTGTGATATTATATTCTTTCTATAAGAAAAAGGCTTTTAACGCAGCGTCGAAATGACTAGTTCACATTCCTATTATTAAAAAAGAATAGAATAATGAAATGTTATGTAGATCTAATAAAAATAAAAACTTATTTTTATTCAGTCACAAACATCAAGTCCTTGTAATATATTTTGGTCAAGTAACCTTTCGTAATATATTTTGGTCTAAAGCACCACGGAGTTTTAGGTCGATTTTTACTTTCTCCCCACAAATCTAGATTTTATTTGGATTGCACTTGTCTCTGAATGACGAACTTCTGGGAATTCAAATGTGCCTGTACTTCTGCCTAGCCTTTTTCCAACTATGTTGGAGTCGGCATGCAGTCGAACGGTATGAGTATTTTTTAAATTAAATTATTAAGCTATTGCATAGCTTTTATCGCGGGCTCTGAGAGCGGCGCGACGCGGCGACCGAATCAAAAAAATTCTAAAAACCTAACGAAAATACCTGACACCACGCATCGTCTAACATCGTTTCAGTTCGGGAGACTTCGGCAATCATAAAGATATCCGCCATAAAAACAATTTACTTTTTCTTACCTCAGAATAATGACTAAAACATTTCTTACTGATTCTAAAACGGCCAGCTACAAAAGAAGTTTTCACAATGAAACCTACTTATAAAATTCTCCTACAACAAAGAAGTTCTTTATTACAGTAGTGCACCACAAACATTTTAAACAAATTATATCGGTACGGTAGGCGATTTTATTCTTTTAAAATAATAAAAAAAATGTTATGCAATAGCTTCACCGGGGCAGTCTCCGAGTGCCTCATGTATTTTTTTTATTAAAAGCTTGCGTTGGACCACTACGTGGTATTTCACATTGATTGAAAACAATTTTTCACCGCCTATAAGACCTCCTCACTCAACACAGTAACTGGGTAATACTATACGCCTTGATAAAACTAGTTGTCAAACTTTTGAGCTTCTGACTAACAGTAACGACTGTCAAAGACCTACAAATGACAGCCGGGACCAACAGCTTTGTGTGCTCTCCGAAACACAGTTGAATCTCGCTATGATAGATAGGCATCTATAGACCACCCCAGGCAAGTACGGCTTAACCTTTTTTTTTTTTTTTTTGATAAATAATAATGCCCTTTACGTTCCGGGGCCACGGTATCCTGGATTAAGAAAAATCCGCGACCCCGGCAGGCATTTGGCCCCATAAGGGGCCCCGTCGGTGACGCGTGAAACACGACGCGTCACCGACCCGGGCTTGGTCCTTGGTCGGACGGCGAGCTTATCCATTACTCACCGTCCGCAAGCCCGCTCCGCCGCTGTGCCCTCTGCTGTTCAGAGGGACACGCGTTGGAGCGTCCACCCGACAGGCTATTTGCATACGGGCAAAGAAACCCCTTAGGCACACAGTGCCTAAGGAGAGTTTTTGCCCGCATCCCAGGGTGCACCGGCCCGAAAAACTGGTCTTCCCCCCGGACGTATCCGAGAGGGAACTCCAGTCCACGGGCGCACGTGGAGGTATCCTATCTTAGCACCCCAAGTACGGCTTAACCTGGAAAATATATGAGTCTGTTATTATTTTACCAAAATCTTCTCCACATATCAAAAGTGACTGTAAATAATTGAACAGAAACAAATGTTAAAACATTAATGGGCTGGATACCCTTTTGCCCAACCCTTAGGGATAATTTGGGCGTAATAATTAAATCTACTGTTAAACTTTCACCCTATTAATGAAATATTAAAATCATAAAATAATTAATCTGTTTCTATGCCGCTTGAAACCATTCGGGTTCTTAAAAATTACTTTTGTATTGAAATAATTATGATTTCAAAGCTTTGTTTTTAAGCTATTGCATAGCTTTCATCGCGGGCTCTGAGCGCGGCGCGGCGCGGCGACCGAATTCCCAAAAACCTAACGAAAAAACCTTAGGAAAATACCTGACAACACGCATCGCCTAACGTCTTTTCAGTTCGGGAGACTTCGGCAATCGTAAAAATATCCGTCATAAAGACAATTTTCTTTTTCTTACTGATTCTAAACGGCCAGCTACGAGAGGAGTTTTCACAATGAAACCAACTTATAAAATTCTCCTACAACAAAGCAGTTCTATAATACAATAGTGCACCACAAAAATTTTAAATAAATTATATTCTCGTTAAATATACGTGGTTATGCAATAGCTTCACCGCGGCAATCTACGAGTGTCACATGTATTTTTTTGGTACCCTCTAGTGTCAGAATTGATTAAGCCACCTTTGGGAGACCCCACAGGCCTCTGCGATGCCTTAAGACTATACGGTCTAATTACAAAAAAAACTAAACCTTGACTTAAACCTGGAATATTAATTCCAGGCTCATCTGCAGAACCATAGTTTTATCTCCCTATTACAAAACTTAGATAAAACATGGACCTTAGTACCGTCATTTGAACCATTGTCTAAACAATTAAATCCACCATGTTTAAATCCATTTTGGGTGAAAATGACACAAAATTCACAGAAACTTTGATACACATTTGACAGCTATTTTTAGTTCATCACAAAACCACGATTTGTATAAACCGCAGTTTTACGATATTTAAACCTTGGTTTTTAGATAAACTCCATTTTGTAATAAGACGGATAATGATTACGTAAATTCAGGTTTCTTCACGATGTTTTCCTTCATTGATGTCGAAGACAAACTTATAAAGTACATCATTTGCAAATAATTCTTGTTCGGCTTTGAATTTGAACTCACAACCGCGTGAATGAGAAGCGAGGTGTCAACGTCTCGTCTTTACGACATTTTAAAGCTTACACGATTTCATATTCATCTTTGTCCCAAAAAATATTTATCACCATATTATTCTATGACTCTTTGATAACAACAACAGTAGTATTGATCACAGTATTACATAACATTGTCTAGGCAAAGTATTCTAGTTTTATTCTCCCTTAAATTCGACCCCTAGACCACACACTGTGGTCACTGTGGTCGTGGTTCACCACAAACACGCCAAAAGGTCTGAACAATAGTGAAATAAAATTAAAACTATAAAACTGCCATGGGAAACTCGCCTTTATTGCAAATAGTTTTTAACCCCGCGTCGGTCACTCGGAACAAATATTTGTATGATCTGCAAGTAGCTGTTCCGGGTCTAGGTGTTTGTATGTGTGTGTTTCTATGTTTGTAAACGCACCCACGACACATGAGAAATTCCTAGTGTGGGGCAACGTTTTTTTTTTGGAAAAAAAAAAACCTTCATCGTAATTGCTTTTGCATAAATTATTTGGATCTGTGTAAATTTGCCTAGGCCTTTTTTTGGGCGATAATGTATAAATATCGATTAGTATACATATACGTGTGTAAGTATATTTATGTACTTTGTAACACTTTGACTTATATTCGTGACATACTTATAAAGGGCGTTAATATTTTAATTATTATACTCATACGTAACTAATATTTGAGCTCAACTGAGCTCATTAATTTTGTAGTACAACATTTTGTTATTTTAATTTACAGCCACAATAATTAATGGATTTTTTAAATTAAGATAATTTATTTTGTAATGACTAGTTCATTTACATATTTTACATAATCCTGAATAATTTCTATGATATTCAGTAGCTTTCATGGAATAGCGAAATGAATTTTAAATAAATCCAAAATCTCTACAATATTACAAATGACGTACTATGTTATTTCATGATTATGTGTTCTGTGTGGGTGTGCACAGAAATAAATAAAAAAGTGTTGTAAAAACCACTTAAATGAAAGCTTTCATACACGAACGTAATAAAAGATTTCACTCGTGGTAAACTGAATTAAAACCTACAAAAAATACAGTAAAAAAATAAAACAAGGCCAATTAAAAATACCTTAATAAATAACAAGTAAAATTACTTTTATTATAGTTGTTTTTTTAACGAAAAAAAAATAATATTCAGCAATAGAACAAACCTTTAACTGGTCTAAACGTTCCGCCTGGCCACTTGGTAAAAACCCATTGTCTTGAACACTAAATAAAAAAAAAACTGTCAAATAAAATTTAATTTCGGAATTAGCACTGCACTATTTTATAAAAAAGTTCACATGTGTAGAGTGAGTGCGAGCGATGGAAGCGAGCGGTCGAGCTGGCGGGTGTTTAGCGACTGGCCCTAGTGAACGGGCCTTGGGGTGGCGAGACCTCAAGTTGGGATAGAGTTGAAATGAAATTCCCCGAAATACGAATCGGTCGGAATTTTTTTTCGGAAGAGCTTATTAGCGTTTGGTGTGCTTTTGTGTATTTTGTTACCATGTGGAGGGTTGAGAAAGCTTTGAGGTTGGAAATTATTTAACTACATTTTATTGTTAATAATTTGGGAATCATTAAACAAAAATAAATACTTTGAAACATAAAACTTAATTTTAAAAATCAGACCATTAAAATAGACAAAAAAAAACGTTTACTAACTTTAAACGTTTTATTTTTTTTATCCACGTCTTTTTTTTAATAAGTTCGTTACTATTTGAATTCGAAATATAAGTAACTTCAATTGCTCATTAAAATCCAACAACTATTAAGTACTGTCCACATTCAACTATTCAATCAATCTAGGTATATAAATAAAAAGATAGCGCCACATGCTATAACATTCTTTCGCCTTGTTCACATTAAAACATCTGGTATTTTTTTATCATGATAAAATCATTAAAAGAGTCCTCCCAGAACGGCTCCGGAACGTAAAGGGCTATTGAATGACACTGTGGATTTTACTCAGTACAAGTCTGACAGTGCTCCCGACCTGCCCTGAATGGGAGGAGACATTCAATGATTTTACCACGAATAAAAAAAAAGATATACATGCTTCAAACCAAAACATACAAAGTACAAAAAATTGCATTCTCCCGGAAAAGTAGGAAAACAAAAGCTGGCAACATTACAAAGGTTCGCTCGGGGGAGTTCGACGGCGTTCGGGTCGACTGCCGCTCGCAGGCAACACTCGGGACGAGACGAACGTTCTCCCTTCACTGAATGTTGATGCTATTCCTTATGAAAAATGCAGCAAGCCAACATTATTGCATTTGTGTGCGAGCTCTATTACATCTCCCGCTACTATGACGACATCAGGCATAAAATGCCTCTCACTAACTCCCTTTCTCCTCTCAATTTTCCTTGTAAACTCAAGTGTTATTAAAAATTAAAGTTTTCATTCGCCGTGAATGTTTATGAACGATGTTTTAAGACTGGTGAGAATTTATTCGGTTTTACGTAATTGGTATTTTTAATGAATAATGAAAGAGGCTTCTTGGCGTTAATTAGTGTTCATGTTTCAGTTCGTTATGATTTTGGAATGTATTATACGGTAAATGTGTTTTGAAAAAGTGGAGTTGAGTTGAATACTCGTAACCTTTAGCGTCCACAAGGATACCACATCACATGACTAGTAGACGTTGCAGTTGCGTTGTGGTACTGACAATATGAGAGCTGTGGTGGCCCAGTGGTATCGGCCCCGACTAACGAGCTGTAGGTCGTGGATTCGAACCCAGCCAGGCGCATTAATAAAAATAATAGAAGCCTTTATTAACAATCTAACATAGTTTTAAATATTGAATTTGTGTAATTTATTTCAACACCACTGCTCTCAAAAACGGTGAAGGAAAACATCGTGAGGAAACCGGCATGTCCTAGAACCAAAAATTCGAAAACATGTGACATCTACCAAACCGCACTGGGCCCGCGTGGTGGATTATGGTCCACTCCCTCTCACAGAGAGGAGGCCTGTGTCCCAGCAGTGGAAACTATAAAGGCTGCTGAGTGATGATGATGATGACTTACAAGATTTGGATGTGGTTATTGCTATTCTTGCGATTTGGACAGTCGGGTTGCGTTGTGGTTTTGACGTGGCTGCGATGCGGTCAGTACAACCGACGTGGTCAATAATGACAGCAAAATGTAGTCAGTATGAATTTACTACCTATTTATCTACTCGTCTAATATATAAAAATCAATTGCTGTTCGTTAGTCTCGCTAAAACTCTAGAACGGCTGGACCGATTTGGCTAATTTTAGTTTTTATTTATTTTTGGAAGTCCAGGGAAGGTTTAAAAGGTGAGGCGGTACGAAGTTTGCCCGGTTAGCTAGAACGGCAGGACCGATTTGGCTAATTTTGGTTTTTAATTATTTTTGGAAGTCCAGGGAAGGTTTAAAAGGTGAGGCGGTACGAAGTTTGCCCGGTTAGATAGAACGGCAGGACCGATTTGGCTAATTTTGGTTTTTAATTATTTTTGGAAGTCCAGGGAAGCTTTAAAAGGTGAGGCGGTACGAAGTTTCCCCGGTTAGCTAGAACGGCAGGACCGATTTGGCTAATTTTGGTTTTTAATTATTTTTGGAAGTCCAGGGAAGCTTTAAAAGGTGAGGCGGTACGAAGTTTGCCCGGTTAGCTAGAACGGCAGGACCGATTTGGCTAATTTTGGTTTTTAATTATTTTTGGAAGTCCAGGGAAGGTTTAAAAGGTGAGGCGGTACGAAGTTTGCCCGGTTAGATAGAATGGCAGGACCGATTTGGCTAATTTTGGTTTTTAATTATTTTTGGAAGTCCAGGGAAGGTTTAAAAGGTGAGGCGGTACGAAGTTTGCCCGGTTAGATAGAACGGCAGGACCGATTTGTCTAATTTTGGTTTTTAATTATTTTTGGAAGTCCATCGAAGATTTAAAAGGTGAATATACATAATTTTGCCGGATCAGCTAGTTTTTATTACAAATTACGCATCCAACCCGTCGTGTGGCAAGCTTTAGAGGAAATGGAGCAATAGCCCGTGTTCGGCAAATGATTAAATACACACTCGGAGCCTCAGGCTTATTGAAGTTTGTGTGTGGTTTAAGTCTGAGTGTTTATAAGTCTGTGGCTAAGCTCTATTATTCTTTGGAACAGCTCATGAGAGGCCTTACACGAATAGAGACTAGTTAATGATTTAATGAGAGACAATCTAGCCAGGCGCATTACTTTCGCGCCCGGCAGTGGTCGAAGCCATGCTGCGGGGCGAGACGGAGTGGGAAGCGGTCGCCTCCTTCTGCGAAGCAGTTATGCTCGCGAAGGAGGAGGCGGGCCGTGAGAGAGAGAGGGCAGCATCCTCCCTCCCAGCCGCAGTGGTAGACGCCCACGGCGTCATGGACCATGCCCGGGTCGACGGCGCGTTGTGTTCCACATGACGGGGCCCCCCTCTAGAGGGCCAAAGCCTGCCGGGGTACTATACCATTACCGTGACCCTGGAACGTAAAGGGCTAATGAAGGACACCGTGGATTTTAGTCAGTACAAGTCTGACAGTAAGGATGGGAGGACTCATTTGATGATTTTACCGCGCTAAAAAAAAAGGCGCATTACTTTGTGCAATTTATTTCATCATCAGTGCTCTCAAAACGGTAAATAAAAATGCAATGAGGAAACCGGCATACTACTCGTAGAACCAAAAATTCAAAGCCATGTGACATGTATCAACCCACAATCGGCCCGCGTGGTGGATTACTGCCCTCTCCCTCTCTCACAAAGGAGGCCTGTGACCCAGGAGAGGGAAAAAGATTTCGCACTGCGTATCACAGGTTCAATTCCCGAATGGAACAGTTCTTATTTGTATAATCAAAAAGTAGTTCTCCAGGTCTGGGTGTTTGTGTATTTTAGTTTAAAGCTATTGTCAAACAGACCGGCGAAGCGAACGCGAAGCGAAGCGTTTTTGTTTGTAATGTATGGAATTGTTTGAAGCCTGTCACATAGACTATCGGAACGCTTTCGCTTTTCTATATGACAGGATTCGGATCGCATTCGCTTCGCGTTCGCTTCGCCTGTCTGTTTGACAATACCTTACATGTTTGTAAAAGTACCCACGATACAGGAAAAAATTATAAAAGCGAAGCAACGTTCCATAAAAAAAACACTGTGGCATTTTTGTCATTGTTCCAGGAAAAACCTAACGTAGGTTTATTTACAATTACTTACAACATTTGATCACTTAGAAAAGTTTCCTTGCCGAACTATAGATTTGTAAGAGCCGAAGTAATTTAGAAATTCTTTCACAAACCGACCATGCGAACGAACAGCAAACTTTCGTTAGCACTCAGCTTTTGTAAAGCTCTCCGGGCGACAGTTACGTGAGCAAATGGTCCGTGGCCGTGCACACAATGGTGCTGGATGGTGCAGACAATGTTTGTAGACGCATTAGTGGAAAGGGGGATGTTTTGATAATGGGGGGGTTGAAAAGACATCGGTGGTGGAAGCTGTTTAGTTATTGACGTTTAAAACGGGAAACTGAAGGAGTCTTATGTTTATACGTCTGGTCCGAGCGAGCCGCGAGCACTTGGAAAAATATGGGACAGGGTCTTTGCATAGTAGGGGCTAACTAAAATGTGGTTTTACCTACAAGCGTGTCATCATCATCATCATCAGCCTATAACGTTCCCACTGCTGGGACACAGGCCTCCTCTCTGTAAGAGGGAGTGGGCCATAATTCACCACGCGGGCCCAGTGCGGATTGGTGAATGTCACATGTCTTCGAATTTTAGGCTCTTGGACATACCGGTTTCCTCACGATGTTTTCCTTCACCGTTTGAGAGCAGTGGTGATGAAATAAATTACACAAAGTAATGCGCCTGGCTGGGTTCGAACCCACGACCTACAACTCGTAAGTCGGGACCGATACCACTGGGTCACCACTCACCACTGCTCTCTACAAGCAGTGTGTCTCGATGTTATTCTCGGCGAAAAAACATTTAAGTATAGTGCATAATGTTCGTTTTTTAAAAAACAACCAATCAACTTAGCACATATCGGCACAACGCACTGGTTGGTACAAAGCTCCAGAGCCTTGAACATGACGCCGAGTTGCCAGTCAGGTTTATATCGGTTACATAATCTGGGAGTTTGCGATGGAACAACTGCCATTGATTCCACTAAGCCCTATTCATCATGGGGTGCTAAGACAGGAAACTTCCACGAGCGCCCGTGGACTAGAGTTCCCTCTCGGATACGTCCGGGGAGAAGACCAGTTTTTCGGGCCGGTGCACCCTGGGATGCGGGCAAAAACTCTTCCTTAGGCACTGTGCCTAAGGGGTCTCTTTGCCCGTATGCAAATAGCCTGTCGGGTGGACGCTCCAACGCGTGTCCCTCTGAATAGCAGAGGTTTCCAGTTTAACCAGATGTAGATGAAATTACACCATCGTACTGTACTGAAAAGTCCACACAAGAGAATTAGCAAAACTATACAAATAACCAACAGCCCCTCCAGTCATAACTAACTCGGTGTTCCACAGTCAAACTTCACAATACCGCTAGCGACCAACGTAAACAGTCCAATGAAAACTGAAACGAATACTCAACTCGAATGCTCGACAGCTCAACCATCAACTATATTACTGCTCATAATTAATATGACACGGGTACGTTTCTCGTCACGACTGTACTTACATGTTAGGTGTATATCGTTTGCCATGGATGTTACTTTTTTAACATAAATAGGGACAATCACGAGCAATAAAATTAATGGATTATTTTTGTAAAATACTGGTTTTTACTTTGAAATAAGAATTTGTTTTGTAATAACATGGCTACTAAACTAGCAATTTATCCTAAAGTTGTGAGTGCTTTTATACAAATACTCGTACCCAAACCCAGAACAACTACATACATGTAGATCATACAAATATTTATTCTCTGCGGGTATCGAAACCCGCGACTATTATCGCAATAATTAAGATATTGGAAGGAGACACAAATAAAACTTTGTAAGAATAAATCCTAATAGAGAACTAGGTCGCCAAAACAAATCGTGAGATGTGGTAAAAGTTGGTCTCTAACTAAAATCAATGAGTGCTCTGATCCATTGTTGCGAAGTATCCTTTTTGGGCTGTTCAGAGGAAATTCGACCATAATGACATCCCCTTTATTTTATCCAAAGATGTATGTGTATGTGATGTATGAGCAGTGGTGGCCCAGTGGCATCGGCCAAGACTTACGAGTTGTAGGTCGTGGGTTCGAAACCAGCCAGGCGCATTACTCATTAAAATCACTTATTTTACGACGGCACGGTTAGTGCCGTGTCTGAGCGATCGAAAACCACGCAGTGTGCAACGGGTTCGAGTCCCGCACGGAAAAAACAATTTGTATGATCTGCAAGTAGTTGTTTCGGGTCTGGGCGTTTGTGTGCGTGAGTTTCTATGTTTGTAAACGCACCCACGATCAGGCCTGTCTCACTCCGCGGTGTAGGCATAAAACTGCAAGTAGTTGCGGGGCCATTATATCGTGGCCCATTCACTACGGCTGCCACGCACCACCCGTTCCGCACGCGCTCCGTCTCCTTAATATTTTTGTTACGTTACGTGTAGTTACGCACAAGTTTTTTGCTTTAGGTGCTTTTGGTAAATTAATAACACAATATTATTATGAAGAAAAAAAATATAGTACATATTTATTAATGATCAACAAAATTATCTCCCTGCTTATGAAGTATGGGCTTACCATGATTAGGTAGGTTACAAGTTTGGAAATGAGGCGAGATACTAAGTGGGGGGGGGTGTGAGCCTACTGGACGACCAAGATAAAAGACGACACTCTCACTCACCTTAAGCTGAGTACTAAGAATTAAGATCGGTAGAAAGTAGAAAGATGTTTGCGTTGTTGTTTAAAAGTTCTAACTCAGAAAATGGCCACACTACGCATTCAAGGTCAGCGGTCGTAATTCGCGCGCCACTTTTTTACCTACCTACAAAGACACGCAACGCGGGGCCTGTGATAGTATGCGATAGTAATTGGTCGGTTACTAGGTTGAGTGCAAAATAATAAGGACTGGCTATTTTGCCATAGACGATAAAAATCTTTTAAATATTATTTTTTTTTGTAAAATAAATGTTCAAAAATATAACAATAATAGGTAAAAAAGATAATATTATTATAAATATTATTCCTCACGTAAGGTGCCGTAGGTACCTACTATTAACATTATGTGCTAACAATCAATAATGTATGTAATAATCAATTATATTCTCTATGGTAGTAATCGATGACGAAACCAAAAAGATATAGGCTGATGATAAAAACAAAATTCCTTGAGGAACATAGGTATTTATGGTAATAATGTAATTTAACAAATGCATAAAATACGCATAGGTACCTACCTATTTGTGCCTAAACTCGCAAGTCGCAACCCTATTGAGCTTGACCCATAGTAACCTTTCAATGTCGTTGGCGTCAGATAAACCAACATAAACTCTCGCGCGTAATCATTCAGTACATTTTTGCTTGCGCACGGGAAGTTTAGGCTATTATAAAAGTAGGTGGGCGGTACGGCTGCCAGTTAAAATGTACTTTATTCTCTCGTATACAGATTTTACATTTGTTTGATTTTTTTTTGGAGTAGTCCTTCTGTACCTATAGTACTATTAAGTATTCTGTGCCACGATACAGGAGAAATTCCTAGTGTGGGACAACGTTTTAAAAAGAAGCTATTGCATAACATTTTTATTATATTTTAAAAGAATAAAATCGCCTACCGCGTATATTAAACGAGAATATAATTTATTTAAAATGTTTGTGGTGCACTACTGTAATAAAGAACTTTTTTGTTGTAGGAGAATTTTACAAGTAGGTTTCATTGTGAAAACTCCTTTTGTAGCTGGCCGTTTAGAATCAGTAAGAAAAAGTTTTTATGACGGATATTTTTATGATTGCCGAAGTCTCCCGAACTGAAACGATGTTATAGCGGCCATACACCATACTGCCTATCGTACAATCGGCATGACGATCGATTTGATCAAATTGGCAGTTCGTCCATATACACCATACACCATACTGCCTATCGTACAATCGGCATGACGATCGATTTGATCAAACTTCAATTCGGCAGCAGTGATGCCAACTTAGCAACTTAATAGCTAGATCTAGCTATTATTCGGTGACAGACAGCTACAATTTTATAAAACTTGTGGCTTAACTTTTTAGCTACTTTTTTACCGACTTGTTTTATCCCACTAGTGGGAATCAGTTGGTAATACAAGTGAAAGTGAGTTCAATCGATTTTCGACTTTATTGACATTTATGCAAACACCGGATTTTAATGAAGGAGCAATGTTAGCTAACGAGAATGTGAGAAAAAACAAACTAAATTTTGAATGTCAATAAGGTCGAAAATCGCTTGAACCTGTTTTTTAACTTGCTTAACGATAGCAAGTTAAAAAAAGGTGTCAATTTTTTCCGCCTAGCCCCCTTTCGCAACGCGCCATAAGGAACTTCGTTCCAAAAAAATATACGTTTCGAATTGAGAACCTCCTCCTTTTTTTACGTCGGTTAAAAAGTAGCTACCGAATATTAGCTAGATCTAGCTATAAAGTTGCTAAGTTGGTATCACTGCTGCCAATTTGAAGTTTGATCATTCCGATTTGATCAAATCGATTTGATCAAATTGGCATGATCAAATCGATTTGATCAAATCGGCATGATCAAGCCTATTGTTATGCCAATTTGATGGATTCCACGCCCACACACGGTCAAATCTAACTGATCAAATCGGCAGCGTCATGCCGATTGTACGATAGGCAGTATGGTGTATGGCCGCTATTAGACGATGCGTGGTGTCAGGATTTTTCCTTAGGTTTTTGGAAATTTTTTGATTCGGTCGCCGCGCCGCGCCGCCTCAGAGCCCGCGATAAAAGCTATGCAATAGCTTAAAAAATAAAAAAAAAGCGAAATGTGGGTACGTACTATTATAATACACCTCTACTGAACCCATGTTATGTTATGAACCCCACTCTCAGGATTAAAGGTACCTCGTTAATGTAATTACAATGTAAGTACGAATTCCTCGTAGTCGACCCGGCTTTTAAAGCTAAAGTAGCATAAGTTCACGTGGCTCCCACAGGCAATTCAATTAGGCTTTGGACTCGCGGTAGTTTGGCTTCTCACTGTAACAACCAACCTTGGAAGCTTGGAACTAAGTTGGACTGACTTTGGACTGAGTGGATGTTTGAAAAGGTTGATTAAAATGAATGTGTGGGAGAATTACATGTAGTATTGTTGTTGTGTTTACAGGAGATGAACTGTTTTTTTTTCACAAACTTCTAAAAGCAGGAGGTTCTCATTCTGTCGGTCATATTTTTGTATGTATGTTCCTCGATTTCTCGATGAAACCTGGACCGATTTCAGAAATTATTGTTTTTTTTTTAAAGGTCCCAGATGATCTCACGATAATCAGGTCAGGATCTTAAAGAAATCGAGGAACTTCTTCAATAAATGACAGCAAATCAAACGCGATTGATAATCTACATTAAAAAAAAAAAAAAAAAACTTCTGAAAAAGAGTAAGTTAGGATAGCTGTTGCACGTGACTTCGTCGACATGAAATTTATTTTTCCCCCGATCCACTGCTAGGTTTCTATAGCCCTAAGTATGGCAATGTTTAAAATGTAGATAATAAATTTCTCTATTCTTTAGTCGTCTACGTGTGGTCTACTCGAGCAAAATAAGGTCGAATTGTTTAAAAATATATGTGTCTATTCTTGATAGAATAGAGAAAGAATAGGTCATACTACGCGTGCTGATCCTGATGCGGTGCTGCTTATGCAGTGATGAAAAATAAGCCATTTTTTCACTTACATACTTATGTTAATCCTATGTATAACAAAACATTCTTTAATAAATCTTTAACGCCTTATGTACTATCCATATAATACATAAACACAGTTGAAAACAAAGCTAGCGGCAGGCGTTAGTATTGAACTTAGCCTAGACTGGATGCAATCTAGGATGGGACCTAGATTACAATCATGAAGTCTAGCCGTGACCGATATTACATAACTATGCGAGTCTGACCTAGTATTAAGGTTCTGTTATTTATTTAATGTATAAAGCTTTGTTTCATGGGTTCCGTAAGCGCTGAAGTGTGGTTGCCTAAACCAAAAGGCGACATGAATAGTAGTGATATCGTATTATTGAAAGAAAGCAGTTCTTTTGGACACGGCGCGCATTGTTAGGAGGTTCCTTTCTCTGGAGCCCTGACTGCCGGTAGCTTGGACCCTGTTCCCGATACCGGTGAGCCACTAATGTTTATATTGTTTTTTTAATGTAAAGAATAAGGAATATAAAAGAAATAATATTAATTATTTATTTTGATTTATTTATTTATATAAATATGTTTATCAGTTGTCTAGTACTCATAACACAAGCTCTGCTTAGCTTGCTGCTTGGGACTAGATGGCGTTGTGTGATAGTTGTGGAATATTATTATTATTGCCACGGTATCCTGCTAACAACTTTATAATCGTCCGTTACGTTTGCAACCTTCAAATATCAATTTATCCACACCAAAAAATAATTAAATATCCAAAAATCAATTTACACTTTCTATTCACAAGAAAATTAGTTAGAGAAATTGTCTAGTAATTAAAATTCCGTGTTCCAAAACGTTTACTTTGGAATTACTTGTTCTTTATTAATTACTTTCTTAATTGAAAGTAACTTAGTCATTGGCGTGAATGTTAGGCAGTTTCTATGGTTTTTGAAACACTTGTTCACGTTTTCTGGAATCCTGTTAAGTTTGGGATTGAACTGGACCTTTTGAAAAGTGTTATTAACTTTTTAACCTTATCGTGGAAGTCGCAACGTGTTTGCTTTTTTAGGGTTCCGTAGCCAAATGGCAAAAACGGAACCCTTATAGATTCGTCATGTCTGTCTGTCCGTCCGTATGTCACAGTCACTTTTTTCGAAAGTATAAGAGCTATCCTGTCGAAACTTGGTAAGTAGATGTATTATGTGAACCGCATGGATTTTCACACAAAAATAAAAACAAAACAAATGGGGGTTCCCCCCATACTTAAAATTGAAACTCAACATTTTTTTTCACTAAACCCATACGTGTGGGGTATCTATGGATAGGTCTTTAAAAATGATATTGAAGTTACTATTATCATTTTTTTCTAAACTGAACAGTTTGTGCGAGAGACACTTCCAAAGTAAAATGTGTCCCCCCCCCCCGTAACTTCTAAAATAAGAGGATGATAAAACTAAAACATATGTATAATGTAGACCTCAACAAAAACTTCCAACGAAAATTGGTTTGGATGAGATATAGTTAGCAGTTTTTGAGATATAGTACATTTTCAAAAACCGCTAATTTAACTTTGCCATTCATACGAACACTATGAAAAACAAAGTTATTTTTGTTGTTCGTGTAAATTACTTACTAATCTCAATATAATTATATCCCTAATCTATATGCTTGCTACTACGGAACCCTTCATGGGCGAGTCCAACTCGCACTTGGCCGGTTATTGTTATGACCTGTCATCGCCATCTGCCCAACCATTTTTCAACTACGATGGGGTCGTCGTTGCAACGACTTCTGTTTTTTATAAATAACTTGTGTTTGCCGGCTTCGTCTGCAATTAACTCGATTTAAAGGTTTTTACTAGCCTAGCTTTAGCCCGCGCCTTCGCTCGCGTTAATTTGGAATTTGAAAATCATTCGAAACGATATCTAATCTATTATCTTATCAATGTTATTTCTATTTTACTTGGAAAAGTACTAGATGAAAGGTACCCCTATGTACGACTCTGTATGCCTGACAACGTTTATGCAAAATTTTAGGATGATCGCGTGAAAAGTTAACAAACCTACATTCGTATTTATAAAATTAGTTTTCTGAGCCAAACTTCATCACGATCCGTTCAGCCATTGTGACATGATTGAGTAACATCCAAATATGCAAGTTATAAGTAAGGTTTTACAGCAGTTTATCTGCATGATATAAGGTACAGCATATAGGCTCTAGGTACAGACGTTAACACATCATTTCCCCATTCTGTCAAATTAAACTTGCGCTTATGTGAAGAGTTGAATGTCTATTAGAAAATTGAGAAATTTGTTAAATTGTAATAGATTGTTGTGCAGGTGACTCTACATAAGCCTAGATTAATTGATTACACCTCAACCGAACACATAACCACTAATTAGTTGAGCCAACCGTTAATAATTAGCGAAACAGCGACCTATTAAGAACAACAACAAACAACGGACATAGCATAGCCAACCACCCATAGCAAGCCGCCAACTGTTTTCATTTTCATTCCAATCGGGAGAAACTATGATCACTCTTTTAATTATACCGTTTTAAAGGTATTAAGGTTTCGAGATGCCTCAAGGACCCATTTTGAGACCAAAAAATTCGAATTATTACCATAATTCGATTTGTTTTGGTCTACATATTATATTTGTCCAAGTGTTAAATTATCCACATGTCATCTACACTAATATTATAAAGAGGAAAACTTTGTATTTTTGTTTGTTTGTTTGTAATGGATAAACTCAAAAACTACTGGACCGATTTCAAAAATTCTTTCACCAGTTGAAAGCTGCTTTGGTCCTGAGTGACATAGGCAATAAGGGAGGGGGGGGGGGCGAGCAAAGCCGCTGGGAAAAGCTAGTCATGTATAAAGTTAATAAAATTTAGGTACATACTGTCAAATTTGTACTGTCTAAAATCCAGTCAGTGATCCCTCAATAGCCCTTTACGTTCCAGGGTCACGGTTACCTGATACCTAATCAATCTCGTGACCAAGGGTCAAGTGATGATGAAGAAGTCGGTTACCGTATACTAAGCTATTAGGTTGTCAAGTAAAGCTTTCAAGTTTGTTTACCGTCACAAAAACCTTCGCCAACATAAACCAACATCGTCCTTGACACTCCATTCAATAGACTTCCATTTATTCTGCGGATCATCTTCATTTTCCAACAAGAAAACATATGTTTTGTCTACGAAAAACGTACTTACAGTAAATATATCTATAGTTGACAACAAAATGTGTAAGCCGAATTCACATATTCTATTACAGTATATAATAAAATGGAAGGAAAGTCAAAACTATACTTAATGGATTTTTTTTAAAGAATATTTGGGGTGTTATCTACGATTGATCCCGAAGTCATAGTTTTCAGAATTTTTGGTCTGTTTGTCTGTATGTATGTCCGGGATAAACTCAAAAAGTACCGTATGGATTTACTTGGCACGAATATTATTAAGAAGTCGAGTTAACATATAGGCTACATATTATCACGCTATAACCTACGGGGAACGAGCAGTGAACCTTTATTTCTTCAACGCATTCACGCAGACGATGTCGCAAGCAGCAATTAAAACTATAAAGTACTCGTAAATTAGACCGACTTAAATTTTTCCATTGATTTCAAATCAACTTTTTTTAATTTCAACAATGTTCTTTAATCTCTATAGACCTTTGCAATTCATTAAAAAAAATTAGAACTTAAAAGCAAAAATATTTGTATGACATGCCCCGAGGACACATAATTATGCTATGAATTGATCTAGCTTTTGGATTTAAGTAAATGATTCATAGATAAATGACTTAATGATTTCATTTAAGTAACAAATTCTTGCAAAATCAGAATCTATTCATTTATAGTTATGCTGAAAACTTTTATCAAACATCACTACTTCATCGAAGTTCCTATCAAGTTAATTGTGAGATAATCTGGAATACCTAAATGTTTATTCATATTGTAATTAGTTTGATATACTTACCTTCAATATCCATTCGAAATACACAAGACAAAAACACTATAAATGCAACACACACTATAACAGCAATAAATGTATTGAGTATTGAGACAAAAACACTCATGTTGATAGTAAATCTAATTTCCTATCTAGACACAAATTTCTATGTCCATACTTGAAATAAAGTATTAGTTTAGGTACTTACTTGTACGATTAAACAGGAGGAAAAACCAGGCACAAACACTACATGGAAAGTCTATTTACCACTGTAAATCGTAATAATACATCATAGTAAATTCAAGAGCTTTGGAATGTACGATGAGTCCTCGTAATTCAATAACACTTCGAAACTACAACACTTTTACGCTTTCAAGAAGTGACTACTCCAACACAACACTAGATAACATGAATGTTACAACATTTTTCCCATATTTTCCAACATAAATATGTTGTAATACCTCTCCAATTCGTAACACACTCGTTATACACTTGTAGGCACTCAAAAACCGTCAAATCCGATGAGACGATCTCTCCTTTACCGGGTATGATAACCAGGCGGGCGTGTCTCACCGGCGACCCGGCGACCCGGTGACCGGGTGGGCTATGACCGCATGACCGGGTCACAGCCTGACCCGGTTATTCCGTAGCCGGGTATGCACCACACTCGCCCCCCGCGCTTGCATTCCGCGATTGATTCTGCACAATATCAGACCAGTCTTTTGTGAAGGGAATGTGTGTCGAGGTAATTTAACTATGTAGGGGATTTGGCTTTATGTAACTCCAGATTCACTTATAGGATTTCAGGGGTTATTTTATGAAGCTTTCAAGACTTCTTGATGACATAATATATCTAATACCTAAACTTTATGCTTGAAGAATGTATTACACGAAATAATATTACATTTATTTAATTGACTGCCTTGTTGGTCTAGCGGTTGTTAGCGCGGCTGAGTATTAGGTCACGGGATCGATTCCCGGATTGGGTAAAATTTTACTAAGTTTTAGTTTCGCAGAAAGAGCCATGGAGTCTGTATTTGATGCAGGGTGATGGCTTTAGACTAGCTCCGTATTACATAGTACTTAAAACATAACTGGCGTTTGAATAGACTATAAGGTACACCTCTGCCTAACCCTCCAGCGATTGCAGGCGTGAAGTTATATAAAACTAACTGTTTCCAGCGGCTTCAATCGCGTGTATGTTGAAAAAAATGTTTACCGATCGCACGGTAACGTATGCCGAATATCCTCTGTATTAATTTTACACATCAGTTCCATTCTGAGGGAATTGAGTAACAACCATCGTACCATCCAAACATTCGCACTTACCTAATGTAATTATTTATAATTGTTTCTGTTGTTTCTTAGTAGTATAGAAGTATGGATTCCATTTATACATAAGTAAATAAAATGTTTTCTGTAAGGCTAGACAAAAGCTCAAAACCGACCTACCAATAAAATATTGTCAGTAATCATAGTACGGTAGCCTGGTCACAATAACTTACTGGAACACAATTACCTGACAGATTAATAGAAACTCTGCTAAACCCAATCAAAATATTTGAATAAGAAAATCTAAATTTACTTCTTAACAGCATTCTAATTCATAATTACACTCGTAGAAACTAATATAAATAAAAATATTATAGTAGACGCTTATCAAATGAATATTTTGTATCTTTTGAGCTATCAAACGTCGTCATATCCTCGAACATGTTTCTTGCAAACTTTACTTTTACATTTTTCTTCAAATCGCTTTCGAATTCGTCGTAGTCTGGTTCTGAACTGCAAGTGACATTCTCTGATACCTCAGGAGTCGCTTGACTTGCACATATGCTCTTAATAACATACCTCATTACCCGCTTCATGCTATTCAGCTCCTTCTTCAATTTGCTCAACAAATTAGTCTTTGACAGCAGCATACACTTTAATTTCTCGTTGTCCAACTGTAGAGCCATATTCTTTGTCTGTGTTTCCATCTCGCTGTGATTAGCTGCATCTAATTGCTTTCTCATTTCACGTACCATCGCCAGAAATCCCTTTCTTGATCTTGCCAGTGCATTATTTGCTATGTTCAGATCGCTTTTGAGTTTATCAATGTCATCTTGGAGTTTCCTGATTACTGTCGCCTCGTGATATTCTGCTGGTATTATTTTCTTCTTAGCTTTAGGCACTTCTTTGACTATTACTTCAACTGCTGTGGTATTATTCCTAAACACCTCGTAAGATGTACTTGGATCTGAATCGAGGTTACTGGTCTTGGTGTTTCTATTTCGTACGGAGTACGTTGAGAACATTTCTTCAGATAATGACATCTTGATGTTAGGCTGAAAAGGCTCGGACATTTTGTGTTCAATTTGTAATTAATATCGGACACTTGTATTTTCACAAAAAAATAATACAAAAATAATTTTCAGGATTGGTTTTTTGTACAATCAAGTAACCTTGATTGTCAATTTTGACAGACAACGTAAACAGGTTTAGTTTAAATGAGTATGTAGGTATATTGTGGAAACATGGAACTAGGACATGCTGTTTTCGTTACGATGCTTTCCTTCAGCGTTTTGAGAGCAGTGGTGGTGAAATAAATTACACAAAGTAATGCGCCTGGATGGGATCGAACCCACTACCTACAACTCGTAAAACTTGTTTAACTAGGACGAATCCAATTTTCATCCCAATTTTTAAGACTCTGAAAGTCATAGTCTCTATGAACACGTGAATCATGTGTGAAGAGATATTTTGAAAGTCAGTCAACACTGCATCATACTAAATTAGATCCACAACAAAGTAATGACCATTATATGCGCAAATACTTGTCACGCGCAATGAAACACGTAACCCCACACCGTGACAAAAATTGCACGCGCGGTTGTAATTACAACCTTATGTAACAGGCAATACGATATGTTTTAATCATAATAAAAGTATTAATCAGATGCTCGTGTCTGAATATGAGCAATGACTCCTCTTAGGACGACACGTGCAATCCTTAATTATGCCAATCAATCTATGAGCGTTTTGTATTGAAATATTAGAACCTATAACCGGAACTAACTGCGCAATGTACGTAATTAAGATAGTATACGCACGCAGTCTTACCGTGAACCTGGAACGTAAAGAGCTATTGAAGGAACACCGATTTGTCAGTACGATTCTGACAGTGCCTTCCACTTCACCCTGGGAGAACTCATTTGATGATGTTATCACGTAACAAAATTTAAAAAATGACCGGTAGGCGCGGCGAGCCCACCTCATCATTTAATTCGGTACCTATACAAATCCTTTGTTTCTATAAATCCTGCACAAATGCACAGTCCATTTAGTTTTATTCTTATACTAGCTTCCGCCCGCGACTCCGTCCGCGCGGATGTCGGTCATCGCGTGGATGGTTTATTTCTCCATTTTGAGTAACTCTGACAATGACATCTTATAAATATCTATTGGACCCAAATACGGCTAAGCCTATAATAATTAAGGAGATCCCTCTATTGAGCTACTGCTGTTGAGCTCGCGTTCTGTAGTAAGTATTTTTTTCATAGTAATTCCGACCTTGTATTTACAAATAACTGATCGGAACAGTAATCAAAAAGGTCGCGCTGAAAAGCACGGTTTAAAATTACACGCATTCATTATTAATTCCACGGACGATCGCTCGCCACACTGGATACGTCCGCTCGCATCAAAATTCAGAATTTATATGCATCGCGCGGCGCGGAACGCGGCTCCTTATATAGGAGTCGGGGAGGCGTGGCCCGCGTGTGACGCAAACGGTTCAAGCCAAATCCGACTTTCGGCGCTACAGGTTACGGCGCTGAATCCACTGCGGGTAATGCAACGTGTGTTCGCGGTTCTACAGAACAACGTCTATGAATAAAACTGAATGGGATACAATTTTTCCAGGATAAAAAGTATCCCATTTTATGCCCAGGATAATAAGGTATAATTATACCAAGTTTCATCGAAATCGAACCGTTAGTTTTCACGTAATGCCTGCATATACAGACAGACAGACAGACAAAAATTTTTTTAATCACATATTTGGGTTTGGTATCGATCCAGCAACACCCCCCGCTATTTATTTTTTCAATATTTTCAATGTACAGAATTGACCCTTCTACAGATTTATTATATGTATAGATGTATAGATAGGACACCATGATGATGAGGATGAGAGCAGTGGTGGCCCAGTGGTATCAGCCTCGACTTACGAGAGTAGGTCGTGGGTTCGAACCCCGTCAGGCGCATTACTTTGTGTAATTTATTTCAACACCACTTCTCTCAAAACGGTGAAGGAAAATATCGTGAGGAAACCGGCATGTCCTAGAACCAAAAATTCGAAGACATGTGACATCTACCAATCCGGACTGGGCCCGCGTGGTAGATTACGGCCCACTCCCTCTCACAGAGAGGAGGCCTGTGTCCCAGCAGTGGGAACATTTATAGGCTGATGATGATGATAGGACACCAACTACCCTTCTTCTTTATTTAAGCTATTACCCGTGGTTTTGACCTTCGCTGCCAGAGTCCTACTGATCGTAGCATAATTTTATCTAGCCTAAACTCATCAACTTAGTAATATTAGTATTGAAGTATAGATTTAACATGTCTTCCAAGAATTTTCCTATCCGTTTACATAGTTTTCATTCAATTAGCTGTCCGGTTTCTATCGGACGGCTAACGAGTCCGCTAGCGCGCCCTTTGCCGGCCAAGTGGCTGAGCTACCGGTCCAAATGATTGCCAGCTAGCGCACGTATAACAAGACTATACTACGACATAACTTAGAAGTTTTCAGCACCGTCATATTCACCCAGGATGAACTGTGAGAGTAGACAGACGAACTCTTGCGGTCTTGTTATCATCATCCGCCTAGCTTTTTCCGGACAGCCTCCACATCACAACCCAGCTGCCGCGAGAGATAGCCACGGCATTGGATGCTGCGAAACGATTTCCGGCCACCTTCGGCGGACGGCGAATAATGGGTGACTTGTCATCCGATCATGAACCATGCCTGGCGGCGATGCATGACGACGCCTCCTATTTCACGCGCGCCTCAAAGTGCTGTCAGCAATCTGAAATTGCCCCCTTAGAGGTCCAAACCCTGCCGGGGTCGCGGGACTGTCCCATAAGGTGACCGAGACCCTGGAACGGAAAGGGCTATTGAAGAATCACCGTGGATTTCAGTCAGTACAAGTCTGACAGTCCCTCCAGTCCAGCGGTCCCGCCCTAAAAATACGTATCCATTAGTTTTCTAAACTCTTACTGACGGACTCATCATCATCATCAACATCAGCCTATAAATGTTCCCACTGTTGGGACACAGGTCTCCTCTCTGTGAGAGGGAGTGGGCCGTAATCTACAACGCGGGCCCAGTGCGGATTGGTAGATGTCACATGTCTTCGAATTTTTGGTTCTAGGACATGCCGGTTTCCTCACGATGTTTTCCTTCACCGTTTTGAGAGCAGTGGTGTTGAAATAAATTACACAAAGTAATGCGCCTGACAGGGTTCGAACCTACGACCTACAACTCGTAAGTCAAGGCCTATACCACTGGGCCACCACTGCTCTCACTGACGGCTCTATCTTGCAATTTATTGATGCAACATGCCTATTAGACATACAATGAAACTTCTAAGTTATGTCATGTTATACCTGAAAATTGTCCGAAGGTCATACACAGCTAGCTTTATGAAACTGCTAGAGAAAAATATGTTTTTCAAGGTATTTTCTACGCTAAGCTTACAGTTACGTAACTTGTTTCCTATGTGTGTCAGAATAATAAAGAAAACGGCTGTTGAACGTTGTTATTTTAAGTTTAAATGCGTTTTATTGTGCTCCGTTTTACTTTGGGGTGGGTGGGTTCCAAGGCCTAGCGGTCCAACCCGGGCATGGGCACCACAGGACGTCTGTAACCTGCAGTGGGGGTTAGCGACCCTACTGCCGAAGGTAGGCCTTACTGGGGCCACGTGATTCGCGACCACCATCCTTTGATGGCTTCACCATCGACCACGTTTTTGCTTACCAGCGCTTACCACGATAGATATAATAAAAAATGTGACCTGTTGCTAGGTGGGCGGAGTTTCAGTTCCTTCTGGATGAGCTCCATCTTAAATCTCATCTTTCTTCTCTTCTGGGCAAGATTGAGGCCAAGTGCAAGCTCATAGAAAACAAATTAAAATAAAATCTTGATTTTTAAATGAATTATGAAAAGACTAAGTCTAGATTGGTGTGCATAATAAAGAGTATTCTATCTATCTATCTAGATTACCACGCTTGCTAGGTTGGCATAGCTAACTTTTTATGCTCTTGTTATTACTTATGTACCTAACATCGATATTCTTTACGTATGGCTCTATAGCCATGGGATTTACGAAAATACAAAATTACGAGCAATTCACTTTTTCATAAATAGGGACTAAAAGATTTCGGCACATATTTTTGTGAAGTTAAACCTACACCATTATAAACCGATAAGCGCCATTTGAGTCCAAGATAAAATCTTCTCACCAAATTACTGCAGGGAAACTAGATCGCACGATCTACGTCTTATTGCTTTAAAATATTCTGAGCCGTTCTTTGAACCACTTCTGATTCAGAATCAATAGCGGCAAGTGACCCATTTCTGAACGACCATCGCTCCATCCAAAAGGTCCATTAAAATACTCGATAATACATCAATGAGGTTGTAAACATGACCAGCATGGGCCACTGTGTAAACAGATATCCAACCTTTTTTGATTTATGGAAACATTTCGACTTGGCATTCCATAACTGAACATATTTGTTCGAAATTGCGGTTGCATCGAATCTGCTCCAATTACATTGAAAACTTTGCTTTTCTAGCAATCAAACCCTGTACATACAAACATATACTTATTTTGTTTTGAGTAGTATATTTATTAGTTTATACAAGTAGCTTAGACGTAATTGATTGTTGTTAATTAGATTTAGAATGTATGATAATATAGGCTATATAGAAAACTAAGCGTCTTTAAAATGAATTATTTTAATTATAAAAGCAACCGTAATAATTATATTTTTGCGCAGAATTGCCTAATGCATACCGATTATAAACATTTACCTAGTCAGCAAATAATCCGCAACAACGCTGTTACTTATTACTTTCATGCTACGTAGGTTTTAATTTTAGTACTTTAGACTGTTAATTTATTTATAACTAATAATAATATAATAATATTCCACAACTATCACACAACGCCATCTAGTCCCAAGCTAAGCAGAGCTTGTGTTATGGGTACTAGACAACTGATAAACATACTTATATATTTCTAAATACATACATATTATAGATAAATTACACCCAAACACAGAACAAATGATCGAGCTCATCACACAAACATTTGTCCTGGGTGGGAATCGAACCCACGACCTCCGGCATAGCAGTCAGGGTCACTAACCACTAGACCAACAGGCCAGTCAAACTATGATAAGAATTATTTATGAACTGTCTAGCCTGAGACACAGGTTTAACCTAGTTCAGGCAAATGTGCAACTGTGCTCTCTTCTAATTTTTAAGACATTTTTGTTGTAAATGTGTTCCTTTTTATAAATAAACGAAATTTGATTTGATTGATTGAATAGTGGGGCAGTCAAATATTCTCGCCAAAACATATATAGATGTGTTTATATGCAGCTGTAACCCCGTTTCGAGAGTACATTCAACGCCCTAGATCCGTGGCCTCGCCGCCAGTCCCGACAATACCTAGGCACCTAGCTAGTATACCTAGTTTTATCTATGTGTACTTAAATGTATCTCGGTTTGCGATACCTATTGAGTTTCCTGTTAATGTGTTTGCTAGTTCGGCGCTGTTTTAAAGATGTTTGGAATGTATAACTTTATTTATATTTTAGGTCAGTACGCTCCATACTTCAGTTACCACTGTCGAGAAATCGCTGAATTTATTTATTTTTTCTAACTTTGTTGCTTTCTAGAAATTTCTACTGTGTGGGTAGAAATATCAATATCGTACGGTGCGTTTCAAAACATAGATCACACAAACACAAACACCCAGAAGGCATTTTAGTGTTAGTTTATTGAGGAAACCACAGCAGATTATGTTTCTTATTATTTAATTAATTTGGTTTTTTTTTAGAAAACGTTGTCCCACACTCGAAACTTATGTATCTTCGGTACGTTTACGAACATAGAATCACACATAACACAAACACATGGAATGACTTTCTAGGTCATACAAATAAAAAAAAAACTCAAATTCCCTTAATTAGCATTAGTCGTGACTTGTAACGGCCCCGAGGTTAACACCTCGCCTCTCATGGTCTAGGTCGTGAGTTCAAACCCGGGCAAGCCTTGTACCAATGGGCATGCGGGCGGCGAGTAAAGGGCAACTCGCTGCCGGACCATGGACCATGCCCGGGTCGACGGCGCGTTGTGTTCCACGCGCGCCTCAAAGAGCGTAGTAAGATGACGGGGCCCCCCTCTAGAGGGCCAAAGCCTGCCGGGGTCGCGGGACTTATCTCATTACCGTGACCCCGGAATATAAAGGGCTATTGAAGGACACCGTGGATTTTAGTCAGTACAAGTCTGACAGTCCCTCCCGCTCTTCCCTGCCGTGGGTGGGAGGACTCATTTGATGATTTTACCACGATAAAAAAAAAGCCTTGTACCAATGCGTCTCTTTGGGGGATGCACCTTCTACCAATTTCTCCGGCGGCAGTCCCCGGGCTCGCCACCCTACTGTTACCTGCGGTAACTGAGCGAACCTACTGGCGGTGATAAGCTGACCCGCGAACATCTCCGACCACCATCCATTCTATCGCCACACTGTTTTTACCATGTTCCTTCTGAGACAAGTCGTTCTATCAGATCTTCTGCGCTTCTAGGCTAGATTTTGGCCCATAACGAAGAAAAAGAACCAATTTACATATAAGTTTAAAGCCATGTCAGAGAACTATAGGGTTACCAGAGGCGGCGTAATAAACTTTGACACCAAAGGGTGGCCAACAAAGAATGAAACAGAAGATTATAAATTTACATATTTGAAAGGATAAAAAAGTGAACTTTGTCCTGGTAATGTGAAGTACATTCAAGAGTGAACAGTTTACTTCTAGACAAGCGTGCTTCACCGTCAACCACATCTTCGTCAAACGCGAACTTATCTTCTTCTTCCTGTCCTTATCCCATTCTACTTGGGGTCGGCGCAACACGTTTTCTTCTTTCATTCTCCCCTATCAGACGTCACAGTATCATTTACTCCTTTTTCATTCATATCATTCCTTAGACAATCCATCCATCTTTTCTTTGGCCTTCCTTTTCCTCTCCATCCATCAACATTCATACTCGTCACTCTCTTAGTCACATGGGTGTCATCCCTCCTCATCACATGTCCATACCAAGATAGACGATTCCCTTTCATTTTTTCTGTAACAAGCGCCACTTTCAAACTTTCAAACGCGAACTTATCATTAAATAAAAAAAAAAAACTAGCTATAATAGTTTATCGACCATAAAGTTAAGAAAATATGACATTATTTCATTATGATCATAGGTATAGGAGCATACTTGTAGCGTTAAATCGATTTGTAAAATGTTTTTTTTTTCAATTTATTATAAAATACACAAACGTGTAAATCAACTGGCATGGATAATTCGTTGATGTGATTAGGAAATCGTTTTCATGTAAGAATTTTTTTTTGCGATTCACGGTTCAACCATATTATAATATCATATTCATAATTTTATATGAGCATTTTCTCTATTATTTACATTTAATTAAATACTTAATTAACATACCTAATAATAATAATTAAAATGTCTAACAAAGAGCGTCAAAAAATTAATCCTTTTACTGTCAACGGGATAAGTGCCCAGAACTACGCTGGCAACATTGCCACGTTGGATGGAAATAATTAGAGTATTTATTTATTTGTGTACGCACAAAAAACATAAACAGGAGATAATATACCTAAAGATACAAGAATACAAAAAAGGGGGGGTGACATCTTCACTATTGAAAAAACCCCCTTAAACAAAATAAAGAAAAAAAAAAAAGAATACAAAAGTACTGTTTCAATAAGAAATCTCTTCTAGCCTGAGTTAGAAGAGAGATAGACAAGGAAAGTAGAGTGGTTGTAAAACAGTACCTAGGATAAGAAATGAAACGCAAAACCAGTTTTTCTCCTACTGTATTGATTAAAGATTTATGTATATTTACACGGACATTTTGGAGAGCTGGTGGCCTACCATGACGTCTTAGAGCCTGTGTACACCACGTTTTTTAAACGCGCCGTCGACGCGCGTTTCTAAGATGCGCGTCGACGGCGCGCTTTTGTCAAACAGAGCAGTTAGTTGTCGCGATACAAAGCGTCTAAGGCGCGTTTGCATCGCGTCTGTATCGCTACAAACGCGAGAATAATTCCAGAGCGGGAACGAGATGGCGCTAGACGACTTGTATAGCTCGGTCTCTTTCCCACATTGGAATTATTCTCGCTTTAAGACATCATGGTAGGTAGACCACCTGGCCCTGTGGTAAGTCGTGGGTTCGAACGCAGTCAGACAAATTATTTTGTGTACCAAATTAATTTAATAACCGCTGCTTTCAAAACGGTGAAGAAAAACATAGTGAAGAAACATGTCCTAGGATCGAAAAGTTCGGCATCTACTAGCAGATCAGTAGGTGTGACTGATCGACCCGACTGGTGGATAACAGCCCATTCTCTCTTACAGAGAGAAGGATTGTGTCCCAACTGTGGGGTTATAAATTTTCCTTTATATTATGATGGTCGTAGAAATCGTTATTTCACTACAAAATCTCATTTGATTTCTCTAAATGTTTTCATTTCATTGCTCGTATGACTGTACCTATTTTAAAGCCTTACTTTTCAAAAACAGATTTTAGATTATATACCTAACATTTACATTACAGATTATATATACCTACGTAACAAAAAAAAACAAAGCATTCCACATTTAAAATCAGCTTCTATAGAAAAACAACCGTTACAACGTTGAGTGACATTCCCCTTCTCCCCTTTTAAGGGGAATACAGGGTGTTATGGACGTGTCGGCTGCAGGCCCACCGGCCCACGTATGTGCAATGTGACCTCCCAACGTGACCGAACACGGTACGTCCTGAAGGCTTCATGAAATGTAAGTTGTTACTAGTTTGCAGGATTAATTGAGAAGTTGTATAAGTTGTTGTGGAGCCTGATAAAATAGGAATCAGGTAACTGGCACCTATGGGGAACAGTGTATAAGATGGGGACGTTAATAATCGCGAGGTATAATAGGGACATATACACTCTTTAGGCATACTTAACACAACACTTACGTAGAGCAAGCGCCATCAGGGCGTCATTTGCAAGCGGCCAGACGGATATAGCGTCCTGTTGGCGCTTGTGCTACGATAGTTTTGTGTTAAGTTTGCCTTAGGTGTGTGATTTCCCATCATACCTCGCGTCCCCGTCTTATACACTGTTCCCCTATATGTATGTAGAGTCAGTATAGTTGTATTAATTGTTCTTTACTATCATTAGGATTTAAACGGGATGGGCATGCGGACGGCGAGTAATGGGTCATGAACTCATGGACCACGCCCGACGGCGCGTCGTGTTCACGGTCGTGTTACACGCGCGCCTCAAAGAGTCAGCCATCTGACGGGGCAAAAGCCTGCTGGAGGACTGTCTCGTCAGATAAGTAACCGTGACTCTGGTACGTAAAGGACTATTGAAGGATCACCGTGGATTTTAGTCAGTACAAGTCTGTCAGTCCCTCCCGTCCCGCCTTGGGCGGGAGGACTCATTTGATGATTATACCACGATAAGAAAAGGACTTCAACGTGATGTAAACTATGTTCATTCAAAACTAAATTGTCAACATAATAATGCTGTTATAATCTATTGCTGTCTATGTCCTTACTTATATTATAAATGCGAAAGTTTGGAATAATTAGTTGGCAACCCGCACTGGGCCCGCGTGGTGGATTATAGCCCACCCCCTCACACAGAGAAGAGGTCTGTGTCCCAGCATTGGGAACATTAATAGGCTGATGATTATGATGATAATGAAAGTTTGGATGGATGTTTGTTACAAAATCACGTCAGAATGAATAAATGGATCTGGATGTTTCATACACAGACCATTTATGACCTATCCATAAAACGACAAAAAGAGAGCGCGTCAAATATTTATTTTATATATTTTTTTTAGTATTTGTTGTTGTAGCTACAAATATGCAATATCCGTGAAAATTTTAACTGTCTAAGTATCACTGTTCACAGAGAGCCTGGCGACATACGGACAGACAGACGGACGGATAGCGGAGTCTTAGTATTAGGATCAGTTTTACCCTTTGGGTACAGAATCCTTAAAAGAAGTACGTACCTACAACTTACACCTTTGCCAACTTTGACAACAGAAACTTAAAAGTTTCCATAACTTAGAAACAAAATGAGGTATGAATAATACCGAAATTGTACGCCCTGTTTGACGAAACTTCCTCGAGTCGAGTCGTCTAGACAGAAAACGATCTCAGACACGCCCACCAAAATTGATACCTTCATAGTCGAATGGAAGTAACGTCTTAGAATATGAAACTAGCCCTTAACATCACTATAGGTACACCCAGGTACACCTTATAAGTTTTTTATGACAGATTTTTTTTTTTGAAGACGCTGCCCTATACAACACTAATTTCTCCTGTAGGTGCGTTTACAATTAATATAGAAATTCACAAACACCCAAACCCGGAACAGCTACTTGCAGATCATACAAATATTTGTTCCGTGCGGTGATAGAACCCGCAACACGCAGCAGTCAATCACTCAACCACTTTTTTTTTATCGTGGTAAAATCATCAAATGAGTCCTCCCTCCCAGGGCAGGGCGGGAGGGACTGTCAGACTCGTACTGACTAAAATCCACGGTGTCCTTCAATAGCCCTTTATGTTCCAGGGTCACGGTAATGAGATAAGTCCCGCGACCCCGGCAGGCTTTAGCCCTCTAGAGGGGGCCCCGTCATTATGCTGACACTCTTTGAGGCACGCGTGGAACACAACGCGCCGTCGACCCGGGCATGGTCCATGGTCGGACAGCGAGTCTCCCAATACTCGCCACCCGCATGCCCATCAACTCAACCACTGCGCTTACTGTCAATTCATCAAATGTCTTCTTCCTCTCTCTCTGAGTGTAATGGAAGAGAGTGTCAGACTCGTACTGACTAAAAACCACCCTGTACTTGCACATGCCCTTTGCGTTCCAAGGCCGCGGTGCCCTGTTGATGCGGTCCCGCGATTCCGGCAAGCGTTTAGCACCATAAGTACTTGAGGCGCGTATAGAACACGGCGCGCTGTCGACACGGGCTTGGTCCTTGATCGGATGGCGAGCCACCCATTACTCGCCGTTTGCAAACGGTGGCCAGAAAACGCTGGTACCACTGGTTGCTGCTTGGAGCTTGTCCTGAGACGGTAATCATTTACGTAGCTTTTCAGTAGGGACGACACGGTTGAAATAGTTGTTTCGGGTTCGGGTGTTTGTGTATGTGAGTTTCTATGTTTGTAAACGCACCCACAATACAGGAAAAAATCCTAGTGTGGGACAATATTCTATAAAAAAAAAACTAAAAAAATACTAAAATGCTTGAGTTGATATGGTTACAAATCCGTTTCCGAGTTGATAGGTATGTTTTCTGTTTTCTATGACCCTTAATTTCCAGCTGGTTAAGGGAACGCGCAGTACATGTTGTCTATGGTTACAACTCGCTTATTTTCCAGACTATTCCCTCGTTAACAATTAAGACGAGAACACTTACCGAACCGGTGTCGTGTCTCTCATTATGTAACTTTGGTAATCTGAATCGATTTTAAGGTGACTACAGATTTGTTTGATTTGTCGATTCATAATGGCAGATTTACATTGAGTCAGTAACTGACGTCAGTGCTGGCGCCGAAAACTGACTCATGCTATTTAGACGAGGTCAGTATTTCAAGAAATCAATTTACATTATGGCAGTGCCAGGTCAGCACTGACTCGTCAGTGGACTGACGTCAGTTACTGACTCAATGTAAATCTGCCATAACGGTCGTTGGTTTCGCTTATTTTTATATTCCACAACTTCGTTGGTTTCGCTTATTATGTTTTGACGATCATTACGAACAATTTGTTTTGCTCAATTTTATCAATTATTACTATGACCTGTTTTCAATCGATGTTAACGAGCTACTTTAGAAGCGTAAAAATCTTTGACGACACTTGTGCCTTATTGTAAATTGCAGCTGCTTTTACAATGGGAGACGACGTCAATCAACATTGTAAAAGGGTAGGCAGATAATGATGATAATTCACTGTGTGTAGGTAATCATCATCATCATAATCAGCCGTAGACCATCCACTCCTGAACATAGGCCTCCCCCATAGATTTCCAATAGGACCAGTTGGAAGTGGCTTGCATCCAGACCGATCCTGTGATTTCCACTGTAAGTGTTGCAAGACAAAAATATGACATGATCCCATTGCGCAACGCGCACTACTTGACACTGACAGCATTAGCCGTTAGCTGTTGGCTGTTACTAAAAGGGGAAAAAATAATGGTATGGGTTAAATTATCTGCATTTTAGTGAAAAGAAAAATCTACAATTAATATTTAAAAAAGGTATGATATGTTTGTACCTAGGGATAATCTCAGGAAGTACTGAACCGCTTTTAAATTTATTTCGCCGGTAGTAAGTTGTATTGATCCTTAGTGACATTATAAGGGAGGGGTGGACTGAATGGGCGAAGCCGCTGGCGAAAGCCAGTTGCCTAGTATCAAAAATTGAGCAAATATAAAGGTAGAAGAAGATTCTGAAGAAGCAAATCAAATCAAGCCAATCTGTAGACTCCTTTAGTGAATCGATTTGTAACCTCAGACCTCAGTCTGTCCGGAACGCCTACCGTCGGCGTCGCCTCCTTTGACCAAACCGGCCGGACGGTCCAACGTCCGATTTCTGAATAATTGTCGGACACAGCTCCTTTATTGCGGACATTTCAATTGCTAATTGTTCGAAGTTTGGATCACGTTTCTGATATTAATTATTGTGGTCATCAATAAAATATGAGTTGGAATAGTTTGTTACAGAACAATGTGCTTGTAAAGTAAAGGTACCACGAAATTGAAGATACCTACTTGAAACCGTCAAAAGGGGTGAATGGGGACGCAAGGGTTAATCGGGACAACATTTTGACAGGGATTTTAATATTGAATTAATATGATAGGTTGCCAACAACTGCTTATTGAATACTACATTATTTTGAGACCTTTTTGGACACATACTATTATTTATCGTTAAAATCCCTTTCAAAGTTTTGTCCCGATTTACCCCTGCGTCCCTATTCACCACGTTTGATCCGGTACTTGCCGAGTACCACGATAAGAGTACATTTTATACTTAGTAAAATCATGATCATCATCATCATCTACCGCTAATAGCCTGTTCCCAACTAGCCGTAAAATTTTATTTTGTGGTAAAATCATCAAAAGATTCATTACGCCATGTGTGGAGCGGAAGGGACTGTCAGACTTGTACTGACTAAAATCCACGGTGTTCCCTTTACGATCCAGGGTCACAGCTACCTGTTTAGACAATTCAATAAACTTTTCCTTACACACATGTAACCTCATTGTTTTTTTTTTGTCTACCTTCTTCGTCATTCGTGTGTCACTGCGAGGTGTCAAAAGAAAACGCGCTGGTGGTCTTTCGCCCAGCAAATGTTGAGTTGGTAACCGTTTTGGTGAGGGCATGCTCAACAACATTCTTATTGTATTTTTTATTTTATCAAATGTTTTTCAATTCTATTCTATTCTGTAGTTACAGCTCTACCTAACCCTGTCTGTCTGTCCGTCCGTATGTCACAGCCACTTTTTGTCGAAAGTATAAGAGCTATCCGGTTAAAACTTGGTAGTGTAGATGTATTATGTGAACCGCATTAGGATTTTCACACAAAAATAAAAACTAAACAAATTTTGGGGGTGCCCCCCATACTTAGAATTGAAACTCAAAAAAAAATTGTTCACCAAACCCTTTCGTGTGGGGTATCTATGGATAGGTTTTTAAAAATTATATTGAGGTTACTAATATCATTTTTTTCTAAACTGAACAGTTTGCACCAGAGACACTTCCAAAGTGGTAAAATGTGTGTGTGTCCCCCTGTAACTTCTAAAATAAGAGAATAATAAAACTAAAAAAAAATATATAATGTAGACCTCAACACAAACTTCCAATGAAAATTAGTTTGGATGAGATAAAGTTAGCAGTTTTTGAGATATAGTACATTTTCAAAAACCGCAAATATAACTTTGCCATTCATACAAACACTATGAAAAACAAAGTTATTTTTATTGTTTGTGTATATTACTTACTAATCTCAATATAATTATATCCCTAATGTATGCTTGCTACTACGGAACCCTTCATGGGCGAGTCCAACTCGCACTTGGCCGGTTTTTTGTGTTATCTCCTGCTTGACATGGAGGGAAGTGGAAACATATTTTTCCTACTCCTCCACTATTCTTTTCTGATTCATTTCGTTGCAGGATCCAAGACATGTAAATTCATTCTCCGGGACACGTCGAGCTTCATTGTCTCGGCGCTTTTCTGGTGGTTGCCACTGTTGATTTTCGCTTTCAGGAGTTGCAGTGGTTTAGGAACAGTGTGGTGGGTTGTCCCAAAAAAAAGTATGAATTGGTTTAAATAAAAGATGAGATTTCATAAAATAACTTTATTGCAATAAAATACAATTAGTATCAAATTCGTTTGCAAAGGTGAATTTATCAAAATATTTCGCTTACATCTATCGTGACGTGTATTATGCGTTTTTACGTCGTCAACGAAATTAATTTGGCATCCATGAGCAAAGTAGCACTATACAGAATGTTTTTTTAACTGGGACATGTGGTACAGCCACACTATTTTTAACCTTCCCAAACTTTAATCGAACATGAACCTTCATCTTTCGAAATAAAGTTGAAAATCTACTAAAGTTTGAAAGATTGGTAGGTTTATGTGCATTATACCATATACACTTTCTTAGGAACCAGGTATGGTTAAAAAAACACTCTGTATAACAACAAAAATGGTAGAGAGAATACAGGTACATTACTAAAATAAAAGATCTTGAAATTTTATCTAAAGTCAAACAAAATAACATAAAATTAAATAAAACAACAACAGATACATAAGTACACAAAAATCATAATCCAAAGACATTTTATTTTAATTAAAATTCCACACAGCACTGGTGCTATTTATGACTCATATAAAATAGAACTTTATGCCAAGAGAGATACAACTCAAAATGCTTAATCGTTGAATGCAAATAACTATATATTTTAATTACACAGAAACTATGTAATTTTTATCGGAACTAATACTATTTGAAGGCACTTTATTTAAGTATTTATGCACTAAGTATGTATATTGTTTAGCATTTAAATAATATTATGAAATAACGAAAGTCCATTCTATACATATAACATGCATAAAAATAGGAACATGATGATTATATTGTGTCAAGATAACAGATAAATATGCATATTATAATTTCTATAATTTTTTATCATTTTTATACATTTTATATTATTTTCATAATATTTAATTTTCACATAAAAAAGTAAGTACAATTTATAAATGGCAATCAATTTCTTTTAAACTCAAGTAATTTCATAAGATTCAATTTTGACTATTTCTACACAACGTTAAAATCAAAAACGTTAAAATCAGTGTAGGAGCTGTCGACAATTTTTTTTTTACTTAAATAATTAAATTATGAGTATAATTTTATGTCTTCTAATTACGCAAGAAATTGTTATCCGTAATTAAAATAATTGAATTTGAAAAAAATAATGAATTATTTCATTATTTGAATAACTCTGCATGTGAGCATTATTTCAGTTTTAAAGCCTAATTTAAATACACATTATATACTTTATGACAACCCAGTAAATAACTAGAAAAAAATACATTAAAACAAAAACAAGTGAGTGATTTTTAAAAATGAGACAGAAACTGAAATGTCAAACAATTTAGTTGATAACATATAACTTATAAACTAACTTATTTAAAGTATGGCAAACCAATTTCAGAAGCCTAACTTGCCCCTTTTATCAATCATTACTTATTTATAAAAATGTCGGAGCAGATGCGTGCGCGCAGCATGTGCGTACTGTTAAAACATGATATTTTATACAAAATATCAGACCTGACCGTTGACATGAAATCGTTTCTACAGTAATTTTAGCTCCGCATTCTAACATCAACATTATAATAACAACAATAAAAATCAATACAGTTTTGACAGATTTTTCTGTCACGAAAAACTAAAAACAACCTTATTGATATGGCAACATCGATTACTGTGTATTTTACAAGCGATGCAAAGTCGATGGTAAAACATAACTGTGACATAATTGTAAATTATTAACGTACTCATGGTACCCAGTCTAACAGCTTCCATACAATTTCATGCGCACAGGCATATTCCACGTGCACGCATTTGGTCTGCTCTTACCTTAAAACAATTGATTAGTATCGGGTTAACGCAAATAGGAATTAAATAATATATTGATTTAGAGTGCACATTATCACAAGTACGTTAAATAAGTAAATAGAAACATATAGTAATTCTATGTAAAACACTTACGTAATGCTTAGATATGATTATGTTTTTAAACATTTATTGTGATTTTCCTGTCATACCTGAGTTTGTATGATTCCAAAACGGTGGAATAACCTTCTTAATTTTACACACTTAATGCAGTCTCGCTTCATTGGAAAATGAACCTTATCTACATAAGCCTAAAGTCTTATTCGGATCATTATAATTGCTTGTCGGAGTATGCACAATAACCGTGCAAATAAGGTTTATTTTCGGATGAAGCTATAGCAAAGGTTGGCCTGACATGATAATACTGAAAAAAAAGTACATGTATTCTGTAAAGAAAATATGAAATTATATATTGAAAAAAAAAACTTATTTTTTTACGTTAAGTGTTTTATATAAGAATCGTTATTATGCTTAATCGACAACACTTTTTTTATATTTTTACATTTAGATTTTTTTTTCAGGAAAACCTGTTATTTGTAATGAAGGCATGTATCACAAACATTTAGTGTATCACAAGAATACACGATATAATTCAAACCAATTCTAAATGATTGACCAGAGACGTAATTGAGACATTATAACGGTCCATAGTTTTACGGAAATTTAATTTTAATTGTGAGTTTTAATATTGTTAATAAAATAGGGTTGTCCTTTAGAAAACCTCGAAGTGTTTGAGATCACTAGTCTACTAAAGGGACAGGGCGAAGTGGATTGGCTGGTCCCTAAATTAAAATGGCCCCTGTTCATAGTGGAATATTTAAGTACAAATAATTATACAAGGTGTAAGGGACATCGACGCACAAACGGATGCAAAAATCCGACTAAAAATTCCAACACGGGGGGGTCCAGAATCATGTCCTGGACCCATGGTATCCGTTTGTGCGTCGATGTCTCTTACACCCTGTATAATAAAAGTATTATGATTAACTTTGAAAAACTGTTCTATGTATACTGTGCCGAAGCGTATTATTGCAAAAACGGAAAATTAAAAAAAAATGTTTTCACGCCAACGCTTACTTGTGACGTCACATCTATGATTGTCAACAAAGTCCCGGGAAGCAAGTGACCAAAAGTTAGCTGTCTCTCTATTTCTTTAGCGTTCAACGTGGGAGCAGTTCTTTATTAGAATTATGTTTGTATGTGTCAGTTCACACCGAGACGCGACGCGAAGCGACGTGACGCAACGATACTTCAAAATAATGTGTATCTTTTCTTGTCGTAAATAAGGTTAGATTTTGAGTCGCTATTAAAATGCAGCGCGGCGCCGCGCCCGTTTGTGACAGGTGTATCTTTTCGTGTAGGAAATAGAGTTCGATTTTGAATAGCTCTATGGTTTCGGTCTGAGCCGACCTTTTGTGTTCGGAAACACGCAGGAATTCGTTCTCGTTTCATAGTCATTTTAGTTCCGTATCTGTTTCAGAGATGGCGTTACTGTTACAGAGGTGGACAGACCATCTAATGAAAATCAAAGGATCGCGCTGAATGTATGCCGCTTCCAAACGATTCTATTGAAAATGTATAAGAGAGGTCTATGTTCAGTGGACGTCCTACGGCTCATATGATGATAATGTTACTGTGAAACAATATTTTCCTTTGAACACAATTTATCGTCCATTGATAACTTATAAACTAAAATAGTTTCTCTTTAATACATATTTGAGATGGACGTTAAATAGTGTAGAAAATGAACAGAAGCCATTTTTAAATGTCTCTTTACGTCAAGACTGAGTTCAGACTAGCTAGCGTCTTCAAAGTAAATTAATTTGTCAAAGAATGAGGACTTCCTCCTTTTTGAAGTCGGTTAAAAATTGAACAAGAACGTGCAAATAACAAAGTCTACCGATAAGGTTATAAAGGACCTTTAACATCACACTTTTCAATCTTAAAAACTTCGGCTCAGGTCGTCTACTCTTTAAGTCCGTCAACGAATATTCGGGCCTGTACGAAAGTAACTCGAAATCTTTTGATTGAACCCTATTAAACAACACATCGGGGGTAGGGACAGCTGTTCAATCGTGTAGTCCCAAATTTTTGGTTCGTGTACCTAACTAATCTGATGTCCGTAAACGATATGCAGTAGAAATCACTCAATACTTCGGCCGAAACTACGTGTTTTGTGCTAAGAGAGTAGTCCCCCTGAGCTTAAAATTGAAATTCCAACATTACAATAATATTATATTACCGAAAAACGGTCATTTGTGATTATCAAGTCCTTGCTCAAAAGAAATAATATACAAAGTGCCGTAATCTTGTAGCATGCTCATAACTTTCACAAAAACACAAGCCATGCCATTGTAGCATTTACCCATTAGGAATTAAGGTCCAATTTCATCGATCTACTTTTACCTTTAGTGAAAGTTATGGGCATGTCTTTGGATCACCAGTTGGCCTACCTTGACGTCAAAGCGAGAGTAGGAAAGAGATGGCGCTAGACGACTTGTATAGCTCCGTCTCTTTCCCATACTCCCGCTTTAAGGGAGCTTCTCCATGGCGAGATTCGACCGATTCCAACTACAAGTGAAAATCATCCTTACCACAACGACATATGACATAAAACATGCGGTTGTCTACGGGTACATGAAAAACAAAACATGCTCGCCACGACGACGTCAAGTCAATCGAATTGCATCATTATGTCGTATTAGCAAGGACGATTTTCATTTTTAGTTAGTACAAATTGCAAATCGCCCGAATTGTGTCGTGGGTCAGCTCCCAACGTCATAGTAACCGCCCAGGTGTTATATGACAGCACTGCTTGCCATCTGGTTGACGCCGCAGGTTCCGTCTCCACGGAAGACCCGGTAGTAACCCTGCTCTCCCCAGGACTTGCCCCAGGAGTTCTTGATGATCCAGTATGGTATCTTCTTGTGGAACACTGGGTAGTCTGTGGAAGGAAGACAGGTTTTAGATATCTTTCTTATATTTGACAGGCCTGTTAGTCTAGTGGTTAGTGACCCTGACTGCTATGCCGGAGGTCGTGGGTTCGATTGCTTTCCAGGACAAATGTTTGTGTGATGAGTACGATCATTTGTTCTGTGTCTGGGTGTAATTTATCTATAATATGTATGTATTTAGAAATAAAGTACCTATGTTTATCAGTTGTCTAGTACCCATAACTCAAGCTCTGCTTAGCTTGGGACTAGATGGCGTTGTGTGATAGTTGTGGAATATTATATTATTATTTTATATGTTACTCAATAATTTCAAAACGACTGATCGGGTCTTTTTTTTTACGTGGAAAAATCATCAAATGAGTCCTCCCATCCAAGGTGAAACGGAAAGGACTATCAGACTCGTACTGACTAAAATCCACAGTGACCCTTCAATAGCCAAGTTCCAGGGTCACGGTTACCTAAGGAGATAGTCCCGCGACCCCGGCTGGGTCCCGATAGTCAGAGATAGGTTAAAGTTTGGAATAACATGTAGTGATACTGTTTATCCTGGTATCCCGTTCCTGTGGGATAACTTTCGAATTATACGAGGGCGAAGCCGATAAAAACAACTACTGTAAAAAAAATACATATGGCACTCGGAGACTGCCGCGGTGAAGCTATTGCATAACATTTTATTTTATTTTAAAAGAATAAAATCGCCTACCGCGTATATTTAACGAGAATATAATTTATTTAAAATGTTTGTGGTGCACTATTGTAATAAAGAACTTCTTTGTTGTAGGAGAATTTTATAAGTAGGTTTTATTGTGAAAATTCCTTTTGTAGCTGGTCGTTTAGAATAAGTACTTAAGAAAAAGTAAATAGTTTTTATGACGGATTGCCGAAGTCTCCCGAACTGAAACGATGTTAGACGATGCGTGGTGTTAGGTATTTTCGTTAGGTTTTTGGAATTTTTTGATTCGGTCGCCGCGCCGCGCCGCGCTCAGAGCCCGTGATAAAAGCTATGCAATAGCTTAAATTTTTCTTACGTCTTCTATAGAAACCGTTAAAAAAACAATATCATTAGAAGACTATATTATGATCCTGCCAAAGCTTATGGAACCGCGTGTTGAATTAAGGCCCTCTCCCTCACACAGAGAGGAAACCTGCGTCCCATCAGAAGAAACATTACAGGCTAATTACGCATTTATGCTAAGGAGGAGCTCGTAGCTACATAATTACAGCCGCACAGGCCGATCTTCCGGGTTAAGCCGCGCTTGCTGAGGTTGGTCTGTGGATGGGTGACCATCTGTCATAGCAAGTTTCCTCCGTGCCTCGGGAAGCACGTAAAGCCGTTAGTCTCGGCTGTCATTTGTAGATCTTTGACAGTTACTGTTACTATTAGTCAGAAGTTCTAAAAGACTGACAACCAGTCCAACCATGGGGTATCGTATTACCCAGTTACTGTGTTGTGGAGGTCCGATAGGCAGTCGCTCCAATTAAAATACTGATATTCAGCTGCATCTGGTTCGACTGGAAGCCGATCCCAATATAGTTGGGAAAACGCTTGGCAGATCGCTATTATGCTAATTATGTCCGCTATAAAAACACAAATTGATTAGTCTCTTCTTAGTAAATGATAATTAACGCAGTCACGCACTACTTGATGCATTTCTCGAAACAAATTCCAATACTGCACGGCACTAGTTTACTATTATTAATACCTATGTGTGATTTTATGTTTGTAAACGAATACACGAAAAAACAGACAAAATACCTCGAATAGTTCAATGTTTAGAAAATTATTTGCATATCTTGATACTAGGTACAAATAGATAACAGGAAAATAAATGAAATATGCACGAAACAAGCGCAGGCGCAATGTAAACTTCAAAACTAGTATGTTTGTTTGTAAGCAGGCACAGTTTTTTTTTTAATCCGTAGTTTGGAATTCCAGGAAATCTTGAAGATGCCAGATGTAAACTATGGGAAAAAACCTGCCCCTTCCCTCTCACTACATACCACCAAGAGAGCATCTTTCCTGCAGGATCCAATCTTACATGGTCCACCTGGATGTCCTGAATTGTCTCCGGACCCAGAAGGGAAGATAGGACCACCGTAGGCTCGATCATGCGGACGGCGAGTAATGGGTGACTCACCGTCAGATCATGGACCATGCCGACGGCGCGTCATGTTCCACGTGCTCCTCAAAGAGCTGTCAGCAATCTGATGGGGGCCCCGTAGAGGGCCAAAGCCTGCCGGGTTCCTATCTTGTCAGGAAACCGTGACCCCGTCCGTCCCCGTGAACCGTGAACGTAAAAGGCTATTTAAAGACACCGTGGATTTTAGTCAATACAAGTCTGACAGTCCCTCCCGTCCCCTGTGTCCGCCCTGAGTGGGTGGACTCATTTAATGGTTTTACCACGTAAAAAAGGGGAATATGGATGTGGAGTGGTTGCCCTTGTATTCATCTGGGTCTTATTAAGAGAGTCTCGCGAATTATTAAGAGGAGACATGTGTCCCAACACTAGGCAAATTTTGCTGTTATGCTAAGCTTGCAAGTCTTACCTTTAACTCCATATCCTACGATGAGCACACCATGGTCCAAGTTGGTAGGATTGCACAGTGCCTTCCAAGGATGCGAGATGCCTCCCATGTAGAACTGCATAGCATTTGCGTTGATACCTGCAGAAAAATACATTCAGTATGAAATAGAACCTCGATTTATTTCTAATCTTACTAATATTATAAAGACAGATGTAAGCGTACGTAGCACTTACTGTAAGCGATAAATAATACCAAATATTTCACAGTTAGAAATTGGAATAGACAACGCGTTTTTTTTTCGTGCATTCATTTAGGAACGACACCAAAATGATAATGTAATTATTATAGTGTCATCGTGTCTATTATTTCATTCTAATATTACAAAGCTAAAGAATTCCTTTGGTTGAACGAGCTAATCTCAGGAATTACTGATTCGAATTGAAAAGTACTTTTTGCATTGGATAGTTAATTTTTCGAGGAAGGCTATAGGCTATGTAACATTACGCACGCAGCGGACCAGGAAACTGCGGGGAAGAACTAGTAACAAAATAAATTTTCGTACCTGACTCTGAGAAGAAATAGCAAACTCAGAGGCCATAGTTTCTTTTAAAGTCCAGATATTATATTGGTCAAGTCATACGAGGACCATGCAGGTTTGTGTCTAAGATGGTCTTTTGAAGAAAGAACTATACAGATTTGAGTGGACCTGTCCAGTCAGTGCAAGCACGCTAAGGGTTTATCGACGCGGAATCGGCTTAAGCCGGTCAAGAAAACCTTTATGTCAACGTAATAAGGGTGTTACTAATGCCATTCGCATCGGCTCGGCTCGGACGACGCGTTCCGGGTTTTCTTGACCGGCTTAAGCCGATTCCGCGTCGATAAATGTGGGGGGACCCTAATTGGAACAAAGGTACTGGGTGCTGCTTTACACTGCATACTTACCAATAGAAATGGGCCCATTGTGTACAAGCCACTGAGCCATGCCAGTCTCATTGGTGGTGATGTTAACGGCGCTGCTGATTTGCACCTTGGCTAAGGTCTTGTTGAATGTGCACTTGTCATCTGTTCCCTCGTATGGGTAGTCGCTCTCTAGCTCCAGACCTCCCAACTGCTCGATGGCTCTAGTGAGCAAAATATAATGGTTTATGATCATGCTGGTTTCAGCTGGCGAGCTCTTGATTTAACATGAAGGCCAATTCTTTTTTTTATTAAGTGAGAACTTCTTTAAACTCGTTGTGATTGAGACAGACCCATAAATTCATAAGATTTAACGTGGGAGAAAATGAGATAAGAAGCTCAATATTGAAGCCAAAATTTTTGAAGGTTTCATTTCTATCACGTGTGAATTGCACACATGTTTTTTTTATGTATCGTAATAACCGTGAGACATATTTTTATATTTACTACAAGGTCATAAGTAAAACCAGATTCTAACTATGTATGTGATAGGTGGTGTGTCGTGTCATTATGACGTCATGTAATACGGATCAAATTATATTTTTAAAGTAGGTAAGTAATGCGTGTCATCACTTCACAAATCATTAAATTCGTATGTTTTTTTTAATATTCCATTCGCTTTGCGCTTGTTTTGTTGCAACGAGGAACACGATGCGCCATTGACGCGGGCATGGTCCCTGATCGAACGGCGAGCCACCCATTACCCACCGTCCGCATGCCTGCGCCTACGATGGCCGGAAATCGCATACGCATTACGCCTGTGTCGCTAATTGTAAAGCTGTTTTTTTTCAACGTCAAATGTAATAAGAAATTTGATTTGGCTTTTTGTTTCCCCGTGGAGTGCGTGCTTATGAATATAAAGGAATGCGCTGATTATGGTGACAAGTAGTTCCTAGCAGCAGCCTAATCTACATAGCATTCGACTATGTAGATTAGGCTGCTGCTTCACACAGCCCCAAACCGGTAGAAAGTCTGTCAATGACTAGTTTTAATTCCACTTTTCTCTAACCGCCAACTATAAAGAATGACCGATGCCTTAAAAATAGGTATTGCTTTATGATCATGGTAAATAAGATTTTAGCGGTCCAGAACTGGCGTGATTGGCACATTTGGAAATGTCCATCAGTTTGTACAATGGACAGGACACAACATAGACCTGGAACGCACAGGGCAAAAGAAGGAATAAGGAGGAATTTTAGTCAGTAAGATTCTAACAGTCCTTTTCTCTCCACCCAGGGCGTGAGGACTCATTTGATGATATAAACCAATACATCGTCATTTGTTGAACTGCACTACATTAATAAATATGATGTCAATTTCCGAACAAAAAATACACTATAGTTTGATTATTAATTCGAGTCAGTAAAATGACAAGTGCAACTGTCACTGATACAAACAAAATGGAACAAACCTGAACAAAAAATGACATTTCTAATGTCATTTTACTGACTGGAATTAATAATCGTATTTTAGGATGAATATTTAGATGATGTCATGAGAATAATACGTCACAATACAGTACGCGACATAAATGAGATTACGGCTATAAAAGGTCATGGTAAACCCCAAGCCCGTGGTAGTGGGATGCCCCATACATCATGTCTTCCTAACATACGTGCAAAGTTTTGTGGGTACGTGTATGTGTGTGTGCGTAAGCGAGCTTTGATGACGCGATGCGACGCTATTCGACGGATTTCAACTATAAGTGAAAATCCTTACCACTACGACATATGGCAGAAAACGTGCGGATAAAATCTACGGTTAGATGAAAAACAAAACACGCTCGCCACGACGACGTAAATCAGTCGAATGGGGATGGCAACTCAAAGCTATTAGTAGATGACGCTGCGATCGTAGGTCCCATGTGTCAGATTACTGTAGTATTTTGTTATAAAAATTGAGTTTATTCTAAAAAAAAAACAAATATGGAAAATTATTCGTCAATGCAAGTGCATATACTAAAACCAGAACTAAGACACCGCGGTGCATCTACAAGAGGAAAAAAAGTGATTTAGTTGAGAGGCTAGAAATTTGATTCTACTACATTAAACACACATTTACTTGTAGTTAGGATTTAAAATTGTTAAGTAAGTATTACATGTGCTAGCCTCTACAAAGAATATAGGAGTACGGTACTGCTTCTGACATTCTATATTGAGAAAAATGTCATCAAGTTTTGTGTTTGTCTTCTTCATCTAATTTTACATCTATTTTATAGATTGGAGCAATATGATAAGAATTTTAACTTCCTAACACCATAACTATCACAATACTCGGTCCCGGTGATAATTCTTCCACCAGACGAACCATTTCATGATACAAAGAGCGATGCAATACTTAACCTCCAATAGAAAAGTAGATATTATTTTGAAAGGTGTATTTGATTGTTTAGTTATGGTATAATCATAGAATTTCATTAATAAATTCAACTAACGGCCTGTCCCGGCTAAGCAAGGGTAGATATTTGTTTATTATATAGCTTTTCCTTATTGATAATACAATTTTTGTTCTCTCAGCAGTCACAGCAGCTACCCATTATTTCTTGATAGTGTGAATTGTCAGAAATTTGTATGTTCCATCATTTTTACAGCCTATTACACAACACCAAGTCATTTTACATCAATAAAAGCGTTTTTTTTTTTCAGAAAATTCCTTTGATTTGACAGTTCTTTTGGGACCTTATTGTCACTTGTCACTTTGACATTTATCTTCCCCATTGTATGATTATCTCGTAGTGTAGCAATGACGATTTTCATGATTATGTAGAAATTGCAAATCTCACGAATCGCTTCTAATTGTTACTATTTCTCTCAAAAACTACTGAACGGATTTGATTTGACACAAAATCCATAACCTATCAATGTACCAAACAATGGTACATTGATAGGTTATGGATTTTGTGTGAAAGAGTTATAAACTAACATGAACATCTCACAAAAAAATTCATTTGTAATAGCCTAGTACAACGGTTCTCAAACTGTTTTGGTGACGGAACCCTTTTGAAAAGCAAAATTTTTAACGGAACCCCAAAATCAAAACAAAAAGATACGTGCATTCTTCAATAACAGGGAATCAAAAAATCTAATGAGATGTGTGAAACTGTTTCTTATTTTTCATGAATCGGTTTATACCTATTAGGTTTGATCGAATAGAGTTGAATTCTTATATCGGGTTCGGCATCCAGTGTATTGCGATATTTTGTTTTGGTAGTTGTATTCTCGCGGAGCCCCCAGAAAGGCTTAGCGGAGCCCCAGGGCTCCGCGGAGCACACTTTGAGTATAGCTGGCTTAATATTTGTAATAACCTAGTCAAAAATGCATGTATACACAAATATACACATATCAAGTTGTTTGGCATATTTAAGAAGTCGTAACTTTACAAATTGAAACTGTCAACAGCAATTAAAAAGTACAATAATAAGGTTAGGTAATCAGAGTTTTAATTACAAACATCAGGGTCGTACTGGCCATATGGATCTTTCTTTTAAATTGGCCAACAGGGGGAAATCCGCAGCCATAAGAGATATGGAAAAACTTTCTTAGGAACCTTTAGCTCTTTTTAGGGTTCCGTAGTCAACAAGGAACCCTTATAGTTTCGCCATGGCCGTCCGTCCGTCCGTCCGTCCGTCCGTCCGTCCGTCCGTCCGTCCGTCTGTCCGCAGCTTAGCTCAGAGACGCCCAGCACTAGAATTTGTTGCGTCAAAAAAGTGGTAAAATAAAATCTCGTAAAATATTTTTTTTAGGGTACCTCCTGTACACGTAAAGCGGGGATGTTTTTTTTTCTCGCGTACCTCTTAGTGTGGGGTATCATTAAATAGGCCTTTAAAAAATATTGGTAGTTTCCATCAACAATTTTTTGATAAAAAGATGCGTTTGTGAAATATTAAGATTTAAAGTGCTAATTTTTGCCCTACTCGAGTGTCCCCCCCCTCTACCAGCTAAACGGTTATGTTTGGGGGTGTGAAAAAATGTACAATAGTAGTATATACATATAACGAAGTTTAAAAGAAAATTATCATGACTAAGTAGGCTTTACAAGTTTACGAGTAATAGTTGACCAACTTATAAAACGTACTGGGATAACATTTTCCTAAACAAAATGTATCGGAGAACAACTGCAAATGTAAGTTTGTCAACTTCATTTTTACAGCTATAATAGGTAGTGGAGTGGAGTGGAGTGCAGTGCAGTGCAGTGGAGTGGAGTGGAGTGGAGTGGAGCGGAGTGGAGTGGAGTGGAGTGGAGTGGAGTGGAGCGGAGTGGAGTGGAGCGGAGTGGAGTGGAGTGGAAGGGAGTGGAGCGGAGCGGAGCGGAGTGGAGTAGAGCGGAGTGGAGCGGAGTGGAGCGGAGTGGAGCGGAGTGGAGCGGAGTGGAGCGGAGTGGAGCGGAGTGGAGCGGAGTGGAGTGGGGTAGTGTGGGGTGGAGGGTCGAAAATCGCTTGAACCTTTTTAACAGGTTCATAGCGATTTTCGACGTGCCTTGACACCTCTCAAGTTTTTTTTTTTAATACGTCATAAATCGTAAACCTTTCAAAGTTGGAACCAACTTCAAGAACTTTTATAGTATGTTATTACTTGCTGCTACGGAACCCTTTATGGGCGAGTCCGACTCGCTCTTGGCCGGTTTTTTATGATAACAATAGGCTAGTTGCCCTAAAAAATGTAATTAGTCCGTCTTTTGGATTATTCAAAAATAAGGGACACGTATTTTTTTATTTGTAAATTAGACTAAAAAGGACAAAGATATAGCCTATTAAAGTTACGTATGACGTCACGCCGCGTGGCATTTTTTCGCGCGGGGTGACGTCACACGTAACTTTAATAGGCTATATCTTTGTTATTTATTGTTTAATCGAAAAAAGAAAAAATACGTGTCCAATATTTTTTTTTATAATCTAAAATACGGACTAAATAGAATGTATTTTTTTTGACCCTGGAAACTACCCTATTTCGGCATATATTTATTTTTTTGATCAAGTGTGAATTGTCCACAATAATGAGTCTCACAGAGAGGTGGCCTGCGTCCCAGCAGTGGGAACATAATAGGATGATGATCTGAAACATATATTATGCTTTACCTGTAAGCGTTATCAGGCAATCCACCGTTGCAACCATTATCCAACTTGTCACAGTCTACCAATTCTTGCTCAGAGAGGGAGACAAGTTGTCCCGATTGCATCTTCCATTGACCCTCAATATTACCTGCAAAAAAAAAAACACATTTTAAAGTCTAGCTTCTGCCCGCAACTTCATTCGTGTGAAGTTTTGGCCCCCGACCCACCGGGTCACGTCCTATCGCCTGCCTTGGCTATTACTTTTCTAACTCGTAGGACAAAAACTGCGATAGCTCGACTGAATGATACCTTTAATGTACTTTAGAATTAAATCATTAATCTATATAAAAGAAAGTCGTGTTAGTTACACTATTTATAACTCAAGAACGGCTGAACCGATTTGGCTGAAAATTGGTGGGGAGGTAGCTTAGAACCAGGAGAAACATATAGGATACTTTTTTCATTTTTTTTATTTTGTTTTGTTTTATACCGTTTCCGTGGGACGTGACATAAAACGTGGTATAATAAAACGCAACTGACATGGAATGACAGCAAAACGAAAAATTTATCAATCAAAACATCAATTGACCGCTTGATGTGTTTGTATTGAGTTTCTAAGCTTATTGTGCCGATATTATCATAATTATCAATGCCATGTCGCCACCGAGACGATCAAATTTTTATCCTGTTTCCGTGAGACGTGACATAAAACGTAGTAACATGATCAAGAAGAAGGTGTTGGTGCCGAAATTGAATAAGGGATCTGAACAAAAAGTACTAGGAAAACATGAAGAATATGTTCATGCCCACCGGTCTTCAATGCTAAAAAAGTATTTCGGTGAATACTGAATACCCAAAAACTGGCCAAGTGCGAGTTGGACTCGCGTGAAGAGGGTTCCGTACGATTTATTTTTTGCCTACCTATAATTTTAACCGCAAATAATAGATGAATTGAAATTTACGAATAATTGAATATTGATACGCACAATATTGTTATTTTAATATCATGGACTTCTTATAGGTTTTCCTATAATCTATAAGTAGAAAAGTAATATCTGTATTTTTTTTTCAAAATTTTAGGTTCTGTAGTTTCGGAGATAAGGGGGGAGGGGAATGGTCAATTTTCGTCTATCTACACTAATATTATAAAGAGGAAAACTTTGTATTTTTGTTTGTAATGGATAAACTCAAAAAGTACTGGACCGATTTCAAAAATTCTTTCACCAGTTGAAAGCTGCTTTGGTCCTGAGTGACATAGGCAATAAGGGGGGGGGGGGAGGGGGCGAGCGAAGCCGCTGGGAAAAGCTAGTATTTGATATAAACTTTAGACACTTTGGTGGGATATCTCACAAAGATTTTCATCATCATCATGATCAAAAGCTGTCACAACTGGATACAAGCCTTTCCAATCGCACGCCTTTCAAATCTATAGTGGACAAATCTCATCCAACTGCTACCAGCATGTCCTTTGCGTAAAATATAATTAATCTCACCAGTGACACTGAACGCCCAGCAGCTACCGCAGGAACCTTGATCTTTCACCTCTGTCACGGCATCATAGTCCCTCCAGTCAAAATTCTCAGGTACTTTAATACTTGGAATATCAGCTTGCTTCATAGGGACCTGGTTTTCATTAGTCAGATTCGTATTCAAACCCATGTATGTAGTTCTGAACTCTTCATAAGTTAAATCAGTGAACCGAGTCACTCCGTATACAGCTGTTCCCTTCTCATGAACGTTTAACTCGTGAATTTTTTTTATATTGTGCTTAAATATTTCAAATCTTTTATGCATTTGAGAATAATTATTTACATAACTAGGGCTGTAAGTTGTCAAGAAGTTATAAAATAACTGTTCTGCTTGTACTTGATGGTACAAATCGTGTGTATTACCTTCTTGGTAGTCGCACGACACTCGGAAATTAGGAGGGTGGTCGGTCCAAGGTCGAATCCATACGTTAACACGACAGAACTTGTTCAAACCGTGATTATCGATTAACTTACATTCTTTTTGCTCGCTCAAAGCTACACAATCCGTGAAGCCGACTTCAATTTTCATTTTATAGTGAATCCCGGCCACTACTTGCTTCTCCAATGAGAAAATCCTAACAACTTTCTGTTTCGCCGGATGAGGATACTTAGCTTCTATATGTTTCAAAGCCTGTCTCGCCAACTCATTGGCCATTTCAGCACTCTCAAATTCGATGTGAGATTCTAAAGGTGTCTCGTCATCGACACAATTCACATCAATATTTTTACCGTTTTTGATCCACAGCCTCTGCCATATTTGCGCCACACAACGTCTTCGCGGCAAATGCTCAAGGAAATTGCAACTAGTTATGTTTGCAACCCACTCATACTTTAAACAAGAAGTGTAGCCAACATCAAAATCAATGGTGGTTACTTTTCCCGAAGTTATTTTTGTAGAGTGACTGTTTATCTGCAGAACTCTCTGTTTGTATCTATGTAGTGATTGCATTTCTAGCTGTTCTAAAGATGCTTTCACCATGCTTTGTATTTCTGAATAGTCTGTTCCATTTTCTGATTCCAAAGCAGATCTCTTATACCGTGCGATTCCTAGTGGCGAACATTGAGCGTCGACGTTGCTAATAAATTTGGCTTCTGGTTTCAACCAAATAAGAGAGTGACAATTCCTTGGGGGTACACTTGGATTAAGGAAGCATTGAAACGGATTTTTGTCTAGGTTGACATCTTTTGAGCAGTTTGTAATACTTACTACAAAATTAAGTTTAAAAGGACGTCGTGAATCGAGACTTGGTATAAGCTGTGGTTCACCTTGATGCACTAGTTTGAATTTATTTTCAGGAGGGCTCTCAAGGACAGCGAGAGATATCCTGATAAGTTCCATTATATTCACGCCAGTAACTGACATAAAATCTTCTTCATCGTCACAAACTACAGACACTTGTCTTACTACCAGTTCATCATCAGGTGAAGGCCAAAGTCTGGCCAAGCATAGTCTATGATTCAAACCACTCATCTCTTCACAATTTCGCAGATCTGTTGTCTTGTGATGCCTTAAGCAATATGTTTCGGCTACTTCGATGTACATTTTTATCGTCATAGTTCCCATTTGTACGCTATTTTTTACGGCGTATATTGATATTAATTTGTTTAAATTATTAGAATTCGATCGGTCATTTATATGTTGAACAGCACGGTCGGCATAGTAGTAAGCAGTATCTTCATCTATTTCATCATCGTCGTCAACTATTTGTCTTACAGTTCTAACGCCTGATTTGCTTTTACGCTTTTTATCTTTAGTTTCGCTGACTTTTTTACACGTTACTTTAATTTCTTTTTCGACTTGCAACTGACGAACCCGTATATTTGTATTACAGTTGAAGACAACTAATGGTTGTTTCAACTTACATAAAGTATTATTAGTAGTTTCATTCCGCAAACATGTCGTTGGTGAAATAGTAAAATTAATATTAGTAAGAGTGTCGTTAGCAACTTGTTCACTAGAGCTGAGAATTTCTGTAACTTTGTGAACATATTTTCTATTTGATGTTGTCAAATATTTTTCAGTAGCTTCTTCTGCCAGTTGTATAAACTTATCAACATTGCTTTTTTGAGTAGTCAAATCATTATCAGATTCATCTTCTGAAAAATTTTCATTATTAGGATCATTACATTGAACATCAATTTTTTTCTGTTTTAACCAAGGTTTGTCCCAAATTTCAGTGTGACAATACAGTATTACATTATCAATTGGTTTGCAACTACGGGCATGCAGGCTCGAAATATTTGCGGAGCACGCTGTCGGGGCAGCGGTAAAATCTATTTTATACTTTATACCAGAAACTACACGGGTGAAAACGCGTTGAATATCAAGCACTGTATGATAAACAGTGCTTTTTTTCTTGTATAATTTACGTAAGGATTCTTCAGCCATTAGTTTATATTCAGGTTTTGTTGGATCTTGCTCTTCCTCGCTGCGACCTCTTAAAGTACTCACATATTGTTGACTTTTATTGCTGGTATTGCCTCGGGTCGATTGCACGGTTAAAATTTTATAGATAGGTGTGCTGATATTTTCATCTAATGCAACACTAAGCGATCCCAAATCTCTTTTTACTCTGCCGTTGACTGATGAGCAAGTTACTCTGATTTCCTTAATATTACTCCATACCTGTGTCCAAATCTCTGAGTGACATTTGTTTATTTTCGCGCCTGGACTACCGGATACCAGAAAATCGATACGAGTCATAGTGCCTGCAACAAGTTGAGAGGTAACTTTTTCAACCTGGACTACTACCAGCTGATCTTTGATACCATTATCTATGAGATATTTTCGCAAGGATTCTTCAGCAAGTAATCTGTACTCTGGATTTGTTGGATCTTCATCTACTATTCCTCCGGTATTCATTCTTTCATAATCATTCTCACAAGTAACTGTGATTTTTCTAGAGTGTGTCCATTCCTGTGACCAAATCTCTGAGTGACATTTGTTTATTTCAGCACCAAGGCCACTAGAAACTAGAAAATCTATACGTGTAATTATGCCTGCGACGACTTGTGTGGTCACTTTTTCAACCTGTGCTACTACCAGCTGATCTTTGATACTAAGATCTATGATATGTTTTCGCAATGATTCTTCAGCCAGCAACCTGTACTCCGGTTTTGTTGGATCTTGTTCTTGTTCTCCACCAGCCAGTTTTTTACCTCTAGGGCCATTATTCTCACAAGTAACAGTGATTTGTTTAAAGTTTTTCCAAGGCTGCGTCCAAATCTCTGAGTGACATTTATTTATTTTAACACCTTGGCTAGCAGATACCAGAAAATCGATACGAGTCATAATGCCTGCAACGACTTGTGTGGTCACTTTTTCAACCTGCAGTACTACCAGCTGATCTTTGATACCATGATCTATGATATGTTTTCGCAATGATTCCTCAGCCAGCAACCTGTACTCCGGTTCTGTTGGATCTTGATCTACTTCTCCACCTGCCATATCTCTTTTATCTCTAGAGGCATTATTCTCACAAGTAACAGTGATTCGTTTAAAGTTTTTCCAAGCCTGCGTCCAAATCTCTGAGTGACATTTATTTATTTTCGCGTCTGATGTACCAGATACCAGGAAATCGATGCGAGTCATAATGCCTGCAACGACTTGTATGGTCACTTTTTCAACCTGCACTACTACCAGCTGATCTTTGATACCATGATCTATGATATGTTTTCGCAATGATTCCTCAGCCAGCAACCTGTACTCCGGTTCTGTTGGATCTTGATCTACTTCTCCACCTGCCATATATCTTTTATCTCTAGGGGCATTATTCTCACAAGTAACGGTGATTTGTTTAAAGTTTTTCCAAGGCTGTGTCCAAATCTCTGAGTGACATTTGTTTATATTGGCACCTGGGCTACCAGATACCAGAAAATCGATACGAGTCATAGAGCCTGCAACGACTTGCGTGGTCACTCTTTCAACCTGCACTACTACCAGATGATCTGTGATACCATTATCTGTTATGTATTTTCGCAATGATTCCTCAGCCAGCAACCTGTACTCCGGTTTTGTAAGATCTTGATTTTGTTCTCCACCTATCAATTCTCTCTTACCTCTATGGCCATCATTCTCGCAAATAACCGTGATTTGTTTGAAGTTTATCCAAGGCTTCGTCCAAATCTCTGAGTGACATTTATTTATATTGGCACCTGGGCTACCAGATACCAGAAAATCAATACGAGTCAAAGAGCCTGCAACAACTTGGGTGGTCACTTTTTCAACCTGCAGTACTGCCAGATGATCTGTGATACCATGATCTTTAATATGTTTTCGCAGTGATTCCTCAGCCAGCAACCTGTACTCCGGTTTTGTAGGATCTTGATTTTGTTCTCCACCTATCAATTCTCTCTTACCTCTATGGCCATCATTCTCGCAAATAACCGTGATTTGTTTGAAGTTTATCCAAGGCTTCGTCCAAATCTCTGAGTGACATTTATTTATATTGGCACCTGGGCTACCAGATACCAGAAAATCAATACGAGTCAAAGAGCCTGCAACAACTTGGGTGGTCACTTTTTCAACCTGCAGTACTGCCAGATGATCTGTGATACCATGATCTTTGATATGTTTTCGCAATGATTCCTCAGCCAGCAACCTGTACTCCGGTTTTGTAGGATCTTGATTTTGTTCTCCACCTATCAATTCTCTCTTACCTCTATGGCCATCATTCTCGCAAGTAACAGTGATTTGTTTGAAGTTTATCCAAGGCTTCGTCCAAATCTCTGAGTGACATTTATTTATATTGGCACCTAGGCTACCAGATACCAGAAAATCAATACGAGTCAAAGCGCCTGCAACAACTTGGGTGGTCACTTTTTCAACCTGCAGTACTGCCAGATGATCTGTGATACCATGATCTTTGATATGTTTTCGCAATGATTCCTCAGCCAGCAACCTGTACTCCGGTTTTGTAGGATCTTGATTTTGTTCTCCACCTATCAATTCTCTCTTACCTCTATGGCCATCATTCTCGCAAATAACCGTGATTTGTTTGAAGTTTATCCAAGGCTTCGTCCAAATCTCTGAGTGACATTTATTTATATTGGCACCTGGGCTACCAGATACCAGAAAATCAATACGAGTCAAAGAGCCTGCAACAACTTGGGTCGTCACTTTTTCAACCTGCAGTACTGCCAGATGATCTGTGATACCATGATCTTTGATATGTTTTCGCAATGATTCCTCAGCCAGCAACCTGTACTCCAGTTTTGTAGGATCTTGATTTTGTTCTCCACCTATCAATTCTCTCTTACCTCTATGGCCATCATTCTCGCAAATAACCGTGATTTGTTTGAAGTTTATCCAAGGCTTCGTCCAAATCTCTGAGTGACATTTATTTATATTGGCACCTGGGCTACCAGATACCAGAAAATCAATACGAGTCAAAGAGCCTGCAACAACTTGGGTGGTCACTTTTTCAACCTGCAGTACTGCCAGATGATCTGTGATACCATGATCTTTGATATGTTTTCGCAATGATTCCTCAGCCAGCAACCTGTACTCCGGTTTTGTAGGATCTTGATTTTGTTCTCCACCTATCAATTCTCTCTTACCTCTATGGCCATCATTCTCGCAAATAACCGTGATTTGTTTGAAGTTTATCCAAGGCTTCGTCCAAATCTCTGAGTGACATTTATTTATATTGGCACCTGGGCTACCAGATACCAGAAAATCAATACGAGTCAAAGAGCCTGCAACAACTTGGGTGGTCACTTTTTCAACCTGCAGTACTGCCAGATGATCTGTGATACCATGATCTTTGATATGTTTTCGCAATGATTCCTCAGCCAGCAACCTGTACTCCGGTTTTGAAGGATCTTGATTTTGTTCTCCACCTATCAATTCTCTCTTACCTCTATGGCCATCATTCTCGCAAGTAACAGCGATTTGTTTGAAGTTTATCCAAGGCTTCGTCCAAATCTCTGAGTGACATTTATTTATATTGGCACCTGGGCTACCAGATACCAGGAAATCGATACGAGTCAAAGAGCCTGCAACAACTTGAGTGGTCACTTTTTCAACCTGCAGTACTGCCAGATGATCTGTGATACCATGATCTTTGATATGTTTTCGCAATGATTCCTCAGCCAGCAACCTGTACTCCGGTTTTGTAGGATCTTGATTTTGTTCTCCACCTATCAATTCTCTCTTACCTCTATGGCCATCATTCTCGCAAATAACCGTGATTTGTTTGAAGTTTATCCAAGGCTTCGTCCAAATCTCTGAGTGACATTTATTTATATTGGCACCTGGGCTACCAGATACCAGAAAATCAATACGAGTCAAAGAGCCTGCAACAACTTGGGTGGTCACTTTTTCAACCTGCAGTACTGCCAGATGATCTGTGATACCATGATCTTTGATATGTTTTCGCAATGATTCCTCAGCCAGCAACCTGTACTCCGGTTTTGTAGGATCTTGATTTTGTTCTCCACCTATCAATTCTCTCTTACCTCTATGGCCATCATTCTCGCAAATAACCGTGATTTGTTTGAAGTTTATCCAAGGCTTCGTCCAAATCTCTGAGTGACATTTATTTATATTGGCACCTGGGCTACCAGATACCAGAAAATCAATACGAGTCAAAGAGCCTGCAACAACTTGGGTGGTCACTTTTTCAACCTGCAGTACTGCCAGATGATCTGTGATACCATGATCTTTGATATGTTTTCGCAATGATTCCTCAGCCAGCAACCTGTACTCCGGTTTTGTAGGATCTTGATTTTGTTCTCCACCTATCAATTCTCTCTTACCTCTATGGCCATCATTCTCGCAAGTAACAGTGATTTGTTTGAAGTTTATCCAAGGCTTCGTCCAAATCTCTGAGTGACATTTATTTATATTGGCACCTGGGCTACCAGATACCAGGAAATCGATACGAGTCAAAGAGCCTGCAACAACTTGAGTGGTCACTTTTTCAACCTGCAGTACTGCCAGATGATCTGTGATACCATGATCTTTGATATGTTTTCGCAATGATTCCTCAGCCAGAAACCTGTACTCCGGTTTTGTAGGATCTTGATTTTGTTCTCCACCTATCAATTCTCTCTTACCTCTATGGCCATCATTCTCGCAAGTAACAGTGATTTGTTTGAAGTTTATCCAAGGCTTCGTCCAAATCTCTGAGTGACATTTATTTATATTGGCACCTGGGCTACCAGATACCAGAAAATCAATACGAGTCAAAGAGCCTGCAACAACTTGGGTGGTCACTTTTTCAACCTGCAGTACTGCCAGATGATCTGTGATACCATGATCTTTGATATGTTTTCGCAATGATTCCTCAGCCAGCAACCTGTACTCCGGTTTTGTAGGATCTTGATTTTGTTCTCCACCTATCAATTCTCTCTTACCTCTATGGCCATCATTCTCGCAAATAACCGTGATTTGTTTGAAGTTTATCCAAGGCTTCGTCCAAATCTCTGAGTGACATTTATTTATATTGGCACCTGGGCTACCAGATACCAGAAAATCGATACGAGTCAAAGAGCCTGCAACAACTTGGGTGGTCACTTTTTCAACCTGCAGTACTGCCAGATGATCTGTGATACCAGAATCTATGATATATTTCCGCAAAGATTCCTCAGCCAACGCTTTATACTCAGGTAGTGATGGATTTTGTTCCTGAAGGCCACCTATTATCCTACGATCATTGTCATTTAAGGCTTCTCTTTTGGTTCTGTATAAGTCTTTATCTAGTTTACAGTCAATTTGAATATTCTTATTATTACTATTTTGTAACCATGGCTGTTCCAATATTTCAGCAATACAATGTTTACCCTGTAATAAATCAGTGTTCTCTATATCTACTGGAGATATCGTAAAATTAATAAGGGTCTTAATGCCATCATCCCATAACACGGCGACTCCTTCTATGGTTACAACAGTGTAAAGTGAGCTGTTCATTTTCTGAATATAATTACGGAGAGACTCATCTGCTAACTGTACATATTTGTTGTAATTAGGATCGTTTTCCGTGATATCGGATTTTATAAATAGTTTATCGATTAAATAGCATTTCACTTCAATATCACTTTTAGACTGTTTTGTCTCGGTTACTTCGGCATTACACAAAGTATCACCATTGTCTTCTTCCGCATGGGATGCAATAAATCTGATTTTAAGTTTTTCCGATTTTCGTTCGACCTTATCTACGAAAGCCACACGCACAAGATTAGATTCAGGATGATTTTTAATGTATTTTTGCAAAGACTCCACAGCAATTTGCATATACTTTGGATTATCTGCATGTATTTCAACTGTGTGATCCATCGTTTTCACATCTTGTTTCAACTGGCAAGAAACATTGAAAGCCTTTGTTCCCATCCAATGTTTTTCCAAAATTTCAGAATGGCAACGTACAGTTTTGCTGTTACTTAGGTTTTTGGGAGAAACTATAAAATCGATCCGTGTTAGTAGTCCAGCGACTATTTGCGTGGTTACTTTTTCCACTCGAACAATTGTATGTGGTGGATTGCCAGTATCGTGCAGATATTTCTTCAACGATTCTGCAGCTAGCTGATAATACTTCGGGTCACTTGGTTTGCGTTCCTTTATTGTGTTAGTATTTTTTAATTGCTGTTGGTATTTTATGTTACATTTAACAAAATACTGCTTTTTGTCAATCCAGTTATTTTCTAATATTTTAGAACGGCAGTGCAATATATTTTTAGGATTTACAATGTTACATTTCGATGACGATAAGATACCGTTGCTCTGAATTACACAATTTGTAGGAGAGATTGAAAACTCGATTTTTATTAATTTTCTAGATACATCTGGAACCATCGTTTTGTCAACCTTGACAACTTCATAATGTTGATTACTGGATGACGAACGCATAAACCTATATAAAGATTCATTGGCTAATTTTTTGTAATCAACTTCATTATCTTTATTCAAACTTTGTTGGTCATCCCTACCGAAATCAATAGATCTTTTCTTCCTCGTTTTGAGAATTTCGTTATTTTTCAAAACATCATCGCATGAAACTTCAATTTGCCTCCCATCCATAATCCATGATCTATCCCATATTTGTGCTTTACATAAACGGAGTCCTTCGCCTTTCAACAATTCACATTTATTTATTTGATCTCTAGAATAATTGTCATCCTTACAATCTGTGTAACCGACAACAAATTCAATTTTAGTCAAAAACCCAGCTATTATTTGGGATGAAATTGATTTTATGTTTACAATCTTCTGTTTGTTAGTTTTATCAGACTGTGATTCTAAATACTGTATGGCTTCTTGCAACATTTCAATAATTTGTGGGTCATCTACGGTAATGTTGTTGCTTACTTTTTTACTTTTCGATATCCTCATGTCCGCCGGTCTGTCTGTACAAGAATAGGACATTTTCTTTTCTTTAAGCCAATGTCTCTCGAGAACAATAACATCACATATTTTTGAACCTAATTGTTCTAGAACTGTGCAGTTTTCTCTTAATGGCAAAGGTACGCTTTTGTTACATTTAATGTTCTCAATAATAACTGAAAATTTTGTCAATGTCCCAGATGTTACTTGAGTAATAGCTGACGCTATTTTATTTAATCTCATAGCGTATTGGGATTTTGATTCAGATTCGATTTCTTTTACGGCCTCTTCAGCCAGTCTGCGCAGCACAGGATCATTTAAAGCTACTTCTCTGATGTCTTCTCTATAGTCACTTTCTTTATTATCATTATAACAAAAAGTGCTTAGAATTTGTGGACTGTTTTCGTTTATACAATCAATAACACCATTACAAATTTGAGTGTCCACCTCTCTTGGCTCACATTCAACTTTATCACAAGGTATCGTAACTCGAGCTTGTATGTATACAAATCGGTGAAGATCTTCCTTTTCTTCTTCAGCTCTAATGACATTTTTAACAGCTCTATTTTTAACTTCCATATCCATTTCATTCATGTAGTCAACCATAGCTTGTGCCATTTCATACATAAAACGAGCATTTAGTATACTATTTTTAATGCCATGATAATCTTCCGCAAGTGACAGTACTTGCAGATCATAATCATAGCTTCGTCTAACTCTCGGAACAACTTCTTCAACTTCAGTTTTAGGTTTAAAACCAGCAAAGTCAAAAAAATCTAACATATCATCTATAGCTTTCTTTTTATCTACATTTAATTTGAAAGCTTGTTGTTCAGTTGTTTGTGATTCAGTAACGGGAATAGAGTTTTCATTATATTTTTCAGATCCGGCTTTGAAAACATGTTGTTTGCTTACATCTGACAAATCAGGAGATAGTGTGAAAGACTGCTTGTTTGATTCAGTGACTGCCTGAAATTGAGCGTCCGTAATTATTTGTTCTTGTATTTTTTTTATATCGTCCTCTGAAAGGGTCTTTTCCTGATTCGGCTGTGATTGGACATTTATATCGTGTTTAACTTGTATATCGTCATCAAAAGCATTCGTGTCTGCAGGATCACCAGATGAGTTTTCCTTTTTCTGATTGTTATTAGATAGGGGTTCCGGTAAAACTTCACCGTTATCTCCGAATTGCCATTCTTTTGTACAATTATTTGCAAGGATTGCTCTGTAATTTCCACCATTCGAAAGTTTAACCCAGGGTTTCACTAGAATGGTGATTTTACAGATTTTAGACGAAGCACAGTTTTCTGATTCCACTTGAGTACAATTGTTGAAATTGATTGATAGAGTTAAAATGTATCGGACACCATTTACCACCTGCGAAGCAAATTTTAAAACAATATAGTTCTTGTGATTCCAGAAAATCGGATTAATTTATTAAAAGTTTTTTACTTACTTGAACTTGTCGTTCCACGTCATTAACAGTGGCCAAGCTATGTTTGACAGAGGGCTCGTGAAGATCGAGATGCCTCACTCCTAGTTCCGCTAGGTCGCTGACGCCCGCAGCTTGTGGGTTTACGTGTGAGGCGCACCCAATGCACGGCGCCCTCGGTTGGTCCCGTGGAATCGCAATAAACTGTTCGCCTGATGTTATCTTACAAGAAAACATCAATAAAATAATTACTGAAGGAAATTTACATTGCACGCACCCTCTTTAAGGCTTGTTCTTAAAGTTGGCAACGTTTGATTGCTTAGCTTTAAAAAAAAATAAAGAGGAAAGATTTGATTATTGTTTGTATTGAAAAGGCTCCGCAACCACTGGACCGATTTCATAAACTCTTTCACCACTTGAAAGCTGCTTTGGTCCTGAGTGACATAGGCGAGAACGGGGGGAGGGGTGAGCGGGCGAAGCTGCTGGCAAAAGCTAGTGTAAAATACTGGTATTCGGCTCCGGTAAGAGTAGAAAGCACCACAGCACCACCACCAATGTAGGTGGCATTGAGTCTTATCTCATGCGGCGACGACTTCGGTGGTGCGGACACGTGTCACGGATGGCGGTGCAGCGAGTGGCGAAGCGACTCTCAAATATAAAGATGTTCTAAAACGTCACTTCAGGAAATGTGACTTAGAACCGTCTCGGTGGGAGCAGCAAGCCGCCCAAAGGATAGAGTGGAGGTCTGTGGTTAAAAACAAAGTCCGTAATTTCGAATTGCAGCGGCACGATGAGCTTGATGCAAAGCGTGACCAATTTGAAAGCCTGACCACCTGCGGCGATCAGTTATAATTACATCGATGGTGTGCTCACAATATGCCCGCATTGTGCGCGGATCTTTGCAAAAAAGATTGGATACATAAGCTACATGCGAGCACATGAACGGCAACTACAACGGAGCTGAAGCAATCGCCCTGGCCTAAATCGGTCAGATCGCATCATCCGAACGCACCACCAACGTAGTTGGTATACCGTATACCTAAGGTTCGGCAGATGATGACCCACAGAAGTATTCAGACGCTCAAAAGTTATCAAAAATTGTTCATAAATCATTATTTATCCTAACATGGTTCCATTATAATGATACTTAACGTGTACATAACGAATTATGTTTTTCCTGATTGAAAATATTCACAAATTGTATGCAAAATTATTCACGCTATTATGAATCTTATTTGTTAAGAACAACCATTTGGTTTGTTCGGTCACGGTTTATCACTGTAGATCGATTATACACACTTTTCGTTCAATTATTTTATTATATATACATGGAAATAATTTTAGCATATTGAATTGTTACATTCACGGTAATATGAATCTGGTAATCTATACTACTTACATACTTCTATTATAAAAGGTTTTTGTATGTATTGGTAGGTAATATCTTGAATAGCGATGCATCCGATACCGATACGAATACCGATATATCGGCGATACTTCGGGTTAGCCGATATATCGGTATCGACGATATTTTCATGACCGATTCAACGATACTTTTTAATTTAAAAATGTGGTGTAAACGAGCGTGTTGTCTGGTCTATTTCATTGCAAACGAAGCCACGAACTATGGCCGGGGAAACCCTTGCCAAACAGACTGGCGAAATCGCCTTTCTCCAAATCAAAATTTAGGATTACTATGTTTTTAAAACCAAAATCTTATTGATGTTAATTTTAATTACTAAAATGTATAATTATCTAATATCAACCTTTAACACTACATTTTACATTTAAAAAAAAATCTGATTTGTGATTTATTTTATTTTAATTATTTTTTTAATTCACATTAAGCGTATCGGTATCGGTATCGGTATCGCCGATATTTTTATAAGAGTATCGGTATCGTATCGGCGAAAAGGCGTATCGATGCATCCCTAATCTTGAACTAATGATCCCAATTCAATTTTTTTTTCTCTATTGGGAAGCTTCATTATTCCTGAGTGCTTTATTTTATATTTATATCATGCCTATTAACTGAGCTATTTTTGCATATTTTTTGTCTAGTAAATCAGAAAATTCTGGTCCGATTTCAAATTTCAGACGCACGGCTACATTAAAGATGTATTTATAATCCTTCCTATTGTATGACTATTTATTAATAAAAACCGCATTATAATCCAAGTAGTTTGAATGATCTAAGCTCACAGATCGTGGGAAGCGACTTTTCGCGCCCTTCTCCTATCCACTAACCTCAGGGTTTAGGCGCAAAAAGTTTTTAGAAAATTTGCCATTTTGAGAACTTGTCCTTTAGAGCCTTGGTTGCCATTTGGCGAAATAGGCTTTTTGCGTTTAAACCGAACCCAGAGATCCCCAAGTCCTTTTTAGGACAAAAAAGCATTGAACTCTATCCATTCCGCATCGTGACGCTCTCGGTATAATCACGAGACGTGGCTAATTCAACGATCGGCCAACGACATACATATACAAAGAATCAAGAAAAGTAAACAAAGTAAATGAACCGCAAAAAAATCATTCATCTGGCTTACCGCCAATTACAGCTGTAACACTGATATTTTTTTATTTTATCTCTTATATAATATAAACCTTATGACAAAGACAATAAAGGTCATTGTAATCCGAAACTAGCAGCACAATGAAAATGTGCGAAAGAAGAATAAAACCTAATTTAGAAGCTAATTTAAAATTACGTTTTTATAGATGGATTGATGACTACTAGAAATGGATTGATAGTGTTGACAGATTTTTATTTTATAATATTGATTTGTTTGTGTCATACATTTGTGACGGTACACATTTTAAATACATAGTTTTATAACGATACGGCTGGCGCAGTGGCTGACCGATCGACTGCTGCGCAGCGTGTCACGGGTTCGATCGCCTCACCGAACAAATTATGTATTTATATGATCAGCAAGTAGTTGTTCCAGGTCTGGGCGTTTGTATATGTGACTTTCTATGTTTGGAAACGCACCCACGTTACAGGAGAAAATCCTAGAATGGAGCAAGCCTCAAAAAAAAAAAAGAATACAGAGACAAAGTCGACGGAGCAATCTTACCCAGGAGCATATCCACTCTAACTTTGAAGAGTTTCGGGTTATGTGTTTGGAAATACAGATGCAGATAGAGTTCTAAACTTTAGCCATACTAGCGATGCATCCGATACCGATACCGATATACCGGCTGACCCGAAGTATCGCCGATATTTTTATGACCAATTCAACGATACTTTTTAATTTAAAAATGTAGTGTAAACGAGCTTGTTGTCTCGTCTATTTCGTTGCAAACGAGGCATGAACTATGCCCGGGGAAACCTTTGCCAAACAGACTTGCGAAATCGCCTTTCTCCGAAAAATTTAAGATTATTTTGTTCTTTAAACAAAAATCTTATTTATGTTAATTTTAATTACTAAAATGTATAATATCAACCTATGTCATTACTTTTTATATTAATAAAAAAACGTGGGAAAAATAATCTGACTTGTGATTAATTTATTTTACCTTAATTCACAATAAGCGTATCGGTATCGGTATCGCCGATATTTTTATAAGAGTATCGGTATCGGTATCGTATCGGCGAAAAGTCGTATCGATGCATCCCTAAGCCATACATATTTTTTAAGATTGTTGAAAGAGCTTACTGAACATTGCACTAAGAAACTTTAAACTTGAACTTTATAGCAATTTTTGATGGCTTTTTTTTGGGTGGTGTAGAAATGTCTGTCAGGATCTTATTTATTAAGAAACCAACCTGATTCTTCAGTCATCTTTAGCATTCCAGGAATGCACTCTTTAGACAGACCCACGCATTTGAAGCCAGACAGTGAAAAAGCCATAAATATACCGATTGTATATGTGTATACATAAGGCTAACAGTGGGACCGCTCTGGACTAGAGTGGCACTGGACAAAGCGCAATGGAACGGGTTGGAGGAGGCCTATGCCAAGAGGCACCGAACTTCGTGACATACTATAAAAATATATATTTAAAAAAACCATTTTAATGTAAACGAAATTCGGTAATAATAAACTATTATTATTATTAAAGGTGAGTATTCTTGACATATAAGCTGCACATTTCTAGGTCACCCAGATCTCATTAATACTTAGAGTACGCTGACATGATAAAGGTTATCTTAACTTTGTATTGGCTTAAAATTACTAGCAACAACTACTAATTTGTTATGGTATAGAAGATAATACTTTATTGGCAAACAAATGGGTTTAAGTACGAAATTTGGAAAACTAACATTAATAATTTTTTTTCTTATTAAAATTTATATTGTACCTAATTTTGTATTTCTTTTACGTGAATTTTTCATTTATTTCTGATAATGTCTTGAATTAATGAAAACCACCATATAAAAAAAAGAATTTTACCTCTGTATAATATTAGTACAGACATCTGTAAAAACAAGTAAACAATTTCAAGGTTTAATTAATTATACTCACAGCTGTATCTTGTTGAACTTCATTATCAAGTTGCACAGGTTTTCGTTCTACGGTGGGTTCCGTAACCTCAAGGTGAGACTCCATTGAGGTTTCTGGAACTCCATCAGACTGTCTTGGTTGGTCTGCAGCCTCTTCACAATTACTGCTTATAACTGTGACCTCATTGTCCGAATCCTTTATGAATGCAATACATTTTAGTGACTTCTTAGCTTGATTGTTGTTGATTTCTACAACCTTTAGGTTTGCTTCTATTTTGTAAGTGGTGTCATCCTGCAAAAAATAATTACTTAAGTAATCCATAAATTAGACACTGTTTTATTATAAAAATATTTCTTAGTCAAAAGGTTGTCTAAGAAAAAGAATATTTTTTTTTAGTTTGAAGCTACAGCAGTATGATTTTGAGAGAAATTAAAAAGATAAACTAAAGAAAATCAATAATAGCAGTCTGTCCTGTCTTATCCCGCTACAGAACAAAGACCTCGATTTCTCTTTATTTATATGGAAGAAAAAACAACTTTGAAGTTGTTGGGCTGGGAATAAAATTTTCCTTACAATTCAAATAAGTATATATAATATATATAAGTATATATTTTCCTTAACATGTCTCAAGACATGTTAAGGAAAATATGGTTCATATTTATTAAAGTTTAAGATAACTTTAGATACGAAGGTCTCGGATAACGATAACCCACATCGCACTTTAAAAAAAGTTTAATAGCTATTTTAAGAATTAAAAAAATACATTTTACTCACCTCTTGCTGCGTATTTTGTAAAGATCCTTCTTCACTATAATAAACTTGATTAGGTAAACTATTATAATGCTTCAAGAAGCCACTCAAGAACTTTTCTTTCTGATCATTATTTACTTCGCACAAACTTTGAGAAAATAAAAACTGGATGACTATAAAATATTTAATTTTATTCATGATGTAATCTTTTAATGTTCCGTCATAGTCGTGCACAAAGTATGAACAATAAATGAGAACTGAAGGCGAAGCAAATTGGTAATATTTATTTGTTTACTCCTGCGACACATGAATCAGCGAAGACGGACAAAACTTTTATTTGTTGACATTAAAATTACGATTACGACTTAAACGTCAAATTGACAATAGTGATGGGTGATTGCAAGTTAATGGGGAAGGCCAGTCAAAGCTAATTGTAGATGGCGCCACCATAGGTTAGTCCTAATCCGACCAATGACGTAGTACTATTTTAAAGTACCTATATGATTTGAACTGATTTGAACCAATGACGATGCTTGGAACAAGCTATGCTAGCGCCATTAGTTCCCCAGTTGCCATCCCCATTTGCAGTGCTTAAAATTCTCAGTCAGTTACTCACTAAGAGTTTTAGCTCACATAAAATCACACCACAATGAACAGGAGAACATTCACACTCCATACATTTTTGGGCCTTTTCTGAAGGTGCCGGCGAAAGAAAAAAAGTACCTATGGGTAGTATAATACTAGCCATTTGGAGCAATAGTCACTATGACACAAAAGTTAGAGGATTGCTCTCAGCCAAGATAAACAAGTTCGAAGATTTGTCGTTTTCATACATTTGTTGATTATTTAAAGTACCGAGAAACACAAAATAATGATAAATATTGCTAGAACTAGTGACTTCAAGCAATTAAACATAACATCACGCCTGTAATCCCCAAAGGGATGGACAGAGGTGTCCTTTATTAAAATGAATAAATAATCACTTATTATTTAGTTAAAAAGACTGAAAACATTTTCTAAAATTAAATCTCCCACTAGCATCGGGAACAGAGTCGAAGCAAGGTATCTTAAAAGAGGAACCACCTAATAATAAGGCCTGACCAAAAGTACTACGTTCTGAATCAGCCCCTTTTTCCGGGTAATAAAACGACCCGGTAGGCGTTTGTCTCTGTAAGGGCCATTGACAGCTCCTTCAGAAGCGCTTGATCCTTGATAGGACAGCCAGCTCCCCATCATTCGCCGTCCGCAAGCTCGTACCCATGGTGTCGTCGTAACGTTAAGATCTGGACTCTCACGGCGGCTGGATTCACATCAATCTCATGGTCGAGGGAGTCTTCTCCTTTAACTGTTCTGCCTCCTCCTTTGCTGCCATTACTGCTGCAGAAGAAAGTTACTGCTTGCCATTTCAACTCGCTTCATAACATAGCCTTTACCAGTGCCAGAACTACCTAACACCTCTGGGACCAAGCCGGGCAGACCTCCACTGTATACTCCAGCGTGTCTTCCAGGGGGTCCACACAGTGGTGTGGGGTAAACCAGCGTCAGGCACTTAGTTGCCTGACATTTATGCTGAACTGGGCCTGTTTGGAGCAGCCGTGGGGCAAACAATTTCGTACCAATAGTTTTAGGTTATTTTTATTCATTTTTTTGTAATCACTTGTTCAATCTAATTTATTTTATTATTGTGCTATGCCCTGTGTCTGTACCAATAAATGTTATTTCTTTCTTTCTTTCTTTTGGTGACGACTGGGGGTATCCTCCTCCTGAATCCGGAATAGAGACCTCTCAAAACAACTGTGTGTCGGCAGTGCGGACATTTGTCGCGGCAGCCTCCTATGAAGGATTGCCGCCGTGGATCTGGAAACAATAAGGCCCTCCAGCATGTCTATGAGTGGTGGATCACCCGAACAGCCATGATCCTCTGATACGCGACCAGTTTGACTGGTAGAGGGCCATAAACCACACGACTTCCACGTGGAGCCGAGCCTTCGAAAGTATAAAGCGGTGGGGGCAACCGCTTTATACTTTCGAAGATTGGGTAGCAACTTTGAAGCAACCCCGGCCCGATGCAGTTTTGGGACCGAACGACGGATATGCTCTCTAAAATTCCACTGGCTGTTGAGGACGAGTCCCAGTCGCCTATCTTAGTAGGATACCTTCGCCCTGGAACGCAAAGACACTGGGTGGACTTTTAGTCAGCAATAGTCCTGTAGCTACTACTGTGAGTGGTAGCTACAGTCCGACAGTCTCTCCAGTTTAACCCAGAGCGAGAGCACTCATATGATGATTTTATTACCCATAAAAACGGGCTGATTCCAGAAAGCAGTAGTTCCCATGACTGGAGGTTCCTCTTTCAAGATCCCTGTTTTGCTGGTGATCGATTTTTATATTTTAAAAAGAGATTAGAATTGATTTTAATTAGGTACACCTCTGCCCTGTCCAACCCTTCGGGGATTACGGGCGTGATGTTTTGAATGTTTAATTGCTTAAGGTCGATAGTTCTAGCAATACTTACCATTATTTTTTTGGTCTCAGCAATTTCAGAAATCAACAAATGTATGAAAATGACGAATCTTGGAACTTGTATAACTTGGCCGAGAGCAATCCTACAACTTTTGTGCCATAGTAACTAATTTAGTAGTACTAATGATGTAGTATTTTTTTTTCTTAGGCCCAGAAAAAAATATCTCCTTTCAAGATAAATACAAAGTATCTAGTGTAATCCATTCGTATAAAAACGAAAGTAATGCCCTAGCCAGTAAAATCAAATATTTATCACGTCTCAAAATTTCATTAAGTTCAAGTTACGCGGGCAAATTAAAATGCAGTAACTCAAAATAAAAATGTTAAAAAAAAAACTAACATAGTTGCATACACAAAGTCAGAGAAGAAAAAGCAAATGAAAATAAGGTTGAGCTGTGTAGATAGCAATGCTTTTGTTTTAATTCAAGTATTTATTTATTTAAAACAAAGACGATATCATGCAGTGTGGGGTAATGTTTTAATAATAAAATTTATCCTGCCAGAAAAGCAATGAACACGTTGACCTAGATTCCTAGAAAGTACTAAAATCAAAATAATTATACAAGCTATGGAACAAAACAACACGCACCGAATTCACACCACTGATTACGTTACGTTCAGCTTTTCTCAGAAAAGTGTCTTAAACGATATTTAGCATTAATATTTAATTTAATATATCGATATTGAACTTTTTTAGAACATCCCTATGCATTAGTTTTCAAGGCAACATTCCGTTCCATTTTGTCTACATTCCAAAACAGCCTCCTAAGTCGAAACAATATTTCAAATATTCAAGTAGGTCTGCTGATAAACATAACAAAAATGTTTAGTTTTATGGATAAATATTTTTCATTTCATTGCTGAACTACGTTTCCTACGAAAAATTCAATGAATAATTTATTGTAAAACAACAGTGTGAAAGTAGACCGGCGTTTTTGAATTTAGAATCACAATAGGTACACACGGCTACACGTCAAGCCATGCTAAACCAGTTTGTCTTGAACTCGCTTTTTGTGATCTTTCCGTACATTAAATGGTCAGCTTATACTAGTTTTGTATAGCTTGATGTGTAGCCGTGTGTACTAAATAAAATTAATAGATTTAAAAAATCTAAAATCCACGTTTTTCATGTCCTAAAAATAAGAAAATAACCCTACGTGCTGAGAGAGGGGCCACTCAAAACGTGACATCTTATCGGGAAGTGCCTCAAATTGAGTTGCAAAAGTCCAACCGGAACGACAAACAAACAAAAAAAGTGAGTGTATAGAAACGTGGGAAAAAAAATGGAATATTTTGTCGCCGTGTCCTCACGAAGGCGATAGGCAGCGGCGCGGCGTCCTCTCGCGCTGCGTATTGGTCGAGGCATGGTCGAAGCCATGTTGCGCTTCGAGACGGAATGGGAAGCAGTCACCTCCTTCTGCGCTGCAGTCCTTCTAACGAAGGAGGAGGCGGGACGCTTGAGGGATAGGACAGCCTCAACCTCGCAACCCAGCCGCCGTGGGTGACGCCCACGGCATTGGACGCTGAGAGGCGATTTCCGGCCACCACGGCCACCATAGGAGCGGGTTCGTAGATGGCTAGTAATGAGTGACCGGCACCGTCCGATCATGGACCACGCCCGGGACGACGGCAGTCGTGTTCCACACGCACCTCAAAGAGCTGTTAGAAATTTGATAGGGCCCCCTTATAAGGTCAAAGCATGCCGGGGTCGTGGGACTCATTTGATGATTTTACCACGATACAAAAAAGGTATGGTAGTGGTACAAAGACTTAGAAGCCATGTCAAAAATATTATATAGAAAAAGCAGTCAATAACTGTCAATGTCATCCAGATCCTTCTGTTCTGTCATGTCACCTGTTTATGACGTTCTGTGATGACGTCTCACTGCTTTGTTGATGTACCGTTATTTTTCGAATTATTTTCATAATATTGTAAATGAAAATGTTAAATTCCATTTAACTTGATCACTGTAATCCAATAATAGTTCCTGAAACTATGACTGAAAAGAAGAAAACCAGTATTTCAACAATACCGAGTAACAAAATGTACTTTCTAATTTCATGGACTGTTTTTGTTTCAAATTATTTTTAACGGCACAATTAATATATAAATATTTCAAATACAATATCTTTGTAGATGGTGGGTCACATTCGGAATACTATGTGGTGCCACATTTGTAACCAGATTTTACAAAGTTTTGGAGCCTGATCATGTATGGTAAATATTATTTTATTTATTGCCTTTTAAAGTAAATTTAGGCATGGCTTATTCTGTCTTATTAGTGTGCAGTCGTTCCAGATTGCGGTTCTAGTTTGCTATAAGTATTTTTCGTTTATGTTATTTCTAAATTTTATTAAAGAAGAAAATAATTAAATTACTTTCTTAATTTTATCTAGCTATGTTGTGTCTGTCCTACAGACAATTTTTAGAGGTCAATTCGATTGAAAATTTAAAGAAAAGGCTAGACAAGTGGACGTAATTTTAAGAACAGTATTTAAAAAAAAAATTATGGCAAATTATAGCTGAGCAATCAACTTCAGCGCAGTGTGTCATTGGTACGATCACTGCACAGATGATTAAATAATAATTGTATATGAACTACAAGCAGTTGTTCCATGTTGTTGGTGCGTTGACAAACATATAAATTCGCACACTCAAACAATGTGAGTTTGTATGTTTGTAAACACACCCATGACACAGGAAACCTTTTTTTAAAAGGTCAAAGAAATATTTAATAAATAAAATTAAAACATTTAGAACATGTAAACTTTTTATTTTTCAGTTGGGATGAAACTCATTTTGGTAAAATGGCTAGTTGGTACATAAATCAAACATTCTTCTTTGATGTCCATCCCCCACTGGGAAAGGTAAATATAATATTTTTATAAAATGAAAAAAATGCCGAAGCTATAATTATAATTTTTTTAAACCAATGTGATCACTAATGCTACCATTTGAACTCAAAGCGAGAGTTTATCAATGATTACAGCATTTGCTGAAATGTATAAATAATAAACAGCTGTTTTAAGTTGTACTACAGAAGCTTTTCCATGCCAGTGTGTGCTAATTAATAATGACCATAGAATTTATAATCATTTCACTTTATTTGCATGAGTTCGCTCAGCAGGCTTTTATTTTTGATAGTAAGTGTTACCGGCCACAAGTAAAATGGGATAGAGGCAGGAAACTAATGAATTTTGCCATTTATGGCAATTATTTAAAAAGTGTTAGTGATTTAAAAAGAAATAAGTGATCAAAATTAGGAAGTGACAATCGTTATTTTCCAAATTTCGCAACCTACCCACAATATTATTTACTTTTTCATGATTAATAATAACTTGTCAATTGTCATGTCAATATGCCACCTGACATCTGGAAAGGTGTTGCTACTATAAAATCTTAAATTCTACTATGAGTAGCGAAAATGGTGTAATAATGACGGGAGTGGAGAATCAGACTCCTAGTCAAGTCAATACAACTGATGAAGCGCTCTCACCTAAGAAACCAGTGCGTGGCACCGCCTCCACAAGCAGCAAAAAGGCTATGACCCAACAAGTATTTCATCCTTCTCTCTTTATCAGACAGAGAGCTAACTCGCTCACGGAGCCTACGCCCAAAGCATGTAGTACAGTGACCGTTCCTATCATGCTTAGTCAAGGTGCACCACCAGTGAATCCAACTGTATCAAACTTCCAAAAGCCAACTACAGAAAAGCAGCCACCTGCATGGCAGCGTGCCCCGTCAATCAAAAAGCGAAAGACTTGTGATTCACCCCCACCAGCCACAACCACGACGGAAAACAGGTTTGCCAGCTTACCTGTCGACCTGACAGAGGACGAAACAGACCAACCCAAGCCAGCTAGTAAGCCGCCACCGATCGTACTCTATGGAATAGAAGATCTTAAGGAATTAACTAAACTGATTGAAACGGTCATTAGCCCATGTGATTTTAAATACAGAATAGTCAATAAGAACAACATACGTGTTATGACAAACACAGCAGAGTGCTACAAGAAAACCATTGATACCATAAGAGAAAATGGACTTATTGGGCACACCTTCACACCAAAAGACGCTAAGTGCTACCGTTTCGTTATTAAAGACCTGCACCACACTACTCCTCATCAAGCTATAATGGAAGCAGTTGAAGCAACTAACAATGAAATTGTTGGCGAGATAATAAATGCACGTTATGGCCCGGATAAGAGACCCACTTCGACTTTCTTTGTGAATGTTAAACAAAGTATTCACAACCGTGAGGTGAAGCAGATCAAATATATTTTTAACCAAAAAGTCAAAATAGAAGACCCCCGCAAAGCTAAAAGCATAGTTCAGTGTCAGCGATGCCAACAATATGGGCATTCTAAGAACAATTGCATGAGACCTCATAGATGTGTCAAATGCGGAGAAGGTCACAAAAGCTCAGAATGTTTAAAGAAAGATAGAACCACACCCGCCAAATGCGCACTATGCTCTTGCGACCACCCAGCCAACTATAAAGGATGTGAGGTCTATAAAGAGATTCTAGCTCGGCGAAACAAAAGCCAAACCCCAAGAGAAAGGATTCATACCCAAACCTTTAACAACCCTTCGGCCGCTCCTTTTACTTCGTCCGGCCTCAACATACGGAACTCCTCACACGCGCATCAGATATCGTATGCAGAAATAGTATCTGGACAAAAATCTCCAATTCAAGACCAATCACAAGCTAACCCACAACAAAATCAGACTCTACAGCATATCCTTATTAAACAAAGCGAAAAGATGGACCTCTTAATTCAACAAATAGGCTCTTTAGTGAGTCTTATCACAAGCCTCGTCACTAAGCTTACAAAATGACTTATCTGTTCATAGCTGCCTGGAACATCAATGGCATTGCACCCAACACAAATGAACTGGAATTATTCTTGAAAGAAAACAAAATTGACATTTGCTTGATATCAGAATCACACACAACACCAAGAAGTGATATACGTATAGCAGGTTACTGCGTATACCTCACCTCTCACCCGGACGGTCGAGCACATGGAGGGAGTGCTATTGTAATCAAAAACACAATAAGACACTGCTTATTAGAACCCTATGTGTCTGAGCACCTACAATCAACGGCTATAAGAGTTGAAGATCGATCAGGTTCTATTAACATCTCTGCTGTATATTGCCCTCCTAAGCACAAAATCAATGAAGCAATGTTTGCCGAGTTCTTTAAAACGCTGGGTAATAGTTTTATAGCAGGTGGTGACTGGAACGCCAAACATACGGATTGGGGTTCCAGACTCACAGTAACGAGGGGGCGTGAACTCAAAAAATGTATCGAATCAAACAATATGTCAACACTGTCTACTGGAGAACCTACTTATTGGCCTACGGATGTCAACAAAATCCCTGACCTCCTTGACTTTTTTGTCACAAAAAATGTATGCCACAATTTTATCCAGATAGAGTCCAGCCTAGATGGGTCTTCTGATCACACCCCGGTCATACTAAGATTGAGCAAAACGGCTGTAAAATTCAACTCAAATTATGACATACTCTACAACTACAAAACCGATTGGGAAAACTTTAGAGAGTACCTGGAAGACAGCATCAACCTAAACATACGACTGAAATCTCCTGAAGACGTAGACGGGGCTTGCTTGTACATCACCAATCTCATACAAGTTGCAGCTTGGATCAGCACCCCTGAGCTAAAAAGCTCTGTACATAACTCACCTACTCCGATCGAAGTCCGAAATAAAATCGCCGAAAAGAGACGACTACGTAGAATCTGGCAGTCATCACATAATGAATTGGACAAAACCCGTCTTAACCGTGCCATTAAGGAACTCAAAGACCTTCTTGCGCATTGTAAGAATGAAGCATTACAACACAGGCTAGAGAGAATAACCCCTGAATCCAATGGAATATACTCTCTTTGGAAAGCAACTAAGAACTTACCTCAACCTCAACAATGCTTTCCACCTATTAGATCAGGCAATTCATGGGCTCGCTCTGATCAAGAAAAATCTGAAGCTTTCGCCTCTCACCTTGCCAATGTCTTCAAACCTAACGAATCTTCAGTTCCTGATGACCCTGCAATAGATGTTATTCTCAACCAGGACCTTCAATTTTGCGCCCCTCTCCGACCAACATCCCCACGCGAACTGTCTAGACTGATTTCTACGATGAACTCTAAAAAGGCACCCGGATTTGACCTGCTGACTCCGAAAATACTGAAGGAGTTGCCACGAAAGGGAATCGTCTTCCTCACAATTCTCATAAACGCCTCTCTCAGAACTTCTTATGTGCCTGCTCTCTGGAAAATATCACAAATCGTAATGATCCACAAGCCTGGAAAGCCGGCAAACGAAGCTTCATCCTACCGTCCTATTAGCCTTACTCCAGTATTATCTAAGCTATGGGAAAGAGTAGTCTTGAATAGGTTGAAATCAAGCTTACAAGAAAACCAAGTTGTACCTGACCACCAATTCGGATTCCGCGAGCATCATTCCACCGTAGAACAGGTCCACCGAGTCTACCGCAGAATAAGGCTGAGCCTAGAAAAGCGGAAGTATTGTTCGGCAGCCTTCCTCGATGTCCAACAAGCTTTTGATAGAGTATGGCACAAGGGTCTACTATGCAAAATAAAGCTGCTCCTGCCCCATTCATATTACTTGCTAATGAAATCATACCTCTGTGATCGGAAATTTCAAGTAAAGTTAAGAGATGCAAGATCTTCTCTCTACAGGTGCCTAGCAGGTGTACCCCAGGGGTCTGTTCTGGGCCCAGTCTTGTATAACATCTTTACCAGCGACCTCCCACAATGCCCCGATGTTTTTGTAGCAACCTTTGCTGATGATGCTGCATTCCTGGCCTGTAGTCAAGATCCGAACACAGCGAGCAGGATATTGCAAAAACAACTTGACAAGACCTACGATTGGCTAAATAAATGGCATATAAGGGCAAGTGCACCTAAATCGAAACACATTACTTTTGCACTCAGACATGGAAATTGCGCTCCAGTCAAATTGGGTCAGGACACTCTACCACAATCTACATGTGTTAAGTACCTAGGATTCTACTTGGATCGTAGATTGACATGGAAGGACCATCTAAAGAAAAAAAGAACAGAAATTAATTACCGCTTTAAGAACTTGCTCTGGTTACTAGGCAGACAATCTAAACTAACCCTGAGTAACAAACTTAGAGTCTATTGCTCCATCATAAAGCCAATATGGACGTATGGCATCCAGTTGTGGTCTTCTGCAAGCAAATCTAACATCTCAAGCATCCAAAGAAGTCAAAATGGCATCCTGAGGGTCCTAGCAGCAGCGCCCTGGTATGCGCGCAACACAGAAATCCATGAGCACCTGGAAATCCCAACAATCCAAGAAGAACTGGAACTCTACCTTGGCAAATATAAAGATAGATTGATTAATCATCCAAATCCCCTTACACAATCGCTATTGATCCCAAATAATATTAGGAGACTCAAGAAAGCCGATATTGTGCTGCCTGATTAAAAAGGATTTGGACATTGGTCTGAATCTTTTACAAATAAAGCCTCTCTCCGCGTATCTGATCATAGTCAGGGCTGACTGATAGCAGATAATAATTAAAAAAAAAAAAAAAAAAAATTATGGCAATAAGTGAGCCCTCTATAATTTAAGACTTACATAGCTGTCCACTGTCGGATTAAACATTTGTGGGGCCTGCAGAAAATTCTATTGCAGGGCCCTATTTATAGTGTGTGAATTTTAAAAAATCTTAAAAAGAGAACAATTCAATACTCAATGATATTATGTTATTTGCTAGGCCATGTTAAGTTTTATACGCAAACACGGGGCCCGTAGCAGTAGCTACACCTGCTACTATGTTATACTGGCAATGTAACCCCCAGAATTCAATTCAATTCAGAGCACCTGCCATCTGTTTTTCAGTGCGTTTATGACATACCTATTTGTCCTGTATTTTGTTGCATCTCAAAATAATGTTTCATATTTAAAACAATAATTATCATTACAACTGTCATTGTTTTTAATAAAAATAAAAAAATATAGATATTGTTTACCCTATTGTAATTGAATACTGTAGAAAATTTAATTATTCTGAGATGAGAAGCATTTCCTTTTTAAAAGGTAAACACTCGGTGAAATACACATTCTTTTTCTGTTTGTATTAAGTGTGTTCTCCCGCCCTGGGTAGAGTGAAAGGGATTGTCAGACTCGTATTGACTAAATCCACGGTGTTCCTTCAATAGCCCCTTACGCCTTACGCACGATATAGGTACAGACAGGAGAAATTCGAAGGGCGTGACAAAGTTGTTTAAAAAAAACTCTTGAACAAAGTAATAAAGTGCAAAAGACGAAAGGAGTGTAATACAGTACCTAACAGTATTTTTCAAATTCTTCCAAAACAAATAGGCTTGACTTTTTGTTTATTGGTTACTCTTCAATAATTGTTCACACCATAATAATTATTATTAAAATCCATAATGTGTAGTCTGTCTGTGTGAGTGTGTGTGCCCCTGGGCTGCAGCCAAAATGCCCCTATCTAGATGCGCTCCTGTGTGTCATAGTTTATTCTTTATGTTATCAGATGCTGATAGCTTTGTCTGGAAAACTGACAGGATACGATGGAACATTTCCATTTGAGAAGCCTGGGGACAAGTACGAGGGGGCTCGGTACGAGGGAATGAGACTTGTAAGTAGTATCTTTGATTTTGTTTGTTCTAAGTAGTTTACTTCATAGCATGTCATCATCAGCTGGAAGACGTCCACTGCTGAACATGAGGTATGTTCCCCTTAGACCGCCACGCCGAACGACAATTCGCCACTTCGACAATTGCACGGTGTCATCGGTCCACCTAGTGCCTACGCTGCGTCTTCCAGTTCGTGGTCGCCACTCGAGAACTTTTCTTCCCCGTCGATTTATCAGTTCTACGAGCGATGTGGTCTGCCCATAACATGTCAAAGAAAGTCTATATTGTTCCTAAATATCTATTTATACTCATTAAAACCTTATTTTTATCGTGGTAAAATCATCAAATAAGTCCTCCCACCCCATACTGTCAGACTCGCATCGACTATACCTAATCTACGGTGTCCTTCAATAGACCTTTATGTTCCAGGGTCACAGTTACCTCACGGGTCCTTCCCTAAAAGTAATTTATTGGTATATTTTATTTCAGTTCTGTACAACCCTTGGTGCATTAATAATTCCATTGACGTTTTTAACAATATGGGAGATGACGAAATCACTTGAGTCTACGATCATTGGAACTATGCTGTTATTGTGTGGTAAGTGAAATAACCATCCTTCTGGCGCAGTCGGGTAAAAACATAATTGTGTACCTACCCGCCAGCGACTTCAACTGCGTATCACTCGAAATGTTTGAATGTTCTCCGTGGTTTACCACCGTTGCTCGGCTCCTATGGATATAACATATCGATATACAGGGTGTTAGGGACATCGACACACAAACGGATACCATGGGTCCAGGACATGATTCTGGACCCCCCCGTGTTGGAATTTTTCGTCGGATTTTTCCTAATTTTCAATATTTAAAAAAAAATGGAGTTTTTTTTTACTTTAGCCTGTTCATTCATAATCGTTATTCTTACCTAACCCAATGAGATTTTTTATAAAGAAGTAATTAATTTACTACTTTCACTAAAAGTAGCAATGTAAATAAAACTATAAATGGTGACTTCTTAGATGTTTATAATGAAAGGTCATCGTATACCTAAATACTGTGCCCAGTACCACAGTACCTGTAGTACGAGTACTTTAAGTGCGGCTCGCTATTAAAAAAAAACAAACTTATAAAAAAAAAAATAGGAAAATACTTACAAAAAATTCTAACACGGGGGGGGGGATCTGGACTAATTTTTCGAAGGCAACCCTATACCACCGTGTTCAAAATAAAATAATCTTTAATTTCATTTAAATTTCATTCAATAAACAGACCGTTGCAAAATTCTAGTATAGGTTTACCTGTTTATACCTGGCAACCCGATAGTTGTGACCGGAAAAGAATAGGCAACCTAACGTTTGCATATTCTATGGGCTTCATACTTTCGATTGGTATAGAATTTATCTAATAATCATACCGGTGAAATGTTTAAATTTTTTTTTTTTAATTATTTATTAAACATACTCTGGACTGAAATTTGCTAGGCAACCCATATGGATTATATTTATTGACATATTAAATTAAATATAAAATACGTTTCATTAAATAAGCATCTCGGTGAAGGTCGTTTTATAGCGGGATCTTATACTATAAACAAATCTAGTGTTATGATCAAAATTCCTAAACTGGTTCAGTGAAATGACAAAAATTTCAGAAAATGTCGACGGAGCACCGCGAACTTTAGACTGGCCTGTTGGTCTAGTGGTTAGTGACCCTGACTGCTATGCCGGAGGTCGTGGGTTCGATTCCCACCCAGGACAAATGTTAGTGTGATGAGCACGATCATTTGTTCTGTGTCTGGGTGTAAATTATCTATAATATGTATGTATTTAGAAATATATAAGTATGTTTATCAGTTGTCTAGTACCCATAACACAAGCTCTGCTTAGCTTGGGACTAGATGGCGTTGTGTGATAGTTGTGGAATATTATAGAATATTATTATTATATTATAAACTTCTGGGTGGTTTAAAAAAAATAACCACGAAAACCTAGGTTTTTCTGTGACATATACATACAGGGTGATTTGTTATTCGATGCGGTCCTTGAAATGGATGATACTAGACCTTATTTGCAACAATTTTAACCCCGACAATATGGGGTCTAAACTGACTGGTTTTAGAGATATCGAACTTTAAAGATTTTTCGAAAAATTTCCACCTCTCCCTCATTAAGTGCTTATTGTTAGAAATTAACGATAGTCAACACTTAGAATTTATGCTTTTCTGATAGAATATGAACGACTGAATCTAGTGAATACAAGTTTGTTATAAAAATAATCATATCTTGGGAAATTAAGTGTTTATGACACTTAACTATGGACCAGATAGTCAAACCATCAATTTTCTTTCATTTGAAACAGCTACTTGAAACAAATGTACTCGTACAATGATGGAATGTTTATAAGCTCTGGTTTCGCAAAAAAAAAAACTAAACTGGCGTGCATAAAAGTTGGGTCACCCTACTTATAGGACAGGTAAAAATACTCCAGATAAAGACCGATTTTGCTTGATGTGATCGACCAAAATTAAGCGCATTGACTCAAAAAGCTAATATCAGACAGCAGTTTGGACAAAAACCACAGAAAAAAAATGTTGGGTCGAAAAAACATTATAACCGATTTTCTTTGATTTACTACTTTGTCAGTAACAACCCTAATTTTCTGGTAAGACACTAACTAAAAGTGGATACTGTGGCACCATTTTAGAAAGGTGATGAGACAAGGAAGTTTTTTCTGTAATTTGTACACCAAGTGTCATACATTTATTTTGAAAAATATGCTTTGAAAGACAAGGAAAGTTTTCAGAAATCTACAAAACCGAAACTTTATGACACTTAATTTCCCAAGATATGATTATTTTTATAACAAACTTGTATTCACTAGATTCAGTCGTTCATATTCTAACAGAAAAGCATAAATTCTAAGTGGCGACTATCGTTAATTTCTAACAATAAGCACTTAATGAGGGAGAGGTGGAAATTTTTCGAAAAATCTTTAAAGTTCGATATCTCTAAAACCAGTCAGTTTAGACCCCATATTGTCGGGGTTAAAATTGTTGCAAATAAGGTCTAGTATCATCCATTTCAAGGACCGCATCGAATAACAAATCATCCTGTATATAGCCTATAACCGTCCTCTCCCTAGATTAGCGCGTTCAACCAAATACTCTCCAGCTTTATAATATTAGTATAGACTAAAGGTAGGGACAAACTGAACCCACGTACGCAACGTATGCAACGCGTTATTGAAAACTAAACGGTTGAATTTGTATGCCTAGAAGCACACTTATCAGTGACAGTATTGCGTATGATAAGTTTGTTTCTCGAAGTCCCGCGACCAGATATACTTACCTACAATAAATGTTGCGGTTTTTCCGAGCGCCTAAAAACCCACCACGTTGCAACGTACTAAGTAATATTAGCTTATTACTTGTATTATTGAGTGACGTCATAGTTAACAAGAATAATGACGTAATTCATTTGTTTCAGATGTGGGATTTCTCACCCTGAATAGATACATACTATTGGATCCAATCTTATTGTTTTTCATGAGCTGTTCTATATACGGAGCCTTTAAGGTATGTACTTAACTTGTTTATCGTAAATATTTAACTTTATGGTCCATTTTATTGGTTTTCCATGTATTTTAATGCAGTAATGTGGATTTTCCCGCATGACTAATAGTTAAAATAGTTTTCTGGGATATTGTTGGATATATTATAAAATATATAGAAATGCATATAGACATTGTTTGTGACATCCACCAACCCGCACTGGGCCCGCGTGGTGGATTATGGCCCACTCCCTCTTACAGAGAGGAGGCTTGTGTCCCAGCAGTGGGAATTTATAGGCTGATGATGATGATGATTCATCTTCCTCAGGTCCGATCACTAACAGACGCCAATCTCCCACCGTTCTCGTGGCGCATGGTGTCCTGGCAGCTTTTCCTGGGTGCGTCTCTCGCGTGCACCATGTCTGTCAAATTCGTCGGCTTATTCGTTGTATTGTTTGTGGGTTTGCGCACTATTGCCGATCTGTGGAATGTGCTCGGGGATTTGAGTAAGCCTGTTGTGAGTACCTATAGAAGAATTTTTTTTTTTCTCTATTCGTTTTATAAAGACATCCGCCATCACATCATCATCATCTTCCTGCCCTTATCCCATTCTATTTGGGGTCGGCGCAACTCGTTTTTTTCTTCCATTCCCCCCTATCAGACGTCACAGTATCATTTACTCCTTTTTCTTAGACAATCCATCTATCTTTTCTTTGGTCTTCCTCTTCCTCTCCTACCATCAAGGCAATCTCGATCCGTAAACACAACATGTAAAAACATCAAATAGTAATCCACCATAATCGGGAACAGGATCCAAGATGATGGTGGTTAGGGCTCCAGAGAGAGGAACCTCCTCGCGCGCCGTGTCCAAGAGTACTGCTTTCTGCTTCAAGCCCTTGAGCCAGCCGCGTAAAGAGAGCTTCCGAAGGTGTTTGTCGAGGCTCTGTGCGATTAGTCAATTGACCATAACGACTATCGGTACAATGATCGCTGAATCCTCATCCCACATGTCGTATCGACAACCTCGCGAGTTAAATTAAGATACTTAAGTTCTCAGCTTTCATGAGGTTCTCGTATTATGTTAGTTATGTTATTGTTATATTTATTGTATACTATAACTAGTTACTGCGTGAAGTTTTGGCTACCGAAAACCTCGCCGCATCACAGCGCCCGCACCTAAAAAAGAAGAAAAAAATAATTTAAAAGATATTCCACTTTATTACAAAAGGATAAGTTCCATGTTCGATTGAGAAAATTTTACAGATTTGGGTAGGTTGTTGTACTGGCGTCTGTACAGTTGTGTCTTGAATTCTTACCAAATTGAGTATTTTTTTATTGTTTTTTTAACTCTTTGACGCCTAATTGCATACGATATTCAATTACTTATGAATTAATTATAATTTCTCTTTCAGAGCTTAACAGTAAAACATCTAATAGGACGATCAGTTACTCTAATTCTGTGGCCGACATTACTTTACGTGTTCTTCTTCTGGATACATCTAACTGTTCTCAGCAAAAGGTGAGTTTTATAAAATAAAATTATTGAACAGATAGCCAGAATGTATGATGGAAGTTCCGTTTGGAAACCTGTACTCAATAATCTGAGATCGACAGTGCTGCGTGTCGTGCGCGTGTTCGATTCCCACACAGATCAAATATACCCCTACGTATACGTATACGACTTTGGTATCCATTGACGTGTGCCGTATACGAACCTCTATGGATTTGTATTGCGACAGTCACCTGGATACTAAAATCGTAAGGTATAGGAGACTTGCGTCGCCTAGTGTTAGGGACTTAACACATGACGCGACGCGATTGCAATTCGACCGATTCCAACTACAAGTGAAAATCAACCTTACCACTACGACACATGACATAAAACACGTTGATATCTACGGGTTGATGAAAAACAAAACATGATCGCCACGACGACGTCAAGTCAATCGAATTGCATGATTATTTCTTAGTAGCAAGGTTGATTTTTACTTGTAGTTGGAATCGGTGGAATCGCGTCGCATCGCGCCATGGGTAAAGTCCCTTAAGGGGGCTAAGTGGCTATTAGTATGGCCTGCAGGTTCCGGTTCTAGCTGTGTGTGTATGTGAGTGTAAATTTCTGTAAACGCATCTACGATATAGAATAAAATTTAAGCAACGTTTATAAGGAAGACCGTTAATGTTAAAGTTTGTGGGTGTTTGGATGTATGTTACTATTTCACACAAAAACGGCACGCAATAAGCGGGATTAACATTTTTTGTACCATTTCCACTTTAAAAAGCTACTTTTACTCCCTGAAAACAGTGATTAAAAAGATCTTTTACTCACTGTTTTGGTGTTTGAATTTAGAACGAGCTGAAGGAACTATTAGACTCCTAAGAAGTGCTTTTGAATGATCTAACTGAAATTAATGGATTGACTTTTCTTAACTTATATTTTTTCCGCTCAGCGGTAACGGCGACGGTTTCTATTCATCCGGTTTCCAAGCCCGACTGGAAGGCAACAGTCTACACAATGCCAGTGCGCCGAGAACTGTTGCGTATGGAGCGCTCATATCGCTGAAGAACCATCGAACAGGTGGAGGTTACCTTCATTCTCATCATCATTTGTATCCGTCAGGAGTTGGAGCTAAGCAGCAGCAGGTTTGAGCTATTTTATTTATTTCATTGTATACATATAAAACGACGCGACGGTACGACATAAAATTAACAAAAGGAAGAAAGAAATGTTTTTATTTTGCATTCAATTAAATTAGATAAAAATTTGGTAGAAACGGAAACATTTACCGTTTACAGAAAAAAAAAACAAAAAGTTGAACATCTGTTGAACACTTGTCTAAAAAAAAGTTTAACAGCCAAACGACTCTTAGATCAACGTCAATTTTAATGCCGTTTTGAAGTTGACAGTTTTTTTAGACAAGTGTTTAACAGATGTTTAACTTATTGTGGTACGACTGTTAATGTAGCGTTATACTGCAACGTTGACTTCGTACATTGCTATGTAATTTTCACTAACGAACGCGACAGACATAGCGTAATAAAAAATCAGGCCTACTTTGGCTTAATTTTATACAAGTATTTAACTTTTTTATTAAATAAATAATAAAATTTATCCGTCTACATTTCATTCCAAAACTCCAGGTAACAACCTACACACACAAAGACGAGAACAACCGCTGGCTCATAAAGCCCTATGACAAGGAACAGGTAGACGGAGTGGTGCTCGTGAAGAGTGGAGACCTCGTGCGACTGACGCATGCACCGACCGGTCGCAACCTGCACTCGCACCGCGAGAGGGCGCCACTCACCACCAAGTACATGCAAGTTACTGGATACGGAGAGGTAATACTCATAGACAGAAAACGTGGTAAATTCCAGACAACCTTTGGATGCTCTAATAAGACTTACAATGTAGGTATTCATTGTGTCAAGGTCTTGAAATATGCAATTGTAGTCTACATAGTGAAATCGGTAAGGGGGTAGCCAAGGACAACATTTCAAAAGACCTTTTGCAGTTCAGAATTAGAATTGGCTGTTGCAGTGTTATTTCTTAGTGGTGTTGTTGGTCTGAATGTGTGTACACGCCAGAATACTGAAGGGTAGCGATCTTATGGTATCAAAAAATTCAAACAAACTATGTGAATGGACTGTGTGAATAAATCTTTATGCTATGACCCATCATTTTTTTCCCGGGCGGGACGGGAGGGACTGTCAGTGTCGGTAATTCTTCAATAACCCTTTACACTCTAGGGTTACGGTTACCTGATGAGACAGTCCCGCGACCCCGGCAGACCTTGGCCCTCTAAAAGGGCCCCGTCAGATTTCTGACAGCTCTGAGGCGCCCGTGGAACACGCGCATTCGACCCAGGCATGGTCCATGATCGGACGGCGAGTCACCCATTACTCGGGCGTCGACACAGAATTACACATCATAAACTTAATGTGGTATTTACAGGACGGTATCGGCGACGCAAACGATGTCTGGAAGATCGTTATTTCGGGTGGCAAAGATGGCGAGGAAATACAGACAGTCAGGAGCAAGCTTATGTTGGTGCATTATTTACAGGTTTGTATTATTATTTGCTATATCCCTCCTTTTATTGGAACCAAATATAGGAGCTCACAATAGGGCCCATAAATATTAGTCACCGCCAAATAAGTCTGGAATAAAGGTTCTTCTTCTTCCTGCCCTTATCCCATTCTATTTGGGGTCGGCGCAACACGTTTTCTTCTTCCATTCTCCCCTATCAGACGTCACAGTATCATTTACTCCTTTTTCTTTCATATCATTCCTTAGACAATCCATCCATCTTTTCTTTGGCCTAATTCCTCGTCCTCTCCATCCACCAACATTCATACTCATCACTTTCTTAGTCACATGGGTGTCTGAAATAAAGGTTATTGATCCTAATAATCCATCGTTCGAATAATATAAGGTTAAACTTAAAATAATATAAGGTCAAGATCGCCTCTTACCACGATACGTTTGTTTTAATCGTGTTACGAAATCTTCTGTACATTTTTTTCGAATGGTTTTGAAATTTGGAATACATTGGTATACGGGGGTCAACGAATTTTATTCCACACTCTGGCGGAAACTATAGTAATTTTCGCCTTGTTTTGTTCTGTCTCCTGCTTGATATGAAATGGAAACTACGTATTTTCCTACTCCTCTGCTATTCTTTCTGATTCATTTCGTTGCAGAGGATCTAAGGCAGGTAAATCCAATTTCTGTGGTTTTCTTCATCAGGGAAATATATTGCCCTTTTAGGGTGGGTTCATATCTGACGGAACATCCGTCGCGGATCATCGGTCGCGGAACGCCAGAACAGACAAATTAATGTATAGAAAAACTCTTGACCGTTCAAACTTGACGCACCGCACCGTTCACATAATGAACCCACCCTTATGATTGTTCGTTTGTTCAGGCCTGTGTTTTAACGACGACCGGCAAGCAGCTTCCTAAGTGGGGCTACGAGCAGCAGGAGGTGGCGTGTAACCCTAACTTGAGAGACAAGAACGCGCTGTGGAATGTAGAGGACAATATATTTGATGACTGTAAGCATGACAGATATGACCTTTTTTGCATAATAAGCATATTCTTTTAGATTTTAATACTGGATTTAGTGCTTGACAGCTTATCGTGTTACTTCCCAGAATTTGATCCTTATTAGCAACACTATCGAATGGTGTAATAATACAGGGTGTGGTTTTTTTTTCAAAACCAGCGAGTTCGATTCCTGGCCAGGATTATTGAATTTTCTAAAATCAAATGATGCAGTTTTAGTTTTCGTCAAAATCGGCCTCGAGACTCCTTTCAACGTTTTTCGATATTCCTCATAGTTTCGGATGTAGCCATCCACACTCAGTTGAAAAAATTCTCACCGTATATATATATTTATCTCGACCGACGTCTCTGACCTTCCATCAAGCATTAAATCCATCCTCAAACTTTCGACTGTGTCTTTTAGTGCCCAAAGTGAGTTTCGAGTCGTATGCATCGGGCTTCATCGAGCGTTTCCTAGAGTCCCACGCGGTCATGTTCCAAGGAAACGCGGGACTCAAGCCTAAGGAAGGCGAAGTCACCTCGCAGCCGTGGCAGTGGCCTATCAATTATAGGGTATGTAACTTATAGTGTTTTTTGGTATATTTTTTAGGTTCATGCAAGTTTCAAATTAAAAATTAACTGCATAAGTTTTGTAAATACCATCAATTAAATATTTATGATGATAAATTAAACGATTTGATGAGATAAATAAAGGACAGTTCTCAGCTCTCTACTTGAAATTCTTCAGAAGGATACTGAGTTACTGACTGCTTCTAAAAGCCAATTTCACATTGCCCAAGTCAACACAAACTATAGCTGACACCCGCGACTCTGCGAATTGCCCCCCGACTCACCGCATCGCAGACCGTTACCCGCCCGTACTTTTACCGACTTGTTACACAACATTTTGAAAGCCTTGCTAAAAGCAATAATATACCATCCTTCTAGATTTCTTTTCGATTACCCCTTACATACAAACAAATTTTACCTTTCAGTAGGAACTTTATGCTTATATGTACATACATTCAAAATTAAACTTAATAATATATTTTCAGGGTCAGTTCTTCTCAGGAAGCACTCACAGGATCTACCTCCTAGGCAATCCAATAGTTTGGTGGGGGAATCTATTGTTCCTCGCTGTCTTCTTCTTCATTTACGTGATCAATTCCATAAGAGAGAAGAGAGCGGAAGCTTTCGGTACTCCACTGCAAGGTGAGTTAGAAGTCTTTGTTAATGTTACCTGTCCTTGTCGTTTCCGTATCATTGGAATGAGAGGGTAATAGACATGAGCAATTTTTAATAGACTTCGTAAAAAAAAACTTAAAAAACCGAACCGACTTCAAAACCAATTACAAAAAAAAACTGTAAAAATCTTCATATAATCGGCGTTTTGAAAATCTAGAATCCTAGTAAGCAACAAAAACGGATCTATGCGGGCAACTTCACGAGATATCCATTATTGTTATATACTAAAACCTTCCTCAGAACATCATAAACACTTTTCTGAAAACTGCATCAAAATCGGTTTAGCCAAATGTGAGATAATCGCGGACATACATGCAATCGTCTCTGAAAATCTACAATCCAAGTAAGCAAAAAACCGGCCAAGTGCGAAGTAGACTCGCCTATGAAGGGTTCCGTAGCAGCAAGCATAGATTAGGGATATAATTATGTTGAGATTAGAAAGTAATATTCACAAACAATAAAAATAAATTTGTTTTTCATAGTGTTTTTATGAATGGCAAAGTTATATTTGCGGTTTTTGAAAATGTACTATATCTCGAAAACTGCTAACTACACTCGAGAGCAATGAATCCGGGTCACTTAAAGAATCCTAAAAATCTCGGAAACTAAAAATGCTAGGTTAATGCAATAAATTGTATTTAATAGACAATGTAATACTCCTTAAATGAAGGTATTAAAACTTCTTAGTTATTGTAAAGTTATATCATAAAAAAATCAAATTTGAAAAAGGGCCACTTTCGAAGATGGAACTACGGAATTACAGCATTTGGTTTTGCTTTTGTTTGTAATCTGTCATTTATGTGGGTACATAAACCATGTCGATAGTGCTCTATATTCATTATTCAAGCTCATTAGAAATTATGTCGCTTACGCCTGAAGAATGCACCAGAATACTTACAATGCTGGAAACCAGCCGGAGTCAGCGCGATACAGCCAGGACTGTCGGTGTGTCGCTGTCAACAGTACAAAGAGTTCTCCGACGTTACGAAGAAACTGGTTCTAACCTACGCTGACCAGGAACGGGCAGAACCAGGTGTACCACAGCACGAGAAGACCGATACTTGGTGAACACCATGCTTCGAAATCGCTTTCTCACAGGAACTGAACTCACCAATCAGTTTCGACGCCTCGGAGGAAGTAACCCAAGTGCATGGACAGTAAGACGTCGGCTTGCTGAATCTAACTTAAAACCCCTTAGACCTGCAAACGGCCCTAAACTGGAGCGTGGGCATCGTATTTCAAGACTAAGATATGCCCAGAGCCACGTAAATTGGAGTATTGAAGATTGGTCAAAAGTTATGTTCTCCGACGAATCAAAATTTATGCTCTACAAGCACGATGGAAGACACAGAGTGTATCGAAGACCAGGGGAAAGATTCAAGCAAGCATGCATCGAAGAAAAAGTAGCCTACGGTGGTGGGTCTGTACTTGTGTGGGCCGGAATTTCTTCTGAAAGTCGCACAGAGCTGGTGATCATAGAAAACGGCTCTTTAACTAGCGTAAGATATGTGGAAGAAATCCTCAATGATCACGTTGATCCATTTATGGTCAATTTAGGTGAGGATGCTATATTTATGCATGACAATGCCCGACCTCATACAGGTAGGATTGTGAATGACTACCTTCAAGAGATGAACATTACTCGTATGGAGTGGCCAGCACGCAGCCCGGATATCAACCCGATCGAGCATGCTTGGGACGAGCTAGGCAGATGCGTAAAACAACGAAACCCTCCCCCAATCACGCTTCGTGAGCTCAAAATTGCTCTCACAGAGGAATGGGAGAATATTCCCCAAAATCGTATAAGGAACTTGGTGTACAGCATGCCAAACCGCGTAAACGCAGTAATGGAAGCACGAGGAGGCAATACGAAGTATTAAAATTCAAGAAAATCGTAATAAAGTTCAAAAATTTAGTTTAAAGGAGAGATCAGCAGTTTTTTTCTTTATGTAATTTTGTGTTAATAAAATGTATGGTGACTCACATTTTTTTTACTTTCATTTAAGGAGTATTACATTGTCTATTAAATACAATTTATTGCATTAACCTATCATTTTTAGTTTCCGAGATTTTTAACATTCTTTAAGTGACCCGGATTCATTGCTCTCGAGTGTATATCTCATCCAAACCAGTTTTATCATTCTCTTATTTTAAAAGTTACAGGGCGGGGGGACACACATTTTACCACTTTGGAAGTGTCTCGCGCAAACTGTTCAGTTTAGAAAATAAAACCGGCCAAGTGCGAGTTGGACTCGCCCATGAAGGGTTCCGTAATGTAAGGTACCGGATTAGCAAGCTGAAGTGGCAATGGGCAGGCCATATTGCTGGGGTGCTAAGACAGGAAACCTCCACGTGCGCCCGTGGACTGGAGTTCCCTCTCGGATACGTCCGGGGGGAAGACCAGTTTTTCGGGCCGGTGCACCCTGGGATGCGAGCAAAAACTCTCCTTAGGCACTGTGTGCCTAAGGGGTTTCTTTGCCCGTATGCAAATAGCCTGTCGGGTGGACGCTCCAACGCGTGTCCCTCTGAACAGCAGAGGGCACAGCGGCGGAGCGGGCTTGCGGACGGTGAGTAATGGGTATGCTCGCCGTCCGACCAAGGACCAAGCCCGGGTCGGTGGCGCGTCGTGTTTCACGCGTCACCAACGGGGCCCTTTATGGGGCCAAATGCCTGCCGGGGTCGCGGATTTTTTTTAATCCAGGATACCGTGGCCCCGGAACGTAAAGGGCATCCGACGGAACACGGGTGGATTTTAGTCAGTAAGAGTCTGACAGTCCCTCCCGCCCCACCCAGGGCGGGAGGACTCATTTGATGATTTTGCCACCCTAAAAAAAAAAAAAAAAAAAAAAAAAAAAAAGCCATATTGCTCGCAGAGCAGATGGCCGATGGGGTCGAAAAGTGCTAGAGTGGAGACCGCGGACGAGCAAGCGCAGCGTAGGACGTCCACCAACGAGGTGGACAGACGACCTTGTAAAGGTCGCCGGAAGACGCTGGATGCAGGTCGCTTCCAACCGGTATATGTGGAGATCTAAAGGGGAGGCCTATGTTCAGCAGTGGACGTCCTTTGGCTGAGATGATGATGATGATGATGAAGGGTTCCGTAGTAGCAAGCATAGATTAGGGATATAATTATATTGAGATTAAGTTATATACACAAACAATTAAAATAACTTTGTTTTTCATAGTGTTTGTATGAATGGCAAAGTTATATTTGCGGTTTTTGAAAATGTAATATATCTCAAAAACTGCTAACTATATCTCATCCAAACCAGTTTTATCATTCTCTTATTTTAAAAGTTACAGGGCGGGGGGACACACATTTTATCACTTTGGAAGTGTCTCGCGCAAACTGTTCAGTTTAGAAAAAAATGACATTAGTAACCTCAATATCATTTTTAAAGACCTATCCATAGATACCCCACATGTATAGGTTTCATGAAAAAAAAAAGTTGACTTTCAATTCTAAGTATGGGGGGCACTCCCTTTGTTTTTATTTTTGTGTGAAAATCCTAATGCAGTTCACATAATACATCTACTTACCAAGTTTCAACAGAATAGCTCTTATACTTTCGAAGAAAAGTGGCTGTGACATACGGACAGACAGACATGACGAATCTATAAGGGTTCCGTTTTTGCCATTTGGCTACGGAACCCTAAAAATGAATGACTAAACGTGTTGCTAAGCGCAATACTCGAGAACACCAATTGGACCAAATGGTATCTTCTTTTTTTTTTTTTTTTTTTTCATTACTACCTACACTATATCCGAGCAAAACCGGGGCTAGTCACTAGTACTAAAAAATAACATAAATGGTTAAGTACATTTTGCAATGATTGCACAATTGATGGTTTACGTTATCAAGTACCTATCACTTATTTGTCAAATAATTGACTGATAAAAAAGTGGAAAAAATATTTACTGGACAAACAGAGTGACGGTACAATTGGCAAAGTGGCTGAAAAATTGACAGCTGCACTGTGTGCAGGTTTGATTTCCGAATTTATTTGAAAAAAACCTAAAAAAACCCCAATTTATGATTGACAGAACCCAGACTGTTTGTGTATGTGAGTTTAAATAATTGTAAAAGCACCCACGATACGGGATTTTTTTCCTATTTCCTACGATAAAAAAAAAACATTTGTACAGCCGATTTGCTGTCATTAATTGAAGAGTATCCTGGATTTCTCCATGATCCTTTCATCAGATCCTGGCTTGATCACTATGGGACCATCTGCCAAGTATACCCTTTTGTACGAAAAAAAGAATTTTCCAAATCGGTAGAGCCATCTTCGAAAAATTAGGGAATATACATAAAACAAAACAATTTAAAAAAAGGTTCCGAGTGCTCCGACAAATTAAAAACCTCTTTTTTTCGAAGTCGGTTAAAAAAAGACTTGGGAATCTACTCTAGGATCGTCAGGAGTGTTAGGTATTATTTGCCAATACTCAATTTTATTTTTTATGAATTTCTAATATCGATGTCGAATCTGAAAAAGACTCTTCAAAGAATTGATAGCAAAATAAAAAAAAAACTGATTCTAGTTTTACTATGTCTATTTTCAGATATCCTTTACTAAATTGAACGTTGGACTTTTTTGGAAACGATTTAGTCGAATGACTATTATAATATTGGTTACGAAGAACTTTTTGTTACTTACTAAATTCTTTAATAAAATAAAAATAAAGTACTTTTTCAACACATTTGCTCGAAAAATGCATTTACAAAGCCTGTATACATTGTTCGAAAGTTAAAAATTACGCACCATACAACGGAACGAGCGGTAAAATAGGTACTCTCACCCACGGTTCTCACCTAAGTACCTACTTTACGGCATACCCCGTTGTATAGCACCGTGCGTTTTCTTTACGGTTTTTTTTATTTCCATAAAAAAATATAAGAATTCCACCAAAGAGTTTCACATTATGAGAATAAACAACCTGACTGATCGAACCTCCTTGGAAGCGCTTTTGCTCAATACGTTGTCTCACTTTAATACTAAAGAGTAAACGAGGCGAAAGATGTAGTTCTAATTTTGACCACGTGCATGTGGCGCCATTTGCAAATTCACGCCATTTTCATTACAAACTTCAAAAATTGTTGCGACTTTCCCACTGTTAAATAAAGTTTGTTTAATTACATATTCTACTGTTTTCTCGCAAATGTGTTGAAAATCATTGTATGACACACGTGCAGAAATTGGTATTTACAAACTCGTGACTATGGTAAGCCCTCGACTTCGTCACGGGCTTACATTCGTCTACTCGTTTGTAAAAACCATCTTACCGCACTAGTATCATAAATAACTATTTTTTCATGACTAGATTATATCCGAGCAAAACCTTTTTTAAGTCGGTTAAAAATAACATAAATGGTTAAGTACATTTTTCAATTATTGCACAATGGTCGCGGGACTTATTCCATTACCGTGAATTTTACTCTATTGAAGGACACCGTAGATTTTAGTCAGTACAAGTCTGACAGTCCCTCCCGCCCTGCCCTGGGTGGGAGGACTCATTTGATGATTTCACCACGCTAAAAAAAAATATTGCACAATATTGATGGTTTACGGTATCTAGTATCACTTTATTTGTCAAATAATTGACTGATTAAAAAAGGAAAAAATATTAACTGGAAAAACACAGTGACGGTACGACAGCTGCACTGCGTGTCTCAGGTTTGATTCCCGAATTTGTTTGAAGGCTTTGATATGGGATTGGTGTACGTTACTCCAGCAAGAAAGTATCTCCTAGAGTTATATGAGTAGAACGTATAGTTGGTGCCTTATTTGCTGTAAATGTGCCCCCACATAAAAAATGTGTCCCCCCTGTCGTTTTGAAAAAAAAGCAGAAAAACGATTCTTGCTGGGGTAACGTTTTTCTAGCAGGAAAATTCTAAACGAGTGATCGGAGAGAGAAAAATTGTGCATGGCCAGAGAGCTTAAATGTGTGCCAAAATGTGCCCCCAAAAAGTGCCCCCAAAAATAAAATCTGTGCCCCCTCAGATTTTCGAGATATTGCGTTTCCTGCTGGAGTAACGTTTTGATGAATCGTATATCTCTAAAGCCATAGCATGTGCCCCTGTAGAATAAACATACACGAGTAGCTCTTAATGTGTGCCCCTTTGTGCCCCAATTAGATTTAAGAAAATATTTATAGTTTTCAAGTTATCGCGGTTTTATGAAAACCCGAAAAAACATCGCAGCGCCTAAATGAGACAAGGCATAAGTTCGCTGAAAACTGTATTCGGTCCTTCTTGACGCTAATAATAACCATACAAAGTTTCAAAACTGTTCATGCATGCGTTTTTGAATAATCTTGCTAAAAGTCAAAACGATGGTGTCATAACTCTGACGGCAAAATACAAGGAACTGGCTCAATCTCAGATGTGTAGGTGTAAACCAAAATCATGTGCCTTTAGTCAAAAATATATTATGGTGAAAATATTGAGCTTGGAATGTTTCGCATTAAGTAAATATAAACAAAAAACCAAAATATGTAAACAACGGCTGGTTATCCGACCAAACTATTTTAGAAGGCCCCCCATTGGAACCATGGGGGGGGTTTAGGTTTCCGCACTTAGTCCTCAAACTGGACCATTGTGCGTGACCAACCAACCGACCAAATTTGAATGACTACTAAAAAGCGACGGATTCATACATATCGATGACCTTCTTTACTTTACTCACTAATCGGTTCACACGTGTTGTGCCTGAGTACACTGAAGTAGAAAAGTAATAAATAATAAAATAAAGTTGTTATTGGATTATGTTCTATTAGCTGTTTCTATGACTTTATACATGATTAAATACATTATAAATAGTAGCCTAAGTGCTATTCCAAGGTAAGCTATCTTCTCCATTCTAAATTTAATTAAAATACATCCAGTAATTTATGTGTGAACGAAAGAAATACATCCAGATACTTGCCATTTGCCAGGTCTTTGACCCAAAATTTGATTGGTCCCAATGTTAAAAAAAAATTGTTCATGAATGGTTTTCTACTGTTTTTTGCCAAGCTGTATGCAGTTACAGAATTATAATCAACAAAATCATCAATACAACGCTCTAAGTTCATAAAGCTCTAGGAATGACTTCTTATGTTATGTTTTTGTTCCTAGGCCTTTAAGAAACTTGGTGTACTTTAAGAATTAAAATTAAGGGAAGAAAAATAATAATTTACACATATACAAGCTGTTTCATTAATATAGTCACAAGAAGCATTTAATATATATTTTAATTAGCCCCCAAAACTTTTGAACGCAACTGTACTGACAACAGCTTAGGTATAATACGTCCAATAAAGAAGGTCATCGATATGTATGAATCCGTCGCTTTTTAGCAGTCATTCAAATTTGTTCGGATAACCAGCCGTTGTTTACATATTTTGGTTTTTTGTTTATATTTACTTAATGCGAAACATTCCAAGCTCAATATTTTCACCATATATTTTTGACTAAAGGCACATGATTTTGGTTTACACCTACACATCTGAGATTGAGCCAGTTCCTTGTATTTTGCCGTCAAAGTTATGACACCATCGTTTTGACTTTTAGCAAGATTATTCAAAAACGCATGCATGAACAGTTTTGAAACTTTGTATGGTTATTATTAGCGTCAAGAAGGACCGAATACAGTTTTCAGCGAACTTATGCCTTGTCTCATTTAGGCGCTGCGATGTTTTTTCGGGTTTTCATAAAACCGCGATACCTTGAAAACTATAAATATTTTCTTAAATCTAATTGGGGCACAAAGGGGCACACATTAAGAGCTACTCGTGTATGTTTATTCTACAGGGGCACATGCTATGGTTTTAGAGATATACGATTCATCAAAACGTTACTCCAGCAGGAAACGCAATATCTCGGAAATCTGAAGGGGCACAGATTTTATTTTCGGGGGCACATTTTGGCACACATATAAGCTCTCTGGCCATGCACATTTTTTCTCTCTCCGATCACTCGTTTAGAATTTTCCTGCTAGAAAAACGTTACCCCAGCAAGAATCGTTTTTCCGCTTTTTTGGGCACACATTTTTTATGTGGGCACATTTACAGCAGATAAGGCACCAACTATACGTTCTACTCATATAACTCTAGGAGATACTTTCTTGCTGGAGTAACGTACACATGGAATTGGTCGTTTGTGGAAAATCCCATTTTAACTTTGACAGACTACAGAACCAGAACTCATTTGATGATTTTACCTTTTTTTTGTGTTTTGGTAAAATTATCAAATGAGTCCTCCCACCCAGGGCAGAGCGGGAGGGACTGTCGGACTTGTACTGACTAAAATTCACGGTGTCCTTCAATAGCCGTCTACGTTCCGGGGTCACGGGAATTCGCAAGTCCCGCGACCGATGATGATTTTACCTCGTAAAAAAAGGATCGTCAAGAGTGTTAGGTATTTGTTTGCCAAAAACCATTTTTTAATGGATTTTTAACATCGATATCGAATCGAAAATAGACTCTTCAAAGAATTGATCGCAAAATAAAAAAAAACTTATTCTAGTTTTTTTTTGCATCTATTTTCTGCAGATATTTAAATTGATCGTCGGACTTTTTAAGAAACGATTTAGTCGAATGCCTATTAAAATATTGATTACGAAGAACTTTTTTTGCTTATAAATACTTTAATTAACTGTTAGTTATAGATCACGATTAAAATCTATCAAATATCACCTGTAGGTACTTGCTATACCTAAATCAAAGTTACTTACGTCTTCAATCCAAGATTATTTCTATCTTTTGTATTTTTTTTCTTTTGTTACGTTGCGTTAACCAAAATTAACGTAGATACGACACTTAAGAAATTGCCAATGCGTCACAAGCAAGTACAGTTTTTACTTGATTTTGACGTCACGAGCCCCCACTATCGAATTTTGATGCGTTATAATTAAAGCCCGGAGTAGGTAGATTGATTTGGGGTCAATAACCTGAAACGTATACATATATTAATATGGACATGCCTCCAGGATTCCGGAATTTTAACGAGATTTTTCCGGAATTTTAAAATGGTAAGGAACATGTAGGACGAAGACATATAAGCACTCGCTGTTGATTTCAATTCAATCCCGTAAATAAATTAAATGAAATCCCGGGAAAAAGGCGTATCATGTTATGATTTCTATGACAGTTCGTGATACAAGTTTGTACATAAAATCAATCTACCTACTCTGGGCTATAGTTATAATACATATGTCTTGGTAAATATGCATTAACTCAACAAAAAAAAAGAAGAAATACGTATTCATTATTTTTGAAAACTATTACTGAGGGACTAATTTGATTTTCAATTTCTTGATGTTGTAAACCTAATTGCCTATTATTATAGTATTTATTACTAGTAGCACAGAATACTTAATAGTACTACGCTAGTAGACCATATCTTATCTACACATAAGTAATGATTTAAAAACAGACTACCTTGAACTCATACCAGCCTATTACTTTTTGTTAGCTTACTCACGCCTGAGACGAAAATCTGGATTATTTTCCCGTTTGTCGCCAATGGCAACGATCGGGATTTTTTCCCGTATGTCACCAGTGGCAACGATTGGGATTATTTTTCCCGATTGTGGTGATAAAGCCGGTGGTGAGAAATGGGAATAGACGTTTACTTTGGAGGAAGCCTTTACCCCAGCATTGAGAACACGATAGGCTGATACTATGCTCGGTTTTTTTTTAACATTGACTAAATTATTTTTTAATTAATATAGGCTGTATGACCATCTTCCATCTTGCCTAGAACTCCTAGAAGTAACCTATTCACGCTTGTTTTTTGTCAATTCAAGTAACTAAAAACCGGCCAAGTACGAGTTGGACTCGCCCATGAAGGATTTCGTAGTAGCGAGCATAGATTAGGGATATAATCATATTGAGATTAGTAATATACACAAACAATAAAAATAACTTTGTTTTTCATAGTGTTTCTATCTCGCAATCTGAAATGTGTTTTATTTCCTACTTCATTTAAGTCTACTTTGTCTCACAGGTGGTAAGACACGCGAGCTCCTAAACGCGGCAGGGTGGACGTTCATTGGTTGGGCACTCCACTACGTACCGTTCTGGGCGATGGGCCGTGTGCTCTACTTCCACCATTATTTCCCAGCGCTGGTCTTCAGCTCTATGCTTACAGGTAATTTAGTCAATTTATGATGATTAAATCATAGAGTTGTATTGCTGGGCTATCTCAGGTGTTTCTTGAAATATCTGAAATCCAGGAGTTATGAAAAAAAGTATCTTTGATGTTAACTGAAGTTTTGAAATTACAATACATATTTTGAAAGTGTTGATAACTTTTTTATTCGCGATGAACATACTACGGATATATTTTCTGCGCGTACGCCTACGTACTTACCGGAAAAAAACAGCTTCTGTAAGCCCATATTCATAACAAAATAAATTTTAAGCAGTTTTCTTGTGTAAGCATGCTATACATTTATTTAGGCTACATGCAACCAAAGAGTGTGGCATGCAGACACATTGAAACTTATACCCCGACATTTTGAAAACCATTTCAAAACCTTGACAGCATACTTAATAATGGTTTCTTTTCTCCAGGTATCCTCACAGAATACCTGCTGACCAGCATCAAGAGTTTCCTGAGCCCCGAGCTAGGGAAGACCGTGTACCACTGCATCATAGGACTAGTGATATCCACGACCATCTATAGTTTCTATCTGTTCTCACCTTTAGCTTACGGCATGAATGGCCCTTTGGCCCATGAGCCTAACTCTACAATGTCAGGGCTGAAATGGCTTGAGAGTTGGGAGTTTTAGAGAATGGAGTCGTAAAGAAAAAAAAACAAGTTACGTTAAGTTTTTCTTTGGAAAAAGAATGAAATATAATTCAGTGCAGTTTAAATAATTATTTAAACTGTACTGAGTGTAGGGAGAATTAAATGGGTCTTATTTTTATATGTATAAGTATTTTTTAAGATATAAGTAAACCATTTTTACATAATACTTTATGTGAGCCAGCAGATCAAAGTATATTTAATTTATTAACCTATTTGTAATTTTAACTTGTATCGAATGTTTTAAATACTCAACGATTCAATTAATGCTTTAAGAAAATCCGTCCATTGAATTAATATATTTTTTTATAACATTTTATTCAATAAAAATTATAACGATTTTTACTGTGTAGTTTTATTAACCGACTTCACAAAAAGGAGAAGGTTCTCAACTCGACTGTTTTTCTTTTAGGGCCGAGTCACACCGAAATGGCAGCGGCCGCCAGCGTCGCCGCTGGCGGCCTCGCGACCTTTTCAAGCTTTTCAAGCGATACTGGTCTTTTAAGTATGTAGTTAAAGTTTAAAATTATTTCACACTGAAAGTGCTCGCTGCGTCGCTGGAGGGCCGCCTCGCGACCTTTTCAAGTAAAAATTTTCTTTTAAGTATGTAGTTATAGTTTAAATTATTTCACACTGAAAGTGCTCGCCGCGCCGCAGCCGGCCGCTGCCATTCCGGTGTGACTCGGCCCTTATTCATAATTTTCCACACCCCTTTGAATGAACCTCTCATTCAAAGTTGCATACGTGGGCGTTATGGAGTGTGTAACCCCTTGCATTAATCACCACTATTATGAGAATTAAAAAAAAACTAATATACAAATAGAGCAACTAATTTAGTTCAAAGGTCGTTCAATCGCGCTTTCGGCTCTTTAATTGAATTGGGCCAATAACCCATGGATGGAGAGGAAAGGAATATGGATTAAAAATTGAAGTGTGAGGCAATTAATGAGAGAAAACTGAATATGAGAAGTGAGAAAGATGAAATGAATGTAAATGAGCTTCGCAGGTCAGACGGCAAAGAAGTGAATCGAACAATTAAAAGCCTGCCGAAGCTCAATCCGCTCCTATGAAATAACGGTGAAAAATCATCGATTAATTACGAGTTATAAAAATAAGTATTCCAAAGCTACAGTTCAAAAACTTTTTACTCAAAAAAGTAAAAACAATGAACGCATTTTTCTAATAAGACTAGATGTCAATCCGAGTGTTGTCTATAGCCGGTAAAAGTTTTGAAATTATGTCTATGGTATCATGAAACACTTTTTTTAACTAGCAACACTCAAGCCAGCCAAGTTCAAAATAGTGACTATAAAAACGCTAAGAACACATAAATAGCAACAAAAAAGGCATATTTTATATATATAAGCAGCATTTTATAGCTAAATAACGGCAAAACCAAATCTACGCCATAATTTTCTTCAAATCTTGTCAAAGATTTTCTTTTTAAATTTTATAGCTGGCCACTCATCCCTTAAATATTTGACATAAAAAAATACAATTACAAATGGCGTTTACGTAGTGTAGACAGATGTGTTCACGGCCACGATGGGCGATGATTCTTTGATATTACGGGAAGATGGTTATATACGTATGAACTTTCCTGTTACTTCTCTAACTTATCATAGTAACTTAAATATAATATTGGTGAAGACTGACGTAGGTGGTGTACACGTTTTGGATGTGAACTCGGGTGTGATTCTGCAGTCTTCATGTCTGTCAGCGGGTAAGTTGGACGCTAATAATCTACGAACAAAAGATTTATACCGATTTGTGTTACTAATCATGTTGTATTTGGAAGGATTAGGGGTAATTTTAGTTACGGATAGTTGGCAGTGACTTTTTTCGGTGCCCTACATTGTTTCTCGATTTGACAGTTCTCAATAAACAATTCCATTTATGCCGGATTGAAATGTTGTCTTGTGTTTGAAGATGACGGTGGTACGCTTGGTGTGGAGTATGCGGCGGGCGCGGACCGTGTGTTCGTGTGGGACAGCAGCGGGGTTGGTGCGCGCACCGATTACAATGGAGTGCTGCTTCTCCACACGGCTCTGCAGCGCCCGCTTCCATCCTCGCAGCCCGACAAAATCATAAGGATCGAGCTCGTACTATCCGAGGTATGTTCCCATTTACATTTCAGATCAATACAAGGTACCTTCCTATGGCGAATCATCAACACTGCAGTGATGCAATCATGATAACAATAAGTTGATGTAAATGAGATGCTAATATGAATATCCTTAGTCATTTATGTGAAATTGATGGCAGTTTGGTGAATTTTTATTGATTTGCCGGTTTCACTTTAGAATTTTTGTAACATTTAAGAAATGTTATTGTATTTTTATTAATATCTAAATTATACACTGATAACAAGCTATGCATTTGCTTAAAGTCTTCTAGAATAATGACTTCATAATAATATAGCCTACAGTCCCATAAAATATATGTTTGCCATTATATTTTGCACAATTATCCGATACTTTACATGGCTTATACCAAATAAAAACTAACAAATATAACCTTCTCACAGTACGGTACTTCACAGCACATAATTATGCTAGAATTAACACAAAACTAAAAAAAAACGCATGTCTTAGAATTCATACCAGATTACAATCAAAACTGTTATCAGTATTTGTATCTAAGTTATTGTTATTGTTTCCTTCGTGCAATTCATACTATTAATTGCATTTTAACTAATGAATTGATTGCAATAGAACAAAGACTAGTTATTTTATAACCTTATTATTTTTATTGTATTATTGATCTAACAAATGGTATCAATCTATGTTTTTTATAAGCTGTTTTTAACTTTTATCTACAGTATACAGTTGTTCTTCCAATTAACTTTTCATTATGAAAGTATATTCAACAATGTAGCGCTTGCCATTATTATTTAAAAAACAATAACAGAATAATCAATTTCTTTTACCGAATAAGACTGTAGAGATTTATAATATTTTTCTTTTATTTTTTTTCTATAATATATTTAGGGCAGTTATTTTTTTTTTGTATTGAGGAATAAACTGAAAAACCAGGGCTGGGTGTTTTTAGTAAATGCCGAGTTGGTAACCCTTTTGGTGTGGACATGGTCAAAAATATTCTTATTGTAATTTTATTTTATTATTATTTGTGTGTGTGTGTGTGTGTGTCCAATATCAAATAAATGGTGGTTTCCTTGGTTTAACACTTTTTTAGACACTTCACTTGTTAGCAGAATAGTTGATATCGGCTTTGCCTCATATTAATGAACAAAGAACAATAGGTTATATTAATTGCATTGGCAGTTAGATAATAATTGATCTGTTATCTATTTCTATGTTGATTGTAACTTATTGAAGGGTGAGTCAATTTATTGGGATTCATAATTGATTTTCTAATTAGGGTAGTTTACATTTTTAGTTTTGTCAGTTAGCTGGTTTATAATAAAAGTAATCAAGCATGCTTGCAGAACTCAATTAATGACTGTTTCCTTCTGTTTCGCAATGTAATCTCTTTTAACATATTATTAGAGGCATTTAAAACAATAAACTTTTAAGATTTACATATTGAATATATATATCTTGAAGGAACCTTTTTCTTACAGTCTATTTTAAACAGTTGTGCTAGTTTTCTTAACCTCTTTATCTTTAGTCACCCAATATTGAGTGTAGGTTTTTTCCAAATCTTTCCACCTCTGGCGGTTTTGTGTCATGGCTATCTGGTTTCTTCTATCCACTTTCACAAGATTATCTGTCCACCTTGTTGGTTGTCTCTCTTCCTTTCTTGTTCTTAATATTGAAATTTAAATAACATTGCATAGATAAACTTAGGCCTTCTTCTCATGAGGGTAGGCAGAAACTGCAGAACAACATCTGCTGCCGTCTTTACCCCAGTTAATGTTCAAACTTACTTCAACTTATGCTCAAATATTGTTGCAACAATGTTCTCAGAACTGACAAAGAAGGACATGTTTCAATAATTAGTAAATTATACCTTGGTATGAACTTCCCCCTTGGCATCTTTGAGTGTGCAACCAACCGTTGAGCTCCTTGTGTTATGAGTTGAGCTACACTGTAACTGACACATGCTTGCACTGACTGGACAGGTCCACTCAAATCTGTGTGGTTCTTTCTTCAAAAGACCACCTCAGACACCTGTATGGTTATCATATAATTTGATAAATACAAAATTGTCTGGACTTTAAAAGAGACTGTCACCTCTGAGTTTGTTTCGGATGTTCCTTCTCAGAGTAGTCAGTTACGAAACACCGGCCTCATCTAGTGTAAAATAGTGTCTTTTTGACGTGTAAAAGAGTTTGCCAAAACCAATTTACTGAATAAATATCATTTATCATAAATACAGCATGCATAATATAGACTTCTTCTTATTTTTTATAAAATATTGCCCCACACTAGGAATTTCTTCCTGCATTGTGGGTGCATTTAAACTCACAAACACCCAGACCCGGGTCAACTACTTGCAGATTTTGACAGGCCTGTTGGTCTAGTGGTTAGTGACCCTGACAGCTATGCCGGAGGTCGTGGGTTCGATTCCCACCCAGGACAAATGTTTGTGTGATGAGCATGATCATTTGTTCTGTGTCTGGGTGTAATTTATCTATAATATTTATGTATTTTGAAATATATAAGTATGTTTATCAGTTGTCTAGTACCCATAACACAAGCTTTGCTTAGCTTGGGACTAGATGGCGTTGTGTGATAGTTGTGAAATATAAAAAAATATATATATCATACAAATATTTGTTCCGTCCGGGGATCGAACCCGCGACACGCTGCGCAGCAGTTGATCGCTTAATCACTGCGCCAACCATGTCTGTAACAAATCTGTAGGAATTTTAATATCGTACTACCATTATAAATGGGGTAAATGGATGGCCTTTTCTAAAACAGCCTAACCAGTATCAATGAAATTGGCATGCAGATAGTTAATAAATTGTATTAACTGTATGATGAGCTATGTGCTTAAACTAGTAGTTACATAAAATACCAGCAAAGGATGTCACAGTAGCGGATTTAACAATACGTTGAGTATGCTGCAGTCTATGGGGGCAGATTTTAGAAGTAAGTCAGGGTTGCCAGTCTTTACATAATTTCTCAACCCAAAAAAGGGTATCGAATTAAAAACAATCTAGTGTAATGAAGCCTTATCAACAGAGTCCCTCTTCATGGGGCTCTTATTTCTTTCTTACAGTTTAAAGTACCCTAACATGGAGGGGACCTTTAGACCCCAACATCCCTTCTTTATGTTCTAAAGGGAATTTGAATTTTTAAACCATGGCAGCATGAACATGAGTGTAGTCTTACTAATATTCCTACCAAACACACACCTAGAAAACTTCTTTTACAGATTAAAACAACAAAGTTCATACCTGATTGAAAATTCAAATCATCAATTATTTAATTGTTTAATTTCTTCTTGTTTTTAGTTGACCTTGACCAATGTGTCTGTTTGAAAAGATGTTATGTAGATCATAAGAGCCAGGTGTCAAAAACATGTGTGGATTTATGTATTTGCTTTTAACTATCAATATGCATAACATTATAATAAATTTATATTTGCGAAAAATATTTTTCTTCTGATGATTTGAGTTTTAGTTTTACTCAAAAATCGTTAAGAGCAGTTTGAGCGTCCGTATTTTTGGTCTTGAGACTTACTTTTAAGCTATTGTCAAACAGACAGGCGAAGCGAAGCGTTTTTGTTTTTAATGTATGGAATTGTCCGCTTTCGCTTTTCTATATGACAGGATTCGGATCGCATTCGTTTCGCCTGTCTGTTTGATAATAGCTTTAGTGATCCGATTGAGTAGTCCATGTTTGTAATTTTTTTGACATCTTCATCTGCCTAACCACGGTCGGCTCCAATCTTAACGGATGCGCAATACAAACACCAAAAAAGAAATACGTACTAGTATTTGCAATAATACAACATTTTTAATTTTGCTACAATTTTTGCATTAGTTTTTTCCTAAAAATCAAATCCACTTTTCATTGTAATGTTTTAACTCAAGAACGGGCTCACCTATCCAAACCAAATGTTTAGGCTTTGTTCGAACTATTTAGTAGATGCTTTATGTGAAGTTTGCACAAAATCGGACGAGCGGTTCTTAATATACCCGTACGAAGCTGGGACGGGCCACTAGTACATTTTAAATCTGGAGCCCATTTCGCACGCCTCATTTGAGACCATGCTACGCCTTCATATAAATCATCCTACGCTCTACAGGGAAACTTTTAATCTAAGTGGCGAAACATAAAAAATAAATCACGATAAAATTATGAACATGCATAAAAATTGCACTAGACTAATTTAGGCAATGCTAAATGAAACTAATCAACAGTTGTGACAGGATGTGATTGATTACAGCACACTGCTTTAGGGAAGCCTTATCGCCTCGTTGTTGCTTTAGTAAAATACCTACATTTTATGTTAGATGACGCATGGGCGACACGATAGTGGACTCAGGAATATTGACCTAATGACCACGTAACCGAAATAAATACTAAATAAAAGCTCCTGATATATTGGTGTGAGTTTATCACCTACAAGCGGTGCAGAACTTCTAGCTGTGGTTAAGCCCTTCAAAATAACCAAATACCGCATGCCCTACTTACCTAGGTATCTAGGAATCAAACCTTTATGCCTAGATAGACGCGATCAATAAAATATTACTACGCAATAAATATTGTACTGGAGGGTTTTAAGTAACCGTGACCCTGGAACGTAATTACGTAAGCTTTCGAAGGAAAAACTTGGATTTTAGTCAGTACGAGTCTGACAGTCCCTTCTATTCTACCCAGGGCGAGAGGAGTCAGTTGATGGTTGTACCACGTAACAAGATCCCGTCATCAGATCCTGACCTGTACCCATACCATGAGTTGTCATTACGATACTCGATCATCGATATCGACCGCGTTTGGCGCTCTCATTGGCCCGCTCCAAGGTTGTATGAACTCTCAACCAATGAGAGCGCCAAACGCGGTCGATGCGTGTGATCGAGTATCGTAATGACAACTCATGGCAGAAGCTCTGATTTCCATGGGACCATCTGTGAAGTATACGCTTCGAAACAAAAGAAGAATTTTCGAAATTGGTCCAAGCGTTTCATCGAGAAATCGGAGAATATGCATTGACAAAAAGATTCCGACAAATTGAGAACCTCCTCCTTTTTACGAAGTCGGTTTAAAAAGAAGGGTTTTCAGTACCTATCAATCATAGCTCTGTTATGTTAGTTTAGTTCAGGATAGCACTCATGATGACGTCATTTATGTACCTAGTTTAAAAATTAACATTGAGTTTTAACGGATCGCATGTTTTATCTTGGAGCCTGGATACCACGTTTTTTAAACGCGCCGTCGACGTGCATTTTAGAAACGCGCTTCGACGGCGCGCTTTTGTCAAACAGAGCAGTTTGTTGTCGCGATACAAAGCGTCAAACGCGCGTTTGCATCGCGTCTGTATCGCTACAAACGTGCGTCAACGGCGCGTTTAATAAACGTGGTGTGCATAGGCTCTTAGGGATTGACGACCTTGAAAAGATGTTTTACTGCTATTATAAATGAGAAAGTTTGATACTGTGGAGCGGGTGAATAGAGAACGCAGGGGTGAATCGAGCTGGCGAAGGAGGCGGTATGTGTGACGGAGAGAGGAAATTCTCCACCTCAGCCGCTGCGGGAGGACTCATTTAATGTCTTTTACCACATACAATAAAAATCAGGAGGGATGAGAAACGCCATGTAATTTCAACCAATGAGATTGCTCTGTTTATCCATATCTCTCTGCTCCACTTGTCTCCTCATTGATGGAGTCTCGGCCTTGGTTCTCATGCTCACACTGTTTGAAAAGGACTTTTAGAAGATTCCATGCTATTTTGGATTTTTTGGACGATTTTATGGAGTAGGTACTCCAAACAATCCACATCATCTAAACTATATAAAATATATTTTATGTTCGCATTCCTGTGCCAATAGAAACTTCATACCAGATGTTGGGTTTTACACGGAAGTGTAATCAATCCTGGAAAAGAACTAAAGTAGTCGCGTCAAGTGAATGTTAGGTACATACCGGCACGCTTAAAAGGCTAGTTTAGCAGAATCATAATAAAATTAATATGAAATTTGTACAATTCACATCATGTAAATTGATGATTCACAATATTAATTTTATTTTTTTCGCCATTAATTACAGATTTTATCGCAATTCATATATTATATTATTCTACTAGCTATTTCCCCGTCATCCCCCGCTGATCGGCTCCTATTGCTCGCAGCGTCATGTTACCTATTAGTCGTAGCTTTCCTCGATAAATTGAATATCCAACACAAAAACATTTTCTCAATTCAATCCAATAATGAGATTAGCGCATTTAACCAAACAAACTCTTCAGCTTTATAATATTCATCATCATCATCAGCCGAAAGACGGCCAGTGCTGAACATAGGCCTCCCCCTTAGACCGCCACGCCGAACGACAATTCGCTACTTGCATCCATCGGTTGCCCGCGACCCTAACGATGTCGTCGGTCCACCTAGTGGGAGGCCTGCCTACGCCTATTATAATATTAGATAGATTTTATTATTTAGTGGTCTTTTTAGACCCTCTTATCATGCGTGCAGATCCGCGAATTTGTACTCATAATAATTTCGAGTTCTTAGAACGTTGACATCGCGCTGGATGCCGGAAGCACACAATAGACCCTAGTGTTAATGGTGTCACAGTCTCTCGCCCAAAAAAATAAATATGCTTTAAATGCATGCTTTGAACATTCTCATTACAAGAACACAGGTAAATCTGTGAGAGGGAGTGGTTTTTTTATTATGATAGCACCTAAAATAAATAAAAAAAAAGCTAAGGGAGCATGTAAAGATGCTAGCGAGTTGTTGTTTTGTACTCTTTGCCAACTTGCTGAGAAAAAAAAAAACAGTTTTTAAACTAATCGGAACCTGATTGGGATTATACCCATTACAACAGACACGGTAATGCCATTCCCATTAACCCAGGACCATCACTGCTTTAAAGTTTAAATTGACACGGTTTTTTATGAAAACACTGGATTTTCCCAGTTTTATGTTAACAACTTATCCTTTAGGCGCGAAATAATTATACCAACCGCGAATTGGATCAACCGCCAATCAGACCAATCGCAAAGTAGTCCAACCGCTTACTGGACAGTTTTTTGAAGATTAGACCCACTGGCACAAGTCTGTGTAAGGACACAGACTTGTGCCAGTGGGTCTAATCTTCATGGGTTTATCTTCGTGGGTTTAAGATTTGCAGTGCTATTCTATAAGGATAGAATAGCACTGCAAATCTTAAACGTGTCGAGGACCGCTATGTGAACTTACTACCCACACAATATTTTGTTCTGACGCAACTTAATGGAAGGTCATCCTCTTATATCGGTGACGGTGAGGGGTATTACCCCTCGTCATACAACCTTCTATTCCATCATAGCGAGACCTATTCATATATGATAGTATTTAAGAAGAAATAGATTACCGTATTTAGGGAAGCTTGATTCCATTAGATTTCCATTTATTCCATTAGATCAGTCATTTAAATCGTTAAATTCAAGCAAAAACTCCGTCTAGCCAGTTTTTTTTATTCTGGGCCTAGAAGGAGATAAGTGTTTTTCAAAGCGTCAAGTATTTATAAAACGACATTCCATAGAGTTGAGACAAGGTTTTCGGTACCTCAAGTCCCATTTCCATTGTTGGTTGAATTTGACTTAGTTTTTTGGATAAAGGCTGAAATTTCATATTTCGGCTTTGAAATGAAAGTTAGTTTGAGACAGCCTGAAATTACGGACAAAGGTTAGAATATAATCAAGTCTAAATATTTAGTACAAAACTGTAATGTAGATCACGGCGCTACGCAATGGGACGGGCACACCACACAATCGATTCACCATTCAAAGTATACACACGGCTACACATTAATCTATACCTAACCAACATAACCTGATCGTTTACTGTTCGGAAAAGTAATACAGAGCGAGGCCAAGATATACTGGTTATATTACTCCGTAGAATAATGTATTATTGTGTTTTGTTACAATTAATTTATTCTAATCCAGCGTACCAGGGTTGGTCTTTGGGGTGATAGTTTTTTGGGGAAATGGCGGTGTTTACGATAGAGACAATAATAGTTTTTAGTCACGCAAGTTTGAACTGAAAATATTTTTTATGGTTGTTGGATTCACAACATTCTTTTTGGGTGACAGATCTTCATCGTAATCATAACTTGTAATTAATATTTAATGTTTGTAGCAGAAAAATAAAAATGAATATTCATGAAAACCACATTTAATTTTTGCAATACACGCTACTACTACGATCTGTCGGCTGATTTGCTGCACTGAATTTTACCATAAATTATTTCGATGTCTTACTTATTTACTGGTTCAAATATACAAATAATTAAAATCTATCTTCGTTGTATTGTTACAGGCGGTGCTTCTGTACCAATGTCTTCAGAGCCTAGACGCACACTCCATCGAGGGTCTCACAGACTTCATCAACGAGCTGAAGAACTCCATCGACGCAGAACCTGTCAGGAAAGGAGTCAAGGCACAAAAGGTAACCAGACATTTTGTACAGGTGTAAATCTTTCTCGGAAAAAATAACTAGGAAATAACTGACTGACACAAATCAATTTTTTTTTTTTTAGCGTGGTAAAATCATCAAATGAGTCCTCCCGCCCAGGGCAGGGCAGGAGGGACTGTCAGACTTGTACTGACTAAAATCCACGGTGTCCTTCATTAGCCCTTTACGTTCCAGGGTCACGGTAGTGGAAAAAGTCCCGCGACCCTGGCAGGCTTTGGCCCTCTAGAGGGGGCCCCCGTCATCTTGCTGACGCTCTTAGAGGCGCACGTGGAACACAACGCGCCGTCGACCCGGGCATGGTCCAAATCAATGTGGACTAGAATGTTACTGTACAGATGCTAGCACATCTATCTACCCCAATTTCTTTTTTTTTTATAGATTTTCAACTTCATTACAGAAAGAGAAGTCGTTCGTTTAAAATAAAATGACGATTGGGGTAGGTTAATGTGTTGACGTTTGTATTTAGTTTGAGTGATAAAAAACATTAATTAGGATTAAGATACGACGCTTTTAAAATTCACAATGCTCTTTTATAATTTTGAGTGCGAACTGGACTCCTAGGGATGCATTATATCTTCATCAATATCCATGGATTTATTGTTGCTGCCAACTTCCCTATTTTATTTTTATGAAAATAAACGTTTTAAACCATTACTAACTTCAACTCTTGCAGTGGAGCACAGTAACAATCTGCCTACCACAATCTACCCTCCGGCTGGTCACGACCGGCGTGGTCCAGGAGCTTAAGGGCCAAAACCGGCGGATACCAGCGCTGGCCATCGCATCAGCAGTGGGCCAGCGCGCCAACGAGCTGGTGCCATGCTCCCGCGACGAGGAGACCAGGCCGCTTATGTACAGCGAGGCCGAGAGGAAGGAGACCTTCAAGCGATGGCCGCACATGGACTACAAGTGAGTACACATTGGACACAATTCCACCGATTCCAACTACTAGTGAAAATCAACCTTACTACTACGACATATGACATAAAACACGTTGTTACCTTAGGGTAGATGAAAAACAAAACACGATCGCCACGACGAAGTCAAGTCAATCGAATTGCATCACTATTTCTTAGTAGCAAGGTCAATTTTCATTTTAAGTTACTAGAATTGCAAATCGCACGTGTAAGCTCCCTTACTTAGATGTTACGGCCCGTTCACGACTTCGGTCTAAGCGGAGCGCGATGCGGGCATGCGGACGGTGAGTAATAGGAGACTCGCTGTCCGATCATGGACCATTCCCGGGTCGACGGCGGATCGTGTTCCACGCGCGACAGCATTCCATCAGACGACTCGCTCTACCACGGAGCGCGTTCATTAGCTCAATCAAAGAGCGCGTGCTATTTAATTTGACCAATCCTGTTTCACTTCCGTTACATTTTACGAAATACGTCCCAAACAAGCAGTAGGAAAGATCACACAAAGCAGAGAAGAGACAGTGAACACTTTTTTTTAATAAAAATCCGTTTCTGTAAAATAGCCGTAACCACGAACTTAAAGTGAAAATAACATGAGAGAAAATAAAAGTTCGTTTTCCTTATTCTTGGAGGGAAGGACAATAACTTTTAAAAAGCCAATTTATAAAGAAAAGTATCATTCTTATAATAACCATGAGTTATTACATAAACAAGGAAAACTGAACTTTATTTAGAATTTAAGAAGCTTCTTATACAAAAAAGTTTTTAATACCGCTTTTCTGTTGGGACAATTGGTCGAATAAACGGATAAGTTCTTTCATCGCCAAGTAATGATGTAATTATATTATACAATCGTCAAAGTTGAATCATGACTCATTTTGATAACGAAACGTTGGAATCCGTTAAAATAACAAATATCTAGGTCGTTACCATGGATACGTATGTTTATGTGAATTTGGACATCATTTAAAGTCGATTGTACGTTTGCCGATGCGTAGTCTCCACTTCTAGCAACTAGGAACATACGTCCGTCTGCTGGCATAGCCGATCTACTTCCACTTTATGATGCTGAATTAGTAAGGCCGCTGCCTCGAATCTTGCGGGCAGCGGGGCGGCAGCGGCGGCGGCGCCGGAGCGGCAGGATGTTATGCGTATAATCAAATGGACCGACCCTCGAAAACAGCGCCGCGTCAGCGGGGTGGGAGCGGGTAGCGAGCGGTGTACTTTGACAAGCGATGACCGCCCGCGCGCCTGCGCTGTAGTGTTTTTCCCACAATAAATCGATTAGGAATAAATTTGAATCAAAAAGATGTTGCCGCCATTGTTCAGACATTTCGTTCGCGAATAAAAACAAATATCTCGACGACAAAATCACGAACACAACATTACGCGGCTATAGTGGCGCGCGATCTGCCCGCTAGTTTTGAGAACGGGTCTGCGACGGCCGCGCCGCTTCCGCGCCGCCGCCGCTGCCGCCCCCGCCCCGCTGCCCGCAAGATTCGAGGCAGCGGTCAATGGTCTCATCATCAGCCTATCCTTTTCCCAACTATATTGGGCTCGGCTTTCAGTCAAACCAGATGCAGCTGAATATCAGTGACATGGAGCGACTGCCTATCGAACCTCCACAACCCAATAACTGGGTAATACGATACCCCATGGTAAGACTGGTTGTCAGACTTTAGAGCTTCTGACTAACAGTAACGACTCGATCTAAAAGGTGTTGATTTGCATCCTAGTCAAATTCAAGGACGTAATTATGCTGATGATTCTCGACCCAAATCAACAATAAAATAGGTAGGTATTTTTTTATTATTTTTTTCCTGTTTACTGAAATCCGCAAGTATGAACCAGCCGTATTTAAAGGCGGCGCGTCTGTTACTAGCCCTATAACCGCGCTTTCACACACAAACAAACGCAAACATTCATACACAACGCATACGCAACAATCATTCACAAAATTCGTAGGTAATCAATCCCACCTTATCCAACCACGGCGCGGGCGCTCTCCCGCGCACGCGCTTTGCCACGGTCCCGCGGGCGGCCCCCCGCCCCCGAAACAACAGTGTGTTTGATGGTGCCGCACCGTGCGTGCGCTTTGCAAATTCCGCTTCTTCTTTGTGACATCATCCGAAAGTGCAAGATGACGGACAATAATCTAATGTCGAGTTGGTGGAGATGGTTCGCCTGTATGCCATCAGTGGAGAGTGGAGACAGCCTACCTACGTGGAGCCATCCGGATGTTCACGGAAATGTTGTAAATACGTTGTCAATTTTATTTGTGTACCAAATAAGTTGATTTCAAATTTTACCTAAAAGTCGAAAGTATCACCACTTACTGACATTTAACTAGCAAATCTTTAAAAAACATTTTTATACTCAGTACCTAGATCGGGGTAGGTATTATTGCCGGTCCTAAGCCCGTTAAGTAGGAAGGAAAATTTAAAATCAACCAATTTAATCCACAAATAAAAACAAAATCACTACGAAAAGTTTAGGCTAAACGATAGCAATAAAGCAAAACTTAAATCATCTGATAGCAGGTCAGTGAACTTTTTATGGCGTCTAGTAATACTGTCATTAGTAAGATTCCGTATTAAACTGATGCTTAAAATGAGTTAATTTTCAAACGATATTTACGACAATAATGTGGGTGATTTTCGAAATAAAATTAGGTAAAATTATTACTACCGGTGGTCGCTAAGGTCATTTCTCGGTCGCGCACGCTCGAATTTAGTAGACGCAGGCCTGTCTCACTCCGCGGTGTAGGCATAAAACTGCAAGTAGTTGCGGGGCCATTATGTCGTGGCCCATTCACTACGGCTGCCACGCGCCACCCGTTGTGCACGCGCTCCGTCTCCTTAATATTTTTGTTACGTTACGTGTAGTTACGCACAAGTTTCTTGCTTTAGGTGCTTCTGGGAAATTAATAAAACAATATTATTATGAAGAAAAAAAATAAAGTACTCACATATTTAGTAATGATGAACAAAATTATCTCCCTGCTTGTGAAGTATGGGTTTAATTGATCATGATTAGGTAGGTTACAAGTTTGGAAATGAGGCGAGATACTAAGTGGAGGGGGGGGTGAGCCTACTAGACGACCAAGATAAAAAGACGACACTCTCACTCACCTTAAGCTGAGTACTAAGAATTAAGATCGGTAGAAGTAGAAAGATGTTTGCGTTGTTGTTTAAAAGTTCTAACTCAGAAAATGGCCACACTACGCATTCAAGGTCAGCTATCGTAATTCGCTGCGCGCCTTTTTTACCTACCTACAAAGACACGCAACGCGGGGCCTGTGACAGTATGCGATAGTAATTGGTCGGTTACTAGGTTGAGTGCAAAATAATAAGGACTGGCTATTTTGCCATTAACGATAAAAATCTTTTAAATATTATTCTTTTTTTTTTGTAAGACGTAATGTTCAAAAATATAACAATAATAGGTAGAAAAGATAATATTATTAAAAATATCATTCCTCACGTAAGGTGCCGCAGGTACCTACTATTAACATTCTGTGCTAACAATCAATAATGTAGGTATGTAGTAATCGATGACAAAAAGTAATTTAACAAATGCATAAAATACGCATAGGTTCCTACCTATTTCTGCCTAAACTCGCAAGTCGCAACCCTATTGGGCTTGACCCATAGTAACCTTTTAATGTCGTTGGCGTCAGATAAACCAAAATAAACTCTCGCGCGTAATCATTCAGTACATTTTTGCTTGCTCAAAATGTACTTTATTCTCTCGTACATAGATTTTACATTTGTTTAATTTTTTTTTGGAGTGGGACTTCTGTTGTACTATTAAGTATTCTGTGGTAGACGTCGAAATTCACGCACACAGCTGTTTGTCGCTGTGTGCGTAGACTACGTAGCTCTGCGTAGTAGGGTGATTCTCTTTAATTTGTATTGAATTAAGGGTTTAATTCTGAAATACTGTTAAATTTCAACAACAAAAAAAAGCAGCGCTTATTAGTTAGGGCCCGGTACTGTACTTTCAATTGATTATTTATGTCTTTTACGACAACCACCTGAAATTTGACGAAGATGCAAAACAACACCTTGTATTAATGACCGCCGCGCCGGGACCAGCGGCTTTTTGTGCTTATCGAGGATTATAAATAAAAAAATAGTAATAGTCTATTATTATTTAAACACATCTTTTCGTAGGGCCACGTGGTAGATAACACCTGACTCGCTTTCACACAGAAAAAGCCTGTGTTCCATTAGTGGGCACAATATAGGCTGATCTGCTATGTTACCTGTATCTGGCGAAAAAATACATACCAGTGAGAGTGTTTATATGTAATAACCAATTTCTTTCCCCACAGATGGGCGCTCCCCGCCCGGATGGCCCAAGCGGGCTTCTACCATCAACCCTCACCGAGTGGAGACGACCGCGCCATGTGTTTCACATGCCTCGTGTGTCTGGTCTGCTGGGAGAAGTCAGACGAACCCTGGGTGGAGCACGAGAGGCATTCGCCCAACTGCCCCTTCGTCAGGGGTGAATATACGCACAATGTGCCTATTTCGGTGAGTTGGATTGTTAATTTATATAAGTTATTATGCCCAGTCGCAGGACTTACGAATACCGTGACCCCGGAACGTAAAGGGCTATTGAAGGACACCGTGGATTTTAGTCAGTACAAGTCTGAGAGTCCCTACTGCCCTTTCCTGGGTGGGAGGACTCATTTCATGATTTTACCACGGTAAAAAAAAGTTATTATGCCCGTTTTAAATATCAATAATAGGCGAATTTTAAATGAAACGGGTTTTATGCCATTTTTACTGAGTCGAGCGTTGAGAATTCAACATCTAGAGCGTTTTGGTTTAGGTATCTGTAAAGGCCTGCGGCTTAGGCGCAGAAACTTTAATTCGCAAAATGGCAACCGAGTCGCAAAACGACAAGTTCTCAAAATAGCAAATTGAGGTCACGGCGCAGTGGCTGAGCTATCAACTGCTGTGCAGCGTGTCGCGTGTTCGATCCCCACACAGAACCAATATTTGTATAATCTGCAAGTAGTTTTGTTCCGGGATTGGGTATTTTTAACCGACTTCAAAAAAAGGAGGAGGTTCTCAATTCGGTCGGTATGTTTTTTTTTTTTTTTTTATGTATGTACACCGATTACTCCGAGGTTTCCAGTCCGATTAATGTGATTCTTTTTTTGTTCGATGCAGTATACCTGCCGTTTGGTCCCATAAAAATTTCATCCAATTTGGTTCAGTACTTTTTATTTTGTGAGCATTTTTTTGATTTCTGCTACATGGATGATATAATTGTCTTTACTACGGATAACAACAGATTTTCAAAATTCGTTCTTTGTTCGAAAGGAGATACTTCTGAAGTGGTCCTATAGTCACCAAGTTAGGATCTGATGATTGGATCCTGGAGAAATCGAGGGCAACCCTCAAATTTTATCGGCCCACACATCGTTTTTCGCAAATCTTATGAAGTAATTTAAGTACTTGCGTATGGTAATCATCATCTCATGTAGCTGAGCTGATGATGGAAGGCCTTTACATAGTAAGGAGTAGGCATCGACTGATTTAGTAAATTATGTTTGTGTTCGTATATCTCCAGAACTACAAGTCCGATTTAAGTAATTCTTTTTTTGTTGTACTAGGTATTGTTCAACTTAGGGAATACTGCAAGTTTCATCAAAATCGGTTTAGTAGTTTTTGAGATAGGGAATTTTATTAGCTTATTGTGTACGTGAGCGATGTTACGAGTATTACCGGTGCTACGGATTACAAAATTCTGGTGCACTTAAAATTATGCATTTGACAAGAATTTTAGTTGAATATTTAAACTAAAAAGAGTGAAATAAAAAGTCGGTGGCAAAAAAGACAATGAAATAAAAAAAACAAAGCCACCGACTTCCGAAAGAAAAGTTATGTTGTAGGTTATTTTACCCTTTTTTGTGGTTGTTTTTGAAGTCGGTTACATTTTTTTTTGAAAAATTTTTGTACGTGAATTTCTATGTTTGTAATCGCACCCACGATACTGGAGAAATTATTAGCGCGGGGCAAAATTTTTTAAAGAAGTAGTTATAACCACAAAAAAAGTTTTTTTTTAATGTATTTATATTCCACAATGTAAACGACTTCTAAAAAAAACAACCACTAAAAAGGGTAAAATAACCTACCAAATAACTTTTCTTTCGGAAGTCGGTGGCTTTGCTTTTTTATTTCATTGATTTTTTATGCCACCGACTTCCGAAAGAAAAGTTATTTTACCCTTTTTAATGGTTGTTTTTTTAGAAGTCGGTTACATTTTTTATTTGATACAATTTGAGGGTTGCCCTCGATTTCTCCAGGATCCAATAATCAGATATTGAAAGAGTGACAATGGGACCACACGGGAAACACCGGCTTTCAAATAAAAAAGAATCATGAAAATCGATTCACCCAGTCGCAAGTTATGAAAAACAAACATTAAAAAAAATACAGTCGAATTGATAACCTCCTCCTTTTTTTTGAAGTTGGTTAAAAACAAATGCATAGATTACGAGAAACTCATAAGATGTAACGTTATACTTACAAACTCGCTCAGTGAACAAGAGAACAAATCTACTTTATCTGGTACTAGATTAAGTGTGCGTAATGATCTTCTTTTATCAATAATTTGTACCAAAACAAAACGTGAGATACAGATGCTGGAAATAGATAATCTATCTCGATTGCCATCTTCGGTTGGATATTTGTGTGTAACCAATCAACGACGGGATTAGGGCTCCCACACATAAACACGATACGACGTCGCGTCGTACAACGATGCGGTGTGGTTTCACGATACGACGTCGCGTCGTAGAAATCTACGATGAGCATCGTTACAGTGGGGTGGTGTTTTAGTTCATTCCGAAAAATAGACCGCTCTAGGCGCATTCTGTTCCATGGTACGGGACGCTGCTCGACTAGCGTAATTAAATGAACGACTTCAATACCATCCGTCATCTTTGAATTTCGAAAAACAACTGCGCAGGATTGCATCGTGAGTCACAACGTCGTATCGTAGATTTCCACGACGCGACGTCGTATCGTAGATTTCCACGACGCGACGTCGTATCGTGTTTATGTGTGAGAGCCCTTAGCCTGTCCGAGTCTTTAAGCCGTCCAATCAGAAGCAGCGGTCCAAAATAAAGGAACGGGATACTGAAGGAACACGGTGATTTCTAATAGGTGAAGTCTTCTGCTAACCTCCAAAGCGACGGTCTATAGGAAGATACTCCTTCTAAAAAAATATCAGTCAAACAGCAGTTCAGGCTACCTGTGACCTGCAGGAGGTAGGCCTTAGAATTGAAACTCAAAAATTTTTTTTTTCACCAAACCCATACGTGTGGGGTATCTATGGATAGGTCTTTAAAAATGATATTAAGGTTACTAATATCATTTTTTTTCTAAACTGAACAGTTTGCGCGAGAGACACTTCCAAAGTGGTAAAATGTGTGTCCGCCCCCCCCCCGTAACTTCTAAAATAAGAGAATGATAAAACTAAAAAAAAATTATAATGTAAACCTTAACAGAAACTTCCAACGAAAATTGGTTTGGATGAGATATAGTTAGCAGTTTTTAGGGTTCCGTAGCCAAATGGCAAAAATGGAACCCTTATAGATTCGTCATGCCTGTCTGTCTGTCCGTCCGTATGTCACAGCCACTTTTTGTCGAAAGTATAAGAGCTATCCTGTTGAAACTTGGTAGGAAGATGTATTATGTGAACCGCATTAGGATTTTCACACAAAAATAAAAATAAAATAAATTTTGGGGGTGCCCCCCATACCAGGCCTGTCTCACTCCGCGGTGTAGGCATAAAACTGCAAGTAGTTGCGGGGCCATTATGTCGTGGCCCATTCACTACGGCTGCCACGCGCCACCCGTTACGCACGCGCTCCGTCTCCTTAATATTTTTGTTACGTTACGTGTAGTTACGCACAAGTTTCTTGCTTTAGGTGCTTTTGGTAAATTAATAACACAATATTATTATGAAGAAAAAAAATATATAGTACATATTTAGTAACGATCAACAAAATTATCTCCCTGCTTGTGAAGTATGGGCTTAACTGATCATGATTAGGTAGGTTACAAGTTTGGAAATGAGGCGAGATACACAGCCGTATCTATAGTCAAGTGAAAGTAATTACTTTAGCTTAAGCAATTACTTATGCAATTTTTTTTATGCAATAGACATAAATTTAAACGAAGTGGGAACCGTCAAACAAAGCAAAGGTAAGAATTCTATATTTTTACAGTTCAAACTTCAAGCAATTATTAATCTACATAATAAATATCGTCTCTTAAATAATGACATTTACTCAAGTAAAACCTTTGACTTGTTTATAGATACGGGGGTAAGTGGGGGGGGGGGGGTGAGCCTACTGGACGACCAAGATAAAAAGACGACACTCTCACTCACCTTAAGCTGAGTACTAAGAATTAGGATCGGTAGAAAGTAGAAAGATGTTTGCGTTGCTGTTTAAAAGTTCTAACTCAGAAAATGGCCACACTACGCATTCAAGGTCAGCGGTCGTAATTCGCGCGCCACTTTTTTACCTACCTACAAAGACACGCAACGCGGGGCCTGTGACAGTATGCGATAATAATTGGTCGGTTACTAGGTTGAGTGCAAAATAATAAGGACTGGCTATTTTGCCAAATAACTACACAGTGGATCCCAAATGGCGGTAAAAGACAACGCGGCAGGCCCAGAAGGAGATGGCGGGATGAGCTCGACTCATTATTAAGGGACTGGCCTACAATCGCACTAGATCGCGAAAAGTGGAAGGAGGGAAGGGAGGCCTTTGCCCTGCAGTGGGACGACACGGGCTTATAATAATAATAATATTTTGCCATAGACGATAAAATCTTTTAAATATTTTTTTTTTTTTTTTGTAAGATAAATGTTCAAAAATATAACAATAATAGGTAGAAAAGATAATATTATTATAAATATTATTCCTCACGTAAGGTTCCGTAGGTACCTAGACTACCTACTGTTAACATTCCGTGCTAACAATCAATAATGTATGTAGTAATCGATGACGAAACCAAAAAGATATAGGCTGATGATAAAAACAAAATTCCTTGAGCAACATAGGTATTTATGGTAATAATGTAATTTAACAAATGCATAAAATACGCATAGGTACCTACCTATTTGTGCCTAAACTCGCAAGTCGCAACCCTATTGAGCTTGACCCATAGTAACCTTTTAATGTCGTTGGCGTCAGATAAACCAAAATAAACTCTCGGGCGTAACCATTCAGTACATTTTTGCTTGCGCACGGGAAGTTTAGGCTATTATAAAAGTAGGTGGGCGGTACGGCTGCCAGTTAAAATATACTTTATTCTCTCGTTTATAGATTTTACATTTGTTTGATTTTTTTTTGGAGTGGTCCTTCTGTTGTACTATTAAGTATTCTGTGCCCATACTTAGAATTGAAACTCAAAAATTTTTTTTTTTTCACCAAACCCATACGTGTGGGGTATCTATGGATAGGTCTTGTAAAATGATATTGAGGTTACTAATATAATTTTTTTCTAAACTGAACAGTTTGCACGAGAGACAATTCCAAAGTGGTAAAATGTGTGTCCCCCCCCTGTAACTTCTAAAATAAGCGAATGATAAAACTAAAAAAAATATGTAATGTAGACCTCAACAAAAACTTCCAACGAAAATTGGTTTGGATGAGATACAGTTAGCAGTTTTTGAGATTAGTACATTTTCAAAAACCGCAAATATAACTTTGCCATTCATACAAACACTATGAAAAACAAAGTTATTTGTATTGTTTGTGTTATTACTTACTTATCTCAATATAATTATATCCCTAATCTATGCTTGCTACTACGGAACCCTTCATCGGCGAGTCCAACTCGCACTTGGCCGGTTTTTGACATATAGTACATTTTAAAAAACCGCAAATATAACTTTGCCATTCATACAAACACTATGAAAAACAAAGTTATTTTTATTGTTTGTGTATATTACTTAAAAATCTCAATATAATTATATCCCTAATCTATGCTTGCTACTACGGAACCCTTCATGGGCGAGTCCAACTCGCACTTGGCCGGTTTTTTACTGTGTTCCGTTGGTACATCGGTGAGCAGGGGTGGCCCAGTGGTATCGACCAAGACTTACGAGTTGTAGGTCGTGAACCCAGCCAAGCGTATTACTTAGTGTAATTTATTTCATCGCCACTGCTCTCAAAACGATGAAGGAAAACATCGTGAGGAAACTGGCATGTCCTAGAACCAAAAATTCGAAGACTTATGATATCTACCAAGCCGCACTGGGCCCGCGTGGTGGATTTCGGCCAACTCTCTCTCACAGAGAGGAGGCCTGTGTCCAACCAGTGGGAACATTTATAGGGTAATGATGATGTCGGTGCGTAAGAGTTTCAGTTCTTTCTGGATGAGCTCGCTCCATCTTATCTTTTCCTCTGGTTTAAATTGAGGCTAGGAGCAAACCCATTTTAAAAATAAAAGATGAGTAAAAGCTAGATATTCATGATGACTAGTAAAAAGACAAAATGAGACAGTAAACGTGGTTGGACTTTGGATTTTATAAGCTCATTCTAGTCGCACCATTGAGTACAGTAAGTACAAGGTTCATTTTTAACTTTTTATCTTCTACGCTAAACTACGTAATATTACGTATGAGTCTTCCGTTTGTCTCTATAATCATGTTTTTTGTATAAATACGTACATTAAACGGGTCTTGCGCGTCATATGACGTTGCTATACTTAGTTGATCGCGCGCAAGCCACGCTGAGTCATCACAAACTAAAATGTCATGTTTTATGAATCATTAATAATATAAAGCTTCATTTAAATGATGAAATTCGACTTGTGATTGCAAATATCACGGTTAGGTAAGCTGGTGATTTAGTAAAGATAGTTGAATTTGATTTGTCATTGTTTGGGTTACCAATACGTATGTTTATTGATAGGATCCTTTAAGATTAGTTCCCGGCAGTTTATGAAGTAGGGAGGCGTTTGCCTAGCAATGGGGCAGTAAATCTAAAACTAATTATAAAGTTACCTTTGTAGCTTAAAAAAAAATTGTGGGAAGCTATATTCCTGAGTGATATAGGCTATAAATGATATGTCATATTCGTCGAGCTATTAATATTTTTGTTTAGAAAATAGAAAAAAAAAATAATTGCGCAGGTCGCCGACAGGTAATAGCGACGAGCTGGGTTTTGAGCCAACATCTCTAAATAGATTTAATTATTCAATATTATTTAAATTCTGAATAAATCCCGAAAGTAACATTGTATCTCAATCCGCAAATCCTGATCCGACTTTTTTACGGCTGCTTTTGATAGGACATCTTTTAGGCTGCGGTTCCCTGAGGTGGAGTGGAGCGGTGCGGAGCAGAGCTGTGCCGTGATTCACCAATCACATGGCTTGTAATCCACATGTGTCTGGTCAGACAATGTGCATCAGCCATGTGATTGGTGAATCGCGGCACAGCTCATCTGAGCTCTGTTTCGCTCCGCCTCAGTGGAACGGCAGCCTAAGACTCTGATTGGCTAATTCGGTTCCTGATTAGTTATTGTCTGTAACAAATCAACGATTCGGGCGGATTCAGCTTGGGATCAAGATTAAAACCGCGATAGATTATCAATTTCTAGCGTTAGTTGGTTTACAAAAGTAGGGTGGGTTGACAGCTGGAGATATTGTGTAAGTCAATATTGTGTGGCTTTTTGAACTTAATCATTTTAGTTTTAATTTATGGTTTTACATGAGCTGTTAATTTACTGAGGATAGTTAAACTTAGTATATCTTTTTTTTGTTATCTTACTAATATTGTATGTAAAAGTTTGTAAGGATGGATTAATGGATGTTCACGCTAAAACTACTGAACTGGTTTGGATGAATTTGGTATACTTACAGCTAGTTTACCGGGAATTTTTACCCCGATTTTATGTGCCCGTGGGATAATTTTCTAGTTGTAGCGGGCGAAGCCGCTGATGACAGCTAGTAATTAATATGTATGCAGAATATAATCATTATAAGGTCGGTTTCAGTGCTTTCCTGACCGTCGGTCCTGACGACACGCATAAGTGTGGAAAAGAGACAGAGCTATACGAGTCGTCTAGCGCCATCTCGTGCGACCGACGGTACGCACGCGTATATTGGTACGCACTGCGTATGAGGACCGGTGGGAACGAGATGGCGCTAGACGACTTGTATAGCTCTGTCTCTTTTCCACACTTATGCGTGTCGTCAGGACCGACGGTCAGGAAAGCACTGAAACCGGCCTAAGCGTGTACCACGCATTATAATGCCAAAGAGAAAGTTTCCTCGGCATTTCATTCACTCGTTTTAGGATTCATTCATTTATCCATTAAATGTTGCGATATCTCAAAACCTAATGTACGCAGATATCTCTGTAAATCTTTGCTAGTGTCGCGGCAATGTCTTAAAAGTGTACCCCGGTCCTGGAACGCAATTTGAAACTGAAGGAACGGGGTAATATAAGTCAGTAGCGAGAGGGCTCATTCAATTGATTTTTGATGGAAAAGGGCTTTTTTTTAGCGTGGTAAAATCATCAATTGAGTCCTCCCACCCAGGGCAGGGCGGGAGGGACTGTCAGACTTGTACTTACTAAAATCCACGGTGTCTTTCAATAGCCCTTTATGTTCCGGGGTCACGGTAATGAGAATGGAAAAGGGCTTAGTAGTAAATGCAGGTTGCGTAAGTGCACATAAAAAATAAAATACGTTTTTATAACTTGTCACGATTTTGACTGTTGTATTTCTTTCTTCATTTTACTTTTTAATTTTTATCAATAATTAGGGCAACGAAACGTGTTATTTTTGATAAATATATACGGGACTCTAAATCTGATGAAATATAAACTATTATGACGTTTTTATTTCGATTGTTACGATTATTTTAGATGAGTTGCAACCACGCGTGGGTTTGTTACAACCTATAATGATATAGTTAATGACAGGGAATCTATTTAAAAGCAAACTAACAAACAAACAGATAATTTGGATGTAAAGGAGAAAATACCCAATCAAAGTTAAAAAAAAATGATTAAGGGATGTGAAATGAAACAAACTCGCTGTTATTGACTGTAATTATTTTACTTACGATTTGCCACTTACACGACTTTTCACTACACTGTTTCATTCATTCAAATAGGGCTCTCTCAGGCTGAGACATATCACTGATTATACTTATTTAATTTTTAAAAAGTCCAACTTGCATCCGTTCACAACAACACAGCACTTTTAACACTATCACTAATCAACATTTAGTTTTAACTCCGCACAATGATTACTTGCTGTTCCAATCATTAGGATGCCATTTATCTGAAACAATTCAAAGAAGTTTGATAAGAACCATGTTCTAGAAGGATGCTACGCCAAGTCATGTTCCCTAATTTATTTCTAACATAGATTGAACTGAATGACTTGAACTATAAAGTTCAGATTTGCAACATATCTGTAATTTTCTTGTTGCATGACTATGTATCTGAGAATACATTGATTTAGATTTTAGAACATAGACCCTAGATTCATAGGGATTATAAATTTTTGATCATTGTAGGGCCAAGATCGTTCAGAAATTTTCTAAAAAACCTGTTCCCACGTTCACTCGTTCGCAAACTTTGCACACGTTTCACAGCATTGTATGCTCTCTATGGACGCTCTATGGTAACTGTCGGTCAGATACTTCCGAACATAAGACATTACTCATTATCAGTTACGGTTTGGAGGCACGGCCCGCTAGTGACTCGGCAATTCTATAATCTCAGTGATAACACGTCACGTACATCTCTGAATAACCGTATCGTAAATAATAATAATCGTTACGTGAAATCATGATGTGAATTTAGGTATTTTCTTTTTAGTTGTTATATTTTTAACCCAAGATAACAAATGCCGTTGCTCCTTTGACATGACGTGGCAATAAAAAAAGGACACGTAATGATGACGGGGTCTTTATAATTTTTGAAGACTGTGAATATAGGCGTTAGTGGTGAGATAACCCAATGTGTCATGGTTTGTAAAGCCTCTATACTCCACAGGTGACCAACGCGACAGCATGCGCGGTCCCCTGTACCAACGTGACAGTAGTCTCGAAGGGGAACACGGGGGATCTGATCGCGACGGGAACTCCTGAGGGCAAAGTGAACATCTTCAGATTCGACTGCGGTCTCAAGCTGGTCAAGTTCATTCACCTGTCGCCGTATGACTCGATATTCAGCGGCATGCTATCGACTGACAGTAATAAAGTTTGGTCGGCTAGCTTGGAGAAGGATAGTTGTGAGTATTTTAGCCTTTTTATTGTTGTTTTTGTATGTGTTAGTTTTCATTCATGTTGAACTGTGATGTTTTTGTTTTTACTGTTTGTTTTGACCTCTTTTGTTTTGTTTTAATTTTTTTAAACTTTTTGATGACCTACTTTTTACTCAAAGCTTAAATATACGCTGGAAATGAATAATGTATTTCGGTTGTAGTCTTGATTCCAGTCTTTGTAACATATCAATCAATGTTTTAAATTCCGAGTTTTAAAGATGTCCAATCTCAAGCACCCATCAAAGAACATGGATCAGGATTTGAATTGAGATACACTATTAATTTCGGACGTTATACGATTAATTATTTTAATTTCCTAGCAATAATAAATATTTTTGTTACCACAGCTACGTACGGCGTTGAGCTAACGGCGATGGCTTTCGTCGGCATGACGTCACAGCAAGAGGCTTACCCACAGACACAGAACACGGAAAGCACAGAGAAAGAGACCAACACGAATAAGACCAAGCCATCCCTAATGTGCGCCGTCGTCATCACCCGCACGAACGCCACACAGACCGACCAGCCCATAAAAGAAGACTCCAGCAAAGCGCTCTTCGACTCGGGAGCGGACAAAGAAAGCGTTCAAGCAATGAACGACCAAAATGAAGCTAAAAACAACCTAACAACAAATAAAATGCTGTTTCTTCTAACTTATGACATACATAGTTCGTTAGCCGGATCAATCACCACTGTAGTACACACGTCAAACAGTAGCGGGAATTCAAAACCGGGCGGCAGCAAGAAAGTATGCACCGTAGCCAGGCCTGACGACGCCAACATATACGACGAAATATACTTCCAGTACTCTGATGAGGACACCGAGCTTCCACAATGCACAAATAGCTTACTAGACGAACAAATCAGTAATGTTATTAATCTTAACGCCTCGTCCAGCAAAGAGGATTGTAAGATGTGGGAACCGAAGAAGATTATACTGCCGAAACATTTCAAGGTAATGCCGCCGCCACCTCCTACTGCCTTGTTACCAGAGTTACAAGAAGCAGGACAAGCCACGATGCTAGACTTCGTAGGCAAGATTTCACAGCTGAAAAGTTGGAAGAGCGGCAACCTCGACTCTGTTGGCACAAAACTAGCAGATCAAACTGACGCGATGTTGCAACAAGGAGACCCTATAACTCACTATCTCAACATGAACGGACCAGAGATCTCAGATTTAAAATGGTATGAAGGTGGAGATGGAACGGAAAAGGTCAAGGTTACGACCTTCGGAGGTGGAAGCAAAGTCGGTACTCAAACAGCTATCACAAACAGTAATAACGACGGTTTTGACAGCGATCCCCCTCAAGAAGAGGCAGTCTCACAAGGCATAGCAGTCCAATGCTTGACCCTCCCACCCAAACTGAACTTCAAAGACGATTCCAAGGTCACGCATCTGCTGCCAACGGAAGATAAAGAACATTTACTCGTAGTCATATCAAGCATTGAGCCTGAAAAGGTCAAAGTTGAAGAAGAGACTGACAATGATGGCGACACGAAGATGGAAGTAGACGAAGTCACTGAACCAAGTGACAAACAGAAATCTGACTCTAAAGCTTTCTTCCTCTTGTATAAAATCAATAGTAAGACGTCGATATACACCTTAGAAGACCATCCAGTGTCCTACAAAGAGTTGCCGTTCAATGAGAGTCCGGTAGACCTGTGTTTGTTACCAACTGATAAGCATGATCAGTATTCGTTTGCCGCCGTAGGAGTTGACGGCAGTCTAAGACTGTACTCTTTACCAGACTTCAAGACTTTGTCTGAAAAACGCGTACCAAAGGGACAGTTCACTTCAGTAGTGTTCTGTGCGTCAGTTGAAAGGCTCAGTGTATCAACTAAGCACGGAATGATATACTTCTACGCGTTGAACAACGGTGAGAAAGACAATACGGGAGATATTGATGAAGATGAGTTCGCGAACATTGATTTTGACATGCTACAGCGAGCGCCGCGGGATGAAGTATGCGGACCGTCGCCCGCACCCGTCATCATTGCCAATAAGACTGAACTTGACTTGTCAGACTTAGAAACTTTGATATATTTAACTGGTTATTACGGGACTAATACAACAGTGCCTTATAGCGCGGTTGTGCCTGGATTCTGGTGTGAGTTGTCACCCGCTCAGCGGTCGAGATCTGACCACCAGAACAACAGGACTTGGAGGTTGCAGAATACTTCCTCGACGTGGGATGAGCATGTTTTAGAGCTTACTTTACCGTACAGTGTTTCATTAGCTCACATAGAATTTGGATTCACTTTACACTCCGCTTGCTCGGCCAATCTGCCGATAATACTTGTTACGTTACTCAAACAGAACTTACACGGTATTGGTTACAAGAAAGACGCATCCTTCGGACATAGATCAGATTCTCCAATACACTTTCCAGTCATAGACGCAGATATGTCAAATCTCGAGAACCCTGTCAACAGCGAAGAGTATTTACAGGCACATAACGCAGAAATCCTAGCCGGCCCTTTATTACTATCGTCAGGACTCGACATGACGCAACAATCGGGGACTTTAATACTGACTAGCCCTCGGTTGTACCGAGCCAGAGGCAGAACCTTCCTTATCCACATAAAGACACTCTTTGACCCTGCCAAAGACATGAGTAAAGGGACGAACAAGACTGGAGAAAGCAGTTCAAAGAAAACAGGTTTCATTGGCTGTGATTGGCTGCATCAGATCTCATTGACCGTTCGCTCTAGTCCTCATACAGACGTTGCAATGGAAAGACAGCAACGGATAGCAATGTTAGAATCAAATAGCTTTTTGAACCAGTTATGTGAGATCTCGGTGAATAACGCTGATATTGAAATGAGGAATATAGCTATGGATTTGATAATCTGGGTGGTGTCGATCAGGTTGCAACGGATGAGACTAGCAAAGACCGAGAAAGGGAAGGACAAGACAGTTGAAACTCAACAGTTGGAGTGTGTGAAGATTATTGAGAAACACACTGATGCGATGATCAAGAATTGTATTCTGTGCGCCAATAGGAGTATGGCGAAGAAATGTGTCAAGATTCTTCTGATTACCAGCGAGTGAGTATGATTTTATTTTGTTGGTCTGTTTTTTTTTTTTCGCTGTAAATATACCTATGACACAGTTGATTTAAAAAAACTTAGCAGTTGATTTGGAAAAGTTTGCTATAACTCAATGAACTGTACGGTATTAAAAGTATGCACGAAATTCGGACTTTTAGAAACCGAGAGATTATATTGCAAAAAAACAACATTTTCTTTACGCGTTGATACTCAAACTTTGACCAGTGTGTTACCACCTATACAGCTCTACTATTGATTTTGTTTAAATTCTGAAAGTTGATTATACAGAATGAACTAACTCGTAACAAGGCATAATTGATTTCGAATGCATACAATCCTATTTTCTCCAATGTTAGAGTGATCAGGGGCCGTGTTATGATGTCTTAACTAGGCTTATCCAGAGAGTGAACGAGGTGGCGATAGACGACTTGTATAGCTCTGTCTCTTTCAGTCACTGGAATAAGCCCTGTTTTAAGACGTCATAATACGGCCGCAGGCTTCTTCTGGGTAAACTCACTCTGTCGTAGACTTACCATTGTTCTGCAAAAAGTTAAACATCTGTTGAACACTTGTCTAAGAAAAGTGTCACTGGAAAACAACCCGTATATCAACGTCTAATGCCGTTTATCAGTTGACTTTTTTAGACAGTGTTCAACCGATGTTAAGTTTTGTTTTAAGACGGTATCTCTTTCACATCTAGAGACCAGAGCAATCCTTACTCAAAAATATATTAATAATTGAAAACTTACTTAAACAAGTTCTATTCTCTTCCCCCAGGGGCGAGAAACAGTTACCAAAACCATGGAAATCAACCTTCGAAACGACACTATCGAACAGCGTGTGCGCATGTATCCCGTACGTCGGAGCGAGCGTGTCCGCTGGGGCCGTGCGTTGGTTGGCCGCGTTGGCCCAGCAATGTACTGCGAAGGCCATGGCGCCGGCGCTTGTGGCCAAGTGCTTGGCGTTATTGGAGAGAGCGGCCCGGTGTCTCAGGGACCGGCCTGATGTGTATCACAGTCTGTTGAGAGCGAGGTAAGATGGAATTTTGTCGTTGATATTGTGTAAGTGTCCGCTGGGGCCGTGCGTTGGTTGGCCGCGTTGGCCCAGCAATGTACCGCGAAGGCCATGGCGCCGGCGCTTGTGGCCAAGTGCCTGGCGTTATTGGAGAGAGCGGCCCGGTGTCTCAGGGACCGGCCTGATGTGTCTGTTGAGAGCGAGGTAAGACGGAATTGGGTAAAAGGGCTGACCTCCCTCAAGACACACAAAACGGGACAGGTTTTCGTGAAAAAGTGGCCTTGCACAAAGAGTGAACTTTCTCACTGGGTGTGGATGGAAAAGATGGTTTATTGGTTTAATAGTGTTTTTTTTTCCAAAATAAACTGGTTCGATTAATGGCCAGAAAGATTGATTTTCCAAAAATCCAATGACGAGTGATTTTTTAGATTTCATCACAATCGGCCTCGACAGATTTCACTATGTTTCGCCATTCCTCATTGTTTATTGGTCACGGTCGGTTGTAAAATTCACCCTGTATTAACTTGGAGTTTTGTTCGCGTGGAGACCGGTTGTCCCAAGATATTGTACTATCCTGGGCAAAGAACCTATGATATAAAACGGTCTGTTTACAAAACATCGAATCCGTTGAGTAGTTCTTGTGTGAAAGAGTAATAAACATCAGTCAGTCCACTCATCTTCGCAAACATTCGCATTTATAATAGTAATTAAGATACGCCATTAAATAATTGTATTATCTTCCAGATTTGGGCTCTACGGGTTACCATTGGAGCGCACAATATTCGCCACAGAGATCCCAGAGCTGGGACGAGGTACGTCCACCCCGGTGACTTACGCCATCGTACTAACCGAGGACACCAGCTCACCGCCAGTGCCTAAACCTGACTACAAGTTGAAGGAACTGCTCAACTTACCGCTGGATATGGGTGAGTAGATTTACGCCCGAAATTAATATTCTATCTCAATCTACAACCCGTTCTTTTGTTTTTAACGGACTGGTTCTGATTGGACATCTTCGTCATTAAGACACGGTTAGGAAAATTCGGTCGTTACAGACAAATATCCGGATCAAAACAGCCACGGAGATAGTTTTGTAGTTTCTCGTGTTGTAAGGGTGGTTTATTTAGATGTCTCTGGAACATAATCTTCTAATCTTGGCTGTTTGTTGTCTGAAATAATGAATTATGTTTGTTGCCTTCGGAATAAAATGCAATGCAATATGTATATTACGGTGTCAGATTTAGTAGTGGTTCCAAATTTTTAGATCGAATCATTTTAAAAGGGTGCATACATGCTCAGCCTCATTCAGTACAAACCGATAACGTTGAAACGTAGTAACAGAAAGTTGCAATCTAATTTAGACTTAAATCCAAACTAAATCAATGTTCATAATTGATTGATAAACATAGGATACATATGTCTACAAGAAATTAATCTCTAACTACTATTTATTAAGTCAGTCATAATTCAAAACAATTTCCTCTCAACAGACGCAAAAAGCGCAACATCATCAACAGCATGGTGGGCTCAGAACAACGGCGTTGGTGTCTTCGGCGCGGGCCTGAGCGAGGCCATGCCTCTCCATGTGACCTGCCACGTGGCCTCGGACGGCACCAAGCTGGAGTCTAGCGGCACGCGACATCACTCCGCTGTGGTCAGCTCGATACCAGGCGCCGGCCCGGGGGATCCCAGCCAGGTACAATATGCTACTATCACTAACAGAATAGCGTCTACTAGGTATCCTCTGACAGCACCAAAGTCTCCATTGAAGAAAGATCCTCCTTGCTCACAGCTTGGATGTTGTACAAGATGACTGAAATAATCTAACTACTTAATCCGTCAAATAGATTATCAAAAATATTTGACTCGATTTTTTTTTCTTTTGGTACGTAAGGGCTCCCACACATAAACACGATACGACGTCGCGTCGTACAACGATGTGGCGTCGTTTTACGATACGACGTCGCGTCGTAGAAATGTACGATGAGCATCGTTACAGTGGGGTGGTGTATTAGTTCATTCCGAAAAATGGACCGCTCCAAACGCATTCTATTCCATAGTACGGGATGCTGCTCGACTAGGGTAATTAAATGATCTACTTCGATACCATCCGTCATCTTTAAATTTCGAATAACAACTGCGCAGGATTGCATGGTGAGTCACAACGTCGTATCGTGCATCGACACCTTACGACGTCGTGTCGTAGATTTCCACGACGTATCGTGTTTATGTGTGGGAGCACTAAGGCAAAATTGACGAACATACGACGCTTTTAAAATTTACATTACGTCACTTCGAGCTATGATTTGACGTCACGAGCCCACTTATAGCTCTTCTAGTTCTGATGCGTTATCTTTGTCGTTCCATATTTCATTAGTCCATTATATTTCATTTCATTCAATGCCCTAAATAACGTACTAAATAGATTTGCAAAGTCATGCCAATCAATTTGATTTTTTGTCTTCATCCAGCAACTATGGTCAGTCGTGAAGGAAGGTCAGATGAAGCAGTCATCACAAGACCCTGACTCCTTAGAAGACGTTGAGAGCTCCCTCATGGAGTGTGATCCTCAGGAAAAGATGGAATTTTCAGAGGAGAAACTGTTTAAGGTAAGATTTTAATTGTATTGCTGTTTATTTTGATACAGTGGTAACTAGAATCATCATTTTGTCATATAAATGCGACTTACTTTCTTTTCTTTTTTTTTAACGTGGTTAAATCATCAACTGAGTCTTCCTCCCAACCTGAGTGTAGCAGAAGGGACTGTCAGACAGTAACGGCGTTAAGGTAAGGCGCGTTTGTGTGACCGCCCAGGGCGCCAGATATAAAAGGGCGCCACAGGTCTACTTAAATGCCCTTTAGCGAAAAAATCGTTATGGTCGCAAGATTACAACGACCATTTATATCTAGACTCGTAATCACAGGCGACCGATGTCTGTCAACACATTAGGTAAAAAAGTCTTATAACCGTCGTGACTCGACCACTCCTGTGAGTCCCCTCGTCGCACTGACCTTGAGTTAGCCAATCCGAACGCAGTACCCCGTCCCCGTTAGCCAATCGGAACGCAGTACCCCGTCCCCGTTAGCCAATCAGAACGCAGTACCCCGTCCCCCTCGCTTACGTCGTACCTCAGCGACTTGAAAGAATAATTTTCGTTAGTCAGATCGTGCATGAGGCGTCTAGATATAAATAGTCGTTGCAATATTAGAATGGAACTCAGTGATGTGAAATTCGGAGCACTGCACTGCATGTATAGCAGTTTACGTTACCGAAAATCCTGGACCAAGAAAAACATTATCAATCTCTAAATAAAACTGCTTGAATTTTGACAAACTTGGCAATTTTATCCTATAGGATCAAGAACAATGCGGCATACCCTGGGCCTCGCTGGTGACCCGTCCTCCTCAACACACGCTGGTTGTGGAACGTATGCACTCCGGCGCACGGCGGTACATCGTGCTGGACTTCGGACATCCCGTGCGGTTGACTGATGTTGTGAGTACCACGAATATAAATTATGAACTCGAATGTAGTTCTTCTCAAAGATAGATAGACGGCAATGCGCCATCGTTATATGGGAGACATCCCTCCGGTACGTACAAAGGAGTGGAATTCCCTGCCGATCTGTATTTCCCGACAGCTGTAACCTTGGGGTCTTCAAGTCAAGAGTGAACAGGTTACTTTTAGGCAAGCGTGCTTCACCGTCGACCACATCTTCGCTTACCATCAGGCGTGATACGGTGCATCCACACCGCCGGTAACATTTGTGGAGCAACAAAAGGCAACACGGTAACATTCGGTAACTTTTGTGGCTCCTTGTTACTATTTGTTGATTGTTACTCATCCACACCGCAGTAACATCCGACAACAAATGTTGCCGTGTTACTGTATGTCGAGTAACGTTGCTCGACAATCGGCAACATTGTTAGATAATGGGGGTAACATTGTTACCGAATGTTGAGCAATGTTACTCGACTTACAGTAACACGTCAACACTTAGTAACATTAAATAACATTTTGTTGGCGGATGTTACCAAATGTTGAGCAACGTTACTCGACTTACAGTAACACGTCAACACGTAGTAACATTTTGTTGGCGGATGTTACCGAGCAACATTTGGAAACGTTGAGCTACAAATGTTGCCGGCGGTGTAGATGCACCGATAGTGGTCAAACGCGAACCTATCTTCAAATAAAAAAAAATAACATTCTTAATTATGGCCAGTATCAGTTTATTTAGATAAGTTGGGAGAGTAAGGTCTCTCTATGTATTTTATGCTGCTTTGAATTCACGTAGTTTTGGCAATGAAGAGTAATTTTGTTAAAAAATACTATGGTTTGAATTGTAATTTGAATGTAATGTGCTGAATTCTCAACGGCGGCGGCGTGTGAATTTGCAACACGCGCCTAGTCGCACGCCTCGACGAGTTGAATCTGTCCTCTACGGATCGGAATTGCTAGTCCGAGTCGCGCCATTCAAGCCAATGCCTTGACACTTTGCGGGGCCCGAGGCGACTCATAATATTACGTACTATATGAAGAGAGCACAATAGTGGCATCGAAAGTTATTAAAAAATAATCTATCTAATATATAAAAATCAATGCCACTTTTCGTTGTAATGTTATAACTCAAGATCGGGCTCACCTATCCAAACCAAATGTTTAGGCTTTGTTCGAACTATTTAGAAGATGCTTTATGTGAAGTTTGCACAAAATCGGATGAACCCGTGCGAAGCTGGGACGGGCCGCTAGTACCAAATAAATGTTAAAACCACAATTCGCAAGAAGCTGTATTTATTATTCCTTAAGCAGTTAGCTCGTGATTCTCATAATAGCTTTGAAAACTGTATAACTTACTGTCTCTATTCTTCATCCAGATAATACCATCATGTTCGGACTTAGTGACCCTCTGCATCGACCTCTGGGTTACCGGTGAAGAGACTGACTGCGTGAAGCTTGCTTTCGCCACTGATATAGCGACCAAGCATTTAGTGTTGACGGATATACAGCCGCCGCCGATCTGCCGATATATGAAGGTAAGAGGGAAATAGCAATGTAAAGTCCGCGCCACGAATGAAGACCTGCGGGAAGATACTACGTTTTTTTTTAATGCAATTTGATGTAATGACAGACCAGTGTTTCCCAAACATTAATTGCTCTGCCATGGCTCGGTAATTTTTACACTGCCCCTTTGTAACCCACTTAATAGTTTTAATTGTTTTAAACCCAAGCTATTAATATAAAAAAAAGGTTTTATCAACACTGATATATTATTATGCTTTGATATCGCCTATTTCGTCACTAAATCATGTGCGAATTATGGAGCTGCTGCCTATTTTCTACTAAAAGAAAAACAAAGCGGGAGTGTTGCGACCCAGTTTTTTATTTTGATGGCCCGGTACCGGGTCGCGACCCGGCAAATGAGAAAGGCTGACAGAGACAGTAGCGCCGCGTCGAAACAACTTGAATTTTGGCGGACTATCTTCTGTTTTTCTTTTCTTCTTTCGGGGAAGAAAAGTTCTCTCATGGCGACCACGGACCGGAAGACGCAGCGTAGGCAGGCGACCACTAGGTGGTCCGACGACATCGTGAGGGTCGCGGGCAACCGTGCGATGCAAGTGGTGATTTGTCGTTCGGCGTGGCGGTCTATGGGGGAGGCCTATGTTCAGCAGTGGACGTCTTCCAGCTGATGATGATGATGATGATGATCATCTTCTGTTTATATTTAACTTGGAACTTGTTTTTTTTTAACACTTGCTGTCACACTCTATGGAAACTTTTCCTCTGTAATTATTTGTAAAATACCACTTTTATTATTCACTGGGACATGCATACTTAGTTCTTATCACAGATAATATAATACTAGCGTACAGATACCCCATCCCATACAAAGAAACGTGACCGCCGTAACTACGTCCTTTCTTCGGCATATTCGGCCAATTTTCTAAAGTGGCTGAGCCCGGCTTGTTTCACTCAAGTCGCGGCTAGATGGTGCTAGCAGCGTTGACTCGCTACCTTGTGGGTCGCGGCTAGTTACACAAACACCAATAGATGGCGTTAAAACCATTCTGTACTTTTGCACTACATAGCCCCGTGACCTTGAAGCTTACGTCGTCAGTCACTCGGCAGTAATAAATTCACGTTCTTTCATGCATGCCTACTTTGCGATAGCGCATGATTTCTTGAGCGTGGTAATGGTACAGCTACATGTTTTTCGGCAGACTTGGTTATTTGTTAGGTTCGGCGTCAAACGTCAACGCAAATTATTATAAATAACAAGTAGGTAGGTAGTTCAGTCAATTAGAATAAATTTATAATATCGAAATACCTAGCTCTTGAAATGATTAGGTATTTGCTGCAAATTAGATGACTTTAAGAAAGGAGAGTTATTTTTTAACAGAGTCAGTTTCGGGTGTGTAGAAAACATTTTGCTGTTATTACTTAATAAGCAATATTTAGCTGTCTGCACACCGAAGCCGCCGCGCGCGCCCAACGCACAGTGGATCGACTCCATACAAGCGAGCGGACATAGGATTATTAAAATATGATTTCATGATTTTTGAAAAACTAATGATGCCAATGTATTCCTCTCGATAATCTAAAATTAAAGTACTGTCATGGTTTTTTCGATTAAACCCCTATTTTAGGAGTAATTTGAGAAGTAAAACTGATTTCAATGTATGGAAACATCATCATCATCATCATCAGCCTATAAATGTTCCCACTGCTGGGACACAGGCCTCCTCTCTGTGAGAGGGAGTGGGCCATAATCCACCACGCGGGCCCAGTGTGGACTGGTGGATGTCACATGTCTTCGAATTTTTGGTTCTAGGACATGCCGGTTTCCTCACGATGTTTTCCTTCACCGTTTTGAGAGCAGTGGTGTTAAAATAAATTACACAAAGTAATGCACCTGGCGGGGTTCGAACCCACGACCTACAATTCGTAAGTCGAGGCCGATACCACTGGGCCACCACTATTTCATGGAAAAATTTATTAAAAAATGTTTTCTGGCGATTCCCGCCCATTCCCGGGTTCTGACTCTAATATTATAGATTGGCATAATATTTAGAAGATTTCGTCCGAACATACTTGGTACCCCTGAGCACGCCACTTGGAGATGTGGGACAAAAAGATTTTTTGTTTACTTTTTTATCAAAAATTCGATGCCAATATGCTGTCAACCTAAATAATAGGTGGCATATAAACTTAGTGGTTTTGATACTCTAGAGGGCGTTACTTTTCTATTGATTTTCTGTTGTCTTCATTGCACCGCATCGTGAGTTCAAGGACAAAAGTTTTATTTGTGTGAGTGAGCTACAAACATCTCACTGCACACAGCGTGACACATCGAATGCGATGAGATTATGAATTGTATTTTAATACAGCAAGTGTATCATTCAACTTTTCTCGCGTTTTTTTACAATTTGAAGGTCACTTTCAGTTTAAATGTTGATCATAATACCTATGATTCGCGGCTTTAACAGCTATTTTAAATACCTACGAAAGTTTGTGAGAATGGGTGGATGTTTGTTACGTTATTTTCGAACTTATAATGGCATTGTTATGAAATAATTAGGTACATTGACTTAAATAAAAACATTGGATGATTTTTTCCATTGATCATTTTTGTAAATATTTCATTACTAGCGGCACTAGAAATGAAACGTATTATTTATATAAAAAATTATACGTCGGCCTAGAATTCGAATTAATTTCAAATAATGCCCGAAACTAAAAAAAATACACTTGTTTAAAACAATTTTTGAACTATTTGTTTCATAAAAAACAAGTTAAAAAAAAACCTGAAATGTGGTAAAATTCAGTACCTAAAAATATATTTTGATTCTTTCTGTATTTTGTATTTATTGTTTAAATATGTATAATAGTAGTTTATGAAACTGTCACATAATGAGGGGTATTATACACGAGTGGGAGTTTAAAAAACGAGCGAAGCGAGTTTTTTAAAAGTATCACACGAGTGTATAATACCTAGTTATGTGCAGTTTCATACACTACTTTATCTACTCTCATTGAACACGAATATAATTATCAAATAAAAGATAAATATTGTTAATAAGTGTTCATTTTGTATTTATAATTGAGTATGAAATTGAATATGGAATTGTGTATCGTTGGCGTTAGACGTACTCCCAAAGCGCGCGCAGCCACAGATAATAAAATAAATTCATGTATCTATGATCTGTAATCCGTATCGTAATGAAAAAAAAATTATTATAACATTATTTTGTTAGAGAAATAGTGTCATAATTTAATTTTTTAATTTCATTTCGATATACTGTGTGTAAAGTACGTCATTATAAACTCGTTTTGAGTTTCGTATTTTGAATTTAACGATATGAGAGTAGATAAAAAACATTATCTCACTACCTGCTTGATTACAGTTTTGTAAAATTTTATAGTTCCAGGCTCAAAAGGCAGACACTGAGAATACGTGAGTGAAGCCACGAAAGTAAATAGGTACAAAATCAAAAGCGAATTTAAACTCGCATAAATAATTATGCCGTCTCGTGTCTTATTTAACTTTTATTCTAATATTATTATTCCGCTCAAATACTTCTTTAGTACCTTTAAAGATAAAACACGTTTCCTATTTGAAATATTAGGTAGTCCAATAATTGAGAACAATTTAATGAACAAAAAAATATGGGAGTATTTCTCAATATCTGGCAACCATACACACACACAGCTGTTGCACGGTGTGCGTCTGTGTGTCGGTCCCTCTTATCAGCCGCGCACACATAAATAAAAAGTGGTTTCAGCTTGTTTGTCGCGTAGGTACGTTCTATCTGTCTGTTACTTTGATCTGAGGTTCCAGATTTAATAAAATAAAATAGAAATGTATTTTTTTATATTTCTATGTTAGTAATATATTTATAAATTAATACCGATTTTTGATACACTTAATGTGAAAAATTGAGTAAAACGCCATCTATTGCAATTAGCTCTAAACAAGATAGCTGCATCGAACGACTTTATCATTGTATGAGTTCGAATCATGTTCGAATGGAAGTTAAAGTTTTCAATTATCTTTTTTTGTCGAAATTACGTGATTTATGAGTGTAAATAGATAAACCAGCCTTGAGCAACGAAGTTTTAATATTTACTTATCTTACTTAAGCCAAAATCTGCCGTTTAACGCAATTTAGTAGTTGTAAATTTTGTTAGAGTAACCTGTACTGCCATCTATGATTTTTTTTTTAAACTAAATATAATCCTTTAGAGATGAGACCCCATGGTTCTTATGATCAAAGTACCAAGTGCACAGATGTGCAAACAGGAAGTCTTATCCTTTTTTGGTGGATGGGCATAGATGTTGATACTTTAGAAGTACACACAATTGTATTTCTGGTATTTTCGATGTCCGCAAAACCAAAAAAATTTCTTTGTTCTTCTAGATAACAACGATAGGCCGATACGGCATGTCAGCGATGAAGTGTAGGATACCGCTGGGTTGGTTCTACGGCGAGTTGGCCGAGATAGCGCATGTCCAACCTTCAATCAACGCGCTCAATGCGCTGCACCAAGATCTGACGTGCCGGTTCAGGTAATCACACCTTTTGAAACTGTTGATAGTTCAACAAGTATTGATTATAAGTTTAGTTATATGGACAAAGTTTTAACGCAATAAACATGAATGAATCAAACAATCTACGCAATAACATGAATTCGGCCCTTTGCCGAAAATTTAAAATAAATAAAAATCATCTTTGTAAAGTAAAGAAAAGCAAGCTTTCTGCGGACTTCAATCTTTTCAATTAATTATAGCATCCAAACAGATATTTCCATGGCGATTCTAATAACCAAAACGAAATATAAAAAAAAAGAAACAAAAATCTGAAGATACTACGAAACTAAAGTTGAATTTTCTAATACTTAATAACCATTTCTCTTACAGATTAGCAACCGGCAAACTAATGGACTTACTCAACCCATACTTGGAGTTATACAACGGCAACGCAGCCCACATGATGTCATACCTCAACATCAGCAATGACACCGACACGAAGGTCGTCACAGCCTACCAGGAGTGCATAGAGTTACAGCAACAACTCCACACTTGCACTTCTATGTTACGGTGAGTGTCTTTTAGAACTACTGTTGGCCTATTTGTATGTTTTAATCATACACCCAGAACCACAACAACTGTACCCTTAGCACGAGTTTTCAGTATTTGAGACGTAAACTGGAACTTTGACAATTTCAAATTGACAATTTTCAAGGAAAAAAATAGTTCCTTCTTCGCACACCAGATTCGCTGTTCCATTTTTTCCATACAAGAACCGCTGTAAATATACTGAAAAGACGCTATAAAGTAAAAGAGTGAAAACTCGTGCTAAGGGCACTGTTGTCCTGGGTCTGATTGTTTGTGTATTTTACTTTTAGTTTAAAAAAATGTAAAAACACCCACAATACACGAGAAAATCCCAGTGTGGGCAACAGTAAAAAAAACTCCCAAGAAATGTCCAGTTTTTCCAGTTCAGAGCCAACGTGGACTATTGGTTCTGTCCAGGTCGTCTCGCCTTCTTCTACGAGATCTGTCGCTATGATTTATGGCTGTGTCCGGGCTTTAGAATGTGGTTATTTTAGCCTATCAGTCTGTGCGCTGTGGGCCGGTTGATCTTCCCTTTTCAAAGGAGAATTGAGGAATTTTTCTTATGTTGCTCATATTCTTTAGTACAATACAAAATACAAGCAATGCTGAGTAATTTTTCAACAAATTTGCTCGAAAAATGCATTTACGAAGCCTTTTTTTTTTTTTTTTTTAGGGTGGCAAAATCATCAAATGAGTCCTCCCGCCCTGGGTGGGGCGGGAGGGACTGTCAGACTCTTACTGACTAAAATCCACCCGTGTTCCGTCGGATGCCCTTTACGTTCCGGGGCCACGGTATCCTGGATTAAGAAAAATCCGCGACCCCGGCAGGCATTTGGCCCCATAAGGGGCCCCGTCGGTGACGCGTGAAACACGACGCGCCACCGACCCGGGCTTGGTCCTTGGTCGGACGGCGAGCATACCCATTACTCACCGTCCGCAAGCCCGCTCCGCCGCTGTGCCCTCTGCTGTTCAGAGGGACACGCGTTGGAGCATCCACCCGACAGGCTATTTGCATACGGGCAAAGAAACCCCTTAGGCACACAGTGCCTAAGGAGAGTTTTTGCCCGCATCCCAGGGCGCACCGGCCCGAAAAACTGGTCTTCCCCCCGGACGTATCCGAGAGGGAACTCCAGTCCACGGGCGCACGTGGAGGTTTCCTGTCTTAGCACCCCATTTACGAAGCCTGTATACATTGTTCGAAAGTTGAAAATTACGCACCGTACAACGGAACGTGCGGTAAAATAGGCACTCTCACCTAAGTACCTATTTTACGGCATACCCCGTTGTATAGCACCGTGCGTTTTCTTTACGGTTTTTTTTTATTCCCATAAAAAAAAATAAGAATTCCACCACATAATTTCACACTATGAGCATAAACAACCTGACTGATCGAACCTCCTTGGAAGCGCTTTTGCTCAATACGTTGTCTCACTTTAATACTAAAGAGTAAATGAGATGAAAAATGTAGTTCTAATTTTCACCACGTGCATGTGGCGCCATTTGCAAATTCGCGCCATTTTCATATTAGAAACTTCAAAAATTGTTGCGACTTTCACACTGTTAAATAAAGTTTGTTTAATTACGTATTTTACTGTTTTCTCGCAAATGTGTTGAAAAACATTGTATGACACACGTGCAGAAATTGGTATTTACAAACTCGTGACTATGGTAAGCCCTCGACTTTGTCTCGGGCTTACATTCGTCTACTCGTTTGTAAAAACCAACTTACCGCACTAGTATCATAAATAACTATTATCGGTGACATTACTTTACAGACAAATTAATTATCTTTACCAATTTTTCAGAAAACTACAGAACAATGCAGAAGGACAGAGGAATCTGCCTGAGATGATTGATAAGGGGCTGGTGTCGTCTGAAGCGCTATTAGAAGCAGCCTCCACTGACAAGCTGAGGGTTATCAGTGAAACTATCGTTGATATGCTGCTGTATTTCTATTTCCAAGTTGGGGATGTGGTGAGTACTGTTTATTAAGTTTTGAAACGTTATTTAGGCTAGAATTCTTGTTTGGTATTTTGTTCTGGTAATTATTTTGGTTGACTAGAAAAAATTGGCGTACACAATTATTTCAAGATTGTTTATAGAACAAAATTAACTTATCGATGCTTGGTCATAATTATACTTATGTCTTACTTATAGAGGTAGGCGAAAATCATGTCATCTATGACGGTATTAACATAATTCTTGTTCCCCAGCAATACGAGGAGGTGAGTCGCTCGTGGTGCTCCACGGTCCTCCCGCTGGTGTGGGAGTGGGGCGGACGTGGTGCGGGAGCGCTGGCCACGTTAGTAGCACGTGCGTGTGGGTCGGCGACCTGGTGGGGCACGCACCTGGCTGACACACTCACCACCGCCTTCGCTGCCTACGACGCGCCACCCACCTCGCTTGACAAGTGAGTTTATTAATAGTACTTGTTCGTTGATTATTTTATTATTTGTGTATGGTATGGTGAGGTTTTATCAGAACTATGTCATCTTGGTAACTTCTTGACAGATGTGTGTAACAAAAAAAAAGTAAGAAAAGAAATACACGCAGTAAAATCCACTAGACTCTGCACCATGACTGAAGTCCACCGGAAAATTTGGGGTACTACATTTTATTTTATTTCGACATACACACAAGCGCCGCGTCAAAAGGATTTCAGTTATAGCGCAGATTCTAACTTTATACTTCAGAATTTGTGTTGATAGTATTTAAAGTTTTTTTACCAATTGAAGACACACAATCACACAAATCATTGAAAGGACTTTTTCGATCTGCATTAAAGCTATACGTCTTGTTGCGCTGTTTCTTCAACAATACCGCACTACATCTATGGGCTAGGCAGAAACCTTATGCAGTTATAAAATAAATAATTGGACTATCAAACCTAGCCCCGAAATTAGAGGACACAACTTGGATTAAACCATAAGAGCTGGACCTCATACGAGACAATGAATAATTATTACTCAAAAATACAGAAACATAATGTTTCTGGAGCAACAAAAGTTTTATGTTAATATTTTTCCTTTTGTCCACAGATGCCTGGTCCTCATAATCTACATGTGTCGCAAGAGCCTGTTCTCTCACACCACGCCGGAGGGCGGCGTGTGTCCGGCACTTGCCTCGCGAGCGTTGGACCTGGTGCGAGCGCCGCGCCCACAGCCCGCCGTCACGGCTGCTTTACTGACTGCCCTCGCATCTGTGTTGGACACTGTGGCTGCACACTCTAATAGACATGCCAGGTAAACTTATCTAAAGTACCTATTACCCGGACGCGGGTCTTACCGAATTACCGTGACCCTGGAACATAAAGGGCTGTTGAAGGACACCGTGGATTTTAGTCAGTACGAGTCTGGAAAAACCTTCAAATGAGTCCTCCCACCCAGGGCATGACAGGAGGGACTGTCAGACTTGTACTGACTAAAATCCACGTTGTCCTTCAATAGTCCTTTACGTTCCGGGGACACGGTTACCTGATAAGACAGTCCCACGAGCGGCGCGATCGTCATGCGTATTTCCACGTCACAGGCTTATGCACCGTTAGCATCGCGTCTTGTGTACCGGTTGTCACACAGCTGTCCTTATCGCTCGTGCATCTGTGTGTGGCGTGTCACTCTCCGCCAAGCTCGACGTGATGTTGGCGCTAGCGTAGCGTGTTGTGTATGCCGACTTACATAATATTCTCACAATGAGTAGCACGCCAAGCACACGCCACGCTACCGTCGCGTCGCGCTGAGCTCCCTATTTGTTCTTAAATGTTTACTATTATTATTTTTGTTCAGGTGGGACTGGGTAACAGGCGGTCGGGCAGGTGGTAGCCTCCCTGGCAGCGAAGCTCAGGGTTCCCCCCGCAACAACGAGTGCAAGCTGCACAGACGTAAGCTGCACAAGAAGCTGCTGCATCAGATGCAAGAGTTGGAAACCGCTAGGAGAGGGATACAAGTCGCTTTGGAGGATCAACAGGTAGGAAAGAGAAGTTGTTATAGGAAGGTAGTTTGTATGTTGTAGTGATTTTACATTTTCATATTGTTAATGAAACTGAAAATCATATTTTTCTAATATTTCATAAAAAAATATTTCTATGTCTAATTTATTTTTTAAATGTATTGAATAACGTCATTCTTCGATACATGTGGGGAAGTTTGTTATTGCATTCAAGGCGGAATTCCCAGCCGAGCAGTAGGCGAGGGTGTTATTGAGCCGAACCGTCTGATGTGGTGCATTTCATGACCGTGGCTATCACGGTTGTTGGTTATACAATGACACATCAAGTAATATTTAACAAAAAACAATGTCTGTCCACACAGCGCGCCCGTCTGAGTCTAAAAGCCCGTATGGCGATGGTAGGCAAGCGAGGCGCGGCCCGCGGCTCCTCCGGCGCGGCCTGTGACCCCGCGCGGCCCCGCCCGCTGCCGGGTCCGCTGGCCGCCCGCCTGGCACACGCGCTCGTCACACACATGCTGGCGGCCGACACCTGCTCGCATGCCGACGCACTCATGCTGGCAGCTAAGGTTAGTACATCATTGAAGAAGAAAAAGAAAGAAAAAACGTTTATTTGACGCCAACATGAACAAAGAAAACAAAATAAGAAAAAAAAAACATTGTGTCGGCCGCTGTTGCGCCAAATAGGTCCAGTTCAGCAAATTGTCGAGCAATTAGTGCTAGATGCTGGTTTTCAACGACCACAGACCTGCGACCGTATTATGACGTCTTAAAACTAGGTTTTTTTTTCGTGAGTGAAAGAGACAGAGCTATAAAAGTCGTCTAGCACCACCTCGTTCACTCACTGAAACAAGCGTGGGTTTAAGACGCCTCTGGACGGTGACGTATGTGATATCATTTTTTAGGGTTCCGTACGTCCGAATATTAAAACGGAACCCTTATAGGATCACTCGTGTGTCCGTCTGTCTGTCGCTTACAGTCAATCATCTCCGAATCTACTAGACCGATTGGGTTGTAATTTGGTACACATATCAATTCCTGTGACCCAAGCGCAGAGGTGTGACGTGAATAGATGAAATCTGTATGTGGGAGGTAATTTTTGGGGGGGAAGGAGAAAATGAAAAAAAAAGTTTTGAAAACTGCATCGTGTGACATATCAAATGAAATATCTTGTTGAGGCAATCTTAAATATATTTTTTTTGTAATTTTAAAATAAATAGTTTCCAAGTTATTCAAGAAAATAGACGAAATTTGACCATTCCCCCCCCCATTATCTCCGAAACTACTGAACCTAAAATTTTGAAAAAAAAAACAGAAAATAGTTTTCTACTTATAGATTATAGGATAACCTATAAGAAGTCCATATCTGTATATGGGAAGTAATTTTTGGGGGGGGAAGGGGAAAATTTAAAAAAAAATATTTGAAAGCTGCATCGTGTGACATATCAAATGAAAGGTATTATTGAGACAAACTTAAAAGTATTTTTTTGTAATTTTAAAATAAATGGTTTCCAAGTTATTCAAAAAAAAAATAGATGAAGCGTGACCATTCCCCCCCCCTTATCTCCGAAACTACTTAACCTAAAATTTTGAAAAAAATACAGGAATTAGTTTTCTACTTATAGATTATAGGATATCCTATAAGAAGTCCATATCTGTATATGGGAGGTAATTTTTGGGGGGGAAGGGGAAAATATAAAAAAAATAAATTGAAAAGTGCATCGTGTGACATATCAAATAACAGGTATTGTTGAGACAAACTTAAAAGTATTTTTTTTGTAATTTTAAAATAAATGGTTTCCAAGTTATTCAAAAAAAATAGACGAAGCTTGACCATTCCCCCCCCCCCCCCTTATCTCCGAAACTACTGAACCTAAAATTTTGAAAAAAATACAGGGATTAGTTTTCTACTTATAGATTATAGGATAACCTATAAGAAGTCCATATCTGTATATGGGAGGTAATTTTTGGGGGGAAGGGGAAAATTAAAAAAAATATTTTAAAACTGCATCGTGTGACATATCAAATGAAAGGTCTTGTTGAGACAATCTTAAATATATTTTTTGTGTAATTTTAAAATAAATAGTTTCCAAGTTATTTAAGAAAATAGATGAAATTTGACCATTCCCCCCCCTTATCTCGGAAACTACTGAACCTATTTTTTTTTTAAATACAGAAATTAGTTTTCTACTTACAGATTACAGGAAACCTATAAGAAGTCCATGATATTAAAATAACATGGTAAATCACTCAATATTGTGCGTACCAATTTGGGTCAGATTTAAAAAAAACGGTATAACGGTAAATAGGTAACATCGTACGGAACCCTCTTCACGCGAGTCCAACTCGCACTTGGCCGGTTTTGATCCATATCATCAATCTAGAATCTATAGTGTCCCTAATTTTTTTTCTATCTGAAAGTTGTTTGTCAGATGGACGGCCTTAGAATAGGATAGGACAAGACGCATACGAGGCTAACAACCCGTCCACTACCTTGCCGCTTTAAGCGGTGGCTATTTGAAGCACGTCAAGAGACGCCGCACGTAACTACTAGGAGTAACGAGAGTGCGCGGTACTAGGAGTAACGAGAACAAAAGTACGAAAACATGAGTGTGACGCGACGAAATGGAGCAGTTCGTTCGGTCAGCGGTGCGGGAGTGGAGAGTTTGACCGGTGCCGCCAACCGCTACTGTGCTACATGGCATATTATTATGCTCCGCCGCACCGTCCGCCACGCCGCGTTAGCTTAGACCGAATTCGTGAACAGGCCGTAACAATATTTTTCTGTTACCGTGCCACGTCACCCTCCCGTTTGTGCAATGGTGACATACTTTTTGATATACATTTTCTAACAAATAATATCCTCAAAAATTGTCGCCCAGTTCCGTTTGTATCTAAATAGATTCCACCGAAATAGTGTGCAGCATATTTACACTGAACTAAGTCTAGCAATGTGCGCACAAATAACGTGTCCACTGCTCACGTGTGCGCGCACAAAAGTATCGAGGTGTGCACGAACATTTTTAGAATGTTTGTAACAGAGAGGTATTTAACCTCTTCTGTTCCCTCAACCTCTTTACTTTAAGATCTATTTATTGTTTTAATAATTTAAAAAAAAAATCGTATTTCGAATTTTCATTCCGTCATTCATTCAAGCACAATAGGGAGTTTCACTGCGAGATTTAGCCGTTAGTGGCACTACAAGCACCATAACGTAAACGTCAACTGTAGCTTCGACTGTGTAGTGTATTCTAGTTGTCTGTCAAAATAGGCGGCATTGAGGTTTTCGTTGATGATATTATGCGCCGGTAGCGCCATCTGAGCCAAGCTTGGCGTGAAACCTCCCATTTGTGCCACATAGTGTCGCACACCGAGGGAATCACTTCTTTACGTACGCAGAAACCTGAAAACCCAAGAAGTTACCCATATCAATGTTCAAAGTGTAATCTCCTTTTTCTCCTTCTCTTCAACAGGTAGTGGGACGACTGTGCGCGTTGTCAGGTGGTGCAAGTCTGCTGGATCCCTCGTGTATACTGGGTCTTGCGCGACTGGCTGTCACCTTGCCGCCCTGGCCACGACATGCACTCACCACGCTACTACAGGTAAGATTGACCATTGGTTCCTGCATCAACGACACCTCTTGGAACCCTTACCTCCCAATTAATCTATAAGTACGCTGCAGTGTTATCAACGATAAATACCAAAAGCATCAGAGAACTAAAATAATAATTTTCACAGAGCAGTGGTTTTTTTTTTTTTTTTTTAGGGTGGCAAAATCATCAAATGAGTCCTTCCGCCCTGGGTGGGGCGGGAGGGACTGTCAGACTCTTACTGACTAAAATCCACCCGTGTTCCGTCGGATGCCCTTTACGTTCCGGGGCCACGGTATCCTGGATTAAGAAAAAATCCGCGACCCCGGCAGGCATTTGGCCCCATAAGGGGCCCCGTCGGTGACGCGTGAAACACGACGCGCCACCGACCCGGGCTTGGTCCTTGGTCGGACGGCGAGCATACCCATTACTCACCGTCCGCAAGCCCGCTCCGCCGCTGTGCCCTCTGCTGTTCAGAGGGACACGCGTTGGAGCGTCCACCCGACAGGCTATTTGCATACGGGCAAAGAAACCCCTTAGGCACACAGTGCCTAAGGAGAGTTTTTGCCCGCATCCCAGGGTGCACCGGCCCGAAAAACTGGTCTTCCCCCCGGACGTATCCGAGAGGGAACTCCAGTCCACGGGCGCACGTGGAGGTTTCCTGTCTTAGCACCCCACAGAGCAGTGGCTAGAAAAAAATTGAGAATGTTAAGGCAAAAAGCACCTCATTGATTTTCAATATACAAGTCGATTTTATATACAGAAGCAGATAACTTATTTTACACTTTCCCATTATTCTCCGGGCTTTATTTTTATTTTATTTATTTAGGGAAACTTACAGCTAAACAGATACAGTAAATAACAATTTAGACAAATATGGCCAATTACAAGTTTCCACATGTAATCAGAAAAATTGTTCATTAACGCACAAAATAAATATTCAACCTCAATCTAAATTCCGTTCTTTTATTTTTGACGGCTGCTTGTGACTGGACATCTTAAAAATTTATAAAGGCTATGTCGTTGATTGACTGACAGAAAAAGATCCAATCAAACCTCCAAAGACGTCCAATCTCACCCACACACTCTTCCATCAGGACTTAGTCGAGTACGAAAGCGGCGATTCCCCCTCGAGTCCTCCGAACGAGGAGTCGTGGACCGGCGCGGGGTCCTCCCGGGTCATCCGGGTGCACTCCATACCCGGCGCGCCGCCCGGAGTCAAGTCGAGGAAGTTCAAAGGACCTACTGTTGCAGGTTTGTTCATTTGTTATACAAAGATATGTATTATGAAGTCATATTGTCTCAAACTAAAATGGCACACCTCGCTATTCAATGTTTTATTTAATAAAAAAAATAAAAAAGGCCAATTTTCTTTCTATTAGCAATGTCACTTTTATGCGTTGAACCGAGCTCTCTTTTCATAAGCTATGTACAAAGTAGACATGCAAAAAATATCTTACCCATTCTTCTCCATTATTACCCATTCTTCCCCATTCGTGCCTATTCCTATCCATAGAGGTCTACGCATTGGAATGGGCACCTACAGTACTTTCACAGTTATTATGTCTTGTGACTTGGACTGAAGGACCATAACCATTTTTGAACTCACAATTTTTTTTTGTCTTTTGACAATTCAAAAGTGCCTTTAACTTCCTTTCTTGAAATAAATGCTTTGATTGATGTAATATTTTCTCAACTCTCCCTACGTTAATTTTAATTCTGAGTGGTGTAAAAGGGCGTGGCTGCATACAAATAGCTTGGTTCATGTGATGGCGTGCATTTTTAGTTTAGACGGTCTGTACTGAATCCAGAGTTATAATGGGAAGACTATAGTGACGCTTCCATATAATTGTAAGATTTTTAGGTTTCAGTGAAAAATATCAAAATTACTTCAAAAATATAATTTTCTACAATTATGCCCGGTTTTACAATTTATTTCTACATAATATGCGATCCGTTAAGGTTTGCAGAAGTTGGAAGGTAACATAGTTGACAACCAAAACTAAGCCTTATCACATAGTACAAAAGCACTTTATCTCATGACAACAGGCACTGCTGCTAAACACTGTTCTCAGGTGGCCTATACCATGACGTCTTAAAGCGAGAGTCAGTCCAGTGTGGGAACGAGATGGCGCTAGACGACTTGTATAGCTCTGTCTCTTTTCCACACTGGAATTACGATCGCTTTAAGACATCATGGTAGGTCATGATTGCACGATTATTGTAAGAACACATTTTCACTGCCCGTTTATTAGATTAGATTTCATAATGCAACAAGGACAATAAAGAAAATATAATGAGAGAAGGCGGCCGCAACCATGACGTCTGTCATAGTGACAGGTCGTGTGAACGGACCACAACTGAGTTCACACCGAGACGCGACGCAACGATACTGCAAATGTGTATCTTTTCGTGTAATTAATAAAGTTAGATTTTGAGTCACTATTAAAACGCAGCGTGTCGCCGCGCTGCGTTGCGAAATGTGTATAATTTCGTGTAGTAAATAGAGTTAGATTTTGAGTAGCTCTATTGAAATGTGTACGCAGCGTCGCGTCTAGGTGTGACTTGACCCCTATTGTGGCGACATACACGTTTTTAAGGTCCAAAGGTTCCCTATTATTAAGAAAAACGGAACCCTATTAATAAGATTCCACTGCCCGTCTGTGTGTCTGTCTGTTTGTCTTTCACCAGGCTGCACTGTAACGAATGAAGCTGATAGTTAGACCGACATTTTCACAGATAATGTATTTTTGTTGCCGCTGTAACAACAAATAGGGATAAACAGATTTAAATTATTATATTTGGGGGCTTCCATACATCAGACTTGCCTAATGGAAACGCGCTTTTATGGACCATGCAGCAGTAAATATAAATGTTGATTTCCGATTGGACATCAGGTTGTCACAATCTGACCTTTACACATATTAAAAACCGTATAGAAAGCACAGCTGTCACAAATGACTTACAAAAAGATGGTGGCATGATTTGCGGATTCCCGCTCGGAACTAATATTTGTATGATCTATGAGTTGTTTCGATTCAGGGTATTTGTAAGTCAAAATGTTTGTAAACACACCCACGATAAAGGAGAAATTAAAAAAAAAACAACATGTTTTGTCGATGACCCATTTAGACCGCCTTTAGCCGCAGTCAGAACAGTTTTATCCTATTATTAGTATTATTATTTATTTATAAAATTTCTTGGTAAGAAATTTGGTTCGTATCTCATCAAAATTTCGTGAATCTTAAAAAGAGCTAGCAGAATTGACTTGCTGTGTTATTGTTATTGCAGATTTGTTAGCGGATAGTTTTGGTCTGGGGAAGACTACCAACTTCAAGCCCAAACTATTTTCCACAGCAGGTGTCAATTTAGCAAGTAAGGACATTATACATAAAATAACAAAAGTCTATACGTCTGTAAGGTCATTGACCGGGCTTAGTTCGGTTTGCACTGATACTTAGTGTGTGTGAGATAGGATAACAGACCACACCTAACCGCTACACATTTGCATAGCACCATAGCCGCTCGATTTTAAATATCGAATACGCTTTTGCGTGTCTATTTATCATAGAGACTAATGTTTTTTTTTTTTTGCTTTTTTTGAACCGCGAACGGGCTTCTTCTAGCTCTAAATTGGCTTTGAAAGAGGATTTAATCAAGGAATATCCATATTCAACATAGGTCTGACTAAATGGCCCTAAATACTTTGTGGCCAACTAATTCTCCAGTTCGCTTTCGTTATGAATTAGTAACGGCTTCAATGTCCAGCAGGATCATAGCATTTCATCAACAGCATTAGTGGAGCACGCTTCCTTTAATGGGTTCATAAAACGTTCACCATCATTAAGGCTTTATAAATATATAATTTAAACCAATAATAGTAGTTTATGAAACTGGTACATAATAAGGGGTATTATACACGAGTGTGAGTTTAAAAAACGAGTGAAGCGAGTTTTTTAAAAGTATCACACGAGTGTATAATACCTAGTTATGTACAATTTCATTCACTACTTTATCTACTTTCATTGAACACGAATTTATCAAATAAAAGATAAAGATTGACACAGTATTATGGCGCCAAAATTCCCGTTATCACCGCGCATGGGCCACAGCGCGCGCAGCCACAGATAAAAAATCAAATGGATGTATCTATGATCTGTAATCTGTATCGTAATGAAAAAATTTTTTATTATAAAATTATTTTGTTAGAGAAATAGTGTCATAATTTAATTTTTTAATTTCATTTCGATATACTGTGCGTAAAGTACGTCATTATAAACTCGTTTTGAGTTTTGTATTTTGAATTTAACGATATGAGAGTAGATAAATTATATAACAACACGCCGTTCTAGCAAAATATCATGCCACTGTTATTTTTAGCTTTTATATGTTAGCTTTTTTATTAATTGGGCCCGGTTATGTCAAAGCGAACTACCTCATAATTTTGACCATAATTTAGTCAATTATATCGAACTAATTCAATCATGTTATTTCTTACTGTAAACTCGACACCTAACCTGATTCAAGTCAAGTCATTCATTTAGATTTAATTCATAATATACTTAGACATAAGGTTGGTTTTGGCATAACTGGGTACTAACTAACGTATTATCGCTATTAAATACCAATTTATTTCCTTATCCCTCAGATATTGATGTGGAGGAGCAACTGACTCAAGTAGCGGAGTCTGATGACTCGGAGTCTTCTGAGGAGAAACTTGAGCAGTACTTCATTGATGCTGTTAAGAAGGAGACCAGGACGAAAATTGTGGTGGATAATAGTTCCAGGTAAGTTATTGATGAAGCTTCTCTGGCTGAGCTGGATCTGTGACCTACCGATTCAGCATCTACAGTATTGTTTTTCCTTCTTCACATCCATCCAAAGGTTGTCTGGGACAAAAAGCAATCAGGTGGCCTTCCATGAAGTCTTAAAGCGAGAGAAATTCCAGTGTGGGAACGAGGTAGCGCTAGACGAGTTGTATAGCTCTGTCTTTTTCCCAAACGGGAATTACTTTCGCATTAAGACGTCATTTTTTAGCGATAGAAAGAAAGAAAAGTTTTTATTGGACACACAGGACAGAAAAGCAACATTAAATTCAAAAAAAAATGTAAAAATTAAACAAAAAAAACTAACAAAACATTTAAAATAAAATAACCAATTTTGGTCCTGTACGAGGCCAAAAGGCCCATATCTCAGCATGAGCTGTGACATTTAGAAAAAAAAGTCACAGCGCTGGTTTTCAGATATGGCCCAAAGTAATAATAACATAAGACCGCCCATCGTGTCACCCTATTTAAAAGATATTGTAAATTGGATATATCTGTAATTTATAAGGTGTGCATAATAAAGAGTATTCTATCTATATATCAGTACATCGAATGCTCTGAAAAAAGTTGTAGATTGGTTCCAAAAGCTATAATACGAAGTGAAATTTTTCAAATATACGAGGGTCATTCAATAAATACTTAGCCTACAAAAAGTAAACGAAAATTTTGGAAAAGTGGCAATTTATTTTTCAACATAGTCTCCTTTTAGTTCGATACACTTAGCCCAGCGATGCTCCAACTTTTGTAACCCGTCCGAAAAATAGTTTTTGTCAAACTCTGCAAAATAGGCCTCCGTGGCGGCGATGACCTCCTCATTCGATCCATATCTATTCCCGGCGAGTGATTTTTTCCACGCACGTTAGCACGTTCCCCGGTCTGGATCCATTGTTTTGATTGCTCCTTGGTCTCTGGTGTGTACCAGTGGATCCAGGTTTCATCGACGGTCACAAAACGACGCAAAAACTCCGCTGGATTCCGCTTAAACAGCGCCAAACACGTCTCCGATGTGGTCTCACGGTTGCGCTTGTTTTCTGGTGTGAGTAAACGCGTCACCCATCGCGCCGACAGCTTTCTCATGCCGAGTTCCTCGTGTGTAGAATATGATGCACTGTTCCTTCTCAAATGCCTACAGTCTCAGCTAGCTCCCGAACCTTCAATCGGCGATCTGCCAATACGAAATCATGGATTTTTTTAATGTTTTCCTCCGTAGCAGCTGTTTTCGGTGCACCAGGACGTGGTTCATCAAAAACCGACGTACGGCCACGTGTAAACTCGTTGAACCAATTCTTGACGGTGGCCATCGATGGAGAAGAGTCACCGTATACAGCATCCAAGCGCTCTTTGATTTCGATGCGCGTTTTCCCTTCCAAAAATAGGAATCGAATCACCGAACGATATTGCTCTTTTTCCATTTTTGTAAAACCGATCGACACGTTCGCTTCCATAAGTTGTCAAATTAAAACAAATGAAGGGATTGGAATGAAAATTTGAAAAAAGAATTAAAAAAGAATGTGCTACACTGTGGTAAAACTCTTTTGAAACTACAGCGCCCTCTGGCGATGAGGCTAGGTACTTATTGAATGCACCTCGTAGCTGAAAATGCTTAGGGGAGGCACTTGCCCGATTTTGTACTAAAGCCGCAAACGTTGAATTTCGTCCGTATAATAACTGAATTTCGAATTACTAAACGTATAGTAACCGTGAATTCCACGCATGTTATCTTGGATTCGATTACCAGTTTCCGAAAATTGATAAAAATAATGGATACTGCGTTAGGAATTTCTCAGCAGCCATGGAGTCAGCATTTGTACTTTGTTTAGTTTTTTTTTATGTCAATAGGTTCACTCCCTGCAACCTATTGACTTGTCTTATTAGGCAATAAGAAAACATAGCAAAATAATTGTAATTTGATCAGAAAAAAGGTTGTTTGTATAACTTGAAGAGTGCTTATCCAACGTTTACTTTGTTCGTTTAGCAACGTGTCAGTATGCTGGGACGCTCGCGTTGAAGCAGGGGGCGGGGGCTGCGGCGGAGCGGGAGAGGCGCACGCACGCCGCGCCCTGCTCGGTACCGCGGGCGCATTGGCCGCCGCCGTGCGGGCCCCGCCCCCGGCCCCGCCTCCTCTACCACGGGCACTGCCCCCACCACACAGGCCACACCCACCACTGACACACACGCTCTATGATGTGTTCAGGCATTTAGCGTTGGAGTTCCATTATCAGGTGAGATAGAAAACTATAGATAAATAAATCCTTTATAGATTATCGTATTCAAAGTAAAGTATTTTGAAAAGGCGAATTGTCAATAGACCCGAGCAAATCTTTTTTTTTTTAATTTATTTAAAATGAGTTTGCTATAAGCCTCAATCTAGCTCAGAGGCAAGAATCCTGCACACCGACGGAAAACGTCTCTTAACTTCTTCGATCAATAATAGCTCTAGATTAAGGATCACGAACAAAAAAGAGTTGCAAAAGTGGCCACAATTGCACAGACGTAAACATTTATATTTCTTAGAAAAATGTTCAATAGTATGAACAACCTCAATTTATTATAAACCTTAACACTCAAAAATAAAGTGTAATTACCATTGCAAAATGTGTTTATTTAAGTTCTTTCATCCGACAAAGTTTTAACGTTCACAATTTAAAAATGTTTCTTGAAGATAAAATGTCATCAGTACAAAAGTAGTCATTCTAAAATGATACTTAAATTCTAAACAGTAAGGATTCGAAATACCGTCACAAAACCGTTTGTGGCGCTATTTTTCGGGCCGTTTTTGAAGCGTTCATCGGGAATCTAGTACTATTATTGATCGAAGCCTAACTTCCTTATTTCCTCGATCCAGGACCACTGGTCGTTTGTCTTGTCCCGCCATCTTCTACTAGATGTATGCGACATCAAGCTCGAGGTCGACTCGCACTTCTGAGGGAGCTTCTCCATGACGCGATTCGTGCGATTTGCAATTTCTACTAACTAAACATGAAAATCGTCCTTGCTACTACGATATAATGATTCAATTCGATTGACTTGACGTCGTCGACAACCGCACGTTTCAGGCCATATTTCGTAGTGGTAAGGATGATTTTCACTTGTAGTTGGAATCGGTCGACTTGCGACGCATCGCGTCATGGGTTGGGGAAGCTCTCTAAATGATAATGGCTATTATTATTATTAAATGTGTATCGGCCAGATGGACTGCACATTCATGGAGAACGTAATCTCGCTGTGGCTGACGCTGAACGGTTCGGCGTGGGGCAGCGGCGGCGCCTGGTCGCTGGCCACGCTAGCCGTGCCCGCCGACACGCCACGGATACGACTGGCTTCAGACACCGTCAACGCGCTACTGCACTCACTTTGCACGTGAGTATATTATCATATTTGTAAATGTAATTATTATAATAGTTGATTCCGTCTCACCCTTTTCATCATCAGACTACAGGCTTTTACCGACAGCACGATCCGATTTAGCGATATGATCGGAACCCATGCGATCTGTGTAAAGGAAGAACGCGATGCGATCTGACGCCGTGGAAACATTCCTTTATTTTTGAATAGAAAGCAAACTGCATTCAAAGATTTTCGAAAATTCTCTTCTCCCACACCCGGGAATCGAACCGGCTAAAATCTGAAAAAAATATACCCTGTACTTTTATTGCATCGATCGTTAGGGTCAATTATAAGGATGAAATCTCTCTAACAAACATGATAAATTAAATGAAAGGAAAACCAGGGTAAAATTTTTTCAGATTTTCGCCGGTTCGATTCCCGGGTGTGGGAGAAGAGAATTTTCGAAAATCTTTGAATGCAGTTTGCTTTCTATTCATAAATAAAGGAATGTTTCCTTTGAGTAAAATTTTCTATCTGCAGTATTAAGAGTACTTTTCCTCCAGGTGGCATTACAGAATTCCACCCTGTATATGATTTTTTTTGTCATTAAAGAAATGTTACGCATGGGTTCAGATAGCATCGCCAGAACGGGTCACGCTCTATCAGAACGGCGTTTTAAAAGTGGCAATGCGCCATCCATCGTTACATGGTAGACATCCCTCCGGTACATACAAAGCGTTTTGCCAATACTTTTATTGTGCGCACAGCTAAGGAGTGGAATTCCCTACCGGTATTTGTATTTCCTGACAGTTATACAGGGTGTAAGAGACATCGACGCACAAACGGAACCATGGGTCCAGGACATGATTGTAGACCCCCTGTGTTGGAATTTTTCGTCGGATTTTTAAGAATTAAAAAAAAAATGGAGTTTTTTTTTTACTTTAGACTGTTCATAATCGTTATTCTTACCTAACCCAATGAGATTTTTAATAAAATAGTAATTAATTCACTACTTTCACTAAAAGTAGCAATGTAAATAAAACTAGAAATGGTGTCTTCTTAGATGTTTATAATGAAAGGTCATCGTATACCTAAATACTGTGTCCAGTACCACAGTACCTGTAGTACTTTAAGCGCGGCTCACTATTAAAAAAAAAATAGGTAGAAACCGACGAAAAATTCCAACACGGGGGGGGGGTTCCAGAATCATGTCCTGGTTCCATGGTATCCGTTTAGGCGTCGATGTCTCTTACACCCTGTATAACCTTGAAATCTTCAAGTCAAGAGTGAACAGGTTACTTCTAGACAAGCGTGCTTCACCGTCGACCACATCTTCGCTTACTAGGCGAGATAGTGCTTCAGAAAAGTGCTCTATTGAATTTGATAATTTGCCTGGGCTCATTAAAACAATAGGCTATTTGACAGTATTAATATATCACAATTCTAATTAGTCCGGCATTTAGAGTTTTGAGAAATAACGGACACGTGTTATTTCTTTTGTAAATTCAATGAACATTTACCAAGATATAACGCATCGAAACTCGAGAGTGGGGGCTGGTGACGTCAGAATTCAGTAGAAATTGTACTAAATTGTGACGTATTGCCAATTTTGAAAGCGTTGTATCTCCGTCAATTTTGGCAGTCGTACAAAAAGAAAAAATACGAGGCGAATATTTTTTATAATCTTACTGACGGACTAGTTTTTTTTTGTCAAATAGCCTATTGCTTTGAAAAAGTGAACTGTTCTGTAGTACTTCTGTTTATATTATGATATTTAATGTCTGATGTACAATTATATAATTGTATTTTTTACAGATTAGAAAACATATCACTGAGATGCTGGGTGCTCTCGATGCAGGCTTTGGCGTGGATTGCAAGCTTGCCATTACAGGTAACAATACTGTTACTACTGAAACTCATAATGTTCTTGTAACTAGTTCTGTACGCTATGGAGCTATGACGGCGCTTTGTACTGACCACATTTTTCTTGCAGACTAGATATTTTGAAAAACATTTCTTGTTTTTCATTAAAACCTAAAAAAAAGTACTTAAAAAGATTGTAGTGCATAAATGAAACTAAACACATACGTCACTCCACGAGTGTCCCCAGTTAGTTCACATCTCTCCCACATCGCGCGCTGCAATTGATATTCCCCACCACCTACTTTGCAAATACCGAATAACACTTTATTTTTCTTTAAAGACGGAAGGCAGCAGCACTCAAACCATGGGCCGTGTTATCCTGGAGTGTGAACACTTCGTGCCGGCTCTAGTCAAGTTTATCACTATGAATGTCAACACAGATGGCGCTGTCGCTTCTTCTGAACCTTATTTGGTAAGTCATAGTGGTTAGTTTTAAATGGTAAGCGTTTTAGTTATTTTAGAGAAAATAAGACTTTATAATTATTAATGTAGCCTACTGCCTTGTGAATGGAGGCTTCGTAAAGCTTTTTCGAGACGTCTTAATCTTAGGCCTCGTTCAAGGACGCGTGACGCGTCAGTCGGAGCGGGCCGCACGAAATATAAACATACGACGACGTACGGAGCGTTCAATGAGAAGCTGATTTACTACCGTTTGATTGATTTGTGACGGAGCACGTCGCGGTTACCAAAAAATGGAGAAAACGTTTGACTGCGTGTCCTTAAACGCGGCCTTACTGTGGCAAATTTATCTTATCTATTCTCTTTATCTTATTATGTATGGCAAGAAAAGAAATAATAAATATTGAGGAAACCAAAATAACCTGGTATTTTGTGTAATACAGGGCGGCGCACAAATCGGCGCCGGCGCAGGCGCAGCTTCCGCCCTCCACTCCGTGGTATCCCGTGTAATCTGCGCTCGAGGTGCGGGCGGAGCCCTGGCCGCGCTGCGAGCGGTGTGCGGCGTGTGGCGGCGGGACAACGACCCTGGACATGCATACGACCTGCAAGCCACGCTACTGAGGCTCGCGCATCCAATGTTGCAAGTACTTAGTGCGAGGCACGTGCATCATGCGTTGCCGCTCTTCCTTACTGTTGGTGAGTCTATGATTGAGTTTTGGTATAGAAAGTCATTTCGCGATACTGTTGTGGTTATAAGTGGCATGTGGTGAAAGAATAATAATTTAGGCCATGTGTGACAGATCAGTGACAGACATGATCATGTGTTGCCGCTCTTCTTTAGGTATTGTCAAATGTTGTTCTAGCTTGTTTGAATTTAAATGTATTATTACTGTATTGGTACTGTGACATTGTTCCTATGTACACATTTTATAAACGTGTACAGTGATCCAACACCAACAGGTATAAATCTAAAGCTGTGTACTGAACGGTGTAACGGGCCATAATGTACCATTCGCAGTGAACCACGAGCCGTTTCTTTATAGCGAGCGTCTGACTGCGTACTGACTATACGAACGCTCATTGTGTAACACAATTACCTTTCTCCGCATAACGCACATCATTACCCGCCTTAATAAGTATGAAATTTGAAGTAATATCGTTGTTTCTCCTCAGCACACCAGTCCGTGTGGTGGGTGCGCGAGTCCCCGGGCTGGCGCGGCGCGGGCGGGGCGGAGGCCCGTCTGTCCGGTCTGCTGGCCGACGTGCTGGCGGGCGGGGGCGGGGGGGCCGCGCGCAGGGCTCCACTGCGGCGCGCTGTGCTGCAGCAGCTGCTCACCTACTGCCGCAAGCTGCTGGCAGTGCCGCTGCCGCCGCAGCAGTTGCCGCAGAATGTAAGTCAACGCTTTATTATTTAACAAACTGTTGGTACACTATATTTAACATACTCCCCACCGTCTCCCATCGTCATAACAAAATCGATGCAGCTGTTAAGACGCGAAAAAAGTTATTTTATAAAGTACGTAAGACAGTTTCTGCAATAAAAAAAAAAGTCGATTGACCTCTGGACAGGTGGGGAATCAATCCCACCCCATCCCATTTCCTTTAATTTTAATATTCGACGTTTAAAAACGCCTCTTTGATGGCCTAATTGAAATAAATGATTTGAATTTAGGTCTAATTTAAAAAAAATAAGTGTTACATTATTATGTTTCTTCTAATATTCAATAGTAACTCAAAACGAAAAAAAATATTTAGAATCACTTCTCACATGATGTGAATTTGATTTTAACTTAAAATAATCTCGTTTCTCAGAATTGCCAACAGGAAAATACATAACTATAAATGCCAATATAAAAATGCATTCATCTTTATTCAGGGATTCCCTATACCGCATTATGAATAACCTCTAGCAACATAATAATTATGAATCACACGGTATCTCATCGTATGGCATTTCTAAGTAAACTTTTGTAAGAGAACTGTGTTGTTTTAACTCGAGTTTAATAACGTAAAACTTACTTTTTTTTAACTCAACATTTTTAAAACAATGGTATGTTAGAACGTTTCTCACATTATTCATTGTTTGATCGCGTTTTTTTTTGACATTATATTTGTTCTGGCTGTAGAACATATTAAAAACTTAAAACTATACCTACAGTACAAAACTTTCCTTCAGAACCTCCTTTGTAATAGATATGATAAATATTTTCGCTTCTCTGATCTTTTCCTATCGCCATCATTATCATTTTACTTCGCCCCAATTCATTTGATGTAGACACAGTGTGTGAAGAAGACACGGTGTGTCTTCCTCTTCAGTACATCTCTTTTAAAATGGTTGCACATAAATACCAACACGCGTACACGTCGTATGCACATAATGAAGTCATCAGTATTATTGGCATCCTTCCTTCAATATTCCGATGCCGACAGCCTTTTCCGTATTTCCTATGATTTACGCCATTCTGGCGCAGTTGGGTGAAAATACGACGTGCACGATGCGTGCGGTGCTGACCAATGTGCGATCTACTTTATTCGTCATGTCATTTTCCTATATTTTTATTTCTTCCAAACAGTCATCATCAAGCCCCTCGGTATCCACAAGCGGTGAACAGTCGCAGACAGATGAGAGTAAAGCCCAAAACAGCAGCACTGCGGAGGCTACCAATGTAGAGGACGAGAGGAAACAGCAGGCTGCGCGCACGCCGTGCTTCGCTGACACTGGTAACAAATCTTGAGATACATTTCGTCTTTATAAAAGTGTATCACTTAGAGCGGATTCTATTTATGAAAATAAACGGAACAAGAGATGCCAGAGATAGTATATTAGACTATGGCAATTGAGTACATACCTTAGTCGTGAATCCACCTAAGTTACTGACATAAGCTACAGGCAAAGCAACTTTATTGATATATTGGTTGGCGTATTGATAAACGCAAGCATCTTTTCACTTATTAATAAAAATTAGCTTTTGTTACTACAGTAAGTTCATGCCTAATTATCTGGGCATTTTTCCTGTATCGTGAGTGCATTTTCAAACAATAGAAGTCTGAAAGAATAAACCAGAAGTGTTTTTTTTTAATAATTGATAATATTTTTGTTCACAGTACTCCAACATCAACAGATAATGCAGAAGTTCTACAGGACGCTTTCTATCTGCGACGGAATGAACACTGTTGCATTGAACTCAGGTAAACTAAAGCTTCATAATAATACAGCGTCTGTTTGATAGTCCTCTGCAAACTTTAGCCATGGTTTCAGACCATGAAAAACACTCACGAAGACCTTTTTTGCAGGAAATGCTAAAAATAATTCGACTGAATACATAATAAAATTGGCAATTTATTCGTACATTTTGTATGGAGAGTCAATTTTTAATTAAAAAAATCCTGTATATTGTCTTTTTTTATTAACAAAAAAGCCCTGTATATTGTCTTCATGGTTTCAGTTTTTTTCTTTTTACTATGTTCGTTTATGTTCGTTATGAACCGTTTCAGGCATGAATTCGGAGCCGTCTTCTCTGAAGGAAGAGGTGTTCTGGCTGGTGGCTCACATGGCAACTGTGGCCTCCAACCCGGCACTCATGGTCACTAGCCTCATGGAGTTCCTCAGTGAGTGACAATTTTTTTAATCATCTAATTATTTAAAAAAAATACACTATTTAATGCCATGAAAAAACTAGTTCTACATTTTTTTTTAACCCTGGCTTTCCAGCACAAATCTTTTTAGTTCATGTTTTGGCCGAGGCATGTTGTTTCTGTTTTTTTCACTTCTCCTTTCATAGTCAATCATAGTCATCTTCCTATCGTAACCCCATTCTATTTGGGGTCAGCACAACACGTTTTCTTCCTCCTCTCTCCCCCGGCAGACGTCACAACATCATTTAGAGACCACGCCACGATTGCATCAAAATTGCATTAAAAAAATGTAGTAACACGAATATACTGCAGGTCGTAAGTGGTGTCGCGGACTTCTTTTTCTTTCAAATAGGCTATTTGACAAAAAAAAACTTTAGTGTTAGATTATCAAAAAATATTCGCCTCGTATTTTTTCTTTTTGTACGACTGCCAAAATTGACGGAGATACAACGCTTTCAAAATTGGCAATACGTCACAATTTATTACAATTTCTACTGAATTCTGACGTCACCAGCCCCCACTCTCGAGTTTCGATGCGTTATATCTTGGTAAATGTTCATTGAATTTACAAAAGAAAAAACACGTGTCCGTTATTTCTCAAAACTCCCGTCTTATTACAAAAAATTGATGGTATTTCAGACTATAATCTATCTCCATCCAGATCCGTTCAGCCGTTTTAGCGTGATTGAGTTACAAACATCCATCTATCCAAATTTCATATTTATAATAGTAGTAAGTTTAAAATCAGGATGCTTATTTCTAGATTTAATGAGATAACAGGAAAGAAACGATCAGTTGGGGAACTCAAGTTGGCTTGGAAAAGGATGAAGTTGTCAGCCAAATTAAACATTTGCTCATAGCAGGGAGCAAGCAAGGACGGGCGGTGGTGGAAACCACCATCACCTTCTGCAGAGGACTTGCAAATTATGGCGATTGCTCCTCATGGCTTCGTCATTGAAATCAACGACTATGATAGTGACGCGGTGGTAAATAAAATTTCTTGTATATGGTCTCTGTCCATAACATATATATATAAAGTATCTTCCTTATTAGGTTTGGATAAATAAACTATATAAACTACTAAAAATAGCCTACCTTGATTTCCATTATTATGACAATGTGAAACATATGGTGAAAGTGAATTTACTTATTATTTGTATTAGATTCCAATTACTATGGTGGCTACAGCAACAAACGATATGTTTGTTGACCCAAAACCTGGACCCAGTTATGAAGAAAGTAGGGAAACAGATCCAAAACAAAATGTGGTGGGGGTGCAAGGTAAATAGTTAAAAAAACACACAAGTTTAATAAAGTCTTATTCAAATATTCATATTTAATTCCTTTACATATTAATTTCAGCAATATCCAATGACATTTATGAAGAAACTGGAGAAATAATAAATGAGGAAAATCCAGAACAAACTGTTGTGGGGGGTCAATAGTTTGAAATAAATATTATTACAATCCAATACACAATTGCTTGTTGATTGATTGATTGCTTGTTCCTGTTCATGTAATTTGGTAGGCATTTTAATATAATTTCTTCGTGATATTCGTGAAAAAAATTTCTGCCACCCTTTTACACGTTTTGCTGATAACTGGTTGAGACACCCATGTAAGTCAGATGTATCATCTTGAATCTATAAATAACAAATAATATGTATTAGAATATTAGCTGAGCGTTATTTAGGCAATGACCAAGATTACAAATAGCACTTACTTCATGGCGAGCCCAGTTGCGCGATGCGCAAACTACTTGAAGCTCAGGGCTCAAGGGGCATCCTCGAGGATCGTGAGCTAAATCGTCACGTAAAAGATCCACAATTTTTTCAACGAAACGTTTTGTGAACCTATATTTGTATCTAAAATCTTCGTCACTCAATTCCAATGGATTTCCACGATGACGACGTATCACAGATCGACGAGAAGTCTCAACTATCTCAATTATCTTCTAAGTCGATCAAGTCAATCATATTAATATCCATTTTTCAACGATATAAAAACAATAAAACAGAAAATTAAAGCCACCGTAACCTCAAATTTTTGTAGAAATTGACATTATTTTGACAACAGTACTAAAGTTAGGACCATGGATAAACTAGGGTTCTCGCGGTTTTATCTTTAGTACCATAGATAGTACAAGGATTAGTGATAAACTTCATTTTATAATAAGGTTTTTCTTAGTCCATGGTTTAAACCTAGAACTAATCCCAGTACTATATTTAGTCGGCGTTTTGTAATAAGACGGTAAATGCCTAATTAGATTTGTGATATATTAATACTGTCAAATAGACTATTATTCTGTAGTTTGAAAGAAAAAGGAGTTTCTTAGTTCCATAGTAGTCAGTATGTTTCGTAAAAGGTAAGTAATGTTTATAAAGTCTCAAAGTCTGTACCCTTTAAATAAAGAATTACACTCTTGAACAAGGAGCCTAGCGCTAGTTAACCTAGCGACGGAACTGTAAATAAATAATAACAATTATTTACACAGGAAAAGAAGAAGTAGTGAATCTATCTCAAGCGATGCAGCAGCTGATCATTCGAGTACTGGACTACCCTGAAGCGCTTGCAGCGTTCATCGATGCCGGCGGCTTGGAACTAGCGCTCGAGAAACTTACTGCCTGTCACCAGGTATGTGACAAAGAATGATTGAATAGTAATTGACGGCACGTTTGACGCAGTGGTTAAGCAATTGGACTGCTGCGCTGTGTGTCGTGGGTTCGATCCCCGCACGGAACAAATATTTGTATGAGCTGCAAGTAGTTGTTCCGGGTCTAGGTATTAGGGTGCTCCCACATTTATCGACGCGGAATCGGCTCGGCTCGGACGACGCGATCCGATGCGAATGGCATTAGTAACACCCTTATTACGTTGACATAAAGGTTTTCTTGACCGACTTAAGCCGATTCCGCGTCGATAAATGTGGGAGCACCCTTAGTGTATGTGATATTCTATGTTTGTAAACGCACTCACGACACTAGAGAAATTCCTAGTGAGGGTCAAAGTGTACTTAAAGAAATAATAAAAAAAAACAAACTAAAATATACAAAACATCCACAGCAAGGGAAAGAGTGTTTCTAATCTGTGAATATATGGAACGGTCTAAAGCACACATTTGCTTACTGCCATCTGATTAAATATTAAACCCACGGTAAAGGTAGTAAGGATCGGACGACACCAGTGAAAGAATGTCACTATTATTAATTAAAAATTGTAGAAAAAAAAATGAGAAAAAACAGAGAACTGCAAACAATTTTGGAGAACCCTTACATTGTATCTTTGATCTGAATTTGTAGATTGTAGAACCAAAACACATCCAAGATCTGGCATCGGTTTTTCTCGGTTTATTTGCGTTACTACACAGAAATTCCACCTGTATTGTGGGTTTATTACGTTTTTTTTTTTTTTTCTTAGCTTGTACTGTCCCACTGCTGAGCAAAGGCCTCCCCCAATTCCTTCCAGGAACTCTTTTCCTGGGCCGCTTCGAACCAGCCCTCATGGTAAGCGTCCAGGGGGGGTATTACAACATCTTAAAACCAGGCTTATTCCTGTGAGTGAACGAGATGGCGCTAGACAACTTGTATAGCTCTGTCACTTTCACTCGCAGGAACAAGCCTGGTTTTATGACGTTGTAATACCCCTCCAGGTCGTCTCTCCACCTTTTTCTGGGCCGGCCTCGGCGGCGCCGTCCATCTATCATCCATCCATCATTACGTTTACAAACATTTAAACCTACCAGCCCCGGAAAACTACCTGTAATACATACAATTATTCTGTTCCGTGTAGGAATCGTACCGACTTTACCCAGCGCAGCAGTAGATCGCTCTGCAACTGCGTAAAAATGGTCATGAACTAATTTCATGTTTTGTCGACAGGCTGGTCCAAGCAGTGGTCAAGGACTGGTGTCCTCGCTCATGAACTACCTGAAGCTGCCTCCTCAGATGATGAACATGTCCACACCCGCGTCTGGCAACAAGAAGAGTCAGACGCCTATTATTGAGACTGCTAATGGACTTGTTAATATTGCGCCGCTTTGTAAGTTTTTTCAATAATTATACTGAAAAACGTTTCAGGTGATAATGTTTTAGTTGAAATTATCAATATCAATCAAAAGTGATGAAGATGAACACTATCAACCACGCATTTTTCAACGTATATTGAAACATGTCGAATGTCGTTTTGAAACAGCTTCCATCATTTATCCCTGTCGTGTTTTCCCAAATTATATGTGTATTTATGTTCTCCCGTTTTTGTTCATTATTAAACGTTTTTTCAGGTCTTATATTTTATTCAGTATTAACGCTTTTGAACTCGTCTGATATTAATTTATTACGATTAACGATTCAAGCAGAAAAGTCTGCACATTATTTTAATGTAATTATAAATTCAATGCAGACGTAAAAAAAAATCTTTCAGGCGATTGACGATGCGCGAACGCCCAATTAGTATATTAAATAGATACTCATACAGTTATTTATGCAATATCATAATAAAAAATGCGTTACGAATTTTCCGCTTGGTAAAAATCGACCCTGAGGCGCTGGTCACCCTAGCGCGGCTCGCCTCTTCTTGTCTGCTGTGAGTGGGAAAAACAAAAACATAAGACGGAACGAGTGGCACCACCCTGTCGCGACCGGCGTCCGCGTTCATTTCGTGTTATTGTTTCTCCAGCTGGTCGCCGTCGCTCTAGCGTAGACTCCTTTGTAAGTGGTATTAATTTCGTAGGCACGGTCTCATGCGGCAACCCGACGGCGCAGGCGGCGGACGTCCTGCTGGACGGCGGCGGCGGCATGTCGGTGCGCGGCGCGTGCGCAGCGCGGAGAGTGCGTGCGGCCGCCTGGTCCTACCACTTCTTCAGCGCAGACGACGCCAGCCTGGCGCTCACACTGACGCTACCGTATGCTGTGCAGCTACATGAAGTACAGTTGCAGCCGCATCTAACTAGTCTTGCTAGTGAGTATTGGTTTATTTCTGTTTTAATACTAGGTTCATCATGCTTTTATCTCAGGTATCGTTACGATGATCCACAGTGTTATTACGCAAGGACTAAACAATTTGAGCATAATAGTAGTAATGGGCGGGTTATATTAGTGTGTAGTGTAATGCGTAGTTTAGTATTCCAATTCATCTGGGGTCGGAGTAGGATTATATAAAATATTTTTTTTTTAAATCTGTTGACTCTATTTTTTTTAATCATTTCTCTGTCATCCTCAACCGATAGAGAAATAGAACGAAAAAAAATTTAGCTAAGTTTGTGCTTCGAGATACACGCGGTTTTCGGACTATCCTCTAAAAAGTTATCTTATGGATCTAAGGGTGGGGTGTTAAGACAGGAAACCTCCACGTGCATCCGTGGACTGGAGTTTCCTCTCGGATAAGTCCGGGGGGAAGACCAGTTTTTCGGGCCGGTGCACCCGGGGATGCGGGCAAAAACTCTTCCTTAGGCACTGTGTGCCTAAGGGGTCTCTTTGCCCGTATGCAAATAGCCTGTCGGGTGGACGCTCCAACGCGTGTCCCTCTGAATAGCAGAGGGCACAGCGGCGGAGCGGGCTTGCGGACGGTGAGTAATGGGTAAGCTCGCTGACCGACCAGGTACCAAGCCCGGGTCGGTGGCGCGTCGTGTTTCGCGCTTCGCCGACAGGGCCCCTTATGGGGCCAAATGCCTGCCGGGGTCGCGGATTTTTTCTTAATCCAGGATACCGTGGCCCCGGAACGTAAAGGGCATCCGAAGGAACACGGGTGGATTTTAGTCAGTAAGAGTCTGACAGTCCCTTCCGCCCCACCCAGGGCGGGAGGACTCATTTGATGATTTTGCCACCCTAAAAAAAAAAATGGGTCTAAGGGTATTTAACTGAAAAAACCGGATTAGTTCGTCAGATACATTTATAATAAAAAAATATACGTATTTTTTCTTTTGACCAAAATCGACGAAGATACGACACTTTTAAAATTGCCAATACGACACAAGAAAGTACAATTTTTACTTGCTTCTGACGTCACAACCTCCGCACTCGAATTTTGATGCGTTAGGTATATCTTTGTAAAAATGCATTGATTTAACAAAAGAAAAATACGTGTAAATTATTGCTCGAAACTCTAGCTGACGGACTTATTAGTTTTACAATTTATTAATGTTACCAATATACCTATCACGACGAAAACTAAACAATATTTCCAAGTATCATAATCCAATTTACTGTGGTCAGTCTCTATTAGTCAGTCTCTAGTGCATCACTAAGAGTGTGTGTATGTTCCAGCATGTCCCGGCGCGGTGGCGGTGGAGGCTGGCTGCGGCGGCACGCTGGCACCGCTGGGGCCGCCGCAGAACACCGCCGGCATGACCTTCATACGACTGGTGCTGGCGAGACCCATCGTCTGCACCACCGTGCAGATACGACTCTACAAACCAAGGGATTCCTCCAACATGGGCCTTCTGCAGTTGAGACTGTTGGCTGCACCTGCGTTTAACAGCCGCGCCGGTACCACGCCTATTACGTGAGTTTTTTTTTAATAGTAAAAGGTTTCTGATAGGTATCCCTAGAAAAGTTTGCTAAGTACTATTACCTTGACGGGGCCCCCTCTCTAGAGGGCCGAAGCCTGCCGGGGTCGCGGGACTTATCTCATTACCGTGACCCCGGAACATAAAGAGCTATTGAAGGACACCGTGGATTTTAGTCAGTACAAGTCTGACAGTCCCTCCCGCCCTGCCTGGGGTGGGAGGACTCATTTGATGATTTTACCACGCTAAAAAAAAAAGTACTGTTACCTACATCAAACTACCTTTGTTGTCGCCGGAATGCTTGATCGTAATTAGGTCCATCGTCTGTACCAAAGATGCTAGCTACGTCTGCATTCAAATATCATAGGAGTACACCTATTACTTGGGTATTACCGTCATCAACTTTTACTTGATCTTTGATCCCATATACCTGGTTGTGACCAGCAAAGTGCGGTAACGGCGGTTTTAAGTTCAGGGATTCATTGGATATGGGTCTTCTGTAACCAATTCTGGAATCTTTTTCAATTAAGCATCGCTACAAAGACTCTAAATATTAAATAAGTTGATTAGCTATACATCCAAGTGTTGAATTGTCTTTTTGAAAACGTTACTAAGTCCTCATTCCATTGAAGTTAATATTATTAAAAAAATAGAAAGTTAAATAATTTTAAGGATGTTGAAGATGCATCAATTCATCATAATCACCAACCTATTAGTATTACTAGGACAATATAATAATAATAATATAATATCCCACAACAATCACACAACGCCATCTAGTCCCAAGCTAAGCAGAGCTTGTGTTATGGGTACTAGACAACTGATAAACATACTTATATATTTCTAAATACATACATATTATAGATAAATTACACCCAGACACAGAACAAATGATCGTGCTCATCACACAAACATTTGTCCTGGGTGGGAATCGAACCCACGACCTCCGGCATAGCAGTCAGGGTCACTAACCACTAGACCAACAGGCCAGTCAAAGGACAGTCAAAGGACAGTCACAGGACACAAGGGTCCTTACTCCTGTCTCAGAGGGAGTTGGGTATAAAGCTAATTAAAATATTTTAACATTATAATTGTTGTCCTCCAGAAGCAACAACTGGGCGTGCGTGGTAGCGGCGTGCACTCGTGCAGGCGGCGCGGCCGGCGCTCGCCTGGCTCGTGCGCGCGGCGGCGGGGCCGTGTCCGCCCTGTGCGCCTGCGTGGCGGCGGGAGGTGCGCCCGCACACCACGCGCACGCCGCGCTGCTGGCCGCTGCACGACATGCGCCTGCGCTGCGAGCGCCGCTCATTACTGCGCTGCTCAATATGGACGCGCACGCTCATGCTCATGGTGAGAATCATTTGTATTAACACTTTATATGACAATAAAAATGTGATTGACGCCCAGAATATTTTATTTTATTTCTTCCAACTATGCTTTAATTTCATCACAATCACACTAAAAACTCAGTACAAAGCGAGTCTTTAATGCTCTAGAGCAATAATAAAAATGTATGAAATTTTATAATTGCACACTTTTTTGTTAATCGCACTAAAAGGTGCCAATCTCAATGGATTAGCTCTATTCAGCCAGCCGATATCAATACTTTTTTTACGTACGTATTATTCGTTTCTATCCTACTTGTTCCAAATTTAAAAAATGATTGCTGGTAACTCTGATTTAAAAATGAAAGAATCAAAGAAATTTAAAAAAGTGATTTGGCGGGAACTTTGTTAATTTTGATTGACAATATTTTTGGAAACGATAAAGTATGATACTATCTGATTTTGAGTGCTTCGGCTTCGAATTAAAATGGAATCATCTAGCGACACATTAACTCCGGAAAACATCCTAAATGAAGCCGACAGTGTTATAGAAACTTCTATTTTAATTGTTTGATATGAGTTTCTTTTATCTACTATTCCTATAGGTAATAGTTGAAAGAAAAGCAGATTATGCACCTCGCCTTAAGTAATTTATTATTGCACCGAGTGCCTGATTTATGATTGTGCCTGATAATCTAACAGGCACGAGGGCAATATAAATTACTTTGTGCTCGATGCAATAATCTACTATTATTTTATATTAAAAGTTTATAAAATTGAATAAAAATATCGACTAATGGGAAAAAAAAAACACAAAATTGACGACACAGAATAAAAACTATCCGTGTGTCTCTATCATCATCATTATACCAGCCCGGGATCACCCTCTGCTGGGTATAACCCTCCCCCATTTGTTGCCATATCTCTCCGTTTTGTGCGTCTCTCATCGATTTATTCTCGTGTGTCTCTAGCTCGACACATATAATTTTGATATGCCTGTTTCCCAGCATTCCAAGTGCCGACAAACGGTCGCGTGAACGGCAGCATGTGGGCGGTGTGCGAGCTGGTGCGGCAGCTGTGTCGCTGGTGTGCGGACGGTGCGGTGGCGGCCTACGTGCAGTGGCTGGCGGGCGCGGCCGAGCTGTGGCTGCGGCAGCGGGAGCCGCCCTCCGCCGCACTCACGCACACGTTGGCTTCGGTAACTTCTACATCATCATCAGCCGGAAGACGTCCTCTGCTGAACATAGGCCTGCCCCATAGACCGCCACGCCGAACGACAATCCGCCACTTGCATCCATCGTCGGTTGCCCGCGACTCTCACGATGTCAGTCTACCTAGTGGGAGGCCTGCCTACGCTGCGTCTTCCGGTCCGTGGTCGACATGAGAGAACTTTTCTTTCCCATCGGTTGTCAGTTCTATGAGCGATGTGGCCTGCCCATTGCCACTTCAACTTGCAAATTTTACGAGCTATGTCGGTGACTTTGGTTCTTCGCCGAATATCCATGTTCCGGATTTTATCCCGCAAAGAAACTACGAGCATAGCTCTTTCCATTGCTCGTTGAGTGACTCTTAGTCTCTCTTAAAGGCCAGCAGTCAAAGACCACGTTTCAGAGCCATATGTCATCATTGTAGTAACTACCCAGTAGTATCTGTTGAGAAGAAATGAACGTATTTGTAAACACCGATTTTCTTTACAGGTATTGTGGACTTTAAAAGAGAAGCGTATACTAGAGAACTTAGAGGAGTTGATAACGGACGACCTATTCGAGCTGGTGTATACTTGGGTGAAGGATGTCCCCGAGTCTAGTCTACTGAAGAAGTCCCTTGATGCCAGTGAGTACAGTACTTTTAATAGACCATTTTTCTCAAAAAAAAAATTGTCCGAACAATTGATTATCAAAAAATATTTACCCGTATTTTTTCTTTTGTTACGTACACCAAAATTGACGAAGATACAACACTTCTAAAAATCACAAAACGTCACTAAGTCGGTATAATTTTACTGGCTTTGTGACGTCACTCTCGAATTTCGAAGTGTTTTATCTTTCGCACCGTCCCCACTGCTGGGACACAGAGCTCCTCTGAAAGGGGATGTGCCATAATCCACCACGATACTATTAAACACAACTTATCACAGAGTACCTTTATTTATTAACTTCTTATCTCTTCGCGAACATCGTACATTACCAAACGCGCGTACTATTCCACAAGCGCGGGAATCCACACCACACAGCCAACTGTCAAACGCCGTAGGGATGTCCCCATGACATGAGACAATTAGTGTTGTTCAGTGTAGATCCGATTTTCTTCTTCCAATACTACTTACATAATAATACACCACGTTATATATTTTCGCAGTTCTATGTTCGATGTGCTACATCAGGCCGGAGCTGTTCAGGATGCTTTTAGAACATATGGACATACCGATGGATCAAGATGAGAGGTAAATAAACCTTTACATATTTTCCACATAATATACATTATTGAATAATAACTCAATGAAAAAAAAAATGCATTGACATTGTTTATTTTGGTGTTTCTTATTTTATGGTAAAGTTTTTGCGGCCTTTTTCAGACCGCCATTTAATTTCAATTTCATCAAATAATTACATAAAATAAAAGATAACACCTGTAATGGGGATGGCAACTCAAAGCTATTCGTAGATGGCGCTGTGATCGTTTATCCCATAAGTCAGATTGCTGTATAGCTTGTACAAAAAACAAACAAGTATTTTGTTTTAAAAATTGATTTTATTCTAAAAAACAAATATGGGAAATTATTCGTCAATGCAAGTGTATATACTAAAACCAGAACTAAGACGCCGCGGTGCATCTACAAGAGGAAAAAAAAGTGGTTTAGTTGAGAGGCTAGAAATTTGATTCTACTACATTAAACACACATTTACTTGTAGTTGGGATTTAAAATTGTAATATTTAAGTAGGTATTACATGTGCTAGCCTCTACAAAGAATATGTTCTGACATTCTATATTGAGAAAAATGTCATCAAGTTTTGTGTTTGTCTTCTTCATCTAATTTTACATCTATTTTATAGATTGGAGCAATATGATAAGAATTTTAACTTTCTAACACCACAACTATCACAAATCTCGGTCCTGGTGATAATTTTTCCACCAGACGAACCATTTCATGATATAAAGAGCGATGCAATTATTAACCTCCAATAGAAAAGTAGACATTATTTTGAAAGGTGTATTCGATTGTTTAGTTATAGTATAATCATAGAATTTCATTAATAAATTCAACTAACGGCCTGTCCCGGCTTCGCAAGGGTAGATATTTGTTTATTATACACCGTGTTCTTCACGTTATCCATAAACTTTAGCAAATACTTCTATGGCTTTTACAAATCAAATCCAACAAAGGAAGTAGTACTTAAAAAGGCTTCGTTACAAAGATATTTGTAATTTCATTTAATGAAATTTAATTGAGCTATGCAGTGAGAAAGTATCTTAATTTGAAATCTATCAAATACTATTTGCATTTCATTTGTTTCAGCCCGCCAAATGTTATGAATGACGTTGCCAATTCGGATAAAGAGGCATGCATATCGGGTTATTTACGTCTAGGTATTTAGTTTGTATGAAAATTAACAAAAAATAAAAAATAAGAATTTATTAATGTGTCCATAATGAAAAATGCTTACTTCCGTGGTTTGAACATCTGGTCGAAGTTTATGTATATCGTCCGGAACACGGTGTATAGCTTTTCCTTATTGATAATACAATTTTTGTTCTCACAGCAGTCATAGCAGCTACCCATTATTTCTTGATAGTGTACATTGTCAGAAATTGTATGTTCCATCATTTTTACAGCTTATTACACAACATCTAGTCATTTTACATCAATAAAAGCGTTTCTTTTAGGAAATTTCTTTGATTTGACAGTTCTTTTGGGACACAAATGTCACTTGTCACTTTGACACTTGCCTTCCCCATTTGTAGTGTAAATAATAATGTTGGCACAGTTATAACTAGTGAAATAGAATGCAGCAAATGTAATTTTTGAAGATGTTTCAGGCATGCTGAAAACTTGTCCAATACTTTTCAATTGTCTGGGTGTTTGTGTATGTATGTTTCCATGTTTGTAAACGCATCCATGACACGAAAGAAATTCCTAGTCTGGTGCAACTTTTTTTTTTAAATACATATATAAAATCGATTAAAAATTGCATATACTCGTAGCTCTCAAGCCATACACACCAGCTATGATTAAGTTTTTCAATGCTCTATGGTCTCACAATTCTTTTATTTCCAGCATGGAAGGCCTAACAGACGACACCAAAGTCCAATCTCCAAGCAGCAATAGTCCGCTACCCTCATCATCAGCTCCTGCCGGTACAGTGTCCTGGGAGGCAAGAGGCTGGCAGTTGCAGACCATCGCCGCGGCTGCCATGTCGCCGGCTGCTACCTTGGCGCTGCTACACTCCAGATTACCAGCTGCTGTTGTCAAGGCTATAGCTGGTGAGTTTTTAAACAAATGAATGAAGTTTTCAGTTTCGTCACTGGCGAAAACGCGCGTTTGTCTCCGAATGTTCGGAGCGGTGGGAACAAAAGTGCAACGCCACGAAATGAAGCGGTTCGGACGGCAGTGCGAAAGTTGAAAGTTTGGCTGCTTCCGTCTTTTTTAACCGACTTCTAAAAAGGAGGTTACTCAATTCGACCGTATACAGGGTGAATTTTTCAGCTGGGCGTGGATGGCTATATCCGAAACTATGAGGAATATCGAAAAACGTTGAAAGGAGTCTCGAGGCCGATTTTGCCGAAAACTAATACTGCATCGTCGGATTTTAGAAAATTCAATAATCCTGTCTAGGAATCGAACCCGCTGATTTCGGAAAAAAAAATCACAGCCTGTATTATTACACCATTCGATAGTGTTGCTAATAAGGATCAGGCGACTAGTGCGTTTGTAAGTTTTTTCATTAAGAATTTTAAAGCACTACAATTTAATAAAGATCTGGGGTTGATCTGATGATGGAGCCGAGAGACAGTCGAGAGAACTCCTCAACGATTCACAGCACCTATCTTGTGTTTGAGCTTAATTTGTATTTATAAGAACTTTACACCTAGATAGGTTGGAACTGTCATTAGAGTCTGATGATGTAGACGAAGGACAGTTCAGGGAACTCCTCAGCGGTTTAAAGTAGCTACCTTGTGTTTGGACTTAATTCATTTATATTGATAAGAAGTTTACACCAAGATGGGTTGTAACTGTCATTAGGGGTCTGATGATGAAGACGAAGGACAGTTCAGGGAACTCCTCAGCGGTTTACAGTAGCTAGCTGTGTTTGGACTTAATTCATTTATATTGATAAGAACTTTACACCAAGATGGGTTGTAACTGTCATTAGGGGTCTGATGATGAAGACGAAGGACAGTTCAGGGAACTCCTCAGCGGTTTACAGTAGCTAGCTTGTGTTTGGACTTAATTCATTTATATTGATAAGAACTTTACACCAAGATGGGTTGTAACTGTCATTAGGGGTCTGATGATGAAGACGAAGGACAGTTCAGGGAACTCCTCAGCGGTTTACAATAGCTACCTTGTGTTTGGACTTAATTCATTTATATTGATAAGAACTTTACACCAAGATGGGTTGTAACTGTCATTAGGGGTCTGATGATGAAGACGAAGGACAGTTCAGGGAACTCCTCAGCGGTTTACAATAGCTACCTTGTGTTTGGACTTAATTCATTTATATTGATAAAATCTTTGCACCCATATGGGCTATTGTTCGAGGCAGAAAGAAAAGTTATTTGGTAGGTTATTTTACCCTTTTTCGTGGTCGTTTTTGAAGTCGGTTACATTTTTTAAGTTTTTTGTATCTTTGAAACGAGAGTTGAAACATCCACCCATACTTTGCCTTCAATCTTTAGCGCTCATTCTTCGTTTCCCTTCTGGTGAGACCGAAATCAGGCTCATTGAGCATTCTGAAAAGAAAATATCCTGTATTTGTACACTTTTGTAGATCACGAAAATCCAATATAACGAACTAACATTATAATTGCGCAAGTTTGTGAGAATGTTTGGATATATGGACGTTTGTTATTATTCCACTCAAAAACTACAGAACGTATTTGGAAAAAAAATGGTAGTCAGATAATTCATAACCTTGATTAACGCATAGGATACCTTTTGTTGCGGTATTACGTTCCCGTGGGATAGTTACCAAGTTACACGCGGACGAAGTCGCTCGTATCAGCTAGTATAATAATATAAATAGTTTAAAAATCAGACTAATAAAAAATCTCTTTATTACAGACTTCAGCGAAGCAAAATTAGAAGCAATTAAAGAACAACGTGGCTCTGTCGAAGACGTGCAAATGATCGACCCTGATAAGGAAACCAGCCAAGCAAAGTCCGACCTGCCCTCAATGAAGAGCGTGTGGCAGCTGGTGGAGTGGGCCCGCGCCGTCTGCTGGTCCAAGAGACTGAAGGACTGGCTCGGAGGACCTGGGAATTCCTTCTGGAGACCGCTGCTCACGTTACTGTGTCATCCTAGACCGCATTACAGGTATGCACTTGGATTAGTGGGTGTTTAAAATTTTAGGTCTATGAGTATGTTGTATGCATAGATATATTAAAGAAGGAGATATGGCGTGGAATTCAATATGTATAGAAATCCGATGAAGCCACAATTGCCCCTCCATAACGCTAATATTGCGCACACAATTCTGTCAAAACAATACTACGAACAATTGCACACACGCGCCATCGATAACTCAATTCTTTACACTACAGCGTACTTTTTCCGTATAATTTACTCACACAAACAATTATCATTGTGTGTTGTCGCGACACGGGGGGCGGATACAAATACCGGCATGGATCTTGAGCGCTGACCTTCACCTGCGCAGAAGTGAGTTATTAGGTCCCTTTGGTAGATGAAGCGAGGAACGGGGGCGGGGAAAGTGTAGTGATTGGACCGCGTAGCGTGCCGTAGCGCATCGCGTCATAGCCGCCACTCGGGATTCGTTGTTTTGTACGTTTTATTTGTTTTATTGTGCGTTTCATTTGTCGATAAGTGTACGATGCGCAAAGCCATCCCCACTCTTACGCCGAGCGCTCAAGAACCGTGCCGGTTACTGTACGACTCTCCCGCTCAAATACAACGGACGCACAATGCGACATTACGGCTTGGTGAGGTATCGTTATGTCAGTTTTACATTGCTTGTCAAGTCACTCAGTGATAGACTGGGGTGGTTGTAAAAGAGCAATGTATTTAATGCAAAAACAATACAGTTGGAGTAATATAGGAAAACAAGAATAATAATAATAATAATCTTTATTTTCGGTACCAGTAGATACATAACGATTGATGTGATTGGAGCCTCCTTTTAAGTAAATAATACCTGTGATAGGAGACTCCGCTCTTCCATAACTTAAAGTACTTAAAGTAGATCTTATTTTTAAACAATTTTTTTTTTTTTTTTTAAATCAAATCAGCATGCATGTGTGTGTGTGTTTGTGTGTATTTGTGTTCTGGGTGTATGTGATTGTGTGTATGAGTAAGCGTTGTGGGGGCATACGAATAGATAGGGGTTATGAGTATGCGTTAGTGTGCGTGTGTGTTTATTTGTGACTGTGTATATTATTTTATGTGCAATAGCAGTGACTCAGTGTCTTCGTAAGTAAGGTTTTAATCCAACTTTCTAATGTTTTTTTAACCTCACGTATCGTTTTATTGTATATATATATCTGTTTATTTATCTTATTATATAGTAAAGCAGACCGTTTATTATACTGTATATCGGCAATTTTAGTTTTAGTTTGCGGGACTAGTGCAATCATGTCTTTTCGTCTTTTCCTTAGTATATTTTCATCAAATGGTTGGGTCTTGTGTTTTTTTAGAGTAGTGTAGACAACATATAATTTTCTAACTGAGAGCAGACCACTCACCTGATAAAGGCTTTCTGTGGAGTATCTAATTTTTTTAAAATACATAATTTTTATTAAAGCTCGGTGTCCTCGTTCAATTTCTATAAATTTTGATTTAGCTGCACCTCCCCAGATGGGGATACAGTATACCAAGACAGATTGCGCAATCGCAACATAGATTTCATTTAATATATTTCTTGATGGAGCTGTATTTTTATTGTTTTGTGTTGGAACGACATAACGTAAAGTTTTAAAAAGCCAGCCGAGTTTCCTTAGTCTTCCAGTAACATGTTCCAGATGAGCGTACCAGGTTAGCCTCTGGTCAATTACTATGCCTAAATATTTTGTTTCTGACACTTTATTTAATTTTGGACACTTACAGTTGTTGCAGTTAGTTTTGTCACATGAATGTATTTTAATAGACAAGTGCTCTTTTGGTTGCGTGCGGTTGGAGATACTGAAGCAGATGTAATTGGTTTTAGATGTGTTCAGGGAGAGCAAATTATCACTAAGCCAGTCCGCTACCAGGGCCATTCCCAGCTCCACCCGAAGTTTAACCTCTGACCAATTCTTCCCAGAGAAGACAACGGCTGTGTCATCGGCGTAAGCAAAAATTTTAGCGTTTGGGACTTTTAACTTGCAGAGATTGTTTATGTACGTTAAGAATAATGTGGGTCCCAGAACGCTTCCCTGCGGTACACCGAATAACACATCCGCCTCATCGCTTATGAATTGGTCTATCTTTACTCTCTGTCGTCTGTTTGTAAGGTAGTCTTTGAAAAAATTTAGGGGGACACCTCTTATTCCCACGTTTTCTAACTTGTTCACAAGGGTTGGAACAGACACGGTATCAAATGCCTTCTTTAGATCAAGGAAGACAGTAATGCATTTACTTCCTGCGTCTAGATGTTCAGTTACTAGTGAAGTGAGAGCAACCACAGCGTCTTCAGTCGATACCCCTTGCCTAAATCCGAATTGAGATGAAGATATTATTTGAAATTTATTAAGATAATTTATGAGTCTATTATTAGTTATTTTTTCTATTATTTTTGATATGGCAGGTAAGACAGAAATCGGTCTATAATTGTTGACGTCATCTCTGTTCCCCCCCTTGTGAACTGGTGTAATAATAGATTTTTTTAATGGAGATGGAAAAACGCCATTTTTAAAGCAGAGGTTAATCAGATGCGAGATGATTGGAACGATATCTTTACCAATATATTTTAGGAATTTAGTGGAAATATTATCCCATCCCGGGGCACTATCCGACTTCAAGCTCATTAGAGTTTGTGCCACTTCCTCAGGGTTTGTCTCCAGCAGCACAAAAGAATTACATTGTGTATAATATGACACGTTAGATGAGGTAAAACTGTCTGTTGGTGTTGGTTGAATATTTTGAGCTAGTTGTTTTCCAATATTAGCGAAGTAATTGTTAACAAAGTTTACTGAATCTCTTGGGGATGCCTTGATGTTTAGTAATTCTGTGTTATGATCTTTTGATTTGTTTGCATAAGTTATTGTTTTTATGTTTTTCCAAAGTTGTTTTGTGTTTGTGACCGAATTAGCAAGTAACTCCTTTTCATGTTGTCTTTTTAATTTTTTGATTAAGTAGTTACAATGATTTCTATAACGATGATAAGAAATTTTTAAGATTTCGTTATGTGGGTCACTGCGGAGCTTTTTTTGTAGTCTATTCCGATTGTTTATGCATCTTAGAACTCCCGGAGTGATCCACGGTTTGATTATTCGTTTACTATTAGGGACTTGTTTGGTAGTAGTATTGTTTTCAATCGAATCAGTTATTATTTTTATTAGATGGTCTGTTAATACGTTGGGATCAGTGCAACAGAGTAGTTCTGGTATATTTTTATTTTGTAAATATTCTAATGCTTTCTCAAAATTTATAGATTTAGTTGTTTTATTCCTAACTACTTTGCTTTTTAATTTCGAGAGAATTAATAATGTGGTATAATGGTCTGTAATCGTAGTTTGCAGAATAGCGATCGATGCAGAAATACTTTTCGCTTTAACCCTCAACATGAAGTGGTCTAGGCAGTTACGTTCACGCGTAGGTAATATATGTCCGGGCAATATACCAAACGTCGACAACATGGTTAGGTAATTTATACGGTTTTTTTTGTTCATGAGGTATTTCAATATTTTTAGGTCTAATATTAATATTTAAGTCCCCTGTTATTATTACATTTTTTTGAGAGGGCAATGATTCCAAATGCGAGCTAAGTGACTCAATAAAATCGTCAATGTTGGTTGTAGAGGGAGACCGATAAATACATAAAATACTGGCATCTTCAATATCTACCTGAATGCATGATGCTTGAGTTATATGTACTTCTCTAAATTTGGAATTTAAAGTGTTTTTAACATAAACAGTAACTCCGTCATTTTGATTAATATGGCGTGTAGTTATATAGGACTGATAATTAGTAAGCTGTGGAACGGGTTTGTTGTTAGCCAATCTACATTCGGTTAAGACAATTACATCAGTGTCAAATTTAAAGGTAGAAAGCATTACCATAAAATCGTCAAAGTTGCGGTATATGCTCCGAATATTCTGGGAAACAATGGTCAAGTCGTTTCTTTTCACTTGTATATGTTCAGAAATGTTTGAAACATCACATTGTATCGAGCTTGCAATTTCAATTTCGTCTATTTCATTTATTGTTTGTAGTGTATCACCCATAATGTTTTATTATAAGGAGAAAGATAGTCTTATCTAAGTAGTCGAAAATATTGGTCCTAAGTATCATTACAGAGTTGAACTTAGAGGAACAGGGTGTACATTTTATATTTGTAGAAACTGTGTATGATGTATGATGCCTTAGTATTTTTATTATGTATGTAATCGTATATGTTTGAATTATGTGTAGTATACATGTGCGGGTACAATAGTATGTAATCTTATATTTAGTGTAAGTTCTCTTAGATATCTTAATTATTTTAGTGACTTGACGATATATTAATACAGTATAATTGCAGGATGAATAAAAATAATAGGCGTAATCGTGATAAAACGGTAAATGCTTACATAGACATTTTTTTGACCTGTGAAATAAGTCGATATTTAATAAAAGTTGTTTTTTAGTGTGTAGTTTAGTAGGTATATTAATGCATAGATATATATATAGGCAAAATTATGTTTAGGAATGTTGATGTGGGTTTTGTGTGTATGTGTGTGTGTGTCTAAAAGAGCACTTTGACGTATAGTGCATAAATATATGATATGAACAATTACAACTAATTTTGTTTTACAAAATTAACGTTTTCGGAGAGCACGAATATTAGACAGGAGGTTAATTATCGGAAACACTGATACATAACATGATAATGATAAATTTACAAAGTTATACACTAATATTGTGAACAAAAATGTGTAAACATTAAAAAGTCACGATTTCTGCAAGAGTTGGTGAACCTGTTCTTCATTCCTTAAATTAATGATTGGAGATTGATCCTCTTTTCTTACATAAACTTTACCGTAGGCAACCCAGCAATATTTATACTCTCTCGATTTTGCTAAGTCTCGAGCCAGAAAATACAGACCAGATCCTTTAGTGGTCAGATGCTCAGCCAAAAAAATAGGTTTTTCTTGTTGTGACTTGATGCCGAGGTGCTTGCAACACAGCTTCGACTTGTGCTTTATATTAAAAGTCTTCCCCATTTTTATTATTTGGTTTTTTAATAACGTGGATCCAGTTTCAACTATTATTGGTGTGTCTTGGTTTTCGTTGTTTTTCCCTCGAACTCTGTAGATGTCTTTAATATTTTGTTTAAGAATAGGACACTCTATATTTTGGGACAGGCACGTAACCATTTCAATTAAATCCTCTTTAGACTCCCCGGCAATTTTAGGCACATTTTTTATTACAAAATTAGCCTTACGACTACCCGTGTCTAAGTCCTCAATTTTGTTCTCTAATAAAGTGATGTACTTTATATCTTCCCTCGCTTGTACTTCTAGTTGAGATATTTTCTTCTCGAGATCCAGGTTCTGTGCCGTAAGAAATGCAATCGAATTTTCAATTTTAAGATTTGTTTTCTGTATTTCTTTTAGAGTCTCAGACACTTGGTGAAGCTCGTTTCCTTGATTTTTAAAAAGCCTGTCCATCATTTCCTTAACTTCCGTTTTAAATTCATCTAATTGCTGACATATAGATATATCTTCCCGGCTTCTCTTTGTCCTTTGAAACACAAAGTTCGGCGGCGTCTTGTTCTCTTCATTACCTACTGAACTAATGTTCGTATCTGAGGTCGATTTATTCATATTTGAATCCTTACTGCTTGACATGAGCGCAAAAAAACAATAATTACAAATATGTACGCTATTACTCGTCAAGCACTAATGAGGTGGGAGTGGCCTAGTTGACTAAATCGCAGTGATTTGCAATAAGTGTCAACTGAAGGTGTGGCTCCTTGTGTCTATTGTCCAATTAATAGAAAGGGAGGCGCGTTCAAGGTCACGGCGCTCGCGCACTGTTTGTGTTTTTTAGAATTGAGGGAACTCTTAAGGTGCGTACGGATAGCGCGTTCCTGTGTTACGCGTAGTTGGGAAACACTATCCACGCGTACATTGGATACGCGTACAGCTCCTGTACGGACCGCCGCGAACCTGTACGCGAGGTCAATCGATCCAGAGCGCTCCGCGAGCCCCAGTCATTCGCCATGACAACCCACAAGACCCGGTGAAATTCATAAAGTTGAATCAATCTAATAATATTTTCATTATTGAAACTCGAAGAACACGCGTGTTTATTCATTTTGCCGTCCAAATATAGCGTAGCCGGCCGCGTGCGTCCTCTTTGACGCGCGACCAAAAACCGACTGACGGTGGCTCGCGCTGCGAGTTGGCTCGCGCGGTACGCGTACCCCAAGAGTGAACGCGTAGCTGCAGGTATGGACTAGGCGTTCCGGATACGCGTAAACTGAGTACGCGTACCAGGGTACTCGCAATCCGTACGCACCTTTACGTATCCCAAGGAGGCGGGGTCTTCGTAGCTGGTCGCTGGGTGAAGTACCAGGCGCACACGCAGATAGAAGGCACGCGCTCGAGTACGGCGAGTGTTGCTGATATTATGTTCGAGACACCTCCTTTAACTTTATGCACTCCTATTATTGCTTACGATTTTATTTTATTAAAAATTGTATTAAATTTCGAAATAAATGCGAAATACTGATCCACAGACACGTTCACACCTTACGGCGGTCCGGAGGGAAGGGATAAAGTAGTACAAGTCAATAGCTGAGCGAAACTCTCAACACCACGGCTTCACCGACACGCCCCCTTGCCACTTCTCCTGTTTTTAATATTTCTGTGGTTGTACGAGTACGCATAAAAGATTTTTTTTCGTATGGGTTTCAACTGGCGATTTTATTTTAGAAACTAATATTTATTTCCTCTTTTTCTTTTTGCGTTTTTGATATTTAGGCGTTGTTTTAAGTGCATTATTATGGAGTCAGTTGGTCTACCATGACGACTTAGGGCACACGGGCCACCGGCCACAACCACAAAACACCGCTATTTCCTGTAGTTTTCATACATTTTATATGGACTCACGCTAGCCGCTTCTAGCTTCTCGTGGCGACGTTTGTGGCTGTTGGGATGGCTCGTGTGCGGCGACACTTAAAACGTGAGTAATTTCAGTGTGGGAAAGAGGTGGCGCTAGACGACTTGCAGAGCTCTGTATCTTTCCTACACTGGAATTACTCAAGCTTTATGGGGAGTACCTAATTGCAGTACTTTTTAAAATAGAACGTCTGAAAATCTAACAAAATGTAAGATTTTTAATAAATAAAAGTTATTATACAAAAATTGAATGTATTCTTAAGTAAATGGTAAAAACACATTTTTTTATTTATTTTATGTTTTTCTACATGAAGCGAAAAACATTCAAAAATGCGGGCTATTTCACTCGCATATTGGTGGGGATGAGGTCGTGCGTCCGTGTGAGACGTCATGGTAGGCCGCCAGATCAGTTTTATTCGAAGCTTCATTTTATCATCACATCTTCGGTTACCATCAAGTGAGATAGTGGTCAAACGCGAACCTACCACTAAAAAAAAAGCTTCAATTCAATTTGGAACGTACTTATTTCCCCTAATATCAAACATTAATATCGGCATAATTTTGTTAGCAGTACTTGGCAAGAGGACGCACAATACGCGCAGCTAGAAGAGAGTACCATCCGCCTGTTCGCTGAGCTGACAGTGTGCCACCCTGCCAATCAAAAGCTGTTCGCGTCCACCTTGCACAGCATACTGGAGGGACTGCCATGTAACGGTGAGTTTTATGTTTACTGTGTATAACACCAAACTCACCGCCAAATAAGTCTGGAATAAAGGTCATTGATCATTGGTCATTTTGTATATCATGAACCATTTTGCATATTATGAACCATTTTCATATCATGAGCCATTTTGCAGATCATGAGCTGTTTTACATATCATGAAACATTTTGCATATCATGAGCCATTTTGCATATCATGAACCATTTTGCATATTAACCCCTCCAAAGTCGCTTTGAAAACATGAAGCTCTCTAAAAAAATATTCTCCAAATGTCGCGTGATCACCGTAATATCGCGAATTTTTTTTCATTTTTTCCTATCCATACCGCATTCCGCATAAGGCTGCTAATGGGTCGTCGCTTCCCTACTATCGATACATCTCATAGTTCGAGCTGGGCATCTATCACGCGCAGCTACTTTGTGGCGGCGATCTTCATAGCACATCTTAGAGCCTATGCACACCACGTTTTTAAACGCGCCGCGCCGATACAGACGCGATACGTACGCAAGTCAGACGCAGCCTGTAGACCTTTGCCCACCTGTATAAATTACAAACGCGCGGCAGCGGCGCGTTTGTATCGATACAAACGCTCTAGTGCCGCGCGTTTGACGAAATACAAACGACAACAAACTGCTCTGTTTGCTAAAAGCGCGCCGTCGACGCGCGTTTCTAAAACGCGCGTCTACGGCGCGTTTAAAAAACGTGGTGTGCATAGGCCCTTACTGCTACATAGCTAAGCATCAGTGGAAAAGGTAAACATAGTTTCGTAGCATAGCTTTTACATTCTCGCAGCATAGCTGCATAGCACATTTCTGGTGGAAAGGCACCCTAAAACTTGTATCATAAAAACCAAGTCTGATCTTCTCTATATGTCAGTTGCAGACGGAATCTCAGGCTTCACTCGCGCGCTGATCCTGCGCCTGGTGCTGTCCCCGGAGAGAGTGTGGGTGTCACTGCGCTGGGCGGAGGGAGGAGGCGCGGGCGCGGGCTGCGCACACCCGGCCTACCTGGGCCACGCCGTGCTGCCGCTGCCGCTGTGCAGCACCGTGCGCTCGCTGCTGGCTGAACATCGTCCACCACGTGAGTATAATATCAAAAATGCAATAAAGTTGGATATGCGAGTCACCAAAGAGCCCATGAAAGGGCAGCATACGACAAGCTGCCGCCTGTTGTGGCTGAAATCGGTTAGACAGCATCATCATTATCATTTTATGCGAGGAACAAAATCAAAGCGAACATGACACATATATCAGGACCATTCAGCTCAACCATTTTGAAGGGAACTTAACGATCCGACACACGCGCCACCATCAGCGAGACATTTGAGTGAGCATGACATACTCTCAACCGCCAGTCATTCAAGTCAACAAAAGACGTAGATATCTAGTCAATGATAGCTCTGAAGTACATAGTACTCACAACCCCCCTCTTTCTCCCCCGCAGTACCAATAATGGAAGAAACAACAAAAGTATGTGTGAACACGTCTCCCACGTCGGCTGGGTCGTCGGTGCTGCGCAGTGCCTCCGACACGGCCATCACCACAGTGGCGGAAGCCTGGGAGCTCAGCCTGGCTGCGGCCAGCGCCTCCAAGGACAAGCGGGTGAAGGACGTCAAGAACACCTCGCTCAAGCAGGCAAATAGTAAGAAGAGACAGACTAAGACGAGCAATGATGCGACCGTGCTGTCTGTTACTGAAGGTGAGTGAAATATAACAAGTATACATATAATGTTCCCAGTGCTGGTGCCTCTATCATGTGGTTCACAATCGGTGACATAGGCCGTAATCTACTATGTGGTCCATAATTGGCTATTTGACTAAACAATTCTTATTATAGTTCGTCAGTTAGATTATCAAAAAAATATTCAACCTGTATTTTTTCTTTTCGTACGTGAACCAAAATTGACGGAGATACGACGCTTTCAAAATTGGCAATACATCACAATTAAGTACAATTTAATTATGACGTCAGTAACCCCCACTCTCGAGTTTTAGTGCGTTATATCTTGGATAATATTCATTGATTTTTCAAAAGAAAAAAGTACCTGTTCGTTATTTTTCAAAACTCGCACGTTGTGGACTAGTTAGATATGATATGAAATATATTGATATGTCAAATAGCCAATTGGCGTAATCTACCATGGGAGCCGTAATCTACCAAGTGGGTCGTTATCTACCATGCCGACCCTTACTCCATCACGTGACCCTTAATCAACCAAATGGGCTGTAATCTACCACACAGTCCCTTAATCAACGACGTGGGTCATAATCTATAATGTCTGGACTTCAAAAGAGACAGTGACCTCTGAGTTTGTTTCAGCTGTTTCCTTTCAGGGGTACGAAATACCGGCCTCTTCTAGTTTGTGAAAAGTCGTGTAAAAGTATTGACATACTACTTGCAAAATAGTAGTTTATGAAACTGGTACATAATGAGGGGTATTAAACACGAGTGTGAGTTTAAAAAACGAGCGAAGCGAGTTTTTTAAAAGTATCACACGAGTGTATAATACCTAGTGTACAGTTTCATACACTACTTTATCTACTTTCATTGAACACGAATTTATCAAATAAAAGATAAAGATTGACACAGTATTATGGCGCCAAAATTCCCGTTATCACCGCGCATGGGCCACAGCGCGCGCAGCCACAGATAAAAAATCAAATGGATGTATCTATGATCTGTAATCTGTATCGTAATGAAAAAAAAAATTATTATAACATTATTTTGTTAGAGAAATAGTGTCATAATTTAATTTTTTAAGTCCTACTCGATATAGTGTGTAAAGTACGTCATTATAAACTCGTTTTGAGTTTTGTATTTTGAATTTAACGATATGAGTAGATAAATATACATTATTTCATTTAATTACAAACTTTGTCCATTAATATGAGTGCTGATTGGTAATAGTAACTTATAATGTTTTTCACAGATCTAATAGAGACGACGATCCGGGTACAAGTCCCGGGACTGGAAGGATTCATCCCGCCCAGCACGACGCTGGCGCAGCTCACGGCTGCCGTGCCGCATGTGTTCGGACCACATCTGGCGCTCACCTTACATCTCAACACCAACGGAGGTTTGTGTTACAAAATATAATCTTGAGAACTCTGAACAGTACTATAAAATTGTTTTTTATATACAAGTATCAATGGCTCTCAAAGTGATCAGGTTTTAACTGAGGTCTTACGGTATATCATTAGTTGCTAGAATTTGATCCTTATTAGCAACACTATCGAATGGTGTAGGTAATAATACAGGGTGTGTTTTTTTTTCCACAATTAGTGAGTTCGATTCTTGGCCAGGATTATTGAGTTTTATAAAATCCAAAGATGCAGTTTTAGTTTTCGTTATAATCGGCTTCGAGACTCCTTTTAACGTTTTTAGATATTCCTCATAGTTTCGGATATAGCCATCTATGCCCATTTGTGAACTTCATTCTGTATACGTAGAATTTGTGTTGGCTATAGATTATCTTTGTCAGTCTCAAATAAAAATAGTGAGAAATAGGTCTGCCATTTTGATCTAGTGATCGCAAGTGCGACTTGCTGGGCATGAGGTCCAGGGTTTGATTCTCAGGTAGAATATTGTTTTTGGGTTTTTCCATTACAAACTCGGTAGCAGTCCCAGAGTTTAGGTTTGTGCAATGTGGGCGAAAATTGGCGTGATTTTGTCCCATAAAAACATATTCATTTACAGTACACATTAATTCGAATACTCCTCTCCATTTCAGAAGCATGGTCCGGCCCCACGTGGGAGGGCGGCGCGGGCCCCAGCTCTGCGGCCCCGCCCCCCGCCGCGGGAGGCTCCGCAGTGCTGCGGTGGTTCGGGGCGGTGGGCGGCCTGGCATTGGTCGCCGCGCGGCTGCCCCGCCCTCACGCCCCGCCCCCCGACCCGCCCGCGCTCGTTCATCACCATCATGATCTGGACTGGGTCAAGCTAGATGATCCTTATGAGGTAATATCTTCTTCTTTCTGCCCTTATCCCATTTTACTTGGGGTCGGCGCAACGTTTTTTTCTTCAATTCTCCCCTATCAGATGTTACAGTATCATTTACTCCTTTTTCATTCATATCATTCCTTAGACAATCCATCCATCTTTGGCCTTCCTCTTCCTCTCCATCCATCAACATTCATACTCATCACTCTCTTAGTCAAGTGAGTCTCATCCCTCCTCATCACATGTCCATACCAAGACAGACGATATCCTTTCATTTTTTCTGTAACAGGCGTCACTTTCAAACTTCCCCTTATAAACTCATTCCTTACTTTATCCATTCTTGTCACTCCACACATCCATCTCAACATCCTCATCTCCGCTACATGCAATCGTTTCTCATCCATCTTTTTCACAGCCCAGCATTCCGATCCATACAATACGACAGGTCTAATCACGGATTTGTATATTTTCCCCTTTAACTTGAGGTAATATACACGGGTTTATTTTAACGGTGGAGGGTAAGATTGTCCATACTCGTGGATTAAAAAGTAATAGTAGACTATTCACCTAGGGGATAAAGTAATGCCTTATGCCTCACGGTAACGGTGGACTGTCCGAACTTGCGAGGTTATTTAAGAGTTATGAAAATAAACGGAATTAAGAGTAAACAAGACAAAACTCACATTTTTAAACTCGTGTGCCCATAATACATGTGCAAGTAACAGGTGTATCATTATATTATTCACCATGTGTTTTATGGGTCTAAGATTCTCGTCTGTTTTCACTTTTAGCATGGATTAAGCGCACTATGCCATATTCACAAAATGATATTATGTATTGGAATTACGCAAAAAGTCATAATCTCAAAACTTCACATCGTAAAACGTCACTTCAGCAGAACGCCATTTTAGCATAATATAAAAACCTAACTTCCCAAAATGAAATCCCACGCTTACAATAACCAAAGTAAAAGGACAGTTGTATGTACATTGATAGTGTGCCTACCTGCAGGAGGTGGTGGAACTGGCCACGGGTACCTCCGGCATAGAGGAGAGCGGGTGTACGGGAGTGCCTGCGCACGCGCTGATAGCGCTGGGTCTGCTGCTCAAGCTGCCAGGGTACGCAGACGCGCTGCTGGACGAGGGCGCGCGGGCCTGCCACCTGCTGCGGCTGCTGCTGGGAGTGACACACGATGAGGACGGACGTGAGTAACACTATGTTGATGGTAAACACCCTATTTACACGAGTGGGATTATTCATTATTCTTTATTGTACACACATATAATTAAAATAAAATTTCACATACGGGTATATTATGTACAAAGGCGAGCTTAACCCAGAATTGGGTTTTCTTACAGCAAACCTTAAATGCGAAAGTGTTTAATTGAATCCTGAGCAGAGAGAAGGATTGTAGAGTGGAATCCCGAACGCAGCGAAAGATTTAAAGTCTCGAAAGTAGCGAGGGATTCTTTTGTAGAATCTGGAGCGTAGCAGGGGATTGAAAGTACGTAAGCTTAAAACGTTGCTGTCAAAGTGGACACACACCAAACTGACACATAGATGTTCTATCTATATTTATGATATTGTCAATGTCCCACAGGAAGCATCGCAGTCGGCGACGGCAGGTCGGGCGGCGGGGGGTCCCTGGGAACACTACCATTCAGTGTGGTGGCGCGACTGCTGGAGCGTGCGCCACGCAACACGGACGACGGCCGCGCGCTGCGGCGTGCGCTGCTGCAGCGTGGTGCCGTGCGACTGCTGCTGGCCTGCCTCGCTGTCTTCACACATCATAGACCTAACTCTAATGATGTAAGTACAACACGGACGACGGCCGCGCGCTGCGGCGTGCGCTGCTGCAGCGTGGTGCCGTGCGACTGCTGCTGGCCTGCCTCGCTGTCTTCACACATCATAGACCTAACTCTAATGATGTAAGTACAACACGGACGACGGCCGCGCGCTGCGGCGTGCGCTGCTGCAGCGTGGTGCCGTGCGACTGCTGCTGGCCTGCCTCGCTGTCTTCACACATCATAGACCTAACTCTAATGATGTAAGTACAACACGGACGACGGCCGCGCGCTGCGGCGTGCGCTGCTGCAGCGTGGTGCCGTGCGACTGCTGCTGGCCTGCCTCGCTGTCTTCACACATCATAGACCTAACTCTAATGATGTAAGTACAACACGGACGACGGCCGCGCGCTGCGGCGTGCGCTGCTGCAGCGTGGTGCCGTGCGACTGCTGCTGGCCTGCCTCGCTGTCTTCACACATCATAGACCTAACTCTAATGATGTAAGTACAACACGGACGACGGCCGCGCGCTGCGGCGTGCGCTGCTGCAGCGTGGTGCCGTGCGACTGCTGCTGGCCTGCCTCGCTGTCTTCACACATCATAGACCTAACTCTAATGATGTAAGTTGTCAGTTTATGGTCAGTATGACCTAACCATAAACGTAGATCGTATAACGTACATAGCAGCCCTGCTTCAGCTGCTGCCGGGCATATGCCTTCGCCCTTTTAGATCATTATTTACCTGAGTTTACCCGCGATCTTCAGATTATTGTCCTCCCATCTGGTCGTTGGCTACTAACAAGAGAGCTTGCCGCAGCTCTCGCTGCAGGTTCATATTATACACTTTTAGCAATAATTTATCTTATTCAGTATCTTGTTTTAAAAGTGACGCTAAGCATTCGTCTCCATTTTCTCACAATTTACGTATGATTACAGAACAGCCAAGGCTCAAACGGCTCGACAGGCAAGTCCGAAGAGAAGAGTCAGCTGTACTGGGCGAAGGGCACGGGCTTCGGTACCGGCTCTACACAGCAGTCCTGGAACGTAGAGCAGGCGCTGGTGCGGCAGAGGACCGAAGAGGAACACGTTACTGTATTATTACAGGTCAGAGGATTTTACTAAAATCATACAACAGCAGTTAGAACTAACTATTACATTGAGTGTGCTTTTTATCCAGCTCGTTTTACCCAGCAATCAGGATGAGGAATTCAAAACGACTTAGGTGTCAATTCATAAAACGTCACCATTCAGAAAATTCAGGGCGTCGTCGCATAGCTAATATTGATGTGTTCATTTCATCCGAATCCGACATACTCGTAGGTACAAACAAATGTGTGAAATAGGCTATTTGACAGTATCAATAAATTATAAATCTAATAAGTCCGTTATTTAGAGTTTTGAAAAGTAACGGACACATTTTTTATTATGTAAAATCAATGAATATTGACCAAGATATAACACATCAAGACTCGAGAGTGGGGGCTCGTGACGTCAGAATTCAGTAAGAAAAAATGTACTAAATTGTGACGTATTAGCAATTTTGAAAGCTCTCAATCTCCGTCAATTTTGGTTTGCGTAAAAAAAGAAAAAATACGGGTCAAATATTATTTGATAATCTAACTGACGGATTAATTAGATTTTTTTAGTCAAATAGCCTATTACAGAAATTGAGAACACAATGTGGAATCTGAACAGAGAGTACTAGGAGAACAGGATCATGAAGATGTTGGTATCATCGTCTTCAATATTTCAAAACGTGTTTTCGGTGAATACGTATGAGTTGACACCTAAGTCTTCGAAACTGGCTTGGTTGCTTCGCTTCCTTTCAGCATGCTGAGTGAGCGTACAGCTGTGTTTTGTTTTTTCTATGTTTAGATTTAGTTTGTCTGGTAATTTCTCTCCTTTTTTTGTGTTTACGTTTTACGTGTTTGTGACAAATAAAATATTTATTCTTTCTTTCAATCACACATAGCGATTAATGCACAATTTTGCAAAGTAAGGAAAGCAAACTCTCTCTGTCGCTCATATCAGGTAAAGAAAGATAATATATTATATTCTTTCTTTTTCTTTTTCCTCCCTCCGCCCCACCCGCGGTGGTGGACGCCCACGGCGACGGACGTCGCAAGACGATCTCCGGCCACCGTAGGCGCGGACATGCGGGCGGCGAGTAAAGGGCAACTCGCAGCCCGACCACGGACCATGCCCGGGTCGACGGCGCGTTGTGTTCCACGCGCGCCTCAAAGAGTGTCAGCATGATGACGGGGCCCCCCTCTAGAGGGCCAAAGCCTGCCGGGGTCGCGGGACTTATCTCATTACCGTGACCCCAGAACATAAAGGGCTATTGAAGGACACCGTGGTTTTTAGTCAGTACAAGTCTGACAGTCCCTCCCGCCCTGCCCGGGGTGGGAGGACTCATTTGATGATTTTACCACGATAAAAAAAGGATCTATCTCGAAACCATTCTAAAGCGGAGGCCACACGGAAGAGACGTAAGACGAGGACGCGTCGCGGATAGACGCAGACGTAATAGCGTTGCGCCCGCGACCCGACTCTGTATGTTTTGCGTTGCGACGCTTCTATACATTCTATATTATAGAAGGGACGCTTTAGAGACGAATGTCTCCGTGTCTGCGTGTTTTCTGTGTGGCCAGCGTCTAACCTATTCTCATTTGCACACAGGTATTAGCATCATACATGAATCCCGGAGAGAAGTGGCCCCCGGAGGAAGGCGCGGCCGAGGCCACTGACCACGACCCAGACTCGGACGACACACATGATCTACCAGCCGAGTTCATTGACCTCGTCGCCAATAGTTCACTAGTGCCCGCCATCTGCTCGTATCTAAGAAATGACTCGGGTAAGTGATCCTAGTTATTTATGAGGTATTCCACATAGGGCACCTGGCACTTGGCGAAAAATGTTGACAGGAATAGAGGTGCCAGTAGGTGCCATTGACAGCGGGTGGCGTGCCCTATGTGGTTTCTTCTATTTCTATTTGTACACATAACGTCACGATGTGATTACCCCTTTAAATCCCTGTAACGTAAAAGGCTATTGAAGGATCACTATGGATTTTAGTCAGTACAAGTCTGACAGTATTGTGTGGGGGAGGACTCATTTGATGATTTTAGTACGATAAAAAAACCCCTTGAAAGCGTAGATGTTTTAAAGAAGTGGTGGGGCGTTGTAAACTTCCACATCGTGACGCTATCTGTATCTAGATTCATGAAAATCTATTTTTTTAATATTACTAGCGACCCACCATGGGTTCAAATCAGCATTTTAGTCCGGAATCACACATGGGAATAGGCATCCTCTTTTATGTTATTCTTTTCGGTTCTATGTGTTTGGGCTGTGATCTCGTTCCAGTATGGTGGTTTTGAAAAATGAAAGTCTCTTGGTTGACTTTGAATTAATGAAAAAATGTTCCGATTGCGACAAACTACTCGCTCGCGCGCGTTTTTATGCGTGTTGATGACGCCCGCTCGTGGTGGCTGCGCTGGACGAAGTGATAGTGAAGCGGGGGCGGCGGCGACCGGCGTGCGGCTGAGGCGCGGGGGCGAGAGGGCGCGGGGTGAGGAGGCAGTGGCGTGATCACTACCCCTCACCACCCGCTAAGCGCGCAGGTGTGATCGGTACGCGAATGCGCGCCAACACTATGCATTCCTCATCCATCTATACGACAAAATCGTCAACTAACTCACCAGAAATAAGTTACCATTAATCAGTGGGACATAAAAAGTGTTATTTATGTTGTAGTGCTGGACATGTCGCGTCACATCCCGCTGTACGTGCACGTGCTGCGCTGCGCACGCGCACTGCACGCGCTGAGCTCGCGGCGGCTGGCGCAGGCACTGCGGCCACTGCCGCGTCTGCTGGCCATGATGAGTCGCACCACCAACTCCTACGCCACCAAGCTCAGGTAACACCACGCTTACAGAACAGCTGATCATCACAACAAATCTTAGTGCAGACCCTCCTCTCCGTCCCAAAACGTTATGTCACCAAATATATTATTTAAAAAAAATGTGATTGATACTTTTTAAACCTCATTGTTTCTTATTCAGACCCATATACAGGTCGCGTCATGTAAAAAGAACGCTGGCGGTCAAGCTGCGCATAGGTGATTTATCGGTCTATTTGGTGGTTTGAGGTAGGGCGCGGGGCGGGTGAGCCACGCACTGCATGTTTGCCGGTGCGCTATTGGTTCGTCAGTTGAGCTTTGCTTCCCGCGCAGAATCCACATCCAATAGGCACATGCGAGACTGTACCCATGCGCAAACACATCCCCACCACTTTCTTCCAGCGTTCTTTTTACGTGACGCGTACTATACAAGTGCATCCTATGTAATATCACATGAACTACGTAGGCTACTGCAGAAGGACTCAAAAAAAATAGTATTTTTTTTTTTGAGTAGTATAAACAAAATTAAAATAAAAATTACAATTATATTGAAAGCTAATTGACTCGATCGTTGGTGGATTTGAAGTGCGCGGGCGCGGTCACGTAGACGGCGTCTTCGGGCCTTGTGTTCTGAAGTCAGCAATTTTTTGCTCGTAGCAACTGGGGCGCACGCGACGTGCCTCGTGCCTTTGTGTCAGCGTTTTACATAGTAGTAATTTACGTAGTTTGATTCGCGTAACACATGTACAATCATAGGCACGGATCTTGAACGCTGACCTTCACCTGCGCAGAAGTGAATTATTGGGTCCCTTTGGTATGTGGATTGAGGCGCGGGGGCGGGGAAAGTGCAGTGATTGGCCCGTAGCGTGCCGTAGCGCATCGCGTCATAGCCGTCACTCGTGATTCGTTGTTTACTCCTGTTGCATGTGGCTACGACGACGAGTACACTTCCGACCAGTTTAATTGACACCGATTTTTAAACTGCATCATTTTAAATTATCTGGTAAGTTAAAATTAGAACTGAAATATTGTTCACTGATAGTGATGACGACGAGGAAGATGATGATTACGAAATGCCAACTACTAGTAGTAGTTTAACAGAAGAGTGTTTTAATGGAAGGTGTCACTCCTATGTCACCTTAACGTTTAATATTTTTATTTTTTTATATTATATTTTTTATTTTTTGTAAAAAATGTTCTTCATTTCATTAATGAACAAATGAAATTCGAGGTCAAAAATGTTAACAAAAAAGTACGTAGGTACGTAGTAGATTTATTAGTAATTTTTGACAAACTATAAGAACTAAGTTATAATTTTAAATTAGAAACACTTGTTAATTAGGTACCTTTTTCTTTGATCTCAATTTCCACTTCTCAACTTAATAAATCATTAATTAAATCTTTCTTTCAACCATAGAACCAGTAACAAATTACGTAGACCGTAACTTAGAAAAAATAAATAATAAACGGGTGTGCGTTTTACTTGTCATAAGTGTACGATGCGCAAAGCGATCCCCACTCTTCCGACGAGCGGTCAAGAACCGTGCCGGGTACTGTAATTACATGTGGCTGGGTGTTTGTGTATGTGATTTTCTATGTTTGTAAACGCACCCACAACACAGGAAAAACTCCTAGAGTGCAACGTTTTAAAAAAAAAACATATTTTATCAAGAAAAGATTTTATGATATAAAAATTCTAAATATTCTTTAGACTTGTGTTGGTAATGGTTATATTTGATTTGCACTGTTATGGTTTTAACCACATATTTTCTCTTTCAGGATGAGTAAGAAGAATATATTCGGTAAAATGACATATAGCCAAAGATTTAGTACTTCAAGTAATTCAGAACTGTCCGAAGAAGATGAGGGACTAGCCGCGCTCATTGCCGACATACAAGTGAGTTATAAATATGACTTATCTGTCTGTCGTAGAAGATAACGGGACGAGCTTGACAAAACCAATGACCAGTGCTTCACTTTGGCCCTGAATCGTGAGAACTGGAAGTCATGGGGACAGGCCTTTGCTCAGCAGTGGGATCAGTGTCTGTTTTAGCACTACCAGCGCCCTGGGCGAGATTTTTACGGCGCCCCCTAACTGAAATTCAATCCCATATGAAATAAGGAAAAGGATATAACGAAATTACCTTTTCTTAAAACTCTAATAAAGTTTTACTTTTCTAGCCTTCGAGGTCGAGGTTATCAGCAATTTCATTTCGATTTTCGATTGACAAAGTTGCCAAGTTTGTCAAAATTCAACCAGTTTTTTTATTTAGAGATTGATAATGTTTTTCTCTATGGTCCAGGATTTTCGGTAACGTAAACTGCTATAAATGCAGTGCAGTGCTCCGAATTTGACACTGAGTACCATTCTAATCTTGCCACCATAACGATTTTTTCGCTAAAGGCCATTTACGGGAATTAAGTAGACCTGTGGCGCCCTTTTATATTCGGCGCCCTGGGCGGTCACCTAACCGCGCCTTACCCTAACGCCGTTACTAAGTGGGATGCTGTAGGCTAGCAGTATCAGTAACTGTCATAATACTAATATAAATACTATGAAAATTGTGAAAGGGATGTTTTACTTGTGATGGGTCAAAGGTGACAGAGATAAAGCCTATGAAGGAGAGAGCTTACACAGAAGAAGTCTGTTTACTCTAACTTTAATGAGATTTGGGTTGTTCGCGTTCAGGAACACAGACGCATAATTTGTGCTATTCTTTTTCATATATGGGGTTGGTTTCTTCAGTTTTAGTTTCGTCTCTAGAGTTAGTAATATAATGAATGTTTCTTCTTAGGCGACGTCAGCGCTGATGTGTCGTGCGGAGAGTGAGGCGGAGTCCAGTCGCACGAGCGGAGCGCCGCAGCCACTGAGCGGGGCCTCGCGGGAAGCGCGGTACATCGAGCTCATGAGGACCATGCAGTTCGGTAAGCGGAACTATTAACTATAAGTATTGTTTCCTCCACTACCACAGGTATTTTTGTAATGCCTCGTAAACGGTTTTTTTATGCGTGGTAAAATCATCAAATGAGTCTTCCCATCCAGGACAGGGCGGGCGGGACTGTCAGACTTGTACTGACTAAAATCCACGGTGTCCTTCAATAGCCATTTATGTCACGGTAATGAGATAAGACCCGCGACCCCGGCAGGCTTTGGCCCTCTAGAGGTGGGCCCCGTCATATTGCTGACGCTCTTTGAGGCGCGCGTGGAACACAACGCGCCGTCGACCCGGGCATGATCCATGATCAGGCGGCGAGTTACCCATTACTCGACGCCCGCATGTCCGCGCCTACGGTGGCCGGAGATCGTCTTGCGACGTCCGACGCCGTGGGCATCTACGGCTGGGGCGGAGGGAGGACGCTGTCCTCTCTCTCTCACGGCCCGCCTCCTCCTTCGCGAGCATAACTGCTTCGCAGAAGGAGGCGACCGCTTCCCACTCCGTCTCGCCCCGCAGCATGGCCTCGACCAATGCCGGGCGCGAGAGGTCTCCGCCTATCGCCGCCGTGAGGACACGGCGGTGCTCTGCCCAAGCGGGGCAATCCTGTACCGTCGTAAACGGGTTAACGAATGCCTTCGCTGACGGTCCAATACTGTATCACGCAATTGAAGTTTTCAACAAGTTTAGAAGGAAGATAGAAAGTTCCGGCAACGATTTATCGGGCAGAAAGCCTTCCGGACATAAAATCCGTCTGGTTGAAGGTACCTTCCTTATACATTTCAATATTATAATCCTTAAGGAGTTTACTCATGGCGCGACGCGATTGCAATTCGACCGATTCCAAGTACAAGTGAAAATCAACCTTGCCACTACGACATTTATGACATAAAACACGCTGTTATTTACGGGTAGCTGAAAAAAAAAACACGATCGCCACGACGACGTCAAGTCAATCGAATTGCATCATTGTTTCTTAGTAGTGGTAAGGTTGGTTTTCACTTGTAGTTGGAATCGCGTCGCATCGCGTCATGCGTAAAGTCCCTTATACTCTCAAAGTATGTATCGCTCACTCCTTTAGGACTAGCATTACTTTTTCATGTAATGCGATCTGCGATTTCTATGACTTAATATTTGTTGGTTGTATCGACAGAGACGTTCGAGATGATAGCGGAGTGCGCGGAGTCTGGCTTCCGCTTCCTAGTGCCCTACCACTTCGAGGGCGCCGTCCGCGCGGCCGGCGAGCGCGCTCACCCCGCTCGCATGAAGCGTCTGGCGCAGGAGGCGGCCACACTGGCCACGTCGCTGCCGCTCTCCTACTCCTCCTCCGTGTTCGTGCGCACAGACGCCGACCGACTCGACGTCATGAAGGTACACATCACTACGATCCCCTTAAAACCAACCATACTAAACTTATTGGGCGTTTTTCCATTAGCCGGCACGGCACCGGCAACGGGGCCGGCGCCGGCGCCGTGCCGTTGCCGGGGAAGCAAAAATGTATGAAAATGTATGGCTCGTTTTTACACTTACCGGCGACGGCGCCGGCCCGGCGTTGAGTCCTGCCGGTGCCGTCGCCGTCGCCGGGGCAGCAAGCTTCCCAGTCGGTGCCGGCCCGGCAAATCTGCATGTGTATTGTAAATGAATTGTAACCGAGTGCGTGTGAGTACGCGGGTGGGTAGGAGGATGCGGAACAGAGGGAGAGAGACTAGAATTTGGTTTGTGGTTTGTTTGGATGAATCCAAAATCCGACGTCTCTGCGTTGGCATTGGCGTCGTAGATGTAAAAGATAAGACAAATATAGTCGACGGCTTGATGATACCATTATTGTTATATCTACACGTTGTACTTTACGTGTGGTCATGCTGAAGTCTATGTGAGTACTGTACCACTCACCGGGCGACCGGCGTGGAACCGGCGCAGTGGAAAAACGAAGCTCCGGCGCCGGTGCCGGTGCACGGCCTTGCCGGTGCCGAGTCGGCTAATGGAAAAACGCCCGTTGGGGCCTTTTTCGGGTGATTTCGTAAAACGGCTGAATCGACTGTCTAAATGACAATTTAAGGTCACAAGTGACTAAAAACTTCAAGCGATGCGACAGGAAACTTTCGGTTAAGTCGACCGAATAATTGATCAGTAAATAAAGTAAATACAGTGTAAATCCCCATAAACTAGACAAAATTATAAATCAATTATTAATTATTCGCCAATAATTCCTTCATTATACAATCTCCATCTATATCAGTCGTCGCGCGCGCGCACTAATGAGCGGTCGCCGATTTTTTGTGTTAAAAATGTCTGTGAACTGTGAAAATACGGTCAAGTGTACGAGTTGCAATATTGTTATCTCGGAAGTTCTTGCCTTCATACGTAATAGGCATGATGTAGTGGACAATGAAGGTTTAATAAAAATATGTTCATCAGCCTTTTCGGAAGAAGACATTGATGAGGCAAAAAAGTTATTGTTCGTTTCTACAAAAACAAGTCAAAAACTTGTGTCGAGGCGTAAAAACAAAAAGCAGAAAGACCTGGAGGACATGATTACGGTATTTAAAACCATGGATCCTGAACAAATACCTATTTTTGTGGCATATGACCTTCACAAATTGCCACCAGTTTGTTTCGATCACATAGACGTGACGAAACGCTAGATGGCGCTACTAGGTGCACACTTACTTTAAAACCGGTCCGTAATTTACAATTGATTAAAAATATAATTATCGCGAAATATCACAATACTTGGTAATAAAAGTGCAGCGGTAAGGACAATAATAAAGTGGAAGTGTTATCCAAAACATTAGTGCTGTTTAATATCTATAAAAACGTTATTAAAATCAACTTTTGACATTGTGTTTCAAAACTCAAGTGATAGAAACAGTTTATAGTGCTTATCACCGAACCCTTAATCTAAAAGTGAATTATAAATACTCTTCGCCGTACAAAACAAGCAAAACAGTGAAATATAAACAATTAGTGTTCAAAAAAAAAAATACTTGTGCAAAAATCTGTGGAATGTTGTTCAAATGACTCAACAATTAACGACTTTATGATTTAAATTTCTGCGCTCGCAAGACAAGAGCACCAATTTCACACAATCAAGATATGTTCAAATAGCGGGATCTGTAATCGCTTGGATTGACTGACGTCGGTGTCGTGTCGAGCTTGAGTTCGATTCCAGCCAAGCGTTTCTCTTTTTGAATATTTATAAATTGTCAAACATCAATATATTATGATGATGCCAAGTAAAAATGACTCTGCCGGTAGTAAAAAAACGGCTAAGAAACCAACATGTACGTCAAATACCCCCACAGCGGAAAAAACATACACAAGTAACATAACATTGAGAAATAAAAATAAGCAAATGACTTCTAATCAAAATTCATTTGAGGTAGCAGCCGAATCGTTAGAGGAGGAAGAGTATGCATCACTGACATCAACTCCTTCAAATGATCTAAACCGCAGCTACCCGGATTTATATTTAAGGCCAAATGAAGATGTGAAAGAACTGAAAATTAGAATATGTCAGCTTGAGGAAAAATTGCAAATCGCAGAAAATGAAATAGAGAAATTACTGTTGGAAAATAGTTCCCAATTAAAACAGATCACTGACTATAAATTAAAAATTGACAAATTGACACACATATGTACAAGCACGAAACAAAAGACATCTTCAGCCAAAATAAGACGTAAACATTTAATTAAAACAAAAATCCAAAAATCTTAGTAAAGAAGTGTGGAAAGTGGTGAGTAAATGTACCAAAAAGGAGAAAACGGTACAACCGGATTTGCGTCTCAAGGTAGATAACCGGATTGTAATGGATCCAGAAGCAATTTCTGACATCTTGGCAAAACGGTTCGACTACAAATGGATCTCTGGGGCTACCGAAAGGAGCCAGAATACAGTACCTTCACCTATATAAACAAGCGAAATAACCAGCGAAATGAAAATTGCTTCGATCACTCCAAATGAAATTTTAACAATAGTAAAAAGTATGGAGAACAAGAAATCTTGCGGTTATGATGAGATCCCGATCTCTATAATTAAGGAACACATTGTAATACTAGCTGAACCTCTGTGTGATTTTTATAATAAATGTATTGAGCAATCCATCTTCCCGGACCAGCTAAAAATAGCCAAAGTAATACCAGTCTACAAAAAAGGCAGTAGAACTGATCCTAAAAACTACAGGCCCATTTCCTTGCTACCAGTTCTGTCAAAAATATTTGAAAAAATAATTAAAAACCGACTTCTATCTCACTTGCGTGCAAATAAAATATTAAATCGAAGACAGTTCGGTTATCAAAAAGGTGTTGGCACTTCAGATGCAATTTATACTTTACTTGATGACGTGATAGGGAATTTAAACAATAAAATGAGAGTTGCGGGAATTTTTCTTGACTTAACTTCTGCATTTGATACTATAGACCATGAATTACTTCTCACGAAAATGTCGCATTATGGTATAAGAGGTAAGGCCTTGAAACTATTTTCATCATATCTGAAAAACAGAAAAATGTACGTAGAAATTAACAAAGTACAAAATGGCTACAAAAAGGTTTACAAATCAGCAACTGTAAATATGACTACGGGCGTTCCGCAAGGATCTGTATTAGGACCTATTTTTTTAAATTTATTTATTAATGATTTGATAAATTACATGTATGCAATTTTGCCTGACATTGATATAGTAATTTTCGCGGATGACACAAATGCAATAGTGGCAGCAAATGACTTAAATAAATTAACAGAAACTGTAAATGCTGTACTACAAGCTTTTCAGGAATGGTTCACTATGAACAATTTATTGATTAACACTGCAAAGACAAAAATATTATTATTTAGAACGACAGCCCGAAATAAGGATAACTTAGATGTTTTTTTAAATGGCGAAAAAATTGACCTTGTTAAAGAAGTAACATTTTTAGGAGTACATATAGATGAACTGTTAAATTGGAAAGCAGAATTAAAGGCGCTAAATGCATCGATATGTTCCGCATGCTACGCTTTAAGAGCTCTTAGAACAGAAATTAGCATTGAGCAACTGAGAATGGTATATTTTGCGTTGGTAGAATCAAAACTTAGGTATAGCATAATGTTTTGGGGGAAAAGTTATGACTATAATATCAAAAGAGCTTTTGTGTTGCAAAAACGAGCAATTCGCACATTAGTCCGTATCCCGCAAAGAGAGAGTTGCCGGGAACATTTCACACGTCTGCAAATACTAACAGTACCGAGCATTTATGTATTTGTACTTCTGTGTAACATGGCCAAGTATATCCATGAGTATGAGACTGCGGAAGAACGAGCGATTAGAGAAGGCACACGTAGACAAGACATTAAACATCACAAGATAGTACAGTCTCATTTAAATATTGTGAAGCACAGTCCCAGATATCAATCGGTTATATTGTTTAATAAGTTGCCTCTGGATTTGAAAGGTGCTATCTACTCCAGCTCTTTTAAAGATTCCCTGAGAGATTTTCTATTGAATAAGTGTCTTTATGATATTGAAGATTTATAGAATTCCTCAATCTAATTTTGTGTCGTGTTTAACTTGTTTTTTTTAAATTGATTATAGGGTTTTACGATTAACGTGCTCTGATAATTAATAATAGTAATTATAATAATTGTTTTTTTATTCTATTATGTAATTATGTAATTTCAGATACAATTTATTGTTCTTGAATAAATGACTATGACTATGACTGCTGAAGGATTTACTGGTCCTACGTTCTGATGTGAACGCGATCAAAAGTGATTATGTGACTAAAGAGCAGCTGGAAAACATAAATTTGAATAAAAGCAAATCGACGCCGCCGCCGTTACGAAGTTTGAATGTGAATCCTAAAATTGGAGGGTGTGTTGAAAACAATAGCAAAGATTTGTTAAGTATTTCTCAACCGTCGCCGTCTCAACCTAGCCCTAGTAGTGTGAATCATCAACGTTCAGTTGCTGTGTCGCTTACAAGTCCTGCGAGTGAGAAGCAAACTGTCCCTGTGTTGTCCCGCAGCCTTGCTTCGCAACGTCCGACCGATGTTACGGGCGCAGATAAACAGCTGACAATGGCAGAGATTGTAAGCAATGGCAGGTGGAAAGAAAATAAAAGAGAAGACGATTGGAAGCTGGTGCAGAAATCAAAATATAGAAATCGGTTTACCGGTTCAACAGGGAAAGCGATATCAAACGTACCATTGAATTTTCGTGCTGCGGATATGAAAATACCTTTATTTATATCCTATGTAAATAAAGAAACTACGGAGGAGGACATCTGTGACTACATACAAAGTAAAGTTAATGAAGTAGTCACTTTGGAGAAAATTAACATGAAGGCTAATAGGCAATATAATGCTTTTAAGTTGTTTGTGCCTAAGAACAAAATAAATACATTTTTAGACGACAACTTATGGCCAGAGGGTATTTCTTTCAGGAGATTTATACATTTTAAGAAAAGAATAGACAACAGGATCGTGACTGAAAATACACCTCAAAACAATGGATACGAAAATAAAAAATACGCACCTAGCAACATTTAATTGCAAAAATATCACACGATCAGCTGATTGTGTGAGACGATTATGTGGCGTGGCTGACGTCATCGCGCTGCAGAAAACCTGGCTGTTACCTCACGATTTACCCTACCTAGGCACAATACATGATGACTTCGCGTATGCAGGGAAGTCTGCTGTTGACACCTCTGCCGGAGTACTCATAGGCAGACCCTACGGGGGAGTTGCCCTTTTGTGGAGGAAGTCGGCTTTCTCAAAAGTGTCAGTGTTGTCGTGTTGTAGCGATCGTTTAGTAGCAATTAAAATAGATCATGCAGATCGGTCAATGTTAGTTTTTTCGGTTTACATGCCGACTGACTCGAGTGATAATATTATAGAATTTACAACTTGTTTAAGTGAGATTATCGCGATAACTGAAAACAGTGATACGGAAACGGTCTGTATATTAGGAGATTTTAACGCTCACCCAGGTGAACGTTTCGCTAATGAACTGATAACAGTGTGTACGGAACAATCGTGGTCGTGTGTGGACATGGAACTATTACCGGATGACACTTACACGTTTGAAAGCACGGCTAACGGTGCGTTACGCTGGTTAGATCACTGTGTGGTGAGTAGTGCAGCGAGACAATTGGTAATTAAAGCGACTGTTTTGTATGATGTTTACTCGTCGGATCACATTCCTTTGATTATTGAGTGTAATATAGATTTAATAATACCTAAGTCAGTGAGCATGACTCACTCTTGTAACAAGGTTATTTGGGGAGAAAGAAATGTAAACCAAATTGATGAATATAAAAACTATTGTCATTCAAAATTAAGATTATTAGATTTTCCTACGGAACTGCGTTATTGTTCGCATGGAATGTGCACTGATACTGGCCACCATAGACTGTTACATGTTATGTATAACACGCTTATAGGTATTTTGAAAGAAGGCGCAGAAATAACGTACATAGGATCTGATAATGTACGCTGCAAAAAGAAATATGTTGTTGGTTGGAATTTGCATGTCCGTGACGCTCACAGGGAGGCCCGCATGCATTATAAGACCTGGTTGTTACATAACAAACCCAAATCGGGTTCCATTTACACAAACATGTGTCAATCCAGAAAGGTTTTTAAAAACAAACTTAAGTATTGCCAGGATAATGAAAAACAAATTAAAATGGACATTATAGCTAAAAGTCAGACAGACAAGCAATTTGGTGCATTCTGGAAGGCCACTAATAAGTTGAACCCGCGGCCTAGTTTCCCGGTGAGTGTGGCGGGCGTACATGAGCCAACAGAAATAGCCAACATATTTAAGCAGCACTTTCAGGTTGAGTCATATTGTCGATGCTGAGGCCATTTCTGGGGACATTGCTGTTCGTTTTACGGCTAAGGAAGTTGCATTGGTGGTAAAATCAATGAAGAGAGGTAAGTCACCAGGTCACGATGGCCTCAGCATCGAACATCTGAAATACGCTGGGGTACACTTGCCGCGTGTACTTGCAATGTTTTTTAATTTGTGTTTGAGTCACAGTTATTTACCAAATAGCTTCATGTTTACAGTTGTGGTTCCTGTTATTAAAAATAAAACTGGTAATGCCTCTGATGTGTCCAATTACAGGCCTATATCCTTGGCAACTGTTTCCGCTAAGGTACTGGACAGTCTGCTTGACAAACAATTGGCTGAGCACATCCAATTACACGACGCTCAGTTTGGCTTTAGGCCGGGGCTGTCCACTGAAAGCGCCATATTGTGTCTAAAGCAGACTGTGCAGTACTACAAGGATAGAAAAACGCCTGTCTTTGCCTGTTTTTTGGACCTATCGAAAGCATTCGATCTTGTCAATTATGACGTGTTGTGGGATAAGATGCTGTCTGAAACTTCTTTACCTGTTGAAGTTATGTCCATTTTTAAGTTTTGGTATAGCAATCAACGCAATTGTGTGAGATGGAACGGTTCTCTGTCGAGTATGTACCGGTTGAAATGCGGAGTGAGGCAGGGGGGATTGAGCTCACCTCGCCTGTTCAATCTGTACATGAACCGGCTGATTGATGAACTCAGCAACACTAAGATCGGATGTCATATTGACGCAGTGTGTACCAATAACCTTAGTTACGCGGACGATATGGTGTTGCTGAGTCCATCAATTGGTGCCATGAGACGGCTAGTGTCTATTTGTGAATCATATGCGGTGACTCATGGGCTCAAGTATAATGTTGGGAAGAGTGAAATAATGCTCTTCAAGGCAAGTGGCTTTTCTTACCCAACATTTCCGAGTGTGTCACTTTATGGCGCTCCACTGTCCAGGGTGTCTAAATTTAAATACTTGGGTCACTGGGTCACCGATGATTTAAGTGATAATATGGACATAGAAAGGGAACGCAGGTCGCTGGCTGTCCGTTGTAACATGCTGGCCCGCAGGTTTGCACGGTGTACGAACGAGGTCAAAATCACGCTTTTTAAAGCATATTGCCAATCTTTTTACACCTGCAACCTGTGGGTCACTTATTCGCAGCGGGCATACAGCGACCTGCGTGTCCAATACAACAATGCACTTAGGGTACTGTTGGGACTGCCATGGCGCTGCAGTGCGTCAGGGATGTTTGCTGAGGCGCGAGTTGATGGTTTTCCAGCTATCATAAGGAAAAGATGTGCCTCCCTGCTCACTCGCGTTCGTGGTAGTTCCAACTCTATACTTGGTGTTTTTGCAGATCGGGGCGAGTCGCCCTTATGGCGAAGATGGGTGCGGCTTCATGTCGTGGTTTAAATTTGTGTTCTGTTTCTGTTTTGTTTACTAACATTAGTTTTTAAGCATATTGTTACTAACAAATTTATGGACTAGTTCTGAAATAAATTATTATTATTATTATTATAAATGCAATCCATACCTTACACCACTCCACTCTCAAAAAATATCAGACCTACGATATGAAACGAAGTGCGGTTCCTGTTGCAAATGTTCAAGATCAATAAATTAACTAATATTTCAATATTGACACGATCGATATTTGATTAGCATGGAAACCCTACCCAATTATTGCTTATGATAACACTTATGAACTCCATCGCAGGTCCTAATAACGGGTCCATCCGACACTCCGTACGCGAACGGCTGCTTCGTACTGGACGTGTACTTCCCGGCGGAGTACCCAGCCGTGCCCATGCTCATCAACCTGGAGACCACGGGCCGTCACTCCGTGCGCTTCAACCCCAACCTGTACAACGACGGCAAGGTGTGCCTGTCCGTGCTCAACACCTGGCACGGCCGACCTGAGGAGAAGTGGAACGCGCACACTTCTAGCTTCCTACAAGTAAGTCTATTGTCTGTAAACAACCTTATTTAGGGAGCTTACACATGACGCGACGCGACTCGTGCGATATCGAGTTGATTGCCGATTCAAGTCGCACGTATTTGCTAATGGACTGATGCTATGCAATTCGACCGTGAACTATGCAAATCCACCTTACTACTACGACATAAAGGCGCTGAAAACAAAATACAAAAGATGTCGCCAGTGGCGAGTAGTTGCGCAACCGTATTTCGAACAGAGAATCGAAGTGCATTGTCATTAGGACGTACACGCAATTCGATATCGAGCAAATCTGTGAGCAATATCGTCAATACGTGCGACTCCATTAGCAAACACTAGGGATTGTCCATACATTTTCTTTGGCCTGAGGTTGCGATATCTAACCGATATCGTCAATCGATGCAATTCTGTATCGCGTCGCATCATGAGTAAGCTCCCTTACACATAAATCGCTTCTTTGCAACTACAATATTTTCTAATTCACGGTTACATAAAAAAAATGGGTTTTAAAGTTTTTTTTTTTTCTTATCTAACCGCAATTTAACTAAAATTATATTTATTATGATTGCCTATATTTTTGCACAGAAACCTTTTTATAAAAAACTAGCGACGCGTCCAAGTTTTTCACGGGAATGTAGCCTAGACGTTACTCAGGGTAAATGTAGCTTTTAAATGGCACAGTAGTTTTTGAGTTTATTCATTACAAACATACACACATAACATACAAAAATACAAATCTTTTCTTTTTATAATATTAGGTTAGATGTTAGGTTCCCTTAAAACCAGAACACAGAAATAAAATCTCTGGGGCGGGGCTTCTATTACATGGGTCTTTCTTTATTTAACTTATATATCTTTCGGAAATTACAGGTGTGATTTTATGTATTTGTCTAATCCTAATATTATATTTTCAGGTATTGGTATCAATTCAGTCTCTAATCCTGGTCCCTGAGCCGTACTTCAACGAGCCGGGCTACGAGCGCAGCCGAGGCACGCGCGTGGGCTCCAGCGCCTCGCTCGAGTACAACTCCAACATCTACCAGGCTTGTGTGCGCTGGGCCATGCTGGACCATCTTAGGAACCCCGAGCCTTGCTTCAAGGAGGTATGTTTATACCGTTACATTAAAAATGTTTAGATTCCGAGTTCGAAACAAAATGAAATGTTATAAGAGAAGCCAATTTATTATAAATGTGTGAGTGAGCGCCACGCACACATTTAACTGTTTTCCTTGAAGATTTTCCCTTGTTTTACGTATGGATCGACTGACGCTTCAATTCTCAGTGGTCTACTGTCATATTTTTTAATCCAACTTTAAACCTTTATTATTGCAATGAAGCATTGAGCAGTGGTGGCCCGGTGGTATCGGCGTCGACTTACGAGTTGTAGGTTGTGGGTTCGAAGTTGTAGGTGACGGGGATCAGGCGGATTACTCTGTGTAATTTATTTCATCACCACTGGTCTCAAAACGGTGAAGGAAAACTTCGTGAGCAAACAGGCATGTTCTAGAACCAAAAATTCGAAGACATGTGACATCTACCAATCCGCACTGGGCCCGCGTGGTAGATTACGGCCCACTCCCTCTCACAGAGAGGAGGCCTGTGTCCCAGCAGTGGGAACATTTATAGGCTGATGATGATGATTGCAATGAATAGTTCGAAATCAATAGCCCTATCGCCCTAGGAAGTCCTATACTGACCTAATAGGGAGTTTCACTGCGAGTTTTAGCCGTTAGTGGTAACGTAAACAACGTCAAGTGTAGCTTCGACTGTGTAGTGTATGTCAAGTTAATCTAAAGCCGGCGCTAGATATAGTTCAAACATTTGAACATATAAATGCCGGACTTTGTACACTTGTTTGAACACTTATTGAAGTAACCTGCCAGTTAATAGGAGACATCTGGCCCGTTCCACTAAACTGGTCCGGGCGAATCTACCCATGCAAATTTAAAAAAGGGGACATCTGGCCTGTGGGCCAGTTTTTTCGTGGGCGAGATGTCCCATAACCCTGGCAAAGTGCATTTCAATGCGCACTTATTTGATCAAACATGCAAAGTCCCGTGCCAGACATAGCTTCATTCAAGTGTTCAAATGTTTGAAGCTGTATCAGGCGCCGGCTATACAGGGTGTAAGAAGACACTACGAAGCCGTTAACTACGCATACTGTACATCTAACTAAGTAGCTTTACGCTAAAATTATCGCTGTGAAACGACTTTTATTTTTAAGTATCAAAAAAAATAATAAGTTGAAAACCCCAGTCTAGAGAAGAGGGTCACCGTCAGGAGGACCGTCGAAAGTAAACGCACACTTAAAGCCGTGCGTTTCTGCATTTAGTTCTTACCTACAGTACTGTGCGGAACTTCAAACGCGTAATTTATTTAGAAAAATCGAAAATTCAGGTAATTTTTGTTTAGAAAAAAGTTTTGTAATAATACTTAGAATTCGATTTCGTAAAAAAAAGTTTAAAAAAAATGCAACTTTGACCTTCAATATCTCGAGAACCCGTGGAGTCCCAGGTATGGTCTAAAGGAAAAAAATGATTCGAATAATGGGTAGAATACGTGGTTTTCGGCTTCGTTAAGTGTCTTCTTACACCCTGTACAGTAAATGACATCATGCGCTGGTAGCGCCATCTGAGCCGAGCTTTGTGTGAAACCTCCCATTGGTGAGGTGCTTTAGGAAGGTCGGGTGCATAGTAAGTCGTAGTACTGGCAATCGTAGTGCTTGTATGACCAGAGGTTTGAATGTGGATGAAGTAAAATGATTATGTATGGATCGTACTCTGGTATCGCTCGCGAAAAAAAATCTAAATTTGTGCAACAATTGTTTTTTTTTCTGTTGTCGAGGTCAAATCGCTTATTTCAAGTAGGCCATCAAAGAGGAGAGGCACTTTTAAACGTCGAGTATTGTAGGAAATGTGATGGATGAGATTTATTCTAAACCCATTCGCAGGGGCACAACCTTTGTGAAGGGGTGTAGAATAAGAATACGAATCTATCGTATGGAGAATGGGCATGAAACTCCAAACAGACTATTTTAAAAATAGAGAATTGATATTATAAAATTATTTCACATAGGATTCCATGTTATGGGCACTTGAAGGAGGATGGCCGTGCCCCAGCTGTGGGAACGATAATGTCATTGGTAATATAGGGTGTAAATTAATTTGTATTTCTATTGAACAGGTGATACAGACGCACTTCTGGATAAAACGTAACGAGATAATGCAGACGGTGGCGAACTGGATCACTGAGCTGGAGAGTCAGAGTGGAGACGAGCGCACGCAGCGGAGTATACAGCTCAACCTTATGGCGCTCAAGGTTACTATTACTTTTAAATTAACTGCCTTACACATTAGAATATTACTGGGTTTTTTACGAACAAATAAACTCACATTCGCAAACAGCCAGACCCAGAATAACTTCTTGGAGTTCAGACAAAAATTTGTTCCGTGTAAGATTCGAACCCGCTATACGCAGCGCCCCAGTTAATCGCTCAGCTACTGCGCCAAACTAGCTGATTACTGTTACTGCATGGGTACAATCATCTCATACAGATCCCGAAGGTTTTGGTTGCGTTACGATCAGTTCACACATCACACCGAGACAAGACGCGGCGCGATTGACGCAACGATACTGTAAATGTGTATCTTATCATGTAGTAAATAAAGTTAGATTTTGAATCGCTATTAAATTGGAGTGCAGGTCGCGCTGCGTTGCGAAAGGTGTACCTTTTTGTGTAGGAAATAGAGTTACATTTTGAGTAGCTCTATTGAAACGTGCGCGCAGCGCCGCGTCTCGGTCTGAGCTGCCCCTTATGGAAGGTTTCCTTAAATTGTAACGTTACGTTCCAGCGGCACTACGTGAAGCTACAGGAGGAGCTGGGCAAGCTGCCGGTCCCGGCGGGGCTGGAGGAGCTGGACGAGCCCTTCACGCTGCCTGCCGCCCCCGACGCGCCCGCCCCGCAGCCCGCGCCGCCCACCAACGACGAGATCGACCACGACATGGAGAAGATCGTCTCGCAGGTCCTCGACTGAGCCGAGCACGCCCGAGCGAGCACGAGCACGACCACCCGCCCCCCCGCCCCGCCCCACCCCGCAGCGCGCCACAAGTACAACCCGAGCCCTCCCACCGCCACCCGCGCTCCATACGCGACTCGCACGTTTCTACCGACTTTATTATTGTTCGTAAATACTTTTCTTTTTATTTTGTAGTAGAAGATTTCGGTTTTATATAGTTTTTTAGTAGGCGGTTAGGATTTAGTGGGACCTCTGTTTAGTTTAACACAGATTGTGATACTAAAATGGGCCCGCTCGGCGCCCGGTAAGATATTTAAGAGGAGTAGATGTTCGGGCGGTAACATGCTCGGAGTGACGCGGCGACGTGCGCGTGCGCCGGCGGGGCGTGACTGCGCCGACACACATGTACATGAATTTTTAATTTGATGTATATAACTTATTGTTTTAATTTTTGTATTCTAAGAATATATTATTGTATGTATCGCTGTATTGCTCTATAAGAGTAGTCGGAGGCGGCTGAACTATACGAAGAAATAAATTGTATAACTCATTTGGTAGTAAATTGTGTACAGGCCTAGCCAGCTCAGTCGAGTGGTGGTGTCGCGAACCACGCGGACAATAACTTGCCTGGCCGGGCGGCGGCGAAATGTGAATGTATGTGTGTATATAGATAAATCACTAGTAGACTTCTGTGTTTCTCACTGTACTTTCATTGACAGGTAAGTTGGACGTAGGACGTTTATTGTTATATTTGATTGTGAATTTCGGAATGTAAATAAAAATTTATGTTATCGCAATGTTTCTTTTTATTTTTTGTTGGCATCACGACTTCCTGAATGTTACAACAGAAAAGGCCTATCCGAACACAACAGTGCCGGCACGTGCCGATCCGTACCGTATCGATCAGTGTCAGTGAAATATGATATTGTCGCATACATTTTCAATGACAGTGAAATTCCGTGCTGTTCAGTGATCACTGAACAGCATACATAGGACTTTAAGTCAAGTCAATATCATATTTCACTGACACTGATCGATACGTTACTGAGCGGCATGTGTCGGCACTGTTGTGTGCGGATCGGCCTTAAATGTATTTCATTTGATAATGTTCTAAGCTTTGATTGTTCATTGCTGGGATCCAACGAGCCTCGCCATCACACTGTCTATCATATTCAGCTCTGTATTTAATTCTGACATGCGGTAATTAAACAACATTTTACTAATACGTTTTTCATTGTCAATCTGTTAACATCGTCACATTCAAAAATTGTGGATAATTAACATTTAGTAGATCACTTTGTTATGGTACTATAATCAAAAATAATAATATGACACTCAATTCACAGTCGAACAGGATGTGACGAAAAATACCGTAACACAGAGTTTATAATTCAGTGATACTAAGGTTGAAACACGGTTGAGGGAAATTTCGTTCCCCAGCATTCCTCAGCATGGAACCGCGACCAGCTAGGGCGTGTGCAAACTGACGTCATGACACCCAGGCCATGTAGCCATGTAAAGGCGGAAACACATTATTAAAACGCGACGCGACCCGATGAAACGCGATGCGTGTTGAGTCGAATCAAAAATGTATTGTTTTATATAGACCAGAATCACACTATGAACGTCTGACGCGACGCCATGCGCGCACACGCCACCCGATCCAGATGTGCCGGTCAGTGTGTTGCCGATGGTGGGGGTAAACACGCCATACGACGCATCACATGTGTGTTTCTAGTCCAGACCCAACACCACCAGTCATTTGTTTAAAAAGTTTAGTAGTTGCATAGCACAGAACCATACACGGTCACTGCTGTACAAAGCCTGTGTTCAGAAATTGCGAGCGCATCGTGGCATCGCGTGTTGGTAATGTGCACAATACACGTGGGATGTCGACACATTGCGGCGCGTGACGTTTCAATAGTGTGTTTCCAGCTTAATAGATTTTCAACTTTATGTGCTTGGGTATAACGTTGAAGATCTAGTGAAGATTGCTTATCGTTTTCGATCTTTCCTGTCGCTAACGCTCAGAAATCATAATTAGATTTTCAACTTTAGTTTCTAGGCTATAAAGTTGAAAATCTATTGGGGAGTACCGAGCGTTTACGATTATCGTTTGCTACTTGTTGTGATTTGGCTAGGGGGGCAGATCCCAGTGCACTAACGAAGCGTTCATTAAAAAAATATCTGCAACTTTCGATTAGAAGGCGAGTAGAAGTTTTTTGTCTATTTAATTCATTTAATTCGTAATGCTTCAGCTCTAGATAATGTTGTCCTTGTCAGTATGTTGCGTGCAGTATTTAAACACGGTAAATTACTTATACGTTTTTTATTGTCCATTTATTTACATCGTTAGAATTATTAAAGGATTCACTTAAATCATTATGTCAAATAGCCACCCTAGCGTTAGCCTACGAGCTAAACATTTACTTATTACATAAATAATTTATTTACTATATTCATTTAACTAGATAGAAATATAAAATTACCATCACAGATGGAATTTGTGTCATTTTAGAATATCTATTTACATTAATCTGTTAATTTGAAGTAATATTGATTATCTACATTAGGTATGATTGCGTTTTATCTACACTGTAAGATCTTGATGAAACTAATGTCTTCTTCCTTTAAGGCTGATCTGCTTGAAACTCCGCTTTCTGGGGGTCGAGTTGCCCGGCCTCCAAACACGATTTGCAACAGGACCTAAGGATACAACGCAGTTATTATTACGGTCCAGTTATCTAGTAACCTTGTCGGCTGAAAGTCTTGCCTCTCTGTAGACTGAAATTTTACGAAAAAAGTCTTTTGTTTCAAAATTCTTTTTTTTATTTTTTTTTATTCAGCATTCAAAGTGGTACAATACAATAAAAATGTCTATAAAATAATTTTAGGGCTAAAAAGTTCGGTGCCTGTTTCAAAATTCAATCAGAAGGAGAGAATATTACAATGAGTACCTCCTCCTTTTTTGAAGTCGGTTAAAAACGTGGTGCTAATTGTGCGCGTTTGCGATTTGTCTTTGTTTTTGTGTATATTTGTGATATCGGCAGTGCCGACAATAGGGGTGTGCCAACGGTGCCCAGGCACAGCAGTCATCATCAGCCTATAAATGTTCCCACTGCTGGGACACAGGCCTCTTCTCTGTGAGAGGGAATGGGCCGTAATCTACCACGCGGGCCCAGTGCGGATTGGTAGATGTCACATGTCTTCGAATTTTTGGTTCTAGGACATGCCGGTTTCCTCACGATGTTTTCCTTCACCGTTTTGAGAGCAGTGGTATTGAAATAAATTACACAAAGTAATGCGCCTGACGGGGTTCGAAACCACGACCTACAACTCGTAAGTCGAGGCCGATACCACTGGGCCACCACTGCTCACACACAGACAGGCACAGCAGTGCTATTCTCTATAAAACCAGCTTTGTGAGCGTTGCGCGGTCAGACATCACCCAGACCAGCGATGAGATTTCATATATGACACTCGATTATGATAGTTCCTGGTAACGTTTCTTTCAACTTACTATTGACGACCAGGTGTATCTCCTGCGTGGCCTGTCCGAGTTCATTGTCAGCCACGCAGATGTAGACGCCGCCAGTGTCGTTGCGGTACAGAGACACAAGATTAGGGTGTTAGGGTTTGGACGTCAGTGGTTACGTTCAAAGTTCAAATGTTCTTACTTGACGCAACAGTAGTGGTAAGAAGTGGATGTGGGCTGGTCTGCTCGACTGGTACCAGGCACAGGTCGCTGCATCCTCGTCGGCAGCACTTGCCTACTCCGCGGCAGTCAGCGTCGTCCCCGCACTCGCGCCGGCACACCACCTCGTTCGTGGTCGTCTCGTCCGTGGGACAGACACCCTCCTTCACAACTGCTCATGAAAATAAATCTGAATGAAGGAATGAGATCAAGGTTGCAACGTGCCTGATGAGTCGTGTGCCCACCTACTAAGATAATTTTATTATTTAAAAGTAAGACGGGTTCGAAAGGGAAAACAAATTGGACTTACTAGTTCTGCATTCTGCTGTGTACTTGGGCTCCGGGTCTAGACCGTTGACGTATTGTTGCACCACGCAGCGCTCGCCTGCTTTACAAGACTTCCTCTCACATGCACGCTCTTTGCATTTGCACCTGTACGAAGTATTCATAACATGTAAGCTGATCGAGTTAAGCGGCATGAGCGGGTTGAAATCAACGATCATATAAATAGAAGTGGGTCAAATATGAAATGTCAGGGATACAATAATTCGTCGGAGTTGATTGTTGAAGATGCACGCAGGTTACCTCTCGCAGCCGTCAGCGCCCATGATCCTCTCGACGCCGTAGTTGCACTTGAGCTGTTTGCACTCCTGGCGCAGCGGCTCGCAGTCTATCTCGACCTGCACGCACGAGCACTTCTCGCAGCCGTCGGGCAGGCGTGTGCGCTGCACGCCGTACTCGCAGCGCAGGCGCGAACAGTTCGTCACGTATTCATCGCAATCGTATACTTCGTTCGTTTCTGTTGTAGATATGTCGCAGTAAGATAGTCACAGCCGTAACATAGTTATATCCCTAGGGATATAATTATATGCCGTAACATAGTTATACTGTTGTAGAAACGATTGGGGGCACCCCGACTCGGATAGGTTAGGTTAGAAGGGGATGGCGGGGTCTGCAAGACCCCGCCATCCCCTTCGTGGTTATTTTTTTTTAAACCACCCAGAAGCATATGTTACGGTTTTTGTCTATCTTACTGCGACAGATATACTTCGTCGTTTCAACATTTAAGTAATATATGAAGACATTGCAAAAGAGCGTGTTTTCCTAAATTGAAATTTTTAGGGCGTCACAAAACAAATTACCACGGGCTTTTTTTTTTCCCGCGGTCCTACTGGTAGTACAACGGGTAGAACCACGGGCAATAAAGGATTTTTCCAATTGGTGAAACCACTCACCGAGTATAAGTGTACCTATCTAGAAATTGTATCGCGAATTCGCGATTCTTCAATACATCGGCAAGAACGTAATACCTTGGTTCCCGCGATCATTAATATTGTAGATATTTCATAATCGTTCTTTGGCAGTCACTCCACGTAGCCAGCACCGAAAGTCTGACAACTAGTTCTACCAAGTGACTGGGTTGTGGTTGTGGAAGTTAGTCAGATAGTCACTCCATATTTGTAGGTGATAATGGTTATCAACCCTGATAAACTTGGGAACAGTCAGATGAAAATGAGTACCTATTTTAGAAAATGTGTGGTGATTGTTCTAAATTAAAATGTTCAAGTTACCGGCGTCACATCTGGCGGAGTACACCGGTTTTTGGGTAGCAGGGTCCCTCGCAGCTACAGCCACGCATTGCTCGTTTGGTTGGCAGTTAAGTCTGCTGCAAGGGTCTTCTCTGCATTTACATCTAGATAAATAATTTTGTGTTGAAAACTAAAATTGTGTTTGCGGGACAAATATTAGAGCACAGTAATTGTTAGTTTACATACCTCTGACATTCGTTTTCAACATAACTATCAATGCCATACCGGCAGTCGAGAGCCTCGCACTGTTGACGGTACGGAGTGCAGTTTTGTGTCACTACTGGGTTCTGATCTAAAAAGACATTGTAAATCGTAAAGAAATGACACGGTGGCAAAGCGTCGAGCGGGACGTCAAGCGGAGAGGGAACAAGTACATAGGTACACACAGCTACCTACTCTGGCAAGGACATTGGCGAGGATTTGCAGTGTTTACTAAGAAACGCTGCACGCGCCACACTGCTCAATGCTCGACTCGAGCGGGCCCTCTGGCCGTTCAAGTACGTAAGGTTCCAAGTGTGATGCCGGAATCGATGAATGTATCTACGCAACAATTTTGCAAGGTAACTTAATCGTTTAAAAAAACTAAGTATTCAGTTTCATGATTTTTGCCACCAACTTCCGAAAGTAAAGTTATTTTACACTTATGTATTATGTTCTCAAACTTTTCGATGACGCTTGTACCAATTTATTCACCGATTTGATGTAAGTTTTTTATTCTAGGCTTTTTAGTTTAGATATTAAACGCAAATCCTTGCCATAAGATGGAATCTGCTCTTAAGTTAATTAATCCACGTAGAAATAACAAAAAAAATAAAAACCACTGAACAAAAAACAATATGGGACCGAACGACAGGTCATACAGCATTGAACAAAACAAGGACCACAGAAATCGGACCAGAAACCTAGGAGAAATAGTTAGGTACTAAATAAAGTCAAACCCGACTTAGACATGTCCAACGCCAGCCACCGACACCGCTAGCCTCCACCACTCTACAGCGTGGAAGCTTCTTAATAGGCATCGCCATCGTTAAGTAAATCTGATGCTGCGCGATGAAGTTTAAGAAATTTTTGTAAGCATACTATATGAACAGTTTAAAGTTGAAGTGAGTACCTAGAATCCTAAAACCAGAGAAAGGAATGTAGAATAAGGCTAGTACGTACCAGGTCCAGTGTCTCCACAGACGTTCATGCACTCTTCCACGCTGGAGAAGCGGTTGGGTCCACCGCCACAGCCTCCGTACGTGTATGGCTGACAGCTGCCCGTCAGCGCGTCCCAGTAGATCTTGGGGATGGCCGCGCGGCATGGACCCGGGTCCAGGCGGGCACCACACACCTCTAGCAAAATGTGGTGATTAAATCGTTATGATTATGTGGTGTGGATCGTTGTACCTATGAATTAATATCAAAGTTTCGCCACTGCTTAACGGACGGGAAATCTCGGGGTTTTTTATTTCTGACAAACTATCATGCAAAGTCCACTTTGCTCACCTGCTCCACGGAAGGCTCCGCAGCTCCTCTCGCACTCTTCCTCCGTGCTGTAGCTGTTGGGATGACCGCAGCCTCCGATGCCACTGATGAGGCACTCTCTTCTCTTGGAGTCGTAATAGAATACTAACACGCTATTGCCACATGGCACTAACGAGTCTGGAGTCTTACACTCTGAATCCGCCGGTGGCTGCAGGGAAAATAAAGAATTTTTTGTAAGGCCATTGATAACATCTAGACTGCTCTAGTATTTTATCAATTTACCTGTGCAGGAGTTGCCACAGTGGTGGTGGTAGCAGCAGGTCGCTTGCAGCGAGCCTCGCAGTCACGCTGAGTCTCGAACCTGCAAAAAATATAACAATAATCAGGCATAGATTTCAACGTTTGGATTATCTTCTTTCATGGATAAAATAAAATACAAAGCAATTTTTAAAAAAAATCTGGATAATATATGGAATGTAATGAATGTAGTAGGATAACTACTAAAACTTCACAACAGTCACCTGTTGTCGTTGCCGCTACAGCCAGTGTACACGAACTGGTTGCATTCGTCGCGTGATGCGTCGTAGTACCATTGTTGGATGTGTGACAAGCAGTTGCCTCCTTCTGGAGGTAGCGAGCACGGATCTGCTGTAAGATTAATGCAGTTATAGCCTTCAATGCGTTCGAGGGTCTTTACGAAAAGTTTACTAAAAGGCCTACAAACAGTGTACTAAATGAATAAGCTTTACCTACCTATTTCAGTTTTGCAGACTTGTGAGCACTCTTCGATTGAAGAGAAGCGGTTGGCACTTCCAAAACAGCCTCCGTAGCTGAACTCATGGCACTGACCAGTGGATGGTTCGAAGTAAACTTTCGTGACGTATGACTTGCAAGGGCCTGCATCCTTGGGCTGTTTGCAAACGTCTAAAACAAAAGACGGTCAAAGAGAAAGTAGTAAAAACAATGATAAGCGTGGAAACAATGTATGCGGTGGTTACATACCGACTCCTCGGAAGGCTCCACAGGACCGCTCGCAAGCCTCCTGCGACGTGAAGGTGCCCGAGTACCTGCAGACAGGACCAGCCTTCTGGTTGGCGTGGGACTCACACTCGTGGCGGCTTCGGTCGAAGTACCACACCAAGCCGCCGTAGCGACAGTCTTCCAGTGCTTCGGGCACTGCGCACTCTGATGGAACGTCCTTAAAGAAATATGAGAGGTTTTGAAAACGCTTGGAAGCTTCAAATGTAACTCCATTACTGGTCCAAAAGATCTGGTCTTAAACACTCCAGACGTGGTTTTAACTTTAGTACTTCAATCAATTTTACGGATCATAAGATATGTAGACACTTACTACGAAAACTGTGGTAGATGGTGTCGTGGGCACAACTGGTGCTGGGCCAGTCCTGCATCGACTCTCGCAAGCTTCAAGACTCTCGAACCTAAACACATGTTTTTGTTGTATTTCAACATTTCAAAGTATTTGATTCTATTTAAATACTAGAATGCTGAAGCTAGTAAAGTGAATCATTCACACATCTTGTCTGAAAATAAAGCGCGGCACCCGTTGATGGAATCTATCTATATAGCTATCGTTGTTTTGCATAGACGGATGCTATGCTAGTTTTGTTTCTAATAGAACGTACCTGTTGTCATTGCCTTCGCAACCTCCGTAAGTGAACTGGCTGCATGAGTCAGTAGTAGGATCGTAGAACCAGCGCATCAAAGAATCATCGCATCGACCCTGCAGCATCGGCAGTTGGCAGATATCTGGCAAATAAAATCGTTGTCATCATACAAGGACGTCTGGCTCAACATTTTAATGAAACAACCAATTTAAAAGGCACGACGTTTTACCCATTTAAGAGTACCGAGTAGACATGATCAGTCACCATTTCTCGCCGCTCCACACCACATCGATCCCGAAGCCCAATTCAGAACTGAGAACTGTTATTTCGTGAGTAACTAGTTGGAACCCAAGGTTATTAGTCTACAAAAAGAATGTGGTTATAAATAATTACTATTGTTTACCTATCACACTACCTGATTTTTCCGGTGCCGGCCTGCGATCGGGTTCTTGTGGATGTGGTTCCGGCTGTGGTCTTGTAGGTCTAGTTGTGGTGGTCATAATAGTAGTAGTGGTCTTCAATTCCGAGCAGCTGTTTTCACATTCTGCTTCCGTTTCGAAGTTGTTCTCATTTCCACCACAACCACCGTAGTAGAATTGACGGCATCTGGTAAAATAAGGGGCTTGATAATAATTAGGCTCTTTTCCACAGTTTCTATCGTTCAGGACTGTTAATTTCATAGACTTGATGTTTATTCATTATCCTTACCTCTTGAAGGTGGTATCATAGAACCATCTTTCTGTGTAGTTTGAACACTGGCCGGTCTCGGCAGGTAACGTACATTTGTCGGCCACTGCAATATGAATAGTCATTTACATCCATCTCTCGTTATTATGTATTATATCCCGATATAAAACAAAACCCATGTTATATTGTAATACAAAAATCTTTATACGGCGTTTACGTCAGAGGAAGGTCAGTGGAAAAGTTTATATGCGTGAAGAAAATATGCAAAACTATTCACCTATAATGTTTTGTATATTTTCTTCTCCTACTAAAAACAGAAACATATCTACCAAACTGGTAATATGAAGGAACCAACTGTATTTCTTTGCTTTGCTAAGTTATTCTTTCTTTTTCATTACTGGCTTCTAATACTTACCTATACCTACCTATAGTTGCGTTTTATTGAGGTTAATACTCAATACTCAATACATTTATTGACTATCATAAAATCCTCGCTTCTTTCTTTTGAATGGGTTGAAGTTATTAAATGCTTTATGAAGCACTAAATGCGCTGCTGAACATAAAAAATGACTGAGCACAGATCTCTGACCACGTCTACCTTGACTTACCGTATGCACTAGGACAGGTTTGTTCGCAGGCCTCTCTGGAACTGAATCGGTTGTCGTTACCCCCGCAGCCGCTGTAGTAGAAGGGCAAGCATCGGTTCTCTGACTGACTGAATGACCAGAGAGCTTCCTTTTCAGTACAATTGCCTGCTTCTTGTGGCTGTGTGCATAGAGCTGTTTGCGCAACCCAATTGTTAGTAGACGGTCACAAACATTTAAGTAGTTATAAGACAGATAGAAACATTAATGTTATTCATAGGAGAAATAAAGTTTTTCTTAAACCTAAACGGCTTTATTACAAAACGTGGTTTAACTTAGACCAAGGTTTAAATCAAAAATCAATTTTTGAATTTCGAACTTTATTCCAATTTAAAAAATTCCATGCTATAAAATTCTAAAATGCACATTGACAATTTAGACCGGGATCTAAACTCGGTTTTTGTATTAATAACTTTACGACAGTATAAATAAAGTTCGAAATTCAAAAATTGATTTTTGAATTAAACCTTGGTCTAAGTTAAACCACGTTTTGAAATTGTCAGTGATTTCTACAGAATAGTATAATTTAAAAGAAAAATGGTGATTAGCGTGGGACCAACTGCACTTCCTTGTAGAATACCGAAATCAATGAGGAGTTAGTCATCAGTGAAGAGGTGCATAATAGTTTCTTCTATGGTTTTGCCCAATAGTTTTAAATACATTCAAAATAGATGGAATTTGTATTCATTATTTTATCCACTGGTAAGCCTAAACATCCAATAATATCAGACCTGTCAAATGTCTGTCTTGTCAAAGTTGACAGTTCTCAACTGTCACTGGGAAGAAAACTTCCCGTTGGCTTTTCCGAAATTTGACACTAATGACAGGTTGTGGGAAGAAAACTTCCCAGTGGCTTACAAGGGGTTATAGTATTAAAATATTATCAATGAGTCATACAAATCAAATAACTAGTATAAAAATTTTTGGAATCGAATCTAATAATGTGAAAGATTCTTTGGAGATCGATAAAATGAAAGCGGTGGGTAAAAACACAAGCCTCAAAAGAGTCAAGTAGCATATTAAAGAAAGAGAAAGTAATTAGTTTCCTACAACAGCGATTTAAAGTTATAATTATGTAGAAATTAAAACTTGAACCCCATAAACGTAGTTTTACTACTTACGTGGATGTGAGCCAACACAGCGCATCTGGCAAGCTGCTTCGGAGCTGAACCTGTTAGAGTTGCCTTCACAGCCTCCCCAGATGAACTGTAAACAGCGATTGACCTCAGAGTTGAAGCCCCAGCGACTGTAGTAGCCAGTACACGAGCCTTGATCAATTGGTAGGTCGCATTGGCCTGAAAAATACGTTTTCATTAATCACACTTTGAAAGCAGTTCTGAAAATGCCTGAGGAGCGGGTTGAAAGTAATACTTTTCAGTCATATGGAGCGCCTTGATCACCGTTCATCCGTGATCATGGCGCTTGCAAAAGTGCCGAAATATCGGAAACTCAAAACAAATAATAAACATGGTAAATATCCCGTTTTAAACCCTAATATTGTAACGTAGTTTCGCTTGCTGAGTCTAAGAATAATACTTTGACCAAACTATTACAATAATTTTTTTGCAGCTAAGTTAAAATAACGTAACAAATTTTATAATTTTGCATGTTATATTTTTTAGTCGTACCTTTAATAACAGAGCTAGGTTCGCACTGCTTCTTACAAAGTTCCCGGCTGTCAAAGTTGTTTGCGTTTCCGAGGCAACCTCCGTATCTGAAGGGGATGCACTGCTCCCGCGTGCTGTTGTAGTGCCAGCGCTGGTATACGCCGTCGCAGGCTCCCTTCACGCTTGGTAGCTTGCACGCATCTGGAAACAAACGACAATTACAAATGAAATAACCCAGCTGAATATGATCACACCAAACTTGTGATTTCTATCATATACATTAGAATTCATTAATAAATATGGTACTCGTGTTACCTTTCGGCGAGGGTTTCACGCACACATCTTCACACTCTTCCTTGGTAGAGAATCTATTCCCATTGCCGTCACAGCCTCCATACCAGAAGCGAGAACAACCTCCGTATTCAAGGTCGTAGAACCACATCGCCGTGTAGTTATGGCATGGACCTCGGTCCGTCGACAAACTACAAGCAGCTGGAATAGGAAATCATATTGTTAATAACGCCTTACTTACTAAAGTAGGGAATGTACAAAACAAAGTGAATTCACCTTGTCTATTTTCAGGAGCATCAGTACATCCACGGAATTTAGGTCCAGAGGCTTCGGTGCGTCCATTAGGGCAGCATCCGTGCCTGCTAGAAGAGCAATCACATCCAGCGCCGCCAGGGCCGGTGGCGGCAGTCTCGCCGTCTCCACAGCATCCGAACTTGGAGTCGCGACAACGGCAACCGTGCTTTACAGGTCCCGTCGCGATGGTAATGCCATCATCACAGCAGCCGAACTGGTACGTATTGCAGGTACAGCCCTCATAGTTAGGTCCGGAAGCCGCAGTATGCCTGGGAAAGGTAGGTTAGTTAAACCTAGGTTAAGGTTTTTTGAGTTGTGTGAACAGTATAGATCCATTAATTTAAAAAAATCATCGAGCATTCCAAATGGGGAGCCCGTGTGCCAAATTTTCATTATTCAAATAAATAGGAACCTTTACTGCTATGTTTGGAATTATTTTATTACGAACAGTTGACCATAATTTTGCTCGGCATTATAACACTAAGGATAATGTATTATGATATTTATAGGGATTTGGTCTTTAATGAAATCATTTAATACGACCAACAATCTTCAGACAATAAATATTTAGTAATTTAGTTACCGAGAAAAAAAACTTAGATATTTCTTGGGGTACCCTAACACGGACAGGCTAGGTCAGCCGGCGGCGCGGCGATGCCGATGGCGGGGTCTGATGGGGTTCACCCCGCCATCCCCTTCGTGGATATTATTTTTTAAAGTACCTAAAATGGAACTTTTACAGAGACTCAGCCGTCTGTCCGTCATTTCTTTTTCTAATGAAACATTTGAAAATGACGCATTTCGCATACAAGTTACGAGTATATCACTGTCGACAAAAACCAATGCTGTCGGATGGATTTTGTAGAAGTTACCTGTCGGGACAGCACCCATATTCGGTGTACTGACAACCGCAGCCCTGGTTGTCTGGTCCCTGAGCAATGGTGACGTTGTCGGGGCAACAACCGTGAAGCGCGTACTGGCATCCACAACCTTAAAATAAACGCAGTTATAACTAAACTGACATTCAGTAGGTTGGTCGTAGCCTAAGGCGAGCAAAGTCAGCAAATGTTTCGAGGCTCTATTGCAGTGGGATAAGATAGCAACAGGACAATAAACACCTTCAAGATGTGGTCCCTCAGCCGGTTTGCGGTTATCTGGGCAGCAACCGAAGGCTTGCAGCAAGCAGCAGCCTTCAAAGTCAGGTCCGTGGGCAGGAGTCTTTTCATCCTGACAGCAACCATATGTCGATGTACGGCAGTGTCCTGGGCATCCTTTATTTCCAACGTCTGAAGCTGTTGAGAAAATGGTACGTTTAATGGATATCTCCAGTTAGAATTAGATCTTTCCGTACACTAATTACTGCAGTGTGATAATTAATAAAGTCTTATTCACCTGGTGACACACCATCGGGGCAGCAACCAAACTCAGTAGCGTTGCACGGACATCCTTGTCCGTCGGGCCCGGAGGCTTCGGTCTCATTGTCAGCGCAGCAGCCGAACTCGAAACTACTGCAAGGATCCAGGGTGGTGGTACCAGTGACGTCAGTGGTTCCTTCGTTAGTTGTACTACCTTCGCTTGTTTCGATTGATTCAGTTGTTTCAGTTGTCGTGTCGGTAAGAGCTTCTGTGGTCGAGGTTTCTAGAAGGAAATCAATACAGTATGTGCATCATATTAAGACCAAGGATCACCTATTGCGTAAAACTCACTTTTGGAACTGCCTTCTTTAGAAAAATCACTAACTATAGTTTCTTTTTTTAGATATCGCTAGTTTATTAGTCAGCATGCTTTTACATTCCCTACTTAGGTACTTTATTTGTGCAATCATGTTCATATATATGCTTAAAAATATTTATTTATTTTATAATGCTTAACTATCGCGTGCTATGCAAGGGGGAGGCCTTTGTACTGCAGTGGCCTTTCGGCTGATGATGATGATCGCATGCTATGCTTCATCTCCATTATCTGCTGCCTGCAGTTCATGACTGCTTGCTCACGACTGCTGGCTGCAGTTTTGTTGTCAAGCAGCAGCCGAACTGGAAGCCACTGCAAGGATACAGTTCGGTGGTTTCGAAGTCGTCAGTGATACCTTTGTTGGTTGTGCTACGTGTACTGGTTTCCACTTCGGATACATCTGCTGTATTTTCTGCCTCCTCCTTATCTAAAAGAAAGTCATAAGAGTGAAAGGAGCGCTGACACATCATTTTGTATTCAGTTGAACGCGCACTATTTTAGAGACAAGCTTTTCGACCGTAGTGGTAAGTCTTCATTGTACGAGTATAAATTACGTTTCGCGAGTAAATAAATACTGAAAGGACAATGAGTAACGTTTAAGATATTCATGAACGTGTGCGAGAATATGATACGAGTACATAGCCCGCATGTCTCTGAAGCGAAAAATAATGGACATGTGTATTCTCTCTCTCTTAGCCTACGTTTCATAAACTTGGTCTTGGACAAACATCCAAAGTCCAAACTCAAGGTTTGCCAACGTGTCATTGATCGCAGTATCATATATGTTAAATTAACGGATCATGTTGGAAACACTATACTGCGCTCCAAATCATTGACTTGGCTCAAAAGGCTGCCCAACTAAAATGGGATTGGACAGGACATGTTTGTCGCATGCCAAACGAACTGTGGGCCCAAAAAGCTCAAGATTTGACGAGCTGGATGTCTTCCTTGGGAATTAGAAAGAACTTGCGCACCACCGTGAACATTGGAAGAAATAGAGGGAGGCCTTTGCCCAGCAGTGGGACAGTAGAGGCTAGTAATAATAATAAAAAAAATATTATCACCAGCTCACAGTACTTTCTTAGTTATGTCTCATGACGTGGACTGTAGCACCATATTTTTTTTTGTGTTTTGACAATCAAAGCCTGTAACTGGCTTATTTGAAATAAATGATTTGAATTTATTAGTTTTAAAGTTAGAGAATTTAATTTAATTTTAATCTCTGGGCATTGGTTGCTTATAAGAAAAGTGGTCATAACTTTTGAACCGTATATCTGATGTTTTTTACATCAGATATACGGTTCAAACGTTACGTTTGGAAGTGACCTCTCCTATGCCTCTATTCGATTTGATTCATACTTCGTGGGACAACCTGTATACATTACGGGAAGTTACAGATGCAAAGCAGTTTAAAAGTCAGATTTTTAATGAAACAATCGTTAAAGTTTAGTTGTAGAAATATCTACTGCCATAATAAGCGAAATATGCTAACTAATTACCGGTAGCTTGTGTGGGCACTTCAATTGTGGTGGTGGACGTCATTTCCACGAAATTTTTTGGCCACATCACGAGTCGGGGTGAACATTTTTCAGTTACAAGTGGTTCTTTAAGCTTCGTTTGCACATTGAACTTCCACGAAGCTACTTGGCCTATTCCGTTGTATGCTGCACATTTGTATTCTCCGACAGTGTCCTTATTGAGGCTTCTGATAGTGAGGATGTTTCCTCTCGGTTCGTAATTCGTGTCATTGTACAGCACTAAGGTTTCCTTATCGTAGATGCGGTACCAGAACACGAAGGGCGTTGGGAACCCGTACACTAGGCAGGACACTTGCAGCGGGCTGTCCTGCTCGCCGGTCACCACAGCGTCCTCTGCTCCGGCAATTCCAGCAGCCGTACGCACAGGATCTACCAGACCAGACATTAGACCAATGTTTGAATTAATGTATAAATAAATCTATTTAATACTAGCTGTTGCTAGGGACCTCAAGATAGTAATTCATTATTGAAGTACCATAAGCCTTAAACTAAAAACTAATTAGTTTAACTTTTATAAGTGAATTATCTGAAAAGATTTCTACTCTTCGATTTAACTAAATTGCTTCATGTCATGCGAAAAAATCATACATTTCCAAGAATTACTCGTATGTTCCCAATTTGCAGAAAATATTCCACTTTGATCATTTGCCATTTGGCCAATTAGACCTTTTGAGAATATGTAATTTTGAGAATCATACTTTTTGATAATTTGCCATTATGAGAATTAGGCTTTTAGAGAATTTTCCATTTTGAGAACTTGTCATTTTGCGACTCGGTTACCATTTTGAGAATTAGGCTTTTTGTCCCTAAACCCTCTTCTATAGCGAACTGAATGCAAGTTCTTAAGTTATTAGCAAGTGTAACCTGCCAGCGGTTTCCGCAAGCTTTCATCGTCACTCACCATTGACGACAAGTTCAATTTGGTGCGTGTACAAGTATTTTCCCCAGGCGTCATAAACAGCTGTAAAGGTGTAATTGCCGGTGTCGTTGCGGTACAGAGGGACGATAACCAAAGTGTTGTCACACAGCAGTCTGTAGCGGCCCTCGTTACCGTCGATCTGTTGATGTTTTAAGATATAATATAGGGCCTAGTATTAGCAATATTGTGAAGACTTTTGAAACATAAAGAAAATCACTTTTCGATATCAGTGGAGCCGTTTTTGTAGGTATTTATTTTAACATTTGACGAACTAAGCCTTCCTCCTTTTTTCTGAAGACAGTTAAAAACGGATGGAAGAATTAAAAACTTATGCATCGAGGCTCATACCTAATAATTAAAGAAATCTAACCTATCCGTGTCGGGGTGCCCTAATCTCCCTATGTCCTGTTCTGCTACTTGCTTAGGCAAGAAAATGTTTACAAAAATATCGATACTTAGGACATTCGAAAGTCTGTGCTTCGATATTTAGATCTTTGCATGTTACTTTTGTAGATAATTCATTTTTTTACAGTATGATGATGAAATTAATCAGGATGAACTCAGATGAATATCAACGTTATGAAGATGTGAACATTGATATTTTATTCCTAAGTACACTACATGCACTAAAATGCAAAAAATAATAAATACATACCTCCTGATCCCCGAATTTCCACCATATTTTTGTTGGAGTGCTTGACAATGCCATATTCCGTACATCAAATTGATAGTGCATTGTGGCTACACTGCCTTCAAATGCAGTTATCTTTGACTCATCTACGAACATAATGTAAGGTAGATTAACCTAGTTTTGTGCACTTAACACCTAATTTCCAGTATTACTAATTCCATTACGAATACCTAGATAAATATTGATAATAAATAATTAGAATAGATACTGCACAAAAAAATTATAGAAATTTAGTCAAAACCAGACTGACTCAGGTCGCCAAACGGCGCCCTATTTATACCCCGGCCGGACCCACTAGATGTTTCTAGAAGGTGGTCGAATGTTCTGGAAACATCCATGGACTTCTACACAGTCCCAAACCTTCTGGAACATTCTAGAACCATCTAGATCAAGGTAGAATTTTCTAGAAACTTCCAGACCAATCTTCAGTAGAATAGTCGAGGAGCCTGTAGATTGGTCTCGCAATACGATCAACGTAACAATTATGTAGATCTTAGAGTACGAGTAGGTATGTGAGTTTTCGCTTCAATTCACAATGGCCTACTAGGAATCTGGACATTCTATAATCTAAGACTCCTGAAGATTTTTCCTGAAAGCTAACAATGTGCCTACTCCTCGTGGCAATATGCCTTGTACTTGCCGTTTCGATTTCATTTTTCTTTCCGATGCCGAGTTCATTCATACGATATTAATCAGGTGTTCTTCGTCTATACTTATTGTACTTTGAAAGGAAATGTTTAAACCATTGTCTTACCGGCAAAGGTCGCTTGCCACAAAAGATGCCAAAACCGTCAAATATTTGTCATACAATTAGGTGGAATGCATAGGCATCCTAAGTTTCTAAGTAGTTAATTATTATGCAGATAGTCAACGAGGTGGTAAGGGTAAGAGATTTTCATTGGAAATAAGATATAAATGTTTAAATATTGAGAAAAAAATTGGACATGGAACGCCCCCCTGTAGCACGCCGCGCATACGATATGTTATAGTGTAGCTGGGCTCTTGGAGTTCCACATCAGGTGTTCCAGATCTTCAATTTGTATACGTCGACAGAAAGTGCTCATCAGGTTGACCAACTGTTGCTAAGATGTCATTCCTTTATACGAGTATCTTATAGTGTAGCTGGGCTCTTGGAGTTCCACATCAGGTGTTCTTTACACGTCAACAGAGAGTGCTCATCAGGCTGAACAACTCTTGCTAAGACGTCATTCCTGTATATGTTATAGTGTAGCTGGGCTCTTGGAGTTCCACATCAGGTGTTCCAGATCTTCAATATTTATACGTCAACAAAAAGTGCTCATCAGGTTGACCAACTCTTGCTAAGAAGTCATTCCTTTATATCTTATAGTGTAGCTGGGCTCTTGGAGTTCCACATCAGGTGTTCCAGACCTACAATTTTTATACGTCAACAGAGAGTGCTCATCAGGATGAACAACTCTTGTAAGACGTCATTCCTGTATATGTTATAGTGTAGCTGGGCTCTTAGAGTTCCACATCAGGTGTTCCAGATCTTCAATTTGTATACGTCAACAGAAAGTGCTCATCAGGTTGGCCAACTCTTGCTAAGACGTCATTCCTGTATATGTTATAGTGGGGTTAGAAGCGTTATGACTACTTCTCAATAAGACTAAATAGCAGATATGACTAGTTCGCTATAGGACTAAATCTCGATATGACTAGATCTTGTTTGGACTATATCGTGTTTGGACTAGATCGCAATAAAGCCAGATAGCGTAACGACAAAATATTCATTTGTTTTTTGAAGTACAGTTATCGGGATAATTAAAGCATTGAGCTCTTTTTCTCGGTACCTATATTAAAATACTTAAAATGAAAGCATTCCATTGTAACATAATTATTTATTTACTTATATTTACGCTTTAAATCGCTAACGTTTTTTAAAAACAATATGAGTGTAATCTCCTTCATCTCAAGTTTATTTAATTCTCTTTGATACTTGCGATTGAATAATATGGTGTTTCTTCTTTTGTTGTTCGCTTCAAACAGGGAATTTTGATTTTTTTTATCTTGAAAATGTGCCTCTTTTTTTAAATAAAATAAAAATTGTAGCAATGTAGGTTTGTGCTGCATGCGCACATTAAGGCGACGATGCCATGCCTCTAAACTATTATTGGTCCTGTGCTTTTGTTTTGCACAGGAAATAAGCAAAGGATTCTTTAGCCATTGCCTGCAAAAGTAGCTTGCGAATGCATTCATTTCAGGTGATTGCGTAGAACATTCCACAATAGCAGACCATCCATCTTGTATATAAGATGAAGGCAAGAGCGGCAAATTTGCAGTAATTCTAGTGATGTATCTTCCTTCTTGAGATTTCGTCAAACCGATATCGTTCGCCTTTTTCCACACAGATTTATTGTAATGGTAAAAACATCCTGTAACTTTAGCATTCGGATACACAGTCCTAAATGCGTTGATGAGTCCCAATTCGTAATCACATTTAAAATGTTTAATATGTACTCTAAGCACATCACGTATTATTGTAAATAAAGCGAAATAAGTTGTTTCGCGTTTATTTGGTAAGAGTGCATACAAGACGGGAAATATATTTGTCGTCTTTTCCGTGCTATCAACGTCTACGTGAATGGAAAACAATTGATAGTAAGGCCTGGGTGCACTTTTAAAGGTTCCGTCACCAAAAAAAACCTTTTCTTGATCTGCATAAATTCTTATATTCCTTTTGGAAAATCGTGATGAAAATACAAGCATTTTGTCGTCTTTTGATAATTCAAACTCAGCAATCAAAAAGTCTTTCTTGATCATATGTGGTACTGTCACTTCACTAGATTTAGAAAACTCGGTTTTTTGCACTTGAAGGAACCTTTTACGATGTCTGTATAGGACATCCTTCACTGAATTATAAGGTCTGCCATTAAAGGTTGAAGAAGAGGGCAGTTGTTGGAGTACTTCTTCATAAACCTTTTTTACTGATGACATATCTTCGCATACATTCTGTTTTGCCGTATCCAGTAGAAGGTCTTCTTCCATTTTATCATAGTCTTGCTCACACTTGTGCAGACTCTTCCTGATTATAACGGTCTTTTCTTCATTCAATGTGAGAGACGCACTACACTCTTGTCTTTTGTAGCAACGCCAGAACGACGTTCCGCTTGAATTGTTGGACACAAAATTGTATCGGTAGCCATCATGAAGAAGTGCTTCCTTATTCTTTTTACTTTTAATAAAATGAAATTGTTCATTACTCTGCATTTTTAAATAACAATAAAATAATATGCAAGATAAAAATTCAAAGTGACAATGACAACTATTGTTTCAATTTATTTTTAATAGCGGAACTTCATAGTGTATTCACACTTCAGTAAAGTTAAGTACACCATGAAGTACCTACACTAATGCCACTTTTAGATACGATTGTACGTCATATCGATAATAAGTCATTTTGAAAACAGGACGTATGCATATATAGTCAAACAGCTAAATAGTTCTAAAGCGATCTATTCATATCGAGATTTAGTCCTATAGCGAACTAGTCATATCTGCTATTTAGTCTTATTGAGAAGTAGTCATAACGCTTCTAACCCTTATAGTGTAGCTGGGCTCTTGTAGTTCCACATCAAGTGTTCCAGATCTTCAATTTGTATATGTCAAAAGAAAATGCTCATCAGGTTGACCAACTCTTGCTAAGACGTTGTTGCTATATATATGTTATAGTTTCATCATTCTAGCTTTAAAAATGACAATACTTACTTACAACCTTTCACCCCCCCTTTCTATCCCTTAAAACCTTTTCGCAATAAAAAGTAGACTATATCCTTTCTCAGGCTATAAACTATCTGTGTCACTAACTATCTGTGTGTGCCTTTCATTTAAATCGGTTCAGTAGTTTTAGCAGGAAAGCGAGACAGACAGACAGACAGAGTTACTTTCGCATTTATAATATTAGTGTGGATGTGGATAACGGCTACAGGAAACTGCAAAACCAATGAACTACTGTTTTGGATACACTAAGGCGCGTCGCTCACACGATTAACAGTCGAGGTGTAGTTGAGGCGCGGGCGCATAAGAGGCACGCCGCAACAAGGTTTTCTTTACAAATGAATAGCAGTGCGCGCGTGCTGCGACGCCGAACCGCCGCTGACGCGACGTCGCCGTCGCTTCGATTTGCCAGTGAGCGACGCGCCTAAAGGTAAAGGCACCAGTAATGGACAATGAACCAATAATGGACAAAAAATAAAGTAATCATCTAGAATAAGAACATAAATCATTTTTTTTATTTTGGCAATACTGTGATATATACTATAGACAACTAGCTGTCAAAATTTAACGTTTTATTCAATTCGGTTTGTCAGTTATACAAGATGACGTGAGTGCAAAGTGTTTCTGTGATTGTAAATTGATATTAGCGGTTTTTCTTAAGGAAATTGTTAGTGCGGCGAGTAGAAAGTTCTATATGTAAACTGGTATTGCTTTGTTTTAATCAGAATGTGTTTTGTCTGTTGGGTTAACTATGAAATTAAGACCATAATGCACATTGTTGTAACTCCAGAGAGGTAATGCTTGTTGACATTTTATTGATGTTTATAACTGGTGCATTGTAATTAAATGGTTCCAAAAATGGACAGATGTAGAAACTTAATATCATCTTGATATATTCAAATGTTTAACTTATTTTACTCTTACTATTATTATTTGCTATATGCTAGTTGTAAATTTGAAAAATACTGATGTTTACCAGTAATGGACGTATGTGTCCATTATTGGGTATTTTATAGGAATCCAGTTATGGACATTGATAAAAATGATACTTATTCTTTGTTTTAGAAATGGCTCCTATAAAAGATTATACGCCTCAACAAATGGGCTGGGCTATTGAAGCAGTAAAAAAAAGGTTAAAAATATCCGAAGCAGCCAAAAAGTTCAATGAAACTTTTTTTTAAGCGGTGAAAAATGTTTAACTCATACCCGAACCGTCCAGAGGACGGCTGGGTTATGTGGGGCTTGCACCCACTAAAAAACACCGCCGTGAGCCTACACTCGCCTTCATGGATGAGCCGTGAGAACTGCTACGCATGACTTTCACGACTCATCCAACGCAGCCCGCTTTCCACCAACTGTTTTGGCGATTTCCAGGCCTGAGACATCGCCACCACTCATGAAGGCCGTGCTATGCGACGACGATAGTCACTCCGATCTATCGCCCGCTGGCACCTCTTAAGGTGGCATCAGGTCGCCGTGGCGCCTCCTCCGCCATCCCGTCCTCTTGCGGCGAATCGCGTCAGCTAAGGTGTCCTCCTCTCTGACGCGCTCCGCCGCCTCATTCTGCGAGATCACGTCCTCTCAGAAGGATGTAACAGCTTCCCACGCCTCTTTGCTGTCCACCACGGCTGGCAAAGAGAGGTCTGCCCCGATTGCTGCTGCGAGAACACAACGCTGCACTACCCAAGCAGGACAGTACTGAAGAGTGTGAAGGGCTGTGTCCTCGCTGCAGCGGCACTGGTGACACACGGGAGTCGCCTCCCGTCTAGCCACTTTGTGCTGGTATTTGCCGTAACAACCATGCCCTGACAACACCTGCACAAGCCGTAAGGACAGTTTCCCATGTCCCCTGCGTAGCCATCATTTTTCCAGAGTGGCCTGGATCGCCCCCACGGTCTAGTGACCGGCACTGAGCGTTTCCAGCCTCACCCTCCATTGGTCCAAAATTTGGGATTGGGCTTCTCTTCGCCACCTCGTGACCACTTCAGGTAGCGGACGCCTGCCAGTCTCTGCCTGCAGGTCTGCCCCTCGCTGGTAGACGTCGGCGAGTACCTGCGTCTCTAGGTCCCACGGAGGGGAGCCCGCCAGGGTGCACGCCGCTTCCGCGGATATGGTACGATATCCACGTATGACCCTGACTGCCATGACTCTCTGCGGCCTTCGCAACAGAGCCTTATTTTGGGCAGACAGGGACTCTGCCCACACCGGAGCCCCGTAGAGCGCCATTGAGTGGACTACACTCGTTTATAGTCGTCGGCAAACTTCATTCGGGCCGCCCAGGTTTGGCAACAGCTAGCTAAGGGCGGACGCAGTGCAATCAAAACAATGGATCCAGACCGGGGAACGTGCTCCAAAGAAGGCGAAAACTGTAAAAGAAGAAATAGTGCTGTTTCACCACGACAACGCACCGGTTCACACGTCTGCCGTTGCCATGGCCAAATTGGTCGAATTACGCTACGAATTGCTGCCCCATCCACCGTATTCTCCAGATTTGGCCCCTTGTGACTTCTTTCTGTTTCCTAATCTGAAAAAATCACTCGCCGGGAATAGATATGGATCGAATGAGGAGGTCATCGCCGCCACGGAGGCCTATTTTGCAGAGTTAGACAAAAACTATTTTTCGGACGGGTTAAAAAAGTTGGAGCATCGCTGGGCTAAGTGTATCGAACTAAAAGGACTACCTATGTTGAAAAATAAATTGCCACTTTTCCAAAATTTTGGTTTCCTTTTTGTAGGCTAAGTATTTATTGAATGACCCTCGTATGTAGTCATAAGTAGGTACTAAATGTATCTGTCATAAGTAGGTTCAAGTTCATTATTGGATGTCCATTACTAGGTTTAAGTTCATTACTGGATGTCCATGACTAGGTTATGTTCATTACTGGATGTCCACAACTGGTTTTTAGCTGTCCATGACCGGGTAAAAAAATAGGATTTTTATTTGTTAAAAAAATTAATACGAGCTTTGCAGTATCTCACGCGTAACACAGTAAAAATATTGAATAAGGACAGGACTTTACACTTTTAGTATATTTAGTACTGAAACTTTCACGATATTGATAAAACTTCACAAACACCACAATTTTTTCCTTAAACTGTCCATAACTGGGGTGTTTACAGGGTATACAAAACTTCGTGTAAGACGTCAAAATCTATGGTGTTAATAGCATTACTGAAGCCCAACACGGAAAGGAACATCTCATTTCCATTTCCAATACTCGATCTACTAACGTCCTGTGCACCACCAAGTGATTTTGCGTTAACAAGTGAATAATAGTATCTAAACAATGTTACTTAGGTAGGGTAAAGATTTATCACTCAAGAAAAAAAATGTATTTCTCTGTATCTACGGACCCACCGGGGCCACGGGTAAACATCTCCTTAGCTGTTTACCCATGGTCCCGGTCTCGTAGTAATTAATGAGTCAGTCCAGATAAACTTAAAAATTAGGCACATATGCATTGAAAAAAAAAACACATTGGTATTTGTCCGGGTTTAAACTCAACACCTAGTGCGTGACTCGTGAAGTTCCAACTACTGAGCCATCACGACAGTTTCATAATCGTTTAAATTAGATTTAGTGGTGTGCTTCTAAAGGAAGGGCTGGCAAAGTTATGTCCAACTAGATATCACTGCACACACTGCTAGGTAATCAAACCAAAAATAAACTTCAAAAATACCCTAGTATGTGATATCTATGTATAATAATAGTGTTACCTTTGATAGCGCGTGCGCACGCTAGTAACACGGCGACCGAGAGGAGACAGATGCTCGACATGTCGTCCGCCATGTACCACTGATGCACTATCAAGAAGTAGCACCAGCTGCGCAAGTGAGACCGTTGCGAGTGGTGGACACACTACTGTGACTGTTCTACTATAACAGTTTGAATTTGAAGTGCTTATCGTGCACAAACGTGGCTTTTTTAGAGTTCCGTATCCAAAGAGTAAAACGGGACAGCGGCCTTACTGGGCAGACTGAAAGAAGAGAGCTTAGGCCCTCGTGCCAGACTCTGTCGAAAGGCTTTGGATGTCAACGGAAACAGCAAGTATGCTTCTCCTTGCCTCTCGGGCTCTCAATGGCCTCACTCCAGATGTAGATGGCATACGCTAGAAGATCCCCAGTAGACCGATTTCGGTAAAAGCCGTATTGACGGTCACTAAAGACATCGCTGTCTTCAAGGTTTTTTTCTGTTGTTGTTACAACAACATAATGTACCAGAATACAAAAGACATGTTTTTTTGCCGTTTTATGGATAATGATACGGAACCCTTCGTTCGCAAGTCCGATTCGCACCTTTTTTTTGTTTTTTTATCATCAGCCTACGATGGGATGTTATTTCCGATGTTGCGAATCGGGGAATTCACAGGGAATTTTGCAGTAGATAGGTAATTTGGTGTGATTGTGTAAAAGATACGAATATAATTTTTCATTACTCATACTCTGAAAGTAGGTCATTACATGTCGGATTAGCCGTTTGAAAGTTATCCATTGCCGCCCTAGGGAAAATCGCTTTCAACTGACAGCTGCCAAATTTAGAAAAAAAAACTAGTTCTATTTTGACATTTCTATTGAACCATGTTCAAAATTTTTATACAGCCACGAAATTACAGAGCAATTTAAAATTAAAATAACATAAAGTTAAGTATTAAGAATATAAATAATGACTTTAAAATAATTTAGTTTCAACTATTTCTCTAAAATATCACAGATTTCGACAAAATCTTTGCCATTTTTCAAATAATGAACATGAAAAATCCTGGCTGTATAGCTGGACGACCACAGTGACCACAGCACAAAAATTAAAAAAAAAAACAAGCGGCAAAGTGACAATCCGATCTACACTCATTTTTTCTTTAGCTAAAATTTATGTTGTTAATTTTACTTTTTTTCCTCGTATTCGTAATGAAAAGCACAGTGTTTACCTCGGGTAAATGACTTATTTAGTCCCTCGAACTATTAGCGCCCTCACTACGTTCGGGCGCCAAACCCCGTCTCGGGACGTAAATAAGTAATTTTCACGCCTTGGATAACAATGTACTATTTAGTGCATAATATAAAGAGCCTTTTATTCCCTCTAGTTTATTTGTTTTAATGTCATAGCAGTGGTGGCCCAGTGGTATCGGCCTCGACTTACGAGTTGTAGGTCGTAGGTTCGAACCCCGTCAGGCGCATTACTTTGTGTAATTTATTTCAACACCACTGCTCTCAAAACGGTGAAGGAAAACATCGTGAGGAAACCGGCATGTCCTATAACCAAAAATTCGAAGACATGTGACATCTACCAATCCGCACTGGGCCCGCGTGGTTTATTACGTCCCACTCCCTCTCACAGAGAGGAGGCCTGTGTCCCAGCAGTGGGAACATTCTGATGATCATGATGAGTGTCATAATAAGGATAATTTAATTGCATTGGAAGGTAAGTAACTGGGCAACAGAAGTGGGTCAGATCTTATAAAAACGTGGGAAAAATAATAGACCACTTACTCAAAGACATTATCTACTACGGGCACGCCGCAAGAGGGGCGGTAAGACCTCTCTTTGAGGAGTGGCTGGATAGGCATCACGGCGTCCTGACCTACCGCCTGACGCAGGTCTTCACCGGACACGTTAGTTTCGGGAGGTACCGTGTGTCGGAAGGATAAGGAAGGAAGAAACGCCTGGGTGTCACAGTCACCACTGCGAGGAGGACCGCCCGGATGACACGGTGGAGCATACGGTGCAGGACTGCCCCGCTTGGGCAGGCCCTGCAGTCTCGACAAATATAACGACAAAAATCAATCGTTAAGTCTAATCAATGTCAAATTTCTTTAATAGATTTTCAACCTTATGCTTTCGAAATAAAGTTGAAAATCTATTAAAGGAATTTGATAACGATACGACTTAGCGACCGATTGTTGTCGCTATCTAATGTCGAGACTGCAGGGGCAGAGCATCGCTGTGTCCTCACGACGCGACGTCGATAGGCGGTGACCTCTCACGCGATTGAGCGCCCGCGTGCAGCACGGTCGATTTTGGCTCACGATTACTCAATTAGGTATTTCAAATTAGATTTTTTTTTCTTTTTTTTACATCTATATCTATTCTATATACATATAATAAAATGGTAGGAAAGTCAAAACTGTACATTGAATATTTCTTTAAAAGAATACTTAAGGTGTGATCTACAATCGATACCGAAGAGAAAAATATGGTTTTTTTAGAACTTTTGTCTGTTTGTCTGTATGTGTGTCCGGGATAAACTCAAAAAGCACTGGACGGATTTTAATGATTTTTTTGTTGTTGTATAGATATTAAGTCTAGCCAACATATAGGCTATAATTTATCTTGGAAACTTGAACACCTGGTGCAGAACCGCAACAGACCAGCTAAACTAAAAGAGGTACAAAAATGGTGCCATAGTATAAAATGGTCCACGTGATGAGCATTTTCTGCTGAGAGAATAAATTTGAAGATCTGGAACACCTGATGTAGAACTCCAAGAGCCGAGCTACACTATAACATAAAATATACAGGAATGACGTCTTAGCAAAAGTTGTTCAGCCTGATGAGCACACTCTGTTGACGTATAAAAATTGAAGATCTGGAACACCTGATGTGGAAATCAAAGCTATGACTAATTTCACTGTATAATTATAAAATAACATAAGCTGGGAGTACCTCCACGCAGTGAAGGCGGTAACAGTTTAGGACTGACTTTCGATGGCGATGATTTATGAATAAAAATTTGACTCTACTCTACTGGCCAAAACTCCCATATTTTTTTTACCCGGGCTCTTGGAATTGGGCATCAGACGTTTCAGATCTTCGATTTTGACGTGTTCCACGCGCGCCTCAAAGAGTGTCAGCATGATGACGGGGGGAGACCCCCCTCTAGAGGGCCAAAGCCTGCCGGGGTTGCGGGACTTATCTCATTACCGTGACCCCGGAACACAAAGGGCTATTGAAGGACACCGTGGATTTTAGTCAGTACGAGTCTGACAGTAAGGGTGGGAGGACTCATTTGATGATTTTACCACGCTAAAAAAAAAAGAAAAAAAGCACTTTGTCTACTGGTTTCTACAATTTAACAATTTCAAAGTTGGAACACGTACTATCGATCTTTAGAAATTGATAGAGTGACGTCACACCGCTCCGTCGGGCACTGTCGGCGTGTTTTCAGCTCGGAGTTCAAATAATGATTTTGTATTTAATTTGCGAAAAATCTCTATAAATAAAGATTAAAAAATAAAAATAAAACTTTTTCCTTAATTAGAGCAAAAAAAGAAACTAAAAACAGTTTGTTAAGAAACAAATATTGATGTTTCCATTAAAGGAAAAAAAAAATCATTGAAAGGACCAATAGCTAGACTAACGGATGTGCGACGATTCATGCATGTGTGATATGAACAGTACTACGACTCACCATAGTTCGAATGCAACCAACAATGTGTACGAATGTGCTAACTAGAAACATTACTCAGCTCTTGATACATTATATTGTGCAAATTACTGATACGTTATCACGAGCAGCCATCCAAAAATATTAGGTATATATAAGAGGAAGTGTCACAGGAAGGAAGGTTATGTTTATAAATAAGCACGTACATAGCAGGCATTCATAGAGAAGCGAGGCTTGCTTTTCGATTGTGGGATTTAGCTGGGCGACCATTTTTATTAAAACATTTTAAAGCTACATTGGAATGGTGTCAGGATAGCCAATAGCAATTTCAAATAAACATCCTTGTTTGCGACTACTCCTCGAAGAATTAAAAAAACATATTAGATGCATGCTAACAAAATGAACGGAGGTTTCGGGAGGTTCTGTATCTGATAGGGAAGGAAGAAACGTCTGGGTGTCATCACTGCGAGGAGGCGATAGGCGGCGACCTCTCGCGCCGGGCATTGGTCTAAGCCAACTATACTCAAAGTGTGCTCCGCGGAGCCCTGGGGGCTCCGCGAGAATACATCTACCAAAACAAAATATTGCAATACACTGGATGCCGATCCCGATATAAGAATTCAACTCTATTCGATCAAACCTAATAGGTATAAACCGATTCATGAAAAATAAGAAACAGTTTCACACATCTCATTCGATTTTTTGATTCCCTGTTATTGAAGAATGCACGTAACTTTTTTGTTTTATTTTGGGGTTCCGTTATTAATTTTGCTTTTCAAAAGGGTTCCGTCACCAAAAAAGTTTGAGAGCCATTGGTCTAAGCCATGCTGCGGGGTGAGACGGAATGGGAAGCGGTCGCTTTCTTCTGGGAAGCAGTCATTCCCGTTGAGTACCTATTGGCTCAGCTGACCATAATGACATTGTTGAAGCGTTTAGAGAGCATTGTGACAGACAGGCAGAATTATAAAGATACCTGCAAAGAGAGCTAAGATTATTGTAAAAATTTAGCTTGGAAAATCACCTCACGGTCATGATCGGCTCAATAGCGAGATTTATTTTACGGGAGTTTATTTACCACGAGTACCTAAGTACTGTCTATGCTTTTGAGTCTGTGCATAGGCAGGTCACTCGTATTGAATGGAGCCGCTTATGCGAACCGTAGTCGTTCCGATCCGATAGTTAAAAATAATACGGGTGATTCATCAGACATTAGTACTATCAATCCACCTCATTCCGGTATTCCACCTAGGAACTTGATAGTTTGATGAATGAATACTGTTTATTATAGGTTGAGTTGCATGGTGCCCAGTTCGGGTACAAAGCACGAGTGTCAACAAAGAACGCTATCCTGAGTCTTAATCGAATGTCATGTATGTACCTACTACACAGCGAGAAGAAGCGCGTACTTGCGCAACATGTTGGTTACAGGGTAACTAGGCAATAAGCCAACGTTGACAAAACGCCCAGTCATTCTAGATTCTAGCACTCAAACTTACTGCTGGAACGGCTACGAACCGCACGCGAGTGTGGCCGCTGTTACTTACAACATGGCCGTCGTCGAACCCCGGGCGCCAATAGTACATTGTTATCCAAGGCGTGAAAGTTACTTATTTACGTCCCGAGACGGGGTTTGGCGCCCGTAACGTAGTGAGGGCGCTTATAGTTCGAGGGACTAAATAAGAAATTTACCCGAGGTAAACACTGTGCTTTTCATTACGAATACGAGGAAAGTAAAATTAACAACATAAATTAATAGCTAAAGAAAAAAATAGCGTAGATCGGATTGTCAGTTTGCCGCTTTTTTTTTTTAAATTTTTGTGCTGTGGTTGTCCAGCTATACAGCCTGGATTTTTCATGTTCATTATTTTAAAAAATGGCAAAGATTTTGTCGAAATCTGTGATATTTTAGAGAAATAGTTGAAACGAAATTATTTTAATGTCATTATTTATATTCTTAATTCTTAACTTTATTAATTTTAAATCGCTCTGTAATTTAGTGCCTGTATAAAAAGTTTGAACGTGGTTCAATAGAAACGTTAGAATTCTTTTGAGCAGATTAAGCTCCGCTGCGTACGCGGTAAGGAAAATAAGGCAGCTAACTGATATGGCCACAGCTAGGTAAGTATACTTTGCCTACTTTCATAGTATTATGTCGTATGGCATTCTGCTGTGGGGATCAGCAGCAGACGTAGATTCAGTTTTTATATTGCAAAAGAGGGCAATCCGTGCGATATATAAAATGGGTTTAAAGAAATCGAAATATTAACACTGCCGTCACTTTACATATTAGAGAGTATTTTATACGTACGTAAAAACCTAGGAAATTTTAAGATTAGAAGCGATTTCCATAATATTAATACACGGAGTAAACACGAAATTGTGATACCCAGATTCAGACTAGCAAAGACAAGTAAGTCGTTCGTTATAAACAGCATACGTTTTTATAATAAATTGCCCAAGTCAGTCATAGAACTAACTGACGGAAAGTTTAAAACCCACATTAAACGTGTCCTTATTAAAAAAGCATATTACAAAATTAAGGACTACGTTGAAGACAAAGATATTTGGCAATAGTTCCTTCTGCTCATGCGGCTTCCCTGGTTCTTCAACAGTTTTATTATAAATTAGGTATATTGTCTATTAACTGCTCTGAATCACGGTACTACCTTTTATTTTTATTTTTACTTGTATACATTTTTTTTTCTGTTGTTTATGTGTTTGTTTTGTCTCTTTTTACCTTTTTTTTATTTTATCTTACAATGTTTTAATTTACAGTCATTACCTATCTTTGGCTAATATAGCTTCTTTTTTTTATATAGCTTCTTTTTGCTCCAGAATTGTGAATGCGAGAACATTGTTGGTTGTGTAAATTCCCCGATGCCCATTTTATCTTTTTCGTCTAGTTTATTACGTATATATTATTTTATACTTTTTTATTTTATTATTTTTTGTTTAGATTTTGGTAAGAGCCTCTTCTTATCGTGCCTACGATGTTCTCTCGTGTTTATGTATACCAATCTGTAACAATAACATTGTAAAAGCAAATATTTTAAAAGAGTAACCATGGAGTTTCTTGCCGGTTCTTCTCCATGGAAGCGACCAACCCGAACCGTGCCAATTTTTTTTTTTTCTTTCGACGTTTTATAAGTGCCCATTGTGGCCCATGTAAAATAAAATATTTTGATTTTGATTTTGAACGTCAAAATAGAACCAGTTTTTTTTTCTTAAATTTGGCAGCTATCAGTTGAAAGCGATTCTCCCTAGGGCTGCAATGGGTAACTTTCAAACCGCTAATCAGGCATGTAATGACCTACTTTCAGAGTATGAGTAATGAAAAATCATAAACATGCTTGATTGACGTATGCTAGAAAAAAAAACGCCTACCATGTTTTTCAACCAAATCTTAAATTAATTGTGAATGCGTGCATGGTGTAGGTACGTGAAGATAATGTTCTATCGGTCAACGTAGTCTCTTTATATTCTTAAACCAAAATCACTTGCACCGATGACCACATCTAAGAACCGCCCAAGCATACAAGGTGATGTGCTATCTCTCTAGAAACTACGGGTTACATAAGCTGAGCGGGACAGTAGGTAGGGCGAGTAGGCCTACGTTTCAGGCGGAAATCGACCGATCATGTGTTCACAAGTCAATAGAACAAACTATTGGTGGCCTGATAATTTTTTTTTTTTGAGATTTTTGACAATTAATTTTAAATGCTTAGAAGGTGCGTCACTATTCAATTTTGCCCCGGTTCGAAAAAATCGTTGATTCGGGGATGGATCTGGTCGTACACAACGTACTTTGGGACAAGTTGCTTCTCTCTTATCTTCTCAAATATTGGTATTCTAGCCAAAAAAATCGGGTGTGGTGTGTGGGTTCTGGATACTCATTCGGAGCAGTACAAGCTGGAATGCGGAGTCAGGCAAGTGGTTAAGCTCGCTTTTGCTTTTTATCCTCCATATTATTGTTACGTCGATCGAATTGCGAGACCTATCTATAAGCTTCTCGAAAGTTCCACAAGGTTCTCGACAATTCTACCGAAGATTGGTCCAGAAGTTTCTAGAAAATTCTACCCTGTTCTAGATGTTTCGAGATGGTTCTGGAATGTTCCAGAAGGTATGAGACTATGTCGAAGTCTATGGATGTTTCCAGAACATTCGACCACTTTCTAGAAACATCTAGTGGGTCCGGCCGGGGTATAAAAAGGGAGCCGATCTGCGACCTGAGTCAGTCTGATTTTGACTACGATCGAGGCAACTCGAAGTGAACTGGAAGTGATCTTTACGTGTGATTAAGCGAGTTTATAAGTGTTTAATTGTTGAGTAGTGTTAAGTGTTTGTTTTAATTAATGATTCGTGTGTCAATAAAGTTTATTTGGCTTTAATTGGTGTTAATTAATTTATCCCAATACCCAGCTCGTAACATTATCAACCGACTCATCGAGCGGCTGAGTGGTAGTGGAGTACACATGTCGGCTGCTACATCGACGGAATGAGGGTCAACGATATAAGCTATGCTGATGATATGGTGGTACTCAGTCCCTCGATGGGTAGGTTGAAGAAGTTGTTATCGACATGCGAGGCCTATGCGGAGGAGCATGGTAATATACAACTCGAAGAAGAGTCAGATTCTTGTATTTAAAGCACCTAAGCGCCATACGCACAGTGTTCCTCCCCAAACTCAACGGCGTAGCACTGAAAATAATTGTGGACGTTGGCCAGATTGTCACCAGCGATATAGGTATGAGAAGACTACATATAAAAGTGGCATACAGCGTTGTCTGTGAGGAGCAATATGTTTGTCCGCTAATTCGCTCGTTGTACTAACGACGTCAAAGTACTTTTTATGGCTTTCTGTTAATCATTTTACACAAGTGCCCTGTGGGTATCGTGCAAGCGCCGAGCCTACAACATCCTGCGTGTACAGTTCAATCATGCTTTTTGGATGCTGCGATGGCGTTGTGGAGCTTCAGGCTCTATAGATAAACAGACGACGACAGCAGACGACAATCGTTATCGCTCAGCAGTCACTAATACATTTTCAACTTTATACCCTAGCGCATAAAGTTAAAAATCTACTAGACTGCTGCGCGATAAAGAACAAACGAAAACGATCTGTGCACTTCAATAGATTTTCAACTTTACGTGCTGGAGTATAAAGTTGAAAATGTATTAGTGACTGCTGAGCGATCACGATTCTCGTCTGCTGTCGTCGTCTGTTTGTCTATAGGGCCAGGAATGTTCGCGGAAGCTCGCACAGATGGTTTCAGTGCCATCATGCGACTGAAAGCGGCCTGCACTTTTTTTTTTTATTTATCTCTACCTATATATATTATTTTTTCTCCCAATATTGAACCTTGAGGTACGCCCTTTATCACCTCAAATCCCAGAGCATTAATGACGCGTTTACATAAAATTTACCTGCATCTTTCGATTGGAAGAGGAGTAGTGTAAATAGTTCTTGTCATTTATTCGTAATGGTTCAGGTGCAGCTCGTTCGTCTTCGCAGTTCGTCTTAGTTTAGGTAATCGAATGCCTTTAAGAGTTTGCATTTTTAACTAACTTTGTCAATGTTGTCCTTGTCAGTGTGTTGCGTGCAGTATTTAAACACAGCATATTACTTATACGTTTTTTATTGTCCATCTATTTACATCGTCACAATTATAAAAGGATTCACTTAAACAAATTATTATGACTTGTCAACTAGCCACCCTAGCGTTACCCTACGAGCTAAACATTCACTTATTACATAAATAATTTATTTACTATATTCATCTGACTAACTAGGTAGAAATGTAAAATTACTCAAAAATATTCCATCACAGATGGAGTTTGTGACATTTTAAAATATTTATTTACATTAATCTGTTAATTTGAAGTAATATTGACTATCTACATTATAATCTATTGGTATGATTGCGTGTTATGAACATGCGCACAGGAGACCACTGTGTCGTGGTAAAACGTTCAGCTATGGCACATGAAACAATAACAATATTATGCCAGAGCTTGCGACCGACACTACGCAGGATCGAGGTAACAACAACTAACTACTCTCATCTAGCTATGACGTTTCTGAACAATATACTCATTTTATGCGGGGGCCACACTAACGGGAAATGCAGTTAAATTATATCGCGTACGCATACGTCCATGATCGCGATAACTAACGGCATTTCCCGCTAGAGTGGCCCCTGTATTACAGGTATTGTCCTTAGTAGGTCTCAAAAAATAATCAACATTATTGCAATTCTTAAAAAAAAAAACTCTATAGCAGTACCTACTTAACTAGAGGAAAAGTGATAAATAGATCTATCATAATGATTAGTATCGGTCGCGTCTGGCTTACTACACTATGTAAGATCTTGATGAAGCTGATGTCTACTTCTTCCTATAGGGCTGATCTGCTTGGAGCTCCGCCTCCTGGGGATCCAGTTGACCGGCTTCCACACACGACTTGCAGCAGAACCTGGGGATAAATGAATGCAGTTGTAAGGGACGTGAGACAAAATTACAGCAAATCTAGAACGTACTGAACGTACGAACTGTAGGTCTAGCCAATGCATATTCCAACAACGCTTCGGCCGTCTATGGAATCAGAGTTTTGTAACTATTTCCATACGAGGCTTTTCTTTTACTTATATGGAACTGGTTCCCATAATAATGAACAACCAACAGCAGATAGTCGATGCGAACAATTGAACTCTATTACTAATCTAGTTTATCGATTGACCTAATTGATTGATTGACCTCACTGAACGCTTGCACTTACTTCGAATAATACTTGTGTCGGCAGAACTTGCTGCGCACGATCAGGTTGCAGTCCGCAAAGAAGGGATTATCTGTGCACTTAGCAGGTACCAGCAGCTCTGAAAATATTACATTTACAATGAAACTTCTTATCACTCATTTTAAGTAAACATAATAAAAAGCGAACGAACTCGTGGTTTCTTTGCAAAATTCAAAATTTCCAATAAATATTAAACGCATTAAAGCATGCGTAGCGAATTTCATAGATTTTCTATGAAAAGAAAAATTCGAACCGCAAGCAGGATTTGAATCTCTGCATTCAGATTTTAAAAAATGCGGTGCGTGCGGTGCTGATAAACTGGCGACCATCTATAGGTAATGCCTTATTTGTCACGATTTATTCAAGGGTAAGTCGTCGACTGTTAGACTCAGACCTCTTCTGTCCTGCATTTCCTACATTCTGCAAATTCGTCACCTGTGATGAAAAATAAGTCCAGTTTTTTTTCTTTTACAAAAACCTGCTTTAATTGTAAAGTAGTACAACTTACGTTGCACGTTGATCTGCACAGTGTCAGAGTGCGAAGTGTACGGGTTGCTGGCGTGGCACGCGTACAGCCCGCTGTCGGCGACCGACACCCGCGCCACCGTCAGCCGGGACACGATCGCGCTACCTGTTGATGTCGACAAGTGACGGATTAGAAATAGTTCATTTAGCACACAAAATATTATACAAAAATGACAAAATAAAAAAAGAGAGAAAATTTTTAAAATGCTAGGGTGCCTAATGGCTGCGTCAAAAAGGTATATTAATACAGCATTAATCGAGGAGAATAGCTGTCTGACACTGGTCTTTAAATGAAACTTAGAGGGTGAATGACGGACCAACAAACACAACTAAATGATCACAACAGCTTTTCTCAAGGTTTCCCGTGAACGTGTGTCATCTAGCAAGGGGACCACTTTGAGAACAAGCGCGCTCAATCAGACGACACTTTTGCTTCAACAGTTAGCTGTGATTCGATTAGATCGACTTGAGGTTTGTTAATGTCGAATCTTATCTGCTATAGATACATCTAGAGGGAGAGGACTCACTGGTGATAGTAATCCTGCCGTCCGACTGTATCACGGCACCGTCTTTGGTCCAGTGCACGTCGGGCTCGGGGAAGCCGTCCACTTCGCAGGTCAGGTGCAGGTCAGCGCCGATGTTCATCGCCGAAGATGGCGTCGACACATGAGTGCTCACTGGCACTGTTTGCGAGAAACACGAGTAAGAGAGCAGTTTTGATAAGATATCAGGCGATATCAAAATAATTTAATATAGATTCCTGTGAGATTTATAAAAACGAGTACCTACTTACGAGTGTTAAATAATAGATAATTATGATACTGTGCTTTATATACATTGATTCTCTCAAATGAACAGAAACATCCAGCTTGCTCTATGTACAGCATTGATACGGTATTGAAACATTCAACGATGTACAATCGAAACACACAGAGTAAATGGAAATCGGAATGCCTTGCGAACTTCATTCATCACCATCATACGACATCTAATAATCATTCAATATCATAAAGAGATGCTTTATATTCTACGTACTTACAAAAGTTGCTGTCACCATATTCTTAATACATACTTTGTTGTTAACAAGTATCACTGTTGATTATCAACAAGCTAAATTGTTCTTTCGGAGAAAATACTCCATATCTCTCACAATATTGGGCTGTACCACCTCTACATATTACATACCTACTTACCACTTTCTGACGTCAGTAAAACAGGCGTTGTTCCCAATATAATTATAAATATTTAGTTTACTGCGGGCTTAACAAGAACAATCTGATATTGCTAGAAGAACACATGCAAGCTGAATACATAAACATGCTACATGCAGAGATAAGCCATTCCGTACTATTAGTGGAAATGAATGATTGTTGATCTTACGTCGATCGCAATCTGTAAATACTATAAACAAGAAATAAACTCAGATTGAATATTTTCTTATAGGCAGTTTGTGAAGGAAAATCACCGACGTAAGACGGACAATCAGCCAGTAAGGTATATTGACACAGTTGAGAGTTCCTAATCTTACCGGTGAACAAAGGTCTAGGAGCTTCGGTAGTGGTCGTAGTGGTAGTGGTGGTCGATTCCGCAGTAGTGGGCAGTTCTGTTCTGGGTCTGGGTACCACCGAGTTTCGTGGCACTAGCCACTCGTTTTCAATAAATAATCCTTCAGGCTGATACGCTCGCACCAACACCACCCACGACGCCGCCTTGCCTTCACCGTTGTACGCTTGACATGTGTACTGTCCAAGAGTTTCGATAGCCAGTCTTCTGATGAGAAGGACGTTTCCTCTCGCTTCGTATACCGCGTCGTTGTATGGCACCATGGTTCCCTCATAGCCGCGGTACCAGAACACGGAAGGTGGCGGGTAGCCATAAGCTAAGCAGCGCACTTGGAGCGGACTGCCCAGCTCACCAGTCACCACGGCGTTCTCCTCTCCAGCAATTCCGACAGGCATCGTCTCAGGATCTATCAGCCCCCCATTGTTAGCGGACCAATGTTAGAGTTCGTGAATGCATCCTTCTCTCATTACCTCCTCAGTATTCAGTGAGTGAAGTTACATTCATAAACTCTATGTTAATTCGACTACTAAGCGTAAAATTATTGAAATGGGAGGACATAACAGATGGTGTTAGATGTTTTTAGTGCTTCAAAAGTACGGTTACAGCTACTTCGAATTTACATATAAATTCGCGATTCGCTTAATTGATTGCGCCTATTAACAGATATTTGAAAAATCCAACAAATGACTAATTTTAAGTACCTACCCGACTTTACTACCTATATGATTATCGCCAAACTTTAGAAGCACTCAAAACAAAGTAAGTATCAATAGTGATAACCAGCAGCAGATATGTTTTTTGAGTGTGTCGTTCACCTTCGTAAGCGCGTGCGCACGCTAGCAGCGCGGCGAGCGAGAGGAGGCAGACGCGCGACATGTCGACCGAGATTGACAAGCCACTGATGCACTATCACAAACTTCAACTGCGCGAGTATACGACCGTCGCGAGCAATGGACAGACTCCTACTGATTGCGTTAATGACTGTGTTGATAAAAGACTGTTGACTGCGAAAGATTGCAGCCTGTGCGCACGTTGGTAAACAGGAATAAGTATGCTATTTATAAAATAATCAGTAAGTTGAAATTATTCATACATTTTGTATATGAATGGATATTGTGGTACCATTTTAAAAAGCTAATGAGACAACAGTGTTTTTGCTGCAAACTGCCAATCTAGTACGGTAAATTTATTTTGAGAAATTTAGCCCGAAAGACAAGGGTAGCTCCAAAAAAAATTCAATCTTTGAAAAGAGAATGAGCAGCCGACTATGGCACTTGGTTGCGATCCTTTTTGACACTTATAGTAGTGAAAATTGGACACAAGTAAGGGTTATTGACATACATGAAAGCAAAGTTAAATAAAGATTGATATTTTGTGGGTTTTTTTCCAAAAAACATTACTTACTCAGGATTTTATTTGAGGTTATATTATGCGTCAAAACAATACATTACAACATATATTTAAAGATTAACCATAGCATGTGTTGCCTCTCTTATTTGGCGATTAGGCAGTGGATGCGATAATAACAAAACACAGTTCACACAGCACGACACATTGTTTAGTATCCAGTAGAAATCAACGTAGACGTATAAATTCACTATTCGCTGGGTGCGAAGTACTAGGTGGGGGTAGTACTATTCGATTGCAGCGCCCATGGTGGCGAAAAGTAAAACTAATGTGGGATTGTCTAAGAGCACATTCACCTTTGCCAACTATTAAAAACGCGCTAATCTCAGGAAATTCTGGTGCGATTTGAATTATTATTTTTGGGTTGGATAGTCCATTTATCGAGGAAGGCTATAGGCTATATAACATCACGCTATGACCAATAGGAGCAGAGCAGCAATGAAACATGTTGTCAAATCGGGAAATTCTTATTGAGAGCTTCCGTTGCGTGCGCTGCGTAAACGGTTCACATTACGCAAAAATTATGTATGACGGAATTTTTCCTCATGAAACGTTCTAAAATAAAGTCCGCGACAGCATATATCTATCTTTTAAGGTTAACTCACTATAACCTTTTTTATGGAAATCAAATTGGTTTTAAAATAATACATTACTTGCGACGGTATTTTTATGAACATAATATTAATCCTTACCCAAATAAATACGTTAATCATTACAAACATTTAATTTTGAACAAAATTTCCCTTGACATCATTTGATTTCAATGAATATCTGACGAGATATCGTAGTTTCTTCAACGGCAGGTGATGGGGAGCAGTCGGAGTACGACGGCTCCGTTTTAGAGTTCATTGAACTCTGTCATCTGTCAATTTCGAATCAATTTGTCAGACATATCTGTCCGTAATTTTTATTATCGCGTTATTCCGCCAGAAAAACATAGGTCACAGCAGTTGTTGTGTTGTAAACTGCAAGAATACTAGCAGAAATAGTAAATTTAAATTTTATTGATTCCCAAGCGGTTCTTGGAAAGATGAGCAATGCAGGAGATGGTTAGCTGCCGGGAAGAGAAAAAATTAAATAAATCATAATCCTCATTTTAATCCTGTATTTGACATTTTTCTTATAGAATACCTTTTTCCTATGTTTATTTAATTTTATTCAGAGCTGATGGGTCGCCATGGAATCCAAAACCATGTGTTTTGTAAAGAAATCTGATTTCAATTAGAACGGTCAGAGCCGTCAACAGTGCAAACGCTAGGTGGCGCTAAAGTCGTGCACGGTGCCAATAACAGCGCACTACAAAAAGAGTCCAATTGCTCGATGTATATCAACGTGGAGGTATCCTAAAACTCTACTCGACACGAATATAAGTTTACTAGCAGAGAAAGGCAAGAAATAGTAGTTCGCCGGTAATAAAGAAATCAAAACCAAACAAACACGAAAATCATGAGTTTGACTTTGACAACACCATAGATATATGATTGACACTTCATGGAATAGTGCTGTGACACATCAGTCATCATTACGACATCTTAATATAATCGATTATATCTTTACTTTTGTTATAAGACCTCAATATGGGTTATCATAAAATAAATCATATTAGAGTTTATAGAAAAGCAATAATAACAGCTTTTATGGTGGTCTTTAGGGACACTAGTACATTTTTAAATTGTTTTACGACTATGTTCTTTGTTTAATCGATCGATTCTGGTAACGTAGCCCTTCACTATACCGGAACAAAAATATAATAGTAAATACTAATAATATTGAATATAAAAACCACACAAATGTTTTAAGTGAATTTATGCTAAAACAAATTTAAAATAATAACATTAATTATAGATTTGCTTAAGTGATCATACGCCTCAAAAAGCGAAACCATGAACGCTCATTCTCCTTTACAGCCATTTATTTCCCAAGGTTTGAGTAATTTATCAAATATACTGGTTTCAATAGAATGAGTCGTTCGTAAGCTATCAAAAAAGTATCACTTTAGCGTCCTAAACGTTGTAAAATTCTTACAATAACCAGTTTATGACGCAGAGGTGGAATATTTTTGAAAAACCAAGTCTTATAACTCAAAAACGGTAAGGATTGGGATAGGGGTTCCCGTAGTAAAATCAGTCAAGAATGACATCTACTATAACCCCTCAAAGGATGTAGGTTGACTTAACCAGTAACCCTGTATATTAATTCCCTACGGTTATACGTCTATGTATTATGTCTAACCATAAGTTATCTTCAGCGAAAGGTCATCATATGAATTTGTTTACGAGTAAGAAGGGTTAGATACACAGACGCACTGATAAGAGCGGGTCAAGAATAACGATCAGACAAGCTAATAACTATGAAGGTTACGGTACTTAAACGCTGATCTATGAATAATAGTTAAACCCTGGTAAATTAGCAGCAAGTGCATTAAATATGGAAACTGTGACTATTCACGTGACACGTTTTTATTTACAAATCACGTGGATCTAACTAATTAATGGGATATTGTAAACTCTTAAGGTCACGTCAGTTATCCACATTTACAATGAGCCTGATTAGAAATGAATAGAAGGAGACATAGATGCTAAAGGCCAATTTATACATCCATAAGTAAGCAAGTAGAAATCACGCGTGAACACCGCCCCGGCAGCGATTTAATCATTATTTCTTTGCAATCATGGATACGTAGATCTAAAATTTAAAAGTTCTCCAAATATTACCGCTGCACGAAAGCTGCATCGCATAAACAAATGGCACGGATTTATTACCACCAATAAGAATACTATCTTCTGGTTACTACTGACTTAATAAAACATAGGTAGTTATTCTTGACTAACGATATCGTTTTTCTCTTGTGGATCAAGAAAGGACAATGCTCCATTATGCTATTGCTGACCATACTATGACAGGCACAAATACATGATCAATTTTTATTTAGTGTAGGTAATCAAAAAATGATCTAATTGAGTTGTGTCTGTCCACTTACTAAGAAAAGTTTATATTCGTGATGTGTGTCAATGATCGTAATAAACACGCGATACAAACGGAAATTTATGAATAATTTGTAGCTATTACTCATGTTGCTAAATTACATTAAATATGTTTTTTGTTCCAAAAAGGTAAACAAAATGTGAATTTGGAATTAATGAAGTCGAATGAGACGGATATAATATTTTTAATCTGTAAATATATTTATGTAAATTAAGATAAATTAAAGCTTTTAAACAGAATGTTAAAACAGTAAGTCGTAAAGTTTTTTGGCACTAGAACGTGTTACGCGATTACTTTCTAAGTACATTGATAACGCAATACTAGCAGACAAAAATAGTAGTGTTTATTAATAATTTAATACCAAAGAATTAAGAATAACACACTATTTGATTCAAAGGGATTTTTAATATAGCGTAGTCGGAATTTCCGGTTAACATACTCAATCCACATTATATTTAACTCACCTCGCATTATGACGAAGATGAACGCACACTGAAATTACTTGTTACTGATGTATACGAAAAATGCAAAAAAAAACATCGCTGCTCGATTCCCAATTTGAGCCCAGTTTTAGTAAGGAAAAAGAAAAATTAGAGTCAAAGACAGAAAAGACCAGAAAGGCAATCAGTTAATATTCTAAACGAATAAATCCAAAAACCTCTAACTACTTTCCCAAAACTCGCTCTAAAATGCAAAACCCAATGGTTTGAGAGGCGCAAGTTGCTGTGATCCTATTATTAAAAGAACGTTATTGAAGATAGATGGAATTTGTTTTTTTTTTTTAAATATGACATAATTAAGTGACATTTCAGGACCTACTTTATCAAAAGCAAGGGAAATCAACGACTAATCAATTTAAAATGTCCATCGAATAATCAAATCCCAATGTAAATCACTTTATTAATCAAGAGAATGTAGGACGTTCGGCATTTAAACAAAGTTTCAAGTACTTTTTATTTTAAAAAAGTAGTAAATCTGTGTCTTTGGAAAGTTTAAAATCGGTCTAATTAGTACCTATTGCTATTCTACGTTAATGTTCTCTGATAACTTTTTAGAACTACTTATAAGAATCCTGTACTTATGCTTAGAGAAGTTTCAATGAAATTGATTCGGTCATTTCGAAAAATAAGTTCTTGAAAGTTTGTGTGGATTGCCGTATCCGTACAGTATACGCTCTTAGAGGAAATTTTCATGCTTCCGTAGTCTTATAATGCATTTGCCATATTTATGGCACAGTTCCACAGCAACTGACGCCCTCTACCGGCACATTCCCCAAGCTACCATTCCCGTGCTTCCCCGCTACTCACCATTGACGACCAGGTGTATCTCCTGCGTAGCCTGTCCGAGGTCATTGTCAGCCACGCAGATGTAGACGCCGGTGTCGTTGCGGTACAGAGACACGATCTGCAGCGCGCCGTCAGACAATAATCTGTACCGACCCGCGTTGCCGTCGATCTGTTGGACGATTCAATTCGTTCTTTTTAAAATATGTCGTGTTTCGAAAACGTAAGTAAGCGGTTTCAGGAAATTTAGTAATTGCAGGGGCCACACTTACGGGAAATGGCGTTAATTATTGCGACAGTGGAATTTAAATTTTCATATACACTCATCATCGCTTGATAATTATGCCAGGACTATGTACTTATTTTACTATATTGAAAGTTGTTGTATAAATGTAAAATTGACATAATTTCATCAATCTGTTACTTTAAATTACTACAATTATATTTGTACGCCTCTGGGCAAAACATAGAGGAACTACCCATTTATAACACCTATGTATATGTAACTTGACCTATGTTCACAAATAAAGATTTCTGATTCTGATTCTGATCGCGATAATAGGGTAAATAACTGAAAAAATCTAATTAGTTGATTATCAAAAAATATTTGACACGTACTTTTTCTTCTTATTTTTTGTTACGTAAACCAAAATTAACGAAGGTATGACACTTTTAACATTTCCAAAACGTCACAAGCAAGTACAGTTTTTACTTGCTTCTAACATCACGAACGTCCACTCTCAAATTTTGATGCGTTATATCTTTGTTAATAAAAAAAAAAAATGCATTGATTTAACCAAAGAAAAAAAAATACGTGTCATTATTTTTCAAAACTCTAGCTGACGGACATAATTAGATTGCAATTATTGGATGCTGTCAAGATGTCTATTAACGGCATTTCCCGTTAGTGTGGCCCCCGCATAACAAATCTCAACTCTCCTGTCCGGTCAGCACGAGTAGCATGACCAATTTCATCTTTCTGCGCGATTACAGCTCGACCCGTTGACGAGACTGAAGAATCGTTTTTTTCCCCTTTATTAAAATATAGGAAAAAAAAAAAATGCCAAAACATCGCCATGCTGAAGACGAAGAAGAAGACCTTTCTAAACTCTTTTTTTCTCCTTTAGATGTTGGCAGAAATTTCTAAAGAAATGAGGAGTACCTTTGTACTACAGTTACATTAAATATGTATTTATCTTTACAATTTTTGTGTGTACCTAAATCGTTGAATAAATAAACTCGAGAGAAAAAATATGGAATCACTTACTCCGATTCCGCTCGATCTTGAGTTCTTAAAAACTAGGTAAGAGTACCTAATAAAAAACATACCAAAGGTGTAACTGTAAACTTTAAATTAATACCAAATTCATTAAAGTCGCGCCATTATTTAAGGAGCTATCCCAGATCAATTCCAAGTGTTTTCATGCTTTAGCTCGCTAGTGTATATTCTATCATTTTGTCTATTCTTTCGTCAACAAAACCCGTTCCTACTGTAGTCCAGTCAACGAGAAATATGTGTTCCGAAAAATTCATCCGGCACTGAAATTTGGCATATGATGAAAGAAGGTGATACAGATTACAGGCACAATAATCCAACTTTTTTTTTCGAGATGATCTAAATATGAAAATTGCTTATAACTCTCTGTGAAAAATTCCTCAGCCTCAAATACTACTTATCTGTTTATGTATGAATGTACTCGTATTAGTTAGAATAGGGAAGTTTAAAAATCCAACAAATTTTCGAGTTCAGTGTCACTGCAAATTAACTTTTTACCACATTTTTACATATCGCGCTCTAACTTCTAGTGAAAAATTGCTCTGCCAATTTTAATTTTTTTTTATGTGATTACTTATCCTTAACTACATAGGTTTGTTACCTTCTCCATTTTTAAACGTCTTTATTTGATTGATTTGACATAAAATAATGATGTTTAAAAAGGAAAACGTTTTGGATTGCGTAACAAACCTATGTATTTAAAGGATAAGAAATAACATAAAAAATAAAAATCGACAGAGCAATTTTTCACTAAAATACGATTATTAATTCGAGTCAGTAAAATGACATTTCCAGTGTTCAGGTTTGTTTCATTTTGTATGTATCAGTGACAGTTGCACTTGTCATTTTACTGACTCGAATTAATAATCAAACTATAGAAGTGAGCGCGATATGTTAAAAGTTAATTTAGAGTGACACTGAATTCGGAAATTTGTTGGATTTTTATACTGCCCTAATCTAATACATTTAAATATATACAAAACGAATTTGAGACTGGGGATTTTTTCGCAGAGAGTTATAAGCAATTTTCATGTTTTGGTAAAAAAAACTTAACTTCTCGAAAAAAAAATTGGATTATTGTGCATCTATTATCTGTATCACCTACTCTCATCATATGCCAAATTTCAGTGCCGGAGGAAATTTTCGGAAATCTTCATACAAAAAAATCCACGTTGATCGGACTACTGTGTCATGGTACGCGTGCAATTCTAAACTTTCAATTCACTGAAGCATGTGGTAGTTACGGTAAGCTCTCCGAAGGTCCACGTGATCTTGGGTGGTGGGTTGCCGTGGAACAGACAGCGCAGCGTGGCCGCGCCACCTTCAGATGCTGTCACCTCTGGTTCTTGCGGCGGTAACGCAATAGGTGCTGCTGGCACATCTACAAACATAACGTCTACATTACTTACGTCAGATCTGGCTCTGCTTTTAGGTTTTGTGTCAATGGCATCATGGCAATATTATAGTCACCGCCAGATAAGTCTGGAATAACGGTCATTGATCTGACTTGTACCAAAAAGTCCGCAAAACTTCGTTAGTGATCGCTAGTCATTCATACGTCATAACTGTCGCTCGAATTTCATAATACCATCGTTCTGTTATAGATTCCCAATGTTAGGGAAAACGCTTACTAATCACTTTAAAGTGATTGCGTGTTTTTATCTAATTTGTGGTGTCAGCATTTAAAGGGCATGAGTGCCCAGCGCTCCAGAGGAGCACCAGTCTCGTCTCAATCGTCAACCCATTAACACCTCTTGTGTCTGCCAGTTCCTATTTCAAGGTCTAAGCCCTAATTAAACGTTTCTTTTACGCAGTGTAATTAAAAGTCTTTTTTTAAAAACCCTATTGAGGGATCCCGTATAACAGTTCGAATTTTAAAATTAATTATAAGGTCAAGGTCGCCTCTTACCACGATACGTTTGTTACACGATCAAAACGTGTACGTAAATACATAAACGGGGTCAACGAATTTTATTCCAGACTTATCTGGCGGGGACTTTAATTGAGTCGCAGATCAGGGGATTTTGAAGTGTTCTTGCTACTTTTGGTGTTCGCTGAGTATTCGTCGTAATAGATAGTAACTTACTGGAGATACTCAAAGAAGCCCTTTCGGAGTGTCAACCTCAGCAGAGCATACTTTGTATAACATTATTGTTTTACAACTGCAGTCTCTATTTGATCCGAAAGGAGCATCACACCATCACAGGTATCTCAATTGCCATTTAAAATGCGCCAAATTTTATAATGTGTCCACATCATCATCGCTGCTGAAAGCAGGATCATGAAACAGCATCTCCGTGATAGCTATAATAGTAATAAGGCCATGGTGCGTGATTCAAATTGTACTTGCCTTGATAATAAGTTTTTCAGAACTATCATCTGTTTTCAGCACGATTATCACAGAATAACAAGTACGGTCTTGTTCAAATGTTCTTACTTGGCGCAATAGTAGTGGTAAGAAGTGGATGTGGGCTGGTCTGCTCGACTGGTACCAGGCACAGGTCACTGCATCCTCGTCGGCAGCACTTGCCCACTCCGCGGCAGTCAGCGTCGTCCCCGCACTCGCGCCGGCACACCACCTCGTTCGTGGTCGTCTCGTCCGTGGGACAGACACCGTCCTTCACAACTGTTCATGAAAATCATCATTGAATGAAGGAATGAGATCAAGGTAACAGATTGCCATGTGCTTACTGAGTCGTGTGCCGTATGAGCGGCAGTTCGCGAGCGAGACAGCGACAGGAGACAGATACGGTAAACGATCTCCGGTCGCAGGCCGTGTCGCGGTCTCCTGTCTCGGTCTTCTGTCGCAGTATCGCGCGCGAACCGGCGGCACCTTTACTAAGATATTTAAATGCAAGACGGGTTCGTGGACTTACTAGTTCTGCATTCTGCTGTGTACTTGGGTTCCGGGTCGAGACCGTTGACGTATTGTTGCACCACGCAGCGCTCGCCTGCTGCACAAGACTTCCTCTCACATGGATGCTCCTTGCATTTGCACCTGCATGAAGCATTAATTCATGTTAGCTTGTCGAGTTAAGCGGCACGAGCTGGTTGAAATCAACAATCATATAAATAGAAGTGGGTCAAATATGAGATGTCAATGATACAATAATTCTTTGGAGTCGATTGTTGAAGATAAACGCGGGTTACCTCTCGCAGCCGTCAGCGCCCATGATCCTCTCGACGCCGTAGTTGCACTTGAGCTGTTTGCACTCCTGGCGCAGCGGCTCGCAGTCTATCTCGACCTGCACGCACGAGCACTTCTCGCAGCCGTCGGGCAGGCGCGTGCGCTGCACGCCGTACTCGCAGCGCAGGCGCGAACAGTTTGTCACGTATTCATCGCAATCGTCTACAACTTCGTTCGTTTCTGTTGTAGATATTTCGTCGTTATAACATTAGGTATAAGTATGAAGACATTGCAAAAGAGCGTCTTTTCCTAAATTACCTTTTTTAGGGAGTCATATTTTTCATTTGGTGAAACCGCTCACCAAGTAATAAAGTGTATAATTATGTAGACCTAGAAATTGTATCGCGATTCTTATTAATCATGGTAAGTACACTGGTCTCGGCGATCATTAATATTGTAGATATTTCATAATCGTTCTTTGGCAATCGCTACATCTAGCCAGGACCGTAAGTCACAACTAGTCCTACCAAGATGTATCGTATTATCTTTTACTAGTAGTAACTTAGTTTAGATAGGTAGTCGATCTAAGTATATAAAATCCAGTTAGACTAGAAGCTGACCCAACAGCAAGGTGATGTAGGGGCTAATGATTTATTAAATCGTTACGTAGGACGTACTGGTACTCAAAAGCTAACTAACTGTATTACATAGTGACTGAGTGGTTGTGGTTGTGGAAGTCAGTCAGACAGTCACTCCATGTTAGTAGGTGAGACTGGTTACCGACCCTGATAAACTTGGGAACAGCCAGACGAAATGAGTCTTTTAGAAATTGTGTGGTGATTGTTCTAAATTAAAATCTACAAGTTACCGAGGACACATCTGGCGGAGTACACCGGTTCTTGGGTAGCAGGGTCCCTCGCAGCGACAGCCTCGCATCGCTCGTTTGGTTGGCAGTTAACTCTACTGCACGGGTCTTCTCTGCATATACATCTGAATTGGATAAATAATTTTGTGTCGTTAACTTATTGTTGAAAACTAAAATCGTCTTGGTGGGACAGACAGCAATTGTAAGTTTACATACCTCTGACATTCGTTTTCAGCATAACTATCAACGCCATACCGACAGTCGAGAGCCTCGCATTGTTGACGGTACGGAGTGCAGTCTTGTGTCACTATTTGGTTCTGATCTAAAATTTATACATTTGAATCGTAAATACATTGATTTGCTTAAAAGGGTTATTTATACGTTGCCGATGTTTGTTTAGGTCGCATTTCCTTTAACTCGGTGTGCTAGGTAAGCGAAGTCGATCGCGAAGCGAAATGGCACGATTTAATGCAGTGCGGGGCCACGCAGCGACTTTGTCTTGCGTGCGCGCAATGTCGCTGTACCAACAGCAAAAAAAAGAAAACAAAAGAAGCTGCCACATCATAGTTTTAATAATAATAATTTATTTTTCGAAAAACTTACAAATAGGATTTACAACTACTAACTACAACTATAAGCTTTGACAATTTCGTATTTTGTTTACAAAAGTTTTAGAACTGCAGCCAAACTAGGATGAACCTGTATTTCGGCTAACAGTGCCATCCCCCCTGATTTTAGATAATTGATTTTATTATATACTACTCAAAACAAAATAAGGGCCACCTGGTTTTTATCGATTTATTAAATAATGTTTAAATATTACTAGTTACAATGACTGTATCTGATTAATATTAATGGTTTTAGATGAAAATACACAAAAATTAAATATGTATTCCAATAAATCGTTAAAATAAACCAAATTTAATGAAAAGTGAGGAATTGCAGGAATGTATCAAGTTATTTGAAACATAAAAAAAATCAAAAAAGTAACGTCTTTAATGTTCCAGTGTTCTTTTAAGCTTCTCTTTTAACTCTGTTCTCTCTGTTCTGCTCATTTTATGGGAGGTGGAATGGTCTGGATTAAATACCGAACATTTTCTTTTGGGATACCTACTCTACCAGCAAGTTTTCAGACAATTTATGAGATCCAGCTGCGTGTTGATGGGAATTTTACTTTCTTTTTCACTCTTCTTTAATCTATCTCTTAAATGCTCAATAGAACTCAGGTAAAAATCCTGAGTGTCCACTGTAACATCGTGATTCGAGCGTAAGGGAATGTGTGCACTGTTAGTCGCGTCGTGTTCGCTCGAGCATTATCCTTCTTCAAGAAGAACTCAGGTATTTCTTGCTGTGCGAATGGGATAATGTGGAGTTGCACCACATTCTCTACGCAATTTTGAGGAGTTACAGCACCCTCGTTAAGAAGTGCGAGCTCAGTTTTGCGTGATAGAGATTACCGCCCCAGAGCATAACTCAGAACTCGCCAGAACAGTCGGTTTTAAGAGTGCAAGGATCTGAAACCTGTTGTTTAGATCTTCTCTACACTCTTATGAATCAGTTTTTATTGAAAAAAAATAACCCATCAGTCATCAATAAAAAACAATGAAGCCCAGTCAAAACAGATCAATAAATTTTCTCCTTCACAAATGATTCACGATTTGCACCATACGCTGCAGTTAACTGGAGGCGAACCAAGCATCTTCTTGAGTATTGTTAGTCTTTATGGAGTCGATTCGGAATAGTGTAGTCAATCATAGGGGTGCCTGTAGCTCGACGCAATGGAGTTTGTACGGTCCGCGCAGTAGATTTTCGCTCTATTTGCGCGGTTAAACAAACTTAATGGTCTTCTTGGGCTTTACTTACTTACTTTCTTCCTTGATTACGGCATCTGGTGATATTACCCGTCTTTTAAGACCAGTTTCAAGCATTTTGAACCACTCGTTGGGAATATTCCACCATTAAACCAACCTTTTTTCGCTATTGGGCCCCCTGGATTAAGGTGACACCCCAAGTGGCTGTTTTTGCGTCCATATGTCTCCGAATACATGACATTATGAGATTTAAAGATCATTATAGCCTGCTTGCTGTATTAGTCAAAGAAAACTCCGTTAGAAGTTTGAAAATTAAAAAACACCATACCGTACATTCTAAGTAATATCAAATATCTAATTAAAAAAAAGTTATTAATTTCCAATTATGCAGTAGAAACAATATTAATACTTGAAAGAAACCATAACAAGATATTTAGTATTTATTATGTACCCAGAATAAGAGCAATACTTGTTTAAAGTGCAATTTAAAAAGTGGCCCTTATTTTGTTTTGACGAGTATAGTTCTTTAAATGATAGTACATATTTCATAAAACCATTTGTATCATACAATTATTTGTGACATTGTGTTAGTAGGCTGAACCTCTCTTTGTGTGATGTGCTAAGGTGAGTGTGTGAGTGTAAGAGGGTGTGTTAATTGTTGAGTGTGCTTGATACTGTGATTTATGCAAACTACTGAGATACTGATATTAAATTATTACTAACATTAATATTATATAGACTATCTTTGCACTAATATTAGTTGTTCAGTTTCATCATAGGTGAGTCTTTGTAAATATTCTGATACTAGTCTCTTGCAACGGTCTGACTGAGTGGGTATATGTTGAGTTTTTTATAGTATGATGTGGCAGCTTCTTTTGTCATACAACGGCGACGGTGCAGCTGCGTGGCGTCAATTTCGCGTGAATATATCAAACCAACTGATCTCGTCCGCATCGCGCCGCACTCATCTGCGCTTGGTCACGCAGAACACCGCCATAGAGTTTCATTGTTTTGTTGCATTCGCGCCTCTTCGCTTCGCGATCGCATTCGCGTTGAATCTAACCTAACCTAACTAGGACACTGTGTTAGTTTACGAACACGGTGGCAAAATAAGCGCTGAGCGGGGCGTCCAGCGGAGTGTGCTAGCGGCGAGGAAAACAAGCACGCTACGCTACTCAGGACTCTCGGGCGGGTTCGCTTGCATATTGGGTTTACTAAGAACCGCTACACGCACCGCTCAATGCTCGACTCAAGCGAGCCTTTGGTCGTACTCGTAAAATAATTGTAAGGTTCCAAATAATAATCCTACAGGTTACCATGACGATAAAAATATCCCAATACAGGTTAAAAACAACGGAGAGGCATCTAATGTCACTGCAAACTTTCTATTGGCCAATAGTTTAGTCGGGTTGGGCAGCTAGAGCGCAAACTGAGCTAACTAAACAGTTTGGTTGATGAAGAGTGCACAAACTAGTCAAAAGTTGGTCTACTATTCTTGAACGATTTTACTAGTTTGTTTTTGACTGTTAAAGAGAATGAATAATTTTCGTGTGTGCACGCGCGGTATTTATCCTATTGATTAAGCAGTCGGCCGATAGTTGGCTGTTTGAGGGCAATCGGGAAGCCCATACTGGTCGATACTGAATCGCTGTAATGTGCGTACGTGCATACCTCTCCACACTGATTAAGAAGCCGACCAAACTATCGGCCAATAGAAAGTTTGCAGTCTGCGAATACTCTTAATTTAACCATTTAAACCAAATTATGTCAAATAGAGAATAGCAATCGTTTAATTACAGGTGTTTTCTTTTATTGAAGCGCAAGCCCACGTCAAAGAAAGAAAGAAAATGAGGCTAGGGTTTGGGAGGAGGATTGCCTGTCCTGTGTGTTCCTCCACGAGGACACGGCGCTGCACCCTCCTAAACACTTCTGGCTTCTGGCTTCCATACAGCTGGTGACCCCCGGGCTCATCTTCCCGACGATCAGTCAGGCGCAGTCAGATTCGGTCAGATTCGGTCAGATTCGGTCAGATTCGGTCAGATTCGGTCAGATTCGGTCAGATTCGGTCAGATTCGGTCAGATTCGGTGAAATTTGGTCAGATTCGGTCAGATTCGGTGAGATTAGGACTCAGAGTCAGACTCGGAGATTTATTTTCTCATAGAAGGTGATACAAATTAGAGCGTCCACCTCGGGAGAAATACTATTTTAAGCTTGAGTGAAGTACTTTAAATCCTTCGCTGCGCTCAGAATTCTACTTGAAAGTCATTGGCTCCGTCCTGGATTAAAACGAGATTAAAACACTCTCGCCTCTAAAATTGTTGTTTGCTCCCTTGGTAAACAATCTACACTAGGTAATTGTGTGGTTTCATTGAATACCTCTTTGTTGTTTCAAGCCTGTAGGTATGTATTTATTAGAAGATCGATTAAATATTTATGTAGAACATCCGACAACGAATAACGTCATGGAACCACGATAAACAGTAGGAAGACACACGAAAATAATATAAAACAACATAATATTAAACAAAATAATAATAACACAGTCCACAAAAGTTGAGAAGTGCTGATACAAGACAGAGACGTAAGCGAGTGTGCAAGCAGTGCAGACAGAACAAAGCATAAGCGTGTGACGTCCTAAGACTTCAAAAAGAACGGCATTTCACAATGACGGCTATGGCGTTAGTTCCGCGCGCGGTAGACGTTGTCTCATGGATCATATATCCTAGTTGGAAAATCTGGTGAAAACCAATCCCCAATATCTTTCAATGTTATGGTATGACTAGTATTTAGTTGGTCACGTAAAGCACTAATGGCTTTGAAGGTGACAAGCTAAGCATAGTACTGCCGTCCTTAGACGCTATCGATGCGCAGATTCTGTGATTAAATCAATAATAAGTTATGTTTCCTAAGACAGCGGGAAGGGATCGAGACAAGTCGGGCGCGCACGGAGGGAAGCGGTTGTAAGTACCGTCGCCTCCCGTTCTCGGGATTCTGCAGGCGTCGGCGCAGTCCGCGTAGGAGCGGAAGTTGTTGTCGTTGCCGCCGCAGCCGAGGTAGGCGAACACGACGCAGTCCACGTGCGCCACACTGTAGTGCCAGCGCGGCGCCGGCGCAGCCCCGCAGTCGTGGCCCGTGTGCAGCTCCTGCAGGCAAGCGCGCGCTGCCCGGCGCCGCCGCAAGCGTTACACACAAGCCACCGACACCGCTAGCCTCTACTACTCTACTAGCGAGGAAGCTTCTTGGCCATCGCCATCGTTAAATAAATCTCATGCTGCGCTTTGATTTAGTTTAAGAAATTTTAGTAAGAATATAATTATGAGAAGTTAAAAGTTAAAGTGAGTGCCCAGAATCCTAAAACCAGAGAAAAGAATGTCGCATAAAGCTGTTACATACCAGGTCCAGTGTCTCCACAGACGTTCATGCACTCTTCCACGCTGGAGAAGCGGTTGGGTCCACCGCCACAGCCTCCGTACGTGTATGGCTGACAGCTGCCCGTCAGCGCGTCCCAGTAGATCTTGGGGATGGCCGCGCGGCATGGACCCGGGTCCAGGCGGGCACCACACACCTCTAGCAAAATGTGGTGATTAAATCGTTGTACCTAATAAGTAGTGCCAAAGTTTATTTCTTCCAAACTATCATGCAAACGTCCACTTTGCTCACCTACTCCACGGAAGGCTCCGCAGCTCCTCTCGCACTCTTCCTCCGTGCTGTAGCTGTTGGGATGACCGCAGCCTCCGATGCCACTGACGAGGCACTCTCTTCTCTCGGAGTCGTAATAGAACACTGTCACGTTGTTGCCACATGGGGCTAACGACTCTGGAGTCCTACACTCTGACTCCGCCGGTTGCTGCAGGGAAAACAAAGATTTTTTTGTAGGGCTATTGATAACAGTTAGACTGCTCTAGTATTAAAGGTTTATCAATTTACCTGTGCAGGAGTTGCCACAGTGGTGGTGGTAGCAGCAGGTCGTTTGCAGCGAGCCTCGCAGTCACGCTGAGTCTCGAACCTGCAAAAAAGATTATTAAAGCAGAGGCATAGATTTCAAAATAGTATATGAACGTTTGAATTATTTCTTTGATGGATAAACATACAAAGCAATTTTTGAACAATCTGGCAAAACCTGGAGTGGAATGAATGAACTAGGATTTACTAAAACTTCACAACAGTCACCTGTTGTCGTTGCCGCTACAGCCAGTGTACACGAACTGGTTGCATTCGTCGCGTGATGCGTCGTAGTACCATTGTTGGATGTATGAAAAGCAGTTGCCTCCTTCTGGAGGTAGCGAGCACGGATCTGCTGTAAGATTAATGATACAGTTAAAGCCTTAGGCCTTAGGGTCAGTTCAGACCGAAACGCGAAGCGACGCGACGTGACGCAACGATCCTTCAAATGTGTATCTTTCTTGTCGTAAATAAGGTTAGATTTTAGTCGCTATTAAAATGCAGCGCGGCGCCGCGCTGCGCAGCGCTGGCTTGTGACAGGTGTATCTTTTCGTGTAGGAAATAGAGTTAGATTTTAAATAGCTCTATTGATATGTGCGCGCAGCGTCACGTCTCGGTCTGAGCTGACCGTTAGGGTCTTTACGGTAAGTTTATCAAACTGTTTACAGTGTACTAAATTAATAAACTTCTATTTACCTATTTCAGCTTTGCAGACTTGCGAACACTCTTCGATTGAAGAGAAGCGGTTGGCACCTCCGAGACAGCCTCCATAGCTGAACTCATGGCACTGACCAGTGGAGGGTTCGAAGTAAACTTTCGTTACGTATGACTGGCAAGGACCTACATCCCTAGGCTGTTTGCAAACGTCTAAAACAAAAGGCGGTCAAATAGAAAGAAAATAATGAAAACAATGATAATGCATGGAAAGAATGTATGCGGTAGTTACATACCGATTCCTCGGAAGGCTCCACAGGACCGCTCGCAAGCCTCCTGCGACGGGAAGGTGCCTGAGTACCTGCAGACAGGACCAGCCTCCTGATGGTTGGCGTGGGACACACACTCGTGGCGGCTTCGGTCGAAGTACCACACCAAGCCGCCGTAGCGACAGTCTTCCAGTGCTTCGGGCACTGCGCACTCTGATGGTACGTCCTGGAAATATAAGATGTTTTAAAAACGCTTGAAAACTCCAAATATAACTCTGTTACTGGTCCAAAAGAAGATCTGGTTTTAAATAGTAATCTATACCACGGTCGGCATTTTTAACGTCGTACCTCAAGACTTTAACGGATCATAAGTTAGTAGACACTTACTACGATAACTGTGGTAGATGGTGTCGTGGGCTCAACTGGTGCTGGTCCAGTCCTGCATCGACTCTCGCAAGCTTCAAGACTCTCGAATCTAAACATATTTTTTTAAGTACATCAATATTTCAAAGTATTTCAGTCTATTTACTAATGTGCTGAAGCTAGTGAAATAAATCATTCAAACATCTTTTCTGAAAATAAAGCGGCATGCGTTGATGGATGCTGTCGTTGTTTCTAATAGAAGGTACCTGTTGTCATTGCCTTCGCAACCTCCGTAAGTGAACTGGCTGCATGTGTCAGTAGTAGGATCGTAGAACCAGCGCATCAAAGAATCATCGCATGGACCCTGCAGCATCGGCAGTTGGCAGATATCTGGCAAATAAAATCGTTGTCATCAAACATCGTTGCCATCATGCCATGTTCAACTACTATAAGAAAACCAAAACACTAAACTGTTCCTTAGAATATACTAAACTGTACCTTGCATCGGCTGACAGTAGTAAGAGCAGTAGGCCTCATCTGGGAAATTGTTCCGGTTGCCGCCGCAGCCTCCGTACTGGAAGGTGACGCAGCGTCCGAGCGCTCTGTCGTACGCGTACCGAGTCTCAGTTTTGTTGCAAGGACCAACATCGATGTCGTAGAAACAGAATCCTGAAGAGAGAATGTGAATGTGTGACTATAAAAAAACCGAGAACCCTCTTTAACAGACACGTGACGTGTGGGCCAAATATTTTAGAAAACAACCAATCTTTAAAAGGCGCGGCCATATCGTTTAAGAGTGCTGAGTATAGTCAGTCACATCACGCATTCTTTTAGTATGAAACCGATCCCAAAAGAGTTTAAAAAATATTGTGCAGCCGAAGTAGATTTTGAACCGACTTCTAAAAAAGAAAGAGGTTCTCAATTCGGATGTTTACATTTTTTTTTATGTTTGTTCGGGCATAACTCCGTCGCTTGCCAACCGATTTGAAAAATTCTTCTTTTTGTTGGAAAGGGTATACTTCCCAAATGGTCCCTGTCGGCGACGAGACCCACGTAGGGACACGAGGTGCAAGTAGTGGAAGGAGCGCCTCCATAGTGACAGTGTTGTGAAAGTGAAATTGTGTATGTCGGCGGCGAGACCCACGCAGGGACAAGGGGTGCAAGTAGTGGGAGGACTTTTGCCGTTGTACAGTGTAGTTTGTAAGGAATTTTGCAAGGTGATTTTCTAATTGGAATTAATTATGTTTATGTTGATTGTACATTTATAATTCTTATTAGATTATCTTAGTCATTCATATTAGATTCAAGTTAGATAAGTTTCTTTTATGAAAATTGGAAAAAGTTTGAAATTTCTTAGATAATTACGTAACTTGAAAACTCACTTTTTTGTTTATGCATGTACGTTAATTAAAGTGTTAAAAAGGGTTGTATTTCATTGTAAAAATAGGTTTACAAGTTGTTTCATGAAGATCGGTCCAGTAGTTTTCAAGTTATTGCGATTTTTGTAAAGTGAAAATTTTGTTCTTATGTAACTTTGACTATTTTTGTTCTAGGAAATTTTTTGTATGATAATGTATGTATAAAACAATTAGAGTAGGTTAAAGTAGAGATAGAAAGGATTCTAATGATGTATAATACATAGCTGTAAGGTTGAAATTTAATGAAAATAAAGGCTACGAAAGTTTCGGTCTTAGCGAAAATGTAAGGAAAAAACAGGCTCAAAATACGAGGGCCTCTATAAGGTAACAACGGCCGGTATAAAAGCCGGAACGAACGCCGGCACTGCGTCAGTCGCAGCCGAGCCACCGAAGAGGAAACAACACTAGAAAAAAGAAGACCGAAGCCTTCAAGATTTGAACTCTAGTTCAGTGTTTTATTCCGTTGCCCGTGGTCCCAGCCCCAGTATTATTTCTGAAGTCGTCAAACGTTACGCATTCAGGGGTGCGTGGGTACGTGCGTCACCAGCAACGCAAGGCACGTGCGTACAAAGGGGCACAAGGGGGCACGTCGAAAAAGTTTTCCGTCCCTCTCCCCTCTCCCTCATCGGCGGAGCACCGTTGGTCATCCCGGTCCGTCCGCCACAAGTTTTTGGTCCTTCGTGAACCGGATCCCTGTTGGAAGGTGGTGCCAGAAGAGGTACCCAGAAGAGTACCAGAAGAGTACAGAAGATAAGAAGATTGCAAGATGCCCGTCACCAGGTCTCAGAAGGATGCTCCCTCACTCCCTCGTCACGTCCTTCCGTCAAGGACGCGGCAGAAGAAGGTTCAAGGGCAGAAGGGGTCACGTCTGCGTCAGCGTCATCGGGTACAGCAACCACGTCGGGTACAGCGACTACGTCGGGCACGAACACTTCTTCAGGCACAACGACTACAGAGGGGACCACGGCTACTGAATCAACGAAGACAACGGTTGCGACCACCACCACAGCGGCTTCAGAGAGCAAGAAGGGAACAGAAGCCACACGTAAGGAGACGACAGAGAAGACCCCAGATCAGGCCCCGGCTGAGGAGGTGTATGGGTCAAGAACCACTCTTAAGCCGATGGGGGTCAGTCGTCGCACCAGGTCAGTGAAGACAACGAGCACCTCGGCCAGAAGACGCGAGCTGGAAGCCAGAGAAGAGTTAGCACGTCTAGAGCTGAAGCAAGCACAGGCTGCGGCCAAGCTAGCGCGCGTCAGGTTGGAGCTGGCACAGTATGAAGATGAGGACTCCGTTGATGAAGATCAGGAAGATCGAACAGCACAGGTCCAGAACTGGATCGAAACGTCGGTACTAAATGAAGACGTACCAGAACAAACCGAGCTACGAGGTCAACGCCCCCCCGAGGACCCGAAGAAAGTCAAAGCCGAAGAGAACTCGGCAACCAAGGGAGCTACGATCGAGATTCAAGCGCTAGCGTCGGTGTTGAAGGAAGCTCTTACCACAAGGGAAGGACCAGCGTCGCAGCCGAAGTACATCCATGAGTTACCGTTCTTCGACGGCAGCAGCAGCGAGTGGCTGGCCTTCAAAGTAGTCTATGAAGATACGGCGCCAATGTTTAACGACGTTCAAAACATGGCAAGACTAAGAAGAGCATTGAAAGGGAACGCAAGGGAAGCCATCAAGAGCTTATTATATTCGGAAGCATCTCCACTGGAAGTGATGCAAGCTCTTCGAAGAAGATACGGGAGGCCGGACGCACTAGTGTTGGCGGAACTGGAAAAAATCAAGACGTTGCCGAAGATATCAGAGAATCCCAAGGACATATGCATCTTCGCGAGTCAAATCAACAACAGTGTGGCGGCCATCAGAGGATTGAAGAAACCCCAGTATCTACATTCGCCGGAAATGGTGAAACAAATCATCGAGAAGATGCCAACGGTCCTGAAGTTCCGCTGGTACGACTTCACTGCAGCATCAGAAGAAGGCGAGTTCTCCAACCTGACGCTGGTGTCCAAGTTCCTGAACATAGAAGCAGACAAGTGTGGAGCCTTCGCTACAATAGAAGAGAAGAGCGGGTTCAAGAGGACTCATCGACAGGCGGCGCATTCTACGAAAGAAAAGGAAAGGAGCTCGAACTTAAGAATAGAAGAGAAGACTTGCCCTATGTGTGAGGGCGAACACTTCCTCGTCGAGTGTCAGAAGTTCAAGAAGGCGTCGGTCCAAGATCGGTGGGCAATAGTGAAGAAAAGTCGCGTCTGCTTCAAGTGTCTTCAGGGGAAACACAGGAAGGAGAGCTGCAGGAAGCCATCGTGCAAGGAGTGCAAGCGGTGGCATCATCATCTGCTGCACGTCGAGTCAGAAGAAAGGAAACCCGAAGACAAGAAAGAAGATAAGGAACCACAAGAAGAAACAAGTGTCGCCGCATCAGTGAACGCGGTCAACAGTACGAGGGCGTACTTGAAGATAGTTCCTGTGGAAGTCTTCGGGTCAAAAGGATCCAAGAAGATACTGGCCCTGATGGATGAAGGGTCAACGGTGTCACTGCTGGATGAGAAGATAGCGAAAGAGGTCGGCGCTCAAGGGAACACGGAAGAACTGGTCATCGAGACAGTGGGAGGCAAGCTACTGAGGAAGAAGGACTCTCAGACATTGGACCTGATAGTGAAAGGTGCTCAGGGAAGCAAGAAGACATTGAAGAGGGTCCGAACCATCGACGAGTTGAAGCTTGCACCGCAGTTCTTAGACAAAAAGAGGATTGAAGATTGTCATCACTTGAAGAAGATCGCCGACTCTCTCTACTATACAGGGGAGTCACCACAGCTACTCATCGGGCAAGATAACTGGGAGCTGATCGTGACTCGAGAAATAAGAAGAGGCAAACCAGGGGAACCAGTCGCATCAAGAACGGGACTCGGCTGGGTGCTGCACGGGTCGGACAAAGGAGGCACGAAGCCAGTACACTTCCTGAACACGTGTCTTCACGTAAACACGGCTGACGAAGAGATGCATCAAGCCATCAAGGAACACTTCGCCATTGAAGCACTAGGGGTGTTACCAAGAAGACCCACCACTGACTCAGAGGGAAGAGCACTCGCCATCCTGGAGAAGACCTGCAGAAGACTGGAAGATGCTCGATTCGAAGCTGGGCTCCTGTGGAAGAATGAAGAGGAGCAGATGCCGGAGAGCTACACTTCTGCACGGAACCGATTGATCAACATCGAGAGGAAGATGAACAAGGATCCTCAGCTGAAGGCAGAGTATAGCAAGCAGATCCAGCACCTAATCGACAGCAAGTATGCAGAAGAAGCCCCTGATGGACCAAAAGACAACCAGAAAACATGGAAAACTTATCTGGAGAAGATGAAGCTGCTCCGAGATCTTCACATACCAAGGTGTCTGGCGCCACATCGCACCGAGGGGGAGCTGCACACATTCACCGACGCGAGTGAGACGGCGCAGCTACAGTCTACTGGAGGACAGAAGAACCCAGCAGACGACGCGACGCGCGACGTACCAGAAGACTTCGACCACAATCACCGATGGTTCACCGGGCCTGACTTCCTACGAAGAGATGAAGTTCACTGGCCGGCACCGAGGACCTTTAAGAAGGAAACCACCGGTGAAGAAAGGTTAACGGACGTCGTAGCGGCTGCAAGCGTCACGTATCCCGTACCAGACCCTGAAAGGTTTTCTTCATGGAAGAGACTATGGCGTGCTACAGCGAGAGTACTGCAGTTCATCCAACTCTGCAGAACAAAGGAAAAGGTCAACGTCAGCAAGGAAGATCCAACATGGAGAGCGACAGAAAGGAAGAAAACGACAACAGCAGAGAAGCGACATCAGTCTTCGAAGAACGCCGAGAAGAAGTACCTACCATTGGACGCCGGACTACTAGAGCAAGCCGAAATTCTATTGCTGAAAAGAAGCCAAGAGAAAAGCTTCAGAGAAGACATCAGGTGTCTACAGCAAGGAAAGCAACTAGAAGGCAGTAGCAAGTTGAAGAAGCTCGACGTAGTGCTGGAAGAGGGTCTTCTACGGCTGAAAGGAAGAATCGACGCGATACAGGGTGTGAGCAGAGACTACAAGCGACCCATCGTGCTCGACAGCAAGGAAAGGACAACACGACTCGTCATAGAAGAATACCACTGCCGCTTCAATCACGGCAATCACGCGACGGTCATGAACGAAATAAGGCAACGCTTCTGGGTGCTGGGACTGAGGTCAGCGATCAAGACAGTTCAGCATCAATGCCAATGGTGCAAGACGAAGAGGGCAACGCCACAAGAACTCCCGATGGGCAACTTACCGGTAGAAAGGCTAATGCACGGCAGCTTTCCATTCACGTGCACCGGCGTAGATTACTTCGGCCCGCTGACAGTCACCGTGGGAAGACGTCATGAGAAAAGGTGGGGCGCTCTATTTACATGCCTAACCACAAGGGCTGTACACATAGAGCTCGCTCCCTCACTCTCCACGGACAGCATGATCATGGCGCTACGAAGATTCGCTGCGAGAAGAGGAATGCCGAAGACAATCTATAGTGATAACGGGACCAACTTCGTCGGCGCTAACCACGAATTGAAAGAAGCGCTAGAGAACATGAAGCAAGAAGACCTCACCTCAGAAGCAGAAAAGATCGGCGTGCAGTGGAAGTTCATCCCTCCTGGTGCGCCAAACATGGGCGGCGCATGGGAGCGTCTGGTGCGATCAATCAAAACCGCACTGGGCGCCACACTCAACGAGCAACATCCACGAGAGGAGGTCCTACATACCCTCCTCCTAGAGGCCGAGCACATAGTCAACTCTCGGCCTCTCACCCACCTCTCCGAGAATCCTGAAGAAGAAGCACTCACGCCCAACCATTTCCTCATTGGGCGTTCCTGCGGCGCGGCGAGGATCGGCAGCTTCACCGACAACGAGCTCGTGGGCAGACACACCTGGAAGGCTGCGCAGCGACTTGCCGATCACTTCTGGCAACGCTGGCTGCGCGAGTACCTGCCCACTCTGCTGCCAAGGAAGACGTCGGGAAGGAGCGACGCTGCTGATCTACGCGTCGGGGACGTCGTGCTCATCGTCGACCGCAGCCTACCGAGATGCACCTGGCCACGCGGCAGAATCCAGCGGGTGTATCCGGGACCAGACGGGCGGACAAGAGTCGTCGACGTCGAGACCAGAGGAGGAGTGCTACGGAGACCGAGTTCGAGAGTGGTGCTGCTGGTGCCGGGAGTGTCGCCGAGCCAGGAAGATGGTGCGACGCACGAGGGGGAGACTGTCGGCGACGAGACCCACGTAGGGACACGAGGTGCAAGTAGTGGAAGGAGCGCCTCCATAGTGACAGTGTTGTGAAAGTGAAATTGTGTATGTCGGCGGCGAGACCCACGCAGGGACAAGGGGTGCAAGTAGTGGGAGGACTTTTGCCGTTGTACAGTGTAGTTTGTAAGGAATTTTGCAAGGTGATTTTCTAATTGGAATTAATTATGTTTATGTTGATTGTACATTTATAATTCTTATTAGATTATCTTAGTCATTCATATTAGATTCAAGTTAGATAAGTTTCTTTTATGAAAATTGGAAAAAGTTTGAAATTTCTTAGATAATTACGTAACTTGAAAACTCACTTTTTTGTTTATGCATGTACGTTAATTAAAGTGTTAAAAAGGGTTGTATTTCATTGTAAAAATAGGTTTACAAGTTGTTTCATGAAGATCGGTCCAGTAGTTTTCAAGTTATTGCGATTTTTGTAAAGTGAAAATTTTGTTCTTATGTAACTTTGACTATTTTTGTTCTAGGAAATTTTTTGTATGATAATGTATGTATAAAACAATTAGAGTAGGTTAAAGTAGAGATAGAAAGGATTCTAATGATGTATAATACATAGCTGTAAGGTTGAAATTTAATGAAAATAAAGGCTACGAAAGTTTCGGTCTTAGCGAAAATGTAAGGAAAAAACAGGCTCAAAATACGAGGGCCTCTATAAGGTAACAACGGCCGGTATAAAAGCCGGAACGAACGCCGGCACTGCGTCAGTCGCAGCCGAGCCACCGAAGAGGAAACAACACTAGAAAAAAGAAGACCGAAGCCTTCAAGATTTGAACTCTAGTTCAGTGTTTTATTCCGTTGCCCGTGGTCCCAGCCCCAGTATTATTTCTGAAGTCGTCAAACGTTACGCATTCAGGGGTGCGTGGGTACGTGCGTCACCAGCAACGCAAGGCACGTGCGTACAAAGGGGCACAAGGGGGCACGTCGAAAAAGTTTTCCGTCCCTCTCCCCTCTCCCTCATCGGCGGAGCACCGTTGGTCATCCCGGTCCGTCCGCCACAGTCCCAAAAAATCAGCAAAAACCTAAAAAATTATTAACAGTGTACACCGATTACTCCGAGGCTTCTGGTCCGATTTTGATGATTCTTTTTTTTGTTCGATGCAGTATACCTGCCATTTGGTCCTATAAATTTTCATTTAGTTTGGTTCAGTAGTTTTTATGTTATTACCGGTGCTACGCATTGCAAAATTCTAGTGCACCATGTAAGAAAATTATGTATTTGACAAGGATTTGAATTGCATATTGAAAATTTGAAACTAAAAAGGATAAAATAAAGGCAAAAATGTGAATGAAACTAAAAACAAAGTCACCGACTTTCGAAAAAAAAGTTGTTTTATTGGTTATTTTAACTGTTTTGTGGTTGTTTTAGAAGTCGGTTCAATTTTTTTTTCTTGAAAAAGTCGTTTAAAAAGAGCATTTCATTTCGTGATTAAATTCTCCTGTACACGTTTTGGAATTCAATTTTATTAATCTACAAAAATAACGTGGTTAAATAATCATTATAATCGTTTACCGATTCATCAACACATATTACTAAGTTTATGTCTACCTGATGTTCCGGGCCTGTGATCCGATTCTGGTGTATGTGGTTCCGGCTGTGGTCTTGTAGGTCTAGCCGTGGTGGTAGTAGTGGTAGTAGTGGTCTTAATTTCTGAGCAGCTGTTTTCACACTCTGCTTCTGTGCCGAAGTTGTTCTCATTTCCACCACAACCACCGTAGTAGAATTGACGACATCTGGTAAAATAAGGGGCTTGATCATAACAAGGCTCTTTTCCACAGTGAAATCGTTGTGAAGAACTGTTAAATCCATAGTCTTCTTACCTCTTGAAGGTGGTATCATAGAACCATCTTTCTCTGTAGTTTGAACACTGGCCGGTCTCGGCAGGTAACGTACATTTGTCGGCCACTGCAATATAAATAGTAATTGACATCCAACTCTAGTTAAATATGCTAAATAGCTGTGATATAAAACATAAACCATATTATATTGGAAAATTGTAATACAGAATACATGAAACTCTTTCTATAGCATTTACAGCAGAGGAAGGTCAGTGGAAATGTTTACATGCGAGAAAGAAAAATGCAAAACCATTCACCCATAATGCATTAACTTAAACAACAAACATGCAATTTTTACATAAAAATAACTGGAGAAACCTACTAAAAACAGAAACATACCTACCAAACTGGTACATTTATTGAAATAACTGTAAATAATTGCTCTGCTAAGTTATTCTTTCTTCTTCATTACCGTGTTCTATGTAGTTGCGTTTAATTTGAGGTTGTCCAATCATGAAGTCTTCGCTTTTTCTTTTGAATGACATAGATTATAATCAATGAACCAAAACTATGACTATTAACTTACCAAATGTTTTGTGAAACACGGTAATCACGCAAATACCCTGCTGAATAAAAAAAATGACTGAGCACAGATCTCTGACCACGTCTACCTTGACTTACCGTATGCACTAGGACAGGTTTGTTCGCAGGCCTCTCTGGAACTGAATCGGTTGTCGTTACCCCCGCAGCCGCTGTAGTAGAAGGGCAAGCATCGGTTCTCTGACTGACTGAATGACCAGAGAGCTTCCTTTTCAGTACAATTGCCTGCTTCTTGTGGCTGTGTGCATAGAGCTGTTTGCGCAACCCAATTGTTAGTAGACGTTCACAAAGATATTTTATAAGTTGTTAGAAGACAGATAGAAACATTTATTGTAAATGATTTCTACAGAAAAGTGCTAGTGAAAAGAAAATTTAACTAATCAAGACTTGTTATAGTTAGAATTTAATTTTCATAAGTAAAGATAAAACGTGCACCAATTAAGCTCAAGCCTAATTTAGAGATTTTACTACACCACACCATGCAATATATTACAGAAAAGCCCCAAGCAACTACTAAAACTCGGCAAAAATTAAGATATCACGTTCTTTAATCAAAAGGTGCTTTTGTAAAAATAATTTGTGAATAAACGCTCAATGATTAGCGTGGGACCGATTACACTTCCTTGTGGAATTCCGAAATCAATAAGGAATAAGTTAGTTGTGGATTTTATTCATTTCATTTCACAATTCAATTCATTTTTGTTTTTTAGAGTTCTGCCCAAAACCTTTAAAACCGTTCAAAATATATCGTATTTGTACTTATTATTTTATATTTTTAAATATTATCAATGAACAAGACAAATCAAATGTCTTTGTAAAACTTTTTTTTAAAACAATCATAAACCCAGTTTCAATACTTACGTGGTTGTGAGCCAACACATCGCATCTGGCAAGCTGCTTCAGAGCTGAACCTGTTGGAGTTTCCTTCACAGCCTCCCCAGATGAACTGTTCACAGCGATTGGTCTCAGAGTTGAAGCCCCAGCGACTGTAGTTGCCAGCACACGAGCCTTGATCAATTGGTAGTTCGCATTGGCCTGAAAAACTTTTGCAATGTAGTTTTGCTTGTAACTAAGATAACGTGACTTTTATGGTTTTACATGTTAGCTATGTTTTTATTCGTAAGCCCCACCTTCAACAGAGCTAGGTTCGCACTGCTTCTGACAAAGTTCCCGGCTGTCAAAGTTGTTTGCGTTTCCGAGGCAACCTCCGTATCTGAAGGGGATGCACTGCTCCCGCGTGCTATTGTAGTGCCAGCGTTGGTACTCTCCATCGCAAGCACCCTTCACGCTTGGTAGCTTGCACGCATCTGGGAAAACAAAAACACAATAACAAATGAAACAACCCAGCTGAATATGATCTCACCAATCTTGCAATTTGTATTAACGCGTTAGAATTCTTTATTAATAAACATGATACAATTGTTACCTTTCGGCGAGGGTTGTACGCACACATCTTCACACTCTTCTTTGGTAGAGAATCTGTTCCCATTGCCATCACAGCCTCCATACCAGAAGCGAGAACAACCTCCGTATGCAAGGTCGTAGAACCACATCGCCGTAAAGTTATGGCATGGACCTGGGTCCGTCGACAAACTACAAGCAGCTGGAATAGGATAACTTATTGTAATTAACCACTTTAATTACTAAAGTAGGGAAAGTACAAAACAAAGTTAACTCACCTTGTCTATTTTCAGGAACATCAGTACATCCAAGGAATTTAGGTCCAGAGGCTTCGGTGTGTCCATCAGGACAGCATCCGTGCCTGCTAGAAGAGCAATCACATCCAGCGCCGCCAGGGCCGGTGGCGGCAGTCTCGCCGTCTCCGCAGCATCCGAACTTGGAGTCACGGCAACGGCAGCCCTGCTGTTCGGGTCCCGTCGCGACGGTAATGCCATCATTACAGCAGCCGAACTGGTACGTGTTGCAGGCACAGCCCTCATAGTTAGGTCCGGAAGCCGCAGTGTGCCTGGGAAAAATATTTGATTGTTTTAAATTGAGTCAGAAACTTTACTTAAAGAAATGTGTGATGACATCACTGGTTGCATCCAAAAAACAATGCTGTTGGATGGATTTTTTAGAAGTTACCTGTCGGGACAGCACCCATGTTCGGTGTACTGACAGCCGCAGCCCTGGTTGTCTGGTCCCTGTGCGATGGTGACGTTGTCGGGACAACAACCGTGAAGCGCGTACTGGCATCCGCAACCTTAGAGTAAACACAGATAAAATTAATTTACCTAAACTGACACTCAGTAAGTTGGTCGTAGCCTAAGACGACCAAAACCAGCAAACGCTTACCGCGTTACCACAAAAAGATAAAACGACCCATAAATCAACGTAAAATGTCGTTTTGACGTTGACAGTTTTTTTAGACAAGTGTTCAACAGATGTTTATCTTTCTTGTGGTAAGACGACGGTATATGTTTCGAGGCTCTATTGCAGTGGGATAAGATAGCAACAGGACAATAAACACCTTCAAGATGTGGTCCCTCAGCCGGTTTGCGGTTATCTGGGCAGCAACCGAAGGCTTGCAGCAAGCAGCAGCCTTCAAAGTCAGGTCCGTGGGCAGGAGTCTTTTCATCCTGACAGCAACCATATGTCGATGTACGGCAGGGTCCTGGGCATCCTTTATTTTCAAGGCCTGAAGCTGTCAAAATAAAATATGAAAATTATAGTTTTAGTTGGCGTTTTCTCCAGTTCAAATTAGATCATTCCGCCAGTTAATTATTGCAGTGTGATATTCATAAAGTATTGTTCACCTGGTGACACACCATCAGGACAGCAACCAAACTCAGTAGCGTTGCACGGACATCCCTGTCCGTCGGGCCCGGAGGCTTCGGTCTCATTGTCAGCGCAGCAGCCGAACTCGAAACTACTGCAAGGATCCAGGGTGGTGGTACCAGTGACGTCAGTGGTTCCTTCGTAAGTTGTACTACCTTCGCTTGTTTCGATTGATTCAGTTGTTTCAGTTGTCGTGTCGGTAAGAGCTTCTGTGGTCGAGGTTTCTAGAAGATATTCAATACTATAAACATGTGTCACTTTTCCGTTAAACTTATTATTCGAACAGAAAAATAAGTTCAAAAAACTGTTCTAGAGAAGCAGTGAGAGAACGTCGTCATAACTTCTCTGAATTGTTTTATCATGGATGTATTACTTGTGCTTGTATTTTACGAAATTGTCTGCTTAGCAGTCAACTCACCAGTTTCGGGGCAGCCTTGCTTGGCGGGTCCAGTGGCTTCTGTCTCGTTGTCAGCACAACAGCCAAATCTATAAACGAAACAAACAAGTGATTCCTAAGAGGTTTAGAATACAAAAATGCCTCATTCAGTTTGAAATAACGGTCGACTGACACACCCAATCTTTTGGGAACTAAGTGTTCCTTTACGCACAAATCAGGTGAGTCTTTTTTGTAAATTTGAAATGATTGCCACCAAAACTGTGCCAAACCCATACTTGGATGTGATGCAGGCTGGTGGTGGAGGCGGGCAGCCATCTTGGTCGTTGCCTTGCGCTGCAGTCTTGTTGTCAGACGCGCAGCACCCGAACAATGTGTCCGCGCAGGGCTCCACGGGACAGCCCTCGTTGTTATCACCCTGAGCCGCGGACAGGCCGTCCGGACAACAGCCGTATCTGGACTCCTTACAGGTACGTGGTTTATCACAACCTAAGTGAAGAGTTAACATTAAGCATAAGCATAGAACAAGTTTAAAAAAAAATAAGGATCCTATAATGAATCATTTGCAAAAGTATTGAAACTGGCCATGTGGAAATTAGTATGGATACCTTCATCGAACGGTCCCAAAGCTGTAGTCTTCCTATCAGGACAGCAACCGAACTTAGTCTTACTGCATTTAGGCTTCCTTGGCTTGCAGACGTTCTTGCCAGGTAATAACACAGTAGTCTTGGTCCATATTGCTGTAATAATGAAACTAGTATTAACATCATAATATATCTTTGGTAGGTAAATCAAACATTACGTAATTCGAGTTTAATAATATGACATGTCATACAACTACTGTTATTTTGAGCTTGTTCAAAATTACTGAATTTATACGTTTTAGAACAATTTAAATTAAATGGTAGTGACGTACTTGTGCCTGTAGGTCCTGCCGTAGAAGATACTTCCGTAGTTGTAGTTTCTGTTTCTGAAAATTAGTGGTTTTTCAGAATAATGCATATCATTATCATTTTTTTTTTCAATATGATTTAAAGCTATGCCATCTTACTACAAAAAAAGGTTAAACATCTGTTAAACACTTGTCTAATAAAACTGTAAAATACAATATTGCATTTGACGTTGATATAAGGGTCGTTTTGCAATTACACTTTTTACAGACAAGTGTTCAACAGGTGTTTAACTTTTTGTAGTAAGACGGATGGTGTCTAGATTTGTGCCTAACTTGTGATAATAGGCTTGCTTACTATTATACTTAAAAAACATAACCAGCAAAATGTCGGTGTTCTATGAGATACACCTCTGCCTACATTCGAGGTGTACAAAAGTGTGATGTTATGATACTTATAGTTGTTTAGTGATTGGCTACTTAACGTTACCTTCGGTACTTCCTGTGGCGCCTTCGGTCGTGCTGTAGCTGGTAGATTCTTCTGCACCTGTAGATTCAGTGGTGGAACCTGAGCCAGTCGAGGTCTCCTCCGTGGATTCGGTTCCGGTCGTAATCTCTGTAGAACATGAAATGTTACAGCTCATAAGGAAGCGCATGTTTAAATGAACTAGCACATTTATCGCATTCATTAGTCATAGGGTGATAATAACCCGTTTCAAAAGTCACGAGATAAATGTTTGTTTACAGACTAAATAAAATAAAAAACGCACTTATGAAGTGGAGTTGCGGACACCAGCTCGTTATACAATAACTAATCGAGTTCATAAAACAAGCATTATACGTTTTAGTCACCATGTTATTTGACAATAATAGCCGAAACTTTATCCGTACACGTAATAGGCATGATAGCATCAACAAATTGGAAATCCTCGTTCCGTCGGCTATTTTTGAAAAATAATGGAAGCGCATTTTTTATTTTGTTTAATAAATGAAACGCATCAAAACAAAATGTGGGGGCTCGTGATATCAGAAACGAGTAAAAATTGCATTTGGTTGTAACGTCTTACCACTTTAAAAGAGTCGTATCTTCGTCAGTTTTATGTAGGTACGTACCAAAAGAAAAATACGAGTTGAATATTGTTTGATAAGTAACTGAATGACTAGTAGCTTTTTTTTTTTCAGAAAAATCTGATCTTTTTGATTTCATTCAAATTTTTGGTATAGTATTACGCACCTCCGGAGACAGTAGTTGATTCTTCCGTGGAAGATCCACTGACATCCGTAGTTGATTCTGATCCAACAGAAGTAGTACTAGACTCTGAAGTCTCTGTTGTAGATTCGCTTCCTGAAGACGTAGTGCTTTCAGCTTCAGTTGATGCAGAGGAAGACACACTGCTTGATTCAATAGCTTCAGTAGTTGATTCAGTTTCAGAAGGAGTGCTTGTCTCTGCACCCAAACTGCTAGACTCAGTAGTTGATCCAGCGCTGATTGTAGAGCTTGCCTCCGTTGTAGAATCTGATCCTGAAATAGTGCTCGATTCAACTGTGCTAGATATTGCTTCTTCACTAGTTGATTCTGAACCAGTGGACTCGGCTCCTGAAGACGTGCTTGATTCAGCTGTGCTAGATACTGCTTCTTCACTAGTTGATTCTGAACCAGTGGACTCTGATCCTGAAGACGTGCTCGATTCAACTGTGCTAGATACTGTTCCCTCACTCGTTGATTCTGAATCAGTGGACTCGGCCCCTGAAGATGTGCTTGTTTCAACAGTGGATACAGACGTATCTGTAGAGGATTCAGTAGTTTCAGAAGATTCTGTCGATGATGGGGTTGTTAATTTTCCAGTGATTGACGGCTCGCTTTCTGTTGACCAAAATCAAAATCAAATCATTTATTTCAAATAAGCCAGTTACAGGCACTTTTGAATTGTCAAAAGTAAAATAAAATAGTTTAAAAAAATTGTTACGGTGCTGCAGTCCCAGTCACAAGACATAAAAACTGTGAAAGTACTGTAGGTGCCCATTCCAAAGCGTAGATCTCATGGAGAAGAAAGGGCAAGAAACTCCATCATCATCTCAGCCATAGGACGTCCACTGCTGAACATAGGCATCTCCTTTAGATCTCCACATATACCGGTTGGAAGCGACCTGCATCCAGCGTCTTCCGGCGACCTTTACAAGGTCGTCTGTCCACCTCGTTGGTGGACGTCCTACGCTGCGCTTGCTAGTCCGTGGTCTCCACTCTAGCACTTTTCGACCCCATCGGCCATCTGCTCTGCGAGCAATATGGCCTGCCCATTGCCACTTCAGCTTGCTAATCCGGGCTATATCGGTGACTTTAGTTCGTCTACGGATCTCCTCATTTCGGATTCGATCACGTAGAGAAACACCGAGCATAGCCCTCTCCATAGCTCGCTGAGCGACTTTGAGCTTTCGAGATGAGGCCGATAGTGAAAGACCACGTTTCGGTGCCGTAAGTCATCACTGAGAAACTCCATGGACACTCTTTTTCAATCGCCAAAATGATTACAGAACCTTTGTTACATCATTCAACTTGAGATGGTACATTATGTGAGAACGATGTAGCAAGTAAAAAGTTTCCATAGAAAATATAAAAAAGACCAAAAACAAAATTATTGATAATTAAAATAAAACATGGCAGCTAAGAGATGACCAGTCTCAACTGACAGCGCCCGTCCACGAACATGACGCATGATATCAGCACCATTCAGCTCAACCATTTTGAAGGGAACTAAATGATCCGACACACGGCCACTATCAGCGAGACATTTAAGTGAGCATGACATACTCCCAACTGCCAGAGCATATTCATGTAAAAAAAAAAAAAAAAAATTAAGAAGTAGGTATCTGGTGAATAGCTTTGTGCACATAACAACATACAACGTGTTTGTGCAACGTAACTCACACAATATAATAATGCAGCTATATAATTCAAAGAAATATGAATTTATACAATTTATACCGGTTGATAGGAGGATAATTTATTCATTTATTTACATTGTTGCAAAACATTAGTAAAATATAAAAATGCTAGCAAGTAATCCACGTAAATAAGATACATACCTGTTGGTACAGCTCGTGTAGTTGTCGTGGAACCTGCAAGAACATAAACTAAATCAATTGTTTTTCTTTATGAAGTTAGGATATTCTTCAAAAAATAATATTTGTGTATTTGTCCTCCATGTAGCGGTCAGCAATTGGGTTCTTTTCCCTACTTGTCTTTTTTACATGACATTACAACGCATATCAAAAAAATAATTTCGTTTTTAATAAATGTGATAAAAACGAGTCATTCAGTTTTATACATACCTTTTGCCACTTTAGGAGTACTCGTTGAATCTGTAAATACAAAAAAACATCGTTTGAAAACAAATTGCAATAAAAATCTCAATTGTATCTATAGTGTGACTATTTACTGCGACAATCACTTTATAGTTATATAAAATCTTTGCTGTTCTCAATTTGAAACTAAACTGCATTTCGATTCTCATGCAATCAATATGATTCACTCATATAGCAAGTAATTAAACAAATACCTGTGGATCCAGTGGTTGTATCCTCAGTGTCACTTGTCCCCTCAGTGTTCGTCGAACCTGAAATAGTAGTATCCGTTCCTTCTGATTCAGATTCACTTGTGATAGTGGATCCAGTCTCTTCCGTAATCGTCGATTCCGTAGATCCAGTCTCTTCTGTAACTGTTGATTCAGTGGACCCAGTCTCTTCTGTAACTGTTGATTCAGTGGACCCAGTCTCTTCTGTAACTGTTGATTCAGTGGACCCAGTCTCTTCTGTAACTGTTGATTCAGTGGACTCAGTTTCTTCTGTAACTGTTGATTCAGTGGACTCCGTTTTCTCTGTAACCGTTGATTCTGTGGATTCAGTCTCGTCTGTGACGGTCGATTCTGTGGATTCTGTTTCTTCCGTAACTGTGGATTCAGTGGAACTGGTTTCCTCTGTAACCGTTGATTCAGTGGGACTTGTTTTTTCTGTGACCGTTGATTCAGTAGGACCAGTTGTTTCTGTAACTGTTGACTCTGTTTCTCCTGTAGAAACAGTTTCATCTGTACCACCAGATACTGTCGATTCTGTTTCATCTGTAGAACTACTTTCATCTGTACCGCCCGAAACTGTAGATTCCGTTTTTTCAGTATTTGTTGAACTAGTTTCGCCAGTTGACGTAGTTTCACCGGAACTAGTTGAATCAGTTTCACTAGTAGATCCTGTCTCTTTGGAGACAGTAGACGCACTGCTGTCTGTACTTTCCATTTCTCCTGTACCTGTCGATCCTGTATCTGACGTATCAGTGACGGCAGTTTCTCCAGAACTAGTTGAGCTACTTTCACTTGTAAGTTCTGTTTCCTTAGTTTCAGTAGACAGGCTGCTATCTGTACTTTCTGTTCCTGCCTCTGTTGTTGATCCAGTGCCATCTGTATCAGACGATCCAGTTGAACTAGTTGAACCACTTTCACTTGTGGATCCTGTTTCTTTTACAATAGTAGACTCACTTCCATCGGTGCTTCCTGTTTCTGTCGTTGCTCCAGAAGCCTCTGTAACACTAGTTTCTTCCGAACTAGTCGAGCCTGTGTCAGAGCTTGTAGAACCAGTATCACCAGTAACCGTGCTCTCCGTTTCTTCAGTCACAGTCGATTCTGTATCCTCTGAACCTGTTGTTATGTCAGTGGGTGTGCTTCCAGTATCTTCGACAGTTGATCCGGTGTCGGCCGAAGCAGATGCACCAGTCAGTCCAATTTTGATTTCTTCTAAAAAAGTAAAAAAGGAAGTTATTTTTTTTTCTTTCTTCAAAAATCTTTAGTTTTTAGTGTTAAAACATTTTAATTAATTAATTATTTCTGCGAATAAGCAAATGGAGAATGTAAAGCGAAAACGGGTATCTTCCCAAATGTTCACAAAAACGGTATGCGATGTTTCCTGTCTAAGATGACGAATTAAAAGCACTTACTTTCCGTCGGAGGATTAATTGTAGTCGTTGTGGATTTGTGTTTGTCCTTAGCTGCAGTAGTGGATATATCAGTGGTGGATGTTTCACCGGAGCCAGTCTCGTAGTCGCTCGTATAGTCGGAGTCTGTGGTATCTGTTGTACTGAACCCTGATCCTTCTGTGGTTAGATCGTCCGTAGATAATGAACCTGGCAAATGAGAAGAATTATAAAATATTTGCCTCTTACCGCTTTCATGAATGTGAAAGGCGTGGCAAAATCAGAATAGCATATAAAATTGTAACTTTCATTATTTTCGCACTTGTAGGTAAATGTTTTTACTGTTAGGAATTTCTGATTAATATTTACATGCAGTCGTAAAGGTCGAGGTAAGTTAGTTGATAAACATTAACTTCCGATATAGGTATTCACAAGTGTCAATGATAAACAGAGATCAATATTCAACAAGATTAGAATTATTACATTATTGCAATGACAAAAAAAAACATACTAAAGCCTGATCCAGTTTCCAGGGTAGACTCGTGTTCAGCGTAACCTGTAACATAAAATATAGTTATAAGTAATTATAAGAAAATTAAAATCTAATAAGAATACTTAACCTTATTGATTTTAATTATTTTTGTAAAGAAGCTACCTCACCGCGAGCATTCACCTGTAATGTAACGTTACAGATTCGAGCATTTCATAGGTGAGGGAGAACAATCGAGCATCACAATGCGCACTTTGTATCAAATCTATACTAAATGTACGCGAATGCTCGTCAGTCAGGAAGGTATTATTGTAATGTAATGCTCAAAGTCGAATCTATAATGTATACAATACACAAATGCTCCCGGTGAGGGAGCGCCTTAAGTAATAACTTACCAGAATCACTCATCATCATGTCAGTCTGAAAACATAAAAAATAACTATCATTATGGTACCAATAATAATAATTTATAATTGGAGAAAAAGTCATCATTAAAATTTTTTTAATCACCAAATCGCATTGGACAGACGTGGTGGTATACACCACTACAAGAGGAGGCCTTTATCCCAATTGTGGAAACGGAAGTGGTGGATTATTAACCGCAGACGAAAAAATTATATCGATCTGTATGTGGTATCGTACATAGCTCCTAAATCCTAAACGAATGGACCGATTTTGTTTGACGTGGTCGACATGATTTTTAGTTACTATTTATGAAGATCTGGTGAGGCGTATGATTATTAGGTCATTATTATTGTGTCGAGGTTACTTTAAATTGATGACTGTCCATACAATGCAAGCTTACCGTAAAGCTGTCTAGGCCGACTTCTTCGTAATCTTCTTCACACTCGTCTGAGTCTTCCATAATGACTGTCGATGTTTTGGAAACCGGCAGCAGCTCGTCTACAAAGAAAAATATAACTCATTAACAAACTAGTGTATTTTTAAATATTTTCTATTGAGAGAAATTCGAGCCTGCGACCTAAGGATTCATTACACCCGAAGCTCTTACCAATCGAGCCAACGAGGTCCCTACAATTAATAATAATAATAATAGCCTCGACGAACATCTTTCGAGGCTCTCATTAGGGGGTTGGATCAAGGGCCTGATTCAGAAGGCAGTTCTCCTCGATACGGCTCGTATTGTGAGGAGGTTCCTGTCTCTGGAGCCCTAACCACCGGTAGCTTGGACCCTGCTCCCACACCGGTGGATCACTATTTTTATATTTTTAAATGTTTTTTTTATTTCTTTTTTGTAAAAATATTTAAAAATGTATAAATATGATTACAATGAATAAACGTTAAATGTACAAATATGATTACAATGAATAAACGTAAAAATTCATCTTTACAATGAATAAACGACATAATAATAATATTGCACAACTATCACACAACGCCATCTAGTCCCAAGCTAAGCAGAGCTTGTGTTATGGGTACTAGACAACTGATAAACATACTTATATATTTCTAAATACATACATATTATAGATAAATTACACACAGAACAAATGATTGCGCTCATCACACAAACATTTGCCCTGGGTGGGAATCGAACCCACGACTTCCGGCATAGCAGTCAGGGTCACTAACCACTAGACCAACGCAACAGGCCTGTCAAATTACAATTAAACGAATTAGTGATCTGTTACAGCAATGATTTTACTGCTATGTCTGATAGTAAATGGGGCTCCGGTGGGATAAGGGCGAGGACTTTTTGAGTACACTCACCGATGCACAATTTAATTATTTATTACGAGTTACCAAAAACGTGTACAACGGCGGACTTAATGCCTTGGTCACAATCTATAGTATGCTTTGGGTTCAAGGGCCGCAGACTCTATAAACGGTCTCATGTTCATTGTTACTCAAATATTATGTTTCCTAACGATGTGTTCATGAGCAAACACAGTTCAGCAACCCAATGCTGTAGTTTTAACCTGTTTAACAAAAAATCCAAATTAATATGTGAGCTCTATTACCTAAGTCACAAGATTGCGGGTTGCAAAGCTGCGTGGGGTCGGGCACTGTGGACATGCCGCAGTCACCAGCTTCCTTGTCTCCTCGGAAGCACATGATGCGCCTGTTCTGATCACCTCCACCGCATTTTTTAGTGCACTGTGAAATATGTTCAATATGGAGAAAAGGTATCTTATAATAAAGGAACATTTATAACTCAAGATCTCATATTCGCATGTAGTGTAAATGCGTACTAGATCAAAAAAGTTTGCGGTCACTTTAAAAAAACGAAATCTGTTTTATTACTGTAGATTATTATGATGACATCTACTTCTTTTTAGATTATTTATTTAAAAATAAAGATTTAGAATCATCATCTGCCTAGACTTTTCACAATTATATTGGGGTCGGCTTCCAGTCAAACCGGATACAGCTGAATAACAGTATTTTACATGGAGCGACTGCCTATCGGACCTCCACAGCCAACTGGGTGATACGATACCCCATGGTAAGACTGGTTGTCAGACTTTAGAGCTTCTGCCTAACAGTAACGACCGTCAAAGATCTACAAATGACAGCCGGGACCAACGGCTTTACGTTCTTTCCGAGGCACGGAGGAAACTCGCTATGACAGATGGTCACCCATCCACAGAACAACCTCGGCTCGGCTTAACTCGGAAGATCGGCCTGTGCGGTGTACTTAATTATTTAGCTACGAGCTCCTCAAAAAATAAAGATTTAGAATATAAAACAAAAAAACAGTTCAATTGTTTTTCCATAAAACTAAAAAAAAACATCAGTTTATGCCAGTGATCACATTATTTTTTGATGTGGTACATGTTTATGCTGGGTTTCACCCGGTACAACTCGAATAAAATTGGGATAAAAACTATGTGTTAAACCAAACTATAAACTATGTGTGTACCAAATCCGTTCAGACCCTTTAGCCAAACAGCACACGACAGCAGACGACAATCTTAATGTTCAGCAGTCGCTAATACATTTTCAACTTTATACCCAAAAGCGTAAAGTTGAAAATCTATTGAAATTTATAGATCGTTTTCGTTTGTTTCGTTTGTTATCGCTCAGCAGTTTTTAATAGATTTTCAACTTTATGTGCTAGTATGTAAAGTTGAAAAAGTATTAGTGACTGCTGAGCGATAACGATTGTCGTCTGTTGTCGTGTGCTGTTTGGCTAAAGGGCCAGTAATGTTTTCGTGAAAAAGTAACATCCAACCATCATCATAAACTTCTTTATAATTATTCGTAAGAAAGATGCTTACCTTAGACCAAGGTCCGGCGAACCACTGCGACGGACACTCCTCCTTGGGCACAGTGCATGGTTTGGTGTCCTTATACTTGGTAAGGTTGGCGCACTTGTCGTCGTGCACCCTCTCCACACCCTCTCCCTCCTCGTTAGAGAAGTACATGCCACAAAACACCTTCCTAGTCTGCACTCCTTCGCCGCAGCTCACTGAGCACTGTTGTGGAACAACGAGACGTTATGAAATATGAGGACTTTTAAGTCAATTATAGGAACACCAGGAATTACTCTGTTACTTGACAATCGCACTAGAAATTACTCGACTACTCGATGTTCGCACTAGAAATTACTCTGCTACTCGATGTTCGCACTAAAAATTACTCTGCTACTCGATCTTCGCACTAGGAATTACTCTGCTACCCCATGTTCGCACTAGGAAATACTCTGTTGCTCGACATTTGCACTAGGAATTACTCTACTACTCGGTGTTCGCACTAGGAATTACTCTGCTACTCGATGTTCGCACTAGGAATTACTCTGTTACTCGACGATTACACTAGGAATTACTCTGCTACTCGATGTTCGCACTAGGAATTCCTCTGCTACTTGACGTTCGCACGAGAAATACTCTGTTACTCGACGATCGCACTAGGAATTCCTCTGCTACTTGACGTTCACACTAGGAATTACTCTGCTACTCGATGTTCGCACTAGGAATTACTCGACTACTCGATGTTCGCACTAGGAATTACTCAGGTACTCGATGTTCGCACAAGTAATTACTCTGCTACTTAAGGTTCGCACTAAGAATTACTCTGCTAGTTGATATTCGCACTAAAAATTACTCTGTTACTCTACGCTTGCAATAGGAATTAATTTGCTACTCGATGTTCGCACTAGGAATTACTCGACTATTCGATGTTCGCACTAGGAATTACTCTGGTACTCGATGTTCGCACAAGTAATTACTCTGCTACTTAAGGTTCGCACTAAGAATTACTCTGCTAGTTGATATTCGCACTAAAAATTACTCTGTTACTCTACGCTTGCAATAGGAATTAATTTGCTACTCGATGTTCGCACTAGGAATTACTCTGCTACTCGACGTTCGCACTAATTCTATCTCGTACTACTTATCCTACTACAAATTACATGTGCGACCAAAAAATAATTTACACGATATCTACCATCTACACCCTCTTTTTTCATGATGAAGGCCGAAGAACAAGGGTTGCGATGATTTTATTTTCAAATTTAACCTGTTTGATTTCAGGACGGTTAGTTAGTTCTATGTAAAGACGTACCTTGCTCCACTGTGTGGCGTACCACTGCACCTCACAAGGCGGCAGGTCCTTTTCTATGCATTCCTCGAAGATGTGAGGCCGAGGGTGATGCTCGCAGTACTTCTCGTCCAACACTATTCGTCCTCTCCTCGCACATACTAATAATCGCGTGCGGTTTTTCGAGGTGCAAGTGTCGCACTGAAAAATAAATTTAATGATGATTATGATGATGATGATTCGTGACTTTTTATTGTTACAACAGAAATAAAGATTTGTTGAACTAAGGGTCAGTGCACACTGAGGCGCGACGCGACGTGACGCGAAGCGGTGATACTGGAAATGTGTATCTTTTCGTCTAGTAGGTAGGTATGTTATTTCAATTTTCATTGGGGCTGTTTATAAAATTAGAACATGGTTCAATAGAGATGTCAAAATAGAACAAGTTTTTTTTATTATTTAGCAGCTGTCATTTGGAAGTAATTCTCCCTAGGGCTGAAAAGTATTACCTTCAACCCGCTTCTTAGGCATGTTATAACCCGAGTATGAGTAATGAAAACATTATTTCTTTACAATTAGCAGCTTCTTGTGCATGTATACGTCAACTTACTCCAGACCAACTGGTGGTGACCCAGTCAGCTCCATCACAAGGCTTCAACATGCAAGTCTGTTCTTCTTGCGGTTTCTCCTCGGTACAGTCGTCATCGGTCAGTACTTCAATGCGACCATTTTTCTTCTGGTAGCAGACCACTTGCCTTTTCTGCTTGCCCTCGTCACAGAGCTTGTCGCACTGAAGGGAAATACGGTTTCATCAATAAAGAAATTTATGACAAAATTAACGGAATTTAGCTATCAACAGTAGACACACGGCGAGCGATAAACGTTAACGCTCAGGTGTCTCTAATATATTTTCAACTTTATACCCTAGGGCATGAAGTTGAAAATCTATTAAAATTACAGAGCGTTTTCATTCGATTAACTTTACAAAATTTGTTTATTTAAACACGAATAGGTCGAAACGTCTCGCCGGATGATGCAACATGTCTCTGCGTATTTTGTTCTTCAAGAATATGAGTGCTAAGTAATTAAAGCAAGGTTCAATTTGGCCTGTTGAGGCGGCGATCTTAGCGATTAGCGCTATATATTTTGTGGCATGCAAAAATTGCGCATAATAATTCATTTTCCTGAATAGTTTACTTTAGTTATTTTGCTAACCTTTCTCTTATGATGCAACTTTTTACTGGGTAGTTTATTTTTAAGCATAATAATAATAAAATAGCCTCCACATTTGTCATTTAAAAGCTTTTTACGTATAAAATAAGTTATTCTTACCGGTCCCCAATGTCCAACGAACCAGGTGGGACAGGGAGCATCCTCGTTACACTTCTGGAACACTTCCGGCTTGGGGCCGAGCAGGTCGAAACACTCCTTTTCAGGGACTATTGAGTTCTGACTGTACAAAAAAAAATTGGTGTTTATAGTTGGTGCCAGTTAAGTGTATTTGTCATTTGTTTATAATTATATTATTAAGGCCGCTGTATACATTGGGCCGAGGTAGTGGGCCAGCATGTTGGGCCAAAATAATGAATTCCAAATATAGCTGTTAACACATTGGGCCAAGACAGGGGGTGGCCGGCCAATACTGCCGCCAACTACTACCAACATACCGCCAATTATACAATTATACTTCATTCACTAAAGAAAAAATACGCATCAAATATTTTTTGATGATCTGACTCATTTTAGATTTTTTCAGTCAAATAACCTATAGTGTTCTATCATTGGATAGAATCGTACAATTTAAAGATTAGCTCATGCTTATGTTTACAGCAAAGCTTACCCGTGCGCAATAATCTTCTGGCAGTTGACCTCCCTGGAGCGGACTCCTCCTTCCCCGCACCTCTTGGAGCACTCCCCCCAGGGCCCCTCCACCCACTGCGCGGGACAGGGCTCCGGGTTGCACGACTGGTTGGTGGACGGCTTCAGACCCTCGTCACACAAGCTGTCATCAACCAATTCCAGTTCTTCTCTTGATCTACAAGTCACGTTACGTGTTTGGAAGCCTGGAAAAATAATACATTTTTGAAGCTAAAATTGGTGCTGATATATTTCATCATCAGCCTGTATTCGTTTACTGCTCGTCGTAGTGGACATAGGCCTTTCCCAATGTACGACACTGAGTCTGGTCTTGAGCTTTCCTCATCCCAAAACAAAACACCAGCACATCAACATACTCTCAAATTTTCCCAATCGAATATAAACGTTCTGTGATTGTGATAAACTTCAAAATCGATTAAAGGACAGATTATGGTAGGTTTAGCTGGCGTCTATACCATAGACATATAGAATGGACTAAGTAATACTATAATAAAAGATTTAGTGGCCATATTCACAGGCAGAATAGTAGCCTTAATCATATTGTCTCTTTCACACTTTTCGTCTATATTTACTTTTTGGATAGGGAACGTTCTGAGGCCTTATCACGAGTTTTCTCATTTTTGTTACATGTTTCTTTAACGGTAATTTCATGGGAAAAGTAGTTCCTTTTCGAAAAGAACGTCGCTTTTTCATTTTCTATAAAATTAACGTCATAATAATTCAAGTTCGAAATCTTATGCTAAGGCCTCTATCCATTCTATAAATCTATACAAAAACCAGTTTTAACTTTAAAACAACGTCATCTAGCGGTGCGTGCCTACATTACGAAGCGCATGCGCGTCGCCATATTTAGTAACATCCCAGTGTCTCACCTCCGCCACAGGTGGCGCTGCAGGGCGTGAACTCCTCGTGCGCCCAGTTGTATCGCTTGTCGGTAGGCGGCGCGGAGTTGTTTGGGACGCTGTACTCGTAACTGATGCCCACGTTCTCGTCTTGAAGGAGGAGCTGGGATGGAATATTATGTCTTAGTCACTTTTAAGACTAGACCCACAATGGCCAAAAATTTAACTGCCTCAAGGTACAAAATAACGCCAGGGTTACGGCAGTGCCAAAAATAAGGGCCTACCATGATTTCTTAAAGCGAGATTAGTTCCACGGTAGGAAAGAGACAGAGCTATACAATTAGTCTAGCGCCATCTCTTTCCCACAGTAGAACTACTCTTACTTTAATAAAAGAGCTAAAGTTTCCTAAGAAAGTTTTCCCGTAGGTATCTCTTATGGATGCAGATTTCTCCCTTTTGGCCAATTTAAAAGAAAGATCCTGTATAGGAATATACACCGTGTTCTTCACGTTATCCATAAACTTTAGCAAATACTTCTATGGCTTTTAAAAATCAAATCCAACAAAGGAAGTAGTACTTAAAAAGGCTTCGTTACAAAGATATTTGTAATTTCATTTAATGAAATTTAATTGAGCTATGCAGTGAGAAAGTATCTTAATTTGAAATCTATCAAATACTATTTGCATTTCATTTGTTTCAGCCCGCCAAATGTTATGAATGAAAATACGACGTTGCCAATTCGGATAAAGAGGCATGCATATCGGGTTATTTACGTCTAGGTATTTAGTTTGTATGAAAATTAACAAAAAATAAAAAATAAGAATTTATTAATGTGTCCATAATGAAAAATGCTTACTTCCGTGGTTTGAACATCTGGTCGAAGTTTATGTATATCGTCCGGAACACGGTGTATAGGAACCGGGCGTATGACGTCATGGTAGGCCCTCAGAGCGCAGATAATGAAGCTCTCCCTAGTCGCATAAAAGAACTTCACAGAGTTGCGGAAATGGCTAGAGTGATAGGAATGTTCAAAAAAGTCACCATGGCCCTAAAACCACAAACAGCACAATTATGTGCCTGAACAATCACGTATTTATTTTTCAAGTTTTAATAATTAGCATTCTCCAATCCAGTAAAGCAAAGTTACAGTGGAAATAGCCCAGGGAGAAGTGAACCTCTTAATATAGACAAGTACAATGATGTGTCTTTTTTTTAATTAAGTCTAAAGCCATATTAGAGACTTGGGGGTTCTAGAAGCGGACACCAGAGTGCCACACTCAAAATGAAAAATAATGATACTGATTCATAATGGTACTTACAGAAAGGTACAGCGGTTCATTTGTCGGTCCTAGGCAGCGCAGTTTGTCAGGCGCTGCGAACCCTTGCTGACTGCGCTCGTAAGTCCAGAGCGCGCCGGCGATCAAAATGCTCCTCGGGAAGTCGATATGGTAGTGACCGTTCAGGTAGTAGGTGCCGTTCTTTGCTCTTAGTGCTGTAGGAATTCAATATATATAACATAGTCAGTAGTTTTTCCCTAACTTGTAGACAGGTGAATGGGCGGCTCCAAGCAACAGAACATCAGCAATACTTTAATCCAGAACAGGGAATCTACTCTCGTAGTCCGTCAACGAAACTATAGGCCCTGGCGAAAGTATGTCGTAACTTTAGAATGAACCCTATTTGTACTGAATTTAATAAATGAATAAGTTCTGACAACACATCGCTGTCCAATCATGTTGTCACTAATTTTAAATTCGTACCACTTACTAATCTTATGTCTGTAAGTGATAATAAGTAAGAAACGCCCCAAATTTTGGCCGAAGCAAGACAGGCAAGAGATCACTTTCAAACAGCAACAACAACTTACCCAAATAATTGTTTGAAGGCGCCAGTTCTTCAATGTTAATACTGGTAGAGCCTGCAGGGATCAGCAAGATGTCGTTGTATCCTAAAATAAGTTGTATGTAAAAAATTAGACAAAAGATTACTTCGACACAATATCGTTGTCACTAAAAATAAGCAGTGTTAATGTTTTATATCAGCCAGTTTCTTCATCAACTGCTAGTCAAAGTAGTACTTCTACTTGATGATGATTGATCATGATTTTACTGACATTATAACAAAATATGTGATTCTTCATGTAAGTTATAGACTAACTAAAAGCCAATAGGTTTAGCACAACACAAACATCGTAACGTCTCCAAAAAATCGTGGAGAGTGTTTATTTGACACAATACAACACGTTACTTTAGCTGTTACATTTCATGAAGAAACTGGCCATCAATATTTGCCTGTTAGAATTTCTAATCTACCGGAGCGATTTTAAATCTATCCATCTTCAGAAGAACACCTACCTTTCGTGAGATCCTGTGAGTCGAAGATGCCACCGGTGGTGTGACAGTTAGCGCCGTTCCCGCGGCACTCCCGACACTTGTCCTCCCGCGCGGTCGAGTTCAGCATCATGTCACAACCGACGGGCTGGAGGGAGAATTGGGAGAATAAGGAACACTTAATTAGATAGAAGTTCCAATAAAAGAGAAAAAGTAAATAAAAGGACAGTGTTTAACTAAGTTCAAAGGACCAATGAGTAAAAATTAAAGTCAGGCTGCAAAACGTCGTGTGTCTGCTAGTACGTTATTCTGCAGGTTTTCAGTCAATGGTTGTTTCAATCTGGGTCTAAGAATTACTTAAAGATTATCGCATTATAATCTTCTTCTCAACGAGTCGATTACAAAAAGTTATGTTTCCCCAAAGTTCTATCATTCACTCACTGACAATGTTTTTAAGGGAAGCAACTATTAACTATAACAAAATTAATCATGGAAAGTAATCAATTCCGCAGCTATGTATTACCTCACATCTGCCATTGACGCAGACGTCGAAGGACTCGTCGTTACACCTGGTGCCGTCGATGACCTGCAGCTTGTGTCTGAAGTAGAACCTCTCTCCATGTGGCATGCAGTTCAGCTCGCAAGGATTCGGAGCTTTCGTGTATGGCACCCAGCTGACAATCACGGATAATATGTTATATTTCTGAACAAGGTAAAAGTTCATGGGCACTGATGATGCAAATGTCAGTGAAGTTGCCACAAATAAATTGCAGTAGGCAGGGGTGGTAACGTTTGTAACTTAAGCATTGAACTGTTCAGATTTTTCATAAGAAGACTAGGCTTATTCGTCGATGATTAAACGTTAATGCTCATGAAAGATAATCATAACATCATGGGAAGTAAGAACGGTCTCCGAATTTTTCTGGAAGCTGGCAGAATACGTAGGTACTTCCAGTCAATTTTTAGTTGCTGCTAGGTACCTCAATGGGAAAAAACTTAAAAAAAAAACTGCCTTCAAAAACAACCACAAAAAAGGGTAAAATAACCTACAAAATAACTTTTCTTTCGGAAGTCGGTGGCTTTGTTTTTTTTATTTCGTTGTCTTTTATGCCACCGACTTCCGAAAGAAAAGTTATTTTGTAGGTTATTTTACCCTTTTTTGTGGTTGTTTTTGAAGGCGGTTAAATTTTTTTTAAAAAGTTTTTTATTTTACTCTTTTTAGTTTAAATATTCAACCCAAATTCTTGTCAAATACATCATTTTCTTACTTGTGCACTAGAATTTGGTAATCCTTAGCACCGGTATTAACATCGCTTATGTACACAGTAAGCTAATAAAATTCCCTATCAAAAACTGCTGAACCGATTTTGATGAAACTTGCAGTGTTCCCTAAAGTGAACTATTCCTCGTACAAGAAAAAAAGAATTTTGAAAATCGGTCCACAATTGGCGGAGTAATCGCGTAACAAACACTCAAAAAAGTAAAGATCATCACATCATCCATCAATAAAAATGCTCACAAAATGAAAAGTACTAAACCAAATTGGATGAAATTTTTATGGGACCAAACTGCAAGTATACTGCATCGAACGAAAAAAGAATTACACTAATCGGACCAGAAACCTCGGAGTAATCGGTGTACATACATAAAAAAAAAACATACCGACCGAATTGAGAACCTCCTCCTTTTTTGAAGTCGGTTAAAAAGGAAAAGTTCACAGATGTTTGTTTGAAACTTACTTGTATTTAAAACCCCTGAAGAGTTTGTCGTTAAACTCGGCGCACTGTTCAGCTCTGAAATCGCCGGAGCCTTCCGGACAGTCCTGTGTCTGACACGAGAAGTACTTCGTGTCACCTCCCGTGCACTGTGACTGACCTTCTGGCCTGTAAAACATAAAACGTGTTAACGTGGAAAGAATAACAGAACATGCAGTTGCAGTAGAATGGTATCGAGTAATTTAAATGTTATTTTTTTCCCAGAAATATAGAGTGTTCCGTAAATTAAAGTAAAACTGTATGTTTGGTCTACCGCTGGACATAATATTCTACTTACTTCCTTTATGCATTTATAATGTGAGCGTTTATGGTCATATTAGAAACCTCTCGTCTAAAACCACTAATGAGATGAGATTGTAACAAAGGCTTATTTAAGGAGTTGTCAACCGCTCCAAAATATAGCTATGGTTTAGAGCCACAGATATCGGAAATGATGGGGTAGGCCATCATTAAATGAGAAATGCCATAATAGCTTGATAAAGGTTCTGTTATGCAGTATCAACTTTACACCCTTTTAAGGTTGTAAAACCATCACTTCAAAATAAGTTCTCCTGCCCTGGGTGAAGCGGAAGGGACTGTCAGACACGAACTGATTAAAATCCACCGAGTTCCTTCAATAGCTCTTTAAGTTCGAGAGTCACGGTTACCTGTTAAGACAGTCCCACGAACTAACAACTTTACACCATGAAGGTTTTAATTCTAATTCTAGCACGCCATATCTATCTGAGCAGTGGTGGCCCAGTGGTATAGACCCGACTTACGAGTTTCAGGTCGTGAATTCGCATACAGCCAGGCGCATTACTTTGTGTAATTTATTTCATCACCACTGCTCTCAAAAGGTGAAGGAAAACATCGTGAGGAAACCGACATGTCCTAGAACCAAAAATTCGAAGACATGTGACATCCACCCACCCGCACTGGGCCCGCGTGGTGGATTATGGCCCACTCCATCTCTCAGAGAGGAGGCTTGTGTCCCAGTAGTAGGAACATTTATAGGCTGATGATGATATCTATCTTACCCAGGCTGCAAACATATCCTCTTTTGACTGGCTACGCCCCCTCCACAGGTTCTCGAGCAAGGGGAGATCGCTCCCCATTCCCCCCAAGGGCCAGAGCCCTCCCCTCCAGGAATGGAGTAGGATGCAGGTAGATACAGCCCGGCGCCTTGCCGCCTGTGTCTGGTGCGGTGTTGGTGTACCTGGAGAAGACAATACTTGATAAGTGAGACGGACAAAGAAATGATGGATGGACTGTGTAAGATGTTTTATTATCTTTGAAGGTCTACTGAGATAACGACAAGAATGGAAGATAAAAACAAGCTGTATCGATCCCAAATTAGATGAGATATGGGGTGTAAAATGACTCTCCTAATATGTTCATTAGTGATTCGAATCGATGACTCTTCCCATAAATTTTATACTGTTTGTCTTACTTTTACTGTAAGACAAAAAGCTATAAAAAGTACCAAAAGCTAGCCTGGTATATTTCCGATTATCTTGAGTAATTAAACGCGCTTGCACCTCTTTAATTCCAATCATGAAATTAATGTTGAGTTAGGAATTAGTATCTGATCTGCTCAAAGAAACTTTTGACAAAAAGATGAGTTTGAATTTTGAAAAAAAAAATAACTTTAATGTTTAAGCTCCCGTGTGGTACTTTTTCTCATATAGTTCTACAGGTATGTACACAAAAAAAAACGGACAAAACAAAATAAAACCTTATAAATAAATGTGAAGAAGGAAACGCTTCGGCTTGATCAAATAAATAACGTGTCCTAACGTTCCTAAGCCGCGTTGGAGTGGTCACACTTGTCTTGTTAGCCGAGGTGCGTGGGGCTAACAAACGTTCTGTCTAGCCGTACGTGTTTCCGATTCGACTTGACAACTGGGAATAAAGGCTTGTTCATCTTTTCATAGTACCTAAAAAAAGTCACTGTAAGCCCATAATTTCCAAACGATTGCACCCAATTAGATATTTCTTTTTCATCCCATCTATTCGAAAAGGACGACTTGGTTCGCCTTTAAGTGCACAAAAAATTGATGTTTTCTATAGGAAACTTTTAGCGGGCAGTAATGAGTTTTTAATCCTCTTTATAATATTAAGTGCGCCGCAAATAACTTTGCCGCGCACTTTTTGAATTTGGAACATCTTAGTGTTCCGCGCCAAATAAATCAAACGCAAATATTGTTTGAATAAAGACTGGCTGGTACGACGGCCCATAGTTACGCCGTCGCTGCCTGAATAAAAAAAATTACTTAATTTAAAAAAACAATTAATAATGAAAATTATTAATGAATTATTTTTAAAAACATCAAATTACAACCTTCAGTTAATACATCCATGCCACTGTCGCCGCGCCCATCTACATTCATCCAAACAACGAGATTCACCGTCACATTTTCCTCAATAAGAGCTAGATTCGGACAATATTTCAAACACGCAGAATATAAAATCTTCTCTATTCCTCAAATCAAATGTAAATATAAGTTTTTAGTTGTTTTGTTATTAGATACTAATTTTAATTTCAATTTAGTTGTTACTCTATGTTTTATTAAATAATAATATTACAATAAAATATGAGGCGCTTTTTATTTTCTCATAGTGGGTGATGAAAAGTAGAGTGTATCACTCGGGCGCAAAATATATTTTTAGCTCGGGCGACGTACTTTGAATCCCTCGCTACGTTCAAGATTCTACTAAAGAATCCCTCGCTACGCTCAAGATTCTACTGTAGAATCCCTCACTTCGCTCTGGATTCAAAATAGCGCCCTCGCCGTAAAAATATTATTTTGCTCCCTTGTCATACAATCTCCTATTTTGTTGTGATTGTTTTAGGACAAGGTCTTTAAAATCATTTTCGGAAAATCCACCGATAGGTCGAAAATTTGGACACGTCGCAGCAGGCACGGGCCGCAATCTATAGTGCTTAAAACGCTGGCTATATAAGTTAACCAAAGGAATTCAGTGAGTGTAGTTCCTTCTATCTATGAAATATTCTATCAACTATGACTGCCACGTGAAGGCCTTTGAGCTCGTTCCAAAATAAATTATTATATTTCAATCGTAGGATAAATCGATCCATAAAAACAAACTGCGTGTTCAAAATCGTATCATAAAACGATCAAAAATTAAATTAACAACTACATGTTAAAACTGAATCAGTTCATAAAAATTGTTTTAATACAATATAGTGGGTTCATACAGACGAGCCACCCGCAGCGTTTATTAAGTAACGCGCGATGTGAAACCGCTCTTACGAATAAAACGCGTGTCACCGCTGACTGTGTGTGTAAAATGTTATGACGATAAACAACTTGTAGTACATTACCGACGCTGCATCAGTGTTGCAATGTGCTGCTCTGCGGGCGATGAGCACTCGGGGGAAAGGGCCGGAGTTGGAATGCAAGAAGTACGAGAGTTTTTATTAAGTCCCTTCATACACAAGGCGACGTAAGTCTCCGATATCTTGCGACTTTGTTATCCAGGCTACTATGGCAATACAAGTCCATAGAGGTTCCTTCACAGATAGCTACGCGTCAATGGATACCAAAATTGTAAGGTATCGGAGACTTGGGACGCCTGGTGTACGAAGGGGCTATATTATCTCACTGGCAGACAGTGCACATAAAACGCAGAATTTAGAACCAAGCCAGCATCCTTCTTTAGTTTACACAATTAAAAGGGGATAATTTTAGGGTTTCCACCATTCGAGACCATTCCAGACCATTTACCATCAACCAACAGAACCTTCCCGCACAAGAATAACAAAAATATCAGACACATACGGACAACATCGGGTGGTTTAAGAAAATAGTAGAAGAAAGAAGTCCTAAAGAAAATATTAGTGTTATTGACGATGGAAATGACAAAATGTATTGGATTGACAGTGACTAAGCTAGGTTTCGAAAAGCTGAGGTTCAGTTCTGAAATTCGTTGCGATCTAAACATCTTGTCCTGTTCACTGTATTACTCCACGTGCACTTTGTTTAAGGGACTTGGCCTTGGCCTCGTCCATCACCGTTAATGTGACAAAGTTTTGGTCAAAGTTATTATAATTATGTATGAGCCTACGTTGTTCAACTGCAGAGCAACGGCCTCCCTTTCCTCCTTCAACATTTCGCAATGTAATGCGATTGTAGGCCAATCCTTTAAAAAATAGTATATGTAATACATCCCTAAATCTCCTTCAGGGCCTGCCGCGTTGCTAATTTGGTTATGTTTTAGGGAATCATCGACACGACAAAGTAGAAGAGCGATTGCCTAAGCACCAATCGTTAAATCCGGCCCACACTTGCATTTAAGTGAAGGCACTCATTGATGAAGTGTAGTCACAGGTTGTAGGTGACAGTTTATTTTCATTTTCCCCACTCAACACGCCGCCTGTCGTCGGCAACTAGCGACAGCAGGAAACGAACGCCATTCGGGTTTAATTACTATAAGGATGCGAGTAATGAAAAGAGGAAATATGGCGATTGAGCTTTAAACTGTTAGGATGGTAGAGGCTTTGAAAATCTCGATAGAGTGAAATTGGTTGATGATAATTTCTCATTTCTTATTAACCGCATTTACGGAGAGGCAAAAGCCAAAGAAGAGCTAGATAATCTATACATATAATAAATCTGTAGAAGGGTCAATTCTGTACATTGAAAATATTGAAAAAATAAATAGCGGGGGGTGTTGCTGGATCGATACCAAACCCAAATATGTGATTAAAAAAATTTTTGTCTGTCTGTCTGTCTGTATATGCAGGCATCACGTGAAAACTAACGGTTCGATTTCGATGAAACTTGGTATAATTATACCTTATTATCCTGGGCATAAAATGGGATACTTTTTATCCTGGCAAAATACGTAGAAAAAAAAATCTTATTTTTCAGTTTTATTCATTAGACGTTGTTCTATAGAACCGCGAACACACGTTGCATTACCCGCAGTGGATTCAGCGCCGTAACCTGTAGCGCCGAAAGTTGGAGTTGGCTTGAACCGTTTGCGGCACACGCGGGCCACGCCTCCCCGACTCCTATATAAGGAGCCGCGTTCCGCGCCGCGCGATGCATATTAATTCTGAATTTTGATGCGAGCGGACGTGTCCAGTGTGGCGAGCGGTCGTCCGTGGAATTAATATTGTATGCGTGTAATTTTAAACCGTGCTTTTCAGCGCGACCTTTTTGATTACTGTTCCGATCAGTTATTTGTAAATACAAGGTCGGAATTACTATGAAAAAATACTCACTTACTACAGAACGCGAGCTCAACAGCAGTAGCTCAATAGAGGGATCTCCTTAATTATTATAGGCTTAGCCGTATTTGGGTCCAATATATATTTATAAGATGTCATTGTCAGAGTTACTCAAAATGGAGAAATAAACCATCCACGCGAAGACCGACATCCGCGCGGACGAAGTCGCGGGCGGAAGCTAGTATGAAATAAAAGGAGTAAATAATTGCTTGTGGCAAGAGAGAATGGTAGAAGAAAACATAATATTAAACCGACTCATGTAGAGTAGAAATGGTAGTGATTGTAAAATTAAATAAATATCATTTAATTTCATTTGCTGCAGTTTATAATATACCTAATTAATAAACACAAATTAACTTTGATTAATAACTCAAAAGTAATTTTGGATGCCACGAGTCATTTATAAGACACAACTACTACTTACGATCATCTACAATAAGTACAATAACTGTCAAAGACAATGAACTTGATCTAAATGATCTAATGGGAAGGCGCCGGCGTTGGTTATGATCCAGTATATATCAACCAAAAATAAAATATTACAAACGACAACCAGTTTAAGAAATGATAAATTATTCGTATGCTGATCATCAAGTCATACATCCAGAAATAGTACTTACTGGGCAAACTGGGAAAGAGGGGGGAGATGCCCGCGCACACCCATCAATAGGCGCCAACCCTGATTAGATTTATGACTATTCTCATGTTTTTCTATTAGTTTTGATTAGGGCTGTCAGTTAACATGTTTCTTTTATAGTTTTCTTGAGTGTTACTACTTATTTAATTTCAGTAGGCACCTTCAATTCTGACTATGACTGATTGCATTGAGAACGTGATCTTCATAAAGATGCAGCCACTAAATATTAATGTTGTCGGTTGTGCTATAAATATCGGAATGCTGGCTGAGTCAGACAATTTTCCGGGTCTGGAACCTGAATAACTTAGGTGTTGAAGGGCATAATGAACAAAAATATAGTCAAGACCTCTTAATACTTACTTTACGTGAAGTAGAAGATTAAAAACTTCCTATTAAAGGTAGTTTATTAGTTACGTCTTAAGATTTTTTAAGCAATTACAGATTAAATATATTGCACGTTTAAATTTCAGCTTGACCAGAATAACGCTTCACTAGGAATAGAAACGAATCTTTATGAATATACAAGATATATTGTGTGATAAGTTAACTGATGAGTAGAATTTAAATACGAATAATGAATTGCCAGCCCTGCATGTAATACCCTAAGTAATGAAACAGGTCGGCTCACATGATCTCACGCTGGGACTACCACGAGTCTTCATACACGTCACTCTCAAAGGAATCCAATGAAACACACTCATAGTTATTGTAATAAGATGATGTGCATTACTTTTTGGCTATTTTTAACCGACTTCAAAAAAAAAGTAGGTTCTCAGTTCGACCTGTATGTATGACTATGTATGTATGTATGTTTGTCCGATTTTGATGCGGTTATCAGGAAAGTGTTCATTACATTCTGGAGAAGGTTTTAGTATATAATACTAATGGATATCCCGTGACGTTGCCCGCGTGGATCCGTTTTTTGCTTACTTGGGTTGTAGATTTTTAGAGAGGATTGCATGTTTGTCCGCGATTATCTCGCGTTCGGCTGAACCGATTTTGTTGCAGTTTTCAGAAAAGTTTTTGTTACATTCTGAAGAAGGTTTTAGAATATATATAACAATAATGGATATCTCGTGAAGTTGCCCGCATAGACCCGTTTTTGTTGCTTACTAGGATTGTAGATTTTCAAAGACGCCGATTATATGAAAAATTTTGTTGAATATCTAAACTAAAAAGGGGAAAATAAAAAACTTTTTGAAATTTTTTTTTTTCAAAAAGTTTTTGTTACAGTGATCACCGATTTACAGCATAGTTGGCGCTGTGGCTTAGGTATTGACTGTCATGGGTTTGATTACCACACGAAACAATAATATTTGTATGATCTAGCTGGAAGAAGTTTGGTGTTTCTGTATGTGAGTGATATTGTTGTTTGTAAATGCACACTAGTGTCTCGGAGCGTTTAAAAGCTAGGTTTAATAAAACAACTAAGTTTTAGTCACAGTCTCATAAAAACTTTGGTCTTTCTGCCCTGATTTGGTAAAAAAAGATATTTGAAACTTAATCGTATCTACTCTCAATTAATTAGTAAACTAACTTTTAAGTTATTTGTGAAAATCGTGCTGAAAACTTAGATCTTAGACACCCCTTTCATCATCTTCCCACTTCATTTTGAAATAGTTGTAGGCAAATAAGTTGAGAGCAGTGGTGGCCCAGTGGTATCGGCCTCGACTTACGAGTTGTAGGTCGTGGGTTCGAACCCCGTCAGGCGCATTACTTTGTGTATAATTTATTTCAACACCACTGCTCTCAAAACGGTGAAGGAAAACATCGTGAGGAAACCGGCATGTCCTAGAACCAAAAATTCGAAGAACATGCCTTCGAATTCGACATCTACAAATCCGCACTGGGCCCGCGTGGTAGATTACGGCCCACTCCCTCTCTCAGAGAGGAGGCCTGTGTCCCAGCAGTGGGAACATTTATAGGCTGATGATGATAATGAAATAAGTTGAATACACAGCGACATCAAAAAAACTAAGTATGATCAATTTCTAAAACGACCACCAATAAATCTATATCAGTAACACTCGTTGATAAGCAGATCGTAGAGTTCAGCGATGAGATTTCTGAGAATAGCACAGCTGTTGTAAAGTCTGATCGCACGGTCGCGGTCGCTGTCGCTCAATAGTCCAGTGTCAAGATTTGGCGGACGCCGCTCTCTCGGGAATTGGATCGGATTTCTTTCGTTGACCAAATTATTGTAAACTAGCAACTTGCCCCTGCTTCACATACTTTTCACTATATAATTATGACAGAACATTGAAACGAAACTGCACCTAAAGCATCTAAAACTCGAAACGATTAAAAAAAGATTCAATCGAATTGTGAGACTATAACTAAACTATAATAACTATGACACACTATATACTCATAATCCGAGGTATTCCTGTTCGAGCAATAATTTTTAAGGGCACCTATGTTTTGATTAACTATGGTATTCCATTAGATATACCATTAGAGCACCACTACGGGGTAGTAGCTTGTAGTGATGAGGTGTAACATTATAATATAATCGATAAAAATTTGTAACCTTAAGGAAAAAAAAATCAAGTACTTGTACGAGTACTACCACATACCGCAACATAATCTCTTGCCTGCCTAGTTTAAAAGAACAAAGCAGTAACATAAACAGATAGGTAGGAAAACCGATCGATATATGGGAGATTTCACGTGTTACCTACTTACATCTTAGGTAGGTAATAAAATTATGGACTTAGAGTTACTTACATTATGTGCGTAGTGATGCCTCGATGCTGTCCATGTTATACAATTACTTAATACGATTGCTGCTAGAAGCAGCGATCTGAAACAACAAAACAATATGCTTAGTACAGTACAGGCATATTTAACAACAAAATAGTTAAAATCTAAAATAGTAAAGTGCATCTTGGAACAATTCGCTTCCATTTTCAAACGGAATACAAAGTTTTAAATCACAAATATTCATGTAATAAAAAAGAATCTCCTAAATATGTAAAAAGGACCAGTATAACTATCGGATTAAAACGAAAATAACATATTTATCGACTTAAAACATCTTACTACAGTTCAAAAGACCAATTATAAGGCGTAATGGTATGTAAATAAAAGTTTAATCGACATGTTCATCTTCGGTGTCGTCTGCCGAACACCGAAATGTCGATAGAGTTTGTCGATAAAGGACTCACGGGCTAACTGTACCTTTGGGCTGGTAATGATAACATCTCTATTATGTAATAGAGTGAGTTAGAAGAGGTCAGCGATTTTTGGGAACGTTGGAGATTGGGCTGATCTAAGAACCAACAGTCTGAATGAACTAGTCAATTTTCTTTCAGTGGCGTTAATCTTTCTTAATAAGTATTGTTTAATTCTTCTTGAAACACCACTGACATAACCAGCAGAATTTGAAAATTTCAGACATTATCTAGTTCAATTCATAGTGTAGAATAATTTCGTGATAAACTGAAGTTTTTTGGGTTGCCTGGAAGCAGAGTGATATCCGGCATGAAAAGACAATCCAGAGTCAAGGCTAGGCGACTACATGAAAAGACAATAAAAAATGTTTTGTGTTAACATAAAATATAGTTAAATTCTGCTTCCGTTTTAATTGGTACATATTTGAAGTAAGCGTCGTTATTTCGATGACAATGTTGTACCTATATTAGAGAGAGTAGAGCCCAAATTATTTTTAGAAGTATTCGTAACTTTCACTATCACACTCACACCCCATGTGGTTATTCCTCGAGCTCAAATAAAAGGACGTAGTTCCATAAATAAGGCATAAAAATATCATATAACAGTCAGCCCGCGCAGCTTCCATGACTCACAGATTGGAAGATGAAGAGAGTCCCCCAGTCACACGGGACTCTTAGGACCACGATGAAAGCGAAGAGTTAATTACTCTCCCGAACAAAGGCTGTTCCCTTACAAACCGACAGTTACCAAGTAACATCGGTTTAATTAACACGAAAGTAATCTGAGTCGGAATAACGTATCATTGCTCTTTAATACTGTTAATTAGTCAGCATGATGGTTGGGTAATAAAAGTGTTATGTGCTATTAAAGGTTTAAGTTTAGAGCTTTTGGTCCGTGGAAGTTGTGTGGCTTTGCATTGATATATTGCCACAAACGTTTCACTGAATATTGAACTCAATAATGTACAAAATTGAGGTGTTTGGGTCAAGAACTGAAGACAAATTAGAATAATCTAATATAACAGCGTGACTTTTGCCCCTTGTACCAAGAAGTATCATTTTATCACGCTTCTTTAAGCTCTAGACAAGACAATTGTTATCAACTGCCATAGTACAATCATTAGGAAATTAACAATCAATATTAAGGGCGCTTAACCAGAAAGTTGGCAACGTCGCAAATAGCTGTCAAATATTTACAAGTTTTAATTAATTTGGTAAACTTACTATATGAAAATAAGAAAAAAGGCTCTGTAGTGCACTAAAACATTGATATACGAATGCAATCAAAACACTGAATTTGATGTTGTCACCGTTTCAGGTTTATAAAAGGCATTTGAAAGGTTTCCAAATACTTTTTTTACATCTTAAACTATTTATTCGTTGTTACGATATTACTTATTGCATTCCCTTATCAATGTTTTAGTGCACTACAGAGCCATATTTCTTATTTCCATACAGTAACATTGCTAAATTAATTAAAACTTGTTAATATTTGACAACTATTTGCGACGTTGCCAACTTTCAGAATAAGCGCTCTTAAATTTATCTTACATTATCTTGCGTCTGGATCAACCGTAGCGTATCAATCGTAATCCAATGTCTAACATTGATGAATCGAAGGTCAATCTCAAAAGGATCAACTTCCTTACTGCTATGGTCCTAACAGTCACAATTTAGGCTACCAAGGCTGTCTAAGTCTGCATAATTTGAATATTACGATGCAAATGCGCCCATCGTATGACACGAATGAACAATTTACATATTGAAAATGATTCCTAGGTGACGGTGATACGTTCGTAAGACGATGGCATCCGGTCTCTATGCGTATATCTAATTCGGCTATGATTATTTTGTAACATAATTAGTAAAGTGCATCGATGTGGGGCGAATAATAATAATATGCACGTATTGTTTTGCGTTTTAGGTCCTCGAATTGGACAAACCAAATATTCTAAGGAGGTCAAACTGTACATACACTTGTGCGGTTAAGTATGCTTACGCACACTTACGTGTGCGGAGGAGAGCCCATGAGTTTATTCTTTTTTATTTCAGAGAACTTATTAGCCAGGTATTTTAGAATTATCGTGGCTCTTTTTCTGTTTTCTATGTGTAGGTGTGTCATAATCATCATATTATTTGGGTTGTGGAGGTTACATATAAGCGATCAGTCGTTTCCAATAAAATACTGATGTTTACCTGAATTTATGGTACAACTAGAAGCCAATGTAGTCGAGAATCATTGAATACCTTTCCTTTTGAGTTTTCTACTGTCTCGTAAAATGCTATGGTGTCTTAAAAAGAAGAAAAGGCAGATTGTAAGAAACGAAACATATTTCCCGCCTCATGATTTATGATTTTCCAAAGAATGTTAGAATAAACAATAGACTGAAATGAAGTCGGATAACAAATTCCTCTCATTTCTGCCAAGAATTCTTTGTAACTGCTAAACAAATAACGATGAATTACGAGAAGTGTAAACAGTAACTAAGGTGAACACTCTAACTCAAAGGGAGCCGCGGAGAGCTTCGATCTTTGCCAATAAACAGTCGCACGCGCATGATTTGTTACAACAAAGGCCTACACTTAAAGTTATGTCGAAATCATTTCGTTTCCGTAGGAAATCATAACTATGCGGTTTAATTTACCCAACGAGCAGAATTTAGAAGACTTTTTTTTTTAAATAAACTTGTACGAGCATATGGTCAAGGAACATCACGCAAAAGTTTTATCGATCTTTTGAGAAGAAGTCTTTGGATTAAGGACAGAGAGGCTGGCAAGCATTACAGTAAAACATTAGCGGATTGCAAAAATACAAATCATCGAGAAAACGCATATTGACTAACAAAGGATGTCTACTTACGAACCAAAAATCAAACACTCATCAATATTTCGTTTCAAAGATTAAGCAAAAGATGATTACTTATAAATGTATACGAGAAAGAGTAAGAACAAATCCTCGCAAGAAACATTACGTCAAAAGTCTAACATTTAAACATAACTTGAACATTACAGCAGTTACTGTTCCTAAGTTAAACATAGTGTCCAAAACAAACGACTGTCGACAAACAGTAGCTGTTAGTTGTCGGGTAGTTGCAAAGGTAACTAGCGGTTACGCAATAGGTCGCAAGTTGAGGTTGTGTGCTGTCACCTTTCTTTGATTAACTTTGCTGTATTTGTACAACCTAGTGCTTAGGTGTTTTTCGAGTAAAACTTCCCCGATTTGAGTCAGATAAGTCATGGCATGGCAAAATAATTTTGAGATTACTTATGAAGTATTTTGGAAGGTTTCAACAGGCTCTTCTTACTGTCCTGAAACCTTAGCAAGTATGTAGTTTAAATGGTTTTCGTAGGGTAAGGTTTTTAACGAAGTTGACTTAAGCTTTTGGGTATTTTTTTTAAGGATCAGAAAGTTTTATTAGTCTAGTACATTTTGGACATAGTTATCGCTTACCAAATGTTACTTTTTGTGCCTACAGGATGAGCCGGATAAACAATAAGTGCCGTTAGTCCTGAAAAATATAACATTCCATGCACTACAACCAGCTGATTTAAGTTACAAAATGTAGGTACCCAAATTACCATTTACTCGTTCAAGATTGTACCTACATACAGGACTAACAGCTACTTACAGAACCGACACCCAGTTCCTACTGAATCAGCATTATCATTTTTATCCCTGTTAGAATGTCCCTTCAGGAAACGCCGGGTTGAACGATTCATAAAGGCTCTTTTATACGGCACCCCATCTAATACTTCAATTAACATCATCAAAATGTTCCTAAAAGGACCATTTTCCCGTATCCTCGAAGATGGAAGAGCACTAACAGCAACATCCCGACATCCGACACCACTTCCTACTAATCAGCTTGGTATAATAAATTGTCAGTGTCGGCCACGGCATCCGACACCGCACGTAATGACGCGGCATCCGTCCAACACGCCGCTGTCAATTAGCTGTGAGCTGATGGACTGATGGTGGAGCTGAGAAAGTTTACTTGTTCAGGATCAGGACATTATGTCTGTTATTTTAAAGAGGGTCGGTTGATTCAGTGTAAAATACTGATACACAGCTTCATTACATTGGCTTTTTTTTGGGAAAAAAGACATCAAATTAAGTCCCTTCAGCTATAAGCGCGTACACTAGCTAAAACTCAACCCCCTGTTCTTTCGATTGCCCTTTGCTTTCTTTTTAGGACCTCAGAATCCTGCATAAACAGTCCCGCGACCCCGGAAGGCCTTCGACCGAATAGGGAGTTTTAAGAATAGTAGGAATAGATGTTCTAAATACTGAATAATCCGAACTAACCTAACTTTAGAACGAACCACAGCGAAACGCCAAAATATTGACACAGACTTTTTATAAGCTTACGAAAGCTCTAATGGTTTATGTGAAGATGTTGTTTGTTGTAACTGAGAGAAAGCATTTATTTAGCTTTAGCAGTAGACGAATTCTGTCTCTGACGAATGGAGTGAACATAAATTGTAAGAAAGCTTAAATAACATGGAACTTCATTTAATGACCCAGCGTATTCATGCGTACCTATTCATACTCCATCAGTAGCCATATCTCCGTATTTCCGCATAAAAATAAATGATACAATTTTGCGGTCCTTGCAGGCTATTAAAAAAAACAATATAAACATGCCATCAAAATAATAAAACACTAGAACAATCCGGCTGCAATTCAGACACCATTGCTAGCTAACTTAGACATTTGCAACACGACTCCTGCGCAATAATGTAACCGTTATGCATAATTTACATGTACGTGCACAGAGGCCGCCACAGGCGCATACATTTAATTTCGCCATGATATCACTATGACACTACACCTAATAATAAACTATCATAAATTTCATCGGAGTCTTGTCCCCTATCGAATATTAATAAGTAGACACTCTATTGTCTGGTTGAAGTGAACAAATGATTCGTATGTGGGTAGTTAGCAGTTCGTATGCAAAAACTTTTGTTATAGAGTTATGTTATTGGATGTTAAAGAATGGAAATTGGTTTAAAACAAACGATATCTGGGAATTTCTTCTTGTTTTGAATTTGGCAATAATAATAGATCCTTTTTTCTATCTTACCCAGATTTAAGTTTTGAGAATTTCTGAAATTAGCGACAAAGAACCAAAATAACATCGACTCTACGTCTCGGAGGATCGTTCGGTATTCCTAATCAAAATAAATCTCATTGAAAAACTAACGTACATTAACATCCTCAATAAACACTGTCAGTCTACTGCTGAAATCCATCATTTGGAGCTTTGCGCCAGTGCAATATGAGAAAGACTTAGAATAAAGCCATAAATAATGAAAGTACCTAGATTAGTCGATTAATCAAATCTATCATCAGTTTTTTTTTTAGTTTACATTCAGAATGTTAAATGCACTTACACGAAGAAAATAATACTGTCATTACGTCGAGATTATGTTAATCTACAGATCCACTAATGCAGCTGTCAGTTATTCACAATAATTTCAGTGCGAAGCTTTTAAAATCTATCAATAGTTTGCCATTAAAATATATAATTTATGTAGAAGAAACGAGCAGTAAGTTCCCTGTTCGTGTTCCTAACTTATGAGTAGTACGAACCTAGCCTGTCACATTAGGTACTTATTTAAAGTGCCTATTTAGAACATACAAATCTCAAAAAAGAAACCATTGTGAAAAAACTGAGAGCTTAAAAATCGAAGACAAGTTAAATCTACCATCCCTCAATAGGCCACAGCGTAGAAGATTACAGCCAAATGCCTCTCATACAGAAAGCCTCTGTCCCAACTGTGGGAACATGACGAATACAGCTTATTTCAATACAAGCTCCAAAAATATATCAATAGTTGGCCATTAAAAGTTATTTATGGTAGTTAAATTATGTAAAGAAGTACGATGCCGATGCGGTGCGCGCACGCCGCTTCCGACAGAGACGCCCGCCCGCGGCGCCGACGCCGTCGCGTCTGCTAACAGACGATTAGCATTCGCACAGCGATACGCTAAAAATAACAGTTAGATAATCGCGATGTCCGATCGATGAGAACTTCGGACACCTTCGGAGATAGACATTTTTTGTAGCGGCTTTTTTGAATTGTAGATGGCGCTGATAAGCGCTTTTGGTCTGAATGGAAGTTAGTTGATAGTCCAGTAGCGTGTGTCTATTATAACTGTAATGCTATTTAATTTTCTTTCTTGATTTACTGTGGGAATAGTAGATATTTTTCGAAAAAAAAATTGCTGGTTAAAAATTCTGAGCTTATTTTCAATTTGTAAGTCTCTCAATTAGCTCTAAATTTTCGCCCAAAATGTAGAATAAATGAGTGTCAAAAATTCTATAATTTGTACGTAAAAATGCAAATCATGGAGTTTCGTACGTATTTGCTCACAGTATGTTCCTCGTTGACCCAGCAAACAAGTATGTTTACATTGTGTATTGAAAGCTTTCAACCCATTAGGGTACACAAGCAAGCTTCGAAAACACTTCTGCTTGGCCTGATTGTGAAGCAACGACTGACATTAAATAAATAGCAGAAACCATTGAAGATTTATTAAAGACGAGGGTTTCAATGGTGAGTTCTTCCACCCTGAGTGGAGAGAAAGGGGCAGTCAGACTCTTACTGACTAAACATCCTATTATTTCAGTTGCCCTTTGGTTTCCGGGGTCAAGGTGAACTTTTAAAATAAACCCGCGACCAAGGTCGACACCTGAATTCATACACTATTTAACTTTAGTGTTTTGACGTATAGGAAATACAGGGTAATTTAGAATTTCTCGTTTTAAAAGTTTTTTTCTTTGGTGTTTCCCGGATGCACAGTTTCTTTTTTATAACAAGTATACTTCTCAAAGTCCAAGACAATACAGTTGACGTACTGGGTCCTACACTAGTTAATACCGACATTGCGATTATCTTTGGTTTATCACGGATGCAAAGCTTCTAGACTACAGTCTTGTTAAAATACTCTAGAAAACAAGTAAATTTCTCAAAGTCCAAGACAATACAGTTGACGAACTGGGTCCTACACTATTAATACCGACATTGCGATTTTCTTTGGTTTTTCACGGATGCAAAGCTTCTAGACTACAGTCTTGTTAAAATACTCTAGAAAACAAGTACATTTCTCAAAGTCCAAGACAATACAGTTGACGAACTGGGTCCTACACTAGTTAATACCGACATTGCGATTTTCTTTGGTTTTTCACGGATGCAAAGCTTCTAGACTACAGTCTTGTTAAAATACTCTAGAAAACAAGTACATTTCTCAAAGTCCAAGACAATACAGTTGACGAACTGGGTCCTACACTAGTTAATACCGACATTGCGATTTTCTTTGGTTTTTCACGGATGCAAAGCTTCTAGACTGCAGTCTTGTTAAAATACTCTAGATTTCTCAAAGTCCAAGACAATAAATACAGTTGACGAACTAAGTCCTATACTAGTTAATACATTGCTAAAATAACTCTAATTAATTAATTAAATAAACATTGTCTAAAAATACAACGACGTATGACAACAGCATCTTTTTTTAAGTCAGCATCTAGTTCATCCAAAGATTAACGAACTGTCAACGTCCTCAGAATTTGCTAATTGTTCTCTTGATTATATTAACGTTGACATCGATTGACTAATTAGGCACACACACTAGGACACGCGGGTTAATCAAGACAATTGCTATTAATGGCTTTCGCTAAGAACTCAGTTGGTATTAATCTCCATAATCTTTGCTGTGCTTGGTTATACATTTGAGTTAGTTAGACAGCTCTAATTATGAGCTTTTTATTAGAGAAAGCCGACAGATTAGAGCTTGTTTTGTTGTTATGTATGGAGGACCAATTTAATGATAGATACTATGAAGTTCAACTAAGAATGAGAGTTGCTGAGATATTGTGACGTCATGCACCCCTTATGAACACTTGCACGCTTTCAAATAAAATAATAATGTGAAATTAACTCTACTAAGATATTTTTTTTAAATATACTAAAAAATATACAAAGTATATTATTGCTAAACGTCAATTTCAAGTGACAGTTGATACATTGCAGTTCATAGACCCTCTCCTTCTTAACTCAACCGCATAGTGCGCGACTTCATCAAAACAAATGTATATCTACTATGCAGTTTGCTGAGTATTGTGTGAAACGATATTTCAAAAAAATCCCGTTCCGTCCCGTCCCGTCCCGTCCGGGAAAAAACCTGTCACGTATGCAGCGGCTTTTAAGCGACTCACTACTATACTATGAGTCCCTGGTAGATTTAGGCAAATCGTATTTCTCATATTGTATTTCACCATTTCCAAAATCATCAATCTGCCTCAGATGCAGGATCTATTTGACTTCCATGCATCTTCATTACTCGGTTATCTCTCATCTAGACACACCTTTCTATTTTGTGTAATCGGCAAAATGTATTGCAAAAATGATAAAGTGGTTATGACAAAATGCTCCCATGTATGCCAACACCTACATGCCATTGTATTGGTTCCTAATGATATCTGCTTGTCATGTTGCATTACTATCTGCAACGCCCCAAAAATTAATTTTTTACTCCAACTCTTTCCTAGAAAAGTAAATTGATTTAGTTTTATCCAACTTTTCTGTCACCTTTAGGGTCAATACACACGACACGCGACGCGACGCGACCTAACGCGACGACATTTGTATCTTTCGTATAGTAAAATAAAGTTAGATTTTGAATCGCTCTAACTTCGGCGCCGCCGTGCTGCGTCATGCATCGTGACCCTTTCTATTCCTATCTTTTCGTGACCCTTATTCCCAAATGCACATTTATAACAAGAAGTGACAAATCTAATATTAAAAGATCATTATTCAACACTTTGTCGAATTAAAGCTGTTATAAACTGTCGTGTAAGCGTATTCAAATTCATTAAAATCTGCGTCAAAATTGTTGTCATTCAATTTAACCGTATAGTTCGGTACCGGGTCCGAAACGGCCGCGACAAGTAAACCTACGCTGGCTCAGTAGTGGGTCCGAAATGGGCAGACGTTGTAGTCATACGACATCCTCATTAAAAAATTAAAAAATATAATATTCTCTGCGTTAAATCCTATGAGTGCGCATTAATTAAGAATGTTAAATAAAAATCTGATTTGTTCACGCCATTAAAACTTCTACATTTACAACGCATTTTCTTAATTTACCATTACAAAATCCAAAAGTGTAAATACGATTTACGCCATTTTGATGGCAGTGCTGGGTTGGGCTAAAAATCATAAAAAATGTGGTTTCCGGATATCCAAGGTATCACTATAGAAGGGATGAATAACTCGTCATGTAGTATTGTAACGAATTCATACGTAATTCAACATAAATTAGCAGTGGTAATGAAGAATTTGATATCTGAACTCGAAGTTTCGCGCCACTTGTGTTTGTTTACATTTTTATTTTTCACTTGGATCACACACACACGCTTATACTCAATAACAATTACGATAAATATCATGCCAAATTTTATAAATAACGTAAAAAAGCCCAGATCTTAGCTTAATTCTCTAATACAGGGCCAAAAACACGAATTTGTCATTACCACTACTCAATTTGTATTCGTAATCGACAACCATGTTTTTTTTTTAAAATCGTAATGATGTGTGAAAGCGAGTATTCTAATCGATTCCATTGAATTTTTTGTCAACTCGAGTGAAATAAATAAGGAATTTAGGAAATCGATTCATAAAAATTAAAATAAATTCGTTTTAAGCTTAGAATACAATTATTATCCATTCTATTCTTTTTTAAAGCTTTATAATAATATTACGTGCATTGTAATTACCAAAAAACAAAAATAGACAAAGGAACAATGTCAGTAATAAATGTTTGAATGCGCGCCAATTTATTAATTCCAAAATTTGAATTAGGAATGCGCTCGCTGATGTACTCGCTATTCAAAATAATAACATTTTAATTTATTAGCTATTTTTTAATGTACAGACGCCAGGCAGATCAACCTACCCCAATCTGTCAAATTTTACCAATCGAACATTGACCTTCCAATATTGTGATAAGGTTGAAAATCTATTAAAGTTTGTCAGATTGAGGTAGGTTGATGCCAGCACATCAACCTACCTCAATCTGTCAAACTTCAATAGATTTTCAACCTTATCACAATAGTGGAAGGTTAATGTTCGATTGGTAAATTTTGACAGATTTGGGTAAGTTGACCTGTGCTGGCATGTATACAGATCAATACTGACGATTCGTCAGTATCGACACCAGTATAATAATATTTTTATTTAGGTATTTGTTAAGGATACTTTAGATGTGATGCTGTCGCGACTTAACTTCAGTAAAACACACTGTTATAGTTTAAAATCTTTTGATGATTCTCTTCCTGGGTGGAGCGGAAGGAGAAGTCAGAGACTATTATTAACTAAAAATACCCTGTTCCTTTACATGCCTTTTGCGTTCCAGTACCGCAGTACCCTTTCAATGGTTTCAATACAATTCCGTGAGCCCGGCACGCGTTTGGCACTATTATGGCCTCGTCAGTTCGCTGATAGTTCCTTTAAGGTCGCTTGGAACACGACGCGCATTCGTCTGCCTAGTCCTTGATCGGACGGTGAGTTACCCAATACTCGTCGTTCGCAAGCCCGCAACTACAATCGCAAAAATTAAGTCTGCGTCTTTAGATTTTTGTAAAATCAATTTGCTTGTCAGGAATCGAGCTTGTAAATTAAAATAAGAACACACTATACACTATTCGATAGGGTCGTTGTTAAGGATCAAATTCGGTGAAGTATTAATCAATAATTTAGTCATCGTACGCAGATCAAAATTCGCGCCAATTTACTTAAAGTTCGAATTTCAAAAATTTCGTTATTTATTTGTACCGCGAGGTTATTATAAAAATTTGAAATGAGAACACGATGTAGTGAGCTATTTTTTAAAAACCTTTTGCAATACGTTGTCGCATGTAATTACTTCACATAACATTGATGGTTTGATTGCTGGAAATTAATATGTCAATTTAATTTTTATGCTGTAATTTTATTTTTTATCAAAATCAGCCACGAGACTTCTTTCAGTATTTTTCGCTATTCCTCATAGATTCTAATTTAGCCATTCTCGCCCAGTTGGAAATTCAATTTGTTTATTACTGCAAGGAATCATTTGGAAATACTCCCATCTCTTACTCCAGCATTTGATCCGTACCCGGTGTTTGTCTTTCCACGTTTTTTAGATTCGTTTTTTATAGGGAAATAATCAGATAAATTGAAATTAATTACCGAAGACACAGTATGGGTAAAACTATATGGTTGAATTTAAATTTAGAAGACACACACACGTTTGGCCTCCATTGAAATACCGATATTTATTTCCATCGAAATCATGAATTAAAAATTAAATAATTTATTGTGTAATAAAAAAATCATCAAACGAAATAATACTCAAAATATTATATAAAAGAATCTTCAGGTTCAGTTTCATAGATGTATTGCATGGACTAAGCTAACTATAGTCAAATAAGCAGATAAATCGGTCCATGCTCTATGTCTTGTTTTACTTTTTTTTCCATGTTCGATTATATTGCGAGTATCGATTAGGCTGAATGAACCTTTTTAATCGTTATAATGAACATTGGGATTACGGCAGCACTAAGAAGTGTCATGTTGCAACATAGTTTTTGGTAATTTTTATCAAGACTTTGTTTCGTTATTATTATGAAATTATGTATGAACACTGGCAAATGTAATAATGCATGTAGTAAGTTACTTTATTTATTTCACTGTATAACCGTTTTTTATCACGTGAGAAGCTTGTTTATGTACATATTTTCAGCACATCTAAATTATCTAGTTTTTGGAATGATGTAGCATTTTGTATGTTACACACATTTTACAGTAGAATCACGCAGTTTTAGTGACCTCAACACGTTCTTAGAGATATTGTTCACAAACTTATCGTATGAAATAGCTGTAGCAATATAATTTTGATTGAAAATCGGATGCTGAAAATGTACAAAAAATCTTGAGTGTCGTCTTAAATTTCGAATCACCCGGTCGATTCAGCTGATGTGTCATGTGTCAAAATGTTGTCGTGCAGAGTGGTTAATTCGCATTATAAAGTGAAGTAATCGGATTAGTTCGCGTTGAACGCACTCGTCATCGTCATGGTGTCACGCGCAAAATCGCTTTTGGACTGATGAGGTCATTGTTACAAGGATTATCATAGTCGTGGAATGGCAAATCTGAATAAAGTATGTGGATTTTGTGATGCCTGGATGTCCAACGATATAATTTTTAAACTGACATGGGCACAGCTGCATACCTACGCCATGATGACTTGCTGAAATAAGGGAAACTCAAAACAAGTAATAAACATGAAACGGACTTGAATTAGTCTTACAATATACCTCGTTTCAATTAGTCAATTAAAATAATAAATATGATGACGACATGGTATTGTGCCAGCGACATGTCAAGCGAAGTCGCTCGATTTCGCTTAACATATCTGGCGACATCGAACGACTTATGTCCGTAACGATGTAACATGTCGAGCAAAGTCCGGCAAGTCCCCTCTTCACCCGAGGACGTCCCTACACGACACATTTCGCAAGACATTTGTCGCCTATAGTGTATCCCCGGATTAAGACACTCTTTCAGAATCATCAGTCTTTCGTTATAAATTAATCTTAAACCTATAAAGTAAGTACATACCTATAAATTAGTCTTAGTAACTAACTTTTAGTCATGGCAGTAAACAATTCAATACTTACACCTGCTATTCGCGTAGCTGAATCACGTAAACTATAAAGAGGAACATTAAACGCCGCGTAAATTGTACATCGGTAGAAAACAACGCAGATATGTGTGTGAGCCATTAATAAATAATGCTGAATCTATTTTTTAACCTAAAATCTATCTTTCACTGGCAGCTCTAAGTGAAAAACTAGGGTTAACAACCTCTTTTCAAGTCTTAAATCATGAGGAAGTGTCTTTAAACAAAATAGAACGAACTGGCTGCAGATTGACAGTTTTTTTTTTTTTTTTTTTTTTTTAGGGTGGCAAAATCATCAAATGAGTCCTCCCGCCCTGGGTGGGGCGCAAGGGACTGTCAGACTCTTACTGACTAAAATCCACCCGTGTTCCTTCGGATGCCCTTTACGTTCCGGGGCCACGGTATCCTGGATTAAGAAAAAATCCGCGACCCCGGCAGGCATTTGGCCCCATAAGGGGCCCCGTCGGTGACGCGTGAAACACGACACGCCACCGACCCGGGCTTGGTCCTTGGTCGGACGGCGAGCTTACCCATTACTCACCGTCCGCAAGCCCGCTCCGCCGCTGTGCCCTCTGCTAATCAGAGGGACACGCATTGGAGCTTCCACCCGACAGGCTATTCGCATACGGGCAAAGAAACCCCCTTAGGCACACAGTGCCTAAGGAAGAGTTTTTGCCCGCATCCCAGGGCGCACCGACCCGAAAAACTGGTCTTCCCCCCGGACGTATCCGAGAGGGAACTCCAGTCCACGGACGCACGTGGAGGTTACCTGTCTTAGCACCCCTGCAGATTGACAGTGAAGTTATTTGTTTTACATGACATTTAAATAGATGTTGAATAAAAAAAGAGATCTGTTTAAGTTAGCCACTTGTAACATTAACAACATAAATATTTCAGCTTGGAGTAGCTCGTGGCTGAATAATAACAGCTGCCAGGTTGAACTTCAAGGCAAAGCAATATTTTGCCGAGGTTTGGTCTATGGATCCATCTCCAATAGAGAGTTTCCTCCGTATCTCTGAAAGCAAGTATACAGCCGTTGGTCTCGGCTGTAAATCTTTGACACTGACAGTCGTTATATACTGTTAGTCAGAAGCTCGAAAGTAAGACAATCAGTTTTACCAAGGGGTATGGATACTAGGTTATGGAGGTCAGAAAAACAGTCATTCCATATAAGATAATGATGTTTAGCTGCATTCGTTTCGACTGGAAGTCAGCCCCACATAAGTAGTTGGGAAAAGACTAGACACGTGATGAAAACAACCTCCTACTTAGAAACAGTTAAAGAAGAATTGAAATTCAAAACCGAAAATCGATTGGTCAGCCCTACATCCGTTAGTCTAAAGGCGTTGATTGATTGCTTATCCAGATTTTTAGTGTTCCTACGCATGCACCCACGAACTCGAGGTTAATGTTCCGACTTACGTTACAGACTAGAACATAAATACGTTCGCGAATTTACGAGATGAGAATATTGCCCGAAGCCATTTGGTTATGTTATTGTGTGGTTGCATGGTATGACAAACCAAAACGATAAAAAATTTAGAAGCGAATTAGTCATCATTTAGTTCGACACAAATTGAGAAGTTTTGTTGAGATTGCGTTTGATTTGACATGGTGTTCAGGCTGTCTGTAAATAGTCTAGTCATTTTTGTCATGGTTGTTAGGTCCTCCGAGGCTCCGAGTCCTAATAACCATGAAAACTGACTGAAAAACGGCGAGTTTTTGCTTATTCTTCACAAAATTAAGGTATACTATAAGAATTTTCTACAAGGAAAGTACCTACAATAGAAAAGAGTCAACAGAAAACCATTTTATTTAAAACGAAAATTGTTGCTATGCATGTAATCAATGAACACTTTTTTATAAAAAATATAAAAGACTACGAAGACGTGAAACAATATTAAAAAATACATCTAATGTTTACTTTTTGTAAAGAAACTACGCGAATGAATAGCTGACAGAGGGCCGTAAAGCTCATAAAACTGCCCTGCGAATCCGCACTAAAATCTTCAAAGAAAGCATACGTAAAGCTAAACAATTGTACTATTCTCAACCGTTACTATTTATTTAAATTGTGAAAGAAAATAGAGAGAAAATATATGTGAAAATGTAAGCAGACAACGTCACGACGCTTTCAAAGAGGATAACCAATCCTCGTTGAAAGAGACGCTCTGAATGAAGAAACGATCGAATTATAGTAAAAAAACAAATTCAGTACTTACACTTAGATACTTGCATTACTGAAAAGCTGTGAATTTCAGTGATAATTTTAGATGAACTGATCTAAAATTATCACTGAAATTCACAGCTTTTTGCAAGCTTTAACAAGTCATTGCACTGCTAAACAGGAACACAGTGTTTATGTGTTCTAAGAGAAGTATACTAACATCGCGAAAAAATTCAAGGAGTGACGAATAAACAGCTTGCTAGCTGAATTGTAAGATTTTATAGACTCCGAAAAACAGATTTTTTTCGTACTAAGAAAAATAAACATAGGTTTTTAACTCCTATAGGCTGAGATAAAATAAAGATTTGGTTAGATACTAATAGATTTACTTGTTTTTAGGAACAGTTACCAGATCTACTCGAGTTACGATCAGTATTTTTGGCTAAACCGATTTCCCATGTCCGCATACTTTGAGTGCAATGAACTGACGTTCTATTAGTTTTGCATTATTATTCTCTTCATATCAGAATTTTAGGTTGATATCACCATTGGTCTCTTTGGTGTCAAAAATCAATCATCTCATCATCTTTTAACAACACGGTTGGCGCAATGGCTGAGCGATTGGCTCATGATGTGCTGTTTGTTGTATGTTCGATTCCCTGGCAGAACAATTTATCTACAGGGAGTTTCCTACGGTTCCGGCTGTCTGTAATTTTTGTAAAGGCACCCACGGTAGCTAATTTGAATTACCTATATTATACTTTTTATTACTTTTACAAATCATTAAAATACTCATTAGCGACTCGTTTTGACATTTATACAGGTTGTAAAACTGGACATAAAATGAATAACGTCTTCAATAGAATATAATATAATCGATATAAAATGGAACAGATGTCTAACTTTCGATTTTATGATCGGGACAGTTGTCAATACGTCTGTCTGTATGTCTGTGTCAATGGGAGACGTGTTCACGTGCTTTACGTTTGAGTAGTAAAGTTTTATGTGGGTGTACTTGACCGATGAGAGAAATACATCTCACTCGTCTAACTGCATCCAGTTTATTACTGGCTTTGGTTAAAGACGACTTTCATCGTCTTTCTGTTTTTATCACATGTAACTTAGGGTCCGCGCAACACGTTTTGTTCCACCACTCTCCCAACCCCTGTCACAACAATATTTACTGCTTTTTCTTTCATATGTTTTCTTACAAAATCCATCCATGTTTTATTTGGCCTTTCTCTTCCTCTTCAACCATCAATATCCATACCTCCTCATCAGAATGTTCTTACCAAGACAAACAATTTCCTTTACTTTTTTCTGTAACAGGCGTCACTTGAGAACTTAGTTGTTCAAAATCGCAAACTGTAGCCTCATCTAGAATAGTTTAACACAAATGAGAAATACCTATTTGATTCTGATCATGACACTATACATGTAAAAAAACTGCCCACAAATATTAAATTCATCAAATTGTAATTTGTAATAAGGACCTGTGTTGAAAAGCTTTTAACTGTTAAAGCTAAGCAATCATTTGGACGCAAAAAATATCATGGCGCCATAAAAGATAAGAATACAAATTTCCGTCAATAGTTTATTGCACTCGTTAGGCAAATCATAACAAAATATACCAACTTGATTCGGAGGGTGACATAATTCGTTTTATGTGGGAGTCAATCACAACGATTAGCATTAGAATTTGGATTTGACGCACGTGGTAACAGATTTTTTATAGTCCGATGTTGTTAAAAACTAAAAATAAGGCCACTCTAATGCTTTCTAATAGACAAAATTAACTATATGAAATGCCAATTAAAATGGAGGCCCAATACGACACCGATTTGTCTCTGCGCAAACTAGCTTGCTGAAATAATAATGATAATAAATTAGGCTGTGACAAGCTCAACAGTTCTTGGTAGATCTCTTCTCTACCAGGCAGTCACATCAACGCACACTCCAGTCTCCAAAATACAGTAGAAGACCGAGAATCATGCAACTATTTCTTTTCAACTAAAAGATTTAAGAATGGCGAATGGCTGACGATTTCGGGATCTGTCTTATGTAATTTGGCCTTTAAAAAATGCACTAAATTTCTTTTTTATGAAACCAATGAGTTTCCAGGTTAATCAAATAACCGATCAACTAAAATTTGCAGTGTGCCAAGCCTCTAAGATTGTCTTAGAAACAAAACTTGTGAAAGTCTGGTGCGCCGAAACGAGTGTGGGTGATGTCCAAAAACATTTTATGAATTAAAGCTTTGACTATTTTTGTTGTAATGATTTATTAGTGTCGTGAAATGAGGCTTAACTTTTGTTGGTGCTACGATTACGGGACATGGCATAAACCTTAAGTCGGCTTTTTAGAAAGATAATGTTCTGCTGTTAAGCCTAAGTTAGTAAGCATCGAGTGATGAAACAAAATGACTAAAAAATAGCATACTTTTTCGTAACGATTCTTTGGAAGAGTGTAGAAAACCACTTTTGCTTAAACGTTAAGGATTATCTGGAAATGCGTTAGTTAATGTTGGAAAATTTGCATAGATCGGAATTCCAAATGCAACACATCAATGCGATGCAAAAACAGAATCACCCACATACATGGAGGAGTTTACATGGACGTCGTGACAGTATACCGTTATTCGCAGAACTTACTATGTAGGTTTTGGCATAGATGTAAAAACTGAATAGAACGTAGAAGCGAAACTTCTGTGATATAAATTAAATAATACGCATTATTGCTGCGTTGCGAATCGTAAAGGTAAATTGAAGATAGAAGAAATCGCCTCAAAAAATACTTCGTAAAATTCAATTTGGAGTATTCATCCAGAAGAACGCAGGTAAATTTACTTTGTACCTGATACAAGTAAGAAGGACCTTACTACAACATAATCTACCTAAAGAATTGCGTTGACCACAGCCCAGCTAAGCCAAAAGACGTTTTTTTAGTACTTTATGGATTAATATGTGCCAGCGGTATCACAGAATAAATGTCCAGTTGGGTAGAAAGCTTCTGGAGTACTCTGACGGTTACCAGAAGCGTGGGTAACCCAGAACAAGGTTGACCAATGATCTATTGAAGGTTGCGGGATCGTATGATGTGAAAAACAAAGGCCTCGTCAGTCTGTCAAAGGCGACGTTTAAACACTAATATGGACGTCTTGTAGTTGGAAATGATAATGAATGGTGATGGCTAACAAAACTATTGAAACTGACATTTATTTTTGGAAGAGTTTCCCGTCTATACAAAGCTCTTCTATGGTTTTCTCTATTGAGTTCTTCCACTTCGTTTCAACACATACCACCTACAGTACCTACATTGTTCAGTCCACTTAATGTTGCTGAATCAACACAATGAGACAACTGATGATATTACCGATAACATTCACAATACACAATTACGTTCCAGGGTAAGCTTATAGAATAATTTTCTATCTGAATTTTAGATTCGAAAGTGAGTTTATGACCTTTCAGTTTTCACGGTGATCTTTAAGATCAAATGTGACTAGGGCTAATAGAGCTTTGTTTATATTTATGGTTTTTTTTTGGGGGGGGCATCATCAATTTGTGTTCTTCCCCCCTGAGTAGAGCGAAAGGGACTGTCAGATTGACTGGCTAAATACCACCATGTTTCTTAGGTAGCGTTCCAAGACCTAAAAACCATGTTGAGATAGTCCTGCAATATTGACAGTGTTTTTGCAATCTTGCTTATGTTAGCTGTCCATACAGCTTTCTCTAGCCTTTCTTATTTTATGAAAGGGAGACAATGAAACTATTTAAAAGAATAATGTACCTAGGAGCACCTTTACCAAATAACTACACTTTCAAAATTAACAAACTCTTTGACGACAATTAGCCTTCTACTATTCTAATTCCAGCTACTATTATAGCCTTAATTCATACTTGACAGTTTCATGAACCCATACTAAAAATAGAAATAATATACAAAACATTCCAATGAGCGATCCTACTATACGAGAACTAAGGTCAACAAGCTTCATTAGTTGCTACTGCAAAAATGGAGCCTGATTGAGTTATTAATGGGATGGAATCCAACCTAATGCGTCCAAATCCTAAACTAGGGAGATGATTGATGAAGATATATGAACATATGGGCATCATTATACACTATAAATCAAGACCTTAATTAGAGCTAAATTGTTTTTAGATCAAAAACTATCTTGTTAGTAGTACGTAGGTTATTGTCTAGATTTTCTATTTTCTACATTATACTCTAGATTTTATATAAGTTCTTTTGCTATCCAATTATGTGCAAGTCTGTAATTTCGATTAAATGCGCCCTCCGGCTATATTAATGTAAAGGACGTGGTATTCCCGCTAATTTTAGTATCACATGAGGTGCATAATGGTCTTTAATGACGACAAGGATTAAACAAGCCAGAACCCATTCGATAATAATCAGGTTGTGATGTTCCTACTGCGAGGATATATACACCGTGTTCTTCACGTTATCCATAAACTTTAGCAAATACTTCTATGGCTTTTACAAATCAAATCCAACAAAGGAAGTAGTACTTAAAAAGGCTTCGTTACAAAGATATTTGTAATTTCATTTAATGTTTAATTGAGCTATGCAGTGAGAAAGTATCTTAATTTGGCCTATGTTGCCGCTTAGTGCAAATACTATTTGCATTTCATTTGTTTCAGCCCGCCAAATGTTATGAATGAAAATACGACGTTGCCAATTCGGATAAAGAGGCATGCATATCGGGTTATTTACGTCTAGGTATTTAGTTTGTATGAAAATTAACAAAAAATAAAAAATAAGAATTTATTAATGTGTCCATAATGAAAAATGCTTACTTCCGTGGTTTGAACATCTGGTCGAAGTTTATGTATATCGTCCGGAACACGGTGTATATGTGAGGCCCTGAGTAAGAGGAGTGGGTGGGCCATATTCCACCACGCAGCACTATAGGAAAGCTTTAATATCATAACATGTCGCACATGTCATGTCCTACAGAATTATATCATCTGATACTAAAACTTATGTGAGTAGTTACGAGCTATGGTGAGATTTTTTTACTATTGTACAGTAATGCTGAAAAATGTTTTTTTCATGTATCAACTCTGCAATATTCCCTGGATATCATGGCCAAAAGTGATCTCTTTAAAATTTCTGATAATATCTTGACGACAACTGTCACTGATCATGATGACCAATTCTATATTTTTATCATTTAGCTATTGATAATGATTCAAAGATTTTACCGCAACGAAAATTAGTCATTTTATATTTTTGCGCATTGTTTGAAGGGGCACACTTTAAAAATTATATTTTAAACACAATTTAAATAAAATAAATAAATTGAACGTCATTAGTTGGCAAATAGCCAAGTAACTTAAAAGCTATCGACTGTTGAGACAACAATGACCTAATTTTGCCATAATGCAGCCTCACAGTAAATTGGTAGTTGTCACATATGTGCGATTTTTTATTCCAGACCATGACAGCTTCCTTACGACGATTTATGGTAAACTAGCATATCTACATGAATTATGACGTCAGCTATTATCCTAGACCACCCAACGACCATCCAGATGGATTATTAATTCAACAAAGTAATACCAGATGCGTTCCCAAATGTCTAGTATGACACACAAGCATAATATCTAAATTGCAATTTAGGTTCCATTATTAATTCCACATGGGAATTAGGTCTCAACCGAGCTTAGCCTGAAACCACTAACAAATTGATTTACGACCCGTAACAGCTATTGTATAGTCACTTGCGAAAATAGGTTGACTATTTTGGAGACTGTTATTACTTTTATAGCTCTAGATTGCGTGCTAATTGACGTGGAATGGTGATCTTTGGACTTATGCCGCCCTGGTTCTTGAGTTTCATGATCGATTGGGCAATTTCTTATTTGTTCAGTTATGCTGTAGAAATATAAACTATTGGCGGCCGTTTAGCAAGCAAAAAAGAAGCCTACTCTTGTCATAAAATGAATATGTATCTTTAAGCGGTTGCTAAGCAAATCTAAAGAGTATTAAATGACCAGTACTGGCAGTGCTGACCTGCTTTCAGCCTCTTTATAGAGTGAGAGTGAATCATCAATAGACAGGCATACATCAAAGTTACTCGCATTCTGAATTACCATCTAGGTCATTGCAACTTTTTCCAAGAAAAGATCCTTAACGACAACTACTAGTTAAACAAACAATTGAAACTGTCAAAACAAGGATAAGTAACTATACAAATAATCCAATCATCCAATAAACTGTATGGAGTCACCAAAATGATTTGGCACTCATTCAATTTTGACACTTAGCGTTCATAGCCATGTATGACCTAGAAGTCGTTGTTGCTACGAATATGGATGATAAATTGACACTACAAGTACATGCACGTGGGTACAATACAAAAAGCGTCTTGCTCATGAATGACGTCATTACTGAAGTCCTAAACTGAACTAATGAAGCGGCGTTTGTTATGTGTTAGTAGGCGATCTAATTGTCCACTTATGGCTTCCACTTTCTTTCAAGCACCGCCTCCCACGGCCTTCTTTTAAGATCTAAAGATCTGTCTTCACGGCCGAAAGATACTGAGCAACGTTTACAAGTTAAGGCATACATTGCTCGTTGAATATCAGTATCCGATAAAGGTTGTTGAGACGGAGTAATGGAATTCAAACAAGTTGCAGCCAAAGCAGGGCAATAAATTGTAACTATCATGAGAACAAACAGTCGTTTGGTCGAAAACCACCGTATAATGATGTACGTGTAAACAAGCTTTTGGTTAGTAAAAATATTAATTTAACTGCTCGTACGGTGAGTCAACGTTTGAATAGAAGCTTGAATTACATTAGGAACTGAGTGCAAACGATGTTTGTTTGCACATCGTAAGTGCAATTTATGGTTTTGTAATGTTTGGACTTATTTTTCGAAGAACTGCTAGCATTCTCAAAATAAACTGGTCAATCACAACAAGGATAATAAATTCGATTATAGAAGATGAAGATCATTTTAAAGGTCAATTAAATCTGAATATAGAAACACTCCAATTTAATGATGACAAATACAAAAGAAAAGAAAAATTTACGATTGATGATCTAAGATTTGTATCCTATCCTATTGAGACTAACTGATCTTGGTGACACACCACAATAATTTACAGTAGTAACAAGGAACAGCAAACTAAACAATTAAATAGAAGACATAGCAACGAGATTGAGAGGCGTTCACGCGGTTTAACGTCATGTTTTCTTGTTAAGAATAAAATTAATCAATTTGGCAATTACTGTGAGAATTCTGCACATCGACTTTGACATTTTTTAGCAATTATAAAACTGTGCCAATTTTATTGGGTTCATCGTCTTCCCTACTTCTCTATTCTTTTAAAAGATGTGCTAAAACGTCACTTTACTAAATTTGACTTACAGCCGTCCTTGTGGGAGCAGCAAGCCGCTCAATGCCAGGAGTTTGATCAAAACCAAAGCCCGTGATTTTGAATTGCAGCGTCGCATTGAGTTTGATACCAAGCGTGATCAACTGAAAGTCGGACCACGTGCGGTGATCATCTATAATTTCATCAATGGTGTGCTCACATGCCCGCAATGTGCAAGAATCTTCACAAATAATATTGGTTATATGAGCCCCATTTGATCACACGAACGACAACAACAGTAAAGCTGAAGCAATCGTCTGGGATCGATCGCTTCTCTATTAATCGTCATCTCAGTAGCGTAAAGGATAATGATGTGTGCAATATGAACGATAGGATATCGTTCATATTGCACACATCATTATCCTGTCTATATCCCGATCTATTTAGGGTGAGGCAGAATATATTCTTCCATGCTTCTCTATATTCATTTTAGCAATCATTTCCTAACCAGCCATATCATCTTACATTGCTTCTTTGATGTTCCCACTCTTATATCATTTCACACACTCAAAACCAAACCAGAAAGAATAATGATAATGGTCTACGGACAACTTACAGTAGTTTACACGGTGTGTAAAAAAGCTTAACTGGATACTTACATGATTTATTTATGAGAAGCACCATTGCATTATGCGTGTGTATTGATTTGAATTTCTGATACATGTAAAGGGGATGCATGAATGATATCGACATGATTGAATCTATTGAATATGTTAAGGCTTTTAGGAATATTTATTTTGTAAAATGCATGCTGGATCTGAAATACTAGGTAGAAGAAAAAAGCTTAATGCTTGCCAGAATACTGAAGAACATTTTTGTGTAAGCGAACTCGTTGAATATGAGTAAACTTTGCAAGTATTAAAGTGGAGGCTAATCTCCTTTAATTCTCAACCGATAAAAAAAGCTAGCTACACTATTACTGAGTACAGAAGGACGTTTCTTCGAAACAGACGAAGTCAGAACCCAGTTAAATAATACGCATAATTAAAACGATCTTCTTACCGTTTCTAAGGAACTCTAATGATATCTATCTAAGCGGACCTAGATAGGTCACGGGTGGACAAGTCTAGACAAATTTGATGGCTCTAATCAATTAGTACCGCGCCGTAACAGTTGACTGAGTCGGGCATCGAACCCAGGACCGGGATGCCAGATATCAGGAACTTGAACTTCTTTGTTTCGTTTATGAGGTCAATAGCTTTTGTTCCGCGGCATTTGTTAAGAAGATAATGTTAAATCATTATATTTGCTTATTGTGAAAACTTCACGCAGTAAGATCACGCACTTTTATAGGAGCGGCTTTACGACTGGAATTCATTATTTTTCGGAACAAAATGTTACTTCAAGAACTATGTATACACCGTGTTCCGGACGATATACATAAACTTCGACCAGATGTTCAAACCACCGAAGTAAGCATTTTTCATTATGGACACATTAATAAATTCTTATTTTTTATTTTTTGTTAATTTTCATACAAACTAAATACCTAGACGTAAATAACCCGATATGCATGCCTCTTTATCCGAATTGGCAACGTCATTCATAACATTTGGCGGGCTGAAACAAATGAAATGCAAATAGTATTTGATAGATTTCAAATTAAGATACTTTCTCACTGCATAGCTCAATTAAATTTCATTAAATGAAATTACAAATATCTTTGTAACGAAGCCTTTTTAAGTACTACTTCCTTTGCTGGATTTGATTTGTAAAAGCCATAGAAGTATTTGCTAAAGTTTATGGATAACGTGAAGAACACGGTGTATGTATTTCATTTCATGTATTGAATTGCTTCCTGCTATTATTTAAAGATTTATTTCATTTTTGTCTTTGGATCTTACGACCTATGCTTTTAATTCTTCAGATCATAGTTTCTTTTCCAAAAAATTGTTTTCTCAGCTTTTTTCAAATCTCTTGTTCTTTTTCGATTTCATTTAAATTCTACTTTTATAAACACATTTTAAACTATTCCATTATAGTCGTAAAAATATAGAGTAGATTGTAATGTAGTTTTCATGTATTATTTGCTTCTTTAAAATCTAGGTTGCCTGTTATTTTTCTTTGCAGTTAGTCTATTAGCATTAGATTTATTGTTTTATCTTTATCTCCATTTTGACTTTTACGTCTGTTATTATCTCTTTGCATAACTTTTCGCGGTTCATCTGCAGCTTTACTCGCTATTATATTGTTGAATAAAATGTTTATTAGGATTTTATCACTTGTGCATTTATTTTATACCGCATTAAAACAAGGTGATAAAATGATGACTGTATTCCTTTTCAAGTCGATCTTTTTTGCTGCTTTATTTTGTTTTAATGTTATTACTACGAGTATTAACTGCCATGTCATCTTTCTAATTTCTTACTTTTTTAGAGTTCTGTACCCTAAGGGTAAAACGGAAACCTATTACTAAGACTGTCCGTCTGTCTGTCCGATTGTCACCACGCTGTGTTTTATGAATTGAGATAATTAGAGAGTTGAAATGATGTTTTTCTGTGGCCGCTATAACAAGTCATATTAAAAAAGAGTAAAATTATTCAAGAGGGTTCCCGTACAGCATACATGATTTTTGCCGTTTTTATGATAATGATACGGAACACTTCTTGAGCGAGTCCGACTCGCACTTGGCCAGTTTGTATTTTATTTGGTACGAATACAATTTTATTGATTGACTCAGGTTAATTCATTTTATGATCTGACGAATAACGGAACCCTTCAACCTCCAATTTATATGCCACCTTAAATAAAACGCCCATAAAAATAATACGTAAAATGCCCTCACCATTCAACCTGTGCATTTTTTGCCATCGTCATTATTTAACCCTGCGGAGGCACGTCCCTCTTCTCCGGAGGTCTAAAGAATCTGTGTGTGGTTCCGTAAAAACTACGGCGCGCCGAGAAAGGGTTAGGGTCATTCCATGGTAAGTAGATTTTTTCATGAGCGTTTTAATTATATATTAAATGAGTGTTGGGTGGTGACTACGTGACTATTATGCGATAAGTGTTTCCTGAAAATATTAAAAGCTAGAAAACTTTACAAATTATATTTGGTCGGGTTCACTGAACAAATTTATTTTTTTCAATTACCTATTAAAATGTAAGTTACTTGGTCTTAATCCAGTTCCCATTAAGGGGAATGCTCCAACCAGCCCGCGAAATTCAAAATTTCTTGGGTTTTTTGCAATTTGCAGGCCAGTGCTAGGTTGTATGTTGATTAAAATATTGATCGCGCTTGTAAGACGTATGTAGTTACAGAACTATAATCAACAAAATCATCAATATAACGCTCTAAGTTCATAAAGCTTCAGGAATGACTTTTTATGTTATTTTTTTGTTCCTGAAGCTTTATGAACTTGGAGGCTTGTATTGGTGATTTCGATGATAATAATTCTGTAACTACATACGTCTTACAAGCGCGATCAATATTTTAATCAACATTCAACCTAGCACTGGCCTGCAAATTGCAAAAAACCCAAGAAATTTTGAATTTCGCGGGCTACCCTTGAGCATCAACCTTAATGAACAAAATTTCAAAAACTAGTCGAATGGAATATTTGACTTTCTTTGGTATGAGCAGCGATTGCAAAAATCACTAGGAAACAGGAATTTGGCCAAACTTACCAAATCGCTTATCCCGTCACCGTATCCAAAGTTCATTGTTAGTGTAGTGACTGGCAACTTTAAATCTTTATGCTAATATTGTTATTATAGAGACATTAATTCTGGGTCTTTATTAATAAATTCGGCTTGTTCAAGATTACAGTCTTGTGAACAGTACCTATTTATTGGATTAGTTCTGGAAGATATTTGGGAGTGGAAAATGGAGTTATTAAGTAGTAACATGGTAATCGTAATCATAAAATTTTATTAATCTCAACATCAATCCTTACTGGCACTAGAATACATGTAGGTATCTATCTCAAGTTATTTCGGGGAAAAGTAATAAAAGCATTATTAGTCCTTTTCCCAAAAAATGGAATGGTAACCAAAGGCCAAGGGCCAAAGAAACCAGAGCCGGCCAAAAGCACTGGGCACTTGAGGTGACGATATCGTCTAAATCGTGGGAAAAATATGGATGGGGCTCGCACAAAACCGAAAAGTATGGCAGAAGAAAGGGGAGACCAAACTCGGCGATCCTGGGGTGTCCTGGGCCCGGGCCGAATTGATGATGATTCCGAAAATATATTTTTAATAAAAGGAACTAGAACTAAAACGTAATTTCGTAATTAGTTCAATTAGTTTTAAGGAAACTCATTATTATTATAATCTTACTATTAGTTAGTAAGATTATGATAATGATGAGTTTCCTTTTTTCCCTTTCCTCAGTTTTTTTCTGTTTATTATTTTGACGGACAGAACATAATATCGAGCTGATATTAGACTATTAACTTTACCCTCGAACAATAAATCATGTCGTGAAGTACTTATCTGCCGAGAAGTTCAATGCTAGCGTTCGAACGGCGCGGCGCGGTATATCAATTTACTTTGACGTCCTGTCACTCGCAATGCGCGTATGACAGACGTAACAAATCTGAGAAATGGTTCCTTTGCTACGCGATGAATTTTTAATGGTCAGTAACTGCACTTTGTAGAAAATAACTTCAGTTATTCCACTGAACAAATATTATGAGTTAAAATGTTTATAAACGAAGAATGCTTTTTTGTATTATAAACATTTTTTTTTATTTTACGACAACAGGAGAAGCACGTAGCATTTTCTTTTGCTGAGGAGCTGTATTCGTTTGTAATAAAGTTCAATTTCGTTTAAAATTGATCAACAATAATGTTATTATCAAAAATATCCGTGAGTCATGTCCACAGGTGTTAGATTCACACGCAGGGTCATCACTGAGGTCCACGTGAGAGTATCACCTGTTCCTTGGGATCATACCTGTGGCAAGATGCCAGCCGCCTACCAGGATACCAGGAGATATCAGGAGGTTACAAACAAGCTTACCTGGCGGCTGGCGCATGCGTCCCACGGCCCACCTGCCTCCTACCTGTCCCGTAAACCACTTTAGAAAGAACCCTCCCACTGCATCGGGATCCCTTTGATATTTGAAAATTAACTTAGTCTGGTAGGGTGGGGAGGTCTTATTACAATGGTGTCGTATCGTTTCTTTGGCACGCGACTACAGCCCGCGATGGACAGGGGTGTGTGTAAACAAAACTGGTTTAGATACGGTTGAAGTTGAATTGTGGTTTTGTAACCTTTTCAACTTGAACTTACTTATTCAGTGGAATCTGTCTGTGTCTAAGCGGAGTTAATTCAAGCAGTACTGAAAAATTATTCTGAAAACTTTACTACAAAATTTAGGATAAAGGTAGACCACATCCACAATAAAGAACTTATTATGTGGATGTGGTGAGTCGCGGGACAGTCTTATCCGATAACCGTAGGGTTGCCACCCGTCCGGGTTTCCCCGGATTTGTCCTAGTTTAGAGGGCATCCGAGGAGCGTCCGGGGGGAGCTTCATTTGTCGTCCGGGTTTTTGAAAATTTAAAATCTTGGGCCGCCCGCGACACACGCACACTTCACCGTCCCCCCACCTCTCCCGACGGGGCCCCCCTCTAGAGGGCCAAAGCCTGCCGGGGTTGCGGGACTTATCTCATTACCGTGACCCCGGGACATAACGGGCTATTGAAGGACACCGTGGATTTTAGTCAGTACAAGTCTGACAGTCCCTCCCGCCCTGCCCGGGGTGGGAGGACTCATTTGATGATTTTACCACGAAAAAAAAAAAAAAAAAAAAAAAAAAAAAAAAAAAAAAAAACCTCTCCCGACGCAGTTGCCACGGTGCGCACTTTGACTCATGTCCGGGTTCAGGACTCTAAAATCCGGGGTTTTCACGCGTCTTGCTCTGGGTTACGAATTTTAGAGATGGCAACCCTAGATAACCGTGACCTTGGAACGTAAAGAAATTGAAGGACACGGTAGGTTTTAGTCAGCACGAGTCTTGACAGTCCCTCCCGTCCGGCCCTGGTTGGGAGGACTCATTTGAAGATTTTGACAATTTAAAAAAAAGGGGATGTGGGCCTGTGTACCTACATACAACTTTGCCGCCCAAACTCGTTAACAATTTCTACCTCCTATTTAAATCAATTTATGACCGTGTTCCTCATTAATGTTGCTCCACACTAGGAATTTATCCTGTTTACAAACATTAAAACCGCTATACTAAACGCAGCAATTGATCGCTTAACCATTGCAACCATTCTATACTACAATCAGGCTATCAAGTCTGTAAATTGACATGCAGTAGGTAATTATTGCCATACAAAAGGCTATATATACTTCATACCCAAAAAACGGAAAAAAAATACGAATAAAAGCCACACGATCAAAAGTCGTCTTGCATTTACATTAAATTCAAACTGTCATTTGCATCTTGATTACATAACCCCCGGAGGGTTCCTTGTTTCTTTTACCAGGAGTGCAGTCACCTCAAGAGACATGGCCTTGAGGGCTGGCCGTAATATTTCAGCAATAAAGAGGTAATTACGTCAGACGGCGAGAGTGCCAGACACGCCCTCGTTAACAATTGACTGGGCTTTGTAGGCTAGGAGACTGGCTGTAGTTTTCTTTTTCGCATTTATATTAATCAACTTTTTATTTGACACTTTATAATTATTTTGTAATATATGTAATTTGTTAAATTAATATTACTTGGGCTTAGTCTGAGTTAACTATGTAGAGTAATTGTTTGGTGGAAAAAGAAATGTAAAATTAACGTTTCACAAACGTAGGCAAGTTTATATGGAGTTTTTGAAATATAGCCCGTACCTACGCCTAGGCTACAAGAAATTCTCTGGCTCTGGCTGCAAATTATTGCATTCTTCCTTTATACCTTTACATTTTCGAATAACTTAAAACTAAAATTATTGTCGTACGAGGGTCTTATCTACTACACAAGTCCATAATTCATGTGCTACATTTTAACGTGCCTGTCTTCAGAAAAAATAAAACTGGCTGCAAATGATTCCATTCTACTTCTATAACTTAACCTTTTCGGCCAAATTAGTACTTAAATTACCGTATGGAGCCCTAATCTACACAAGCGTCCAAAAGTCCCTGTGCTAAATTTCTAAGTGCCTCTCTTCAGGACTATGCTTATAAGAGCGCCCTATAATGATGAAAGCAATGAGACGTGCTGCGTGATAATGTTCTCTTGGTCACGCCTACTGGCCTTATAAAGTAACGTCACTTTTATTAGCGCCGCCGGGCTCCTCATGACATTGATTCATCCTTATTAGTTAGTAATTGGATTTGGTATGTTCACACTATGTATTCTATAATATGAAAATCAATTGCTGTTCATTAGTCTCGCTAAAACTCGAGAAAAGCTGGACCGGTTTGGCTATTTTTGGTTTTGAGTTATTTTTGGAAGTCCAGGGAAAGTTTAAAAGGTGAGTAAATGTGATTTAAAAAATGATACCGACGCGGTACGAAGTTTGCCGTACGTACGAATAAAAACGGCTGAAAACTTTTTAGTCTTTTTTGTAGCACTTTTGTAAGAAGTCAAAGATTTTATCGTTCATATCTATGTGCCTTTAAAAGAAGGGAAGAGGGGGCCCTCTTCCCTTCTTTTCCAAAACAATAAGGGTACAAACATACAGTGTACTTCGCTTGTAACAAGGGTTCAAACAACAGGGGTACAATCATACAAGTACATTGTATGATTGTACCCCTGTTGTTTGTACACCCCCATTGTTGTAAGTACAACAAACGGCTTGTTGTACTTACAACTATTTTAAAACTCCTATACTTACATGTTTTTTGCTGAAGTATCTAAATTGATTAAATATCTAAACATTTTTAATATTTTACAAAGGTTTTGTACAATTCTGCCAGCCCTTGAAGGTCAATCGTGCGTTGCTAATGTCCGCTGTCTTTCTTTTAAAATTTAAAGCATAAAATTACAGGTTTATAGCCTTCAGATACGTTTACAACTCACAAGATACAAGTTCTTATTGTACGGTAATCTTTTTGAGAACTTTTTTTTACGGTTTTTAAATCCCACAGCTAAGAATTTGTTCCTCTTTACTAAAATATGACTATGTTGTCTCATATTCCTGAGCGGAGCCTACTCGACTCGTTTGTTTTGATAATCCTCATTTATTATTATTTTATGATCCCCACTAATATCATAAATAAGATAGTATTATTTATGTTTTTATCCTTTCACGGCTAAACCACAGAACCGATCACCCTGAAATTTTACAAATACATTGTCGGGTACAGAAATGGACATACTTAGGGTACATTTCATTCCGAATCATTTTGAATCATGATTGCATTTATTATTACTAGAAATAGAATGCAACTTAAATTTTCACATTCTAAGAATTTCTTCAATTCTAAGAAACCGGCGGCAAAATTAAGCTAGTCCCTACTCTTTCGCGGGCATGCGGGCGGCGAGTAAAGGGCAACTCGCTGCCCGACCATGGACCATGTCCGGGTCGACGCACTATGGGACGAAATGGTCATTTTCTGATTAAAAATCTATAACTTTTTTGTTTCTTAAGATATAAAGTTGAAATTTTGCACAAGCATAGAATATTATATAAGAAATTTAAACACTCATACATTTTTCGAAAACTATGTTTTTCACGCGACTTTACTCGCGTTTAAATTTTTAATTTCGTCCAAAAGCTTTACATTATTTGAGTTTCGCGGATAAATCATTTCTCTATCCTCAATTATAATGTAGGAAACGTTAATTTAAACTTTTACATATAGTTAAAAACACATTTATTATTTTTTTTTAGGCGTTTTACCAAAAGAAAGTAAATAAAAAGTTGTAGGTACACTTTTCATCTTAAAAGCTGATTTGTCGAATAGAAGTAAAAAAAAAACAAAATAATAATACTACGTAATAGTATGTTATTGTAAAATATACGGTTTAGCAATATTTGGGTACACAAATATTGGTGTCTCCGAACTAATCTGGACTCAGGATCTTGAGTTGATTAACTTTGAAGAGGAACAAAGTAACTTCGTCAAGTTCTTTGATATTTTTTCATAAACTATTGATAATAATATATATTTTTGTGTGGAGTAGATGTGTACAGTAACATAACACATCATCATTTGTTGCCCTTCTCTCTTTTCTTAAACATTTTCTTGCATGATGTAGTAAAGAGTAGTAGATTTTTTTGATACTCTTGATCATCTGCCGAGAGTTATCCAATTTAAAAAGCAGCAGAATATTCATCAATAATTTCTTTGAATAATTATCACAGTCATTATTTCGATGTTATCTTCAGAACGTTTCTACTTACGTTGAAACGTTGACAGTGCTGAAACACTTTTACCGTTTAAAATATGACAAAGTAACAATTTACGTCTTCAATAGTTAGAAGAACTCATTATAATTGATATTATATTATTTATCGCCCAAAAATAATCATTGAAAATGATAGAACATTTTTATGAGTAAGCTTTATAGATGAATACAATAAATGAGGGTAGTATACAAAATATAAATGTACATACTCTCATTTTGCTACTTAAGTGCAAAACATTATCAGTATCTACCCATAATGACAGACAAAGTTGATAAAACTATTACAAAACCGCAAAAATACCCTTATTTCTTAAGATCCCACTATAATGCATTTTGGACGCCTCGCCACATGATAGCTCATAACTTCTGTGGTTGTACATATTTGCAGCTGATTTCTACTTAAATAATAGACAGATAGTGTACGCATAATTCAAAGGCAAATTTACGTGGTAGGCAAACTGAGCTAAGTGTCAAAAGTCTCGTCAAAGTTGTACAAAAGGATATTTTTTATGGAGTTTTTTATAAAATTTATAGCAGCAGTATATTACATCAAAATATAATTTTAAAAACTGTTCTCAAATCTGGAAGCCATATACTTTTTAAATCAGTATCACACAATATAACTTTTCTTGGAAGAAATGCCCCAAATCTTACTCTGAAAGTTCAGAACCGCCAGAAACAAAATCACAAAATTTCCATAAGTTCGAAATCTAACGTCATTTTCTCTATGTTATATATAGTAAAAACATAAAAAACGACGTGTTTATATAAGAACAACTTCTTAACAATAAAATAAAACCAAAAACATGGTCAATTTTTGACACTTCGGAAATGTATTTTTAATCAGGTCATGTACTAGCGCGTTCCATAGTGCGACGGCGCGTTGTGTTCCACGCGCGCCTCAAAGAGCGTCAGCATAATGACGGGGCCCCCTCTCTAGAGGGCCAAAGCCTGCCGGGGTCGCGGGACTTATCTCATTACCGTGACCCCGGAACATAAAGGGCTATCGAAGGACACCGTGGATTTTAGTCAGTACAAGTCTGACAGTCCCTCCCGCCCTGCCCGGGGTGGGAGGACTCATTTGATGATTTTACCACGATAAAAAAAAAAGTCCCTACTCTTTGGAGTTTTACTTATCAATGTTCGAACATCTATAAAACCACAAAAACAATGGCTACTTAGTCGTAGTGTGTTCTTTTTAGCGTCACTTTGAAAACACTTAGGTTCTTTAATAACTTAATGTAGGTCTGAAATAAGAGAAACCAGCGACCTAGTTTATTTGAAACAATAGGAACACTAATTTTAAGTTACTGCGGCTCGTATTATGTTGGTTATGGGGCAAGATCAAGACAGATTACTGTCAAAACATTACTAAGGGCAAGCATTAGAAATCCTTTTATGTAGAAGTACCTACCTACTTAGTGTAGGGGTACTTTAATACCCGTATTTGTCCATTTTTATAATAACCATAAATAGCATCATGTTGTGTGGCTCTACACTTATTTGTTGCAGTAACAGGGCTGTGGTCTATTAAACTTTGTAAATGAGAGAGAAGATCAAATTAGCAGAAACTTGATGTGTTCGTTTAACCGCAAATTACTTAATGAGTGCCGCGTAATTTTATGAGAATGGTAAACATGGATTAAACAAGTTTCTCGCAGTAAAGTGCGATTATTTTGCTTGATACCTAGTTTACTCAGAACCTTTCACAAAAGGATGTATTTTCCGAAGATCTTAGGTTTAGGCATAATATTACTAAAGTCTGATTTTTACATTAGGTAGGTACCACAAAACAAACAAATATACTGTGTAGATACCTACCTACAAATAAAAATATTTTTTTCGATTCGAACACCATAGCGCAGCAACAAAATTCCCACGCTACAAACGAGACTTTCCTACGATCGCGCTGGATACAATTTCTCAACTATCCCATATCAAAACTATCATGAATTCATGACGAAGATAATATATGCAAAGAAACTATTACGTCACCTGAAGTACCAGGAGCACAGAAGTCAAAAGATATTATAGTCAGCCCTCAAAGCGCGTAATCTTGGAGTAGTATCGCGTCCGCGGCACGCCGCCGCCGCGGCAACCGCACACTCGCACACTATCATGGAACCCTTGTATAGAGTGATATCGCGAGAGGAGATCTTTACACGTAACACGCATGTTACACCGACTTTACAAGGAGAGATTAAAATAATACCAAAATAAGAATGTTGTTTGAGATTTATTTAAACTGACAATGTAACATGTTCACTTTACTGGAGAATACGGAGAATATTACAAAAAGAGCTTTGTTAATTTTTCATTTTATTTACCCCTATTTACTAAGTAAGAATAATTTAGGAATGCATTCTAATCAGTTGGACATATTCTGCTTACAATAAAAATCAAAATAACTACCTACCATTTCATTTAATGTTTTCCATGTGGAACTTCTAATATCAGCCGATAAAGTTACAAAATCAGTATCCAATGACTAAAACACGTCATATCAGATTCATCTTCACAGTAGATTATTAAAAAGCCCATTTACATTAACAGATACAAATCTGTGAGCCTCCCTGGCAGCCACTACTCAGGATCAAATGTTAAAAAGAGGATAAAAACGAGTTATTTTAATCCAACCCCTCGGATCCTGTTGCGTAGGAGTTTGGGAGATTTGGACAAAAATAAAATTCGACACTCACAAAAAACTGAGAACGTGCTGTAATTAAGTGAAATTAATAGTTAAGGCGTTTTGGTATTTTGTCTAAGGATCTTTGGTAAGCTTTTATTAATTTTGATTTCATTATGAACAGTGTTAGGCAGTATTGATTTGTAAATTATCTAAAACAGTCGATTTGATTTTGTAGAAAAAAGCAAAATTGATTATAATTAGGTATTGTGCAGTAGGTACTAACTTTTTTATGATATGTACAGAAAATGTAGAAAATGGACCATGATTTACTAATAAAATTGTACTAACGTGAGAGTAGAACTAATAATAATAAGGCAATTACCTAGTAATTACTAATTAGTCCAGAAACAACGTCAAGCAATTAGTTTCGGTTTGTTAGGAGCAAATATTATTACCGGCTGATGTACTGAGACGTTTGATGTTAGACTGGGTCGTGTATTTGTTGAAGTAAAACTCATATTTTAACAAAGAAGTCATATTTCGCAATGGAACGTAAAGAAAATGGATTTAAATTAGCAATTTTGTTAGTAGAGTGAGTTTCAGTTCAAGTGAATTGTTGAATTTCTTTACTACATATTATTTTATTAAGAATCATTTATCTATTATACAAATTATTACGTATGCCAAAATCATTAATGATAAATTATTTATAGATCAAAAACATTGTATAAAGCAGCTCTATCTAGCACCTTGATATGTCGAATTCTAGAAGCAAGAACACGTCAAAAATGAGTTCTTTATATAGAAAGATAGCAATGATATGGTCATTAATTATTTATTATCCACAATATTTACTTAGCTGAAGAAAATTAAGAATATTTTACTAAACAGAAACAAAAATGCACTGGAACAGTCAAAGACCAAAAAGGTTACCAGCATTGTAACGTAGGTGCTCCTAGTTCTTTTTTTACCAAACTAATGTCAAGAGGTTGGACTATTTTTGACCAAAAAAAAACCGTACATTAGAATCCATTCACGCTTAATTGAATGGTCTCAAAGGGATGCGGTGGCACTTCCTTCTCAGAACCGGGGGTGTTATAAAAAGATCCTTTTCATCCTTTAACACTTTTTTAACTCTTAAGTCAAATGTCCTTCTGAGTAATCTATACGTAGTTTATGAGTTAGAGCTTCAGTACGATAAATTGAGAGGAGTTAAAAAAAAAATTGAGAGAATTATATAAATTAACTCTTTGTAGTAACGTTTTTAGCGTATATTGAAACGACAAGGATAAGTTGTGTCGGTTGACGACAAGTTGATTAACAGTTCAAAAATGCGTTTGCGATAAAAAAAAAACGCTGATTAGGTTAATTTTTCTTACTAATAAGAAGAACAATAGAGCAAAAAAATAAACGATATTGGTCGTTTATTTTTTTGCTCCTCGATATGTGTGTATTGGAGCGGACTTCCACGACGATAACCCTTCCGCCGCCCACCGGTCTCAATAGTGGTCAGGGACAGCACATTGTCATCGATTCGCATTCATACGAATTCAATAACGATTGTCCGCTGCTATGTCTGTATGTGGGCCTAGATTATGTAGGATTCAGTACTTGTGATAACATAGATTGGATGCAATAAATTAATTAAGTACATTTGATTTTAGCACTGGTTTTTAAACCAAAATAGTGTTTGTTTATTTTTGTCTGACTGACACGAAATTTAAAGAAAATAAAACTAAGTTAGGTATATGTTTTAACTTGGATCATAATTAGGTTATAAATAAAGCAATAATTTGAAGCCAAATTGGTTACCTACATAATGTAAAAATAAAAGGTAAAACTGGAGATCATTTTTTTAGGTGCTTTATAAAACTACAATGGCACTGGTAATGAAAGTCTGTGAATTATTATTTCTAAACACTTTTTCCGATAGTCACAACTACCACTCTTTTACCATCGTTATGACACATTTATTACACAAACCGTAATGAATTTACAGTAACTAACTTTTACCTTTAAAACCTTTGAAGCAAGCGATAGTAAATTCTAGCTAGTAAAAAGATAATTGTGCTATAAAATATGGGAAGGTGAACAATCTAATAAATGGTCCTACAATAAAAAATCTATGGAATAGAATATAGGTACCCGGTGGCCCGGCATGACGTCACGGGATTAGGCGTGATTTACACACACGCTTACGGGAACAAAGTACCAGGAGTGCAGGATGATAGTAGCGGCGTGTGTTACCTGCAAAGAGAGGGTTAACATTAATACGTGGTCGTAAAGTTGTTTGATTAAGTGAGAGTGTTATCGTCGTAAATATGGGATTATTTTAAATTAATTTTAATTGGATAAATTATGTGATAATTGGACTTAAAGAAAATTTCAGTATGAATAAAATCAGTTAAGGCTGTATGTACAGTCAGCATCAAAAATTGATGACCACATTTAGATTTTCAAAATCGCTGTACACCGTATAATTACGTATTATTACGGTATACAGCGATTTTGAAAATCTGAATGTGGTCAGCAACTTTTGATGCTGACTGTACACTATGTACAGACGCCACCATATTATTAACTTAGGTACTTACTCCAATCTGTAAAATTTTCGCAATCGAACAAGAACCTGCTATTTTTGTGATAAAGTTGCTTATCTATGCTGGCGTCTGTACGTCTTGCAAGTTTTTATAACACTTGAATATGAAAATATCGTTATCAAAAAAATAACGATAGTAATTAATGTAATTTGAAAATTAATTTGCTCAAAGTATATTTTATTAATTTCAAGTGACAGTTGACGATGGGGGTCATTGACGTCCCAAAGTCGTTCCTGTTCACGCATCATTTCAAAAACACACGAATCAAACATTTTGTTGAAAAAGTGGTAATGCATTGTTTGACATTGTCAAATATGTTTATGACGTCACAGTCAAATATGGCGCGAAGCTGACATACGGCACTTGACATTTTTTCACTAAGTATAGTTAACAACGCTACAAGCACTTTTTTTCTAAAACGTGTGCCTTGTGCGAATAAATTGTTTTCTGCAAACATTTACTATGTAAATAAAACTACAAGGCTTTGTAAAATCAACGTGGTTTTTTGGCGAGAAATAAAGATTATTGTAGATATGCCTTAGGCATGATTACAATAGAAAAAATACCTAAGATTTTTGTTTTTTTTTTTACTTTATTTGCGCAAAAATCTAGGTAGGTAGGTGGTATTTTATTATTAGGGAGACTATTTTACAAAAAAAAAATATTCCTAGAGTCGCAACGCCGCCATTTTTGCGAGTTTAATATTTATTGTTATCGTGGAGTGAACGTTTCCGGCACTGTCATAATGTAACTACTGTTATTTATACTTGAGCGACAATCTAATGAGATGTACTGGAACTACTCATGTGGAAGCATGTGATACCTATCGTTATAATGACGCCTATTTGTCTGTGTACTCGCTTAACCTAAAATACACTGGCGAGCAAATAAATTGAATCACTTAGGTAGGTAGGTTGGAATTGATCCGGGATATATCTTAAATAATGGCGTGCTTTGAATGAATTTAGTATCAATTTAAAGCTAACAGTTAAACCTTTAAAATGGTACCATTTTTTTAACTAGCTATTAAGCACTCAAAATCGCGCAGAATCGGAGTAAGTACCTAATTCCATACTTTTGCTCACGAGTGTGAGATTTTAGTTATGTGTATTTTTAAAATAGGTAGCCTTACATTTTTTATTCATTTATAAAACAGTCTGTAATGATTTCAAAGAATGAATATTATTAGCCTTTGAAACCAGGCCCACGAGCTCTAAAACAAATTCACATTGAAATCAACTTCACGCAAAACGGTAAAAGAAAAGCTCCAAACTGGTTGCAGCGTGCGACCTTCAACAAATATTGTGGTACTGCAGTCGAGGGGTTAACTCAAGCTAACAGTCCGCAATGTGGACATAAGAGTAGTACAGTCAACTACGCGTAAATGTCAATAGTTTGACCGTACAACTCCGGTGCAAGTGTTGAATGCGTAGCTTTACGGACGGTTTTCACAGTTACAATTTTCAAACGACATCTTTGACATGCAGTTTGACCGTAAATACCAAATTGTGACCGCTAGACGACGGCACATGCCACTTATTATGTCTAGCGGACAATATTTAAATTGATTTTAGAAACTAGTAGCTCGTAGGCTTTTTTTTAATTTAAACACTTATTGCACTGCGTTATGTAAACTTTAATAATGGCAATATTTGCATAAACTACGACGTTACTATTGTGTAGAATTCGATTCATATTTATTTAGCACTTTATTCGAACGGTCTATACTGTTTATTAGAAGAACTGTTTGCGGTTACTACTAGCATTACCACGCAAAAGATTCCATAACCGCTCATACACATGTTTTTAGAGTTTAGACATAATCTAATGAATAAAGTATTAATTGCGTTTTTAGAAATGATGTAAATAAATATTTTCTGTATCATACCGCTACCATTGTAACCGCGACGTGTGAGATTCCCAAAATGTAAAGCCTCCGCGGCAGAAAGAGACAGAAGCATCCGCATTTTCCTGCCCGTTCTAATGTCCAACACTCGTGTGAAAATGTGTCCACATACGAGTACTTAGATGTGCATTTGAATATCGGATATGTGTGTGCTACGAATATTAGAAACCTACGTTAGCATCACACGTGTGCACGTGTTAGAAAAAAAACAGCGTTTGCTTAGGAAATTCTAATCTCTACACATACTCATGTACCAAGGCACCAGAAACCGGTAGGAAGTATCACATGTATGCCTCCCTACTAGACATAACACACGCCATAACCACACACGCATCGCATGTCGAAGGGGTTGAGCGTACGACCGTACGTGGCCCCTATTCCCCTTACCTAAATCCACACACACTTGCTTGCAGGCAGACGAAGCAACCCCTCTGGGCAAGTGCGAAAGAGATAACATTCTCGTCTGGAGCAAAGCGTTAGAAAGAGTTAGATATGGGGCGCGAATTGCGGAGTTACAAGACAAGTTTGAGTCTGCGCATCTTGAGTCTCGTCTAAGGGTGAAAGTTCGTAAACCGCTCCCGAAGACTGGTATCCTGGTAGTTGTTTTCCATTTTAGGACAAAACTTGATAAAAAAGGGCGCTTGGGTGAGGGGATCACATGGGGCCTGAGGGATCAAGCTAATCATGTTTAGGGGTTGAAGGGTGCGTAGGCCAGTGCGGTGGAAAGCGAGGTTGTGTGTCCGTCTAGACAGGCTTCTTGTCCATGTGTGCGTAGAGTAGAAAACAAAGTAGGCGTCTGTCGTCACATACACGATGTGAAAAACGAGGGAAAAGTTACAGTTCTCGTGTTTTTTACTGTGCAAGATACGGTTTCTTTATGAAAAGAACTGCTTTTTTTAAAACCCTAAACTGTACTAACTGTACGCAACACTATAGTCTCTGCCAAATAAGTCTGGAATAAAATTCATTGACCCCTGTTTACCATTGAAAAAATGTAAAGAAAGTGTCGTAACACGATCAAAACAAACGTATCGTGGTCAGAGTCGCCTTTGACCTTGTATCTTATTTTGAAATTCGAACGAAATAGTTATGAGTTATAAATAACAGTAACTGGATGAATGACTAGCGATCACTAACGAAGTTTTGCGGACTTTTTGGTACAAATTGGGTCAATGACCGATATTCCAGACTTATCTGGCGGAGACTAATAATTTTATCACACACTATGCGGTTTGGGAATATTTCCTGTATTAGTTGATTTATATACTACGTACATACATCAATAAAGAAATAAAATCTTCTTTTCCTTAAATGGTATTTGTAGTAAACATTTTTGGTAGGTATGATAAAAAGGTGCATTTTTTCACACAGAGTTAGTAATTATTGGGCGAGCTACTGCTCTCCTTGCTAGGTTGCTGAGATACCTGTACTAATTATTCTGCATAGCATTGAGCATTCATAACTCTTCATAATCACAATCTCTAGAATACTTCCAAAAGAAAACAAATAAAGTAAAAATGCTTTTATGAAAATTGACAAGACCCACATTCTTCTATCAATTTCTCACATCGAATTTTGAGTGACTTAAGGTCAAAAGCCTCAATCAGTGAAACGCATCGTGGCCATACTATTCGTATTACAGTATAATGAGGTCATAGGCCCATTGGACCGCGAAATGCGACCATTATTATCCCAAACGATTTTGAACAGAGTATTTCAATGACTTAATTAGAATGTATGCTCGTACAAACTTGATTAAAGTTTTAACATAGAAATTAGAGTCATTTGTATTGTGGGATGATCATTTTGATGTTGATTAGTTTTTTAAACTATGAAACTTCGTATTGCATGATGTTGATGAGGTACTTAAGTATTCCATCTCCGTAGTAAGAAGGTATAGGGAATTGGATGTGTTCTCATAAATCATAAACCGAACGAACCCGTGGGAGCTTATTTTAAGATCGAAGGAACGGTTTAAAAAAATATAAACCCGAAAGAAATTGCTCAAATAGGTACTAATAACTTTTAACTATGGCTTCATCTACGTAGACACTAAAAATCGGTACGATTTCAATTTTCAAAAGAAAAAAAAACCGTTTTACAGACTTTCATTTCAAAACTTTCTCAATTCTGCTCGTACAGGTAGAGCCATCAATCATTATATTTTCATGTAGGAACTAAGGTAGGTAGTTTTGTTTGCACAGCAAAACCTTTTATAGTTACTTTGCTACTAAGTAAACAGATATTGTAACATTATTGTAATCACTATTTTTCATACCCAAATCTTCGATCAATAGCACAAATACATGGCTGGAATAATTTAATGGCACATCAATTTGACAAACAAATAAAAAACAAAAAACTTAAAGTGCCAATGTAAACCAAACAGAAATTAAATTGTGCATTAACATGATGATTTTCAATACAGTTTGTTAAATGGCTATGAAATTTTTACTCGCCTATGTTTATTTAAACCTCGCGTGTAGAGCGCATGCGCGATCGGCCATGTTGACTTAACTGTCAAATGCATTTGACAACTTGACGCCTTGTTGCAAGTACCAATTAGATGGGCTGAGATTGTTGTGAGTGCTTACTTTGTTTCAATTAACTGTGATTAGGCCCACATAGCACCCTATTTAATATAAATGATCATTCATTTTGAATTTAAGAATGCATCGTGTTTGACAGTTTGTTAGTTCCATCATTACTGCAGTGATCCTTTATGAGGGCAGAGGTCACTCATTGTCTCAATTAATCTAAACTGATATTATGAAGAGGAAAGATTTGATTAATTGTTTGTTTGTTTTTAATGGATAAACTCATTCTCAAGCTTCATTTTCTTATTAGAAAAGCTATTAACAACAAATTAGATGAGTTATTAGCTCTATTTTCAATTTTCAAACTGCTACTCATGCTAATTTTTTTATAGTAATGGGTACTAAAAGAAAATTTTCACGCACTTAGAATCGTGTACCATAAAGTGCGTTTAGAAAAAAACTCGCATACACAAACAGCTAGACCCAAAAACCACTAGTACCATTAAAAAACTATCCTTCGCGGGTATCGAACCCGCGACACTCAGCGCTGCAACAACTGCCATTTGACCAATGAATCTTCGATCATATGATCGAATGAATGTGGAAAAGTATACAAGTAGCAACCTTTCGCCCTACAATCAGTACGTTTATTCAATGTTGATTTGGCTTGTAGCTGTCAATGCCTCGTAATATTATGAAGCTTGATAACAATAAGTTTAGCTTTTACTTTATTCAAGTATTATTCAAGTCTTGTAGTCTCCTAACTCTCTCAAAACTTGACTCCATGTCAAGTTTTGAGAGAGTTAGGAGATACACGAGTTTTTACGTTCCCATGCACAACATGACCCACCTACTTCCTTAGGCATGTTTATGAATTCTTTTCTCTATAGATTTCCATAGAGAACAGAGTTCCACTACGTATTTAGAAAGATTATTGGCACAATTAAGTGTATTCTCTGCCTAGTCCCTTCGGAGATAGACAGGGGTGAAGTTATATATTAAAATAAATAATATGTATTTATAATATATTTTTACGCCCGATAAAATGTTATAAAATATCATCATCAGGGAATTATAAACGCATTGATCATCATAGTCAAAGAATCTTTGTGATTCTACAATATCCCCGTCCCTTTCAGAAAAACTGATGAGCTCAGAACTAGACATTATAGATTGTATATTGGACACTTCGAGCTATTAATTAACTTAATCAATAGATAAATAGCAGCGCCATTAATCCGCCTACCAATCTCGATAAATGCGAAAATTATCGCTGAGAATTACTCGCCGCGAGTATTCGCGAGTGCGTGTGACAGGCGATTCGCAGCGAAAAGTCGTCGCGGTTTGAATTGGGCATGTAATTTTACTCGCAGCGATTAGTCGTCGTGTGGAGATCTTATGGATCTAACCCTAGTATGTAACCGGATCATGACCAGACTTATTATTATTATTATTCAATGATCATAACTCAAAATATTTTATTCAAAGTCTAATATACCTAAATACATTTTATAGGAGAAGTAATCTTGATTAAAGTGTGCAAACTTACCCCCATCTCGTTACTTTCACTTCAAATAATCAAATATGCGATATAATTCTTCTTCACTATGTTTTCAGTCACAATAACTATTATTTTCACAGTTAATTTATTCTTTCGAAACAACAAAACGAATATAAAACAATGAAAGAAAAAACAAAACACAATCGGAGCCTTTGAATAAACCAATCATCTTATTAAATTGAATTTGGAACTCGCTGAGGCAGCCAGCTTTTAATAAAAATAGAGCCAATAGAAAGAAGTTCGGCGAGAATGGACCCATATGATTTAAAAATAAAGGAAGCGTCGTTCACTTGCAAGTCTATATAAATTTAAAATAAGAGTTTAATACAGGATTATATAAAAAATATTGAGTTGCTAGCTTATGGCAATTAAAAGTTAGAAATAAATTAAATCTATTGAAAATAAATTATCGTACAGTTTACGAACGCATCGCTTGTCACCGATTGCATTCCAACCTTCATAATTAAACAAATTCATCACCTACTAATGCTTTTGGACGTTTAAGTTCGGTTTTTCTTAACACAGGATACCGTGGCCCCGGAACGTAAAGGGCATCCGAAGGAACACGATAGGATTTTAGTCAGTAAGAGTCTGACAGTCCCTTCCGCCCCAACCAGGGCATGCCGTCTGTCACTTGTGACTATTCAGGTAATGTCATTACCATACATTGTGTACTTTGCGTTTGGCGGGAACGCTAACAGAAAAGTCTTAAGCCTGCTGCGATTAATCTAAGCTGGGCTTAAAGACATCATTTATCTATAGTTTTAGCCAGTTAGCCAAGTTTCTATAGTCACCAAGTTCCTAGTTCACAGATAATTTTAACTTTTAGATTTTTAGGTTATAATCTTCTACCTTGTATAACTTTTTTCTCCCAACTTTTACAGCTGACTATCCATTTGCATTTTTGCTAGTTTTGTATAGTTCTATAAGTAGTACTAAGTTTCAATAATGCATGATTCTAATATCAATGGGTCCCAATTTACATAGAAGTTCGCCATTCTTCTTTAAAAAAGGAGGTGTAAACCTCTTTACACCCATAAGTCATGGCCGAAAAACATCAAAACTAAAAGTTAACCTTACAAAAGAAATCTTTAATAAGCGGTTTAGAAAAAAACGTAAATAATTTCCCTTTCTAAAGAATGCTGGCCGCATCCCGAAGGAATGTGCCACTATCCCTTTTCACTATGTCCGTCTCTTTCTAAAGCTGTCACAGGCAAAACTGGTTAACTTTGATTAATGACTTCACTGATTTTTTTTTATTAACTGGATGAATACTAATGTAATTAAAAGTTCAGTAATAAAATTACGTTTTTCATGTTTCCCTTGTAACATGACAACGTTGATTTTATAGATATAGGTATCAAACAAATTAAAAAACGTGTTTTCCCAAGGGATTATAATTATAATTACTTGTAGATGCCATGCCTATGCGATCTTTGCCGCACTGTCTACCTTTTCTATCTTACATTCCAAACAGTTAGAAACATAATATCCTCTGACTGTGTGTGACTGAAAACGACAGCATGAAACAGAATGTTTGTTTACTGCCAATTTACATTGTAAGCACAACCCCTGCTACAAAACCCACCCCCGTCCATTCATAAACGTTCTCCATTCAACTGAGACCCGGACCGACAGAGCTCCTACATAAGTCTGTGTGCCTGGTAATTTCAGCGAAACGTTACGTCACCATTTTGTCGTTCCGATTCCGTACAGACCGAGTTCTTGTCACTATAAAAATTATTAACTCTTTTAAATTGAATTTGCAAATAATTTCTCGTGAGATACTATTTTTTTTCTATTACATATATATTTCTATTTTGTCTATTACATCATTCATATCAATATTTGCATTAAACTAGCCGGATAATCCTACAGTTAATAAACATTGAATACCATGTTGGCTGAAATAATAAATCAACTTCTTCAGGCTAACAATGACGTAACGCCAGATTTAGCTAAAAGGGAACGTAAATAAACTGCAAAAATCCGCTGGCGTAATAGGAAAAGTCATAAAACATTTTCTAAACATCCTATCTATGGTTCAGAAATTAGGGTAGTGTAAGCAACTGAACAAGATTCATGGACCAGAAACATGACTGTGGCGGAATTCTTAGAATGCAATTATCTTGTATCATAAGAGTTGATGTTGCTAAATCGGTGGTTTCAAGAAAAACAAACTTGTCAGGAAGTTGCGATTACCAGACGGAATTGTTGCTTTCTTCTTGAAAACTCTTTGAGTTAAAAATCGTAAGTACCTAAATGAAAAAGTTTAGACTATACGAGATTCAGAAAAATGGATCAAACAGGATCGGAGAAACGAGGTGCTAACACAAATGTTTACCAGCCGTATTTCCGATTGTTACGGTGACTCATTTACGTAGTCATTCACGAGAGATTCACATATATGACCCGCTTTACTTTACTTGAAATATTGATACAAATACAGTATAGGTAAAGTAATTTCAATTCCATGTTTAATGGAAAGCAGAGCACCCGCGTGACCTAATTCCAACGTAGACATGTTTATATTAAAACCTTTTTATTTATTTTCTCTATCTGAAAACACTAAGTTCCAGAACTATTTGCGCGAATTCAAGCCATCGAGTACATTATCAAGTAAATTAAGATTGAAACTATTTACACGTATTTTGAGCAACCGGCTCCTCAGCCATTTATTTATTTTAGAGTTATTTTAAGAAGTAGAGAAATGGGTATTTAGTTTAAGACCAAAATAATAAATCCAAGGCAGTTACGTGTTGAATGAAAGATTGGAACGTTCTGTGCTAATAAAAACATGGTGAATTATAATTCGTTTTAATGTATTGAAGGATGAAAAAGCCATGTCTAAAGTAAAGTACAAATGTAACTCAAAGAATCTAGAGATAAGATTCGTATACCTTCACGAGTAAATGTTACAAAGCGTCATAAGTTAGAAAATTGAGAATGCACAACGTTCACTACTATGATGAATAGCTCCGTCCGTCTTCCTATTACCCAATATCTTCAATGTTGTACGCCATTACAAAGTTGCGTCTTCCACAATCTCTCCAAAAGTGCATTACACACGTTCTCACATAAAATTTCTCCCGGCAAGTTGCGCAAGAGTGTATAAGGCCGTTCCTAATTTTATCGACATAGTGTTGGAGTAACGATTACTGACCATTAGGCATCATGCATCGGTTCGCTCTAATTGCTCGATTAACGCCGCTTCTTCGATAAAACTAAAATACATTTTAATCTTATGCGTTATAAATATATTACAGCATTTTTAGTATCAAAATGTTTCTTTCCTATGCACATTTATAATTTTAAATGAATTAAAAGCTCGTTAGCTTCGACTAAGTTATGGGTGTTGTAAAACATTTCATTTTATAAATCCCTGTTCTTTGGATAGCTAACAAGCGATAACGCCAAAGAATGAATATGATTGTATCAAATCATAAGTAGATATAACCTGGTATTCTTAACGTTGCATCTCCTCGTATGTACCTACATCAGTCTCAAACTGAATTGTACGCCTCATCATAATCCAGGGGAATTACTTATCCTATTTCACTAAGTGCTGACAATCGAAATGCATTTATTATAAGCTCATGAAATCCGAAGTATTGCCCTCAATTCCCACGATACTTTCTGGATAAAAGCATGTAGCATTTTAAGTATGCCTAGCAACAGCAAAGACAAGGATGTATGTGGTACATGTGATCCAAAAATAGTAATATTAATAAAATAAGTGAAGTCAGCAAGAAGATATTCAAGGTTGCTTGTAGCTGAAATAATATTTGTAAGAATTATGTATGATTCGGGGAAGCTTCGCATATGTTTACTCGTATTTGACGCAATGTTAGTAAATATGAGTTAAACAGCAATACAAGACCAAGAACTTAAAACGAAATCGACAAAAGTGTGTGAACTGAGAAATGACTTAAAAAAAGGAATACAGTAAAACTGAAATTCGCATTAGAATATTATAAAGATAAATTATCAGTCAGTACAACAAGACATTATGATTTACAGTTCAACATTCCTTACGATCCATATACCGTCCATACCAATGCGATAGGATGTCCAGCCATTTATCTAAAGCACTAAGAAGCAAACGCTATCATGAATACAGACTGACTATTTAGGGCATGTGCTAATATTACTCTCGGGAGTGTTAGCGTCAATAAATTTAATGTTTATGACACATATAACAGTGTCACAAGCAAGGGCCGAGGGCACATCAAAGACCCAGCAGTAAACCTGATTGGTGCCGACTTTAAAGTGGCTTCTTGGTAACACGGAGATGTAAAAAAAGGCTCAGATGGCTTAGTAGGCAAGCAATTGTAAATTGAAGCAATTTCCATATAGCTTTAAGTATGAAATTGTTTATTAATGCAGCTTCTTCGCGATTCTATTACGAAGTCTCGGTTTAGTAATTTATTGGGTGGCTAAAATAAAATCTTTGAATATTAAGCAAATTAAATCTTATTGATCTGTGTTATATTAATACGGGATAAATGCTACCCCATTCCTTAATCCTTCCAATAATAAAATGTTTCTCTAATCGAGAAGCTATTTATTTATGTATTAGGGACAAAAAACAGCAGTTTAATAAGTAAACATTGATCATGTTTGACCATCATCGCAATTAGCTCGACTGAATCTACACTCTAGATTTCAAAAGTTCTCTTCTTATAAGCATCTTGGCTTTAAAAAGCATTCTTTTAATATCGATATAACATTTTCATGTAACTAAACCTGTCAATTGTTCCATTATTGGCACTCATAAAACGTTCCACGATAATATTTTATTACATAAAAGAAGAAAAAGAATCTTTACGGGATACTAAAGTCTGCGAGATAGCACGTGTGTTGTGCGTTGTCGTCCCCATTATGCGATGCCGTAAAATCGAAGGGTTCTGTAGCAATGGCGTTCACTTTCACACTCCTTAATGCATCATTACCAGCAACTACATAATCTACAAGCAGATTTTCTGCTTCAAGTGAGCAAGGATATATCTCACTTAAAGTAATCTTGTTATCTATAATGACGTTTGAGAGATGAAGTCTCGTTACACAGACGTGTAACGTAAGTAACTCTTCGTCGGACTAATGGTACCAGTCTTCGATAATGGAGAGGATTCCCACCAATCATATCCAATGAAGCGTATGCTGGACATGACTTGATTTATTTCGATTGACAACGTAGGGGTAATTGCAGCAAGCATGGTTATTTTTTGATTTGCATGAACATGATGTTCCAAAACACATGTGAAAAAGATTTGGTCCGAGGTAAAGCTTTCGACACACTTCATCACATTAGAGCAAAAACTAATTAGAAAAGGGCAATGTCTTTGGAGTTGAAAAAAATAAAAGAAACAAACAAGAAGCATCTAAAACCAAATTCAAACAATTATTTTGAAACTTCACACATTCTACTAATCCGAAGCAAGTTCCATGTAAAAGTAATTTAATAAGGCACCGCTGCGGTGCCGTGGGAGCAGCCATTAGTGCGCCCGCGCATTTAAAAGTGCATCAACGCGTAGCACTCCTGCGACTCAGATCATTAGGATACGGCCTACGAAAAAAACATGGAGACGAACTGTTTTTGTGGATCATTATCTTATAGCTGATAAATTCACAGCTGAAGCTGGATTTACTTAAAGTTTTTGTGCTATTGGTTGATTTGTTCATTGGCTCTTTCCGTAGATGAGAATTTCTTGCCATCAGATAACATAGCAGACTTTCTTCGTTGTTCTTTTGTAGTCAAACCTGTTGTATTGAATGGATAAAGGTAAACATTTTCAACCATAACATTCTTTTCGTTACTCCTACGTCCCTCAAAACATTCGTCTGATGTTGGCTATAAATTAATAGTTCCTTATGTTACTCCGTGACTCTAAGGAAATATTTATACGTTACGTCACGTTGGATTCCCACAACTGCCACCGGTTGAGAAATTAGTCCGAGCTTCCATTAATTTTATTTCGGCTGATTAATTACAGAAAGCTACGGTAATTGTAGGAAGCACGTTACGCTTTGGTTATCTTGCGAAACAGTACCTTGCCCCCGCATCACTACTATCAAAGGTCTGAAGATTTGTTAGTAAACATTGTCGTCGCACAATGAAAATGGAAGTCGCAAATCGTAAACCTCTGTGGGCACAATGTGAAATGTTAAGACAACATTTGTCAGGGAAATGCAATAAAGAAATGTTTTGTATGCATGAAAAGCTGCTATTTTTTATACTAGTAGCTTGTTATATTTCACTATAAAAATTAGAAATTAAGAATCAACTAGTTATTAAAATACGCCGATTCTTTTTTTTTCTAGTCACCTGCGTACTCCTGTTTTGTACCAGGCAAGTATAAACTAACAGGAATAGTAAAGTATCCGTACTCCGTAGCACTAACAATGGTTGTATAGACAAACGTTGGGTTTGTTTTCCCTCAATCGAATCGTTTCGTGAGATGCGCGGTTTTTAGTTTTATCATGGGTTCATGAGTTTCTTAGAGACTAACTTTTATTGTTTTTAAATGTCGAGTTTGTCGCTAGTAGGTATAGATTTCCTCGATAACACAAAAAAAACGATTATTCACATCTACATATTATTTGCAATGATCGATATCTTGTCAATCGTGATATTCTAGATCATCCAAAAAGAATCACTACAATGCCCATAACAACAAGATCAAAACTTCAGTGTTAACGGGAATCAGGAACGGGTATTTCTAGTCCTAGTTCCCAAGTCTTAACTTCCCCAACCTTTGCGCTCCTAGTAATAAAGTTCAAAATAGTGTGGTTTGCACGTGCGATATCAAATTTCTGACCGTTACATCTATGGTCAGACCACCGACATTGGGTTTCCGACTGACTGGATGCAGGTAATGCTTCCAAGGAGCTGGCTTTTGATAGAATTAGCCGATACGAACTGTGAAACGGTTTCTTTGAGTTGCGGTAATGTGGTGTTGATAGTGTCTTAATGGACATGACAGTCTCGCTAACTGTTATTTAATTTTATAGCACTGTTTAACCATATCTGTTGGTAAATCATCTTAAAAAACTAATTCTGTTTACACACGTCACATCTATCAGCATCCTTCTCAATTATACACATTCATCTTCCAAAAGGAACAAAAAATTCGAATCCAAAACCGAAATAATACATTTCGAGAATCAAGCGAAAGCCGATTATTAGCCGAGCTAACGCGACGGACCGTATCTGGCGCTTTAACCTGACCATAAATTCGGAGCCAGTCAATATTTTTTATTCCTGTCTGTCGGTTGCCAGGCAAAGGACTGGCCTAGTTTATGGAACAATGAAAACAAACTTATGTCAAGTAGTTATTTACATACTGTTAACAGATGCACACACATGGCCAATGATGGGAACAGGCGCGAGCTAAAGCCATAACATTAAAATTAGAGGATACGATTATAAAAATAAAAGCAATTAACTAGGAACGTGGAATACATTAGAGTGATATTTTAAAGTAGTATTTATAATGGATCTAATAATAGAGAATGCAAAGATATTTTAGACCTGTAAGAGACGCAAGCTACAGAATTCTAAAAGTGATGATAAAGCAATTAGTAACCTGACGGTTGAGTTACACAAACAACACTCTGCACATGGCTGTTTATATAGCCAATCAATAGTCTAATAAAATGCAGTTATTACCCACACAAAACACACAGTTAAAACCCGTACTTGTTCTACCAAGAAAGTTATAAAAAATCTCGCAAAACGATGCGTCTTACGCGTAACCTCTAAAGCGTCCGAAACAACGGGAAGACTTCTATAAAATTAGGTGTAAATTATCGTCAAGTTCATAAAGTAATCAACACATGGTTAGAGAACAGTGAATAATTAGTCTAGACCAGCACTCAGCAGTAACATTTAGTCTAATGTAAACCCCTGTGTTTATGTCTGCACTATGCCTTGATGACGTAACTCAGACTCTTAAATATGGGATTTACATCATACTTACGAGTATGTTAGATCATATGTTTCAGCAAACGGGTGTTGATACAGTGTTCAGAATGTTTAGGATAGTGTTTTTTTTCCTAGCATCTATTATGTTTTACTATTTATTTATAAGTTCCCTATGTGTTTTTAATCCAAGCTTTACTTATCTGTAGGCAATTTCAAAGATTTTAAACAGTTCTCTCTATAAACTCGGAGTAAATGCACCATAACACACTACGCAGGCCCACAGCAGTAGTAAGAGACCTATGTCCAGCATTAGAGAAATTCTACGTTAATTTTGTTAGTAGGTACGCTTTTGAGCCACATGAGAGCAATGAGCCAGATTGATGCCAAGTTAGCATTAAGATAACTCTTGTAATTGAGCAAAACAATTTTAAACTAATATGCCATTACTAAAGAGAACAGTTCCAACGGGAAACAAATAAAAGATATGTCAGACTCACAAATCAAGGCTATAAATACAGAACCTAAAGAAGATACTGAAAATAATGACAAGAAATCTAAGAAAACAGCTCGACAACAATAATCTTTAATAATAAAACGAAGGAAACTTCAGTCTATGCCTACTTAAAATTAGTTAGACCACACTAACAATTTGTTACGCACAAAGAAGCTATCCGTGCATTCAATTCAAATGAGACAAGCAACATAAGTACTAACTAAAGGCTAAAATATACAGCGGTCTAAATGAAAAAGTCGCCTGCTATAGTACTTAAAAGATTGAATAGCTCATAAACAAGGATAGGAAAATAAAAAAACAGACACCAGTGTTAACTACTAAATAGTTAGTTTAACTACTGACTACGAAAGAGTTGAAGTTTCAAATTTTTTTTTTTATAATGTTAATATGTGGGTAGATAATTGTGAAAGAAATTGAAAGAGTCTCAGAAAAATCTTTGAACCAATCTAATCAATTCTATCGTGAACACAGAACACCACACTACTAACAGTTTGACTGACTTTAGGTTGATTGAAAGCAGTTGTTGCAGTAAGGAATCTGAAATAATTTGTAGGTGAATAGGTACTTGCTTTGGAAGATACAAAGATAATTTATGGCCGTTTCCCAATTTCAACTGTTTTGGTTTCGGCTTCCAGTTGAACTGGATGCTGCTGAATATCAGTATTTTACATGAACTGACTGCCTACGAGCCTCGTATCTGACCTAACCTAACCTTATTATAAATTGATGGTTATGTTTACACTCGTAAAGTTATAAACACCAGGTATGATAATGATATGGCAGAACCTGAAGAATATTCGTTTAATTTATTGCAAGCAAAGTATTATGTAAATTAAATCATGTAAATAATCTAATAATGTAGTGAACAACAAACATAAAGTGAAACAACAATTTGCTATGAATCTAGGCCGCAAGGCAATGAATATATCAGCTACAATACTTATGAGTCTATCAACTTAATGTACTGGCTTATAGACGCAAATAACGTTTCATGAAAAAGGAAAATGAATACTGCTAGTCGAGACATTGCTCCAGTTTTTGAAATGTAGGTACAATATAACCAAGCCAGGAATGGTAGAGTTCATAAAAACATTTTAGTGAGTCAGAGTAAATTCGCTAATCAATTTATCATTTCAACGAATCACTTCTGTACAATACAATGTGACGATGTAAAAATTACTTCGCCATTAATAGACGCAGATGACAATAATGAAACTAGTCTAGCTTCGTTAGATCTAAACATTACCGATTCTAGGCCAAAGGCTTTGCAACGCCAAGCTAATTGTGAGAACTCGGTTGTTACACTTAAATTGAAACTGACAGATTGAGTCAATTTCACAATTAAATTAGATAGTAGTAATTTCTCTAAAAGACACAATACTATTACAACTATTCATGAGTCGTACGTCGTGTACGTTTTTAGTTTTATCAATGCCTTTTGAATTCATTGATACTGTCGCGGTTGCGTTCATACTCCACGCATATATTTCTGTATAAGGTAGGGTGAGTTTTACTTGTTTGCGTTTCATCTCTTCCATTTTATGTTTACCTGGTACCGATGTTTACATTTTGTAGCAAAATAATAATACCTATCTATATTTCTCGATACACACAGGCTTATGCGACGTCCTATCGTTTCACTGTGTGTGTACTTGTTATATTGATTTCATTTTCAGTTACAGCGTCATTTTATTTTATTATCAAGTGTTTACTCCTTTTCTTTCTTGCTACTAACAAATCTGTGTTTCTATTTAAATCATTTTTCAAATGGACAATACTTTCTATTCCATCGCATCGCATTGTTTCGTTGATCTTCATGGGTGTTTTTTGCACATCGATAATTGGCATAGTTGAAACAGTTCTTTCGGATTATGCCCCTTTACGACTCATCGGAAGTCAAAACTTCATCTACCTATGTACCAAAATAAACAAAAAGAAAGGACCCAAGCTAGCAAGCTAGTAATAACTCATTTGAATCTCCGAAACTGCCAGGCAACTAAACAGACTAAATATTGAGCTATAAATCAATTCCTGTTATCATTATCGCTTTTGAAGGCACGTGCCTTACTTCCTTCCTTTATGGGCGGCATTGTACGAAGACGACTTAGTCCGTGGGCTATTTGGGGAATAATCAACTTAGGGTTACCGCGTTTCCTTGAATGAACCGTGGTAATTCTTGCCGGTTCTTCTCCATGGGTAACGACTGATTTGAAACTTGTATATCTAGCTTCTAGATCTTACGATTCCAAATTGTCCAAGAAAATTTTCGTACATGATATATTTTAAATTAGAATTTATGCTGTTATAAGACTTATAAGAAGCTTATAAGCCTCATTTAAAATACTTACCTATGTTCTGTTGCTTTTTTAAATAAGAAATATTGCAAACACTCGTGTAGGTATAGGTATTAATGAGGTTCGATCGCATCTAGTGATTCTTCTGATACTGGCTTGCTTGTGTTTTTCTTATTACTTATTTCCAAAGTGTCAGTTAGGTAAGTAGAATGTTACATCACCGTGGACTGTCATATGCACTCGTAAAAAAAGTCTATCTAATGCAACATTAAAGGGAACTTCCGAAAAATATTACAGCAATTTCCTAGTAACTAAAAAATACAACCTCTGCTCCTATAAAACCGTTCACAAAAGAATTTGATCGCGCAATCAAATCGCAAAATACATTTTACTGCCGTAATTTCGTTTTTAACAGCAGCCCTAAATTAATTTGACGTATTCCTCGGTACAAGAACACTTTGAATCGTATCTGGGGCAGCGGGAAGCGACGTAAAAACACCGTAAACTTTATAATACCTAATCATTATTGTTAACTTTAATACTTTGCCTGAGTGATGCCGATTGATTCTCGCCATTAAACATTTATAACATCTTCGGGTTATTATGCCGTTATTTCGTAATTGAGTTTCATGGAAAAAGCCTAGACAGGCTTAGATTATGAAATGTTCAGATTCCGTTTTTAAAACAAAACGTAACGTTTTTCGTGACCTTTCGAGTGACCGTAACGCACACATCTGGACAATCATCTAAGTGTCTAAGTACCTATGAAGAGTATTCTTAGATCTTGGTTTAGGTGTTTCTCAGCACATACTTTAGATTTGTGTTAATGCCTTCGCTGTCCCACAACTCGATCAAACTACAGGTACAAGAAGACAAGAACTTATTGTCAAATAACTTTGTAAATTCGACTTGTTACAGGTCAGAGTTCAGTTCCTCAAATACAAGGTGAGAATACACAAAGAGAATGGTACAAGGCAGCTCTAAAGCCATTTTAGAAGGGAGATTTTCTTCAAATTTTTTCGGGAGTAGGTATTGTACTCAAAACGAGCACACAGAGACCACACAAATACACACACAACAATTTTTGACTATCCAGATGAAAGGGGTAGTGAGGCCAAAATTTACCCCCCTCCCACTGTTTCAGGCCCACAACACCTTCTGCAAACTGTGCAGACCTGGTACATTGTTTATAAATTCGGCCTGGAATCTTTGCCTGTATTCCAATGTGTTACACCCCCTAGGCCTCCATCCCTTTTCTTGTATGAACGGACCACGTAACACACCATCCCCTGCTGTTTGTGCTAGCCTAGTAACAATGTTTTCAATTTATTTCAGAGTCTGGACCTGGATTTGAGGACCTGTGAAATAAATACCACGTTCATCTTGTTCTCTTGAGAGCACTCAGCTACTGCCTTCATTAAAAGTTGTAAAACATACATAATAACGTCAAATTGATATTGACTGAAGACTTACGAGTTTTTTTTGTTTCTTTAGCAGCCAACAAATAAGAAGTGCTTATGGAAGTAATTTTGTCGTAAATTTTATTATCATTCATCTGGCATAATGAGGTGAGATTACATAATGTTTCATGTACCAGCTTTTATGTTAGCTTCATAATAATTTCCTGTAACTTGTGTGCTACTTCCCTAGTCATCATATTTACTACAAACCATGTAAACCGTGTTTACATCCATACTCCGAGTGTTCCTGCTCTCCTAGTATGTTGTTTTTGTTACATACGGATGATATCGCATGTCATTTCACTTTTACATTGCGTTTTTTCTCAATCACTATTGTCACACAGGTGAGCAAAGCTTATTTCATCATCATCAACAACCACAAGAAGTCCACTGCTGAGCAAAACCTTAGACCACCACGCCGGACGCCACCAAAGCTTATTTTACCAGTTGTATCTATGAGATAGTTTTAACATTCGCTAAAGTTTAATGAAACTTGTAATCTAAGTACATGAATATGGAGGAAGCAAATAAACATTTCCTAACAAGATAGTTACATGCGATAGTGAATTTATTAAAGCTTGTTTCCATACGATTAATGGTTGAGCTCCCAAGTCATAGGTCGGGCTTTCACTAGTGTGTGACCCTACGCATCTGTACCTTTACTTAAGGAACCTAGTACATGATTAGATTTATATTAAACTCTATTGTTACCTTTTCATGTTGCATTTTACATTATTTCTTTAATTTTCGTGATCTTTTACTCCTCAACCTTTGCATCAAATTCGAAAAATACTCGTACATAAGTAATTCGATTTTTAAATCGTCTGGGAGCTAATTTCGTAGCAAATAGAAGTTCTGTTTTAGCTCTGCAATACCTACCTACAGACCTTTTAAAGCTTCTTTGAATAGAAAACCACAACACATTTTGCTGACCGGAAACCACTAACATCAATACCCATTTTGGACTGTTTAGCAAAACCAGTTGAGCACCGGTTTAGAATGCTAAAAGTTGCTAAAAAGCCACAACAATGGAGTGATAAACTTTATTCTTTACAATAATGGGAGTTTGTTGGTGTGTCCGGCACTTGGACACACTCGAGTTGTATCCGTTACATAATATTCGTATTGTATCACACACAATACAAACGTTTTGAACTTTATGAGCTTCTGATTTTCGTTAGGGACAAACTTGTTGGCATACCTAAAGTACTGTTAGACTTTCAACTTCATCATCATCATCTCAGCCATAGGACGTCCACTGCTGAACATAGGCCTCCCCTTTAGATCTCCACATATATCGGTTGGAAGCGACCTGCATCCAGCGTCTTCCGGCGACCTTTATAAGGAAGACCTTTTTAAGACTTTCAACTTATTAATGTATTATTTTTTGCCATAATATAATTATTGTCAGCTATTCGCAAGAATTTTTTACGCGTCGCCAGTTCGCCACAATGACAAATCCTGTGTTTCACAAATCTTTGATCTACCTGAAATCTAATTGATTACTAGACAAGAGTACAATTGTCTGAAATTTTGCCCTAATTTCTTCTTCGTTCCGTGAGCGCTGAAGCTTATATAACAGTAATTTTGAACTGATTTTTCTACAAATTCGTAATAACAAGACTTGACAATAAAGTCAACAAGACATGGTACTTAATGATGAACAAGCTGCTCTGCTAACATGTCTAATTCAATGTGTACCGTAGACCAACCGTACCGAACCGAAAAACGGACCGTTTCCGTGTTTCCTAAATCAATTACACCATTTACCACCATACGGTATACCCGGGAAAGAATTTAGGTGAACTTTTCCGAGCCATTTTAATATAGTTTGCGTAATACATGCCAGTTATGGACGCGTTGTTTTGACAGATGGACTATAAAACTTGTATGTCTTGAGTTATGAAACCCTATTACTAAAAGAACGGGGATTTAATCCCAAAAGTTTGCCTTTGACACAGTTTTGTAACGTTTCAACACGCATTGTTAAAAAAATGGTCTCATAAACACACATGGACGGTCGGTAGGACAAACTGTTTCATTTTTTGTCCATCGGCGGAAATACAAACACGGTTGGAACAATGGCTTCTCTTGTTTTGGTTGCATATTCGTCACAAAGTTTATAATAGTCGGTCGTTGTCTGCTGCACTCCGTCCGTCAGTCCCAGGATGTGAGTCAAAGAACGTGCATACATAACTGTAAAAAATTGCTTTGATATTTTCATAGTATAGGTCTCATAGGTATTACATCTCATCGGTTACGTTCTTTCGGTCAAGTTCATGACCTTCTCAGTAAAACGAGCGAAGAAGAATACCGACTACCCTTGAACTTGCCTGTCTCTCTCTCGTAATCGATAAATTAACCCCGTCATATTGCGTCACCGTTTCGACCAAGAATGTCACCCGTGGTACCAGGAGTCCATAGATGATAAGTGTGTTATCTAGCGGAACCGTGACAACATCGATGAATGGTTAGTTCTACGAAGAGTTTTTATTGTAAACATTGAGTTTATATTAATGTAATCGAAAAATTTGAGATTTTGCCACGTAGAAATAAACTGTAATAAATACATATTATATAAACCGGAAATTTTTACTCTGCCTATGCCTAAATCCCTGAATACCACGAATCACAGTAGATAAACAACATAATCACATTGTATTTGAACGAATAAATTAAATTAAATGTAAGTATCTACAGTAGATACATAACTAACATCACTGTAAAGCCTCCTGCAGACACACGCGATTAATCGCGCTGCGACAACGAGCCAAGCTAATTTCCACTCTAAAAATACTGCGAATGGACCGCGACATGTCGCCCCGCGCGATTAATCGCGTGTGTCTGCAGGAGGCTTAACAGTAAGCTACCTAAAGAATTTTGAAACAAAAACAGTTTAGAATTAATTTAACAAAAATCCAAAATTAACAAAACAATTTTAAACAAAGCAGAAATTAGAAAAGTACATAAAGAACGCATTTTTCCACAGCAAAAGCGTGCCTATTATTTGCCAGGGAAAATATTGTAATCATGGAAATATGGTAAATTAATGCTGACTTAACTTTTCGAATACAATTAGCTACGGAAGATAATAATAGTAGATTACGTAACAAGGGAGTAAAGTAAGGCATTGCTTTACGTCACGGGCGGGGCGTATTGAATCCCGAAGCGACATTTAGGATTCTGGGGGTGAACCTCCGTAGCGCAGCGAGGAGGTTCAAGTGTTAATTCCCGAGTGAAACGAGGGAATTAAGTTAAGAATCCTTAGTGTAGTGAGGGATTCAAGTTAGCCCAAGACAAGGCAGCTTTACTCCCGAGGAGCGTACTCTGCTTTTCACACCTACTGCGAGGAAATAAATTCGATTTTTTAAATTTGATGTGGTACGACAACCTTCGAACGTGAAGTTAGCACCACTGCAAGCGATCAGCTGTTGCGGTCACCGGCCGCCATTACTGCTACAACTCCTTGGAGTTTTCACAGGTACAGGAAGCTTACTCCCGAAACTGATTCGATTCTGATTTTGTTTCCATTCCATTCGAAGTTCGAGATGGCGCTAGACGACTTGTATAGCTCTGTCTCTTTCCCACAGCCAAAACAGGATCGCGTTAAGAGCTCGTGGTAAGGCCCCTGTTTTATTTGAGGTTCCAAATTCAAGTCACATTATTCCCACGGGATGACGGGAATAATGAAATTCAGTACAATATTATTGCCCGGCTCGAACGGGGGGCAGCCAATGACCTGCTTTATTCCTTGTTTGCATGAAATATAATTTGACATTTACGAGCAAGTGGTGTGAAAAAGACATTAAGAAATTTTTATTGTTACTTTAAGCATTGAATATGTATTGACTTCTTGGTCTCGGATAATTCAATAAGATATGCCAACAAAACGTTTTCCGAGAAAGATTTGGCTCCTATCCTATAGCTAGTCGCCACGTGTTAAACATTGTCGTACTGTTTTAAATACCTACTTCTAACGTGATTGTTGAGGGAGAAAACTCGTTTGCGCATTGTTAACAGTTTCAATCAATTCTGTAGGCGTCAAATAAACTTCCTCGTCGCTTGAATCAATCATTTTTGGTTTTACACTGGTTTTCAAGTTTATTCTTAACTTGGTTTGTTTTATCAATAAATAATTATGATCAACGTGAAAAGAAAAATGCGCGAAGCAATTTTTTTTAATTTCCGAATCATATTCCGAACAATAGAGCACCATAGAGGTAGAAGTAATAGTACATTGTTATCCAAGGCGTGAAAGTTACTTATTTACGCCCCGAGACGGGGTTTGGCGCCCGTAACGTAGTGAGGGCGCTAATAGTTCGAGGGACTAAATAAGTAATTTACCCGAGGTAAACACTGTGCTTTTCATTACGAATACGAGGAAAGTCAATTAACAACGTTAGCTAAAGAAAAAATGAGTGTAGATCGGATTGTCACTTTCCCGCTTGTTTTTTTTTTAATTTTTGTGCTGTGATCGTCCAGCTATACAGCCAGGATTTTTCATGTTCATTATTTAAAAATTGGTTTTGTCGAAATCTGTATTATTTTAGAGAAATAGTTGAAACTAAATTATTTTAAAGTCATTATTTATATTCTTAATACTTAACTTTATGTTATTTAATTTTAAATCGCTCTGTAATTTCGTGGCTGTATAAAGAGTTTGAACATGGTTTAATAGAAATGTCAAAATAGAACTAGTTTTTTTTCTCTTAAATTTGGCAGCTGTCAGTTGAAAGCGATTTTCCCTAGGGCGGCAATGGATAACTTTCAAACGGCTAATCAGACATGTAATGACCTACTTTCAGAGTATGAGTAATGAAAAAAGGTTTAATAATGTTTCGAATTCACAAACTTCGTGCACACGAGCGATGTTCTAAATTCAATTTACTTTATCCACTAGAGGATAAAAACCGGCCAAGAGCGAGTCGGACTCGCCCATAAAGGGTTCCGTAGCAGCAAGTAATAACATACTATAAAAGTTCTTGTAGTTGGTTCCAACTTTGAAAGGTTTACGATTTATGACGTATTAAAAAAAAAACTTGAGAGGTGTCAAGGCACGTCGAAAATCGCTATGAACCTGTTAAAAAGGTTCAAGCGATTTTCGACCCTCCACCCCACACTACCCCACTCCACTCCGCTCCACTTCGCTCCACTCCGCTCCACTCCGCTCTACTCCACTCCCTTCCACTCCACTCCGCTCCGCTCCACTCCACTCCACTCCGCTCCACTCCACTCCGCTCCACTCCACTCCACTCCGCTCCACTCCACTCCACTCCACTCCACTCCACTCCACTGCACTCCACTCCACTGCACTCCACTCCACTCCACTACCTATTATAGCTGTAAAAATGAAGTTGACAAACTTACATTTGCAGTTGTTCTCCGATACATTTTGTTTAGGAAAATGTTATCCCAGTACGTTTTATAAGTTTGTCAACTATTACTCGTAAACTTGTAAAGCCCACTTAGTCATGATAATTTTCTTTTAAACTTCGTTATATATACTACTATTGTAAATTTTTTCACACCCCCAAACATAACCGTTTAGCTGGTAGAGGGGGGGGACACTCGAGTAGGGCAAAAATTAGCACTTTAAAGCTTAATATTTCACAAACGAATCTTTTTATCAAAAAATTGTTGATGGAAACTACCAATATTTTTTAAAGGCCTATTTAATGATACCCCACACTAAGGGGTACGCGAGAAAAAAAAAAAACATCCCCGCTTTACGTGTACAGGAGGTACCCTAAAAAAAAATATTTTACGAGATTTTATTTTACCACTTTTTTGACGCAACAAATCCGTATATTTACACCAAATTACAGCTTTCTAGTGCTGGGCGTCTCTGAGCTAAGCTGCGGACAGACGGACGGACGGACGGACGGACATAGCGAAACTATAAGGGTTCCTTGTTGACTACGGAACCCTAAAAACGGCTTTTACGCTCAGTTAACGAACAGAAAAAATTGTCTTGCCGAAATGGGGGGATGAAATAGTACATTGTTATCCAAGGCGTGAAAGTTACTTATTTACGTCCCGAGACGGGGTTTGGTGCCCGTAACGTAGTGCGGGGCGCTAATAGTTCGAAGGACTAAATAAGTAATTTACCCGAGGTAGACACTTTGCTTTTCATTACGAATACGAGGAAAGTAAAATTAACAACATAAATTAATAGCTAAAGAAAAAAATGACGCATATTGTTATTATTTTTTTAAATTTTGTGCTGTGGTCGTCCAGCTATACAGCCAGGATTTTCATGTTTATTATTTTAAAAAATGGCAAAGATTTTGTCGAAGTCTGTAATATTTTAGAGATATAGTTGAAACTAAATTATTTTATAGTAGTTTATGAAACTGTCACATAATGAGGGGTATTATACACGAGTGTGAGTTTAAAAAACGAGCGAAGCGAGTTTTTTAAAAGTATCACACGAGTGTATAATACCTAGTTATGTACAGTTTCATACACTACTTTATCTACTCTCATTGAACACGAATATAATTATCAAATAAAAGATAAAGATTGTTAATAAGTGTTCATTTTGTATTTATAATTGAGTATGAAATTGAATATGGAATTGTGTATCGTTGGCGTTAGACGTACTCCCAAAGCGCGCGCCACAGATAAAAAAAATAAATTCATGTATCTATGATCTGTAATCTGTATCGTAATGAAAAAAAATTTTATTATAACATTATTTTGTTAGAGAAATAGTGTCTTAATTTAATTTTTTAATTTCATTTCGATATACTGTGTGTAAAGTACGTCATTATAAACTCGTTTTGAGTTTTGTATTTTGAATTTAACGATATGAGAGTAGATAAAAGTCATTATTTAAATTCTTAATACTTAACTTTATGTTATTTTAATTTTAAATCGCTCTGTAATTTAGTGGCTGTTTATAAAGTTCGAACATGATTCAATAGAAATGTCAAAATAGAACTAGTTTTTTTTTCTTAAAGGCAGCTGTCAGTTGAAAGCGATTTTCCCTAGGCTGGCAATGGATAACTTTCAAACGGCTAATCAGACATGTAATGACCTACTTTCAAAGTATGAGTGTTGAAAAGAATTTTTAAATTTATTTCCGTCATGTTGAACGTCTACAGCAAACTTTTACGAACATTTCAAAGATTCTGTGTGTGAAAATAGCATGGTGTGCACATGACAGATACCGTAAATGAACGCATAGGATTGGCGTATGGACAGAGAATGTATCGCGCATGTGTGCGCGGTGCGGGCGTGCGGCGCTCCATCGCCCGGCAACTACCAGGCGCACAGAACATCACAAGAGACCTTTGTTATTGTTCCACTGCGAGTGAAAGAGACAGAAGACGGGTGGTAACCGCGGAAAGTAAGGGTGGATTGGGGAAAACGATTACATTGTAAGCTGCTACAATGGCATGTGAAAAGTTGGTGCGAGTTTACGTTACAGACATGTATGTGAAACAGTGGGATCATTTCATGTCTTGAATTTTATTTGTCAGTAACTTGTTTTTGTGTTGGTTATGGATTAGAAATAAATAAGAAATAGAAGCATAGACAATGATATATAAACTACATTGAGCATAGAAGTTAAAATAAGCAGCTTCATTGCAGAAAATATTTTCTATTCAATTCTATTATTAGATTTTTAGAATTTCCTGTAATTCAAATTCAAAATAAGGCATCTGAATTTAGTCCTAAGATTAAGTTTGACTAATATTGACATTTGTATGTGTCTGGTACATTGAAGAACAATGGACCATCAAAAAGATGTAGGTACTGTGTCTATCAATTTACCTATTTCGGAATATTAATGACAAGCATGTAGAATGACACCATTGGCATGTCATAAAAAAATATGCAAAGATGACATGCACAAACACATTTTAATGGTTATTGCTTATTTGTTGTTAAATCTAAGCACCAAAAGTTACATAAACGTAAAAAATAAGTTAAGTTTAATTAGAAATTATAAGTACATGTAAGCGAAGGAAAGATGTAAGGGAAGACCTTTGACCTTTAAAGTAGTGTAATGTCAACAACTTAGATCGCCGTGTTCTTCCGGAATAGCCTTATAAGGCTTTATAAAATTAACGTGGTACACAGCGTGTGTTAAGTTTACTTAGTCAGTTCTAAGCTTAGTGTGAACACGAAGCTGTGGTGGTCTTATTTTTTCATGAGCTAATGTTTGAGTTGCTATTCAATTTTTATAATTATGTAAGTAAGTTGAATAAAGCTCTGCATGTAGATGTGATTTATTATTGAAGCCCTGCATGTGTGATGTATTATTTGTTAAAAAAAAACACTATTTGCTGTCGTAATTTATTTTTCTTTTACAGTCTAATCTATAACAAGTATCCTATTTTAAAAAAATGTGATACATTTTTTAACGTATGATCATTAAAAAGCGATCGAATTGAGTAACCTTCTTTTAGAAGTCGGTTAAAAAATGGGTTTTAACAAATAGATTTACTACTGATCAAACGACCCGCTCTTAATCGTGTAAGCACATTGCCACGCTAAAGGGTCGACATTCCAGTCAACGACTACCATATTTACTTTAATTTCTCTATCCAGACGGCCATTATAATGCTATTATGAAGAGTACTTCACATAAAGAGATAACTGTCATACCGACTAAGCCAAGCAATCCCACGACAGCTTTACACTACACAGTAAAATAAACAATTTCCTTTATTTAACCGTTCAGAGGAAAATTAAGTTTTAAATCAAATAATAAACTCATTGGAAACCTTAACAACATTACGCAGCTGTGGTTGGAAGTTGTGAAACGTTAATATAATAAGAAAATTATAGTCAGCCATTCCATTTTGATTCCATTACATTCTTAATAAAATAAAAATGAAATAAAATATTTTATTAGACACAGAATAAACATATTTTACAAGCAAGTCTTAATACTTAAGCATGGGAATGCCTGGGTTGAAAATTACATAAAAGTAGAAATAATTGAACAAAATGTATCTATTTTGTGATAGGTAACCTAATAAAATAGTTAGTGGTAGATTTATTTCAGATTTTTCAAACAAAGAAATATAAAACTTATGTCAGTTACTTATGTTTAAGTTATTTTAAGTCAGGTGTTGTCACCGTGAGAATAATCTTCGAAGAAATTAAAAGATATTTTTAGAGAAAGTTTTAACCCTTTTCTTAACAACAAGTCCTCTATTACCAATTTAGGTACACCTACGCACAAATCGATTACAATAACTAGATAAATGAATTAAGTCAACGATTAAAGAACGCGTAATTGAAACACCTACGTAGATGTTTATTAAATTAACTAGGAATTCATATTTGGTTTTTATTGGTAAATAAAGTAAAATCTGTGAAAATGAATAAAGTTCACCTGATTTCTGTTATGTTTTCTTTAGAATTGAATAACATAAAATTGAGTAATGTAAAAGATATTAGAAAAAAACGTGGTGAAAAAAAAAGTTTTGTAAATTACAGAGAAAGAAAAAGTTTTCTGAATCGTCTGCCCGTTGTTTTATAAATGAGTAAGGGCTGATTTTTCAATAGTCAGATAAATTTTATCTTAGGAATAAAAATAGCGGTTTGACATATTTTCTATAGATAAGCTGTCAAACCGCCATTTTTATTCCTCAGATAAAGGATATCTGACTATTGAAAAATCAACCCTTAGTAGATAATTTCATTGATCCGTGACATTTCAATACCGCCATTGCTAAGTTTTGTTCAAATCACAGAAATATTAAAAACAGGTTCAAATAAAACCTAAAGTCTCTCCCCGCGTTGTAAGTACTCTGTAACCGTAGCAACGACGACGCGACGAGTTCCCGGGGCAGCTCTCGTATTTCCCCAGTATCCCAAGGGACCTTGTAAATACAGTGTAACTTGTATTAGGACCGCATGAGTCACAAGGATGTAAGCGTACGTAAATCTTGAACACGCGCGATAAAAATAATTGGCTAGCTTTAAAGTGTGCCCTTTGCAAGCTTTTTCTTATTTTTATCCCACATGAGAGATTAACTACGCCCTACTCTTAACCGGTAATGGGAAGATAAAGGGCAGTCTTTGATGTTATTAAGTGTACACTTACGTTCATTGCATGACGTTTTATTTTACGCGTACGCATTTTGCCCTGTTTTTTTTGGTGTAGAAAAACAATAATCGAAGTTGTTCAATCACGTCAGAACGGCTGAACGGATGGTGATGGAAGGTTCAAAGATAGGTTATAGTCTGGAATAACACACAGGATACCATTTAGTATTAAGTACCTACGTTCCCGTGGGATAATTTTTGAGATACGAGTACACACGCGGTCCAACTCCAACCCGCTGGCAACAATTAATCTAAAGTATGATCAACCTATTAGCTTATCTATATGGAAATGAATTTGTACTACCTACTTTGCCCACAAAAAAAATATCATTGACATTTCCCTCTCAAACTTGAGAATACTTCAATGAGACAAATTTAGCAGAATGGAAAATAAAACGGAACTTTTTGGAGCTGTGTATTTTCAAAGTTTACGAAGATCCCTATCTAGGACAAGTAAAAGTTTAGGCTCATCAAGGCTCATCGAACTTCCTAGGAAGGGTATCATTATAGGTCGGAAGAATAAATAAACGCAGCAGTAATGGCGGGGGAGCGTGTAGCGAAGCGCGTGAAATATTGCCTTGGCGCGAAAATTTACGATTCGACCGACCAGCAGCGGCGAGTAGCCTAGCGATAGCGAAAGTACTAAGTGTGGAAATTCTGCTATCCTAGTAGTTAACTAATAATTTTCAACGAGTAAATGAAGGGTTGTTTCAGTTATTTGTCAAGGAAAATACAGAGAAATTGTTCCTGCATTATTTTAAAACTTATTTGATGTTTGAAAGTTATTTTACTTTAGTGCTTTGTGTTACGATAAAGATTATGAGCATATTATGAGGCTACGATACGAGATTAGAAGGCGTGAGGCATGTTTTGTAATATCAATCAAATATTATGGTATCAGAATCCTTAGAGATTCATACCTACTTTTTTTTTTATCGTGGTAAAATCATCAAATGAGTCCTCCCACCCCGGGCAGGGCGGGAGGGACTGTCAGACTTGTACTGACTAAAATCCACGGTGTCCTTCAATAGCCCTTTATATTCCGGGGTCACGGTAATGAGATAAGTCCCGCGACTACTAAAAGAACTTTAGGTATTTTTAGGGTTCCGTACGTCCGAATAAAAAAACGGAACCCTTAATTATCTCCGAATCTACTAGACCGATTAAGTTGAAATTCGGTACACATATCAGTTAGTTAGTAGTGTAGAGTATCAGTTTTTATGGGATACTGACATAGTTCTTATTTTTGTGTATACTTTCTCCGGCAAGGACTAGTGAGCTCAGTTAAATATTTTCTAACAAACAGTAGCTTAAAGTAGTTATTATTTTTTCGCAATTTACTAAAAACTATTAATTATTTAGTAACTACCAATGATATATTATACCTAAGTAAAAAAGGTGACATAATAGTTATAATATCATTATACATAGACCAATTAAACACAACAATAGACATAACAATTTTGCATACATAGACCAATTAAACACAACAATAGACATAACAATTTTGCAAAAACAAGCAGCCATACACACAACTATCATACTAAATAAAGTAATGGGAAACACAGTGTTTGTGAACAGCGCATCAAGCTCACAGGAGCCCACGCCAGACACACAGCAAACATCACACACGTCATTAGCAGCCACACAACAAACATCACTTGTAATAACCTCACAGCAATCATCTATCACACAGCATTCATCTACCTTATATACATCAAACACACAAAATCAACCAACAACTAGCACAAGCAATAGACGAAGAAGAGGAAGAGGAAACAGGTAGTGGGGAAATGGATATCTTTTTTCTTGCGGGCTGCGGGACGGGATATCTATTTAACCGACCGACACAAGGTCGAGTAGCGGAAGACCGAAAAAAAATAATAGGTAATATCATTGGTAACTACAATAAAGCTTGACATTGACACGCTTAATTACATAGTTAGGTATCTAAAACCTTATTAGTAACATATCAGTCAATACATAACCAATTAATTATATGATTAAAAATTGAAAAAACTCGCCCCTATTTTACAGAAGATTAGATGAACTTATTATCCATCTTTCCCCTCATAGTTTTCAAAAGAAAGCAAACGAAGTCGCCAAAATCACCGAAACGTCTACGAAAGTACTAGGCAGGCAGTAGCGGCAGGAGATTGGTTGTAGTCTATGCGAGCCAATCGCACGGAAGACGTCAATATAGTCGTAAAACGTAGCGCGGCTTGTCAAACGCATGCACCCGCCGCGCCGCTCTCTGCGGGTGATTTGGCGCGCATTGTTGGTAAACCACTTTAGGGTTGTCAAATTATCAATTTAGATGACTGTTTATGTTATTGTACTGATAAGTATTATTAAGTGATAACATTTTACGTGAATTATTATGTATAATTTACTAATGAATAATTTCCCGTTTTAACGGTAACTAGGTATGCAATTTATTTTGCATAATATAGCTTAGGGGAGTGCGAGCTTGTGTTGGGAATTCATATTCGATAAAATAGAAAAAAGCTTAGGGAGCCCTATTTATTTTTTAACATTTTTAGAAAACGTTAAAAAATAAATAGGGCCCAGGGTCCCTACATTTTCTGCAAACATAATTATTAGAAGGAGTAAAAGGTGGTCGTAGCTGGGGGGAAGCCCTGAGACGCCCTCCTACTACTCCTACTAGATGGACAGATGACTTGGTGAAGGGCGAAGGTCGTGGGAATGGTCGGATGGAACTTGTTCAGACAGAACCCTTCATTATAAAGCCTATCTTTATCGGTAGACGGGCCTTTCGCTATTAACACGATGCTTCTACTTTGCTCTCATGCTTAAAACCACGCGTTTTTATTAAAAGCCGCCCAAAAAACACCACTTAATTTTAACTCTTTGAACAAAAAAGTGTCACAAAAACTGAAGTGACATCAAATCTATCAGCATTGACAACCTTGCTGCAAGTGCATGTGTCCACCCCCTAAAGTGACAACATGTGCGACCCGGCTGCGCTTGTGCATAGACACAGGACGCTCCCATCATCTATGATCATTGGGAACTTTCGTATTGACATCATTATGGTAACAATTAGTGCATGTGACGGGTAATCAATGTGTGGGGCGTGTTATGTAATTATAAGTTTAAATTAATGTTTTTTCCGGGTCTTGTGTGTAAACTGAATGGATAATTTAGTATTATGTTGTTCTAATATTTCCTTTTTCTGTAATGATGGCTCTAAAATTATATGTTGTATTGTATTGTATAAAGGGCTGGTGTCCGCAACTCCTAGTTAAATAGAAAGTTAACATATATTTGAACGTGTTTTTGGAACATTTTCCTGGGAAAACTACACAAAAGGAAGAGTGTTAGGTTAGGGGTATACCTTTCCTTTTTTTTTAGCGTGGTAAAATCACCAAATGAGTCCTCTCACCCAGTAAGTAAGTTGTTGTTGTAGTTAGTTGTAAGGTAGGTTTAAATTGTTTTCTAATCAGCCTTAAGTTTTATTAACTTTACAATCTTATCCACTTTGTAATTAAACTTCTGGACTAGCTATAATCTATGTAATAAAGTACTTAGGTTTTTTTATTGAACACATACCAAAGACACTTAACAAAAGAACAATACTCAAATCTCTCCGTATTTCTCACATAATCTCCAAAATTTTTACTGGTTCTTTTGGCTCGACTTCAAATACCCATTATACAAACTCAAAACCATTTTGGCGAGTAAACATCGCACGCGGAAGTGTGTCCTACGGCCGAACTCAATAACGTACTGAAGGTTAAACTCGGGTAGCTACCAGAGCTTAACTCTTACTTCTGATCTATCTGTTACTGCCGTCTCAATAACAAAATTTGCGTAACGCTAACTTTAGTTAACCACAGATCGGTCCCTAACTGCAGTTAGGGGCACAAAAAAAGAGGGTTTCTTTTTTTAATGCCGTCACCGAATCTGTTTCAGGTAATGATCTTGCATTGTATAGGAAGAAAAAACGGAACCTCGGAACTTTGGTCAGCAAAAAATCAAAAAAGAAACATTATTATGATTTACGATGATTTTATTGCATGCGAAGGAAAAAATCTGGACCATTAGTTGGCCAAAAAGTAAAGTAACTTTTCATCATTGGGTCTAAAGTTTTACTTAGTTGTAGTCAATGTTTTATAAGATTTGAACCACTTCTGCTTCCCAGAAATTATCCTTTCCATACAATGAAATTATCCTTACATAAAATTAAGTCAAACAGTGTCATAAAAAAATTGCTATTTTTTTTTGTTCATAAATTGTAGGTATGAAATAATGCATCGTCCGCTCCGGCCTCATACATCTCATCTCATTATCACGGAAAATGCCATTATTTTAATTAAATAAGTTGTAAATACTATTGCTACCAGCATTTAATCGCCCGATTTCGAGGGATAGCTAATTTGTAACTGACTGTAACGTAAACAAACCAAAGTTAACCGCCAAAGTGTTATTGAAACGCTCTACGTTTTTTTTCTATAGCTTTACATAACTACGGTAAGCGGCAAGCTTCCCAAAGATAGATCAATGGTAAAGGTAGATATTCTTATCTATCTTGAGTTTATTGAAACGCATAAATGCGGCTACAGCTACTAAAGATTGGTAATCTAACAGATGGTTAAAGGTAGGTGCGTTATTGAGATCGGCCGCTAAACTCCTAACTCCTAAACGAGTAAACAGTCGTCCCCGGGCCGTTAACGCCGTTTACGCGCATTTAGGCCGTTTCCAGTGCACATATAACTTTATGCCGACATGCCAGTTAGCCGGACAACACAAAGCTCTTCTGCTAATTTCGAACTTGCTAAAGCGTTGTTTTTGTTTTGGTCAGCACTGAATTGTTAACCCTAGTATAGAGGAATGCAATGGAGTCATTGTGTGAAGTTTTTCAGGAATGTTAAGTTCAAACCAGAAACCTTAGATAATGCTTGTATTTCCAATATCTATAACAACTTTCAATGTGATTGTTTTAGCTACGTGAATCTTTTCTGATGCTGATTTGATTTCTGTTTTCTGTTGCTAATAGAATGTCACTCGGTCAATCTTAGCGATCTGGATGACTGTTATATAGTTTACTATCTCGTTCAAATAACTGGAAATATGTCGATCTACCTTATTTTAGGTATTGTTACTAAAAGTCATAATTATGTTAAATTTTAAAGTAGATTCATCGTTATCGTCCGTCGACTCTAAATAATTTAAATGGGAATGGAATGTTTTAGTAAACTTTGCCAAAATCATCAAAAATGTATTGTTTCTTGGTGCCCCGCCTACGTACTTACGTAGCGAAACGAATAACCTAAAAGTTGTTTTACTTAAACTCTATTAGGTATACTTATATCCATAATATTTAATTAAATTATTGTATTGTTCATCGTGCCCAACCCAAAAATAACCCAGGATCACGAAAAACTCAATATATATCCCCATTCCTTCGTCCTTGACTATCCCATGAAACACTTGACCGACATTCTCAGAGAAACAAACATTCTCCAGCGAGTAAGGGCCTTACTTATAAACATTGATTAGACGTTACTTATCTTAAATAGCTCTTAAGTCACTTGCCATCTCTATTCATTGAAATAGAAATGACAAGGACAGGTGATATTTAATCGGTAGCTAAGCAACACAAGTTTTTATAAGTAAGGGGGTAATAGTTTAATAATGTAAACTAACGAACTTACAAACATGCTATAAACGTCTGTATCGGTGCCCACGCGTTGCCACACACCCTTCGTCAGGTTAATATGGTTGCCCTAAAATACGGGATGGATAGGATATCAACCCGAATTTAATATTTATAAAAAACTAGGATTAGATACCCTATTATTAAAATGTAGAATTAAAATATCAAAATAGCGGCTTTAATAGTTCTTTGAATAATTTTTTTTTTGCTAGTAGTTACCTTCTGACAATGTTCTGTAACACCATGAATGTATTGTTGGCAAATCGTGAATATCTGTCAAATATTTCACAGATTTTATAAATAAAAATTTGTGCATCATTCGTAAAAAAAATTGTAAAAAAAATATCTATTTTTTTATCAGCCTATACTTTCTCACTTCTGTGCAAAGGCCTCACTCCATTCCTTCCAATGTTCACAACTTTGCGCCACCTCTTTCCAATTTTCAAAAAAGATATCCAGCTAAAAACGATCTATAAAACGTAATAAAAATGCATAATTATTTACTATTCATTTTATAATAATGAGAATATCACATACAATTAAAAAAAATTCTAACACCTTCCAAACTTCACCACCAATGAATTACGGGCACCGGCGACAAGACTTGCATGTCATAAATATCCGAACATATACAATTATTGCTGCATAGAAAAACGAAATTCAAATTGCGTGCAGTATCATAACTAATTACTTTATTTAAACCATTACCATAACACCGTCGTTCCCAAGGGGATTATTTTTCTATCGAATTAATTACATGTGAATTTTTATTATTCTGTTAAACTTGTGATTTCGACAGCCCTAATCGGCATTCCGTTCCTCAAATCCCGTTGATTTTCCCTCAGCCAGCAACAACGTACAACCTTGACCGATTTGGACTAGCCGACAGGTTGCTTTAGGTTTCTACGAGTACCAGGGGAAAATGAATGGACCTAGGTTTATCTAGTGTGCTAATAATGTCAGTGACAGTGTCGCTGTCGTCATGAAGGGGCATTGACTTGATAGTGGGCATAGACCTTGACATTTTGGTGCAACTCCCGTGTTTTAAAGACAATATTGTATCACAGGTATCCATGTATATTGATGAACTATTAAGTTACTATAAGAAGAATAATCAAACAATGAGCAAAAAATAGAAGAAGAAAATAATAAATTTCAGTTTAGAGAGCAGTAGTAGCCCAGTAGTAACTGCAGGTAGTGGGTTCGAACCCATCTGGGCGCATTACATTGTCTTGTTTATATAATCAACATGACTGCTCTCAAAACGGTGAAGGACAACATCGCGCATCGGTGGGAAACCGGCAACTACTAGAATAAAAAAAAACTATTATGTGACGTCTACTAATCCGCAATGGGCCTGCGTGCTGGATTAGGCCACTCGGTGGGCATAATCTTCTCCTAACTAAAAATACATCCATGATTATGCAGTATCTGCGTAACACATATAAACCCAAATAAAACATCATTACAAAATTCTGAACCAAAAAACCATAAAATGCCACAGTACAAGCGACGAATCCGTCACTCGGGACATTGTCTGGGCTATATCAGATTTGTAGGTTAGTTTGGTTTATCATTGGGCAATCGTTTCCCGTCGTGAACATTGTGCAAGCGAGCTTTTATTGCAAACCTGAATATGCATTCTGTAATCTACATATTGTAAAGCTTTTGATGTGTTCCGTGGAATATTTTATGAGTTAATTTCGCCAACCCATAAGAAAGATGGCCGTTTCTAAATTTCAAAGATTTTAAAAGAGGTTCTAACACGCTTTTTCAACGATTGTTTCAACAAATCATTTGATATTGTAAGCTTACAAAATCATCTGCCTATACTTTTCCCAACGATATTGGGGTCGGCTTCCAGTCAAACCAGATGCAGCTGAATATCAGTATTTTACATGGAGCGACTGCCTATCGGACCTCCACAACCCAGTAACTGGGTAATACGATACCCCATGGTAAGACTGGTTATCAAACTTTTAGAGCTTCTGACTAATAGTAACGACTAGGAAAGATCTACAAATGACAGCCGGGACCAACGGCTGTAACGTAAGCTAATAAAGTAGGTATGTAATTATAAATAATCAAATGTTTTTAATTTGACAAGGAACCACAAACAAAACAAGCTTTATTTATTTAACGACTTATCTCATTAGAATGTGATACACTCGCATTTGTTCCAGGAACCACGTTTGAGTTACCAAGGAAACAGGATCGTTTGATCGTAGGTATAATACAAGGAACGGACTACATCATGGATTTATAGGGGACTTCGCTGAAATTTCGACTAACCATGGAGTTCTAGTACTGCTACATTTGCTGGGTTTATTTATATAATCGTGTTAAAATGTTTAGTTTAGGTAATGAGATTATCTAGCAGTTTGTTGTTGTTACTAAATGTGAGCTTTGCATGAGGTATTCTCGTTGTGTTTGAGCTGATCTGAATTACTTAATATCTTTATATTATCTACCAAAATAAGGACTGGACGAATCACTATCATCACTAAAATAAAGTCCTACGCCGCGTCTTCGTTCGCGATAAACTCAAAAGGTACTGCACCGATTTTTATGCTGTTTTCTCCAATAGTTCTAGAATCTAGAGGAAGTGGCTAGCTAAACGGGCGGGTAACGACGGTAGTGATAAATATAAATGAAATCTCATCAAAATAAATGAAAAATTCGACTTCACCGAGCATGGCAGTCATAGCTTTGGTAGTTAGTGAAGCCTCTAGACTTCTAGAGGATCCCGTGAGAGGACCCAGGTCCGAGTTCTTTCCGTCCGATTTTTTTTGTTGCAAAACGCTTTATTTAATCATTTGGAATCTGTCCCTCTTTTCCAGTGGCGGTTCCTTCATACAAGCCCAAAAGCCCGGCATGCCTTATTAAAAATGCTCGACAGAGAATCATAATCAAACCCGAACTATTTAAAAGTTCGCGCGCTTAATTGTTATCAAAATAACACAAACTATCCACGCCACACACTTTACATCGCAATTGTTCGCGCGCAGTTTCGTATTTGCAACATCTATATATAGCTATCTCGCTTACACGTACCGGCTTTTACCGGGCTTTCAAATACTATCTCTGTCCCTTTCGCGCCTAAAGCGTTGTGCCGTATAACGAGTTAGAACCTTGTGCGTCTACAAATCGATCAGTATGGAAGATTTAAGCCGTGCATGCGTATGAAGTTGCACGCGTATGCGTGACCTTTAGCTCACTTCAGTTTTATTTGCTTGAGTGGGGAAAGCTTTGTTGTTAAAGTTTTTTGTCTGTTTTGTTAGATTTTCTCAGTGATACAATTGTTTTGGTGACTTACCTGCAACAATGGAGGTAATTGTACCTTGTGAGGATTTAAAATGCGTTCAAGTTTTGATTGGCGAAGATAAGGTAAAATCTTTAAACTTTGCTCAGAAAAAAAAAACACTTTATTTCTTCCCGACGCCGACGCCTAATCTGTGTATTTCTCAGACTAGTAAATCGCATAAAAGAATATTTCATATGTGTATAAATCATGCAATAGAATTCAAGAGGTTAGTTTATTTTTTTCAGCCCTTCAGGCTTTGTGTAATTTTTTAGTACCTAATAGTACAAAACGAGCTGCTTTTTACGATACTCATTGCAGCAAAAAATTCGTTGGACATAATTACATGTCGCGAGTCGTAAACACGGTTTTTAAACAAAAAAGTAAACTTATTGAGTTGTTTTCTGATCTGTGCGACAACCCACAGAACTGGGACGGGGATACGATTTTAGCTATTGAAAAACAGTAATTGTTGGTAGAATTAAAACGATCACCAACATTTTACTCTGATGTAATTAAATCATTTCTTAAGAAAGATAGACGATTCCAATTAGAATATAAATAATTTATTTAAATTCCTTATTACATTCTATCTAGCTATTTTTTAACTTTCGTTTTGTAACTTTCTGTTTTGTTTTTTTTTGTCTGTAACCTGTTAGTCCTGTTACAAAACAAGCAACTACTTACCATAACTTTGAATTCACTTTTAATTTATTGTACCTAACCAGTAGTTTATGAGAAAATTGCGATGATACATACGTAGGTACCTACATACTCAGTCGAAAACTGAACTTTCTTTTTTTGAAATCGGTTTAAATTTTATTGGGCTTGCCTTATTTTGAAACCCTAGGCCCGCCACTGCTCTTTTCCTTTGATTAGGACATAAAAAAATGCTTGGGACCAAGTTATAAAGTAAGATTTTTTTGAAAAATCCACCGAGCTTGGACCCATACGAAACCAGGGCAGACTGCTAGTATTGTATAAAGAAATGCAATGTGTATTATGTGTATATTAAACAAAAAAAAACTTGTTCTCCAATCACAATAAATTCACATTCCAATGTATCCACACCTGTAATAATAGTATCTAGTTTTATCGAAATTTTACAAACACCTCAAGCATAAATATGCATTATTAACTGCAAAAATGACTTGTTCAATACAAACACAATCAGTCAGAGGTAATAAATTAGCATTTCATTACAAAAAAAGTAGGAATTTAAGAAAAGAAATGATTTCATCCTAGACTTTTTCATAGCTACGCGGCGCGCGATAAAATCTAGATTTTCTAGATCTCTCAGTCTAGACCGAGTTTCGTTTGTACCTAGAACTACCAGGACGGCATAACGTACCAGGAGATTTGTAAGCACTAGGTTCACTTTCAATACCTACTCACACATGCGAGTTTTAAACAAGGTAAACTGGATTTTTGAACGAAACGTTTTGTGTCAACGGGATACCATCAGCTTGTTCTTTCTGTAGATACTACATTATTAATATATGTGTGTATTAAAGTTAATGTCTCTATTACCAGTAATTAGTTAACGTGGGTGTGTTACTAAGTGCATAATTAAAATGCAACGCGTCTCCCGCTGACCCTTCTCACATAGTAAGAGATACGTGCAAAGCTTTTGTCCGGAAGTCAAAGCTTTTAATTGACACTTTGACATATTATTAATAGATAGTTTTATATGGACTAACTGAATTTATCATTAGTGATATATTGATATAAATATAGGTAATTATGTATTTACTACACACAGAAGCAAAGTTTGTAAGTTTGTTTGTAGGACGTAATCTCTAGGCCTACTAGGCCTAGTAAGACGATTTTGAAAATTCATTCACCGACAGAAAGCTAAATAATTTCTGTATGACTATTTTAATTTTAAATTGTTCTTTTATGAAGCCAGGGGAGATGGGGTCCATTAGTAAATAATAAAAAGAAATTTTATTCAATGAATATAATTTAAAAAATCGAGCAGGAGCAGACTGCAAAACAAAAGTGGAAGAATCTCAAATCTTAGGGTCTGACAATTAACTATCACAACTTTTAATCATAGGCAGACAACAATAGAAACACACATAATAAGTAGGTAAGACGTACAGTAAACAGGGAAAAATTACCCCTTTGGTAGTGATGTAGTGACGAAGTTTTCTCTGAAGTTGACTGTACTGTGATGAAAAAGTAAAATATATAATGAACAAAGATCCATGTACACAGAATTTATGATTGATTCTTTGCAATAGATGCCAAATAAATTAATAAAACACAAACTATCTAGAATCTAGCATCCGCCAACTAGGGACACGATATCGAATCCGATACTTTACTCATATCGCTATCTAAATCTCTTTTAACTAAATGTTATTCCTTGTTTTTGTGTGTTCTGTGTACATAAATAAATAAATTAAAGTAGTAGAGAAACTATGGCGCGGGCGTAATGCGGCGAGTAATGAGCGGCTCGCTGTCCGACCATGCACCATGCCCGGGTCGACGGCGCGTTGTGTTCCACGCGCGCCTCAAAGAGCCCTTTAGAGGGCCAAAGCTTGCCGGGGTCGCGGGACTTATCAAATTACCATGACCCTGGAACGTAAAGGGCTATTGAAGGACACCGTGGATTTTAGTCAGTACAAGTCTGGCAGTCCCTCCCGTCCTGCCCTGGGTGGGAGGACTCATTTGATGACTACCATTACAAAGCAAAAAAAAAAGTAGTAGGGAAACTCCAAATTCATTCGATACTTACTCATATCGATACTTTCGTTTCGATGCTATTACTAATTTGATACTTTTGTTTCGATACTGATACTATATCGATATCGCTACTTACGGTTGCGATATCGTGTCCCGCCAACCTAGTATTTCCTACCTGAAAATAATACCTACGTAACTCGTCTCGACGTTAAACGTTACGAAATGTTACAATAGTAAGCAAATGTCACCGATATTGACGTCTGTATTTACGACTGACCCATTTTGACCAAAACTTCTCAATTTTATAGTCCATAGAACGTTCGCTGATTGCTTATTGTCTTTCTGTGCGTTTGTTTTCGTTCATTGTTCTTTATGAATACTTGATATGGGTTCTTTGAACCCTATAGCATTAATCAGCTTATTTTCCCACTGCTGGGAAACAGACCTTCTATCCTATCACTGACTTCTCTTAGTTTGTTTCGGCTGTTTCTTTTCAGGTACCATACACCCGGCCTTAATATAATATAATAATAATATTCCACAACTATCACACAACGCCATCTAGTCCCAAGCTAAGCAGAGCTTGTGTTATGGGTACTAGACAACTGATAAACATACTTATATATTTCTAAATACATACATATTATAGATAAATTACACCCAGACACAGAACAAATGATCGTGCTCATCACACAAACATTTGTCCTGGGTGGGAATCGAACCCACGGCCTCCGGCATAGCAGTCAGGGTCACTAACCACTAGACCAACAGGCCTTATCTAGTTAAAACACGTGTAAAAATATTTTCTAAACCTATTTGCATAAACAAATATCATTTCATTTGAGAGGGAGTGGGCTGTGCTGGTAGGTAGGTAAAGCATTTGTCTTCCAATTTTGGTTCTAGGATATGCGTTTCTTCACGACGTTTTCTTTCACCGTTTAAGAACAATGATGGTGAATTACACGCCTATTAGGTCCAAACCCACGAATTACAACTCGTAAGTCAGGTCATAGTAAACCTAGGGTATAGTATACCTTTAAACCACCACTGGTCTAAAAGTGCTTAAACCTAATTGAAAGTGGCTATAGACAAGGGCGTCGCCAAGGGGCATACCTTTAATACTTCTGATCTCTCAAATGTAGCTAGCCGCAAAGCGACCTAAGTGCAAGCAATTGACTTCCTTACCTATTAATAAATTCGGCATCGCATGACAAAACGTAAATAAATTCACAAGGTTTACTAATGTATATTGTAGAAAGTATTGACATCTTCAGAATAATTTCAATATTTTTCAATTTTCAGAATAATTCAGCCCCATTGCCCCCCCTCTTAATCATAAGCCGGCGACGCCCTTGGCTATAGAACTTTGAAATCTGTGTCTGTCTAGGTCGTGGGACCGTCTAAATGGGTTATTTCAGTGGATTTAAGTCAGTAGAGCAGTGGTGGCCCAGTGGTATCGGCCCGACTTACGAGTTGTAGGTCGTGGGTTCGAATCCGGCCAGGCGAATTACTTTGTGTAATTTATTTCATCACCACTGCTCTCAAAACGGCGAAGGAAAACATCGTGAGGAAGCCTGTCCTAGAACCAAATATTCGAAGACATGTGACATCCACCAACCCGCACTGGGCCCGCGTGGTGGATTATGGCCCACTCCCTCTCTCAAAGAGGAGGCCTGTGTCCCAGCAGTGGGAACATTTATAGGCTGATGATGATGATAAAGTCAGTAGCTAGCCTTCCGCTCCACCCAGGTCGGCGAGACTCAATGATTTTAAAACATGGTCTACTTGTGATTATTACAGAAAAAAGTAGTGAATGAGGATTGCTACTGGTTTCAAAGGCCATGCTTCTTAATTAGATGATTGAAGTTTGTATAATTAACACAGAGTTAAGCTAAATGAAAAAAGAGACTTTTTTCAAAACATAAGTCATGTTCAATCAAAACACAGACTCATTTAAGATTACACAACGGAGGATATGAAAACAAAGATCAGATTAACACGAGAGCAAGAAAAATGATTCAAGTAAACATGAATACTTAACATCATCCCGGCTTGTATCGCGGCGGCGGATATCTATCACATTTATGAAACAATCGCTTTCTTTGCCAAGATTCTTTGTAGCTCAGAGAATATAAGCTCAGTTTGTTCAACTTTATATTCAAAAGCTAAACATTGTCTTCGTCCCAACACAAAGAGCTTTAAAGAAAATTACCAAACGGAACATAAAAGCAAAAACAAACACTCGAAACCGAAAGCGAAATTTCAAAGAAATCGCGTGCGCAACTAACGCTACTGTTTGCAAAAACTTTAAAATCTTACCATACATGGTTAAAGGAAATGAAACTCTATTAGAAGGTGCTAGTATTGTTATTGAATTGTTTAGAAAAGAAAGGCTTTTCTGCCGTTATCTAAATCTTCTAAGAGTTTAATTATGCGGTCCTCTGCCACAAAACCGACAATGAATTTATGCATGAAGGGCCAGAGAGCCCAGAGAATTTCTCCTCTCGAATCGCCGGGATCTTGTATAAAAGGAACAATAGTCTTTATTTTTAATCTCGAGTTGTTTTTTTAATATATTTTTTGGTCGGGATCGGGTTCGTGTGCGACTGGATTTACGACTTACGACCATGTTAGGGTTGCCGCGGGGCACAGAATAATTAATAGTACTATACGTACAGAAGGACTACTCCAAAAAAAATCAAACAAATGTAAAATCTATGTACGAGAGAATAAAGTACATTTTAACTGGCAGCCGTACCGCCCACCTACTTTTATAATAGCCTAAACTTAACGTGCGCAAGCAAAAATGTACTGAATGGTTACGCCCGAGAGTTTATTTTGGTTTATCTGACGCCAACGACATTAAAAGGTTACTATGGGTCAAGCTCAATAGGGTTGCGACTTGCGAGTTTAGGCACAAATAGGTAGGTACCTATGCGTATTTTATGCATTTGCTAAATTACATTATTACCATAAATACCTATGTTCCTCAAGGAATTTTGTTTTTATCATCAGCCTATACATTTTTTGGGTTTCGTCATCGATTACTACATACATTATTGATTGTTAGCACAGAATGATAATAGTAGGTACCTACGGCACCTTACGTGAGGAATAATATTTATAATAATATTATCTTTTCTACCTATTATTGTTATATTTTTGAACATTTATCTTACAAAAAAAAAAAAGAATAATATTTAAAAGATTTTTATCGTCTATGGCAAAATAGCCAGTCCTTATTATTTTGCACTCAACCTAGTAACCGACCAATTACTATCGCATACTGTCACAGGCCCCGCGTTGCGTGTCTTTGTAGGTAGGTAAAAAAGTGGCGCAGCGAATTACGACCTTGAATGCGTAGTGTGGCCATTTTCTGAGTTAGAACTTACAACGCAAACATCTTTCTACTTTCTACCTAATTCTTAGTACTCAGCTTAAGGTGAGTGAGAGTGTCGTCTTTTTATCTTGGTCGTCCAGTAGGCTCACCCCCCCCCCCAATTAGTATCTCGCCTCATTTCCAAACTTGTAACCTCATGATTAGGTATCATGATCAGTTAAGCCCATACTTCACAAGCAGGGAGATAATTTTGTTGATCATTACTAAATATGTACTATTTTTTTTTTTTCTTCATAATAATATTGTGTTATTAATTTACCAAAAGCACCTAAAGCAAGAAACTTGTGCGTAACTACACGTAACGTAACAAAAATATTAAGGAGACGGAGCGCGTGCGTAACGGGTGGCGCGTGGCAGCCGTAGTGAATGGGCCACGACATAATGGCCCCGCAACTACTTGCAGTTTTATGCCTACACCGCGGAGTGGGACAGGCCTGCGCGGGGTTACAAACCTTATCAGGTGTGAACTTGAAATTATGGCTTTATTAAGATTAAAAGGCTGTAAAAAGTGATTATCTTGAAATTCGAGGAATTGTGATTCATGTTAGTGAAGCGTAAATAATCCTTAACACGTTCGCGTGAGCAACCTCATTTCTGAATGTTAGTACTCAGGCGCACCATTTTCCCATACAAACTTAAGCAACGTCTAAAGACGTCGCGCCGTAATACGTACGTCTTAGAAGTATGTTACGTGGCGCAACGTTATTTGACGTCCGACGTCTATATACGCTGCCGCCACCACGTAGGTCCGACATACCATGCTAAACGACACAACAACGTTCATAGGCGTCAACTTAAATTAAGGAAATTGAAATGATACAACTGGATTTATAGGAACAAAGGTTTAATCAAAAACTCGCTCAAGCTCCTGTTGCTCTTCGACCGTTTGCGTAGTATTACACCGGAGGATTGATTCCGATTGCACAGATTCACACGAAGTAATAGAATAATCGCGACTTCGTGGAACATTTTCAATGATTGTCACATCTTGACATTCGTCAGAATCAGTCTGTAGAGATTTGGTTTGGTTCACATCAGATGATGACGATGAGCTTGAACTAGACGTACGATTATGCATTGGAGCTGTACTTATGGGTTGAGATCTATTAGATTAGAAGAACGATTACGACGACATAATCTGCTTCCTTTTACAGAAGTATTGCTGTCACTACTAACTTCATCATTACAAGGATTATAGTCTCCGTCAGATACATATTCATCATCACCACTAACACTAAATGGATCTTCTGTTATCGTGCTTCCCGTCGATGACGCTTCTTCGAAGTTTCATGATACGTTCTTCTTCCTTATCCATCTATAACAATGCAATATTACACCTTTACTAAAGCAAATAGCAATATGACTATATGTTACGTTATTATAAAAACCATAACACCATTTATTTTATGCTTATTACCATAATCTCACTGTTCAAAATAAGCAAATGCAAAAAAAAACAGAAAAACCGTTACGAACTTCTGATTTGAATTTATATCTAATTCATGTTAGATATGACATTATTTATTCCTTAAAAACATGCGGATACTTATACCAAGTAAGTGTAATAAAGAAATTTATAATATTTACTAACCTTTTATGATAAAATATTACGTAATCCAGAAAAGTTGGTAGGCGTTCATAATACACACACATTAGGTCGTCTCACTGCGCGCAGGTCAACTGACAGTAGGGATAGCGGTACAAGGGAGGACGTCATAAGACGTTGTGAGTTTGTGTGCACTACCTTTGCATGTCTGGGTACATAGCTAGAAAGATGTTTACTTTTTTGGTCATGCGGCGGATTTGGCTTGGAAAATTGAATGTGTTGCGGCGCTAAGTACATGCGCCATAGGAATATGCTCATAAAATCGACGTCCAAAGACGTTCCGTCAAAATAAACATGACAATCTAGAGGACGTCGTATGACGTTGCGCCATTTCAAAATTATAGGAACACGACGTTGTAAGACGTTGCTCACGCGAACGTGTTAAGGAGATTTAAAAAAGAAACTGGATGGTATCAGACAACTCAAAAAATAAGTTTATCTTGAAAGCTCAGAGGACCTAAAAATCGCTACTTAAGCAATGTTACTAATAGAATTACAATAAAATTGTTCTTTATCAATTATCTGCGCTAAGTATTACTTGAACAATTAATTGTGATGATGCCAAAAACATTTTTAGTCAAAAAAACTGAATTCAAAGTTCAATTCTGAATTCAGCTATTATTTCCTTATAAACGAGTATATAGTATAGAGAAAGTTAGACAAAAATCTAGAAAATAGCTCATTAGCACTATACATCGGTTCTAGCTAATTGATCTATAGACAAAGATATTACAAGTCTATAGAAACCTAGGTATTAACATGAGTTACGAAATAACCGTTAGTGCTAAATATGTGGAATCATAAAATAATTAACATTTCCTTTGTTCGTGCATTCGTGATATGCGATGGCGATTCTGAATTTCATCAAAAGGTATTATAATTTTGCTAATTTTATGAAGGGTTTATTAAAAAGGAAATTCTGTTTCTCTAAAGAATAAATTTTACTTTGCATAAAGTGTTTGACCGAACATTCAAATAGTCTTAAATGCAATTATTTTAGCTTTATAATATAATGAAGTGTTATGTTGTTGCAGTGTTGGAGCTGTGTCTGAGCACAGCAGAAACGACACGAGAGGGACGATTTAACAAAAAAAAACCGGCCAAGAGCGAGTCGCACTCGCCCATAAAGGGTTCCGTAGCAGCAAGTAATAACATACTATAAAAGTTCTTGTAGTTGGTTCCAACTTTGAAAGGTTTACGATTTATGACGTATTAAAAAAAAAAACTTGAGAGGTGTCAAGGCACGTCGAAAATCGCTATGAACCTGTTAAAAAGGTTCAAGCTATTTTCGACCCTCCACCCCACACTACCCCACTCCACTCCGCTCCACTTCGCTCCACTCCGCTCCACTCCGCTCCACTCCGCTCCACTCCGCTCCACTCCGCTCCACTCCGCTCCACTCCGCTCCACTCCGCTCCACTCCGCTCCACTCCGCTCTACTCCACTCCGCTCCGCTCCGCTCCGATCCACTCCCTTCCACTCCACTCCGCTCCGCTCCACTCCACTCCACTCCGCTCCACTCCACTCCACTCCGCTCCACTCCACTCCACTCCGCTCCACTCCACTCCACTCCACTCCACTCCACTCCACTCCACTGCACTCCACTCCACTGCACTCCACTCCACTCCACTACCTATTATAGCTGTAAAAATGAAGTTGACAAACTTACATTTGCAGTTGTTCTCAGATACATTTTGTTTAGGAAAATGTTATCCCAGTACGTTTTATAAGTTGGTCAACTATTACTCGTAAACTTGTAAAGCCCACTTAGTCATGATAATTTTCTTTTAAACTTCGTTATATATACTACTATTGTAAATTTTTTCACACCCCCAAACATAACCGTTTAGCTGGTAGAGGGGGGGGGACACTCGAGTAGGGCAAAAATTAGCACTTTAAAGCTTAATATTTCACAAACGAATCTTTTTATCAAAAAATTGTTGATGGAAACTACCAATATTTTTTAAAGGCCTATTTAATGATACCCCACACTAAGGGGTACGCGAGAAAAAAAAAAACATCCCCGCTTTACGTGTACTGGAGGTACCCTAAAAAAAATATTTTACGAGATTTTATTTTACCACTTTTTTGACGCAACAAATCCGTATATTTACACCAAATTACAGCTTTCTAGTGCTGGGCGTCTCTGAGCTAAGCTGCGGACAGACGGACGGACATGGCGAAACTATAAGGGTTCCTTGTTGACTACGGAACCCTAAAAAAATTAGGCAACTAATAGGTATACAAAAAAATATTTGATCTTTCGAATGAAATAATAAAATTCCGTTTTCAGATATCACAATTACTCAAATATTAGCTCATCGACACAATTTATTAATATGACCAAGACCATATGACCACAATGACCACCACATTTTTTGCTTTTTTTCGTTCCTGTTCCGTTTGCCTTAAAGATTTTTTTCACAACATGTGCTGACCCTACCACCCTAAACCCTTATACCTACCTCGCCCGGCTGACAAGACATGAACGGTGCGCACGATTTGCGTGTGATTTTTCACTTTGAATTTTGCCCAAATTACTTACGATTTTTAGTTAGGTACATTTTTAGAAGTTATTTTTGTTATTGTTGCCAATTGCGAGTAGGTACAAATTGTTTTTTAATTAATCACATAAATCTGTGTGAAAGTATTTACGTACACCTAGGTACCTATTTTACAGCTTTCTTGTTAGTTAGTGTGAACTTTTAATTTTGTTGGTGTCGTTCCATTTTCTTCTATACTAATATTACAAAGCTAAACAGTTGGTTAAACCTGCTGATCTCAAAAACTACTGCTCCAAATTGAAAATACTCTAGTAAAAAAAAAAAACAAATCTTTTTGTGTTGAATACTCGTATGTAAGGCCATGTATCAGGGAAGGCTATAGTCTATAATATAACATCACATTACGACCACAGAGAGCCGAGCAGCGGGTAAAACTAGGGGGAATACTTAGCTAGTCGCAAATAAATTGATTTTCCATCAATTTTAGCAGATTACGTTCATCTAATTTTCAATTAATCCCTTTGAAAACCTACCTTTTTAAATGAAAAATACTTACCAACGATATGATAAATTGAATTGTACCTACAAAGTTTTGTATTTTCTATGTATTTGTTTCTGTTATTAAAATAATACTTGTTATCGGCCGACGCCTAGTCTGTTGTTGAACGCAATCAATATCCGCTGCGCATGATTATTTTCTGAGTCCGACTTGATTGCCGGCCGGCGAAACATTATAATGTCAATAAAATTGATAATACTGTTCGTAACTATATATAATTCTTAACTATTTGTAAGAAAACTTATTAGTTTTATATTTATAACAGTATTTCAGTATTGGCAGTAATATTTTCAATAGCAAACAAATTTAAGAAAAAAAAAATCCCTCGGTCATTTCTAATTTAAAGTTAGGTTGTCTATGCAATAATAATAAATATTTAAAAAAAAATTAGAGTAAGAAATATATTAAGTCCCAAAATCCCTAAAATTGTTTTGTAAAATTAACAGAATAAAAATGTTTGTTGAATGTAAAATATTCTTTGTTTATTGTCTACTTACCTGTTTAAAAAAAAAACAATTCAACTAAATTTAATTAGCTCCTTTTTTATTAATAAAAATCTTAAAAAGTTTAAACCTGATTACGCTAATCGCATATTAATTATTGCTTCGAAAGAAATAGAAAAAATAATCACAACTAAAAAAAAAAACAAGATTAACTTCCCATCGCATCGGCTTAAAACTAATATAAAATCCAGGTTAAACCTAAAATGCTTAAAATCTAAACCTACCTGAAGTTAAAAGCCGTCATCTTTAGACTAGCATGCCCAACAATCACCTAGTTCATCAACACTGAACAACAACACACTACAGTCAGACACTAAATTAAAAAAAAAAATGTTCGATCAAAAAATAAAAAAGAATATTTTAAAAATCCCGCCGAACTGCGCGCGTTTTGCGCAAGCGCGCGGACAGTGAAGTGACTGGGGGCTTCACTGGAGTGCGTGTAACGCAGCCTCCGACGATCGGAGTGTCTGCGCGCGCGCGTCCTCGTAGCCCCCTCCACACCCGCCATTCATGGAGCTTCTCAATGAAGCTTTGACGAGAACTTCCAGTCTTCTAGATCCTTGCTTTGCCCTTTCAAGTAAAACAGTGCACTGTGCAAGCTTTAACAAATAATAATAACTGGTTTGTTTTTGCAAAGTTGAGAAATTATGTTTTGTGGTAATTTGTGGTGATGGCGATCTATCTCTACACCAGGGAGAGAAACACTGTAATTCGTAGATTCACAATACATTGCTGATGATAGCGAAAAAAAATGCCATAAATTTCGCAGACTACATGCGTAGGGCCCAAAACTTTATGGATTCGCGGGCTGTTGAAGGACACCGTGAATTTTAGTCAGTTTGTAACAGAGAGGTATCCCACCTCTTCTGTTCCTTCAACCTCTTTACTTTAAGTTCTTTTTATTGTTTTAATATTTTTTTAAAAATTCATGTTTCGAATTTTCAATGTGTCATTGCGTCACCTTCAATTCTTTTCTAGGACTTCAATTTTTTTTTGCCACGGCTCCAACAGCATGTGCTGTGTGTAACTTTATTCTCTCATTTTACAATAAAATAAGTATTTATTAAACTCCGTTGTGTCTTTTAAAACTGTTACACAACCAGTAGGACTCGAGTACTACGAGCTCCAAATCCAGCTTCCTCTCGGAGGACGATGTGTGTGATGTCTCGGTGGACATAAACCCTGGACCCATAGCCGGCCTTGCCTTCGTGGCCGCTAACTTCGACGGCATCCTTGGCATAGCATCCTTGGTAGCAGCATCTCGGTGGACGGCGTGAGACCCCTGCTCTACCCCTAAAGGTGGCGTACCGCTACAAGTTCAAGTCTGACAGTCCCTCCCGTGCTGCCCTGGGTGGGAGGACTCATTTGATGATTTTAACACGCTAAAAAATAAAGACTACTTGTAGGGTAGGTAACTTTCTCTCTCCTATTCTCTTTAACCATCAAATGCTGAGGTTGGGACTCTTCTAAATCTATCCTCTTTTAACGGTTTTGTCCAGTTTCTCCCGGCCACTTTAATGAGATCCATCTAGTGGTTTGTCTTACCACATTACTCTTATACGTCTGTGGTCTCCATTTCCACATTTCTCTCTCTCATCTTTCGTTAAATTACACGAGAATTAAATCTTCTTTGCTACACAAACTCAGCTTTATATCTTCTGTGTTATAAAGCTGAGTTTGTTTATATGGTTCAACACGAATTTTTTTTTTTAATTATTAAACTTATTTTGAGGAGTGCTTAATTTGAGAAGTGCACAATTTGCGTCAAGTGCATAAGTTGCGTCAAGTGCACAATTTGCGCAGTGCACAATCTGCGTCAAAACCATCTCAGGAATTACTTTTGTGTTGGATAGTCTATGTAGGACCAGACCAATGGGTGGAACCGCGGGGACCAGTTAGTACATAGAAATATGCCTACACGGTCAACTATGATAGGCAAGCGGATATTTCAGGAGATAAGTATTACACGAGGTCATACTATGTAGTATTAAACATGGCATATAATTTATTATATTTTATTTGACACGTATTAAATTAATTATTAATTACTAGCTACCAGCCCTTTACTGCAGTTTCCTACTGGTTGAAGATACTGACTGACTGGTTTATTTTTCCTCTTTTACGCACTTCTTGTTCATATAAATAAAAATACACACAAAACCTCTTTACAGTGTTGTGTGTATGTGTTGCACTGTGGTGTTGCACACAAATACACAACATTATAATTATAATTATAATATTATAATATTCCTCAACTATCACACAACGCCATCTAGTCCCAAGCTAAGCAGAGCTTGTGTTATGGGTACTAGACAACTGATAAACATACTTATATATTTCTAAATAAATACATATTATAGATAAATTACACCCAGACACAGAACAAATGATCGTGCTCATCACACAAACATTTGTCCTGGGTGGGAATCGAACCCACGACCTCCGGCATAGCAGTCAGGGTCACTAACCACTAGACCAACAGGCCTGTCAGAATACATATGTACACACTTTGGGTCGTAATTATGTAACTATTTAGTTTTTTTTTTTTATTTTGTTTACTTAAATACTTCTTTTTATTATTTATATTTTCCTAGTACAGGTATACTTTTTATTTAAAAGGAGGTCCCTATGTAATTTTTACTGTAAAAGTTGTACAAGTTTCTGCAATAAAACTTTTTATTTTATTTATTTTACTTATTTACAATAATATTTTTAAATATTTGGTTTAGGGGTACAAACCCCCCGTTTCTGTCAACTATATGGAAACCAAACCAGGAAAACCAGGTGTGTAGAGCAAACAGCCATAAATGATATTTTTTGGGAATTGCACCGTGCATTTTGCCAGTGCGCGGTTTATTTTTAAAAGTTAGAGCATAAGGCACTTTGATTAGTAATTAGGCGAGTTCAAACATGTCCCTCTCCCCCTGGGTACGCCTCTGTATAGCAACATAGCCGTAGGCGTACTACGCAAAACGGAACAAACATGACACGGCGCTAATCTAAAAACTTTAAACTCCGTAATATTCATTCAACATTTTTGATAATAATTTTTGTAGCAACGGAGTTTTATCAAGTGTTTGAGGTCACGTGTAGCTGTATAACATCCTCCAATGTCTAGATTATAGTTGTGTAATTTTTATTTATAACATTCCTGAAATCAGTCACATCGCGTGATCGCGACCATTCAGGCCATGGCGCGACGAGCTTAATGTTTAGCCTCTTCGTACGCAACGAACGGGACGAAACACTCGATTTAAAAATGAGGAGATTCGTAGACGAACCAAAGTTACTGACGTAGCCCAACGAATTTCTCGTAGCAAGTTGAAATGGCAGTGGGCAGGCCAGGTATAGCACGCAGAACTGATGGCCGATGGGGCCTCGAATGAGACCACGCACCGGCAAGCGCAGCGTAGGACGTCCACCTACTAGGTGGGCAGACGATCTTATGAAGGCCACAGGATCACGCTGGATGCAGGCCGCTTACAACCGGTCCTATTGGAAGTCTAAAGGGGAGGCCTATGTTCAGCAGTGGACGTCTTACGGCTGATATGATGATGATGATGACACAACAAGAGGACTCATTTGATGACTTTACCAAAAAAAAGTCTGATAGGTACCTTACGACTTTGAATTTGTATTGCGATAGTCGCCTGGATATCAAAGCCCTAAGGTATCGGAGACTTATATCGCGTTGTGTACGAAGGGGGGCTTACAAGCAAGTAGGTGCCACCTAGTACGTAATCAGATGTCGCCGACTAGTAGGCGCTTTTGGCCGACTTGTCGCCACAGACAGCAGATATGGCCGACATCTCTAATATAAAACCTACTTTGACACATTGTATGATATCTATTCATTACGAAGCCAGTCTTCCCCGGCAAAATATCGGTATGCCCTGGAAATCCTGTACCTACCAGTAATTAGATATGATTTAATGTTTTATGTTATGCAAAAAATATTTGTTTCACTATGTTGCATTATGTGTCATAAAACTTCCTTTAAAATTGTGCAGTTGTTATTGTGATTCGAGGGTTTTTTTTTTCCATTTAATACACGCCAGAATCTTTTAGTGCATGCAGAGTGAGCATTTATAATTTTCCAATGAATTCTATTGCTGCACGCGTAGTATGGCACCGTAGAAACGGATTAAGTCGGCGAAAGAAGATAAAAAATGACAAACGTAGAAAGATTAAATTATACCGTTTTAAGCATGACAATATTTAAAATGTTAAGGCCGGCCGCATACATCAGTTATTTTTCCGAACGGAATTCGAAATGATGAATGAAAGTGAACAACACACACAAAAGATGCACACACACTTGTAAGAATTCACTGTGTTCGGATAGAAAACGGATCAGGATTCCTGATCAGGAAAACTGATGTATGCGGCCGGCCTTAGATGTTTCTATTCTTCTGGTGTTAAAATCGTGTCATAAACGTGCAAAAAAAAAAACAGTTGAATCGCCTAGAAATAATGATGAAATAACTTTGTCTATTCTTGGTATCATAGGTCATGCTATGCGAGCTGTAGTCATGACGGAAATACTCGTAGATAAAGGAAAACCGCTTTTCGTAAAAAAAAACCCTTATCGGTTTAACACGGGCTTCCGGCAAATCACGTGGGTAGGGCAGCAACATGAAGGGAATAGAAGCGTCGCGTGGAAACCACGTGTCATAGTTCCATAGGCGAATTTTGGCAAAATTTCGCAACATATCATTATCTAGGATAGGAAATATAATATAGCAATCGTTTGCGCAACACTCATACAAAATAGCGGAAGCGTGAAGCGCGTGGGCTTTTATCGCACATCCGCTCATGTTGTAGCGTCGATGAGACCTCACCACAGCTATAATGGATTCTTTTAATTAACACCAATGTACCTTTATAGTAGGACTTGTGGATATATACGGAGTTTGGGGAGAAGACGCACAATGAAAAATCCGAACTGTTGTCTCGGAATTTTTGAAAGTCTTATAGCAAAATAATGCGCTAAGCATCGGTAGGTTACATTTTGAGCAGGCGCTTAACTGGGAGATTGCCGATCTAAAAATAACGACATAGGCCACAGAAGACGCAATAGACCTATAGCTTTAAAACGTTTTTAAGGCAGCAGAGCAGAGAGGCAAGACAGATCTTGTGGGAGCAAATAAGTATCTATGTAATCTATGAGAGATCTAAGATGATTAAATGATAGTCGATCGAAAAGGTGGCATACCATGACGTCTTAAAGCCAACATAGTTCCAGTGAGGGAACAAGACAGAGCTATACAAGTCGTCTAGCGCAGTGCCGTATTATCCATAAGGCACTTTAGGCCAGTGCCCACTATGACCAGGGGCCCAGCACTTCCGACTAAGAAATGAGAAAAAATGGGATTGTGTGGTTTTATGAAACCACTGTAAAAGTGAAACTTTTTTCACACTATTCTTTGTTTCATTTTAAAATGACTCCGATCCGTCCTGTAGATTATGACGAAAGTCTTTTCACTTGAAGGAAGGCGTATAGGTACTTTTGCAATGTGATGACTGAAGTTTGTTGTTGATGATGATGGCTTCATTCTATTTCGTAATGTAGACAGTAAAAATTTCCAAATTGCATTGTTGTGGTATGAAAAAGGGAGAGCCCTTAACGAGCTGTGCCTAGGGGCCCCGAGATGGTTAATCCGGCCCTGCTAGCGCCACACCGTTCCCTCACCAGTAGTGGATTACTACTTATGATAAACAAAGGCTGAAAATCTTAATGTTAGTTTGCTAACTAATGTAGATTATTTTTATTTTACAAACCTTGATGAACATCGTTAAAGTTTTGCAGAGATTAACGAAAGCTATATTTTGATTTAAAAGTATGCCGAAATTAGTGTAATATTATGCCAAAAAGTTATTGCTATCTAGCCAACAAAATGGCATGTGCAGTGTGGTACCGTTCCACAGGCAGACTGATAGCATAATGCTGGACTTGTACCTAACTGGCAGTATGTGGGAGTATTAGTTTATGTAACTACCATACATCTAGGTATCTACGTCACTGTCCCTAAAATTAGGGTGTGCCAACGGTGCGGTGCCCAGGCACATGGAAAGACCCTGGAGGGGCGCAGAAATGGTCTGGCCATGGTCTGACCAGGGGCGTAGAAATGGTCTGACCAGGACCACAGTTGGCCAGGGCGCAGTTAAAGAAGCTCGCATTGGGCGATAAAAGGCTAGCTGCGGCACTGGGGGAAATTTATTCACACTAGGTATGCAAAACGTTAGTTTAACTGCTGTTACTCTATATGAAAAATCTTTGATAGTTGTCCACAAAGTTGCGGAAGACCCAGAAAATGGTACAAACTAGTCTTCAAGCCCTGTGTGGAGCGGAAAAGACTGTCAGACTCTTAATAACAAAAATCCACCCTGGTCCTTCAGATACCACCCTGTTCCTTAAGAGTCCGACCTGTTTCATCAGAATCTACCCTGTTGCTTTAGAATAAATCCTGTTCCTTCAGAAACCACCCTGTTCTTTAGAATCTACCCTGTTCTTTAGAATCTACCCTGTTCTTTAGAATCTACCCTGTTCTTTAAAATCTACCCTGTTCTTTAGAATCTACCCTGTTTCTTCAGAATACACCCTGTTCTTTCAGAATACACCTTGTACCCTCAAGGATACCTTGAATGGATTTCTCATAAATTGACGAGATTGAGATGGAGCACATTATCAAGAGGAGTGGAAGAAATAGAGACTTCATCCAAGAGGATGAACAGTTTTATGCTCTAAATTTGAACCACAAAAATGAGTTAAATTAGGTATTGTTCATAGTTTAATACTTGCAAACGGAAACAGATAATAATAAATTGTGCTTTGATTTATTATTTGCATGTGTGCACTTGTGCAGTAGAGATGATAAATATTATAATTAGCCATGATTTGTGCTAATCTCAGAGGCCATGACCAACGTCAATATGTTACGCATTTGTGTTTATTATTTTATTTCTCACTAAATTAACTCGGTATAGTTTATCTTTCATTTTGTCCACTAGAGTATTTTAAAAAAGCAATTAATGATTTTCTAAGGACTTCACACTTCGAATAGTCGTAATTGTAAGTATGAGGTACTCGTACAAACATTTCAGTAATATTTCACAACCCAGTAACTGGGTAATACGAATACGATACCCCTTGGTAAAACTGGCGAGCTTCTGACTACAAATGACAGACAGGACCAAAGGCTTATACGAGTACGTGCATTGAGGCAGGCCTTTGGTCTCTTCTACGCTATGATAGATGGTCACTAGTCACCCTTCCGAAGACCAATGTAGGCAAGCGCAACTTTTTTTAGCGTGGAAGGTACCTGTCAAACTCATTGATTAAATAAAGGTATCAACAATGTATCGGTAAGGTAAAGAAGACTAGATACTTGATACCACAAAGGTGGTCATCGAAAGAGGCTTCACTACAGAACTATTCTACAAGACTGGCAGAAAACACCTAGGTACTAAAAGAAGAAGAAACTCTGACAAAACAGGACAAAACATTAAGCTGTCACCTTTTGACATAAACATCATATTTTTGTTACGTTTTTTTCTAAATCTTTTGTCCCGTTTTATAAAAAGTTTTTCAAATAAAAATTAATCATGAGTACTGCACCGGGTTGTGATAACCTAAAGAATGAAAGAGTTAGATGCGATGTCTGTCGTACCATCAACTTGGCCAAACATCTTCGTCCCAAACCAGACATGCAAATGTATGAAAAATGTGCACCAAGAGAAAAGTTCTGTCCTGCGAGTTCAGGTGATCATTTAAAACAGCTATAAAATCTAATTTCCTTAGCTGATCAATGGCTACAAGTTTAAGTAATATTTGGCCCAAATGATAAGCTTAATTCTATGTATGGATAATAGACAGAACCAGAACTAAATGTAAGCCTTAGTAAAAACATGACAAAATTTTGCTGAGTTCTTTGCTTCAAAGTACCAGGAGCGCAGTATTCCAAAGAGCCACGTTCAGCCTTACTATACTTTACAAGTTATTTATACACTTCAGCTAGTTCAAAAATTCCTAAACAGTCTTCACCTGCTTTCATGAAAATCAATCATTAAAACACAAAACATAACCTTCATAGCTCACGAATTTCAGAAGATTTTTATGCCTTTTTATAAACATCTTAAAACCATCTTCATAATTTACAACTTAACTTTGCTAAATATATTTCAGTACTAGGTCTGCATATCGTCTGAACATCTGTCTAAACTTCCTTCGAGCTAAGCCCTAAGAAGTTTTAGATAACAAACAGTGTTATAATAACAGACGAAGCTCTTAAATTGTTTCTAACAAAAGCTAGTTATGCCTAGATATTTTTAGCGATCAAATTAATCTTGTTGTTGATGGGTCTACGAAATACTTGGGTTTATGAGACCTTTCAGTGCCTATGTAAGTAATGTAGGTAATGTTTAAAGAAATTAGTGTAATAACTTGAGTTAAGAATTAATCAATTAAAATTCCGTATCCGTTAAGCAGTAAAAAAATTGCCACTTTTACACCCCAGAATTGATAAGGAAACCTTAAAATGACGAATTTTGAAAAGTAACATACCTAATAATCACTATATTTATGAAAATAAGTTACAAAATAGCTAATTATCAAGCTGCCTCGAACATCTTACAGTTTAAACCTTTGAAAAACCATATTCTTGAATCAAAGTTCCAAAAATAAAATGCACCATAAAGTTTTCTAGTACCTATTAGCTTCCTGATGCCTGAATCGGTACATTGTATAGCAGTGAGTCAGCCACCGTGTGAGCATAATATAAAATCTTACGTGAATTCTATTTTAGTTCGCAGATAACACTGACCGGCTCGTGTCACTGACTTCCATGTTGCACGCTCGGACAATAGAATTGTAATTACTTGAAACTTCATTCAAATCGTTAATTGAATAAACAATGTCAATTCCTATTGTTGCGGATCCTTTTAAATAAAATTAATAGCCAGTCAGCGAAGGTATTCAATTTTTTTCAAGAGATTCTTAAACTTTTGAAAAAAATATCTTTTTCACTTCAGTAGCTCAAACATGTAGGTTTTGCTGCCTGAAATCAGTGAGCAAAATGCGATTTTGCTCACTGAGTGAGACAAAGTAACTTTTTAATTTTTGTTTTCAGAAAGCCGCGATTATCTTATTCAGCCTTGTAAGACAAGGCTGAATAAAATATATTCGCGGCTTATACGGCGACGCATCATACAATTCGAAACATAAAATTTACACTCCTTCTCTTTCGCGCTATTAGAAAGAGAGAGGGACAAAGACCAGCCCTGTCGAAATTCCGATTTTGTATTCTACCTCAAAGACAAACACGCTCGGTTTGTACTAACTAAAGAAATTTTGTAAAAAGATAATTATGTCTTAGTGTAATTTATTGTTTTTTTTTACTTATATGTATACGTAGTATTTGAACGAAAATAAGTATTTACTGCAAATAAAACTGATATTTAACCTGTAAATATTTATTTCTAGTTTCAATAATGTTACGTAAATATTTTGAATAATAAAATATCATGGGTGCCATAATTTCACGCCTTAATTTAAATAAAAGAGCGGGAATAAAATTTCGTGGCTGGCGTAAAGAGTTGAATAAGTTAATAGTTATTTCAATCTATTCCTGTTTATTCTTTTATCTCCTAAAGTGTTCTCGCTGCTGAAGTGAAAAGTTATGTGTGTTACACGAGAGCAAAGTTTTTTGCATCTCGTGCCTTTGAATCCCTCGCCACACTCAGGATTCAACTTTAGAATCACTCGCTACGCTCGTGATTCATATAATGGCCCTCGCTTTAAATCCGCTCTTTATTCACTAGTTGCAAAATATACTATTATACCATTCCTACTCTAAAAAGTTACTTTTACTCACTGAAAACAGTGAATAAAAAGCTCTTTTACTCACTGTTTTGGTGTTTGAATTTAGAACACATTGATGCGGTCGACCCCCGTGTTATTAGGAAAATATTACTCTTAATTTAAGTAATTGTTCCGATTTTAATGTTAATTTGTTGACTGAGCGATTGGACTACTTCGTTACGTGAAGCGGGTTCGATTCCCGCACGGAGCAAATATTCGTACTATGATCTACAATTATTTGTTTCGGGTGTGGGTGTTTGTGTATTGTGAATTTAGATGTTTGGAAACGCACCCACGCGTGTGTGGAGCAGTATTAATAAAAAAAAAATCTTTTTTTTTTCGTTACATATATAGGTATTATCGCTCAAATCTTTCTTTTTCTCGTAGTCATGGTATAAAGTATCGTTTGCAACTCTTGAATAAAACGGATTTAAATCGAGGGCCTGAATCACTCGCGTCGCTCAGGATTTAAATATTTGAATCACTCGCTCCGCTCGTGATTCAATCATCATGAATCACTCCCTACGGTCGTGATTCAGTCATTAAAATCCTTCGCTTGCTCGTGATTCATATAATGGCCCTCGCTTTAAATCCGCTCTTTATTCACTAGTTGCAAAATATACTATTAACAAGTCTCAAACAAAAAATACAACTAAAAAGAACAAAACCATAATAATTAAGGAAAACGTCGATTTGCCATGATGATGAAACAAAAAACAACTTTCATTAGAAAAAAAAAACAGAATTGCCCAATGTACTAGGACATTATAACACGGATTAGGTGAAATGTAAAGTTGAAAAACATAAAAATTATCTCCCGCTACAACTGCTAGAAAGAGAGGTAACATGGTAATTAAAATAGCTCTGTCTCTTTTCCATCAATGAGGCAGTCGTGTAAAAGGTGACTGACCTACATTTTACGAACAAGCTTCTTAATTGGTATGATGCCCTGGTGTTTATTACAAATTATGTAACGTCTCCAAAATACTCTCAAACTTTTTATGTTCTCGTCTTGAGATTACATGGTTGGTTGTCTTGTAATTCATAATGTTCTATTCTACGGAAAAAATATTACATCTATTTGATGACTAAATGTCACTGTGCTTAAGTGTTCTCCAGATCTAAAATCATTGTAAATTAGAATTTACGCGTCTGATCAATTCGGTAAGAGCAATGTTTCTTCCGGAAGCGATAACGCTGTTTTAGTATCATACTCAGTGCCGAAAATGGGTGGGGGGATACTAATGGTGCCCACGCCCAGGTTAGGGTGCAGTAGACCATGGAGGGACGCAGGAATGGCCAGATCAGCACCACAATTTTGGATAGACCAGGGCACATTTAAAGAAGCTTGCACTGGGCGCATAAAAGGCTAGTTAGGGCACGGATCACACTCATTACAAATGATCATTTGCTGATATTATCAAACTGTCGTTTCCCCAGTACATCCACTAAATCCCACCTGCATCAAAGTCCTTAGCAAAGAAGAGTACAAGCTAAAAAAAGCCGGACAAACTGTTGCTTTACCCAGTTTACCTCACTACGTACACGGAAAGCTTATGTACGCCGTCAAAGTTGGTGAAGTCTACCTCTTTTACGTAATGCTATCTTAGTAGTAATTAAGATTTGTTATGCTGTAATCCTTATCCGTAAGGTTGAAATTCATATTTGTTGCCCTAGTCAAATCTTCAAGCTTTATTTGTATCATGTACAGTAATTAGATATGAGGAAAGGATTTTCTATGTTACCATTTCATCAGTTTAGCTTTGTAGCGTGTGATATTTCTAAATTATGAACCATAATATAGTAGTAGATGAGATGTTACTTTCCAATTTCAACCTCTTGCCTTGAAAAAATAAACATCTTGGTATCGACCAAGACGTCTTTATGGGCTTTACCGCATGTTTTACATTTAAACGACTTCAAAATTTTCGGTTTTCAATACGGTTTTTTTCGTATGTACGCCGATTACCATGGATGCTCTATAGCTCTACGATTTCTGGACCCAAATTTTTTGATTGTTTTAGTAAATTGACTGTCGTTTGGTCCCTTTTCATTCAATTAAGTTCTGTCGTTTTTTTTTTGCTTAATAAGAATCTCAGAAATCTGACCAGAAAACTTTTGTTTGAATAATTTGGCATTGTGTATTATAAATTCCGTGTTCTGTGACTGTGACCCACCCATGTTTACCAATCTTCACGCAACCTCCTCTACATTTCACCGTCATTGGTAATGATTGAATCAATTTACCGTCCGTCCATCTCCTCGACAGGCTGGCATCATAGTAGGTTCTATCTACTTCACGTACTCGCAAGGAATATGGGGCGACCAGAAAGACGTCACAGAATGCATTCGGCGTTGGTCGGAATATGTACGAAGCATCAATACGAGACGCCCACCTGAATTTGATCAATGTGGTAACGTAATTGTAAGTATTAACAATTAGCTAATTGAACTTTATTTGTCTTAAAATAAGATTCAGATTCAAGTGCAAGTACACGATGCTACTGTAATATTTATACCTGCTCGTAGCTCATAAGCCCCTGGTAGAAGTAGTTACGTCACCAGTCGTTCGATCAACTTTACCGGCTCGGCAATTCGGTGCAAGTTGCTATCGCAATCGGCGGTTGCGAATTCGGGACATTTGCGCTCAGACATTTTTCTCCTTTCAAAAAATGTCTGAGCGCGATTTAGAGTTTTTATTATTGTATTGGCTCACTTGCACTGCTGGGCAAAGGTCTCTCCCATAGCCCTCGACTCTTTCCTCTGTCCTATTTTTTGGTAAACAAAGATCCGGTTTTTTTTTGCGATATTGTAAAAATTTAAAACATTTCCAGAACGGTTGGTGACTCACTGCTGATTATAATTATAATAATAAAAATAAATTACAAAAAAATACGAACAGGTATTTTGCAGCATTAAGCACTTCACTAATTACTAATGAAGTAGGTACATATTTTATTAGTAGGTAAATCAAAGGTAGGAAATACTATCCATAAACTTCACAGTAGCCAGTGTTCTGAAAATATTCCGAAAGGAATGCGAATTATCTCCTTGTAAAGTCTGCGAGCCTAGTAAAACGGAGGCTGTCTCGCAATCGGCGCGTGCCATTCGCATCGGAACCACACGCTTTCGCAAAACGTCTGCCCACAACGAAAGCCATCCGCGCATTGGCCTCCTCAGTCCTCTACCTTGATTCGCAAAGTTTCGCGCTATTCTAAACGCTTCGTCCATTACGTTTTTACGCGGTGCTCTTTTAGAGCACACGTAACAAATACAGCAATGGACGTACCTGGAAATTGATAGCAGAGAGAACGGCCAATTGCAATGTTCAGACTATTTGGGCGCTCTAACATTGCGCATCGCTGCTAGCCTAGTAAATGTATGCTACGCTCAACAGACACTATGGCACAGTGAAGTCACGCCTCTACTTGCCTTTTCATACGGGAAAATTCCTAAGCTTTTCTAGAATTATGATATCCTAGTATATGCACGTCAGTTACATACGAGGGACGCCGTTCTTCGCATAGTGTTGATTCATTCATTCGCGTACGGTCAATGAATGAGCTCGCATTCCCGCATTGAATGGGTTGTGGGAAAAACAACACGAGATTGGACACTTGGACAGTCAAGTTGTTGGAAAATGATGTTGTATTTTTGAGTGAATGGTAAAATTAAACATTCGTATCGTAGCTAGGTACGAATAGGTTGAGTTGATGAGACGATATATTGCACTTATGTATATTATTGTAAATATATTACAAGTTTACAACAAATTGAAGGTGGTTAGCGCGGTGGCTGAGGGATTGACTGCTACGCCGCATGATGCCGGGTCGCGTAATGCCAAACTGTATACTGACCCAGACACCCATAGTCTGTACTGAACTACGTCGTGCTCGTTGAAATCACAACATACGAGCTCAGAGCATTCTGAGATAGTATGCAGTTTGCTCGCTTGTATGTAAAGCAAACTGACACGCGAATATCGCGAGTATCGATTGATTATTATTTTTTACGGACCCGGAAAAATATTTTTCGAGACATTAATGAAGAAAAATGGCTCGACTGAGACCTGTTTCGCGGGGCCGACACCTTGACAAGTAGTAATTAGTTATTTGACCTAGGAATGCAAGAGCGAGCGAAGCGAGCTCGGGACTTTGGGGCACCCCGACACGGACAGATTAGGTTAGAAGGGGATGGCGGGGTCTGAAAGACCCCGCCATCCCCTTCGTGGTTATTTTTTTTAAACCACCCAGAAGTAGGAGCCCCGCAAAGCGGGTCTCCGTCGAGCCACCTTGATAAGTAGTAATCAGTTATTTGATCTTTGTGACTGCTGCTGGACGTCTGGACTCGTATGTATTTTGCTCTAGTATTTTAAAGCAAAATGTATTTTGATTCAGACACTCTCTGAATAGGTATACAGTTTGCTCTTCAACTACAAAGGCAAACTGCAATAGAACTCATAGCAACCCCGGTCTGGGTCAGCATACAGTTTGGCAATACGCTGCCGGGTCGATTAGCACGGAATAAATATTTATAGGTGTTGTGTTTAAATGTTTGTGTTTTAATGTTTGTAAACAAACCCACGATATAGGAGAAATTCCAAGTGTGAACAACGACTTAAATAAAAAAAATAGGTACGTGTGGCACTCGGGGACTGCCGCGGCATAGCATTTTTAACCCATTCCCTGTCCCATGCCCATGAATCACAATCATGTGACTCAAGACTATTGTTTAGGTATTGTGTCTGCTGCGCGAACAGTGAAACTGTTAAAGAAAAAACTTTTTTCAAAAAAAAAATTAACCGCCTTCAAAAACAACCACAAAAAAGGATAAAATAACCTACAAAATAACTTTTCTTTCGGAAGTCGGTGGCAAAAAAAGACAACGAAATAAAAAAAAAACAAAGCCACCGACTTCCGAAAGAAAAGTTATTTTGTAGGTTATTTTACCCTTTTTAGGGTTCCGTAGCCAAATGGTAAAAACGGAACCCTTATAGATTCGTCATGTCTGTCTGTCTGTCTGTCGTCTGTCCGTCCGTATGTCACAGCCACTTTTCTTCGAAAGTATGAAAGCTATTTATTTATTTAACTTTATGCACAGGACAGTACAAAGGCGGTCTTAATGCCTTGGGTATTCTCTCCCAGTCTACCTTAGGGTGATGCAGAGAAATTAACATAGAAGGTGCAACAATACACTAAATGAAAAATATTTAAAAATGATACATACATACAAACATACATAAAAGCAAGATACAACAAATATAAAGTGTAAAATAGAGAATATAAATATATAAAGACGGGGATTACCAATAACAAATTAACTTTGTGCCGAGTCTGCCAAAATCTTGTGCAAATGCTCACGAACTCTCAACTTAAAAGTGAACCGACTGGAGACCGTGCTGATATTCCGAGGGAGCTCGTTCCAAAGGAAGACCGCTTGGACAAGAAAGGATGATTTTAGAAAACCAGAACGATGAGAGGGACATCGAAGAAAACGATTGTTGGAGGAACGAAGATTTTTACTGTGCGCAGAGCATAAATATTGAAAACGAGAGGTTAGATAAGAAGGTGAAGAAGGATTATTTAAAAGAGAAAATAAGGTAGTCAATGCCCTCAACGCTCTGCGCTGACGAATGGGTAGCCATTTTAAAGTGGATCGATGTTCAGACACATGATCATACTTACGTAGATTGAACACGAATCGAATGCAGTTATTCAGAAGCCGGTCAAATTTATTGAGTAGATCTGCATTCAGGTCATAATAACACCCATCACCATAGTCAATTATGGGGAAGATAAGGGACTGAACCAGCATTTTCTTTATGTTTGATGGGAGAATATTTAGCTATTCTGTTGAAACTTGGTAAGTAGATGTATTATGTGAACCGCATTAGGATTTTTACACAAAAATAAAAACAAAACGAATTTTGAGGATAACCCCCATACTTAGAATGGAAACTCAAAAAAAAAAATTTCACCAAACCCATACATGTGGGGAATCTATGAATAGGTCTTTAAAAATTATATGGAGGTTACTAATAGCGTGGCGCCATCTCTTGGATTAGTGTTTAACTACTTCCACCCAACACGTTGACATTACAGCCAAATCAATCATCTTTAAGATGCGCGTCGCATGCGTTTATGCTTTTAAAAATAATTCATAAGTATGGTAGACGCTATTTCATTATACAACATTGATTTGGCTGTAATGTCAACGTGTTGGGTGGAAGTAGTTAAACACTAATCCAAGAGATGGCGCCACGCTACCGTGAAGCGTTCATTAACGAGGAATAGAGAATTTCAGCTTGCAGGTGTGGTGTTGCAATAGCCTAGTTGATAAGGCGTCTGGAGTACTTATCCAGAAGACGCGGGTTCGAATCCCACTTGCAACTGAATTTTTCTTTCCTTAAAAATCATCTTAAAGTTATTTTTATTGTTTGTGTATAGGTATTACTTACTAATCTCAATATAATTATATCCCTAAACTATGCTTGCTACTACGGAACCCTTCATGAGCGAGTTCAACTCGCACTTGGCCGGTTTTTTTGTGGTTGTTTTTGAAGGCGGTTAATTTTATTTTTAAGTTTTTTCTTTTAGTGCTGCAAGTTGTTGTGTTGGCTAAACGCACCCAAAGACTGAACAGAAATCGAAAATGCACAGCATTTAGCTATGCTGACAAAATTATCGACTGAAACCATGCTGAGTTCAGACGAAAGTGAAGTTAGCCTCAGCCTATGCTACTCAGATATCGCCATTTTCCTTTAAGTGCTGCCAAGATGTTGTGTCGGCTAAACGCAACCAAAGGCTGGACAGAAATCGAAAATGCTGAACAGCATTCAGCAATGCTGACTAAATTATCGGCTGAAAACATGCTGAGTTCAGATGAAAGTGAAGTTAGCCTCAGCCTATGCCACTCAGCAATCGCCATTTTCCTTTAAGTGCTGCCAAGATGTTGTGTCGGCTAAACGCACCCAAAGACTGGACAGAAATCGAAAATGCTGAACAGCATTCAGCTATGCTGACTAAATTATCGGCTGAAACCATGCTGAGTTCAGACGAAAGTGAACATAGCCGCAGCCTATGCTACTCGGCAATCGCCGTTTTTCTTTTATTGCTGCCAAGATGTTGTGTCGGCTAAACGCACCCAGGACATACGTATACCGCGACTCCGGTACGCAAAAGGGCTACCGAAGGACACCGTGGATTTTAGTCAGTACAAGTCTGACAGTCCCTCCCGCCCTACCCGGGGCTGGGAGGACTCATTTGATGATTTTACCACGAAAAAAAAAAAACAACAAAAAAAAGACTGGACAGAAAATTAAATCAAAAATGTTGAACAGCATTCAGCTATGCTAAATTATCGGCTAAAACCATGCTGAGTTCAGACGAAAGTGAAGTTAGCCGCAGCCTATGCTACTCAGCAATTGCCATTTTTCTTTTAGTGCTGCAAAGATGTTGTGTCGGCTAAACGCACCCAAAGACTGGACAGAAATCGAAAATATATATTATATAATAATGTGGATGCGAATACGATAAAGATGATCTATTCTCGCAAACCCCTGCCTATGGTGAAACAATTAAATAGATACTTAATTACATTGGTTAACTAGGTCACATCCAGATCCTAAAGGCCAAAGTCATACCTACGGATAAACGCCACTCAATGGCATGCTTGACATGTCGTGATACGTTCCGATACCCTTCTGTGATCCTAGTACAACAGCGCAGAGGGAGGCAGGGGATCCATGGTGATCAATATCGCCTATAAAACTGGTAACGTAATACTGGGCGGAAGCATCCTACGCGTTGATAACGCCTGGTATAAATGGGGTCATATCACTGACAATGTTACGTTACAAGGATGAGAATTGTCACGCTCGGCTACACCGACCAACGACAGCCATGCCTCAGGCCTACAAGGCAATTAGCATTATTTCGTTTCAGTTATTTGATCATCAAGTGTGCTATTTTTGTATGGTGATGATAAAAACAGTAACCATGCCAAAAACCGGGAAAAAACTGATATCAGAAATAATGTATAGTACCTACTTACCTATTTCCTGATTTTTTTAACATACCAACAGAATCGGCATTATTATTTGACGTAAGAGTGAATTGTTGTTCCATTTCCATTATCAAGCAGAACATGCTGATAGTTGTACAGAAAGGGAATTATAAACATTAACGACAGGCGAAATGTCCCAGTTTCACGTAGTAATGATAAAATGCTTTGTTTCAGAAAAAGGATACAGTGGACAGTTCGATTGCACCCATTTATAATATGTACAAAAGTGCTGTGACGACTTGTTTTGCTGGTAACTTAATTAATCTTAATTTTTAAACTATATACCATAAACTATTCCGCTAACCCGTTTTTTTTTTTTTTTTTTTTGTTTTTCTTCCAATACAATGAAGTTGTCGCGTTGCTTTCGCGAATTAAAACGTTTTAGAAACGTTACGGGATGTAAGTATTGCAAGGGTCGGCCGGTGGGGTGCTAAGACAGGAAACCTCCACGTGCGCCCGTGGACTGGAGTTCCCTCTCGGATACGTCCGGAGGGAAGACCAGTTTTTCGGGCCGGTGCACCCTGGGATGCGGGCAAAAACTCTCCTTAGGCACTGTGTGCCTAAGGGGTTTCTTTGCCCGTATGCAAATAGCCTGTCGGGTGGACGCTCCAACGCGTGTCCCTCTGAACAGCAGAGGGCACAGCGGCGGAGCGGGCTTGCGGACGGTGAGTAATGGGTATGCTCGCCGTCCGACCAAGGACCAAGCCCGGGTCGGCGGCGCGTCGTGTTTCACGCGTCACCGACGGGGGGGCCCTTATGGGGCCAAATGCCTGCCGGGGTCGCGGATTTTTCTTAATCCAGGATACCGTGGCCCCGGAACGTAAAGGGCATCCGACGGAACACGGGTGGATTTTAGTCAGTAAGAGTCTGACAGTCCCTCCCGCCTCACCCAGGGCGGGGGGACTCATTTGACGATTTCGCCACCCTAAAAAAAAAAAAAAAAAAGGGTCGGCCGGTAGGTAAAAATGAAAAAGTTCTTTCTTGCAGCAGAGATGTATAATGCCGGTAGGAATAACAGAGTGAACTGACTCGTGTGAAGGTTGCGCGTGGACTGTTCACCAAAAATACACTTTCATCTTACCCAGCCCCACCCCACTTCTTACAATTAAAACTATAGTACCTAAGCATTGTTACCATATCACAATTAAAAATGCGCTCTGGGAAGCCCAACGTTATAAAACATTACAGTCGGCATTTCGTTAAGGTTAAGGCCCTAGGCCATAAACGTTACATTTCCGACAAACACCTTTCTTAATTGCTAGCTCACAATTCACATTAGTTAAGTATTATATTTATGAAATATTATTGTAAAATGTATAATAAATAGTATTGTGATATAAAAAACAAATGCAATTTATATAATATTGCAGCTGTGTAAGGCGGCGGAAAGGACTGAAGAATAGTTTAATGTATCTATTACTTCAAAACTTCTAGGCGATGGATAACACCTAACATCTTAAAACTAAACAATTAAACTGAAGCTATATACAAAAATTATTTACATTGGTACCTACTTACGATCTAATCTATATCTATACATATAATAAATCTGAAGAAGGGTCACTTCTGTACATTGAAAATATTGAAAAAATAAATAGCGGGGGGTGTTGCTGGATCGATACCAAACCCAAATATGTGATTTAAAAAATTTTTGTCTGTCTGTCTGTCTGTATATGCAGGCATCACGTGAAAACTAACGGTTCGATTTCGATGAAACTTGGTATAATTATACCTTATTATCCTGGGCATAAAATGGGATACTTTTTATCCTGGAAAAATACGTAGGAAAAAAAATCTTATTTTTCAGTTTTATTCATAGACGTTGATCTGTAGAACCGCGAACATACGTTGCATTACCCGCAGTGGATTCAGCGCCGTAACCTGTAGCGCCGAAAGTCGGATTTGGCTTGAACCGTTTGCGGCACACGCGGGCCACGCCTCCCCGACTCCTATATAAGGAACCGCGTTCCGCGCCGCGCGATGCATATAAATTCTGAATTTTGATGCGAGCGGATGTGTCCAGTGTGGCGAGCGGTCGTCCGTGGAATTAATATTGTATGCGTGTAGTTTTAAACCGTGCTTTTCAGCGCGACCTTTTTGATTACTGTTCCGATCACTTATTTGTAAATACAAGGTCGGAATTACTATGGAAAAATACTTATTACAGAACGCGAGCTCAACAGCAGTAGCTCAATAGAGGGATCTCCTTAATTATTATAGGCTTAGCCGTATTTGGGTCCAATAGATATTTATAATATGTCATTGTCAGAGTTACTCAAAATGGAGAAATAAACCATCCACGCGAAGACCGACATCCGCGCGGACGGAGTCGCGGGCGGAAGCTAGTTATACATATTTACAATCTAATTACACGGTACCTACTTACGACCTAATTATACATATTTACAATCTAATTACACATTGCTACATTGGTTGGTAGGGACATATGGGGGGCGTTAAGTCACCACAAAGTTAATGATCCTAACATGAAAAACAGTCGAATGGCATATAAAAAAGGGCAATTATACTCCTATTGCAAGAGCATTCAGAGTTTTCACCATCAAATTACAACGCCAGTCTTCACAATGCCTGTGTGTGGCACAACAGTCAGTGGGTACAAGAGTTACCTACAGAAGAAGTAGTACTGTACCTGCGCGCACCTGCACTCGCAGCTAACTTCCGAACCGCCATTAAGTTTGAATCGAACTCTACAGCTTGTATTATTCAGCTAAAGATGACCTATCTCTTTAACAGGTGTTGTCAAAGTGCCGGTCTTAATCAAATGCGCCTACTTCGACTATCTAAAGGCTCTAGAAAAGAAAAAGGACGACTTGGAAAAGGAAAGAAAAATAAAGAAATGATAAAACGAAATAAGTTTAAAATTGTCAAAATTCACCGTTTGTAGCGAGACAGAAAGAAATGTAAAACAGTAAACTGATTCATACCTATTTCTGAACGACGTCAATGTCACGTCAGTGGTATTCTCTAGAGACACAGTCCCCGCAGCGTCGAAACCACAGGCTGTCCCCAATAGTTTTCAACTTTATGCTAAGAGTATAAAATTGAAAATCCACTAAAACAATCCTTAGTATTTATATTGTCTCGAAAAAGGAAATCCTCTTTTTATTTACTTATCCGATAGTACAGGTTAATTTAAAAGTAGGAGTAAAATACCGGTATGCCAATTTTACACTAAATTTTTTACTTTTAAAATACATATTACTCTTTTCTATCGGATATAAGTAAATAAGATTGTTCGATGCAATAATAACACTGTACAGCGCCCGCGCCGTGTCTTTATAGACGTCCACTGCTATTTTGTGAAATTGACACTCGATTAAGCAGTACTTATGTATTTTTTTTCTTGGTCAAGTCTTTGTGAAATCGTCCTAATAAGATTTTTACTAACGTAAATGGAATCCTGAAGTAATTACTTGAATAAAAATGTAAATTCTAGTGTAATGTTTTCGTGTTTCTCGTAAAAAAAAAACAACGCTACGATATTTGAAATTCTGGTAAGCATACAGACAAGAAAGGTTTAGCTCTTTCACAGTTATTTTACCTCCGACTATGCATCAATATTAAATCACAATAATCTTTGTTTCCGTGACGATAAGGTAGCTACTGAGTTGCAGTGGTCGTAGCTAAAATAACTCTCAATGGAATATAGGTACTTATTATTTGAAAACAAAAAAGAAGAATAATTATATTATGAACTTTTTTAAACAACAAATAAATAAGCTTTGCTAACCATACCTAATTTTTTCTTGATTTAGAATAATATAATGAAACATTATTTACACCCTTCAACAAATTTACTTTAGATTTAAAATTAATAGATTTAAAAAAAAATCTAAAAACCCACGTTTTTAAATGTCCTAAAAATAAGAAAATAACCCTACGGGGCTGAGAGAGGGGCCACTCAAAACGTGGGGGCGTATATTATTCAAGGGATTATTTATGGGATATATTTACATGTCGTGTAATAGATCGTGGGTGTAACTTGCAAAGATACGCCCCCACGTTTTGAGTGGCCCCTCTCTCAGCCCCGTAGGGTTATTTTCTTATTTTTAGGACATTTAAAAACGTGGGTTTTTAGATTTTTTTTTAAATCTATTAATTATTTTATTATTTTTAATTTTGTTCATCGGGTTTGAAGCTACCCTGAAAATTTCAGCCTGCTAGCTTATCGGAAAGTGCCTCAAAGCCTGTCCACCATCTTGGACGTCCGCCATATTGGATTTAAGTCACATGACTATATTTTTCGTATTTCGGACAGCAAACCCTTTCATTTGATACCCATAACATGGGGATGGATTTCAAACAGCCAGTCTGCCATCTTGGACGTCCGCCATATTGGATTTAAGTCACGTGACTATTTTTTTCGTACTCCTGACAGCAAACCCTTTCATTTGATATCCATATCTTAGGGGTGCATTTCAAATAGCCTGTCTGCCATCTTGGACGTCCGCCATGTTGGATTTAAGTCACGTGACTATTTTTTTTGTATTCCTGACAGCAAACCCTTTCATTTGATACCCATATCATAGGGGTGGATTTCAAACAGCCAGTCTGCCATCTTGGGGAGGCCGCCATATTGGATTTGTTATGACGTTTCTTAGCTAGTCATGCATTGTCATCAGAACTTAGAGCGTGTGCAAAATTTCAGCCTGCTAGCTTATCGGGAAGTGCCTGAAAATTGAGTTGCAAAAGTCCAACCGGAACGACAAACAAACAAACAAATAAACAAACAAACAAACAAGAAAAGTGAGTGTATAAAAACGTGGGAAAAAATAGTGTAATTCATCCCGCTGTGGTCTTGTATAAATTGATAAAAGAGTGAGCCACGTGAGCGAAGCTTAGGGCACCCCGACTCGGACAGGTTAGGTTGAAAAGGGATGGCGGGGCCTGTAAAACCCCGCCATGCCCTTCGTAGTTATTTTTTTAAAGCACCCAGTAATAGGAGCGGGGCTTCGTCGACCGTGTCTATCGAAATATTAAGACGGGACAGGAGCAGTGGGGTGGATGGAACCAAGTCAAATTCATCCAGTGTCATCCACCTCGTTATGTGTCGTTGCCAACACTAGCGGGCTCGACTACCTATAGGTACAATTTTTCCGTTGACGGAATAGGGCCAGCGGCAGCGCGGCGAATGAAAATGACCCCAGATGAGACAGATTAGTTTGAGTTAGTAAATTAAGGGGATAAATTATTAAAATCCGCGCGCCGAATTTGGGACAAGCATTGCTCCGGGTAAGGTCAAACGATGATTATGATCACACAGCAGCTGCAAGAAAATTATAGCCCTTACCCACCTTTTCCACGCTTTTTCGCCCGATATTTATATTCAATTTTTGACAGGCCTGTTGGTCTAGTGGTTAATGACCCTGACTGCTATGCCGGAGGTCGTGGGTGCGATTCCCACCCAGGACAAATGTTTGTGTGATGAGCACGATCATTTGTTCTGTGTCTGGGTGTAATTTATCTATAATATGTATGTATTTAGAAATATATAAGTATGTTTATCAGTTGTCTTGTACCCATAACACAAGCTCTGCTTAGCTTGGGACTAGATGGCGTTGTGTGATAGTTGTGGAATATTATTATTACTAGATGAAAACCCGGCTTCGCTCGGGTAAAACGTGACTCATACATAATACATATCTAGATACAAAATTGCAAAATCTAGCAGTGCCCGCGACTTCGTTCGCGTGGATGTCGGAACTCAACAATGTATTTTTTAGTGCGAAGCGCTGTTGGAGGATACCGATACAAATCATTTTTTTAATGCTTTTTTTATCGTTATAAAATCGTCAAATGAGTCCTCCCACCCAGAGAAAGGAAGGAGGGACTGTCAGACTTGTACTGACTAAATTCCTCGGTGTTCTTCAATAGCCCTTTACGTTCCGGGGTCACGGTAAGTCATAAGTCCGCGGCAGGCTTTGGCCCTCAAAGGGTGGCCCCGTCATTGTGCTGACACTCTGAGGCACGCGTGGAACACAACGGACCAGACGGCGAGTCGCCCATTACTCGCCACCTGCATGCCCGCGCCTGTTGGCCGGAGATCGTTCTGCGACGTCCGTCGCCGTGGGCCTCTACCACTGCATCTGGGTCGTGAGATGCATGCTGTCCTATCACTCGCGCCTCCCACCTCCTCCTTCGCTAGCATGACTGCTTCGCAAAAGGAGGCGGTCGCTTCCCACTCTTTCGCCATTGCCTCGATCAATGCCGGGCACGAGAGTTGGCCGCCTATCGCCGTCGTGAGGACATGGCGATGGTTCGCCCAAGCAGAACAGTCCTGCACCGTATGCTCCATCCACCGTGTCCTCCGGGCGATCCTCCCAGTGGTGACACCCAGGCATTTCCTCCTTCCCCATCTGACACAGGTACCTCCCGAAACTTCCATGTCCACTTAGGACCTGCGTCGGGCGGTAGGTCAGGACGCCGTGACGCCTATCCAGCCACTCATCAAAGAGAAGTCATACCGCCGCCATCGCGGCGTGCCCGGACCTCGGTTGCGACAGTCGCTTCCTCCATACCACCCTTAGATCTCTTCCCGCTATACTAAAATTGTCGAGGCAGCGGGGATTCGCCGTACCAACAGTTCATGGACCAAACGACTGTTGGTAAAACGTTTCAGACTCCTAATATTATAAAGTTTGTATTATTGTGTGTGTGTGTCACATACCGATACTGTGCCGATTTAAAAAAAAAAATCAGCATTAAAAAAGCTACGTTCACCCTGAGTAACATAGGCTATAATAATCATATCCACCCGTGCGAAGCCGGGATTGGAAGCTAGTAAATAATATTTTCATAGGTTCTTCTTTCCTCTCTGAAGCAAGTCGGCCCTTTGACGTGAAGAAGTAGTAGCCGGAGATAATACCGTTCTCGATCAGAAAGGAAAATTCTTGCATTACGAGTACTTTATCTGCCGCTGATTGAGATATTATTCGTGGTTTCCACCAGTTGCCATGCACTGTCATCATTGTTTACGGCAAGACGTTTCGTTTGACACTGACATATGTTACAGTTTATTGTTTTTTTTTTAATGTATAGCGCAGAGTAGAAACGTGTTGAGGAGGTTAAATAACTACTTAATACACCACATGACACTGGCATGCTAACAGTGCTATCGACTCGGTTGACAAAAAGCAAGAAAAGAAATAAAAACTTTTTAACATGATATTCCCATTGAGATGAAAGTATATGGAGACGCCCCGATGTTCTATACATACATTTTGCTTATACAAATATGAGTCAAACATGAGACAGAGAGTGAAATATTGGTTTGTCTCTTTCTTTCTAATGCAGTAATCATATTTGACAAAAGAGACAACAATATTTCGGTTGTTGCTCAAAATGGAATATTTTGTTGGGATATTTCCCACAGTTACAGAAACGTGCCCATTTCGCCATTTTATGGGCCGAGTTTCGTGGTAGTTCTGCTGTCAAATAGTTGTTTACTTTGTGTTGAATTTAGATTTTTGAGTAGGTATATTACGGAGTGTTTTCTTTTAAAAGTGCGTGTCACCATTAACAAACAGTAATTCAACATGCCTGTATGTTCCATTGTGTCTTGTCGTGCCAGAAAAAAGAAAAATCAGCATGAATTGACTTTGCACAGGTTAGTAACAGGTTTTCATGCAAAACTACATGAATTAGAACAATTTCGGTAAAGAAATCGCTATGTGATCATATTTTCATGGTTAGAGTATTAATATTTGGGTTTATTTCCGCCCTACAGACAATATTTTTCATTTCTTATTTTCGTTCGTTTGTTTACAATAATAATAGTGTTGTACCGTTACTGTAATAGTTCCCGATACTAGTCCTTCGTTACACTGAAACTGTTACCAAATGATATATTGATACAAAAATACTAATCATTTACAGGTTTCCCAAAAATGAAAGATTGAAGAAAAAGTGGTTGGACTCTATCGATGTGGAAAATATTAGTCCACGAAGTAAAGACTGGCTTATATGTTCAATTCACCTTGAATAAAAATGTTTTAACAGAACACTTGATGTTATTAGGTTACATAAGAACTCTGTACCTACAATATTTTCGGTAAGTGTGTATTAAAATTATTGTTAAATAACAGCCTGGTTTTTTAGCCTAAGAAGTTACATAGATAGTAATGTGTATTTCATTTTTTTTTCAGACATCCAATAAAAAACATCTTCCAGAGTCATTTGTATTCTGTGAAACAAGCAACACTCAAGAATCTGGTGTTTCTTGTACATTTACTGTAATAGAGGAACAATCTAGTGTAATAAAGTCCTCGCTGCGGTCTCTCTATAGATTCAAGCATTTCCTCCCATCTAGCACCAAACTCATTCTTGTCCAGTCACTTGTGCTTCCCATTATTGACTATGCTGATGTTTGTTATTCTGATCTATCCCAAGAACTTCTTAACAAATTGGATCGACTTCTCAATAACTGTATTCGCTTCGTTTTTGGCCTTCATAAATATGATCACATTTCTTCTTTCCGTTCTCAGCTTAAATGGTTGCCTATCCGACTCAGGAGATCCCTCAGATCTCTCTGCATGCTTTTCAAGATTATGAACGATCCACGTGCTCCTGATTATTTAAAAACTCAATTTAAAGTGTTGGGCAGTTCTCATACTTGTAACCTTCGAGCTTCCAAAAAACTACTTCTCCAAATTCCTTCACACCGCACCGGTTTTATGTCTAATTCTTTCGCTATAGCAACTATATGACTCTGGAACGCGCTACCCTTTAGCATTAAAAAAGCTGAAAGCGATTTCACTTTAAAAAAAATTACGTAACCTCTATTTAAGTCACAATAAATAGCTCTCTTCTTTTTCTTTTCAAGTCTAGTCATAATAGTTATTATTAAGTTATATGTATATATATATACACCGTGTTCCGGACGATATACATAAACTTCGACCAGATGTTCAAACCACGGAAGTAAGCATTTTTCATTATGGACACATTAATAAATTCTTATTTTTTATTTTTTGTTAATTTTCATACAAACTAAATACCTAGACGTAAATAACCCGATATGCATGCCTCTTTATCCGAATTGGCAACGTCGTATTTTCATTCATAACATTTGGCGGGCTGAAACAAATGAAATGCAAATAGTATTTGATAGATTTCAAATTAAGATACTTTCTCACTGCATAGCTCAATTAAATTTCATTAAATGAAATTACAAATATCTTTGTAACGAAGCCTTTTTAAGTACTACTTCCTTTGTTGGATTTGATTTGTAAAAGCCATAGAAGTATTTGCTAAAGTTTATGGTTAACGTGAAGAACACGGTGTATATTTTTTCATTTATTCTATTATATTGTTTAGTTTATTTTATCAGTATTATATGTATTAGTATCTATATTAATTTATATATGTCTTTGATTTTTTTTTTGTACCCTACCACAATATTCTCTTATTTAACCCAAAGGTTGACTGGCAGAGAATGCCTTGTGGCATTAAGTCCGCCCTTGTACCACTTTATGTACATGAAGTTTAAATAAATAAATAAAGGAACCGTCTACCGTAATGGAGGCACCATTGCAGTTGACCCATCAATGTGTGGGAACAGTGTGGGAACAAATTAACGCTAACACATAAATATATAATATTTAATTACAAGCGATAACGCAAATGTGAAAACATTATTTTTACGTAACTACATGAATTATAATTCAATCATGGTATCTAGTCGTAATACTATTAAGTAATCCTAAAAGTACTAGGGATACTGGTATCGATACTCGTTACACTAACACAATGTTTCTTGTTTGGCACAACCCTAGCATTGGCCGCCATTTTATGGGACCAGCGAACTTGTAGGCATACACGTTTTTGGTGTAGGTATTTCCAGTCCATAGGATTATATGTCTATGGATATTCCTGAGTTCCTGAGTATTCCGATGTCAGTGACGTTTCGCGTCAGTGGCCGATATGGCGGCTGCGATCTGTCTGGTCAGAAACATTAGAATTTTACAAAATACTCAACAATCCGAATTTTGCGGATATATGTTGTCGACTCGAAATCTTTTTTTTTTAATGTTTTATTATTCAGGTAAGCTTTCGATCGAGTCTACCGTAGCCCTTGACGAAATTATTAATATAGATTTCGTTTATTCCTTTACATATTCATATTAGTACATCTATATATATAAAAGAAAGTCGTGTTAGTTACACTATTTATAACTCAAGAACGGCTGAACCGATTTGGCTGGAAATTGGTGGGGAGGTAGCTTAGAACCAGGAGAAACATATAGGATACTTTTTACCTTATATTTTTGTTTTTTTTTTTTTTTTGTTTTATCCCGTTGCCGTGGGACGTGACATAAAACGTGGTTGACATTGAATGACAGCAACACGAAAAAATCAATCAAAACATCAATTGACCGGTTGATGTGTTTATATTGAGTTTCTAAACTTATTGTGCCGATATTATCATAATTATCAATGCCATGCCGCCACCAAGACGATCAAATTTGTATCCTGTTTCCGTGGAGACGTGACATAAAACGTAGTAACATGATCACGAAGAAGGTATTGGTGCCGAAATTGAATAAGGGATCTTAACAAAAAGTACTAGGAAAACATGAAGAATAATGTTTATGCCGCCCGGCGCCCACCGGTCTTCAATACTAAAAAAGTATTTCGGTGAATACTGAATACCCAAAAAATGTACTAAGTAGGACTGCATAAATTCAATACAAACATACGACGAAACAACGCCTGGGTGTCACCACTGCTAGGATCGCCCGGAGGACGCGGTGGAGCATTCGGCGCAGGACTGCTCCGCTTGGGCAGAGCACCGCTGTGTCCTCACAACGGCGACAGGCGGAGACCTCTCGCACCCGGCATTGGTCGAGGCCTTGCGAGACGGAGTGGGAAGCGGTCGCCTCCTTCTGCGAAGCAGTCATGCTATGAAAGGAGGAGGCGCGCCGCGTGAGGGAGAGGACAGCGTCCTCCCCCCACCCCAGCTGCAGTGGTAGACGCCTACGGTGACGGACGTTGTCAGACGATCTCCAGCCACCGTAGGCTCGGGCATGCGGGTGGCGAGTAATGGGTGACTCGCTGTCCGACCTTGGACCATGCCCGGGTCGACGGCGCGTTGTGTTCCACGCGCGCCTCAAAGAGTAGCATTATGACGGGGTCACCCTTTAGAGGGCCAAAGCCTGCCGGGGTCGCGGGACTTACGATTTACCGTGACCCCGGAACGTAAAGGGCTATTGAAGGACACCGTGGATTTTAATCAGTTCGAGTCTGACAGTCCCTCCCGCTCTGCCCTGGGTGGGAGGACTCACATGATGATTTTACCACGCTAAAAAAAAATGTCAGTTGCGTTTAGACACCAACTTTCCAATTGAATTAAAACCCCTTGGATATGCCTGGCTTACCAGCGCACAATTTACGAACAAAGGTTGGCTTCGTAGTAATCATGCTTTGAAACATAAACCAACCAAAACTGTGCAACAGAACGCGTTTGGTGGTAAGTAAATTGATGAACAATGTGACTTACGCGACGATACTCAAAGGAAAATTCGAAGGTGAGGAAGTTCTTATTTCTAGAATCCCAAACGATATGCCGTTTGAGTTTAAGCGACCCCAATTTCCGATCCGTCTTACATTCGCCATGACCATTAAGAAATCACAAGACCAATGCTTGAAAGTTTGTGGTCTGAATATATAAAATCCATCATGTACGCTGTACGGTAACGGAGTTATTGAAAGTCAACGTTCCAACGGTTTTACCATCATCTACCTACACTAATATTATAAAGAGGAAAACTTTGTATTTTTGTTTGTTTGTAATGGATAAACTCAAAAACTACTGGTCCGATTTAAAAAAATCTTTCACCAGTTGAAAGCTGCTTTGGTCTTGAGTGACATAGGCAATGGGGGGGCGAGCGAAGCTGCTGGGAAAAGCTAGTTTTTAAATATTTTTACAAAAAAGAAATAAATATATAATATATTATTAATCTCAATCCAAATCCAAGTTTCTCTGTTTTTGACGGCTGCTTCAGATTGGACATCTTGAAGACTCGGATATGCAAATTCCGTCGTTCATTGGTTAATGGTTACGGACAGAGACCCGACGTAAGAAAGCAACCAAGATAGATTAGGCCCGGATTACGATATTGGCCTGGAGAAAATTGCACAAAGCAAAGAGTGCTAAGCCATGGGGGAGACCCCAGATGCGGGACTGTATAGGTTAAAAAAATACTTCAAAGTACATCGTTTTGGTGTTTATTTATGTTCATACTCTTTTAATAATTACTAATATCTCTGCTGTCTACGTCTAAGATCCGAAGCGTGAAGCTCTAAGAAGGCAGGGTTGTCATCCGGGGAGCCACCAGCCAGCATGTACTCCAGGTGTCTGATGTAACAAATGGCTATCCTGGAATTCAAACAATAGTTTGTTGGGTTTTTGAAACGCTATTCGAATGGTAATTCATCAGTATGTGTTTCTCGAAGAGGGATGATCCTTGGATTAGTCCATCATTTTGACTTATTTATATTTTTAGGTCTTTCTGGTACTGTAAACTTCTGCATAACCAGCCCTTATCACGAGTTTTGACTATTTTACTTTACAGCATCTTTCCAGTATTTACAGTGTTTCTTGTATGAAAAGATGGAACAGCGCCTCTGGTGTACGAAGAAGGAACTAATTTTTTCCTTGAAATTAAATGTTATGTTCCAGTTAACTTTACGTCACAATAAGTGAAAACTCATGATAAGGCCTCTGCTATTGTTTGAAAGTAAGCGACTGCTGAATATAAATATTGTATTGTACTATAAGAAAGAGTATCCTACTGACATGATATGCATGAACGAGATGGCGCTAGACGACTTGAATAACTCTGTCTCTTTCCCACAGACGTGGTTTAATTCTCTTTGCCCCAGACCTACGTCATTTTAGCAAAGCTGTAATTGTGCGGGTTTGTAGTCTACTATATATAAAAATAAGTCGAGTTTTCCTTCCTGACGCTATAACTCCAGAACGCACGAACCGATTTCCACGGTTTTGCATTCGTTGGAAAGATCTCGGGCTCCGTGAGCAAAATTTTTTCTGATTTTTTTTTGCTATAAAAGCAAAGAAAAATTAGGAATAAAAAATTTTGCTTCTTCTTTTAATCACCAAACGAAATTTTACATAAAACGAAGTCATCTGGTGGCGAAACGGAGTTCGCCGGGTTTGCTAGTCTACTATAAAGTTAAGACAGTATGAAAACCGAAGTCTACATTTTGGACAGTAATTGCAGTTTACTATGTAGGTGGGCAGTAAGAAGGGATTTTGCGAAAGCCCCCCTCCTAGGGGGCGAAAAGTGGTGAAAACTTTTGTACGAAAAATCTTATTCCTTGGGTTTATAAATTTGAAACTTACCTCGAATATGAACATAAAAAAGATTGGCATAATTATTTTTTTTAAACTACCCTCCATTGGTGATCTAGACGATGTTGAAAGTATGGGAAAATCATAACGCGTGGGCCCCATTAATTCGAAAATCAGTATTTATAGCTAGATCAAAAATAATCAAACACGTCTTTTTGGATTTTTTAGAAAATCGCCCCTCAAGTTGGTGAAAAGGGTTATTCAAGTTTAAGGGAAGGACTAGAGAAGGTACCATGAGCAATATCATGTAAAATGTAGGCTTCATAAAATGACTTAGTTGAGTAAGGTTTTTATCCACCTTTAGGTCGCGCTACCTGGGAAAGCGGGGGCTTTCGAGCTAGTACCTAAGTACGCATACTGTCTTAACTTTATAGTAGACTACAAACTCACACAATTACAGCTTTGCCAAAATGACGTAGGTCTGGGGGCACAGGGATCTTGGTCTATAACTACTCACGCTTTATGTAAGACGTCATGGTAGGCCACCTGTATGGCACAAACCTCAAGCAAACACGAATAAATTGTGCGCGAACATTTCTAGAATGTTTTTGCTGTGCTTTTGTCATAAAAAATGTTCGCGCACACCTCGATACTTCTGTGCTCACACGTGAGGAGTGGACTTGTTATTTGTTCGCGCACACAAATGCTTACCACTGTGCGCGTACAAAAGTATAGGCACAGCTTTGCCGGTTTAATACCTACTGGCGATACCAGGTTAGTACGCGCACGCGTTTTGAGAATTCAAAAGTGCCTGTAACTGGCCTACTTGAAATAAATGATTTGATTTTGATTTTCGTTGTGTATAAAATGTGCCGCGCACTATTCTGGTGGAATCGTACCATGACGCCTACCCCAAATGAATTGTAATAAGGGCAGGAGAATGATAACCCTTTTTTTAGCGTGGTAATGTTAAATGAGTCCTCCCACTCAGGGCAGGGCAGAAGGGACTATCAGACTTGTACTGACTAAAATCCACGGTGACCTTCAATAGCCCTTTACGTTCCGGGGTCACGGTATTCGTTAGTCCTGCGACCCCGGCAGGCTTCGGCCCTCTAAAAAGGGGCCCTGTCATTGTGCTGACTCTCTTTGAGGCGCACGTAGAACACAACGCGCCGTCAACCCGGGCATGGTCCATGTTCGGACAGCGAGTCGCCCATTACTCGCCGCTCGCATGCCCGTGCCTCCGGTGCGGTGGCCAGAGATCGTCTTGCGACATCCATAGCCGTGGGCGTCACCACTGCGGCCGGGTTGTAAGGTGGACGCTGTCCTCTCCCTCACGCGTCCCGCAGAATGTACGCTTAGAAGAAGTTTAAGTGTTATTATAGAATTTTGTGCTCTCACCTAAGGCACTCGATCTTTGAGTACTTCTTCTTGGAAGGCTTGGTGACTGGCAGCTTGGACCGCAGAAGATCGAAGGCACGGTTCATATCTCTCATTCGCGTCCGTTCTCTGTCGCATGCCGTTTTCTTGTACTCTGTAATGTCGTTACTAATAGTAATAAGTACCTTCGTAGAAAAAAAAACCTCAAGCGACATAGCCTACGTGTCCCCACTGCTGGGAAACAGGCCTCTTTGAAGGGTTGGCAATTGGATGATACATGTGGAGAAGGAGAAGCTATGAGAGTCAATGTCTACGTTCTTATTAAGAAATTAATTATTTTTAAACGCATGCGACGCGCATCATAAAGATGATTTTTGAGGAAAGAAAAATTACCGTTAAAGTAAAACGTTCAAACGAGGGAATAGAAGATTCAGCTTCTGAGTTTAAGGTGCTGCATAGAATACTACTTAGTTGCGGTAGCCTTATTGGTAAGGCGTCTGGAGTACATATCCAGAAGACGCGGGTTCATATCCCACTTAAAGCTGAATTTTACTTTTCTCATCATCATCTTCCTGCCCCTATCCCATTTTACTTGTGGTCGGCGCAACACGTTTTTTTCTTCCATTCTCCTATCAGACGTCAAAGTATCATTTACTCCTTTTTCATTCATATCATTCCTTATTTAGACAATCCATCCATCTTTTCTTTGGCCTTCCTCTTCCTCTCCATCCATCAACATTCATACCCATCACTCTCTTAGTCACGTGAGTCTCATCCCTCCTCATCACATATATGTCCATGCCAAGACAAACGATTTCCTTTCATTTTTAGGGTTCCGTACGTCCGAATACAAAAACGGAACCCTTATAGGATCACTCGTGTGTCCGTCTGTCTGTCGCTTACAGTCAATTATCTCCGAATCTACTAGACCGATTGGGTTGAAATTTGGTACACATATCAATTCCTGTGACCCAAGCACAGAGGTGTGAAGTGAATAGATGAAATCTGTATGTGGGAGGTAATTTTTGGGGGGGAAGGGGAAAATGAAAAAAAAAAGTTTTGAAAACTGCATCGTGTGACATATCAAATGAAATGTCTTGTTGAGACAATCTTAAATGTATTTTTTTTGTAATTTTAAAATAAATATTTTCCAAGTTATTCAAGAAAATAGACGAAATTTGACCATTCCCCCTCCTCTCTTATCTCCGAAACTACTGAACCTAAAATTTTGAAAAAAATACAGTAATTAGTTTTCTACTTATAGATTATAGGAAAACCTATAAGAAGTCCATATCTGTATATGGGAGGTAATTTTTGGGGGGGAAGGGGAAAATTAAAAAAAAATATTTGAAATCTGCATCGTGTGACATACCAAATGAAAGGTCTTGTTGAGACAATCTTAAATATATTTTTATTGTAATTTTAAAAGAAATAGTTTCCAAGTTATTCAAGAAAATAGACGAAATTTGACCATTCCCCCCCCCCCCCCTTATCTCCGAAACTACTGAACCTAAAATTTTGAAAAAAATACAGGAATTAGTTTTCTACTTATAGATTATAGGATAACCCATAAGAAGTTTTTGGGGGGGGAAGGGGAAAATTTGAAAAAAAATAGGGAGGTAATTTTCGCTATAAGAAGTCCATGATATTAAAATAACATGGTAAATCACTCAATATTGTGCGTACCAATTTGGGTCAGATTTAAAAAAAAACGTGATAGGTAACATCGTACGGAACCCTCTTCACGCGAGTCCAACTCGCACTTGGCCGGTTTTTTTTTTCTGTAACAGGCGTCACTTTCAAACTTCCCCTTATAAACTCATTCCTTACTTTATCCATTCTTGTCACTCCACACATCCATCTCAACATTCTCATCTCCGCTACATGCAATCGTTTCTCATCCATCTTTTTCACAGCCCGGAATTTTACTTTTCTCAAAAATCAACATTGATTAACAGTCTTTATATCTTAGGTACCATATAGCTACTACTGCCAGATGCCCGCAGATTCCGTTTTACGAACGATTATAGTTAGTTGCTTAGCAAATGACACCTCGCTTAGCAAGTTGGTAGGTAATACTTATACAGTAAAGTGAAAATTTTATCAATGTTTACCCTACCTTTCTCAAGCTGCATGGCCCTTTCCTTCCAATTCGTGACCACATCTTGGTTGGGGTCATCTGTACCATATTTCAGGGTATCCTGAGATTCGTGGGAGTAGTCCAAGGATGACTCGGAGTTGGCAGGCTCTGGTAAGTTGGTCACATCTCTGTAGTCCTGCTGTTCGTAGTATCTGGGACCTTTAATGAGAGCAAAAGACTTGAAGATTTGGTGTAAGGAGGCCATGATTTTTGCAATGTAACACAGAAGATAAATGCAAATACGACTATCGTTTCCCAAGGTGCCGCCTCAATTCAGACATTTGATTGTTAAAATGAAAACTTTTTAATACTTATAGGATTGGCTCCACAAACTAGAGTTATTTGGTTAATATGAGGTAAAGCTACTTAATACTTCCGGAGACAATACTCATATCACAATGCGTTGACTACTTTCTAAGATTCTAATAATCACATCAGTAATCATGCAAATTTTCTTAGTTTTTTTCAATAAGGTGTAAACAACTGACTGGACTTCTAAGTAACGTACTACGTTGCCTACTTCTAATATTTGGCGAATGTTCTAATAATGAACCTGTTGCATTTCATTGCTATATGAAATGCAACAGGTCCATTATTATCAAGTGCTCCCAAAAAGCTCTACTCGTAAATGCTACGAGTGCCTAATATTGTATCTATGATTCCGGTATCTTGGTAGCACACAGAGGGTCCAATGCGGCCACTTAACAATATTCCAAATGATTCACTTCGTGAATGAATAGCCAATGACGTTGCTATTGCTTAAAGAGGCCGGAATTTAATCTCCTAAAAACCTGAGAAAGAGGATATATATGGGGAGCAGTAGTGCTGCGTCAGAAATGGTACGTGCTGCCGAGATTGGTTTCATACCTTAAAAACATCAAATTGGTGGATTGAAAGTAAACTAATAATTGCAAAGCATGGTGGAAACAGTGAAGCAGCAATAGTACCTAACTATCTACCTAATAATCGAAGGTTTTATCATTTCAAAAGGAAAATGCAATTTCTTACCTTCAGAAGCACTGCAGTGTTCCAACTCATGCGGTCTAAAATACGATATCCTCCTAGGTTCGTAATCCTCTAACACATAAGACCTATGGTGTGAAATAGTTTTATCATATTTCTTATGGGAAAAAGTGTGTTCTTCTCTGGGCTTGTCATCTTGTCGTCCTATTTCTAGGATGACACGATCTTCTGCTTCTCTTTTTTCTTCATCATCTTCTTTGACCACTGTGTAGTTCGCTATGAGGGGGAGCGGAGCCTCGTCTTCGTAAGTTTGATTGTACATTGCACTTGTAGAATTGCCAATAGGTGTATATGAACCTAAGTATCATAGACAGGTAGGGAACTCTGCCTATTCTCTCTAGGACGACACGGTTAATTTTATGTAGCACTTTTAGTGTCTTTTCATCACTTCATAAATATTTTTTAACAATGTTTTCTTGAGTTTCTCCAGCTGTTTCGATAAGTTCTAGGTACTATGCCAACGTGGCAACTGTAAGACCAACTGACTCAATAATTACTTTTATTTTAAAGTTTATCAACTTTACCGTCAACACTTCAGTACAGGTTTTTGGAGAAAACACCACAATTTTATAGTCTATCAAGTATCGAGTCTCTAGAACCTTCTATAAGTTAAGGGAAGCCAAAAATCACAATGAAATTCAATCTTTACCACTTTCAAGCAACACAGTCAACATTATCACTTTGATATCCGTCCAGGACCAAGAACCACCAGAATTTTATCACTGATCCTATTTTCTAAGACAACTAACACCCGTCCACTATGTCTTTTGACTCAGGACTGTGTCATCCACATTTCAGTCCCATTGTAATGCATATTCGATCAAAGTAGCGTTGTATGTACACAAGTGTGTGCTACAATTTTTAGTTTTCACCAAGGAGGGCCTTCATTGTCTTGGCATCTTTTGTGTGGTATTTACTTTGTACGGAACTTATGAGACACCTATGGTGTGGACTCTTAAGTGAATTAAATACATTATCTATTTAAATGGTAATGAGTTGAGTTTTTTTATTGTATTTTGGGTGAAAGGTTGTATTTTGTTTTTAGGGAGCTTTAGATGAAGTTAAAATAACAAAGAACCTGTGTTTCCATGTTTTTCAAATATTTGAACCGAAAGACTAAACTATTTACTGATATAAAAATGTAATAATTTTACTACTTTCAATAAGATTATTTTCATTAAGGCTACCTACTTCAATAGTTCAATAAATTATCATTTTACAAATACTTAGGCATTATACTACGATGATAAACCGGTTTCCTCCACTACCTAATATCTTCCAATAAAATATTATTATAAACAAAAAAAAAAAAACAAATAGGTGCTAGGTTTTACAAAAAACTAATGAATCAGTTGTGCGAAGTATTTATTGAAATAAATAATATAATTTATAAAATTATGTAATGTTTTTAACACAGCCATGTACAAAAAGTCCAGGATTTTCAAAAATCGCCTTAGAATCAACTCTTGCGCAATAAGATACTTTGTGGAAGGCGTAAAGTATAAGTCATTTTTTTTTAAAGTTATCATTATGGATGTAACAAATGGGCGTCCCTCTATGTCACAACTAAAGCGTTAGTTGTGCATTTTTACACAATACTGATGTTTCTTGGTTATTTTACTACAATTTAAGGTTGTACAAAAACTTTCAAACTATGAAAATTACCTAGGCATAAGAAAATACAACACCCATTTATTGTATGGCTATACATAATTTAATTTCTTACAAGGCATAAGTTTATGAAATATATAAGTATGGGATGACCCTACATTAAGTTCGTTTCAAAGAGGAGTATAGCACACTCGAAAGACGCACCCTGCCCCAATGGATTTTCAACTTTATGCTTAGTTACATAAAGTTGTAAATCCACTAAAGACAAACTCGGTTACAAAATAGCACTATGGGAAAGAGAGACAGAGCTATACACGTCGTCTAGCGCCATCTCGTTCCCACAGTGTAGTCTTGGGAAGCCCCCCGCAGGTATTAATGGGTCACCTATAATACATTTTTGTGTGGTTGCGTCTATCATTCCATTATTACCTATTTCAGTTAGAATATTTATTTCAATGAAGTAGGTATTATTACTCATTCATAAGATATCCTAAGTACAGTTGAGTATTATATGTTTCAAGCAAATTAATACTCTAAGAACTTTAAAATTGAACTCAATATTATATCTTCAGCATGAAATTAACTAAATCTTTGAAATAGTGAACTTAACTGGTATGCATTGAACACAATGGTTTGTTTAATAAATAAAAAAAGAATCACTTCAAAAATAGTTTTCTTAGTTTAATGTCATATTTAACTACAAGATGTTATTTATTTTAGCTTGTACGCTGGTACTGCTTATTAAAACGAGATCTATTTTATGGATTATTTTGCATCTTTTTCATTGCACCAGTTAAAGAAAGCAGTCAGTTTTGATTTTGACCATGGAAAGCACAATTAATCGTCTTTATAAAAATTGTATTTTTATTAAAATTTTCACTATGCCAGATTTTTTTTCTTCAATAAACATAAAATAATCCACAAAATCCTGTACCTTCAAGGCACACTGACTAAGTCAGTCTTAAGTTCAAAATAAATACACGTTATTAATAAAAATACTTCTTAGTAACTGTTCACGCAATTTAGAACTTTAAAGGCCTGATTTTAAAGAAGCTTTCTACTATTTCGTCGGTGATCTTGGCTCTGCGTTGCTGGTAAGCTTGTATCCAGGGGGCAATGGCGTCCACTGCCTCTTTCTTTAGCTCTCCTGTGAGCATGACCCCTGATTCATATTCTTTCTTGATCTGTGAAAATAGAAGTAAAAAGTTTTTATATAAATTGAGTCAATTGAGCTACTGATGTAACAAAGTTTTTGTAATAATTCTGGCGATCTAAACAGAGTGTCCATGAAGTTTCTTGCCCGTTATACTCCATAGAGATTACTCCTTGGAATGGGCATCTACGGTACTTTCACTGTTATTATGTCTTGTGACTGGGACTGTAGCGTCATAATTTTGTAGTATTTTATTATATTTTTTATGTTTTTGACAGTTCAAAAGTGCCTGTAACTGGTGAAATAAATGCTTTGATTTTTAACAGTCGCGCTTGTGTTTGTGACTCAACGGTGGGTGGAGAAGGCTAATAATTCATTTTGATGACATTACATACACTTTCGTCTTCATTCTTTACCGATTGGTTTTTTTTTATATATGAATATTGACAAAGATAAAACGCTTCGAAATTCGGGTGTGGGGGCTTGTGACGTCATACCGCCTGTAAAATTATACCGACCGAGTGACGTTTTGTGATTTTTTGATAATAATCAATCTTTCGGACTAATTTTTATTTTGAGTACAATAGCGTATTGTTACTTGAGAACATAACACATTTCTTTTTGTACATAGTTTACAATAATTAATTAAATCATTATATTACCTCTGCTAGCCTCTCGTCGTCCTCCAAGAAGAAGGTGAGGTATTTGAATGATATGTCCACGTCTGTGTTGCCACCCTTCAGTCTATGCTCTTCTACGGTAGCCTGACCGCCTGAGAACGCGTATTTGTTGATCTGTAGGATAAGAATAATTATGTTTAAATAAACCAAGATTATGTTTCGACTATCGATCTACACTCTACACATTTTGACGCTCACGAGGTAATCAAGACCTATAGAGTACTTTCCTTTGACCTTTAACCATGAAGAAGTTCGCAAGAAATGAGAACTTCTAGTACAACTAAAGGAAAAAGTCCGAAAATTGATATCACAGAAAAAAAAAACGGGGATTTAACTTATATTTCTACAAAAACAACCCTCTTTTTGGCGCATTCGGGTAAGTAGGACTATACGCCCGCAAATATGTTGTCAACTTTTTTAATCATTATATTTCTAGTTAACAGCGTCTATGTCTGTTCGAAATTCGATTTTACTCAAAAAGTCTTGTGTTATAAACTTAATTCACCAATGATAATCAGAATATCAAAGCAAGTGAAACTTTGAATAATGGAAAAAAAAAGATTCCGACGAATGGGGATGGCAACTGGGGAACTAAAGGCGCTAGCTTGTTCCAAGCATCGTCATAGGCTCAAATCTTATAGGTACTTCAAAATAGTACTATTTTCGAACGACCTCATTGGTCGGATTAGGACTTAACTATGGTGGCGCCATCTACAATTAGCTTTGACCGGCCTTCCCCATTGGGAACCTCCTTTTTCCGAAATCGGTTAAAAATAAAACATAACAAAAACGTAAACCATACCTTAGTCCTAATCTGCTTGGCACTATCACTCAAAAAGATAGACGCATTAGGATCGCTGGAAGACATCTTGTGCTGCGCGCCCTGCAGTGCCGGCAGAAACGTGGAATGGATAAGCGCTGGCTTCGGCATCTTCAGTCGCGCGGCCACGTCGCGGGTCATGCGGAAGTACGGGTCCTGGTCGATGGCGCAGGGAACTAGGCAGTGGAGCTAGGGAGCAAAACCGGTCTGATGACTCATGATCATAGGTCGGAATTAGGTAGAGAATTATTCATGTACTTATACAACGTGATTGGGATCTTGATTGAAACCACGTCGCACTGTTATAATGTTTATTAGACAATAGACACTGTTACACTGTTGTACACATTTCACTGTTATAATATATAGGAGAAAGCACTCTCAAAATTATTTATTATGTTAAAAGTTACAAGAGACGTGTGCGCTCTGTTCATCGTGGAAACAGAAGGGCCGAGAGCGCCATCTGTCGGTTTATATTAGGTTTGACAACTGACATGACGTTGACAATACTAAACATTCTCGGGCCTCCAAAGAAAGGAAAGCCTCGGTACTTAAGTACTTCTAAGTTTACACAATAATAAATAAAATTACTGAATTTAAATAGAACATTGAGTTTCATTTACGTAGTTTAGAGCCTTAATATGAATAGAAAACAGTTATATAATAATAAGGTAAGTATGGGTAAGAAACATAGCTTCGATAATATATTATAGTACAGCATTAGCTAGGTAGTAGTCTTATTTCTTACATTAAGTACATAGGTATTTACTTATCAGATAACTTACTGTCTAAGTATTATTAATTAGGTACTAGATAAGTTTAGTAAACTTATTAGTTTAGTTATATAAGTAAGGAAAGTAAATCATATAGCACTTCTGAGAACATAGAAGTTAAACAAACTTATAACTTAAAGTACTTATTTACTTACTTAAATCTTAATCTGGGTTAAATCTAGATCTTAGGAATAATTAGATACACACAAAAACTTATGCATATATTATATAGTAAGTTACACTACATATAGGTAGAATAAAATACACAATATTAAGACAATATTTAGACTCAATCTTTGCTTGGTAGCAATATTACTTTATTTACAGGTCTAGTAAATTCTCCTCTACTAGTTCGAATCTTTACAGATCTACATAGGCCGTCTGTCTTGTTAGTGTATACAGAGGTAATTCGACCTAAAGCCCATGAAGTGGGTGGACAAGCTTCATCTTTAATTAAAACTAAGTCTCCTACACTTAAGTTATTTTGCACCTGTAGCCACTTATTTCTAGTTTGTAATTCAGATAAATAGCTAAAATAGAATTGTTTCCAAAATCTTTGTTTATATTGTATTATTTTTATGTCCATTTCAACCACGCGGCCTACTCTTAAAACTTGATGAAACTTTGCCAGGAGTTAGTAACGATTTGTTACTACACACTCCTCATTTCCTGTATTTGTTGCAAAAAAAACTAAGACGCTATGACCAAAAATATTTGGCCGCTAGAACCGCCACTTGCCGTAGTCACCGCCTGTGATAACACAGAAACTTGATAATGCAGATAGGCGAATGATATATCAAAAGAAAGGTCTTAATCACTTGTATTTGTTGCAAAAATAAAAAAATATCAAAACGTAAATAAACAAAAAGTTATGCTATGTTAAGTTTCCAGGTTATGGGTAGGTAGGTATTTTACCATAAATATTGAATAAATAGAGGTTTATGTTTATGGACAGTTAGTTGCTGATTTGTTGCAGCGAAAAAACAAGAAAAAAATACAAAAACTTGGTCCAATATTTTTTTATGATCGATTTTACTTGGCCGCTCGGACGACTATATGCCTAAAATACAATGGCGTTTATTTCGTTATTAAAAGTAAGTTCAAGCTTAGTTAAAGTACTAATCGACAGGTAACGTAACCTAGATTGGATAAATATGGCCAAAATAACTGTAAAATTCATGTTTTAGGAGATATTCACTAAATGTAGTAGTTTGAAACTGTATTAGTGTAGGGTGACCATGATTACATAAATACGAAGACATGTTTTTAAATATGGGAGGTAGAAAGGTACACTATTTACATAGGGTACCTACTTAAATTAGTTTAAACTAGCTATTACATTACACAACACTTGCATCTATTTATCAACCTATTTTTTACCGACTACGGCAAAGCCAAAAAGAGGACTGTGATTTTGACCGGTATGTATGTATGTTTGTCTGTTCCCTCATAATGGCAGATTTACATTGAGTCAGTAACTGGCGTCAGTCCACTGATATTTAGTCTGTGGTCCACTGACGAGTCAGTGCTGACCTGGCACTGCCATAATGTAAATTGATTTCTTGAAATACTGACCTCGTATAAATAGCATGAGTCAGTTTTCGGCGCCAGCACTGACGCCAGTTACTGACTCAATGTAAATCTGCCATAACTTCTAAACTACTTATCATTACAATCATGACAAATGAGGTGTCGTTAGAAAAGTCTCATTTGTCCGCTGGATATAGGGTAATAATCCAATATGGCGTCCTCTAGGGGATGTAAAGATGGTAACCGAAAAACAAAATTTTTGCGCGGTATCGACATCGGTATCAAATTAAAGGGCTTGATGAGCACATTTGAAATAAACACCGTGACTTTTTAGTCGTCTTACAACGGGAGCCCAGTTCATGTATCCAATGACTAGAACACGTTTATAATAAAAAAATAGGGATTTATGAGATTTTAATAATTTAAAAATAAAAATATTATTCATTACTAGCTTCTGCCCGCGACTTCGTACGCGGATCCTGTTGCTTATGCCAGCGACAACGGGGTCGTCAAAATCGAAGATCTGCAACTGGTCTGATGTCCAATACCAAGAGCCTGGGTAAAAAAAATGGGAGTTTTGGCCAATAGAGTCAGATTTTTAATGATATATCATCGTCATCGAAAATCAGTCCTAAAGTCTTACCGCCTTCACCGCGTGGAGGTACTCCCAGCTTATGTTATTTTATAATAAAATTATACAGTGAAATTAGCGATAGCTTTGATTTCCACATCAGATGTTTCTGATCTTCTATTTTATAGGTCAACAGGAAATGCCCATCAGAAGGCTAATTCACGTAATTTTATGACGCACCGATGAAGTAGTAGTGCAGTTGCAGTTAAGTTCAAGTTCGAGTGATAAACGATATTCTTGTAATCTTTGAACTGCGCGTAAGCTGCGCGTGAACTGCGCGTCAACTGTACGACAACCAAAATGTACCAAACTTTCTCATGGTGTGGCCATAGGAGATAAAAATGATTGCCACTAAATAATCGAATGGAATCGATTACATTTCAATGAATATGACATTAAAACTAAAAGTTGATCGAATTGAAACTTGTATGCTGTCATTTTGAGACGTCAAACGAATAGTAGAATACCAATAATGTTGCGATCCAAAACACGCACCAAAGACGCGCAACAGTAGAATACCGATAACGCGCTCGCGTGACGCGAACTTGACGCGAGCGTGTCTGACAGCGGTAGAGAATACGAAAAGCGTTGTTTTGATCGAAACTTAACTGCAACTGCACTGCAACGTCACTTCTTGTGTTACGTGAATTGAGGCACAGACCGAGCAACTTTTGCTGAAACGTCATTCCCACATTTATGTTATAGTGTAGCTGGGCGCTTGGAATTCCACAACTGGTGTTCCAGATCTTCAATTTTTATACGTCAACAGAGAGTGCTCATCAGGCTGAACAACTCGTGCTAAGACGTCATTCCTATATGTTATAGTGTAGCTGGGCTCTTGGAGTTCCACAACAGGAGTTCCAGATCTTCGATTTTAATAGTCAACAGAGAGTGCACATCAGATTGAACAACTTTTGCTGAAACGTCATTCCTGTGTGTTAACGTTATAGTGTTAATGTTATAGTGTAGCTGGGCGCTTGGAATTCCACAACAGGTGTTCCAGATCTTCAATTTTTATACGTCAACAGAGGGTGCTCATCAGGCTGAATAACTGTTGCTAAGACGTCATTCCTATAAATGCTATAGTTTAGCTGGGCTCTTGGAGTTCCACATTAGGTGTTCCAGATCTTCAATTTGTATACGTCAACGGAGAGTGCTCATCAGGCTGAAGAACTCTTGCTAAGACGTCATTATTTTATATGTTATAGTTTAGCTGGGCTCTTGTAGTTCCACATCAGGTGTTCCAGATCTTCAATTTTTATACGTCGACAGAGAGTGCTTATCAGGCTGAATAACAGTTGCTAAGACGTCATTCCTATAAATGTTATGGTTTAGCTGGGCTCTTGGAGTTCCACATCAGGTGTTCCAGATCTTAAATTTTTATACGTCAACAGAGAGTGCTCATCAGGCTGAACAACTTTTGCTAAGACGTCATTCCTTTATATGTTATAGTTTAGCTGGGCTCTTGTAGTTCCACATCAGGTGTTCCAGATCTTCAATTTTTATATGAAGACAGAGAGTGCTCATCAGGCTGAAGAACTCTTGCTAAGACGTCATTCTTTTATATGTTTTAGTTTAGCTGGGCTCTTGTAGTTCCACATCAGGTGTTCCAGATCTTCAAAATTATTTTCGCAGCAGAAAATGCTCATCACCTGGAACAATTTCTGCTATGGTGCCATTTTTGTATCTCTTATAGTTTAGCTGGTCTGTTGCGGTGTTGTATAGATTATGACGCAAGTAGTTAAAAACACCCTTGTCTCATAGAAAATGGAGATGGAATGATCTGCTCGACTCGCGCGCTGGGTAGGTATACTCGTCGTAATACGTCTTTACATCCTCCCCTAGAGGACAGAGCCATATTGGATAATTACCCTATAACCAGCGGACAAATGAGACTTTTCTAACGACACCTCATTTGTCATGATTGTAATGATAAGTAGTTTAGAAGTTATGAGGGAACAGACAAACATACATACATACCGGTCAAAATCACAGTCCTCCTTTTGGCTTTGCCGTAGTCGGTAAAAAATAGGTTGATAAATAGATGCAAGTGTTGTGTAATGTAATAGCTAGTTTAAACTAATTTAAGTAGGTACCCTATGTAAATAGTGTACCTTTCTACCTGCCATATTTAAAAACATGTCTTCGCATTTATGTAATCATGGTCACCCTACACTAATACAGTTTCAAACTACTACATTTTAGTGAATATCTCCTAGAACATGAATTTTACAGATATTTTGGCCATATTTATCCAATCTAGGTTACGTTACCTGTCGATTAGTACTATAACTAAGCTTGAACTTACTTTTAATAACGAAATAAACGCCATTGTATTTTAGGCATATAGTCGTCCGAGCGGCCAATTAAAATCGATCATAAAAAAATATTGGACCAAGTTTTTGTATTTTTTTCTTGTTTATTCGCTGCAACAAATCAGCAACTAACTGTCCATAAGCATAAACCTTTATTTATTCGATATTTATGGTAAAATACCTACCTACCCATAACCTGGAAACTTAACATAGCATAACTTTTTGTTTATTTACGTTTTGATATTTTTTTATTTTTGCAACAAATACAAGTGATTAAGACCTTTCTTTTGATATATCATTCGCCTATCTGCATTATCAAGTTTCTGTGTTATCACAGGCGGTGACTACGGCAAGTGGCGGTTCTAGCGGCCAAATATTTTTGGTCATAGCGTCTTAGTTTTTTTTGCAACAAATACAGGAAATGAGGAGTGTGTAGTAACAAATCGTTACTAACTCCTGGCAAAGTTTCATCAAGTTTTAAGAGTAGGCCGCGTGGTTGAAATGGACATTTATTTTTTGGTATACATTCAGTCTAGATTCACTAACATCTAGTAAATTAGGTTCAGGTAGATCAGTTATAGCAGTGCCTATAATGAAATGAGCAGGTGTTAGGCAAGTTAAGTCATTAGGTAAATCAGTAATAGGATACAATGGTCTAGAATTAAGTATTCCCTCAATTTGAACCAAAATAGTATACAACAATTCATAAGTTAATTTAGTGTTAAATAGGTGTCTCTTAAGGAGAGATTTCACAGCTTTAATCCCTGCTTCATATATACCTCCCATGTGACTTGCGAGAGGACAGGTAAACTTGTATTCTATGCAATTTGCGGTACATAAATCAATAATTTCAGAAAGAAAGAAAGAAAGAAAGAAAATCACATTTATTGGCACAGACACGGGGCATACACAATAACAAACATGCAAAAAGTAGAATTAACAAGTGTTTTTTGTTTTTAAATAAAAATAAAATAACCTAAATCCACTTGTTAAGTACACTATATTGTTTGCCCCACGGCTGCTCCAAACAGGCCCAGTTCAGCATAAATGTCAGGCAACTAAGTGCCTGACGCTGGTTTTCAACTGGGCTGGTTTTCACTGTAACTAGTATCATTTTTGAACATTTTATAGAGTTCATGTAACTCAGTTTTGGAACCTTTAAAATTAGTTGCGTTATCTGTATATAAGCAAGTAGGTATTCCTCTTCTAGAAATAAATCTTTTAAGAGCACAAATAAAGGCTTGTGCGGATAGGTCAGACACTAATTCCAAATGAATAGCTCGAGTAGCTAGGCATACAAATAGGCATATATAACCCTTAGAGTATTTGCAGTTTCGGGTCATTGAACTTCTTATAGCAATAGCACCACTAAAATCAATCCCTACATGAGTAAACGCACGGGTCAACGTCACTCTGGGAGCAGGAAGATCTGACATCTGCTGCCCACAAACCTTGCCTCTATACCTAGTGCATCTAACACAGGAATATATGCATTTCTTTACTTCACCTCTACCATTGATAGGCCAGTATTTCAGTCTTATGTTACAGAGTGTGTTCTGAACACCTGAGTGAAGTAGTTTAAGGTGATAATGCTGAACCAAAATCTGTGTGATGTGGTTTTTGGCAGGAAGTATGATAGGATGTGCTTGATTGTATGGAATGTCTGAGTGTTTTATACGACCACCAACTCTCAGCATGCCGTCTCCATCTAAGAATGGATTCAGTTTTCTTAGTGGGCTCGATGTGAATGTGTAATAGTTCTGCTTATGTGAAGTCTGCGGGTTAGTGATATTTTTTATAGATTGTAGTTCCTGCATTTCCTTTGAGAAAGAAAGATTTTGAGTTGTGTGAACTATAAAATTGTGAGCATGTTTTAGTTCTGTCACTGTTAAGTGTGATGAATGTTTGTTAAAATGTTTGTTTTTTATATTATGTACAAATCTAAGTACGTATGCAAAAATTCTGATAAGCTTAGTGAAACTGGAATATTTTGTGAAGCTATCAAAGAAGAATGAATGATTGACGAGTGAGTCTGTGCAGAAATTGACTACTTTGACTTGTGGGGTTTGATTGTGTGATGTATCTGTGTCTGTACTAGGTGTCTGTGTCATTGAAGATGGCCATTGTGATTGATGTTGAGTCAACCATGAAGGGCCTTGCCACCATAGTGTACAAGATTGAAGATCTTTAGGCATGACTCCCCGGGTGATCAGATCAGCTGGATTTTGTTTTGTGTTTATGTAGTACCAGTCATCACCGCTGGTGGTGTCAATGACCTGCATGAGGCGGTGTGTGACATATGTGTCGTGTTTGTGCTTGTATGGAGCTTTGATCCAGTGTAGTACAATAGACGAATCTGTGAATAAATAAGTTTTCTCAATTTTAATTTTGTTATATGTAGTGTTTATAAACTTTTTTGCTAATTGGGCTAGCAACAGTGATCCACACAGTTCTAAACGTGGTATAGATTGTTGTTTTTTGATAGGTGCAACCTTAGATTTAGCTGTGATTAGTGTGCAACTTGTAGGTATGTTAAGGTAGGTTGCTCTTAGGTATAGGCAAGCACCATAAGCTTTGTGAGAAGCATCACAGAACCCTAATAATATTATTTCTGTAGGTATATCTGTAAAATAATATCTAGGTATGTGTATAGCTTTCAAGCAGTGTAGTTGCTGAACATAGTTCTGCCAGATGACTAGAGAGTCCTTTGAGATCAAAGAGTCCCAATCAATATTTTGTTTCCATATGTCTTGCATTAATATCTTAGCTAGAATAGTTGTAGGTGCTAGGATACCTATTGGATCAAATATTTGAGCTATTTGTGAGAGTATGTTCCTCTTAGTGCAAGGAGCAGTATTATAATCAGGTATGCTAACTTGAATTGTGTCTTGTGTAGGTAGCCATTGTAAGCCAAGTGTTTTGACAGAAGTCGATGTAAAATTGTATATATTATTTGAGTCTACATTGTTATGTAAAGATTGTATATTTTTTGTGTTTTCTGTAGAACTTGTGCCTACATGTGATAAAATGTCAGTGTGGTTAGATGACCACTTGTGTAGTTGAAAACCTGCTTTGCTCAATAAATCTATAAGCTCAGAGCATACTTGTTTACATTGTTCTAGAGTTTGACAGCCATACAAATAGTCATCCATGTACCCAGAACTTTTAATACAGTCAGCTGCCTGCGGGTGAGTATCTGAGTGTGTGTCAGCTAAATGTATCATTGTGTGACAAGCTAAGTATGGTGCACACTTTGTACCATAGCAGACCCTGCTGATCTCCAAACACTTGAGCGGTTCAGATCTGGAGTCTCTCCATAGCACTCTTTGTAAAGATGTCTGTTGTGAATTTATTTTTATAGCTCTAAACATTCTGACTATGTCACAAGAGAAAGCATATTTGTAAAGTCTAAATCTGAGGATAATTTCTAAAAGGTCATTGTATATGTTCGGACCTTCATACATTATATCATTGAGTGATATACCAGTGGATGTCTTGGCACTAGCATTGAAGACTGTACGTAATTTTGTTGTGATACTGTCAGGCTTTATGACTGCTAGATGTGGCATGTAGTAAGCATGTGTATCTGTGGGTGAGTAGCCCTCAATGTAGTGAGCATGTCCTAACTGTACGAACTCATGTATGAACGCTTTATACTGTGTGTAGAGACTTGTATCTTTTTGCATTTTAGATTCAAGTTTTAATAAGCATCTATAAGCTGTGTTGAAAGAATTCCCTAGATCCTCTATTCTATCAACCTGTAGTGGTAGGTCCACTGTGTATCTGCCTGAGCTGTCCTGTGTAGTTGTAGACATGTATAACTCTTCACAGTATTTGTCCTCAGGCGAGAGTAGCCTTTTAGGAAGCAGCTCCTCTTGCTCCCAAAAGGATTGTAGTATGTCATCTGTTGATGTAAGTGTAGAAATCATGCTAGCGTGCATAGCGCATTTTGGTGTGTTCAGGTGGGTATCAGGTAGGTAGGAACCAGAAACAACCCATCCAAAAAGCGTTTCAATTAGGAATGGTAGGCGCGAACCAAGCTGTATGCGCCCAGTTTGCAGTGTAGCATAGAACACTTCAGCATTAAGCAGTAAGTCAATAGAACCCGGCATGAAGAATGTGGGGTCAGCGAGTGATTGAGCTTGTTTTTCTGGTATATGCCATGTTTGTGTATTTACATGTGTGTGAGGTAGCGGCACTGAAATACTGTCCATGACCAAGAAAGTTTGATTGCTTTGATAGGTGTTGTAGCGAGATGCAATATTCATGTTTACACTTACTTGAGTACGCTCTTGGCTATTGCCTACACCAATTATGAGGCATGATTGCTGCTTGCCCTGTAGTTCCAGTTGAGTGACAAGTCTGTGGGCAGCAACGTTGACTTCACTTCCTGTATCCAGAAGTGCTCGGGCAGTGATCCACCGGCCTGAAGCATGTTGAACCCGTACCAGAGCTCTTTGCTAGAATTTCGAGCGCTCTGGAATAGTTCTCCTCTATGATGAGCAGTGACGCTATGAGGCCCGCGGCCTCCCCCGTCAGCGCCGTCTTCAGGTACTGCAGCTTGTTCACCACGGGCAGGTCGGTGCTGTCCACGGACGCGAAGAAGATGTTCTTAAACGCTGGCCATTGCCGAATGTCCCCATCGAACTTAGGGAGTTCCAGTTGAGGCAACTTGACACGTGGCTTGGCGTGGTCGTAGTGCGTACAGTTCAATTGATCGGTGTGGCGTGAAGGTGATGCCGCCGCCGCCGCTGGTGTAGGCGATCTTGCCGATAAGGCGTCAATCATACATGCCTTCAGTCCATAGAATCTGTCCTCGAAGGCGCCCCGCTCCTCTTCGTGAATGTGTTGTCTGTCCGCGGCGTCGTCGATTGATTCGATTCGTAGCTGTATTTCCTCGAACCGCTGAGTCAATTGTTCTAATTCGCCTTGTCGAACTTTGATTTCGTTCACGGAGTGTCGATCTGTGTCGAAGTTCTGCAAGTATCTTTCTATTCTAGTAAGCTTGCCTTTGATTGCACTTCTCTTCTGTTTGAGGGCTTGTAGAGTAATTTCGATATTTTCTTCTTCATTGTGAGACATTGTTGAATAATTTCATGTGTTGTTTCGCTGTTGCGTATATTGAGTAGAATTGAATGGGTGCGGTGCGTCGTAGCCGTAGAAAAAACGCGTGTTGCTTGTTGACCGCGTGGAACCGAGCCGAAAATATGTAAGATGGCGTCGTGCGTAGCGGAAGTTCAGATTCTTTTGTTCCGATTGTTCTGGATTGTTCTGTCCACAGGTTATTGGTAGTTGTCACTGTCGATAAATTTTGCGTGTTCGCTGATTGGCCGATTAGAGATGCCGATGTAGAAATATGTGGCTGTTGCCTTCGTGCGATTGTAGATGTCGCTGTGTGGTATGGATTTTTGAGTGTCGGTAAAGCAGTGTCTAATTGATTTATTCGATTTTTTCTTGAAATTTGAATTTATTAATAATTTTCGACTGTTGTCGCTGGCCGTTGCTGGTTCGCCGCCAAAACTCCTGCGTTTGTGTGGTGCGTACGAGCGCTGTTTGCTTCGTTTTCTCCGCCCCCACGCCAAACGATGCGAAGAAAAAATATGGCGATCCTTACAATGTTGGCACTTCGAAGGACCAGAATGATTGGGATCTTGATTGAAACCACGTCGCACTGTTATAATGTTTATTAGACAATAGACACTGTTACACTGTTGTACACATTTCACTGTTATAATATATAGGAGAAAGCACTCTCAAAATTATTTATTATGTTAAAAGTTACAAGAGACGTGTGCGCTCTGTTCATCGTGGAAACAGAAGGGCCGAGAGCGCCATCTGTCGGTTTATATTAGGTTTGACAACTGACATGACGTTGACAATACTAAACACAACGAAAGAATAAAGTGGATATGCCCGAAATCTCGGAATTCTTTTTAAAGAGCAGACAAATTCCGATGATTTATTAAATAAACAAGTTTTTACTTTCACACAATTTATTTATCTATTTCTGATGTTTTTATCTCTTTATTCATTTTTTTCCTTATTATGTACATTTTTAAATATTTTCACAAAATTAAAAGAAATATAATAAAAAACATTTAAAAATATAAATAATAGTGGCCCACCGGTATCGGGAACAGGGTCCAAGCTACCGACGGTCAGGGCTCCAGAGAAAGGAACCTCCTGCCAATGCGCGCCGTGTCCAGAAGAACTGCTCTCTGAATCAGGCCCTTGATCCAGCTGCCTAAAGAGAGCCTCCTTAGATGTTGGTCGAGGCTCTTGGCAATTAAGCCATGGGCCGACACGACTATCGGCACAATGATCGCTGAATCCACGTCCCACATATCGACAACCTCGCGAGCCAAATCAAGATACTTGATTTGCTTATCTTTTTCAGCTTTCACGAGGTTCTCATCATGCGGGACGGTTACGTCAACAATCATTGTGCGCCGCTCTGATCGATCCACCACCACTATATCAGGTCTATTGGCTACAATAGTCCTGTCAGTGATGATGTTTTTATTATTATTATTTATTTGTAATACTGGTTTCCACGCAAGATTGTATATTAGAAATCCCGAGAAGATCCATATTAGTATCAGCATTTCGATGCAAGTACCAAAATAACTAACCAATTCCGACCTATGCTCATGAAAGTTCTTGTGTGACAATTGATTTTCTGGAAACTGGTAAATGGTCTGATCGCCTAAATCAAGTACTAATATTTATGAAGCTGAAGAGTTTTGTTTGAAATCTCAGGAACTACTGGTTCGAATTGAAAATATACTTTTGTGTTGGACAGTCTATTTTTCAATAGAAGCCGAGTGGCAGCGGTGAAACCTCTTTTCGATATGGGTCATAGTTTTTTTTCTTTTGTTACAGCTTTAGCTTTTGTAGAAGCTTTTAATTTTTTTTTATGTTTGGTGGGTTTGCTCTTGACCTCAGTCTAGGTCAGGAGTAGGGCATGCACCCGGTTCTACCCGGTTCCGGAATACCCGGGTATACCCGGGTATTACAGTAAGTCTGTGGAACCGGTTCTGAGAGCGATGGAACCGGGTCGACCCGGTTCCTTTAAGATTGTTATAATTTTGCATTCACTACATCGAATTGCTACGAAAGCTGCCATAGGATGAAGGGAAGGGCCCATTGTAAGCTTTTATTAGCTGTAGCATACGCTCGCAGTATTTTGGGTGTTAGTGTTCATAATCTTACACAACATGAAAACAATTTAATTACATTAATGATTGTCTATTGGTAGAAAACAGAGTTTGGATATTGATTTTTAACAGTATTTGTACCAATCTTCACACTATAAACCCTAGTGATTCCGTCAGATCCTGGGAGTTTGTCCACAATCCGTCCTAAAGGCCACTTGCCAGGTGGCAATCCGTCTGTTTTGATAAGAACAATCTGACCAATATAAAACTCTTCTTGCATTTTTTGCCACATTGGTCTTTGTTGAAGTCGTGAAAGATACTCTCAAAGAAAATGGTGAATATAATAATATTTTGTTAAAATGTGCCAAAACATCATTTTTGCATTTGTTTTCAACATTTCTGCCAAAGAACGGGAACGCCGCAATCGCGGCGGTAAGACCCCTCTTTTAGGAGTGGCTGGAGAGGCGGCGTCCTCACCTTCCGCTTAACGCAGGTCCTGTGTGGATGTTTCGGGATCACCGTGGATTTTAGTCAGTACAAGTCTGACAGTCCCTCCCGCCCCACCCTGGGCGGAAGGACTCATTTGATGATTTTACCACTCAAAAAAAAGGACACGGTGGAGCATACGTTGCAAGTGTGCCCCGGTTGGGCAGAGCACCGCCGCGCCGCGCCGTGTCCTTACGGAGGCCATAGGTGGCGGCGACCTCCCGCGCCCGGCATTGTTCGACGACATGCTGCGGGGCGAGACGGGATGGGAAGGGGTCGGCTCCTTCTGTGAAGCAGTCATGCCCGCTGGCATGACTTCTTCACAGGAGTTTCAATTCGCTAATGAGCAAGCAAGCGCGTCGTGAGGGACAGGACAGCCCGGACTTCACGATCCAGCCGCTGTGGGAGACATCCACGACAATGGACGTCGCGAGACGATTTCCGGCCACCGTAGGCGCAGGCATGCGGACACGAGTACTGGGTGATTTGGCGTCCGATGATGGAGCATGCCCGAGTAGACGGCGGCGGCGTGCCGAGTTCTTCGCACGTCTCAAAGACCTGTCAGAAATCTAACGGGGCTCCTCTTAGAAGGTCAAAGCCTGCTGGGGTCGCGGGACTGTCTTTTCAGGTTACCGTGATCCCGGAATGTAAAAGGCTATTGAAGGATACCTTGGATTTTAGTCAGTACGAGTCTGACAGTCCTTCACGTCCTCATGTAAAAGCTTTTGATCAAAATGATTTTACCAAGTAAAAATAAAAATTCCAATGAATGTAGTGTAAGGCATATTACAAGCTTTCATTTGTCGTTGTTTGCGATCTTTTTGGAATATATAGCGATAGTTTCGACTTAGCTACCAAATAATGCCAAATATGAAGGCTAGGGCACATCGTAAGCTTTGATTTGGAACTGCTCAAATTACTTTTGAAAATATTAGTTTTATAAGAAGTGGTGATCACGTTAATATTTTCAGTAAAATGAGCCAAAACACAAAAGTTACGATTGGTTTCGACTTAACTGCCATAAAATGAAGTTTTAATGCTATCTGAGACAAAGTAGAGAGAAAATTGGAACTTGTAGCTATTTTAAATAAAACAAAAACTGTTAAAAATATATAAAATAACTAATGAATCAGTATTTCGATTTTTTCCAAGTTCTATTCACAATTTGCAGACGAATCCTCATCAAAACATTTTATTCGCTTGGAACCGGGTAGAACCGGGTAACCCGGTTCCTACCACCTCCAGAACCGGTTCTGAAAATTCTGGAACCGGACCCGGTTTTGCATGCCCTAGTCAGGAGTGACTAAGACAAGGTCGACGATGGAGCGAGCTTACCCAGCTTAAAATTCACAATATGTCATGCCGTGGTGTCATTTAAAGTGCGTCCTGACGTCACGACGCATCAAAACTCGAGGTTGAGCACTCTCGAGTTTTGCGTTTTATCTTTAGGAATATTGAATAATTTAACAAAAGAGAAAATACGTGTCCATTTTATTTCGAACTGAGTGACTAATTCGATTTGCAATTTATTATTGATACTGCCGATAGCTTGATAAAACTGGGTGTCAGTTTCTCCCCATGTGCGTTGCAATTGGACACAGATAATATTTAAAAGTAACAATAAATGAAAAGTCTTGTGCAACATCGTATTTCCAGTTGCAAATGTAATTAAAAAGATGATAACAATATCTCTTATCAACATTTTAATATATTATTTTAAATAAACTGTAACCCAACATTACAGTTTTTATACAAGAAACGTTATGTGCTTCGGTGATATGCTCTGTTCCAAATTAGTACGAAAAAAACTACATACCTATTTCAGAATTATTATATCTCGCGATAAAAATTGCTAATTTCATTAACCTATTTTGAATAAATGGCTTTTGATTTTTATTTCAAAATCTGTGTTCCTATTCCGGATGTACTCCGAGTTCAAACTTTTACTGGCACATCTATACTTACAACTTTATTATCAAATATGAAAGGGAAGCTGGTGGAGAACGCAGGCGCAGCCTCTATCGACGGGAACGTGATCTTGCCGATGACGTCAGAGTCTCCGAAGCCGAAGATACCCTTCACCTGGTTATAGGTGACGCACTTCTGTATCCTCACCATGTTCTGGTAGAAAGCTGGACACTGACTGGAATTGGAAGACGAATTGTCAAGTTTATTATGCCATTACGTAATATAATTATGTTCCATGAATTAGAGACAAAATAACCTGCATAGCTACAATTCATACATAATCTCTATACTAATATTATAAAGAGGTAAAATTTGTTTGTAAGTTTGTATGTAGGGGTTAATCTCCGGAAGTAATAAACCAAAGTCAAAGTCAAATCATTTATTCCAATTAGGCCATCATAGAGGCACTTTTGAACGTCGATTATTAAAATTAAAGGAAATAGGAAGGGATGGGATTGATTCTCATTCTACACCCATTCGCAAAGGTAAGTTTGTATGGAGAAGAATGGGCAAGAAACTCCATACTTACTCTTTTTCAAAAATGTTTCACAATGTTTTGAAATAACTAATTAAAAAAAAATGTGAAAGCTATGTACTCAAGTGTAGACCATATAAAGGATTAAAAAAAAAAACAACAAATAATTATACAGCTAATAAAAAGGTACACGGTGTTCAAGCAATTTTAAAAATCGTTTCACTGGTAAAAAGCTACATTATTCGTGAGTGCTATAGGCTATAAATTATAAAGATATCATGCATATTTTACCGCCCAACGAATTGGGCACGGATCAGCCAGTTATAAATAAAAAACTTTTTCAAAAAAGTAACCGACTTCAAAAATAACAACAAAACAAAAAAGGGTGAAATAACCTAATTAATAACTTCTTTCGGATGTCGGTGGCTTTATTTTTTTTTATATTTCATTGATTTTTAGGTTAGCCACCGACTTCCAAAAGAAGTTATTAATTAGGTTATTTCACCCTTTTTTGTTTTGTTGTTGTTTTTGAAGTCGGTTACTTTTCTGTTGAAAAAGTTTTTATTTTACCCTTTTTAGTTTATTTATTTATTAAATAGTCAACCCAAATTCTTGTAAAATACAACATTTTCTTATATAATAATTATGCACTAATCTTGTAATCCGCCACAACATAAAAAAATCCATATCTCTAAAACTACTGAACCGATTTTGATGAAACTTGCAGTGTACCCTAAGTTGAACAATACCTAGTACAACAAAAAAAGAATTACTTAAATCGAACTTGTAGTTCCGGAGATATGCGTGCACAAACATAAAAACATACATACATACACTTGTGAAATTTGGCACATTTGTTCAGACGCTGATATAGACTAACATATATGAAAACTGGGCAGTTCTGATAATATTACATACATACGGGTCGAATTGATAACCTCCCTTTTTTTGAAGTCGGTAAAAATAGAAAGCTTGCCCTAAATTGCATAGTTATTGTTTTGTTGATGACAGCACAATATTTCTATGTAAGAAAGTTTACGAAAAATCTACCAGGAGGATCGGAAATTTAAATCCGTTCAAAGCTATGGAACGCCGCTAGTGAAAAATAAAAGTTGGTATTTGTTCGGCATGTTCACCGTGACACTTGATCTGGCAACAGTGTCTGTTCATAGTCAATGCAAAATGCATGATAAGTGTAGGTATTTCTAAAATTAGGAAATATAGGAAAGATACAGCAAATTGATTCACACAAAATTGGTTACTTACACTCATGTGATCACTAGCATTAAGCAGATATATATATTTGTTTAATTTATTGAAAAGTTATTGAACTGTTTTATTGTTTTATATTTTCTAAATCTGTATTTTAAATAAACAACCTAAAAAGAAGAAGAAATCATAATATAATCTACCATAACAATAAAGATTTAGATTTTTCAAAGTGATTGCAGCTTTCCGAGACTTAATATTATGATGCAAGTTTTTATTTACACATAGATGTTGTTAATGTTCTCATTGTAAAATTGATTATTTCAGCTTAAATGTTAAAACTACTGCAACTCACCCAATAAAGTCCAAATTGTTGAATATAAAAGTGTTCTCAGGATCAAAGCCTACAGCAATAATGTCCTTAGCATTGTTGAATGCCATTTTACGAGCATCCTCAATCTTCAGATCCCTCCACAGAACCTTCTCATCATCAGTCAACTGGATAAGCAGGGGTACATTGAACACATCTTGGAGCCATCTGTAAAGACATAAAAATATGGAATAATATATTGCACAAATTATATTTTCACTATTTAATTTCGGTCTGTGAATTCGCTCAAACCCTAGATGTCTTCAGATAACCATTCATCTATATTATATCAAATCATTCAATTAAGCGCAGTGATTTATGCATGAAAGCATAACAAGTATTAACATTTCTTTTGTATTTATAGATCCGTATCTGAGAACCTAACAAAATATTAACAGCTGCATGGGTTGATCTCAAAGTTAAGCCACACTTGCCAGACTTGATTCGTGAATAATTGATATCTCTAGTTAGGATAACAGTAAGTTAGCCATCAATATCATCATCATCATCAGCCCTCCTCTCTGTGCAGGTTGGTAGATGTCACAAGACTTTGAATTTGATGGTTCTAGGACATGCCTGTTTCGTCACTGTTTTGAGAGCAGTGGTGATGGAATAAATTACACAAAGTAATGTGCCAAGCTGGGTTCGAACCCACAACCTACAACTTGTAAGTCGGGGCCGATACCACTGGGCCACTACTGCTCTACAGCCATCAATTACTTACTTGGTAAACATGAAAGGAATCATGTGTCCGATATGCATGCTCTCAGAAGAAGGCCCTCGACCAGTGTACAAATAGAACTTTTTGCCATTCTCATGTAGATTGAGAATTGTGTGGATGTCACGATGTGAGAAAAATATGCCTCGCTGTAAAAAGTGGTGTGCTGTAAATATACACATTTTTAATAGCGGTATCTTAACAGAAAGTTACTATTTTAACAGACTCTTTGTTACAATTTAAAACTTGGAAGTAAAGTTTTAGTATTTAAATACATACCTTTCTTCCCCGTGACTTTCTCAAATCTCTGTATAACTTCCTCATCTATCTTCTGACTTCCAAATTTTTCTGAAAAAAAAAAGTTAAGAGAATGACAATAAATGATTGATATAGACTATATCAGGTTTATTTCAGCTATGCTAGTCTTGTTTAACTTACTAATTAACTTGTCATAGTCAATTCCTGTTTCTGACTTTCCAGTCACGGTCCACGGGTCTACGAAATCGTCGTCTTCATTCACGGCCAGTTTATTTATTTGTTCTTCTGCAGTTTCAGCCATAGTGTGATCTAAAATCATTTTATGAAAAGTTTTTGACTGTTTAGTGTAGAATGACTAAAATCATAGCTTTGAGTATCAAGATCAAGTAAATGAATATTTTCGCTATTGTCAATTAGTGTAGTTCACAGAAATTAATATCATTATCTGGATAAATATTGACGAAACGTGTACACAGACAGATAGGCCAAATCATAACCAATCATAACTGAATCAGGTTAGGTTTGATAAACTGGTAAAACTTACTTGTGAACTTTCTAAGTATATCCCTGTAATATTATAATACGTATCTATTAAAAATACTGCACTTATTAAAGTAAAATCTGATGCAATTATTTTTTTAGAAAGTCAACATCGATCGCATACACGGCGCTGTCACCTTGTCACACTGTCAAAACGTTTTGATAATAAATTATAATGAGTCATTAGGGGTTTTTTAGAATAATTTGTGGAATAATTTATCTTATTAATTGTAAAGAAAATATTATTTATATAATTTAGATGTAATACATGTGAGTTTCATAAGTTTTTACAAATTAAGTTGATAATAAGTTTAAAATTACCACATTTGCTTAGAAATAACTAAACGCTGAATACTACCATTGGAAATAATGTTGCTGTAATCCACTACAACTATTTCAACCTCAAACTCTTCTTGGTTCCCGTTTATTTAGCTTTTATCTAATAATTTAAGTAGGGTTGTTAAATTTTATATTAAACTAGCTTCTGCCCGCGACTTCGTACGCGGATCCTGTTGCCTATGCCAGCGACAACGGGGTCGTCAAAATCGAAGATCTGAAACTGGTCTGATTGGCCTTACTCGAAAGCGGGGCCCTTCCACAGGTAGCGCGACCTGAAGGTGGATAAAAACATTACTCAACTACGTCATTTTAGCAAGACATTTTACATGATATTACTCATGGTACTATTTCAAGACCTTTTGTAAGCTGCCAGACCAATCCGATGGGCCATTCATTCTGCCAGATGCCTTAAAGTCCTTCCCTTAAATTTGAATACCTCTTTTTACCAACTTGAGGGGTGATTTTAGATAAATACAAAAACACGTGTTTGATTATTTTGATCTAGTATGTAAATACTGATTTTCGAATTGATGGGCCCGTGCGTTATGATTTTCCCATACAAATTTCAACATCGTATAAATCACGAATGGAGGGTAGTTTAAAAAAAGAATGATGCCAATCTTTTTTATTTACTTATTGAGCCTATTTCTGATCATAGCGGACACCCAGTTCAAGAAGAATTACCACAACTATCTCCACCACAGGAGATACATCAACGATCCAGTCGCATACGAAGACAACCAAAATTTTTAGAAGATTACATTACAAATTAGTGCGGGAGAATGATATAAATACTCTTCACTCTTTTTAGCTCTATGACTGTAGGTATTCTTTATAATTTTGTTTGTCATTAGTATGTCAACAATTTATCTCAAATAATCTGTAAAGTTTTAAGCATAATAAAACCTTGTATTTATTAAAGGTTTTATCAGTTATTTCAATTTATTATGCTTAATTAAAATATGGAAAAATATCTACGGCCAGAAAGATTTGACGCCGATCCATTTGATGGTACTGCATCCAAAGCATGGGAACATTGGATAAAAACGTTTGAATACTTTGTGACAAGTCAAAAGAATGCGACCGCTCCTTCTTCATTAACAAAGGACGCACAGTCGACGGACAATCAATGGAACGAAGTTAAGTATCAACTTCTCGTAAACCATATTTCTCCAAAAGTTTATGAATTCATAAATGAAAGTAAAAGCTATAAAGAAGCTGTAACTGTTTTGCAAAAGCTGTGCCGCGATCCGAATGAATATAAGATGGAAAACCGTATACAGGCCTGGCAAAGAAAACTTCGCTGCCGATGCTTTGTCTAGAGTTTGTGCCTCAACAGAAAATCATACAGCCAAACTTATATCGTTCCACGAAGCTCTTTGCCATCCTGGCATTTCACGCATGTTTCATTGGATACGCTCTAAGAATTTACCATATTCTCTTGAACAAGTCAGAAACATGACCAATTCTTGTCAAACTTGTTCAGAAATAAAGCCTAGATACCTGCGAAATACCAATGATCAGCAAGCAAAACTCATCAAAGCAACGGCTCCCTTCGAACGCTTAAGCATAGATTTTAAAGGCCCTGTTCCTACGAATACAACTAATAGATATATTTTAACTCTAATTGACGAATTTTCACGATTTCCGTTCGCTTTTCCTTGTAATGACGTCAGCTCGAAAACAGTTATCAAACATCTCAATAATCTATTCATGACATTCGGTTTTCCATCTTATATTCATTCGGATCGCGGCACAGCTTTTCTTTCTTCTGAAGTTCAAAAATTTCTTCATGAGAGAGGTATCGCTACAAGTCGAACAACTGCCTACAATCCACAGGGCAATGGACAAGTGGAAAAATTGAATTCGACTCTCTGGAAAACAATACTTCTGGCGTTGAAAACCAAAAACTTATCAGTCGAGAACTGGGAGCAAGTGCTGTCTCAAGCCTTGCATTCTATTCGGTCCCTACTTTGCACTGCTACTAATTTCACACCGCATGAGCGAATGTTTAGACATCCTCGAAGATCTACTAACGGAGTTTCTATACCAACTTGGCTTACGAATTCTGGCCAAGTCTTAATGAAGAAATTGAATAGATCAAATAAATATGAACCAGTAATCGAGGAGGTGGAATTATTACACAGTAATCCAGATTATTCGTATATTAGATATCCCGATGGACGAGAGACTACTGTTTCAAATCGGTATCTAGCACCATTGGGATCAGATGATATGGCGGCTCCCCAAGAAGCTTGTGAGGAAGAAACTTCTTTTGTTACACCGCCTACATCACCTGTAACTGAAAACCGTGACGTCACACCTTCTACACAGTTGAATGAGCCTATTTCTGATCATAGCGGACACCCAGTTCAAGAAGAATTACCACAACTATCTCCACCACAGGAGATACATCAACGATCCAGTCGCATACGAAGACAACCAAAATTTTTAGAAGATTACATTACAAATTAGTGCGGGAGAATGATATAAATACTCTTCACTCTTTTTAGCTCTATGACTGTAGGTATTCTTTATAATTTTGTTTGTCATTAGTATGTCAACAATTTATCTCAAATAATCTGTAAAGTTTTAAGCATAATAAAACCTTGTATTTATTAAAGGTTTTATCAGTTATTTCAATTATATTCATATTCGTGGTATGTTTCAAATTTATAAACCCAAGGAATACGATTTTTCGCACAAAAGTTTTCACCTCTTTTCACCCCCTTAGAGGGGGGCTTCCGCAAAATCCCTTCTTACTTCCCACCTACATAGTAAACTGCAATTGCTGTCCAAAATTTAGAATTCTGCGTTAAGCGGTTTTGGCTCAGGAGAGGCAGGACAGAGGCGGGGGATTCAAGTTTAAGGGAAGGACTTTAAGGCGTCTGGCAGAATGATTGGCTCATCGGATTGGTCTGGCAGCTTACAAAAGGTCTTGAAATAGTACCATGAGTAATATCATGTAAAATGTCTTGCTAAAATGACGTAGTTGAGTAAGGTTTTTATCCACCTTCAGGTCGCGCTACCTGTGGAAGGGCCCCGCTTTCGAGATAGTAAGTACCTACACAAATACTGTCTTAACTTTATAGTTGACTACAAACCCTCAAAATTTCAGATTTGCTAAAATGACGTAGGTCTGGGGGCTCTGGGATCTCACTCTATAGTACTTTTTGTTCAGATCCCTTATTCAATTTCGGCACAAACATCTTCTTCGTGATCATGTTACTACGTTTTGTGTCACGTCTCACGGAAACAGGATAAAAATTTGATCGTCTTGGTGGCGGCATAGCATTAATAATTATAATAATATCGGCACAATAAGCTTAGAAACTCAATACAAACATAACGGCCGGTCAATTGATGTTTTGATTGATAAATTATTCGTTTTCTGTCATTCCATGTCAGTTGCGTTTTATTATACCACGTTTTATGTCACGTCTCACGGAAACGGGATAAAACAAAACAAAATTTTAAAAAAAGGTAAAAAGTATCCTATATGTTTCTCCTGGTTCTAAGCTACCTCCCCACCAATTTTCAGCCAAATCGGTTCAGCCGTTCTTGAGTTATAAATAGTGTAACTAACACGACTTTCTTTTATATAGGGTAAACTACCAGTTATTGGACGCTATCAGTTATTGGACAGAACTCCCTTTAATCGTTTTTATTAAGGTTATGATTCAAGAGTTTAACAATGCAACTGACTCTTTCTGCACTCTGTTTATTGGTAATACTTAAAAGTTCAAAACATTTCTAATAGACGGCAGTAATTGGTCAAAATTATTTACTTTTCTCGGCGTCCGGACGGTTAGCGGTCATTCTAGTGAGAAATAAAGAATTTGGTAAGTTTATCTATACATTATTTAACGATTTAAATTCTACCTGATCATCCTATGTTCTTAGTAGTTTGCACAGTAATGTATTATGATATTCTGTACTGATTTTAATATGATAACATACAGTCAAATAGATTTTTTAAGTTATTATGTAATGTCCAATAACTGAAAACTTTTTTGTTTAAAATCTAATTATTGGACAAGTGTCCAATAACTGCATTTTGTAAATTAAAAATAATTGCAAATATTTTGGACTCTACTGCCTATAAATTTAGGCCAAAGGAACCATTTTTAATCGTGTTGCTCTTAAGCAACTTCTACTAGTCTTTGGACAGGGTGTCCAATGACTAATTTTGAGATTCAAATTAGTCATTGGACACCCTGTCCAAAGACCAATGACTAATTTTAAGATTAAAATTAGTCATTGGACACCCTGTCCAAACTAAAACCTACCTAACTAATGGTACTGTCTGATAACGGTGTTTAGAAGTAAACCAAAGATGCCCAAGGGGAAAGAAAAAGACTACGAAAGTTTTTTTTTTGTATTACATAAGAGTTGCTAAGACGGAGTAGTTTTGAAAGCAATTAATGTTTCTTCTAAGAGATATGTAGGTAAAAGCAATTTTAATAATATCATAATAAACATTACTAAAATGTTGTTTTCACCTTTATTACCTATTTGCTATTTTAACGATTTATAAAAGAACATTAATGAGCTAAATTGTGCTGTCCATTAACTAATATAGACTGTCCAACAATAGAAATTCTGTCCAATGACTATATATTTGGGTACTTTTTTTTTAAAAGGATTTTTTTATATGTTAATGCTGTGAAGTATAATTTTTAAAATGAAATTATGTTCACATACATATTGAATAAGCAAAATAATAACAATTCTAGCACGTAGATTCATAAATGTGTCCAAGAATTATTTTTCGTCAATGTATGGCCCTTAAGTGTCCAATGACTGGTAGTTTACCCTATATAGATTTTATTTTTAAAGACCAAGGAAATAGTGATTAGTGCTTTTTTCGTATTATTAAATTATCCAACCAGAATACCTCATCCAAGTAAAACTACCAAATCACTATTATTTTTGTCGCCGGCAGTGCAAGCGTGACAAACGTCAAAATTTGTCAATAATACGTTCCAGTGATCACAATTTTTTTGCTGTATTTATAATAGGGAGTAGGATAAGCTCGCATTTCTTTGTCTGAAAATTTTATGGAGATTTTGTGTTAAACAAGCCCGTGTGTTGGTGTTCTTGATGGTGTCCGGTGACGATTCAAATGGTGGCCGTTTGTCGCGTAAAACTACGAGGTCCCCGAACCGTCAGTCCAAGAAGGCAGACGCAGACCTAGCAAAGGGGTCAGCGTTGCAAAATGGTTCGCAACCTTCTGTCCATAAAAGGAATCTTTACGTCGTTTCTTTCCCAATCATCATTCTGTTTAACGTGCTAAGATCAATTTTGTATCAACTTTTTATAGTTTTTAAATATTTGTATACGGCGTCTCATCGGTTTATGCACAAGCCTCGTAAGGCAGGCGAGTGTAACTTGGAAGTGGTGGTGAAGGACGGTATAGTGTCTACGGAGCTCGCCGCCAGTGAGGAGATGTCTCACATACACAATGTTGGCCCGGGGGACCCCCTGCTGGCCAAGCAGAAACATCATCACCGGAAAGCTTTTGAGTACATATCAAAGGCACTGAAGATTGATGAAGAAAATGAGGGTAAGTTTTAGTAGTAATGTGTTTCATAAAATATCAGATAAATTTTGAAACCAAAAATAAATTTATTGAGTAATTTTATTGTTCCAAAGTTTTTCCAAAAAAAAAAAAAACATTTCATAAAAACATTGCAGCTTGCCTTATTGTTAATTGAATTGTGTATCCTTTTTTGTTAAGTACTTCTCATAACTTTTTTTTTAAATTTATTTTAAAATCACAAAGAACCCAAATAATTTTAATAGGTAAACAATATTTAAATATATTTTCTTCAGAACGTTTTTTGTAGGTTAAAAACTGTTAGTATTAGTCACTAACTAAAACAAAGGATCTTACACTCATAAAGACATTTGTTTACTTATTTCATTGGCATCATATTAGAATAAGGGTTAGCATAAAATGATTCCCTCATGAACAATATTAATACATTAATTTATAAACATAATATTTTCCATGCACCACCTAAATGAATTGCCCAAAAGTATTGAGTGAAAGAATTTTGCCTTGTTGATGTTTTGCATTTATGAGTCGTTCTATAGCCCCTTGCCCTGTACAGCCAGTGTAGCATCTTCTTACAATCTGATAGCAGCAGTTCATTCATACAATTCCGCAGAGTAATTTTTCTGTATAGAAAAAGGTCTAAAAGTACAATTTCTTGGATGATCACAGACCGCAGTGGCCAAGGAGCCTATCTGGAGGGACTGTCAGACTTGTACTGACTAAAATCCACGGTGTCCTTCATTAGCCCTTTACGTTCCAGGGCCACTGTAATGGAATGAGTTCCGCGACCCCGGCAGGCTTTGGCCCCGTCAGATTGCTGACAGCTCTTTGAGGCGCGCATGGAACACAACGCGCCGTCGACCCGGGCATGGTCCATGGTCGAGCGGCGAGTTGCCCATTACTCGCCGCCCGCATGCCCGCGCCTACGGTGGCCGGAGATCGTCCTGCGACGTCCGAAGCCGTGGGCGTCTACCACTGTTTGACAGGGTCTAGCAACATACTGGTTTCTATGAAAATGTGTTTGTCGGTACAACAATATACTTCTGCATACTAGTAGTACACGAGATGTAATCCATTGTTGTTTGACAAAAAAATCGTAGGAAAATCCCTGGATTCATGTCAGATATGAATAAAGTCATCTAGGTATACACCATTGTTTTCTGCGGTCGCCTTCGGAAGTGTACCCTTTATTATTAAAATCCCTGTATGGCAGTATCTACATTCCACTCACTGCAAAGCGTGGCTCAGGCCATCAACAAAATTAAAGTATTTAATCTTTCCAACAGGACAAAAAGAATTAGCTATAGAGCTTTACAAAAAAGGCATTTATGAGCTAGAACGAGGAATCGCCGTCGACTGCTGGGGTGGACGCGGCGACGCCTGGCAGCGGGCTCAACGACTCCACGACAAAATGAAAACTAACCTAGGCATGGCCAAAGACCGTCTGCACTTCCTTGGTATGAAATAACAATATACTACCATCACTCATCACTGCCACAACTCCAAGCTATGACCCAACTACGCTATTTTATTTTGAAAGTGGAAATTGGCTGAATGTTTGCATGCTATGCTTCTTTTTTTTCATTTCAACATATATACACAACTTATCCTACAGTTTCTATTGAATATAATTTTATATTCCCCAATGTAGCCAGCCTAGTTGCGCTCAGTAAGTTGGGCGTAGACAGTGAGCCCGAACGGAGCGACAAAAAACCTACGGAGTCACCTGTAAAGGGCCGACGGCTAGAGAAGTCCAAGACGACGTTACTCGCGCATACAGAAAGTAACAGTGGTCAAACGAAGCCGACGAACGAAGGTAGACACAAGAACATAATGCTTAACATGAAATATACGCTTCGTTTGACGTAACCTAATGCAAAATTCAATCAGAAATTCGACTAACATTTGTATAACTTGATTGTTATAACACTACACTCGACATTGGAAACTAATTGGACTGTTTTGTTTTATTGTCAGTGTTTGCATGGGTTGACTGCCACCATCATTTTAGCTTGCAATTGTTCTGAAATTTTAACACACTGTGTGATGTGTTTTATCGTGTTATGTGTTATGCTTCTCGCTGCATCTATACATAATAAAATCCATCTACTATAAATATTCGCCGAAGAAAAAATCAAACCGCCTCAATCTTCATCAATCACTTTATATGCATAGTGCATCAGTCATTCAACATAAGCTTGTTCTTCAAAGGAAAATGTACTTAAATAGTTTTCTATGTATGGACGCAGTATCTCTTGCATAGCAACTAGGAGGTAGGAGGCACTTACATTTATTAGCACAGCGCACAACTCGGACACGTAACGTCATTTAGACCATGTTATCTGTGTTTAGAGCCTAGAATCCTAGATTTTCATTTCGAAAACACGGTCATAGTGAAAATTGTTACATTAGGAAATGTACTACATTCATTAACTGGGCTGTTTACAGCATCTATCAACATCCATCTAAAATAAAATGCTTCAGTTAGCTTCCGGAAAAATGAAGGTACCTATTACTTGCGTTTGCGCAGCTGACGTCACATTTCGCATTTTCATTAAATAAATTTCCTTTTCCTTGTAGATAAGTCTGATATCTTGAAATTATGCAACTTTCGTCCTTACGTAAAACAAATATTTAATGGCAGTATGCGGTAAAGTCACAAGATAAGTGCAAGGTCTCGTTAAATCCTCCACGTCGATCCAACTTATGCAAAAAATATCTAAAAATAGTTCTTATCCTTGAACAAAACAAAACTGGTTCATAGATAGCTTTAATTTATCGACCGAAAAATATTATGCTAATTGTCGGATCCTAGTCTAGTTTGGTCTCAGTTGACTTACGTTGTATGGCCAGGCTGCGTAGGGGAGACGCAATCATGCGCATAGTACGCACACGCACGATCTTTTACATACGGCTTGTATTTCCCTAACATCTCGTTCCGGATCAATAGGCACCACGCGTAGCTACTGTTTCATTGAATTCCTGACTAATGTTACAGTCGAAAGTTATGTTTGACTTTTTAGTTGACTGGCCACAACGGAAAACGGAATGCGGTACAGATTTTCATAAGTAATTTAGTAGAGCCGCAGAGGGGTGACTTTGAAACCCTTCAAAGGGTAAAGAACATTGCTTTCTAGACCGTTAACCCTTGTCGTTAAAATCTCATCTATTCCAATCATAAACAGAAAAAAATTGCCAAAAATAGCAACTAAATTCGAGGGAAAAAGTGTCTCGTGACTTATTCAAGCAAACGAGGCAATAAGGTCAATTTTAAATAACGTCTGTCAGTCACAAAATTGTTTCACGGGGCTTTAATAAACATAGACGTTTAGTCTCGCACAATTTCGCGCCAGTTTCACAGCTAATGGTCCTTCACAATTTGTTAGAATCAAGTGAGGGAAACGGCTTATTACGGTGTTATACCTCGTTTAGTTCATCGTAGGCGACGTTTACTACTGACCCCATTAACACCATCATGGTTATTGAGATTTATAAAACACTAACTCCTGCTCGATGACTTTGTCTCCGTCAGTCAAGGAAGCCTGGCACTGAATAATAATGAAGATTTCTTGGCTTGACTGAAAAAGTCTAATTAGATTATCAAAAAATACCTATTTGACCAATATTTTTTCATTTCTTTCGTAAACCAAAATTCACGGAGAAACAGCGCTTTTTAAATTGGCAATACGTCATAATTTAGTACATTTTTTACTGAGTTCTGACTTTACCAGTCACTCTCGAGTTTTGATGCGTTATTTCTTTGTAAATATTCATTGATTTAACAAAATAAAAAATACGTATTCAGTATTTTCCAAAACTCTAAATGACGGACTAATAAGATTTTCAATTTATTGATTCTATCATATTGCCTAATTTACAAATTGGATGAATACTTCCTCAGATTATTACCCATCTGAAGTAACAAGCTTTACTTCGTTATAAGATACTTGTATTTCTGCCCCGAGCGCGACTCCAAACTTCAAATCTTGGACACTTGTAGAATCTAATTATAGGCACAGTGTCTCTTAGAGTTGGCTGCCTCTTCGTATACAAAGACTGGAGACTACTCTACATCTTCTAAAGCTTAACTCACCTAGCATATCACGCCTGTAATCCCCGAAATGATAGGCAGAGGTGAACCTAATAGTGTAAAAAAAATATTGGCAAGTTATGTTTCGCATTGTAATAAGGGGCGATCTGTTGTAGAGTTTGTTTGGTTGAAAAACGCATTAACCTCAGGAGCTACTGGTTCAAATGGAAAAAATATCTTTGTGTCGAAAATTCTATACATATATCGAGGAAGGCTACGTCACGCTACGACCAATAGAAATAAGTGAAACAGCCTCCTTATGGATGGTAACTGATTCCCGACGTAAGAATCAAATCGATTAAGCCAACAAGATATTTATTGCTCCATAGGTACTCCAATCTCCAACATCAAACCGACCCATGTCGATATCAGTTCAATTTTTTTATTTGTTCCAAAAAGCCAAAAGCGTGACGGCAGACTCCCATTGAAAACCGTTAAAAGTAATCAGTTTAATGGTAACAAAAATCTCGTGAAACCTTTCTACGGAAACTTAGTACAATCCACATTGTGTTCTTTGATAACATTTACAAAGAGACAGCAACGGACAGAGGAGGGCCTATCTAAAAGAAAGTTTTCACTATCTATATCTTTTCTATACGTGTATAAAAAATAAAATCGCTTTTTACGCCCGTCTGTGATCACGTTGTTCCTAAAAACTGCTCAACGGATTTTGATAAGGTTTTCAGTTAGCGAATTTATTTTTAGACGGATAAATATATACCTATGATACAATAATATACTCACAAAAAAATTATGAACTTTGGCTGTGTCGGGGGCGGGTCATTTGTCATCACTAATGGAGTAATGAGTGATTCGAATGACTAATATTTTATAAACAGCCAAGATTTTTAGGCATTCTCCGAAACTTTCATCCGATTTAAAAATAAATCTTTCACTGATAGAAAAATTATCATTACTGAGTTGAGAGTTCCATAAAAAATAAAAAATACATGTGGCACTCGGAGACTGCCGCGGTGAAGCTATTGCATGACATTTTTCTTTTATTTTAAAAGAAAAAAATCGCTAACCGTGTATATTTAACGAGAATATAAATTAAAATTTTTGTGCACTACTGTAATAAAGAACTTCTTTGTTGTAGGAGAATTTTATAAGTATAAGGTTTCATTATGAAAACTCCTTTTGTAGCTGGCCGTTTAGAATCAGTAAGTACGGATATTTTTATGATTGCCGAAGTCTCCCGAACTGAATCGACGTTAGACGATGCGTGGTGTCAGGTATTTTTCGTTAGGTTTTGAGAATTTCTTGATTCGGTCGTCGCGCCGCGCCGCGCTCAAAGCCCTCGAGAAAAGCTATACAATAGCTTAAAAATTACAACAAGAAGCTTCACACAGGCGAAGTCACAGACAGTAGTTAGTTTAACATAAAAAGCACCTTTCCACTGACTATCCGATCTACCTCTCGCGAGATACGATACTCTGGTCGGACAACGGTCGATGACCCACTGACATTGGCACTGGCCCGTTTCCATCCACTCGAATCAATCAATCGTTTCGGTTAAATCTGTCGATTTGAACTTGGGTGCTGCACTTTAAATTGAAATAGCCATTCTATTTATTTCTGCTGTTTAGTCATTCTGAAAGCGTGTGTCGTGTTTGTAATTAAATATACGGTAATAAAATAACTGCATCTGCGTAGTTGGTCTAAGGCCGGCCATACACGGACCGCTTGAAGCAGTCAGGTGCGACAGCTTCACGCTGCGACTGCACAGTGAACTACAGAGTTCTATCGACGCATACACGAACCGCTCGAGCTGTTGCAACTGATTCGGGCGGTCGACATCACGGTGAATTTTCATCGTGCGGTAAAGCAGTCGCCAGCCGTACACTGACTGCTCGAGCAGTCCGTGTATATTGATTACTGGCTAACTACTCGAGCAGTCCGTGTATGGCCGGCCTTAGGCCGCTCATACACGGACTGCTGGAGCAGTTACCCAGTACCACCCGAAGCAGTTCGACTGCTGGAGCGGTTGCGTAGAAGACTGTAGTTTGCTATGCAGTCGCATCTCGAAGCAGTCTATACTGACTGCTTCAAGAATCCCATTTATGGCCGACCGTAAATGGTCACAAGTTCGACTACCTAGCCAGGTGTCCCGAGGATGGATTGTGGCTTCCCAATATAAACTTGCAGTATGGATTTCAGTTGATTCCAAAAGGCCCACCCCTAATACATGCGGTACCTGCGCAAAATGAGGGTATAGTATTCGTAGAAGAGGGAGGTATCAATCCTTCAAAATACTGATGGTCTTGATGTAGTTGCGATCAAAGCTTATCATTATTTCTGCAGTGAATTTCTACAAGATGTGAATTTTGGGGTAGAAAATTAACAAATGAGTCCTCCATGCTCAGTGTGGAGCGGAAGGGACTGTCAGACTAATACTGACTTAAACCTACTACCCTGTTACTTCAATATTACCCTTTGTGGTCCAGTGTCACAGTAAACTCTTTAAGACCTGCAAACCTCTCGGAAATCAATAGCAAATGGTTACACATTTCACTTTTCCATCATTATCGGTAGTAGAATGACTATTTAAAAATCATCTGATTTTACTTTTATGTAAACTATTTAATCAATCTCAACGCGCACCTATGTCTAGTTCACAGAAATATTAAAAACAGGAGAAATGGCAAGGGGGCGTGTCGGTGAATCCGTGGTGTTGAGCGTTTCGCTCAGCTATTGACTTGTACTACTTTATTTTTGTTTTCCTATATTACTCCTATATTATTATTATTCCTATATTACGTAACCGCCCCCCGTGTCGCGACAACACACAGTGAAAATTGTTTTAGTGTCAGTAAATTATACGGAAACTGACTGAGTTATAGATGGCGCGTGTGTGCACTTGTTCGTAGTATTGTTTTGACAGAACTGTGTGCGCAATATTAGCGTTATGGAGGCAATTGTGGCTTCACCGGATTTCTATACATTTTGAATTCCACGCCATATCTCCTTCTATAATATATCTATGGTCTAGTTAGTTCCACATGCATTAATGAGATAAAACAGTACTTCCTTCTGTTTAGAAGAAACAGATCTTTGTATTAATTGTTTATAGGAATAGAGTCAAGGATGTTGCACTTAATTATTATTCATGTTAGTTATCCTTTACAAACGCGTGTGTTTCTTCAGTATGGGTATTTTGTTGTGTGTATATTGAATTTATTACGTAGTTAGATTTTGTAAGGTGGATGGGATATTTTTGCATGTCAAACTCGAACTCTATTATCATAGACACAAAGAGAGCTCTAAGATCCCAAAACAGAGACGAACAGAGAGGAAAGGAGACCTACGGGAACTGACCAATCACAATCGTTGAAATCCTCCCTCATCCTCTTCTCTCTCTTGTGATTGGTCGAATCTTACTCGGCCTAACTGACTCGTAAACTAACTGGAAAATAAAAGGATGTATTCCGTACTTTTGTAAACTCTTGATTAGTGTAGAAATACTTTCTCTTCTTCACCAATATCTTCACTGTTTTATAAAATGATGTGCAATCTTCTACTGCTTATGTAGCTTAGTTGTAGACATATAGAGGTTTAAAGGGGTTATAGTTCATTATAATTAATGCATGCGCCACATAAATTCGCTGTTATGTTTAACGGTTTTACGTAATTAGCCAAATAACTCGTTTCGCGATAACAAGCGAGAAGTTTTACCAAATTAAATTACTTTTATCAGCGGCTTTGTAGCATTTTTAACAAACTTTTAACGTTTAAAGAATGCGGTTACAACGTCAAACAAAATTGAAAATACAATTGTAACATCAACACTGACAAAGAAAAATTAATATACAAAGTAAAGTAATTAAACAAAGTAAACATGATACAATATTACTACAGTCAGCGAAGCCTACATTTTAGCGCAGCCTAAAAGTTTGCACGGCAAACAAACTAGAAGTGATTCTATTAAAATTTTCAACTGTACTGACCTGAATTAGTCGCTGTAAAAATAAAAGTGGCTTCAGTTTGTAACCTAGTTTCAAAATAGTAGGCCAAAAACATAGCCAATACGTTCTTTGACATCAAATCAAGAATAGAATTCTTAAAAATAGATTTAAAGTATTTTAGACAGTCTTCTTTTTTATTTTACTAAAAAAGATGTCACCTACTACACCACACTAGGAATATCTCCTAGGGTGCGTTAACAAACATATGAACTCACACATTCGCCCAGACCTGCAACAGCTACGTGTAAGTCATACAAATATTTGCTCCGTACGGGAATCGAACCCGCAACACACAGCGCAGCAGTCCAATCGCTCAGCCACTGTGCCAACCGTGCCGACTTTTGATTTGTCCCCCAAGCAAAGAATGGAAACCAACACTAGTATAGTTCTGAAAAATCCTCCGAAATATACCGAACTATAGCGGTCCATCCCGGGCATTGGCACCGTAGGAGCCAGTACCATCCTGTCGGAGTTCGGCACTGAAGAGTTTTGACTGTATTCCGTCAATGCGCAGGAGTTCTAGTTCTTTCATGGTGACTTCGCTCCATCTTAGGCCTCATCTTTGCCTCTGGCATATAGCAAACCCATCTATACATATAATAAATCTGTAGAAAGGTCAATTCTGTACATTGAAAATATTGAAAAAATAAATAGCGGGGGGTGTTGCTGGATCGATACCAAACCCAAATATAAAAATTTTTGTCTGTCTGTCTGTCTGTATGTGCAGGCATCACGTGAAAACTAACGGTTCGATTTCGATGAAACTTGGTATAATTATACCTTATTATCCTGGGCATAAAATAGGATACTTTTTATCCTGGAAAAATACGTAGAAAAAAAATCTTATTTTTCAGTTTTATTCATAGACGTTGTTCTGTAGAACCGCGAACACACGTTGCATTACCCGCAGTGGATTCAGCGCCGTAACCTGTAGCGCCGAAACTCGGATTTGGCTTGAACCGTTTGCGGCACACGCGGGCCACGCCTCCCCGACTCCTATATAAGGAGCCGCGTTCCGCGCCGCGCGGTGCATATAAATTCTGAATTTTGATGCGAGCGGACGTGTCCAGTGTGGCGAGCGGTCGTCCGTGGAATTAATATTGTATGCGTGTCATTTTAAACCGTGCTTTTCAGCGCGACCTTTTTGATTACTGTTCCGATCAGTTATTTGTAAATACAAGGTCGGAATTACTATGAAAAAAATCCTTACTACAGAACGCGAGCTCAACGGCAGTAGCTCAATAGAGGGATCTCCTTAATTATTATAGGCTTAGCCGGGTTTGGGTCCAATAGATATTTATAAGATGTCATTGTCAGAGTTACTCAAAATGGAGATATAAACCATCCACGCGAAAACCGACATCCGCGCGGACGGAGTCGCGGGCGAAAGCTAGTTTTAAATAAAAAAGAAAGCAGTCTGCATGGTAAAAAGCTAGGCAGAAATAAGTTTTCCAAAAAAGAGAGAAAGCCTAAACGAGATCAGTACGTCTAGATCGGGTTCAAAAAGATTTGAACTTAGTTTTGCTACCCATATCTGCTTTAAAACATTGTCACTTTCTATTATAAATATCGTTCAAATTATTTGGTGAAATCCGCTCATAGAGACAAATTGACAGTGCCGTAATTAGGGGTGGGCCAACGGTGTTAAGGCACAGGGCGCCGACTTAAGAGGCCCAGAAATAGTCAGGCCAGGACCGCTATTGGCCAGACCGAAAGAAGATCGCATTGAGCGCATAAAAGGCTAGTCACGGCGGCACTTCGAATTAATGACAGTGTTAGGTATAGTAAATGCAATTCATAGTAATTGTGAATCATCCCAATTTAAACCAAGCCTATGCCAGTACCATAATAGGCCACGATGCGTCATCGACTAATGAACTGAGAGTGCTTCTAATAAAAAATAAACCAATGAACAGTACCGAATGTCCATACCTTACTTACAGCATGTATTTACTAACTTTAGCATACTCTTTATAGCCTTAGTTTTAAAATCTATTTTTCACCCCACAGACGGTAATGTTTTCGTAAAACAAATTAGACTTGAAAGAAAATAGGTAAAGTTTTTCCAAACTGCAGTCAGGGTCGTATTTTCTATTGAGGATTCTGGGCCCCACGATATTCGGGGCCCCAAGTTCTGTTAAATCTTAACAACTTCTAGAATAAAAACTTAACTTATTGGGATAAGTACGTTTAGCATGACAAATTCTCTGTTTTCTTAAGACAATAGAAATCTATGTAGTCTGGCATTTTATCTTTTTCCGTCGACGAAACTCGTTGCTACAGGCGGAGGGTACGCGTTTGGTTGTAAAGTTTTCGCAAAGATAAAAGCTACACTTCTATTTTTTTTTGTAACTCTATGTAATTATCTTGATTTTCTGCAAGTCAATGTTTTTGGTATATTTTTGAATAAATGACTCAAATAAAATCTAAAGTATCCGAGGCGGACTACTAGTTAATTAGTTACACTTGTCTCGTTTTTGCCTACTATATGGACCGTTTTCCACCATTTTCCCAGTGCTCAGGGCCCCAATAGGTTAAACGGCTCTGGCTGCAATATACGTATAAAACTCTACACATGACAGCATTAGAACTAGTTTCATAAGGTTTGGTAACTGTCATAATCGGAAAGAAAAAAAATCAGCTGAGAGTAGGAGAAACGTTTCAAACAAGGGAATGAAAGATTCAGGCCTCGACGAGTGGAGTTGCGATAACCTAATGGGGTTACTTCTGTAGTACTTATCCAGAAGACTAGGATTCGAGTCCCATTCACAGCTGATTTTTTCTTTATACGCGACGCAGACGTTAATGCGTATTTAAAACTTTATATTTTAACCTTAGCGTAACCACGTAATTGCAATCCAGAAGTTTCTCCCATTTCTCTAACAATATCACCTTCAGTCGCAGGCCGCAAGCTCACGACAGCCGGTCGGCGGGTACCTAGTGGAGGAGGAGGAGGTCCTCTAATGAAGTCACAGACCCTGCCCAGGTCCATGGGCAGGTCATCATCACAGCCGAACAGCTCCAATGGAAGCTACAGCAGGTATCCTGTGAAGCCGGCGTCCACGCCACCTGCTGTTAAACGACAGCTTTCGGTGAGTGAAATAAGTTAGGTTTGATTTAAAATTGGTGTTTCGATTGCTGATAATGCTGGTTACTCAACCTTTTCTTATATCGTGGGTGCCTTTACAAATATTTAAACCTATGTACACCATTAGCCAGACCTGGATCAACTGCCATACGAATATTTATTCCCTGCGGGTATCGAATCCACGAGTCTTAGTACAGTAGCCAATCGCTCAATCGTGCCGTCAAATGCGTCAAACTTAATTACCTAGCTGAGTTCAGTTTTAAATGTATGTAAAGATAAGCGTGTCACCAAAGTGAACTACAGCGGTGCTGTCTTCGCACTAAAGAAAGACTAGTAATCAATACTAACAAAACAAAATTTTAAAACCGCAACTTTGCCACCGACATCTTAAATTTTAGCGACATACAAAATAGTTGTCAAGTATTTTTTTTAAACGACGCTCATAAATTACTATTCAAGACGCCAAAGACATCCATTGTCCTGTATATAAATAGAAAACATAAAAACTCAGTACAAGTCATTGTAAAGGCACGTTGATCGATCGTGGACAAGTTATCACGGATATTTAATAGTCGCAAAAACAGTGATTTGTCCTTTATGTGAAGAAAAAACTGAGATGGGTGCGTTTGCAAAAAATGTGACGCGGTTCGCCCGCAAAATGAGTAAAAAGTTATCTACGAGTACCTTATAACTTTAATTTAAACGAGTACTTTGTACACTTGTATATTTTGCATACCTATCTCGGAAACGGCTCCAGCAATTTTAATGAAATTATGTATTAAAAAAAATTGCAAGTATACCAAAAAAACACGATAGAAGAATAGACAGAATGTAGAACGATTTCTATCGTCCTAAGGCATGGCGATGCATTAAAAGTAGAAAATAAATGTTTCTATTCTTCTTTGGGTCGTGCCTTACTTGGGCCAAAAACTGACGAATGTATAGAAGTAAGTTTGTCCATTCTAGGTAGAAAAGAGATAGATTGGTCAGGCTACGCGTGTTGGTCATAACTCATCAGTCTCCTACGCTTTTCCTAATCTGTTTGGGACCAGGGCAGCATGTTCTGTTGTTCCATACTCCTTCATTAATCTTAATAGCAGTAGTCACCGACTGTAGAATACAAACTTACTTATTTTCCTTTAATCGCATAAATAAGGGGCTCGTTCCAGTTGTGACAGTAACGTGGATATCGATCGCAGATACGTTAACCTGTGTCTTGCGGTTACTCAGTTCAAAAGTATCACATTTCGTATCCGCCTTTAAAGAATGCACACCGGTGACACCAAACAGCTGTTTGCAGTCACGTGTAAATGATATCCCAATGATAGGGTATCTTTTCCCAAACTCTTTCATCAGTTTTTTAAAAAATTTCGACCTTCCAAGCACATTTGGATTGAGATAGATTATTAATTTCGGGCTTATCCAGCAAAAAATTACAGAAATCATACTTTTTTATGCTTTCGCCTCTTAGCTAGTTCCAATCTACGCAAAACATATTACAGAATTGATTTTTTAGGTAAGATAGCCCGCTCTTTCATCAGAAATCAAAATGTTGGCTCATCTTCAAAATAGGTTGAGCAGCCTTAAGCTTGCCAGGTGTGTAGCTAGGGCTGAATTGCTGCTAAGGCAGCGATGGTTTAAGACAGGGCATTGGGAAGTTAAAAGAAATTGAGAGTAAATGTATGAAACCGGGAGTGACAAATGGTTCATGAAAATGTCGCTGATACTGTCGTTGTATTTTTTTCGTCATATTAAATAGATATATAAATAAAACAGATTATTTCACACCAAATTACTACAAAACCATTTGCAAAATTTGCCGTTGTACTCTACAGGTACAACGGCGCTCTTATCGCTAATAGCGATATCTTCCATACAACCATTTATGGACAAAAATAAACTTTCGTTTAAAGTCGTATTGCGTACATATTATAAACACTTTAGCATAATATTTGTAGTTTTAAGATAGGGTATTGGAATTTTAAGATAGGGCCTTGCCCCACGATGGCCCTAACTCCGGCCCTGGAGCTAGCATTACATAGATATGCAAAATTCAAATGAAATTTTGTCGTGTAATATCGAATCAATTTTTCAAAGTGTTCAAAGCTTCTACAAGTTATACTTAAGAGCAATTTGTTAAATTGAGTATCGAAGGTATGAAATGGATATCAGAATTGGCTCCACGTAAGCTTTCAAAACATTTTACTAAAAATAAATGGCTTATGTTTAAACGCATACCAGAAGGATCATTCTCATGTGGACAGAAAGGCAACTCGTCATCTCTCAAGATGGACTCGCAACTTGTTAGAAACGTAACTCGACAGACGCACTGTGTCAGAAACGCTTTTTAAACGTGTTTTTGTATGACGTTCATTCAACAAAATCCTATTTATTATATTTTATTGTTTGTCGAGCTGCCGTCTTTGAAAATCTGACGAGCTGCGTTTCTGTCGAGTTGCGTTTTTGACGAGATGCAAATCTGACGAGTTGCGATTCTGTCAACATGCATTTTCTGGCGAAATGCGTTTCTGACGAGTTGCGTTTCTGTCGACATGAGAATGATCCTACCAGAAGCCTATGTTACTCGTTGATAATAATCTGTACTCGCATTATTAAGAGGTAAAAAAACTTTGCCCAGTACAGGGTAGAAATATGTATGGTGGGCATAATCTCCGAAATAAATGATCCAATACATTTTTTATTCTGGTAGGAATCTAAATTATTCCTTAGGGCCATAACATGAATCTATATCAAGCAAATTAGTCGAGTTATCTCTTTTTTTCTAGCAAGTCTGTAAAAGATGTACCTAGCGAACGCGGTGGGTCAAAATTTCACGCGAACGAAGTCGCGGATAGAAACTAGTATAGCTTTATATTACTTTTAAAATCGATCCAGTAGTTGAATAAATCCATTAAAAAAAACAATCAAATTTTTCCTGTTCACAATATTAGTGAAGATAAATATTTTGAAAAACATTTGTTGCACGATTCTGTAGGGAAACAATAGCCATTATTATGTATTTACTGTACTAATACTAACATTATTGGGTAATCTAACAAAACATACTAGGTATATCCGTGAACAAAATAGTGAGAAACAATTGATCATTGTTTTATAGTAAAAATGACTTCATCGCACAGCATTATCGGTAATCAAAAGATACAATTTGTTATAGTTATTGAAGTACATTATAAATGTGAAGTTTACGATTATCTGAGTTATTGATTGCTGTTCAGCGTGTCCCGGGTTTGATTCCCATCACGGAACAATATTTGAATGACATACAAGGAGTTTTTCCGGGTATTGTTGTTTATGTGTGTGAGTTTAAATGTTTATAAACGCACCCCCGACGCAGGAAAAAATCGAAGTGAGGGGTAATGTTTAAAAATAAATTGGCTTTTCAAATTTTTTATTGGATATCTACGTAAAATATCACCTATTGGCATCTTCACTCATTCAAAATTCACCAAAATTCATTGTTTAATAACAAATTATTATTTAAAACTTAAGTGTCTGTGTAAAAATTGCACATTGTGTGAAACATCTATGTTACTGCCTTCACCTACTTTGGGAATAATTGATTGTACAGATGCAATAAATACTATGTTACCATAGTGCTTTTGTTTGATCGACTGAGATCTAGCAGTTATGCTTATAATAGATTTTCAAGTATATGTTCTAGAGTATAAAGTTCAAAATCCATTAATGACAAAAATCTCAACAACGAAAACCGAAACAATTTGTCTTTAGTCGGTTTTCAATTTCATTGTACAGAACTTAAAGTTGAAAATCGAGTAAAGGCAAACCGTAGTTTCGGTTAGCGGCGCTGAGTCTACAGAGCAGCACTATAGGACTCAGTTCAGTTGCACGATGTTCTAGAAAGATAATGAGATGACTAACTAGAAAGTAATTAAGAAAAAGTAACTACTATTTTATATTTCGAACACAGATCGAAGCAGAGTAAAAGGAAGTCTTTGTTTTTATTTAATTGAAGAAACTTCCTCATTTAGCGATGGCCATCGTCTATAAATAAATCTCTGCAGAAGCAAAATTCTAGATAATACTAGCTGACCCGGCAAACGTTTTTTGCCATATAAATAATTAAAAAAAAGTTAGGGGTGGACTACCCCTAACATTTAGGGGGATGAAAAATAGATGTTGGCCGATTCTCATAGATACCGGATAAGCACAAAAAAAGGTCATCAAAATCAGTCAAGCCGTTTCGGAGGAGTATGGCATCGAAAACTGTGACACGAGAATTTTATATATTAAATTAACCATAAATTTGTTGGTCTTCTATACAAATCTGCCTAGCTCTTTTATGAAATGATAAATCACAGACTTCATGCCAGGGTTACGGGATAGTTCTAAAGAGTTACCGCGGCCCTGAAAACAAAAGGCAATTGAAGAATCAGGATGAAATTTTAGACAGTAAGAGTCTGACACTCTGTTCCGTTCCGGGAGAAGGCATTGATGATATGAGGGCGTGGTCTAAAAAAAACAATGTGTATATTCTAAATTAAAATACTAACTTTTCTATTTCTTTTCTTCATTAACATTTCCATTCATCTAACCCATAATCATCATCAATTCGCGTCTCAAATCAGAGCGCATACCAGGTGCCTTCCAACGGGTCCCCGGTCCGACGAGTGGTGGGCGGAGGCTCTCAGCGAGGGACCCCCACGAGGAGCAGAACTCCCCAGCCGGCCCTCAGCGTGCGTGGGGTCGACCCCAAACTCGTCCAGCTGATCCTGGACGAGATTGTGGAAGGAGGACCCAAAGTGCAATGGGAAGACATTGCGGGACAAGATGTAAGGAAAATATTATTACCTATTTGTTTTACTCTAGCCTTTAAAAAGCGCACGCCGTTATTGTTTTTATTTCAGGTTTTGTCTTTAACCGACCTTTTTATATATATCTTACCCGATTACTCAAACACCCCTGGAATAATTTAGAAAAATATTTTTTCTTGGCATGTGATGTTGAGGAGTGACGAAAATGTCTTAAGGAAAGTGACCAAAGAAGTTACGAATGGATCGAATGGAAGATAGAAAGGGCTGACTTTGAAGACTAATAGACGACAGTGATATAAAATGGCCATTTTATTTTAACACAGCTTGTCCTATGTTTAAGCCCCTACAACTAAATTTAAAAGCACTATTTAGGATAAGGTAGGTAGTAACGATTAGTAGATCTAGGGCAAAAACATGAACAAAATGGGCATAAACTTGGCAAATTGGGCATAAGAAAATTTACGCTCAAAGGAATTCTCGATCACTGGGCATAGAAACCAATAACTTTGTCTAGTAAAAACTTAACTGGGTAAAAAGTCCAAGCCAAAGGCGTATTCGTCGTTTACGGGGCATTTATCGGGCGTTTATTTAACGCGCCCAAATCGTCCAGGGCATAAACCCAAGTATGGTCACGAATTCACGATACATTGAACTACAACATCCATGCCAAGTCTCAGTTACGATGTACAACTTGTCTGTCAGTTATTCTAACACCATATATGTGGTCTACCAACTGGCAGCTTACTTCGCAGTTGCAATTTGGCAGTTTCGTCGCATATAAAGTGCGGCTATTATCTATCTATACTAATACTATAAAGCTGAAGAGTTTGTTTGTTTGGTTGAATCTTTCAAACTACTGGTTCAATTTAAAAAAAGGGGTGTTTTGTAGTCCATTTATCGAGGAAGGATTTAGACTTATAGAACATCACGTTACGACCAATAGGAGCTGAGCAGCTCGGGTGAAACCACGGGAAACACCTAGTTTAGCTATAACGTTTTGACTGGCCTGTTGGTCTAGTGGTTAGTGACCCTGACTGCTATGCTGGAGGTCGTGGGTTCGATTCCCACCCAGGACAAATGTTTGTGTGATGAGCACGATCATTTGTTCTGTGTCTGGGTGTAATTTATCTATAATATGTATGTATTTAGAAATATATAAGTATGTTTATCAGTTGTCTAGTACCCATAACACAAGCTCTGCTTAGCTTGGGACTAGATGGCGTTGTGTGATAGTTGTGGAATATATTATTAACGTGCCATCTCATAACGTCGCAATGTTAATACGAGAACACCAAAACCGATCATGAATCTGGCTTGCGGCCAAATTCAACTCTGTAATTAACTATCGCTCAAGAAGTCCAAAACTTCTCGATCTACAAGGTTTGATGCAAAATTTAAGCCATCATATTCGCCTTTACTGCGTCAGAAATGTTTCTTTTTCTGTAAGTTTTCGTGATAAAGAGGTGAAATGTCTACGCTGTAAATAAGAAACAGAAATCTTGTGATAATACCTCAGTTCAGCTATTGTGTGATGGCTTTTTTATGGCATGCTTATTTGACACTGAGCTTAGACAATGTTAGGCTATTTGCGATACACGCAAAAAGTCTGACAAGGCGAAGACTTAGATAGGAAGAAACGTGCTTAGGTCGCGCAAAAAAGGGTTTACAGTGTTACAATATATAACGATAGATTCGATTTGCAGTATGCGAGAGTTAGTTAGTCTTGTTTAATACATTGAACTACAACATCCATGCCAAGTGTCAGTTAGATGTACAACTTGTCTGTCAGTTATTCCAACTCCATGTGTGATCTACCAAATAGCGGCTTACTCCACATTTACAATTTGGCAGTTTCGTCGCACACAAAATGTAGGTATATAAAGCTGAAAAGTGTGTTTGTACGTGCTAATCTCGGGATCTACTGGTTCGAATTGAAAAATTATTTTAGGGTCGTATAGTCCATTTATTGAGGAAGGCTAAGTATAGGCTAAATAACATAACGTTACGATTAATAAGATCCGAACAGCGGGTGAAACCGCGGGAACAGCAAGTAGAAAAGATAAATCGTGAGGTAACTAATAGTTTTGTAATGTAAACTTGTTCATTGACCTTCAAAATAACGGCGCGAAGCTGACACATCGGTTGACGGCGACAGGCGTTACATAAAAGCATTTTCTTTCAATCATGTCTGCCAATATTGGTTGAAGAACTTGTTTAAGTAACCTTTTTGGCTAATGTTTGCTGACTCTTCTTTGGTTTTTCATTGAATAAAGGGATCGATAATGGTTTTACAAGAAGGCAGGATAATATGTTTGTCAATAACCCAAAATAGTCTGGAGTAACGTGTTGACAGAATGGTGGCAAATATACCGCCAAAAAAACCAGGGCCGCTCAAAAGCGCGTTGGCTTGACGATATCGTGAAGGTCACGAAGAACTGGATGGTTCAGACGCATATAACCGAGAAATGTGGCAAAAAAGGGGGAGGGTTATACCCAGCAGTGGGTGAACCTCTGCATGGTCCTTCGAAAATGAGAGGCGGAGGTGATGTTATGTTGCAATACGAATATGTAGTAGATCAATCCAAAAAGAATGTAAACATACAGATACTACAACCATATAGACTCTTATATCGTGTGATTCATTAGGCCGATTGCCTCTCACACAATTTGATACTCGGCTCAGTTTCTATTATAAACCAAACTGGACTGGACTGGAGCCAAACTGTCTCGAACAATATAGTTCTGATCTACGCTTAGCGAAAAACGTATGTATGACCATAGTAAAACCGCAAAGCGATCAATAATTGTAGGTACCAGGCAAACATAGCGACAATGGAGCTGACCCTTTAGAATTTAATTTACCCAATCTATTTTATGTAAAGGACTCCTTGTCCATTAACTGATTAGGTTGATTTGACTTTCAATATAAATCACGAATAGGGTTTAGAGCTTAACGGTTTTTTTTTTCGTGCTGTTTGTAGAAATTGTTTGAAAATATTTGTTTTTTTTTTAAATCCAAGTTTGCCTTTTCTTTTTTTTTTGAGGTTGTTATCCAGTCTGTATGATCTGATGCAGCAAAATTCCAATAAAGATATAATGCTTACGTATAATGGGTGTTGAGCTCCAACATCGACCGTCTGTGGGTAACAATGAATTCAGCATAACAGTTAGTAGATTCCCCAGCGACGACGTTACCTAAAAAACAGCAAAAACTGCACAACCAAAATGTATGGAGCAGTATTTTTAAGAACCGGTGTAAAAATTCTGGAAGGGCTAATTTCATGTGCTCAATAAATAGTAAATCATTATACATCCTTGTCTGTCTCTTCCAGTATGTATTAAACACCGTTCTATACTTCTGTTTCTTTCAATCTTTTGAAGAAGATATAGAACTCAAAAAAACTAAAGCCATTTTTGGTGATTCGTGGTAAAATCGATTCTAAGTTCTGACAGTCGAAAATTATATCTACCCTACAAAATAATAACGCGGTGAAAGTACTCTATCAATAGAAAAATGCAAATAAAACCCAGACACAGACCAATTACGTGAACGTATAGAAATCGATTTGTCGATAGTAGAAAAAAGTTATTCAAACACTTTATACGTAGTAATAAATCAAACAGCATCGAAAGATAACATTTCTTATAGATTTTAAGAAAACTTTTAACCATTCGATTGCAAATGATATTCTTTAACCATCCATTTAAGAGTCAATCATGTCGTAATTTATCAAAAGATATTAATCATCGTTAGACTTTCTTCTGATTTTAAGACGTTCTCACATTAAATTAGATATTGTTAATATTGTACTGCAATCAACGGGTTTTGGGGTCAAAACTGGGCAGATACTTGAGATAATCTGAAGTCATAATGACGATGGAGAAATGTCGAAAGAAAAAATAAAACGTGCTATTAGATTTCAACTTTTAGTGCTAAGCAGATCTTTGCAAATCATGCTCAATATCCCTTGCAGCAAATCAATTTACTACACTCGATATCACTGGGTCTAAATTAAAAGAAGATAGGCACTTTCTACGTCAATCTAAGACGCTGACTTATGGCATAGCATTACATGGTAAGCCTGACTTTAAGAGGGCATATTCTGAAAGTTGGCAACGTCGCAAATACCTGTCAAATATTAACAAGTTCTAATTAATTTAGCAATGTTACTGTATGGAAACAAGAAATATTGCTCTGTAGTGCACAAAAAAAAATGATAAGGGAATGCAATAAGTAATATCGTATCACCGAATATATAGTTTTAGATGTAAAAAAAGTATTTGGATACCTTCCAAATGCCTTTTTTACACCTGAAACGGTGACAAAATCAAATGCAGTGTTTTAATTGCATTCCTATATCAACTTTGTAGTGCACTACAGAGCCATATTTCTTAGTTTCATACAGTAAATTTACCAAATTAATTAAATCTTGTAAATATTTGACAGCTATTTGCGACGTTGCCAACTTTCTGGTTATGCGCCCTTAATGGTGTGAAACTGTCAGTGTCTGTATCCGACTATTGATCAATGTTCCTTCTTTTGTGGATTCTTTGGCCAAGGACAAAATTTGATCAGAAAAAACGCAGCAGTTCCGCTGATCTTGAAATATTACAGACCCGCTTTTTATTCACTCGAGTAAACCTTGTCACTAGAAAAACTATAGTTCCGGAAAAATGTGACTTGCTACGATTTACGACAGACGGAGCAGATATTTGCCGCGTTTTTCCGCTCAAATTCTTCGCATTTGTTACAATAGGGAACAATAGAAACGGCTTGTTTGTACATAATGACTATGTTTTGGGTCGATCAATCAAGTTAGCTACACTTGCAAAAGTCAAGTCTTGAACATATAGCCCTATTTACGATAGTCCTACGTTACATAAGTATTGATTCCTTGTCTCGAAAAAAAAATTAAGCCGTTAGTCTTAGCTGTCATTTATCTGTAACAGTCTATGACCCACAAGGTCGATGGAAGCCCTAAAATCTGACAACTGAAAGTCTTACTAAAAGATACCATATGTTCTGATTACTTGAATGTAGTTTTAAAACTGACACAGAGAATAAAATACTGATCTTCAACTGCATCTGAAGCCGACACCAACTTATTTAAGAAGAGGCAGACATGATTGACCTACCTTCTTCTTAGCGTGCCGATAGACTCAAGTTCTATCCGATCAAAACGTGCTAAGCTACCAGCACAGCTCTATCGTTCACCTCCATCCCTCCTTCCACTATCCTGGAAGGAAGAAAAATACATTTAGTTGGCACAAAAATAAAAGGAAACACGCAACATGAACAAAGCTAAATAAACACAGGAAAAAAAAAAAAAGAATTGTTGTGTGTCCCGGCTTCGTTCACCAAAATGTCGAGCAACTAGTACTACTCGTACTATGTACCTAGTTAGTTGGAGAGAATGGACAGGAAAGGAGGTAGGGCATATCCTGCAGAGGGCTTCACACTTGCATTGTATTAGGGATGGGTCTAGGCATTTGGCTAGATATTTTTTACAGCGGCCAAACTCACCCCGTACCTACGTACTTAGCTGTTGTTACTATTACACTTGTGAGTTATTAGATCTATGTACTAGCTGTTCCCCGTGGTTTTACCCCCGCAGCTCCGCTCCTATTGGTCGTAGCGCGATGTTATATAGTCTATAGCCTGCATCGATAAATGGACTATCCAACACATTTTCATTTTTTTTCGATCATTACGCAGTAGTGCCGAATTTATCGCGTTGAACCAATCAAACAAATTCTTTAGCTTTATAATGTTAAGTATAGATTATAGAACTTTTATTATTTATAGTTTAGTTTCGCCATGCTGAGAGAGTCGTGACGATAAATTTTTTGTTACTCCTTACGACATCTTTGAGTAGAAATGCGTGACGTACCGAAGTGTATTCAACTGTCTTTGATTTAACTTTTATTGTTCTGTACCTTCTAGTCTTAAAAGTAATCCATCGTGACTACTTTAGTGATATTTTTTATGCTATTTCTGCATGTAAAATTAGTGTGTAGTTTTGTAATGTTTTCTCTTTGTTTGTAGGCTGCTAAACAAGCGCTTCAAGAGATGGTGGTGCTACCGTCTTTGAGGCCAGAACTTTTCACTGGACTGAGGTCTCCAGCGAGAGGTCTTTTACTCTTTGGACCACCAGGAAATGGTAAGTCGTATACTACTTCATATAAATGCGACTTCAATATTCCACATGTATGGGGAGCATCATTTGAGAACGGCAGCGGCAAGGCCGTTTTATTTTTAAATCTACCAGAAAAGTCGGAAATGTATGCTTAATGTACGCCAATGCATGTCGCTAGTATTCTTATATAATTTACAATTTGTTCCGTGACGCCGTGGCCCTGGTACGCAAAAAAATTGTGATATAATCGCAATTTCTTGATACGCAGGAAAAACGCTGCTAGCCCGGTGCGTAGCAGCGGAGTGCTCGGCGACATTCTTCTCCATATCGGCGGCGACGCTCACGAGCAAGTACGTCGGCGAGGGCGAGAAGATGGTGCGAGCGCTCTTCCAGGTCGCCAGGGAACTGCAGGTGAGACATACATTTTGCTGAACTGGGTTATTTGGCGCAGCCATGACACACATATCTCTGTTTTTTGCCCTTTTTACGGTTCCGTACCCAAAGAGTAAAACGAGACCCTATTATTATGACATATCGGGGACATGTGGTGCCATCTACTATCATAAGAACGATAGTTTTGTTTCCTCGGGAACAGTGCATTTTTCGGGATGAAATATCCTATATTCGTTTCCATACATCTGTCAACGTTTAAGCACAAATCAGGATGATCAATTCAGTGGTTTGTGCGTAAAAAGGTAAGAAACAAACTTACTTTCATAATAATAGTTAGCATTAGGATTCGAATGCTCGCAGCACGCAAAAACGATCAGACCGATTTGGATGAAATTCAGTAGAGATAGATGACCTCGAGGTTACATCTGAAGACAGTAATATAATATAGAAGGAAGGAGACTTTATCAAGGGTTATAGCAAACGCGTTTTGTTTTGAATTGTTTCGCAACAGCTCTGCGACATTAGCTGTCGTTAAAGAAAGTAAAAGTCACAGAAGACAATGAAATAAAATTAATCGGCCCAAAGTCGTATTCAAAGATTAGACTATCAGTTGGTTTGGCATTGAAGTAAGCAGCTTTAGTATAGATATGGCTATTTATCTTTTATAGTTCTATTCTTACTGCCTAGCGGTTTAGGCAGCAAATAATCTTTATGAGAAAAGCTCATGCAAGTTTAGATTCGTTCGGCTAGACACGTTAGTCATAAGAATTCAGAAAAATAAATAAACTAGCATTTATCCTATTTATGTAAGCTATTTTCTATTCCTTTTTGAGGAGCTCGTGGCTAAATTAAAAAAAATAAAGCAGCCGATAATTACAGCCGCACAGGCCTATCTTCCGGGTTAAGTCGCGCTCGCCGAGGTTGGTCTGAGAATGGGTGACCATCTGTCATAGCGAATTTCCTCCGTGCTTCGGAAAGCACGATAAGCCGTTGGTCCCGGCTGTCATTTGTTGATCTTTGACAGTCATTACTGTTAGTCCGAAGCTCAAAGTGTTACCATGGGGTTTCGTATTACCCGGTTACTGGGTTGCGGAGTTCCGATAGGCAGTCGCTCCAAGTAAAATAGTGATATTCAGCTGCATCTGGTCCGACTGGAAGCCGACCACAATATAGTTGGGAAGGCTAGGCAGATGATGATTGTCTTTTCCTTACCCGATTATAATTGTCTACTAGCTGGTCTCTGTGGGCTCAGTTTCGAAGTGGACGAGTTGTCCCTAACCCGTTTAAAAAGGAGGGATTAAAAACCTATTTTTCTCCCTGTTCACGAGGAAAAACTAACTTATTGAATAGATGTGATAAAAAGTATCTTATATGCGCAAAAAAGAAACAGAGATCCATCAACACATCGTAACAAGCTTTCAAATTTATAATAGTATTAAAATAAAATATTATACTTACTTGACCAAAACCTTGAGAATATTCAATCCTGCAACTAAGCCACTATGTCTTAACTCATCTATACACTGAAATCGTCCCATAGTTTACAAATAATTAACACTCCCGCGCTAAGTACTCGTTATCTCGCTAACAATATAGCAGCGAGTCAATGACCTCCTTTCAAACGCATTCGCACTCGTGATAAAAAACTTATCGAGTATTTGAATGCACTTTCAAATGGGTGTCAGGGTATTACTTCTAGGTATTTTGTTGATCAACTCTGGGAGATACGTTGCTATAGATTGGTGAAATATGTTCTAGTAAGGTTTATTTAAAACTACTTGACCCGGAAAACTTCGTACCGCCTATTAAAAAAAAAATACTCACCTTTTAATCCTTCCCTGGACTTCCAAAAATAATTCAGAATCAAAATTAGCCAAATCGGTCCAGCCGTTCTTGAGTTTTAGTGAGACTAACGAACAGCAATTGATATTTATATATTAGAAGAAGATAGATTTTAGCTCTTTGATTGTAGAGACGAGCGACACGATTTTTATTATATTGTATTCAGCTGATAATTCCAAACATTAAAAAAATTGCAGCTCCATATGTTTTGAACTTGTAGGTGCTTTATTTCTTAAAGAAAAAAAAACAATTGAAAAATGTATGTATATTGCATGTTAAGAAGGGAAATATAACTTTCTATTTGAATTATTTTTCATTGTAATGTGTCATTTAAATCAAAATTACTTATCGGTCTAGACTTCTATAGAGGTCACATAGTTCGGTTCGATCGCCAAGTCAGACGAAACGTCATTGCTTTTTTCTATCGGAAATTCCCAGTACCAACACGGTACCTTTATGTGCCCGAAACACGCACGTGGGGAAATATGTTCACACTTCTGCCCTTTAGTTATGCCATATTGATCAATGATTTTAGCACAGCAAATGCCTATGTGAGCAGTGGTGGCCCAGTGGTATCGGCCTCGCCTTACGAGTTGTAGGTCGTGGGTTCGAACCCAGTCAGGCGCATTTTTTTTTTTACTAGCCTGTACTGTCCCACTGCTGGGCAAAGGCCTCCCTCCATTCCTTCCAACGGTCTCGATTGTGCGCATTGCTTTGTGTAATTTATTTCAACACCACTGCTCTCCCTCTAGAGGGCCGAAGCCTGCCGGGGTCGCGGGACTTATCTCATTACCGTGACCCCGGAATATAAAGGGCTATTGAAGGACACCGTGGATTTTAGTCAGTACAAGTCTGACAGTCCCTCCCGGGGGGAGGACTCATTTGATGATTTTACCACGATAAAAAAAAAAAAAAAACACCACTGCTCTCAAAACGGTGAAGGAAAACATCGTGAGGAAACCGGCATGTCTTAGAACCAAAAATTCGAAGACATGTGACATCTACCAATCCGCACTGGGCCCGCGTGGTAGATTACGGCCTGCTCCCTCTCACAGAGAGGAGGCCTGTGTCCCAGCAGTGGGAACATTAAAGGCTGATGATGATGATGAAGGGCCTATGTGCAGGAAATCTTTTATAGTTCTAAACTTATTGACTAGCGGTTTTGGCAGCAGTCAAATCTTTATGAAAAGAGCTCATGCAACTTTAGATTTATTTTAATGTTCGAGGGGTTTCTCTTGACCTTAGTCTAGGTCAGGAATGACTAAGACAAGGTCAGCGATGGAGAGCTTACCCAGAAGAAGCCTGTTCACTCTAACTTTGAAGAGATTAGAGTTGTATGCGTTCGGTAAAACAGACGCAGGCAGAGAGTTCCACTCTTTGGCTGTTCGCATTATAAAAGACGTTTGGAAACACTTAGTGCGAATTGGTTTCATGATCAAATCACATGACATAACATGAATAAGCATATTATATTTAAAGTAAACTAGGCTGTATAACGCAAGGCTTATGCACCACTTATGTGCTCCAATTAAAAAAGAAAGGTCGAAACACTGGGTCAAGTATGAATGAAAGTGATATCCGGATTATTGATTTTAGCAAATTGCTTTTCAATGAAATTTGACACTTGCTTTTGAAGTATTTTAGAAAGTGAATTTTGTTCGGTATCGTGTTTCATTGACACAAGAAACAAAAAAGTTGTAAGTGGTTCCGGTAATTTTCGGACTGGAATCATTTATTTACTTTTTAGGGTTCCGGATCGGAAGCAAATTGATTCTTTTGAATTCAATTTGTTGTTTGTCTGCCAAGACGCTTTTTCTTAGGAAAGCGTGGAGGTATTAAGTTGAAATTAATATCAAATACTCAGGTCTGTAACCCCTTGGAGCAGAGAAAAAATATACTTCTAAGTCAACGCAATTTTCTTCTGGACGGCGAGTAATGGTTAGCTCGCCGTTTGATCAGGAACCATGCACGGGTCGACGACGCGTCATGTTCCACGCGCGCATCAAAGACCTGTCAGCGAACCGACGGGGACACAGAGGGCCAAACGCCTGCCGGGGTTGCGGGACTGTCTAAACAGGCTACCGTGACCCTAGAACGTAAAAACCAATTGAAGAAACACGGTTGATTTTAGTCAGTATGAGTCTTACAGTCTCTTCCGCTATGCTCAGGCGGGAGGACTCAAATGATGATCTTACCATTTAAATTAAAAAAAAAAAGGTTCCGGTCTATCTATGCACCACACTCAACAAAATCAGTTAAACGGTTTAGGCTTGAAAACATAATCAAACAAAGTCACTTTCGTAGTTAGACTTTTCTGTGGAAAGAAAAATTGTATCCAATATATTTGACGCTCCTGAAGACCGAGCCACTGAAGTCCTTTCTATATGCGTTGAATTTTCCAATCCATTTCTACCGTCTCAAGGTGACGTTTTTTGACGTGGTTCGATTTTTTCTTTCCACAGTAAATCTCTAAAATTCGCAACGTATACGTTAATGCGAATAATATTTTTTTTTAAATATTACTAAGAATTTAATCACCGTTCTTTCCTGAACAAAACTCACATCACTTTTCCACCCACAGCCCGCGATAATCTTCGTAGACGAAGTGGACTCGCTGCTATGCGAGCGTTCGTCGGGCGAGCACGAGGCCTCCCGGCGACTGAAGACTGAGTTCCTGGTGGAGTTCGACGGACTGCCAGCGGCTGGAGCTGACCGGCTCATCGTGATGGCCGCTACTAATAGGCCGCAGGAGCTGGATGAGGCGGCGTTAAGGTGAGGGTGTAGATGACGCGTAAGATCTTAAAATTGGAAACTTTAAAGCATTGGACTCGTAGCCAATGGGCAGCGAGACGTCAGAGGCGGCGGTGAGTACAAAGACTTGCTGGTAGTGGGTGCCCTACCCCATTGATTTGGAATCAGAGGCCAAAGAGCCAAAGCTTCATTCAATTTCACGGCATGGCTCAGGATTTATTTCTAGTGTACGACAAAGTTTAGAAATAAAAACTTCACCTCGTACTAGAAACCAATGAGAGACGGTAGTAGGCGGCTTCTTTGAGGGCTGGAGGCTGGCTTCGAGGCCGAGGTCTAAAGATCCATTCAACTACATCTTGTATTTATTGTTTCAAAAATTATTACACAATAATCATCAAATATCTGTTTCTAGTAAACCACTGTTCATGGTTTCACATCTATCAACATTTTATATTAAAGACATGGTTTCCTATATCATCATCGAATTATGCCCCGCGTTAAACTATTTAGAGTTTGGTCGGAAATCAATATAATTATTTGTGTTAAAAATACACAAAAAGAATGATTATCATTATTATTTTCCCCCAGACGCTTCCCCAAGCGCGTATACGTGTGCCTACCGGACGTGCGCACGCGCATGTCTCTGATCAGACGCGTGCTGGCGCGCGGTGCTGCTGCCGCCACTATCAGCGACCAGGAGCTGGCCCGCCTGGCCGCGCTCACCGACGGGTACTCCGGCAGCGACCTCACCGCGCTCTGTAGAGACGCCGCCCTCGGCCCTATCAGAGGTGAGAACTACTAATGGCTCTTAGGGAGCTGCCGCCACCATCAGCGACCAGGAGCTGGCCCGCCTGGCCGCGCTCACCGACGGGTACTCCGGCAGCGACCTCACCGCGCTCTGTAGAGACGCCGCCCTCGGCCCTATCAGAGGTGAGAACTACTAATGGCTCTTAGGGAGCTGCCGCCACCATCAGCGACCAGGAGCTGGCCCGCCTGGCCGCGCTCACCGACGGGTACTCCGGCAGCGACCTCACCGCGCTCTGTAGAGACGCCGCCCTCGGCCCTATCAGAGGTGAGAACTACTAATGGCTCTTAGGGAGCTGCCGCCACCATCAGCGACCAGGAGCTGGCCCGCCTGGCCGCGCTCACCGACGGGTACTCCGGCAGCGACCTCACCGCGCTCTGTAGAGACGCCGCCCTCGGCCCTATCAGAGGTGAGAACTACTAATGGCTCTTAGGGAGCTGCCGCCACCATCAGCGACCAGGAGCTGGCCCGCCTGGCCGCGCTCACCGACGGGTACTCCGGCAGCGACCTCACCGCGCTCTGTAGAGACGCCGCCCTCGGCCCTATCAGAGGTGAGAACTACTAATGGCTCTTAGGGAGCTGCCGCCACCATCAGCGACCAGGAGCTGGCCCGCCTGGCCGCGCTCACCGACGGGTACTCCGGCAGCGACCTCACCGCGCTCTGTAGAGACGCCGCCCTCGGCCCTATCAGAGGTGAGAACTACTAATGGCTCTTAGGGAGCTGCCGCCACCATCAGCGACCAGGAGCTGGCCCGCCTGGCCGCGCTCACCGACGGGTACTCCGGCAGCGACCTCACCGCGCTCTGTAGAGACGCCGCCCTCGGCCCTATCAGAGGTGAGAACTACTAATGGCTCTTAGGGAGCTGCCGCCACCATCAGCGACCAGGAGCTGGCCCGCCTGGCCGCGCTCACCGACGGGTACTCCGGCAGCGACCTCACCGCGCTCTGTAGAGACGCCGCCCTCGGCCCTATCAGAGGTGAGAACTACTAATGGCTCTTAGGGAGCTGCCGCCACCATCAGCGACCAGGAGCTGGCCCGCCTGGCCGCGCTCACCGACGGGTACTCCGGCAGCGACCTCACCGCGCTCTGTAGAGACGCCGCCCTCGGCCCTATCAGAGGTGAGAACTACTAATGGCTCTTAGGGAGCTGCCGCCACCATCAGCGACCAGGAGCTGGCCCGCCTGGCCGCGCTCACCGACGGGTACTCCGGCAGCGACCTCACCGCGCTCTGTAGAGACGCCGCCCTCGGCCCTATCAGAGGTGAGAACTACTTATGGCTCTTAGGGAGCTGCCGCCACCATCAGCGACCAGGAGCTGGCCCGCCTGGCCGCGCTCACCGACGGGTACTCCGGCAGCGACCTCACCGCGCTCTGTAGAGACGCCGCCCTCGGCCCTATCAGAGGTGAGAACTACTAATGGCTCTTAGGGAGCTGCCGCCACCATCAGCGACCAGGAGCTGGCCCGCCTGGCCGCGCTCACCGACGGGTACTCCGGCAGCGACCTCACCGCGCTCTGTAGAGACGCCGCCCTCGGCCCTATCAGAGGTGAGAACTACTAATGGCTCTTAGGGAGCTGCCGCCACCATCAGCGACCAGGAGCTGGCCCGCCTGGCCGCGCTCACCGACGGGTACTCCGGCAGCGACCTCACCGCGCTCTGTAGAGACGCCGCCCTCGGCCCTATCAGAGGTGAGAACTACTAATGGCTCTTAGGGAGCTGCCGCCACCATCAGCGACCAGGAGCTGGCCCGCCTGGCCGCGCTCACCGACGGGTACTCCGGCAGCGACCTCACCGCGCTCTGTAGAGACGCCGCCCTCGGCCCTATCAGAGGTGAGAACTACTAATGGCTCTTAGGGAGCTGCCGCCACCATCAGCGACCAGGAGCTGGCCCGCCTGGCCGCGCTCACCGACGGGTACTCCGGCAGCGACCTCACCGCGCTCTGTAGAGACGCCGCCCTCGGCCCTATCAGAGGTGAGAACTACTAATGGCTCTTAGGGAGCTGCCGCCACCATCAGCGACCAGGAGCTGGCCCGCCTGGCCGCGCTCACCGACGGGTACTCCGGCAGCGACCTCACCGCGCTCTGTAGAGACGCCGCCCTCGGCCCTATCAGAGGTGAGAACTACTAATGGCTCTTAGGGAGCTGCCGCCACCATCAGCGACCAGGAGCTGGCCCGCCTGGCCGCGCTCACCGACGGGTACTCCGGCAGCGACCTCACCGCGCTCTGTAGAGACGCCGCCCTCGGCCCTATCAGAGGTGAGAACTACTTACTTCACGACCTTGCTGCTGTGAATGGTGACTTAGAAATGTTACTTTCGTTTTTTTTACTATCGATACATCGCATAGCTCGAGCTGCGCATCTTCGTAGCGCAGCTACCTTGTGGCGGCGCATCTTCATAGCACAGCTACATAGCGTAGCATCAGTGGAAACGGTATGTATAATGTATAGAAATGTTTGACACACACCACTAAGCGCCGCCAGTGGCGGATTCGCGTACTACAAAGTAACTAATGTCTTAGGGAACTTCCCCCATGACTTCTTGCGATTTGCAATGTCTATTAACTAAAAATGAAAATCGTCTTTGCTACTACGATATAATGAAGCAATTCGATTGACTTGACGTCGTCGTATCTACCTGTAAACAACCGTACGTTTTATGTCATATGTCGTAGTGGTAAGAACGATTTTCACTTGTAGTTGGAATCGGTCGAATTGCGTTGCATCACGTCATGGAGAAGCTCTCTTATGCGCGCCTCCTGTTGCATCGCTCACAGCTTTTAGACCAAAGTCATGAACGGGCCGTTTGAGTGAAGCCCCATTAGTGCGTTGCGTTTTCGCAGTGTTGACAGGCGGTGCGACATTGGATAGTGTTCCACTGCTAGACTGAACTGAGACGCTTCGCTGCGATTGCGACGGCCTGCGTACCTTCTTGCGTCGACGCCGACGTAAAGCAGATTTTTTTTACGTGGTAAATTCGTCGAATGATTCCTCCCACCTCGGGCAGGGCGGGAGGAACTGTCAGACTTGTACTGACTAAAATCCACGGTGTCCTTCAATAGCCCTTTACGATCCTGGGCCACGGTTACTCGATAGTCCCGCCACCCGTCATTTTGCTGACAGCTCTTTGAGGCACGCGTGGAACACGAGGCGCCATCGACCCGGGCATGGTCCATGATCGGACAGCGAGTCGCCCATTACTCGCCGACGTAAAGCAGTTGTGGCATAAAACGCGTTGATCCGTTGCTACGACGTGACGCAACGCACTAATGGGACCTCACGTTTAATCATCTCGTTCTCATCTCCTTTAAACGTCAACGACAGTATTTTCAAGTTGTCTAAGCGTCTGCAGTTCTTTATTATCCATAGAATCTATAGCTGTTGAGGTAACTTCAGGTGTTCTTGAATTGAGACCGCGAAGTATAAGAGGCAATGCATGTATAAGAACTTGAATGGAAACTGGTACATGTACAGTAACATATTATGATCAGTAATCACGTAATGCATGCATCTGGCAGCACCAGTTCGACACGCAATACCTTGACCTGGTTTCAAGTCAAATGTCTTTAGGTTATAACTCGTAAAAATATATCGGATCACAATAAAATTGACGCCCCCGACGCCTTTTATGTTTGCGGGCCATATTGAGTAAGTGTCTTAAAGTTTGCATTGAAAGACGTCAGTTAATTTTGCTTTCATCATCATCGCCAGCATATGAGCTGCAGGACATCCACTGCTAAACATAGGTCTCCCCTATAGGGTTTATGTTTTAGGATTCCGTACCTCAAAAGAAAAAACTTTATTGTCCGTCTATCAAAACCCGTTTTCTCAGGAACGCGTGTATAGCAGGAAGTCGCTTTTGAATTTAGCTTAGTGTGTACATTTCATTGCGAATGTATGTATGTGAGGACCAGCGACCATTTATATCTAGACGCCTCATGCACGATCTGACTAACGAAATTTTTCTGCCAAGTCGCTGAGGTACGACGTAAGCGAGGGGGACGGGGTACTGCGTTCTGATTGGCTAACTCAAGGTCAGTGCGACGCCCCTCGTCGTAGACTTACAGGAGTGGTCGAAACTAATAGGAACTTAAGACTTTTTTGCCTAATGTGTTGACAGACATCGGTCGCCTGTGATTAGGAGTCTAGATATAAATGGTCGTTGGTGAGGACCTTGTGACAAAATAACAATAGCCGCATGTACTGATCTTCCAAGTTAAGGCTCGCTTGCTAAGGTTGGGCTTAGATCCTCCGTATCGCAGAGCACGTAACGTCGTTGGTCCCGGCTATTATTTATGGATCTTTGACAGTCGTTACTGTTAGAACCACAAAAGCTATTTTGTCATTTGTCTGTATACATTTCATTGCTCTCGAATGTTTATTAAAATGATCAATATATATATAAACGCCTCAACGCAATATATAAACGATCAACCTAAGATTAGCTAGGTATATAATCATCTCGTAATCACATCTTAGCATAAATCAAACGGTCAATAAACTCGAATGACATGTTGTGGGTGGCGCCGGCGCAGCTGACAACTTTCAGTTTCGCGAAGAGCGTTATGTAATCAAGTGATTTATAGTTTTTAAAGCAAGTTATAAAGTGCAACATTTTTTTTTTAATAATTGATGATGTTTTTATTACGACTTCATTAATAAAAGTTTTTATCTACTCTCATATCGTTAAATTCAAAATACAAAACTCAAAAAGAGATTATATAGAAATGAAATTAAAAAAAAAAATGACACTATTTCTCTAATAAAATAATGTTATATTTTTTTTTTCATTGTGATACAGATCATAGATACATCTATTTCATTTTTTATCTGTGGCTGCGCGCGCTTTGGTGCATGCGCGGTGATAACGGGAATTTTGGCGCCATAATACGTTTGTGTACTGCTGTGCCAATCTTTATCTTTTATTTGATATGTTCGTGTTCAATGAGAGTAGATAAAGTAGTGTATGAAACTGCACATAACTAGGTATTATAAACTCATGTGATACTTTTAAAAAAATCACACTCGTGTATAATACCCCTCATTATGTACCAGTTTCAGAAACTATTGTATAGTACAAAGTTCATAAGAAAACTAGCCTTATGGACTTTGTACTATACAATTATTCGTTAGGCCCACTTGCTAATTTTGAGAACAAATCTAAATAATAGTAGATTATTAACCAAGGGCTGTATGACATCAATTGCATACGAGGTTTTTGGCGCCTGAGCGAAGCGAAGGCGCTAATTAACCCGAGTATGCAATTGATGCTTACTTCCGAGATAAATACTCTGCTTTACATATCGATTGTGAGGTAAGTAAACAACAAGACAGCAGGTTTCAATGAACATTTATTAAGAAGAAAAAAATGTGTATTTAATTAAAATTAATAGTAAAATTATTACAATTTGTAAGAGGTATGGTCACGTTCTTTTTAGGTATATTTATAGTTTGAATATGAGTTTGTGATGATAAGACTTGAGTTTGAGTGACTTGAGGTTCTTGCATCGTAAATGGCGGCAGTTGACTGGTACTATTTTCTTCATTAAAAAATGGCTCAGATGATGTGCTTTGACGTGGTGATTTTAAGTTTATATTTTCTGTTATTTTAGAAGTAATTTTGCTTTTGTTTGCCATCGAATCTTCGGCCACTTTGCTGGACTTCCAGCCGCCGTGCCTTTTTAACAGAGTGAGGTTGGCTCCCGAATCAGCCAATAGAGTCGCTGATGTTCTGCGAAAGCAATGCCCGGTGTATAACTCTACGTTACTCAGTTTTAAATATGTGGCTATTTGCTTTGGCATGCCTGTAAATTTGTTTTTTCCTATTACTTGTCTGTGGCATTTTCCTTTACTGTAATTAAGAAAAAAACGATTTGTATCCACGTTTTCAGGCCGAAGAGCTTGATATTTTTCAACATAATTTGCAAATTCTTCATGCACAACAAATGACCGGTCAATTTTAGTTTTCGTGTTAGGCAGTTTTATGAGTAGTAATTTGTTATGTTTTTCTACATTTTCTATTGTCAAGTTTGTCAATTCCACGGTTCTGCAGGCTCCCGATATCCCAAAAATTAGAACAACCTGTAAAAAAGACATAAGTTGTATTAAAGGCACCAAATTCGCATAGTATTTTTGTGAAATATTTTGGTAACTTATTGAAAAAGGGCAAGTAAATACGTAGGTACCTTTATTGCTAAATAAATTTCATCCGGAGCTTCATTTAAGAATTTCTGTACTTCTTCTGCAGTAAATACCTTCGATTTCTTGCTTTTAAAGCCGTCAGACTGCCTTTTCAAGAAAGCAGTAAGTTTAGAAAAATCTTTCAAATTCACGTCATGTTTTGTCATCATTGTAGATTTTAGCATGGAATAAAAGCACCATAAACTGGAAGGTTGTAGCCTCTTAGATAATTCATCAAAATATGATATAAAAACACTTTCAGAAAGAGATTTCACTTTTTTTTCTGACCGCCATTTCATAAATTCGTCGTATGCCTTTACATATCTTTCTTTCGAGTTCGGCGGTAATATATTTTCGACAACTGTTTTTGCCCTTTCTCTAATAAAATCGGGCGTTAGATGTCTTCGTCACTAGACATGTTTAAAACTTTTGAAAAAGAACTCAAACAAGAAAATTAATGATGATGACGATGCTTTCGCGCCTACTAGTAGACTGCCTTTTTTTTTTCACGCACGCAAGCGCGTCAAATCTTGCTGGCCAGTTTGATTTTTAAATCGATTCCATCTAACATACGATGTGGAAACAAATAGTTCCATATTTAAAATAAAATCTTTATAAAATAAATTGTCTAGATTCCGATTCGAGTAATTAATCGATACCGAGAAAAAAAAATAACTTTTTAAAAATATTCTTCGTGCAGTATGAGTATGACAGTTCTTTTTTCAAATTCCAAAACCTATGCTGTAATGATAGTCATATACCCCGGCATTCAGGGGTGTAAGGGTGTACTTACAGAGCAAGAGATATGTAAAATAACAAAGCAACTAAGGTGATTCAGTGCTCGAAAATTTTAAGGAACCACACAATAGATAAAATAGATTTAAAATAAGTTATTTTCACTGTATAACAGGTAAATTTCAGTAGTTTCTCTCACTTTCTTGCACAAAACTTGAAGCAGGAGAAATACTCTCCTCCTTCAAGTTGTGTGCAAAAAGGAGCCAATACCGTCACCCTATCTCAGTCATCAAAATTGTTTCAGTAGTTTAGGCAGTTTAATATTAGTAGTAAGTTTTTAATATTAAGTGGGGATTAAGATGTGATATGTACGGTCGCCGGAAGACGCTGGATGCAGGTCGCTTCCAAGCGGTATATGTGGAGATCTAAAGGGGAGGCCTATGTTCAGCAGTGGACGTCCTATGGCTGAGATGATGAGGAAGTTGTGATACGTATCCGTTCGTATGTATGTTATACACAAACAAGTATAATTATCATAACTAACCCCCAACCATTCCGCCCACAGAACTAGACCCCGAGGAAGTGAAGTGCCTGGACCTGTCCCTAGTGCGGCCCATCACGTTCCAGGACTTCATGGACGCGCTGAAGAGGATCCGACCGTCCGTGTCTCCGCACAGCCTGGTGGCGTATGAGAAGTGGTCGGTCCAGTACGGAGACCTAGGGCTATGAGGATCTGGTTATACAGGTAATAAAATTAGACTTTTTAATGGCCCCGGTCTTTAACCCCCTTTAGAGACCATTCAAGAATTACGAAAGCACTATAGGGGGGCTTTCGTAATACTGCTGGGGTGCTTTGCTTATTTTTGATGACATGGGTGTCACAAAATCTTAGGCCGCTGCCTCGAATCTTGCTGGCAGCGGCGGCGGCGCGGAAGCGGCAGGATGTTATGTGTATAATCAAATGGACCGACCCTCGAAAACAGCGGCGCGGCAGCGGGGCGGGAGCGGGCAGCGAGCGGTGTACTTTGACAAGCGGTGACCGCCTGCGCTGTAATGTTTTTCCCACAATAAATTGAGCGTTAGGCATAAACATCATTGTTCAGACATTTCGTTCGAGAATTAAAACAAATATCTCGACGACAAAATCACGAAAACAACATTACGCGTCTATAGTGACGCGCGATCTGCCCGCTAGTTTCGAGAACGGGTCTGCGACGACCGCGCCGCTCCCGCGCCGCCGCCGCTGCCGCCCCGCTGCCCGCAAGATTCGTGGCAGCGGCCTTATTGTCAGAATCCATAATCGTAAAACGATTTTTATTAAAAAAGTAAAACTTATGTATTCTATCAGGAAATTAATGAGACGCGACGTGGCCTTCTTCATTCTACTAATACCTATTAGGTTGGGGAAAAAGTCTTTTCGCATTATAGTATGTATGCACTTGTAATAAAATCTCTTTGGCTATACTATTTGTATCTGGCTGGTTTTGGTATCATTGAAAGTTTAAATTTTAAAGAACATAATTCCAAATTCAAATTAGGAAAATGTGTGATTTTCATTTGTTTTTCGTACCATCAAGATGAGTGAATCTAATGAAGAAATTCGATACATTTTAAAATTTTACTACAAAAAAGGTAAAAATGCAACGCAAGCCGCGAAAAAAATTTGCGATGTTTATGGACCTAGTGTAGTGTCTGTGAGAGTAGCACAAATTTGGTTTAAGCGTTTTCAATCCGGAAATTTTGATGTCAAAGATGCACGTCGCTCTGGTCGCCCTATTACGGATAAAATGGATGCCATTTTTGAAAAAGTGGAGCAAGATCGGCATATCAGTAGTTACGACGTAGCTGAAGAACTGGAAATTGACCACAAAACAGTTTTGGCGCATTTGAAAAAAACTGGGTACACAAAAAAGCTCGACATTTGGGTACCTCACGAGCTCACTGAAAGAAACCTAATGAACCGTGTACTCATTTGTGATTCTTTATTACGACGTAATGAAACCGAACCATTTTTGAAGAAGCTGATAACTGGTGATGAAAAGTGGATCACGTATGACAAGAACGTGCGAAAAAGGTCGTGGTCAAAGGCCGGTCAGGCTTCACAGACTGTGGCGAAACCCGGGTTAACTCGCAACAAGGTGATGCTGTGTGTGTGGTGGGATTGGAAGGGCATTATTCATTATGAGCTGTTACCACCAGGCAGGACCATCGATTCTGAACTCTACTGCGAACAACTGATGAGATTAAAGCAAGAAGTTGAAAGAAAGCGGCCGGAATTAATCAACAGAAGGGGTGTGGTTTTTCATCATGATAACGCTAGACCTCACACATCTTTAGCCACCCAACAAAAATTAAGAGAGTTTGGCTGGGAGGTGTTAATGCATCCGCCGTATAGTCCTGACCTTGCACCTTCAGATTTCCACCTGTTTCGGTCTCTTCAGAATTCTTTAGGCAGTGTCAGGTTAACATCACGAGAGGACTGCCAAAACCACTTGTCGCGGTATTTTGACCAGAAGTCCCAAAATTTCTATAGCAATGGGATCATGTCCCTACCTACAAGATGGCAAAAAGTTATCGAACAAAATGGTACCTACATACTTTAGTTAAATGTAAATAAACTTTATTAAAAAATGTTTTGAATTTTCTTAAAAAATGCGAAGAAACTTTTTCCCCAACCTATTATTTTCACTATCACTTACACCTAAATTAATGATTTAATACTGGAATTTCAACTCTCGACGCTATACCTAGCATTCAAAATCCAAAAAAGTTTTAATAAAGTTATTTCTTTATAGGTATCGGTCGTAAACTCAATATAATGGTGAGTCATTAAATTAAGAGAATAGACAATAGAATGTACGACGTTGATTTACAATTGATAATATTTATCACGCAAATTCATCGCTCAAATTTTTATACATTTATTTTTACCCTTACTCGGCTGCACTTACAACTAAAGTAGCCATATTCCTTTTTGGATCTCCCAAACACGAACATTCCTGAAGTACAGCCGAGGCGAACCGAATGAATTTCAATTGACATTTTAACTAATTCGTTGTATTTACGAAATTGAACCGCATCTAGTCAGCATTAATGACTGTTTTGCGTGTACGCAGTCCAATTAGTGATGCCCTATCAATGTTTGCCGTATTTTACGTGTAATATAGAACTTGCCATGAAATATGTCAATGTTAAAGCTTTTGATATTGAATAGTTTTTAATTTAAAATAATTGTTTTTAACTTAGTCTCAATTAATATGAAATACTCACGATTTTATTCAACTACGACAACACGAATAATTAAAAAAAAAAGCTGAAGTTAAAAATAATTAGAAGAAAAATGTCCAAACTCCACTAAAAATAGTCCTACGGGTGACCCCAAATAATATAACCCGAATCATTAAAGAAGCTGCTTTCGATGTATCTAGATGTAAAGAGATCGCTTTTGCTCTAAACGCTTCTCAATTGAGTCGGGTTGCAATAGCCCTCTTAATACCCGTCCAGTCAAAAGGAACGTTGGAAAGTAATCTCTAAAGTTGAGGTCAGAGAGTGTTTTTTTTTTATTATCATGCTTCCTTTTGGCTTGTCCGGCTTTTTATATGAACGACCAAGGACCCAATGTGGAATTTGATAGATGTATTTCTCGGATGTGACTTTGATCGGACACAATTCTTATGTTTTGCAATGAGAAAGCTTTAGTTCGTTTATAGAATTGTACTCCACTGCATTCATAATAATCTCCTAGTAAATTATAAATAGGGTTTTAAAATATTTACAGTATTACAGGATAAATATTGGGTATGACGTATTATGAAAAACATTTACACATTATGGAAATGAAATTGACATTCATTAATTTGTGATAAGGTCGTAATTACGAGTGTTACTTAAGGTCTCATTAGTGAAATACGATCGTTTCTGATGTTTGCCGATGTGCAATATTTATTCTATAGTTCTGTACTCAATCGTTCAAAAATACATCTTAATAATTACGTAAAATGAAATTCAAGGTATACATAGATTTTGTTACCACTTTTTATATAGAAGAAAATATATACATAATCTCAATTTATCTGCTGAACAAAATAATGAAATGTACAAATATGCGTTTACCTTTATAGTATTACCTCATAATTTTGTATATTTGAATTAATTGCAATAGTTTGTATTGTAGCTTATTATTAATGAAATTGTATTTTAATTGTGTTTTAGTATCGACAACCTTAATCTGTAGAATAAGTTTTTTTAGAATGGGCGCGTAATTTTACACTGTACATCACACATTTGTGTCAGAAAATATTACTTTTATTATAGAATAATTACCCAAAAGCATAAAGCAATAAATCATATTAACGTACTTATTAATTTTAACCAAGTATCCACTTTTATTTAAACTGTACTCTCACGTAAATATAAATAGTTATTAATATAATTAGATACATGATTATTATGGGGTTTATTTGTAAATTAAATTAATTTGTATCTTAAATGGGTATATACATATAACGCGATAGTACGGAGAATAACTTAGATAACTTGCCCAACATTTTTTAAATATGTATAATAAGATTTAATGTGAAATGTTCTAAAGGTTGTCGATAATTTCATAGTAACTAGTGTTAACACTGCCCAGTGTTTATAGAAATCCTTAGTTTTCAAATTATTCAAGTATTTATATTATACAACAATTCTTGCTCAGTTTTGCAAAAAAAGGATGTCTAATTTTTTTTCTGCAAAACTGCGCAAATGAAGATAAATTTTCATTTTATTTAGAATTGTTATCAAAAAATGTACTTAATTAATCTAATTCTGTTGATTTTATTATTTTTATTGAAAATAAAAATTATCTTGCCGCAATCGCGAAATAATGAAATTAATTATGCTTTGTTAAATATAATATGCTGCAAATCTTATGAATGATTACATTTTTAAACGACAGTCGAAAACGGGTAGCACATTCACTTCCTTTAAATTAGCAGAAAGAGTTAGGCTGTGAATTATAAAGAGTATTTAGACTCAACTTAGTGTTTCACACGAAAATGAGCATTATTTTCATAAGGCTTATGTTGATATTCGTATGAACACTAAAACACTTTCGGTTATAAGAATTTGAACGTTATTTGTAAAAAAATAGGGTTCAAAAATCTAGCTACGCTTTATAGGTCTCAGCCTTAGTAATCGGTTGCTCAAAAATGTTGTATTGGAAACGATGATTTTGAGCGTATTGAAATGATAATATATTTTCATAATAGTTTGTTACAAATTGTCTATCTCTTGGATTGAAAGTTATTTAATGGAATTATCAATTACAGGACCATGCAAGTTGTATGTAAATTGTAGAATTGATTGTAGTGTGCCATTTTATGATGCGCGGGAGCATCTTGCTAAGAGCTGTTGAGACATTTTTGTATACAGGGTGGTTTTAAACTCATGGCAATCTTTTAAAGAGTGAATTTGTGAATCAGAACTACTTTAACTATTGAAACTACTCTGAAATGTCGAACACAATGTGCTGTTTCGGGAAAAGTATACACAAATGTTGTTTTCGTTGCTATTTCAGAGTTTGTAGTTGAAGTTAGTTTCTCTTTTTCCAAATTTTTTCAGTATCATCCCTTTTTAGGTTGCCAATAAGTTTAAAATCAGTCTGTATATTTGTTTTTGTATTACAATGAAATGTAAAGGAACATTTTAATGAGTAGTGTTAAGGAGGTTTAAAATTAAAGAAAAATAAAATAAATTTTCTAAATGTGATCTGTCTCGATGGTTCTTCTTTGCCAGGAAAATAAATGTCGTACTTCGCGTTTATCCTATTGTACAATACGCTTAAAACTAAATAAAATATCACGTATCTTCCACAAACCAAAGTACGGTATAAAATAATATACATATTACTGGCCAAAAGCAACGTGGGAGTTACGGTGCAATTTTTTTTTAAGTTACAGTTAATTTCCTGTCTTTACTTTGTATCTTGTAGGTTTTTTTTTACTAGCTAACATCTTCAGAGTAGTTTAAAAATAAAAATGTACTATCTAACTTCATATACTTCTTTAAAAGTACATAATTGGAAAAGTTTTTCTACCGTAACTCCTTCTCACAACCGTTATACTACTTCTTATTTATCGTAAAACTCTAATTGCTAGGTAGACTACATAATTGTATATTATGCTCTATCCCCATAATTCTGGGTCAACCTCATCCCAGAGATCCTACAAGATAAACTGAAATCACACGAGCAATCACTTCGCACAATATTAGAGCACTTACTCGTACACTTGGTCGTTAGCCCGTATTCGGGTGCTCGAAAGACTTAATTCGAATTCAGGACCCGATGTATGTATGAAACTATGTACTTTAATAAAATCGAACCAAGATTGCCCGAAAGCGGACGTTCTTGCCCGAATTCTAGAGGCAACAGAATTCACGCAAACAACCAAATGCAGTTGCCAGATAATTATATCGGATGATTTTTTTAGCGTAGATGAACCAAGATGCAGCAAAGATCTTGCCTTGACATGTGTGAATAAATCCTTACCATTAAAAGACTACAATCCACATCACAATATAATTTCACGATATATGACAAGTAGTATAACGAGTTTCAGCTCACCTCCGCTCGATATCATTTAAAGCCAAAAGTTAAATAAATAGATTTTGTAACGATAGTGAACAGTTTTCCTAAAAAGACAGCGATTTAGAGGTTAGTGCAGTTATTGTAGCATTTAAAGTAATTAGATGTAGGTAGTGTAACTTGTAGTGTCTGCCCGATATGTTTACGTTTATATTTGAAGTTGTGGCGTGATTCTGAACTGTTTGAGGAAATAACGGTAGTGGTAGCTATATATATTTTTAATTATGGTTTCGCTTTTGACCTCAATCTAGCCTAGAAGTGAAACTGGTACTCTTGTGCACCAACACAGTAAAAACTGTTTGGCGCCGGACTCCTACATAGGGTTGCCAACCGTACTCTAAAATAGAGTATCGTACTCTGTATCATGTAGGCGTACTCTATAATCTATAAGACTAATAGAGTACACTTAAATACTCTTTTTTAGACAATGCGTACTATACTAGGGCCAGTCTTGTAATATTATGCAAAACCATGATCATAAACAAAAAAATCGACCATTTACTGTAAAATATTGGTATCCCCAATTCCCCAAGCCTATTCAGACGTTTCTGAATGCAGCCACTAATGTCATGTCACTGTTTGATTTATTTACAAAAATGTTTTTTTTTTGAATTCCGTAGGTACTCTTTATTTACCTCCTTGAAATCGGAAATACTCTATTTCTTCAAATAAAAGTTGGCAACCCTACTCCTACAGGATGTTGGTTGAGAGCCAAGCGACTCTGGTGAAGCCGGAGTCCCAGTGGCTCGCTCAGTCTTTTGATGCCGTTAAAGATGATTTTTGAGGAAAGAAAAATTCTGTTGCAAGTTGGATTCGAACCCACGTCTCCTGGATAAGTACTCCAGACGCCTTAACCAACTAGGCCATTGCAACCCACACCTGCAAAATTTATCTTTCCAAAAAAATCATCTTTAAGATGCGCGTCGCATGCGTTAATGCGTTTAAAAAAAAAAAAATTTTGCTGCCGTTGTCCGGGGTCGACCATTAAGAGATGGATCCTACCCATTAAAGAAAGGCGCGAAAAGGTTGTAGACGCGATCTATTGAGGCATTTTTTACGTTTATGTTTTAGTAATGACTTCTTTTATAGTCATAACAGGTGACCAAATTGATTGTCATGTGCATACAATAGGCCCTGGCGTCTTAATGTTCTTAGTGTGTCCATGAACTCAAACTATGTAGTCTACACCAGAGCACATGGGTAGTCGCAAGAGTCTATGGCTTATGGATATCTATTATGTGTTGGCAAGTGACCACTCTGATAGTCATGTTCATACAATAACCCCACTAGATTCTTAACCTGTTTGTAGTTTTGCAAAGGACTCTTTAACGATATCAGAACGACACGATTAAAACAGCTTTACCTCCTTTTGTTTGCTTAGACATCTTTAGAATAAATCCACGAGACTTGAAAGAAAGCATATCAAGGAGGAATCGGTGTAAACATATCCGGGGAAAGTCCGGACAAATTTTTAGAAGGATTTCGTTCAGGATCACGCCACAGCTAGCTATGTAGATAAGCCCCTTATTGATAGAGTTACAACTCCTAGTGCTAAACTGGATAACAAATTAAGTTAGCTTTCTTAGGCCTGTACTGTCCACTGGAATTCAATAGACATGAATGTTGAATTTAAGGAATGTTGTTGAGGCACAAACTTGCCGATTTAGCCGAGACGGTAACAAAGTTAGTAGCGAGAGGGGTGTTGACGCCTGTAAGCGGGTGAAAGACAAAGCTCTTGCGATATTTCACCACACCCAGATCATAAAGCCTTTGTACGAAACCCGTAGTTTCTGTCGAAGGGACAGAGTTTTCCTACTCCGTATCGCCTACGGATATAACATTGACAGAGCACAGTCCTTACTCCCGATGTTTTAAATACTCATGAATCCGTGAATAATATTTGGGTTCACTTCGCTGTTTATAGCTACTTTGGACTGCGTTAGATATTTTTCTTCCCATCATCATCATCATCTCAGCCATAGGACGTCCACTGCTGAACATAGGCCTCCCCTTTAGATCTCCACATAGACCGGTTGGAAGCGACCTGCATCCAGCGTCTTCCGGTATTTCTTCCCATACAATGAAGTTATCCTTACATGAAACAAAAGTCGAAAAGCATTTAAAAAAAAATTGACAATTTTACTATTTTTTGTGGACAACTAACGCTTGACCATAAACAAAATTAGCCAAAATTGTTAACATCAAAAAAGAGCTAAACGTTCCTAAGAAAGTTTTTTCGTATTCCATAATATGGATGCGGATTTCTCCATAATGGCCAATTTAAAAGAAATACCTCGTATATCGCCTCAGTTAAACGGTAGCAAGACTGTAGCAAGAACTACGTGATATGGTGTACTAGTAGATAACATAGGAACTAAATCAACTAAAAGCAATATTTAAGTCAATGTATGCTTCAGTCAGTATAATCTTTTCTAAAATCAGAATTTCAGTGGACAGAAAGGGCGTTTAGATAGAATAATTCCCTTAAATCTTGAAACCCGTCATACACTACTTAAAATGTAATGAATTTAAGAATGAAAAGCAGGTTTAGGAAGTATAGCAAGAGGGATATTTTAATATGAAAATGTGTGTGTAATTGTATGATTATTGGAAAGTTTAAGAAGTAAGGTTTAATATAGAATGAGTGACAGCTTAGATCGTGTATTTATTGGTTAAGATTGCTGGGGTTTGAAACGGCCACTTTGCAATATTCCTAATGATTAATTTCGTGAATGAATGATAGAAGTATAGCCAATGATGTTGCGAAGTGAATCATGAGGAATATTTCTTAAATGTACCGTTTTAGACCCCCAGAACTTTGTATGGTTAAAATGTATCGTGTAGATGTCCTTATTTAGAAACCTAATGATCTGATTGAGTTTTTAAGAAGTCTTATCTTCAATTCCAATTTTGTATGGATCTCTTCTTTATAGACTTTTTAGAAGTATTGATTGGGTGAATGAATGTATCAACCTTTTGTTTTTGGCACTGTAGTGTATGACTGAGGTTTAATTGTTTAAAAAGAAAACTTTTAAAGGCAAGTGTGCAAGCGTAGAGGTAAAAAAAAATCGTTGTGATTTTTCGAACAATCGTTTTTTAACGTTTCGGTTGTGGTTTTTTTGAAAAAGTTTTTCGTTGTAAAACGCGTCGTGTCGTATAATGTTTGTGTGTTCGTTAGTTTTTACAAGTTGCGTTACGTTTCGGTTGATATGTGAAGTTTGAATATTTGAAATTGTTTAGTGTAACTATCTTGAAAAACTTAAATGTTAAAATGAATTTAAGAAACATGTTCGCATGCGAGAATTATTTATTCACTGCATTTTTGCGGCATTTCACTAAATTATGAAACCTGGCTAATTTAAGCAGATAAAAGCTTTAATATTTTACGCGATACTTAGACATCAATACTTTTAGCTTCACTGTCTCTCAATCTCTAAAGGAAACAGATTGAGTTTGTATAAATCTACCAAAATATATTTTACAAGAAAATGTCTTCAACTAAACTTTTCCATGGGACATAATATTTTATGTCCGGTGGACAATTTCAATTTGTGAAGAGTAATAATTCTACCATCGATATCCTAAAATTCTACTAAAAATCTTGAATTATTAAAATTATGGGTCGTTTGAGGAATCAACGTCTGGATGAAGAAAATATTGATGCAAAAAGTATCGCGTATCTTACCTTTTATAAATACATTTTATGCACGCACATACATATACATAAACAGATAAATTCTTATGAATCACAACTTACCATGTAAGAAAGCTAGTAAACCGCTAGTTGAGTATTGGTTCAAAATTATTATGGATTTAAAAATTACTATCAACAAGGCAAAACACATTCAAAATCAGTACAGTACTTGAAAAAAAAAAACACAGAAAAAGAAAAAATGCAAGAGGTTTCTATATCCTGTGGGATTTTTTTTAATAGCGCAGTTTATAAACGGAATGGCATGGCAATTTCTCCATTTTTGTCGTTCATTCAATACCAACAATATTTTATACTCACGCTGCCTATTCTGGATTACTTCAACCTTCATAAGATTCCTCAAAGAACTAACTTTTGAAACGCGTGGAGCAGCACTACAGGGTCAGGACCAAATTTTTGACGGAATCGCAAAACGGAAATCACAACGGAATGTGTCACAATGGAAAATAAATATATCACAATAAAATTGTTAGGGTATGTGTAAAATATTCGTAAGATATTAGGTAGGACAAAAAAGCAATTTAAAATCTTACGACTACTTTACACACACTGTAACAATTTTATTGTGATATATTTATTTTCCATTGTGACACATTCCGTTGTGATTTCCGTTGTGCGATTACGTCAAAAATTTGGTCCTGACCCAACATTAAAATAATGCCTTTTGCAATACAATTATAATCAAAAACCCTTGCAAATTTGCGAAAACCCTTGCAACTATCTACACAAAAACTTGCAACTTCGCGAAAACCCTTGCAACTACACAAAAACCCTTGCAACTTCACAAAAACCCTTGCAAAGAGCACTAACTTACCAAATATTCTTATCATCTCGTGCACCGCATCGCTGTGATATGGATAATAAACCCAATGCCTTATTTATTTTATGCGCACTATATTTAATCACAATTAATAATATTGTTACGTCGACCATCAAATGTCTGTCTGTCATTCAAACTGTTTTTATTTATTTTTTATTAATTCCATTAATCAGCTGCTTTGGGCAATTTATTATGACATTGATTTACTTTTTCTTTTTTTATTCCTTTATTAAATTAATTTGGGGTTTTATCCCTTTTTAAGTTTTAATATAATTTATTTTAATAACAGGGCAACTTTGAATAAATTAGCTACATTTGTATTGGTGTGGTGAAAGCAACCATGAATATAAGTAAATATTTTTTGCTGACAACTCGGAAATATCAAAACAAGTAATTGCGTTGCATACCAACTTTTTTTTTATTTAACATCGGATATTTTTTTTAATAAATCAGAGACGGCCTACAAATAAACATTGTGAGAATTCTCAGAAATTCAAAGTCACCTGTTATAATTAATGATTAAACAACTAAGGGTTCGTTTGACAGACAGTCATTAAAACAATGTTATTTCAAACAAAATGAGCTTCGTAACAAATAAGTAACGACATGTGACTGATTGTTACCTTAAATAAAGATAATTCAAAATTATTTCCTAAGTCGTTTTGATGTGATTGTTTTAAAGGATAAGGTATTAAGTGCATAGACTTAGAACATAGACTGATCTATAGCCAAATGTCAAATAAAACTACTATACTCTAAAAAGAGAGAAAAACAATCACAGGATCGTCTATCTCCTTCCCCTGTCCTACAGGAAAAAAATAGATGGCCCTGTTTTCTTTTCAAAAAAGTATGGCAGTTTTAGACATGTCGGTCGGTGTCCATGCTCTATGTCTATGTTTAAGTGAAAGAACGGTACGGATCACGCTTTATTGCTGAATAAATGTATGTAAGAGACATTAATGTTAATACTGAAGTTATTCAGGTTATGTACTTCTAATGTTTCAGGCCTATTTATAAAGAAATGATATGTATAGACGCCAGCCGTCAACCTACCCCAATCTGTCAAATTTTCCCAATAGCAATATAACCTTTCTGCTTTATTGATAAAGTTGAAAATCTTTTAAAGAAATTTGACAGATTGGAGTTGGCGGAGGTGCTTGCGTCTGTGCTTGAGGTTGAAGGTTGTTGTAATTTAATGGTGTTAAGAATATGTTATAAGAATGAGCTTTTCTTTTTTAAGTAAGTACGGTTTAATGTGGAATGAATCTCGTAATGTTTCCCCAACGTTGGTTTAAGGTTTTTCTATTTAAATCTTTCTTATATAAATAGGCCTCAAGTGTCCTATTTATTGCTAATTAAAATTCTAAAACGTGGTTGTAATTGTTTTACACGTTCGCCTTTACGCTAATTGTTATTTTTAATTTAAGCGCACGAATTTATCAATTTGACTAAAAATACTAAAACTTTGTTAAGCCTTATACACACTTTGGGATATATGAATTTTCAAACTGCTTTTATTTTTATTTATTCGCTGGCGATGATTCATGGTCTTTTGATATAACAGACTATAGGAATATTAACAAATAAATTGGTTAAGAATATCGCAAAGTGTGCACAAGGTTTTAGTTAAGTGTCGTTGAGTGTTACGAGAAAAAAAACAGATAATATTTTTTCATAATAAGCACACTTTCGCCTAAACTGTCGTGAATGTTACACTAAGCATATGTGGTACCTACACGGTTTATAAATAAATAATAATAATTTGTGAGTTCTGCTTTTTATTCAGTGTTCACCCGGTTTAGGACTGCGAAGTATGAGTATGACAAACGTAGAATCTGAAAAGAGAAAATTATCATAAACTTTCAAAGTAACCTGAACAGATTTAAAAAAAAAACAGATAGTGAGAATTAAAATAAATTGAGTGATCATTTAGCTAAACAACATCCAGTTTAAAGATTTATGGAAAGACACCAGACGCCTTACTAACTAGGCCATCGCAGTCATACTCGACAAGGTCGAAAATTTTCATACCATTCAAACGCTGATCGCACATTTAACAGCATCGCACGGGTTTACACGCCGCATTTTAGAATTCATTATATGAAGTCGGAAAATACTGTCAGCATCTAAATAATGCTGATGACGTCATAATGTCATATAATGCGGCGGTCATTATACGGTGCTAATATTTTGTGACCACCTTTCAAAAAACCCAATACACTCCGAATGGCTTTCTGGTTTTACAAAACTGACAAACTTGACTGACCGCAACAAACGTTGGTCGGGACAGAGAGATGTAGTGGCCCGCTTTGAATATGATGGGTTTCTTCATCCGTTCCATGGCAATGAAGAGAGCTCGTTTGAACTTGGTGTCTTGCTCGTACCACGGGCACTGGTACAGCCATTCTCGGAGGTTCTCACTCTGAAAGCAAAGTGATGATATGACCTATTTACTGGACTAGTTGTAATATAAGATGCAAATATTTCTTTTTTTTTTAACTTTTTTTTAAAATTCTGTAGCGAAAATAATTTTGTTGCCAGTAAACGACATCTTTGGAGCAATAGAAGAACTAAAAGTCAAAGTTTCTACACAACTTTAGAACATAATAGAAAATTACAAAGATTGACGGGAAGCCAAAGTCCCGTATGGTTGTAGGTACATTCATTCATCAATAGAATATGATGAACTTCACACCCTGTATCTTATATTGCCTAACTCTTTAGCCACTCTTTTTTCCCATAAATTCGGCAAAAATATCACCCAGAGCATCATAAATGGGTACATACCCTTATAGTAAGCTCGTGTCCACACCAGCAGTACAGAAACAGTTGTGAAAGCATGGTGACCATGTAGTTGAGCATCGAGAAGAACTGGACGCTGTTGTGTTCCACCTATATTTAGATTAAAATTTATAGTGACATAGCCAATTATACAAATATATCAGATGCGACATCAATGACCCAAGTGAAGAATAAATCAGCTCGTCTCTCTTGTATGAGGTAGTGAGATCACAGCCGGGAAAATATCCATGTGTTTGTGTATTTTTATTTGTATTTATTTTTAACATTACTGACATCGTTGAAGGAAAATGTCGTGAGGATTTGAAGAAATCAGAGAAGCCAAAGCTATATGAGAGGCCTATGGAGTTCCAGCGATAGCTGCATCAACTCCAACACCAGGATGGCCACACCCTCATATGGAAAGAAGAATTCAAAAAAGCTTATTGCACTATGAATAGATTAAAAAAAGATGAGCAATAAACCTACTATAGATATCCTCAATGCAATATTGCAGATGATAGCAACAGTACCAGTCAGTTGGAAGAATATGTTCGCATGATAAGTGTCTTCACATAGTTGAATGAACCTGAAAAAATATTAAAAACCGCTTATTTTTTAATCGGTAATATCATTTTTAATATCGATAAAAAAATTACGAAATTGCATAACATTGAATATAACATTAAAATATAGAGGAAATGAAAATTTTTTAATAATATATTTTGCGGTCTTGCCTTTCAACAGTCTGATGTTGTTTGACACATTCAACTAACAACTCGTTGTTTATTTTAATCAACTTTTTACGATTCTCCTCTGACTCTGCGGCGTCAAACACAGTCTGGATCTGAAAAACAATGACCGAACTTAGTAATATTATCATCAATGGTGCTGATGTCGTGCCTCCTAGTTTATAGTCGCCATCCGTAAATTCCCCAAGGGTTGTGTTTCAACGGTCTCCATTTTTAGTTGGATTCGTTTCAACGCTTTTGTTAACTCAATAAGCAAACGTTCCGAAGTAAGCCACCACTTACCTTAGAGAATTTCTTTTAAATCAGGGCACGCCAGTTGTAGGTGCTTTGACAATTTTTATTTTTCTTTTCACCCACCTTCTGAATCTTATCCATGATAATCTCCAACTGAGCACAGCCGAACATGATCATGGACACGGCGACGCTGTCCACGGATATGAAGAGGAAGGCGCTGATGTAAATGCTGACCATCTGGTAAAGGTACCCGATTTCATAGCCAGGGGACTTCAGCGGAGATACTGGCATCCTGGACAAAATGTTGATCAGGTCAGTGAAAAATTTGATTAGGTGTAGCATTGCTTTTGGATTTTTTGCATTAGCATGGCAAGCTATGATATCCAATATATCTTATTTGAATAGTGCATTTTTCTCCAAATAAAAATGAATTGAACCTAACTAAACTAATAAGAATGGATGTGCTGTGCATGCAGAGACTTCAAGAGCCCTATTAATAATTGAAAAATGTTGCTGGCTGTCTTACCAGATTCTAAAAGGAAAGGATCGCTTGCCGGCATCGTCGAACAGCGGTATCATGGCCCACAATGTGCAAGTGGTCGTGGCGCTCGTCAAGAAGAACAAACACAGGCGTTTTATCTTGCGGGCTTGAGCTGCTAAAATTCTAATGAAGGTAAACAATTATTTTTTTGTGAGCTTATTAATTTGTGAAGAATATATTTTAATGTGTGATCTCTTGCCCAGATGGCTAAAGAAGACCATCAGTATCTTAGTTGTCTTACTGGCTCAAAACCATCTGAAAAAACCACTAAGCAAGTGCAAGCACACTCGCAGTAGTTAGACGTCCCTTAGTTAGACATCTAATAAGTAAGCAATTTTAATGCAGCAAAACAATAATTTCAAATAGATTGGGTCCATCTACTTACTTCTCATGCTCAGCAGATTTTGGCTCAAAAATCTCGCAGTCCATGATCTTTAGCAGTTCCAACAGACTCTTCTTATTGACCATAAAAGCAGTACTCTTATAGCACAGAGAAGCCTGAGTGAATAACAAGTACGAAGCTTCGGAAACTGCATCGATATCACCCCAGACGTCAACAATGTAGATGATCTCAAATAAGAGAAAGGAGTATTGTGTCCACATCACGAAGAGCATATAAAGTTTCCGCAAAATGATATAGTTGTTTGGATGAGGCCAAACTCCGTGAGCACTTAGAATCTTTTTTGGTCGACCCAGAAACAACGTTGTGTTTTTTACTGCCATTTTATTTATTTTATTTTGGTGCTTGGCGCTAGAGTAGTAATTGTAACTGACAATACTATTGTCGACTAGTTTCTTCTTCTACTGCCGTCCTTTATTTTGTCCTGAACATGTCTGTTTTTCCAAAGAACCGTTGAATATTTAAAAGCGTAAAGTTTAAACGATTAAGTTTGTAAACTTTTAATCGCTGTTGATACTTTGATGTGTTATAAATTGTAGACATTGTGCTAATTGCTTCACTTTCACAAGGAAATAATACTGAAGTGTTTGATTTTGATAGGAACGTAACTATGTCAGTTATTTTTAAACAAAACCCCCTATTTTATGTAGGGCGCTTTGTTGATTAGCAGCCAACAACGCGTAAAAGTAACGAGATACCTGACTAAACGAGGCATCGCTTACCTTCGATGCCGAGTATCTAAAGACAATTCTGCAAATCTAGAAAAATAATCTCATAGTTTTCTTTTTATGGTCTCATAAACTCGGTGTACCAAAACAGACTGACAAAACAACTGAGTGCATTCGTTACTTTTCTTAAATTATGAACTTCCACATCAAGACAAAGTTTCATAGAAGGTGTCAATTAAAATAATTCACACATGCTGCAGTTGTTTTGTGTGATTTGGTTCACACAGCTCTGGCAACAGAACTACTAGTACTTATGTGGGTACTGGAAGGAGGTTTTTTGGAGAGAGTTGCAAAATAAAACAAAAAAGGCTCAATAAGTGCTTGTTTATTTTTTACTTGCTCTTGCTTGACTATTTATACGTACTATACCATTCGTCTAATCTTCTATTCTTGTCCTTAGAAGCTTTTCTTTTGCAGAAAACTACTTTGTGTGTCCATAAGGACGTTGTATTGTTGTCATTTTACTTCGTTTGATTCAACACTGCAAAATAGGAGTACGACATTCGAAGGATCTGTAATAAATGCAATGCGTGATTTGCATGTTACTAAGAGAGTGATGGGTATGAATGTGGATTGAGGGAGAGGAAGACTGAAGAAAAAAATGGATGGATTATGTAAGGAATAATGTGAAATAAAACGGGTTAATGCTGTGACATCTGACAGGGGAGACTGGAAGAAGAAGGATCCCAAGTAAGACGGGATACCTAAGGGCAGGAAGCTGAAACACATTTATTATTTGAGGAAACAACACTTGCTTAGATCTTCGATCTAAGAGACGTTATGATGGATCTTTGAAGAGATCAAATTCAGCGATCATAAACACAGAGGTTACGCGTCTTTCAAAGCCTTCGTTCCGAAAAAGTAATAATGGTACTAACAGCAACAAAAGTCTGCCTTGACAGAGTGATGTAGTGTCCAGCGCGCAGCACCAGAGGGCGATTGATGCGCATCATGGCGAAGCACAGCTCGCGCTTGAACTTCACTTCCTGCTCGTACCAGTAGCATTTGTACAACACTGTGTGCAAGTCAGCACTCTGAAACATAACACCGATCTGGGGGGTTATTACAACGTCTTAAAACTAGGCTTATTTCAGTGAGTGAACGAGATGGCGCTAGACGACTTGAATAGCTCTGTCACTTTCACTCGCCGGAACAAGCCTGGTTTTAAGACGTTGTAATACCCAACCTGGTGGCCTACCATGACGTTGGCATAAGTTCCAGTTCCTTCAGAATGAGCTCGCTGCAATTTTGATCACATCTGAGATTTGTTTCTGGGGTAGATTACAGCCAAGGGTAAACAAATTATAAATATATAAAAGGTCAAGTAAAATGGAAATAATCAAACATTTTTGTAAGCTGGAGAGGATAGTTACGCGGGCATTCCTGCCCCCCTAGCCAAGTCACAACAAATCGCAAACGATAATCGTAAACATTCTGTACTCCCCAATAGATTTTCTACTTTATAGCCTATAAGCCTAGAGCCTAAAGTTGAAAATCTTTTTAAAATATCTGAGCGTTAGAGACAGGAAAGATCGAAAACGATAAGCAGTCTTCACTAGATATTCAACGTTATACCTATGACCATAAAGTTGAAAATCTATTAAAGCCTACTCAGCGTTTTCGTTTATCGTTTGTGACATGGCTATAGGGCCTGATTTGTTTTGATGATTATGCATAGAAATTAAACAATGTATGTAAGCATAATATACTTACCGTAGCAGTGAGCTCATGGCCGCACCAGCAGCACACGAAGAGTTGACTGATCATCACTGACAAGTAAGTCAGGATGGAGAAGAACTGCATGCTCTGCCAATCGACCTGATTGCAATAACCTCCATAAGGGACTTTACCCAGGCACGATGCGATGCGATTCGACCGATTCCAACTACAAGTGAAAATCAACCTTGCTACCAAGAAATAAAGATGCAATACGATTGACTTACCGTCGTCGTGGCGATCGTGTTATGTTTTTCATCTACCCATAGATAACAACGTGATTTATGCAATGGATTTATGTCATAATATGTCGTAGTGGCAAGGTTCATTTTCACTTGTAGTTGGAACCGGTCGAATCGCATCGCGCCATGGGTAAAGTCCCTTAGGCATGCTCTTAAAAATTTTCATTAATTCTTTAGGTACGAGTATAATAGGTGCAGTTGGTGGCCAGCATAAAGCCTCATTTCCACGCTGCAAGAAATTGCATTACAATTAAATACAAGTTGGACTGCACTTTGTTTGATCAACTGAATTCACTGTCCATTAATAGCCCGCAAAGTTAGTCAAACTTGCTTGCAACTGTTGTGATATTTCTGGCAGCTTGTAAATCGGCCTTTACTTGACCCATATGATGGGCACCGACTGTATTATTCGTAAATTTAACTTAGATAGGGAGTAAATACTCACGACTAAAATCATTAAAGCGGACATGCAAATGATTCCGACGCTGCCAACTAATTGGAAAAGCAGATATGGATGGTAAGCATTTTCCACTAGCTCTGTGAATCTGAAAAATAATATAGAATGGATGTCAATGCAGCAAGGTATCCATACAGGCAATTAAAATTGTAGGTACATAGTGAACCTTGGGAAGGCACATTCTGGAATTATAGGTACCTATAGGTACTTACTTAACAATTGCTTGATGGTGTTTGATACAATCAACGAGCTTGTTGTAGTTGTCGGCTAAAGCTTCATCTAACTCTCTTGTACCACGTTTTTTATCTACCGATGTAATCTAAAAAGAATTAGATGCTATAATATCGTAGAAAGATATTATATCATCATCTGCCTAGGCAGATTTTTTTGAGTCATTTGATTCCCCTTTGGTAAGAGACTGGTTGCTGACAACCAGTCTTATCAAAGGGCCGGCTCAGTTCGAAAGTCTGAACTTTCGAACTTCTGATCATGAGTAGCAACAGTCAAATATATACAACGGCAGCCAGGACCAATGGCGTTACGTGGTTTTTTGAAGGTCACCCATCCACCAATGAAACCCCAAAAGCACGTTAAGCGTAAAGGAACAGAGAGTGCACCTGTGTAAGTACCTGCGTACACAATTGTGCACTACAATATGTCCCGCGCAGATTCTATTCGCAGGCTTATCTCTGGACGAAATCGGTCAGGAGAACTATTCTACTGAAATATAAATTGTCTATCAACCCACATTCAAAATCTTCTCCTTGATGATATCAATTTGAGCACACCCGAAGATGACGCACGAGAAGGCGACGCTGTCCACTCCGAAGTACATGTAGGCGCTGATGCAGATCGTCCCTAGTTGGAAGGCGTACCCGATGTAGTACTGAACCGCCTTCTCGGGATTTAATGGCATCCTGATGAAATATGATTATTAGATATGCTTTAGAAAATGCGCACCTATTTTGCATTGGATAGATAGAAAGATAACTGTGTAAGGTGGTAAATGAAAGTTTTTCCAGAAGGGTTTTATAGCAGACTGCTTTTTGGGCTTACAAAATCATGTGCTTTGGGGAAAAAGCCTTTGATTGCACGGATTGCACCTAAAACTAGGCTATTTGTCTGTACTAATTATCTCGGCTGTGCGACATCAATTTCATGGAAGCTAATTGAGTCGCCAATTACTGGTTAAAGCCATACGTGGAGTCTTTATTTTGGTTGCACATGAATCTAAACAGAATCGAGAGTAAGCAGAATCTATTTATTTTCCCTAGCCGACTTTGTCCCAGTCCTGGGCAAAGCCACCTTTCGCGACATAGTGTGTCCTCCTTCCAGGTCGGACGGAACCTGTCCAGGATCTCTTGCTTGACAAATTATCACTTACCACATATCAAACGGGAACTTCCTGTCAGCATCGTCGAACAGAGGTTTCAATGCCCACAAACCGCAAGTTATTTGAGAGCTCACCATGAATGCGAGCAGCAAACGCTTGATTCGTGCTGCCTGCAATTTTAGTATACTAATTGGAAAAGCTTGTGTAGTGTTCTTTAAGGAAATATAAGTGGTAGTAACGGAGTACACAAATCCTAAACATTTTACCATCAGCTTCATAGTTTTTGGGACATAAATCTTCAGTACAGAAGTTGACTGCTGTGTTATTGTAGCTTTGGACTAACGCTGAACTGGTTACAGCAGCAAGTCAAGAATGTGTGCACTCCGGCAATTTTTATTACGGAACCTACTTTTCATGTATAAAGTTCTCTGGCCTAAAAATCTCAGAATCCATAAGCCTCAATAACTCTTTTAACATTCCCATATTGACTTGAAAAACGGTAACTTTTAAGCAGAGACAGGCCTGAGTGAACAGCAAATAAGACGCTTGAGAAACAGCATCCAAGTCTCCCCACACTTGGATTATGTAAATTATTTGGAAAATCAAGAACAAATACTGTAGGGTCATCATAAAGGTCCTGTAACCGGTATGAAGAATAGATCCCTTTTCTGCTGGTACCCAAACTCCTAAATATTTCATCACAAACTTTGCTCTGTTTAAAAAAAGATCTTCAGAAGAAGTCATGGTGACCAAATCGACAATGGAAATGCGTAAGTTGTAAATACTTTCTAAATTAAATTGCCCTGAATGAAACAATACATAATCTTCCATGTTTGGCCACTTAAGGAAATGAGGTAATTACAGTAAATAACTGGTTAATATCGACCTAATTTATGTTGTATCAATAAGACTGGAAGATAATTGGCACGTTTCGCATGTTCTTTATACAGACTGATGCTTCTTTAATGGAAGTGAGTAAGTATTGAAAATAAGTATTATGAGTTTGTAATTGTTCTCAAGCTAGTTTTTTTATTAGAATTAAGGAAAAGAGTTGGAACAGTAAAATAATAAGTGGATTATGTCTATTTCCAAGGGCGTCGCGAGCTTATGACTAAGGGGGGGGGGGCAATGCAATTGGGCAAAATTATGGAGGATAAAAAATATCAACGCCGAGGGCGTGAAGCGTTATATTATATTGAATTAAAACATTTGATCGCTAGGGGGGGGGGCAGCTGAAGCTCCCCTGCCCCCCCTTGCCGATGCCTTTGTCTGTACGGCGTACTTGTAGAATGTATTAATAAACACATCCTGTAGATTTCTGTTACCACATTTTCCAATAACGCTCCATTTATCTTATTATTGGTAAATAAGCCTAATAAGAACAAAATGATAGTGTAACATCGATGAATTCAATCCTTTGTTGGTAGTTGATGCTAATGGACCAATTATAGTAAACCGCAAATTAAAGTCTGGGCCTTACTAACATACATATGAACGTGGCTTTACTAGTAAATAATAAAGAAAATTTGTTATTTTTTTATTATTATTAGGGAGCGAACTTTAATATTTATCATGTCTAACAGGGGTCCTATATTATACTTTTGACAATTCTCAACAGTCTATTCTACAAATACCGACCGAATTGAGAACCTCCTCCTTTTTTTGAAGTCGGTTAAAAAATGGAAGCGAATGAGTGCGATCCACTCATTTGTGCGTTTGTACTTTTGCAGAGGTTTGGTTTTCGCGCGCAGCGAATGCTAAATGTGTGGATCGGACGCATGGTGGATGCGGCTTTAACCCTGTGTTTAACCCACAATCACAATACAAAATAAGTTTTATTGAACAAAGAATTATTTTTATGAAATTGATCAATTTGTATTTTAATCAATATTATTTATTTCAAATAGACCATAAAATCTTCAAGGAGTAAAAACTAATCGTGTTTCCGAACCATAAAATTGACGTGTGATGTGTCAGGCTTACGTCAATGAAGTTTAAGTGTCAAAATGATTGCCGTAGGGACTAGCAATCTAAATAGATAATTTAAACACTTTCCAACAATTATTCCTCTCAATAATGGTGCCTTCATAATACAATGATAGTGACACATTAGCATGGAGGACAATATAATGGAGTTTACACTGCCGCCAGCCCCGCGGGGGCTGTGCTTCGACAGAAATGATTTCGTCAAGGTATTTTCGCCGATTTCCATGTAATGAATCGCGCTAATCGGTTGATTGGGTTTATACTGTTTTCTAAACTCGTTAATGATCATTTCAGACGAATTTCTCCGTCGATAACTTTTTGGCGGAGCATCAAAATGTGGCTTCATTGGAGACGATGCGAGATGACCTGGGAGTGTACTTAAAGGTCCTAAGGCTGGCGATGATAGAGCTTATAAACAAGGACTACGCTAACTTCGTCAATCTCTGTGCCACTCTCATTGGGTTTGACAAGGCTATCGTGAAAATACAGGTGCCATTAGGACAGTTAAATGAGGAAGTTGTTGTGAGTAACATCTCCTTTCATTATTCTACTTATTTAGTTTAACATAAGTATGCAAACAGGCTGGGCCTTACTAATAGATTATGAGGTAGCTGCACATTTTGCCATTTAGATAAAGCATATAAATATTGTTTCAAATTTTATGCAATTTTAGATTTTATGATCCTTATCATAAAATTATTGTACATGGTTTTGTCATTATTGATTAACTTACTATTGTATGTATTCAAGGTAAACATTTAGTGCTATATCTCACATTCTTTTTATTTTTTTTTTATTGTAGAGTGTAAAACAATGCTTAGAAGATGCAATGAAAGAGTTGTCAATGTGGATGAGTCAGAGACACGGTCTACAAAAAAAGAAGCAGCTGCTCAAACATTATAGCCAAACAATCAACTGTCTGAAAACACTAGACAGTGTTCTTAATAATATATCAATTAAAAAGAAACATGAACAGGTGGCTCTAGCCGACCGAGCAGCAATGCAGTACAACCAATTGAAATTCTCCATTTCAAAATGCGACAGTATAATAAAGCCTGAACATAAACTAAAGTATAATGAAATAGGAGGAAAACTAATAAACATTCTCAATGAATTACTGTTCAAGTTTTGGAATGACAGTGATGAAGAGAATCTGCTAAAAACTCTTATTACCATAGCCTCCTTAGACCGAGTCAAAGAGTCCGAAATGCTGATCAGAAAACAAGCAGTTGCCCCACTATTACAAGACATCATAAACGAACCAGCATTACAGAAAAGTAAAGACGGACTCCAAGGAATCTATGAGAGAATATTGTCTTTATTAGACACAAAACTGAAGTTACTGTTGTCAGTAACACAACATTCCAAACTATCATTTCTTGTTAAAAAATATAGGTTTTTAGTCAACTGCTTTTGGTGCGAAGTCGAAAATAGGTTGGAAGTGAATCTGGCATCTATTTTTGCTCCTGGCAACCCTCAGATATTTTACAGGAGGTACAGTGAGAGCATTCAGTTTATCAGGAAACTAGAAGGGTACTGTTCACCTGATGATGTCAAGTTGATGCATGAAACATCTGAGTACAAGAGCTTTCAAAGGAGGTGGAATTTGCCAGTCTATTTCCAGATACGATTTCAGGAAATTGCAGGTAAATATTTTATTTTTTATTTGTGTCAATTTTAGCATCTACTCTTAACACAATCCATTTTTATTTTTAACTGACCAAGTAATATATTTTATCATTTTCGTACAGTAGTTTCGGCAATTTAATTTATTTAGATTTTTACGCCACACTAGGGTTTTCCTGTTTCTATGTCTTGGGTCCATTTACGAACATTTAAATTAGCTATGCATCCGATACCGATATATCGGCGATACATCGGGTTAGCCGATATATCGGTATCGACGATATTTTTATGACCGATTCAACGATACTTTTTAATTTAAAAATGTAGTATAAACGAGCGTGTTGTCTCGTCTATTTCGTTTCAAACAAGATACGAGCTATGCCCGGGGACTCCTTTGCCAAACAGACTTGCGAAATCGCCTTTCTCCGAAAAATTTAAGATTAGGTCGAGGTACGAGTACTTACTTAGTTTTTAAACAAAAATCTTATTAATGTTAATTTTAATTACTAAAATGTATAATTATCTAATATCAATCTATGTTACTACTTTTTGCATTAATAAAAATTGTTTGTGATTTATTTATTTTATTTTATTTTTTTAATTCACAGTAAGCGTATCGGTATCGCCGATATTTTTATAGGAGTATCGGTATCGGTATCGTATCGGCGAAAAGCCATATCGATGCATCCCTAATTTAAATCACATACACAAACAGCCAAAACCAGAACAACTACTTGTAGGTCATACAAATATTTGTTCCGCACGGGCAAAGAACCTGCGACACGTAGCAGGCAGCGCGTGGCGCAGCGTGCCATCAAATTACCTACAATATCTTTTAAACTGCCCACATCTCCCTGTTACAATTAGGTCTCTGGGCCATTGTTTGTGGGTGTCGTAAAAACCCCGACCAAGGGGACCATTTATGTTCAATTAGGACACCACTACATGAAACATTTGGCGCCGCCCCCTTACCTAGTTTGTAGTGATTATCACACTGAGATAACAAATCACCCTATATTGGAGCTACGCCAGAATCTGTTATCGAATTTCCGAACTACCCACTCCCAATCATTGCCCACTCCAACATTGTTAATAGAAAAGACATTACCTTCTCACCTGATTACATGTTAAAATTTCAAGAATGTGTGTGTTTATAAAATCTACAAACAATCACAGGAAGTTTCGAGGCGGCGCTACAGAAGTGCCCGACAGTGGAGAACAATAATGACTTTGTGTTGAGAGAAACACACAAGTGTTGGAATGCTACCCAGGAGTGCTGGTCCGACGGCGTCTACATCGAGGCATTGGCGCACAAGTTCTGGAAACTAACTCTGCAACTGTTATCGCGGTATGCCACATGGGCTAATGCGTATTGTACACAGGTAATAAACATTACGTATCGACGATTTGAAACCTCGAGTGCTGATAATACGCATTGATAAGCATTACAAAATGTACCTGATTTTATCGTTAATCTAATGGGCACTTGTAAAGCCCTAAGCTCTTCGATCGTTTAATCTCAAGGCCTAATTTGTGAGTAATCAAATGCAAATGAATTCAAATAACAAAGACATGCTGTATAATCAGGCCTGTCTCACTCCGCAGTGTAGGCATAAAACTGCAAGTAGTTGCGGGGCCATTATGTCGTGGCCCATTCACTACGGCTGCCACGCGCCACGCGTTACGCACGCGCTCCGTCTCCTTAATATTTTTGTTACGTTACGTGTAGTTACGCACAAGTTTCTTGCTTTAGGTGCTTTTGGTAAATTAATAACACAATATTATTATGAAGAAAAGAAATATACAGTACATATTTAGTAATGATCAACAAAATTATCTCCCTGCTTGTGAAGTATGGGCTTAACTGATCATGATACCTAATCATGAGGTTACAAGTTTGGAAATGAGGCGAGATACTAATTGGGGGGAGGGGGGTGAGCCTACTGGACGACCAAGAAAAAAAGACGACTCTCTCACTCACCTTAAGCTGAGTACTAAGAATTAAGATCGGTAGAAAGTAGAAAGATGTTTGCGTTGTTGTTTAAAAGTTCTAACTCAGAAAATGGCCACACTACGCATTCAAGGTCAGCGGTCGTAATTCGCTGCGCCACTTTTTTACCTACCTACAAAGACACGCAACGCGGGGCCTGTGACAGTATGCGATAGTAATTGGTCGGTTACTAGGTTGAGTGCAAAATAATAAGGACTGGCTATTTTGCCATAGACGATAAAAATCTTTTAAATATTATTCTTTTTTTTTGTAAGATAAATGTTCAAAAATATAACAATAATAGGTAGAAAAGATAATATTATTATAAATATTATTCCTCACGTAAGGTGCCGTAGGTACTATCGCCCAATGTATACACCGTGACTTTTTAGTCGTCTTACAAAAGCAGCCCAGTTCATGTATCCAATGACTAGAACACGTTTATAATAAAAAAAATATGTATTTAAGAGATTTGAAAAATTTAATAATAAAACTTTAATTGGTTATTATGACACAAGGCGTAGTTAGAAACGCCCTTGTCTCATAGAAAATGGAAATGGAATGATCTACCCGACTATTGCGCTGGGTAGGTATACTCTACAGATTGATACGTAAACATTTTAACAGGGTGTTTCATATTATTTCTAATGTATCTATTTATTAAAAATAAAAATTATTATTAAGGATTAAAAAAAAAATAAACTCGCCTACAGGTATTTTAGGTCGGATACATTAAGTGGACGACTTTTGTAAGACGACTAAAAAGTCACGGTGTATACTAACCCCCGTAAAGACTATTTCTGCTTGCAGAGTTATAATTTCACTTCCTAGGCCCTTTGTTTTGACCATTCATCCTATTCATAAAAAAGAGTCATCCATTTCTTAAAAAAGCTGGCCAGTTCACAGATGTGGGATACTGCGCACGCGATTTCGTTTTAAAAGTGAGCAGAGATTACATTGTTCGATAGTACCTACTATTATCATTCTGTGCTAACAATCAATAATGTATGTAGTAATCGATGACGAAACCAAAAAGATATAGGCTGATGATAAAAACAAAATTCGTTGAGGAACATAGGTATTTATGGTAATAATGTAATTTAGCAAATGCATAAAATACGCATAGGTACCTACCTATTTGTGCCTAAACTCGCAAGTCGCAACCCTATTGAGCTTGACCCATAGTAACCTTTTAATGTCGTTGGCGTCAGATAAACCAAAATAAACTCTCGGGCGTAACCATTCAGTACAATTTTGCTTGCGCACGGGAAGTTTAGGCTATTATAAAAGTAGGTGGGCGGTACGGCTGCCAGTTAAAATGTACTTTATTCTCTCGTATATAGATTTTACATTTGTTTGATTTTTTTTTGGAGTAGTCCTTCTGTACGTATAGTACTATTAATTATTCTGTGGTATAATGTAGTTTGTACTAAGAGATAAATAAAAATAAACTGTCGATTACGTCATACCACAGTAGTCTTACATTAAAATTAATTAACATGGTTTGTGTTGCTTTATTTTACGACAATAAAGTCATGACAGTCAGTATTATGAATGATTTATTGATGATTATGTAAAGCTTTTATGAAAGCTTTTTAAATTATATAAATCATTTTATTTTTCACTGTTTTCAGAGAATACCGACACAAAAATTCGAACCAACAAGTGTAAATAAGAACCTAATTGACAACAGTATTAACATCTATGTGGATGTACAGACATTACTGAGAAGATTGCCACAGTTATTGGAGCTTGTCCAGACCAAGATACCCATTGACAACAAAGATCTTCTAGGTCAAAGCTTGAGAGCTTCTGAGGGAGCATTACAAGGTACAAAGGAGAAGATAAGAGAATGTATAGTCAACGAACTGTACGACAATTTCAATGTCCACTTGAAGCAAGTCAGTGACATACCAAGGTTGTACAGGAAGACCAACCGCAGCGTGCCAACCAAGCCTTGCACCTACATAGACGTAGTGTCCAATGCCTTGAAGGAATTCAACCAGGAAGCCTCCAAAAAGTTGGATAATGCATTCACCATGGAGCTATTCGAATCGCTTTTCAATATTATGACTGTTTCGTAAGTATTAATTTCGCTGTTAGATTTTCCTTCAATATGTTAAATTTATCCAAATCGTAACGCGTCATCGAGTTCAAAAACGCAAATCTGCTCAAAGTTATCCGCATAGGATAAATGCTGAAAATCATACCTAACTTCATAAAACTTAGTTCCTTATCTACAATGTGCGATAAGTCTCTATAAATAGCAACATGATTGTGTTCCAGATACTACAAATATGTAGAGGATGTTTTGACCTCGGTGCAGAGGACCGAAGAGTCATTGAGAAGACTGAAGCAAATACGAGAGATGAGCTCCCCTCAGAGCAGCGACAGCGCAGGCGTGACTGACGGCGACAAGATCCGCCTGCAACTGAACGTGGACGTGGTCTCGTACGGCGCCCTCGCGCACACCCTCCGCCTCAATGTAAATAGTGTTCACAAGTTCACAGAACTATCCAGTATGGTAACGGAAGCTGTAAAAAATATAGATATTAAATGATATGCCCAGTTGTATACTAAAGTTTTTTTGTTTAACCTGTAGTATCTAATTCTAATGTATTATACTATAACTATTATTATTCTAGCAATAAAAGATATTTATTTTTTAACATAAACATGTATTTGATCAGCTGAATAAAAATTGTATGATTTGAAAAAATAGAAACCATTCACTTATCACTTAAAATAATTAACAAGATAAAATCTTACTAATACTATTTGTGTGGAACAAAATATTTCATAATTGTGTTCGGTTTAGCTTTGTTCGTGGTTCTGGGACTACTCCTCGGCATCTCTGAGCTGGAGGGGTTCTTCCACATGGCCTTCAGTTCCTTCTGCATTTCATCTGGAAGTGCACTGAACACTTCCTTGTCGACATAGCTTGGGCAATCGTCGCAGGTCTGCTCTGGCTCACAGTCTCTCATTGTGTCTGATGTGTCAGACATGTTGTCTTTCGCGGGACTGGCGCGTGGAGTAAGGGATCGGTCGCGAGAATTCAGTCTTAGCTCAGATACCTTCTCCAGCTCTTTCGAATTTAATCTGAGTTCACCAACTTTTAGTTTACTTGGAGATGCAACCTCTTCTTTGGACAAACATCGTCTTTTTGCTATCCATGTAACTTTTTTGGGTTTTTTTGGTGACGGCTCAACTTCGGCGTCGGAGAGATCAGTCGTAGTGCTACTGCTCGGCGACACAGCGGAGTAGTCCATAGGCGAAGAGGAAGTATCACATTCATTTTGTAAATTAAGCACAGATTGGACGGAAATATCATTCATTAAGTAATTTACTATAGAACCTCTGCCTGTCATGCGCTCCTGGAACTTAGTGAATGCCAATCCCACTAAAGTTAAATGGAATGGTTTGGTCAAATCAATTAGTTTGTTGAATAATCTCATAATGATGCTCATAAGTTTCTGCTGGCCTGCCTCGGTGACCGTCAGTGCACCACTGCTGAGAGTAAAAATGGAAGGAGAGATTTGACTTTGTCTTGACTCTCTGTGACTGCTCAACCTCTTGGCATCCTTTTTTCGCAGTGTAACTCTTAAAGAGACTGGGATGCGGCCATCTTCCCTCACAAGGACCATTAGCCTTTGCAGCAGAGCAGTGAACTTGTCCTCAACCTCACTCCTCACACTGACAATCTTGAAGCTGTCCTCTAGACCTATACTCTGAGGCTTACCAGTCTGTTTTACTGGTGTATTGTCTTCACCTATACTTAACTCTTTTAATCTAACAGCCATATCGCTGCTGAAGTGCTTTTTCAGCACATCTAGAGATGCTTGTTGTAAATCACTCACAGTTATAATATTGTTAGCTATAAGTGCTTCTGTAGTTTTAGAACCAATACTTGGAATGCATCGAACATTCGGTAAAGTAGACATGAAACTGGTTCCATGTTCAGGGAATATAGTAGTTTGGTCATTAGGCTTATTTTGAGGACAAATTAGTTTAGCTAACAACTTGTTGTGCGCAATACCAGCACAAGTTGTGAAACTTAAGTCTTCAAATATCTTTTTCCTCATCTCACTGGCTATTTGTGATGTTACTTTCAGTCTGGTGTGGCAACCACATGGGCAGTCAATGCTTGGCTCACTGTATGCATGCCCAGCAAGAGTGACATTACTAATGTTTGCAGATTTCATCTTTTCTTGTACTAAGTTTGTGACATCAATAAAATTTTCATCCATACCCAATTTCTCCACTGGACATTTCCAACATTGTAACACTGCAAAAATCTTATTGGAGGCAGTTCTATAGTTGTGCAAATCTTCACCATTGATGAGTTTTAAATTTGGACAAACTTTAAGCGCATCCGTAACAAGCATACATTTCTGCACGCCGTACTTCCTGGCCTCGTAGTTGCTAGTTACGACGAAGTTCTTCTGTTGTACGCCGAGCGGAACCGACCGCAACTCGGGATTCCGTACCATCTCCACTTGAGCATAGAAACAATCTACATCGATGTGAATAATGCACCGTGCGTGTTCGCTATCAACATCGTTGTAATGAGAACAGCCAGATTCCATATTCCTGCAAAATAAAGCATAGTTTAGTCATAATTTACTTTGTTCTAACTTAGTTTTACCTGTTGCGATAGAATGTTATGAAAAAATTACAAATACCGTACCTATCGTCCATGACCGTACCATTGAAAGATGTAATATATTTAGTAGTGTGTAAATATGCTTTTTGGGGTAGAAATTACTGCTTTTCTTTCATAAATTTCCAAAATATTGATATTTTATATTGGACAATCACGACACATCAACAGAGACAATGTTACCAAGACAAAAAAGATTTCCCTCGTTTTTTTCATGGTGTTACATGGACGACACAGGTAATTATTATTATTTTATTTTTTTATTTCTTTCGTCCTATTAGTTATTTAGTCACTTTAAAAGCAATAACCATAATACCTTCAATTTCCTTCTAATATTTCGTATCGTCTTACAAAGGTGTTAATTTGGATAAAATCGACTAATCCACACAATCGATTTTATTATCATTTTGACACATGACGTTTCAATCAAATCAATCCACTCTCCATAGGATTATATGTCTATGCTCCACTATCACAATACGTCATTTTCACGAAAGTGGGTAGAAGTGGGTGTTCATGTTCAATACAACTAACAAATAAACAGCTAAATACCGGAATTTACAGTTATGAACACCTGAAAACCGACAATGGAGGGGCTGCCTTCGGGTGATATACAGGCGAAGTACCAGAAATTGGCGGCGGAGTATTCAAAAGTGTGTATCTTTGCTAACGCGATGCGGTAAAACGATCGGCAATTTAGTGAACTTGTTGTTTCCGTTGTTGCAGTTGCGGGTGCATGTCAAGGTGCTAAAGAAGGGTGTTCTAGATGAGCAGGCAAAGTCGAACGAGCTGCGAGACACTTTGAAAGAAAAGGAGAAATCTCTGAGGAAAGGGGAGTTGGAGATAGATTCGCTGACGTTCAGAAACCAGCAGTTGACGCGGCGCGTGTCCGTCCTTCAGGATGAACTCGACGCGTTACAGGTCAGTTACACCATGAAACAATCTATAAACATGCCCAATCACTGTGAAGCATTGCTAATCAACATCTAATAATGAACTTATCTCAATTCTCCATGGATTCTGTTATCTTTGTTTTGCATCATTCAGCAAGTGATACTTCCAGGTAGTTTGGCTCTCACTTCACCTCACCTTGTACTCAATGATTTGCTCTGATAATTGCTCAAGTTTCTCTAAGATATTTACAAATTAAATGGTGCTAAATCTTATTTTAAATGTGCATCATTAGAAACATCGCAAACCAAATATGAAAAGTGACACATTGTACTATGTTCTTTGTTTGTTGTCATTAGAGATTTCCTATAGTAAAATTATAACACAAGTTTCTGTAATTTTTTTCTAAAATATGTGTTAAAACACATACAATCCTAAATGCATAAATTACATACAGAGTTACACTTTATTTGAATTAACTATTACTTTTCTAGTTGAAGTTGACAAAGAAATCAAAGAGTAAGGGTGATGACAAGCAGCCGACGGCCAGCAATACACCAGCTTTGGACTCAGGACTCCTCCAGGAAGAGCTGCAAAAGAAAATCATTGAAAATGCACAGTATGCCTCACAGGTGAAAAAATTATAATAGAAAAGCTGAAACATTACATTCATTTATTTTGTAGTTTAATGAAGATATTAAAAAAAAAATTACAGTACAGAATTTTTGTGAAAAAAGGTAAATGTTAAGTTTTAATATAAAAGGTTTTAACAGTACCTATGTTGTGAATTAATGTAATTGGTGTTTTGTACACCTACTACCCACTGATGTAATTGGCAACTGTACACCTCACACTGATGGTAATTGGTGTATGACTAATAGCAACACGGTAATTGTATTTGAACTCTTGACAGTTAGTTAACTAAATAATTATAAATATGGTTCATTTTGACTTACACTGTCATAGATGAGTTTTTTTTTAAGTTGCCCCACACTAGGAATTTTTTCTGTGTCGTGGGTGCGTTTACTAACATAGAAACTCACATACACAAAAACCCAGACCCGAAACAACTACTTGTAGATCATACAAATATTTGTTCCGTGTGGGAATCGAACCCACGACACGCTACGCAGTAGTCCAATCACTCAGCCACTGCACCAACCTTGTCATCCCTTCATTTCCTACCTGTCAAATATTTAATGTTTGTCCTGTTGTTTACAAATTAAATTCTGAGGCAGTAAGAAGTTTGCCAGGTCAGCTAGTATAAAATAAAATAATAAAAGTTTTCACCACCTTTCAATGAGAGGTCATCATACAGTCATACTGAGTGCTTCTCAGTATGACTTTTTTTCCAGATTTTTCCACATTCTTCCAGACCTACCATCTCTAAGTTTAGTTATTTATGTCTCAATCAATCATTTTGAATGATTTATTCACCAACTCGATTTTATTTTTCTTACAGTTATCAGACAAAATATTTGAAGTATCTCAGCTGAGGGCCTCTCTAGAAGACTACCAGAGACACATAAGTGAGAGCGACAGTAAATACAAGTGTGAGATAGCCAAGTTGAAGAACAAAAACCAAGAGTTGCAGTACTCCTTAGAAGAGGCACAGAGGGAGAGGATAGGTGGCACTCCCAGTAAGATACACTTGGCTACGAGCAGTCAGGCAGCTAGTTGTAACGGGGACTTCTTGTCAGAAGGAGGGAGTTTGGTAAGGATCATAGATAATTAGAGGAGTAATAGACAACATGTTTTTTTTTTTACTTTTCATTGTCCTGACAATAATCTCCAGAGCTGTACTCCTCAGAGCTTCCCCATGATTCGTGCTATTCGCAATTTCTACTAACTACAAATGAAAATCGTCCTTGCTACTACGATATAATGATACAATTTGACTGACTTGACGTCGTCGTGGCGAGCGTCTTTTGTTTTTCATCTACCCATAAACAATCGCGCGTTTTATGTCATATGTCGTAGTGGTAAGGATGATTTTCACTTGTAGTTGGAATCGGTCGAATTGCGTCGCATGGCGTCATGGACTGGGGAAGCTCCCTAAGTTTGCTACACTGAATGGATATAATAGTTGCAATTGCACATTTTTGGATGTTTAATAGAGAGCAATTTTATTAAGTTTTGATTTTGTAGACTGAGATTGCTACATAAAAATTGTTTGTCCCATACAAACTTCGATCATTAATAACAACTAGATACACAATCCCGTACAAAAACGAACTAAAAACTGTCCTCAAGCAGGCCTGTCTCACTCCGCGGTGTAGGCATAAAACTGCAAGTAGTTGCGGGGCCATTATGTCGTGGCCCATTCACTACGGCTGCCACGCGCCACCCGTTACGCACGCGCTCCGTCTCCTTAATATTTTTGTTACGTTACGTGTAGTTACGCACAAGTTTCTTGCTTTAGGTGCTTTTGGTAAACTAATAACACAATATTATTATGAAGAAAAAAAAAATATAGTACATATTTAGTAATGATCAACAAAATTATCTCCCTGCTTGTGAAGTATGGGCTTAACTGATCATGATACCTAATCATGAGGTTACAAGTTTGGAAATGAGGCGAGATACTAATTGGGGGGGGGGGGGTGAGCCTACTGGACGACCAAGATAAAAAGACGACACTCTCACTCACCTTAAGCTGAGTACTAAGAATTAAGATCGGTAGAAAGTAGAAAGATGTTTGCGTTGTTGTTTAAAAGTTAAAATGGCCACACTACGCATTCAAGGTCAGCGGTCGTAATTCGCTGCGCCACTTTTTTACCTACCTACAAAGACACGCAACGCGGGGCCTGTGACAGTATGCGATAGTAATTGGTCGGTTACTAGGTTGAGTGCAAAATAATAAGGACTGGCTATTTTGCCATAGACGATAAAAATCTTTTAAATATTATTCTTTTTTTTTTGTAAGATAAATGTTCAAAAATATAACAATAATAGGTAGAATAGATAATATTATTATAAATATTATTCCTCACGTAAGGTGCCGTAGGTACCTACTATTATCATCATTCTGTGCTAACAATCAATAATGTATGTAGTAATCGATGACGAAACCAAAAAGATATAGGCTGATGATAAAAACAAAATTCCTTGAGGAACATAGGTATTTATGGTAATAATGTAATTTAACAAATGCCAGGCCTGTCTCACTCCGCGGTGTAGGCATAAAACTGCAAGTAGTTGCGGGGCCATTATGTCGTGGCCCATTCACTACGGCTGCCACGCGCCACCCGTTACGCACGCGCTCCGTCTCCTTAATATTTTTGTAACGTTACGTGTAGTTACGCACAAGTTTCTTGCTTTAGGTGCTTTTGGTAAATTAATAACACAATATTATTATGAAGAAAAAAAATATATAGTACATATTTAGTAATGATCAACAAAATTATCTCCCTGCTTGTGAAGTATGGGCTTAACTGATCATGATACCTAATCATGAGGTTACAAGTTTGGAAATGAGGCGAGATACTAATTGGGGGGGGGGGGTGAGCCTACTGGACGACCAAGATAAAAAGACGACACTCTCACTCACCTTAAGCTGAGTACTAAGAATTAAGATCGGTAGAAAGTAGAAAGATGTTTGCGTTGTTGTTTAAAAGTTCTAACTCAGAAAATGGCCACACTACGCATTCAAGGTCAGCGGTCGTAATTCGCTGCGCCTCTTTTTTACCTACCTACAAAGACACGCAACGCGGGGCCTGTGACAGTATGCGATAGTAATTGGTCGGTTACTAGGTTGAGTGCAAAATAATAAGGACTGGCTATTTTGCCATAGACGATAAAAATCTTTTAAATATTATTCTTTTTTTTGTACAATAAATATAACAATAATAGGTAGAAAAGATAATATTATTATAAATATTATTCCTCACGTAAGGTGCCGTAGGTACCTACTATTATCATTATGTGCTAACAATCAATAATGTATGTAGTAATCGATGACGAAACCAAAAAGATATAGGCTGATGATAAAAACAAAATTCCTTGAGGAACATAGGTATTTATGGTAATAATGTAATTTAGCAAATGCATAAAATACGCATAGGTACCTACCTATTTGTGCCTAAACTCGCAAGTCGCAACCCTATTGAGCTTGACCCATACTAACCTTTTAATGTCGTTGGCGTCAGATAAACCAAAATAAACTCTCGGGCGTAACCATTCAGTACATTTTTGCTTGCGCACGGGAAGTTTAGGCTATTATAAAAGTAGGTGGGCGGTACGGCTGCCAGTTAAAATGTACTTTATTCTCTCGTATATAGATTTTACATTTGTTTGATTTTTTTTTTGGAGTAGTCCTTCTGTACGTATAGTACTATTAATTATTCTGTGCAAATGCATAAAATACGCATAGGTACCTATTTGTGCCTAAACTCGCAAGTCGCAACCCTATTGAGCTTGACCCATAGTAACCTTTTAAAGTCGTTGGCGTCAGATAAACCAAAATAAACTCTCGGGCGTAACCATTCAGTACATTTTTGCTTGCGCACGGGAAGTTTAGGCTATTATAAAAGTAGGTGGGCGGTACGGCTGCCAGTTAAAATGTACTTTATTCTCTCGTATATAGATTTTACATTTGTTTGATTTTTTTTTTGGAGTAGTCCTTCTGTACGTATAGTACTATTAATTATTCTGTGCCTCAAGTAGGTCGTAAAATAGAAAGAGAAAGAAAACAGAAAGAAACATAACTGGCCAACATATTATACCAAAAGAAATTAAACCTTATTCAAATGAGTTAAAGTCGGATTTAGAACGGTGATAAAAACACATTAAATTTTACGACCGCGACTCGAATCAACACATGTTACCCGACTAAATCAAGTAGCCATGCGACACTACGAACTGTACGTTTAGTAAAAGTCTTTTCAATTTAGGTGCTTCATAAACCCGGCTGATAATTTCGTCAATTTTAAAATAAATGGCGACTTCTTAACGAAATATCAGTTTTTGTAGTACAGTGATAGTTTTTATATATTAGTAATGTTAGTACTTACTGAAAAAATGAAATTACATCCTTTTTTTCGGCCCTGGAAGAGTGATTTTTGCACTTTTTAAACGAGCACGGAGGCATGTTTACGTTCCGAGCGTTAGAACAGTACTAAACCAAAAGGATGACCAATCTCTGATTTGGTCATTCTTTTGGTGAGGACGTTTTTTGTCGCTGATTGTGTATCTAGTTGTTATATATGATCGAAGCATACAAATGAAATAACTAAAAAGAAAAACCACACACATGTCATACATCTTTCACTCCATGGTTCACATATTTTGTTTGCAGGTGGGAAGTGAGGATGCTCTAAGTTCTGTAGATGACTTGAATGTTACCGAGCAACTTAGTATGAAAGCACACTCATTAGAACAGGTAAGCACGCTTCTCTACATCTTTTCACTTCATCACCGTTATGGGGCATTTACACGCCTGCCGGGGTCGCGGGGCCTGCCGGGGTCGCGGGACTTATACCATTACCGTGACTCCGGAACATAAAGGGCTATTGAAGGACACCGTGGATTTTAGTCAGTACAAGTCTGACAGTCCCTCCCGCCCTGCCCGGGGTGGGAGGACTCATTTGATGATTTTACCACGAAAAAAAAAAAAAAAAAAAAATGGGGCATTTACACGAGTCGATTTTTCGATCGCCTAGGTTGCGGCCTAGGCAATCGAAAAATCGACTCGTGTAAATGTGACTCAATAGACCTTGTAATGGTGTTTTCTTTTTCTATGTTCTGCTAAATTAACAAGTCATGGGATTTTTGTCTACTAGTGTTAACGGTGACTGAATCGACGAAATGAACGGCGACTTGCTGCACGTCTCTAGAAATCTACCCGAGTAAATGCACCATTAGGGTCCTAGCAGTCTTTGTTGCAATATATTTAGGGCATGTTTTTTTATTTAGGTACCAAACACGTCTATTAATATATTTGCATGTTCAAAAACTTAATAAAATGCCAATTACTAGTAAGTTTGTTAATATCTTGAAATATGTATTTCCCAAAAAAAAAAAAAAAAACTACAAAAATGAGATATTTAGTTACTGTTCCAACTAAAACATTATTACATGTAACTTTCCAGGAAAATCAAAAACTAAGGATGGAGTTCGAAATGCTCCGAATGGAAAACGAGACCTTAAAATTAGAAGTAGCAAAATACGTATCAGCCTCCCAAAGACGGCGCGGCGATGGCCACGACTCAGGGGACTTCAATACCTTCGGAGAAACCTCCATGGATGCCGAGGGGAGACTCACAGGGCTCCTGGGTAGCCTGCAAGTACCATTCCTCCTGAATCAAGAAGTAGAGACGAGGGAAGAAAGAATGAAGACGTATTTTAGAAATAAGATTAGCGAGCTGAAGGTAGAGAAAGAAGAATTGAAGAGTAAGACTGAACATTATGTTAAAGAGGTGAGTGTTTGGGAAACTTAAGTTACTAAGTAAAATTCTGATGTAAGCAGGACTCAAACCTGTGTCCTTCTGGATAAGTACTCCAGACGACGACAGTGTCGTAGGCGTTAGTGTGTGTATCTCTATACTGGGTGTAAGGGGCAGCCCTCCGCAAACTTTCAGGGCTTGCTCAGTAGACGAAACTGAATAATCGTCCACATTTTTTTTTTGTTCGTTTGTTTGATTGTTCAGTTTCGTCTACTGAGCAAGCCCTGAAAGTTTGTAGAGGGCTGTCCCTTACACCCAGTATATCTATAATATAAAAATCAATTGCTGTTCGCAAGTCTTTGTAAAACTCGAGAATGGCTGGACTGATTTGCTAATTTTAATTTTGAATTATTTTTTGAAGTCCAGGGAAGGTTTAAAAGATGAGTAAATATGATAGAAAAAAAAAATAATCAGAGGCGCTAAAAAAAAAAAAGGCGGTACGAAGTTTGCCGGGTCAGCTAGCAATATTAATATTACTAGCTATTCTTCTTTTTGAGTTTAAATGAGGAATCGTTATATTATTGTCTACAAAATTTATAGACTTATAGGCAATGATATCTTATAGGCATGGAGTAAACCTTTCCTAAACCAAACTGCCAGATGTCATATATAATTGTTTTATTCCTTTTTACGAGTAATACCAAACACATTATCGATGATGTACAAAAAAAGATATAAATAGTCTTACAATAAGGTAGTTTACTGCATAATTAAATTGAAAATCTGTATAGTCCGGAGTATTGAAAAATAATGAACATGTGTATTTTTTGTATTATTAAATCAATGAATATTGAAAAAGATAAAACGTTTCTTATTCCAGAGTGGGGGCTTGTGACGTCATAACGCCTGTAAAATTATACCGACCGAGTGACGTTTTGTAATTTTTTAGAAAAGTTGTATCTTCGTCAATTTCGGTTTACGTAACAAAATAAAAAAAGTCAAATATTTTTTGATAATCTATCTTTAATTTTTTGTTTTTTCTACAGTGTGAGATGCTCCGGCTCCGTTTCGAGGAGATGGAGCGTGACAAACAGACGGACCAGCACACGCTGGCCGAGAAACACAACACTATCAGCAGACTGGTGAGTCACACGCATGTGTTCACATACTAGATGTACAGGGTGATCCATTATGATTGAACCATTGTTGTGTTTTTTATGTAATGTGGTTTATTTTTTCTGTGGTTCTATGTGAGTACTTGTTAAAACAAACCATAAATAACCTTATTTTTTGAAGATCATGGAATGTGTCCTGCATTGGGTAGAGTGGAAGGGTTGGCTCAAAAACCAACCAATTTTTTTCAGTTTCTTTTTGCGTTTCAATGCCGCGGTGCATTTTTAAGACAGTCCCGAGTCCCGGGTTGTAAACAAGTGGCTCGTGAAACCATTGCGTGACCTTAAAATCTGTCTGAACATAAACATTTTACAAATGTGAAAGTTTGTGAGAATCGACAAATGTATGTATGTTTGTTGCTGTTTCGCACAAAAACTACTGAACGGATTTGGATGAAATTTGCTACACAGATAGTTTATAACTTAGATTAATACATAGGATTTAATTTATCCCGATTTTATGACCCCGTGGGATACATTTCAAGTTGTAGCCAAAGGTGCTGGCAATAGCTACTTAGCTAGTGTGTCTGTCATGGGCCAAGTGATTAATGCGGGCAGTATTTATAATGCCCGGGCAGTATTCATAATGCCCAGCCATATCGGGCCAAGTGATTAATGGCACCCCGACTCGGACAATTTAGGTTATTATTTTTTAAACCACCCAGAAGTAGGAGCCCCGCGAGGCGGAGCTTCATCGACCTTTCGAAGAACCAGTTTATTATTCACATTAATCTCTTGGCCCGATATGGCTGGGCATTATTCATACTGCCCACATTAATCACTTGGCCCATAACATGTCTATAAAATAATCATTACATTTCATCCGAATTCGTTTGTTTTTGTGTGAAAATTTAACAACCAACAATCCTCACGTCGCTTCACATATAAAATACTAGTAAGATAGTAACACGGATCGCAATGAGGGCTACCGTTTTTGTGCTCACCAGATGGCGCCACTGGTGAGTGAGGTGCTGTATGGCTGTCAGTTTGTTATTATTCTGGACTGTGGCGTCAAACCTTAAATAATAAAATATGCTTGTAAACAGTAAACAACTAACTTTGAATTAGCTAACCTCTGAATTAATTAATCTCTTTTTCTTAGTTCCGCTTTTAAAGCACTGATATTCATTGACCCGTAACTTGTATTTTCCGTAATAAGAATAATATTTTATTAAATATTTCATAATACCTCAGAAAGTAAACTAAAAAGAAATAAAACCGTGCAGCCCGTCAATAAACAAACATTTCGGGACCTCACGCTACACTAGCGCCTCTAGCGGCGAATTCACACGCGATAGCCCTCATTAATCACCCTGTATATTACAGCTTGATTGGAGTGTTACTAAACGCTATTTATAAGTTCAGTTGATAGCGAGCGCTCGATGATGTCATTGAGTAATATAATCGATAATAACAAGCTTTTCATTTTGTGTCGGCACAAGCTTTGACAATGCTCATTTATGTTCGTTTAATTGTTGCATTAACTTTTTCCAACGGCTTCACCCGCGTGTTAGTAGAAAATAATCCTATGGGAACATTATATGAAGTACTAAGTTAGAGTGAACAGGCTTCTCCTGGGTAAGCTCGCTCCATCGTCGACCTTGTCTTGTCACTCCTGACCTAGACTAAGGTCAAGAGCAAACCCATTGCACTTAAAAAAAAACGTGCTAGTTATTCAACTAGACTATTATATAGTTTTCATTCAAATATAATCATCAAGATCTGTTCAGTTGTTTTAGATTCAGTTACAAAAAAGATTTCGTATTTAAATTAGTAGGAGTAACATTCCATCGACCGCCGTTCCGAGACCGCGACAGGTGACTGATACAGGAGACCGCGACAGGTGACTGATACAGGAGACCGCGACAGGTGACTGATACAGGAGACCGCGACAGGTGACTGATACAGGAGACCGCGACCTGAGATTACTGCCGTATCTGTCTCCTGTCGCTGTCTCGCTCGCGAACTGCCGTTCATACATTGCCTAATGTTAAGTACTGTTGCGGTCTCCGGTCGCTGTTTCCTGTCTCGGTCTCCGGCGCGGACCGCCACATTTACGCTTATATTTTTACCAACTTACAGGGCGAAATATGATGACTCGGCTAATCTGTTTATATTTTTCATATCACTTGCTCGTAAATGTCAAATTATATGTCATGCAAACAAGGAATAAAGCAAGGCATTGCTGCCCCCCATTCGAGCCGGGCAATAATATTGTACTGAATTTCATTATTCCTGTGGGAATAATGTGATTTGAATTTGGAACCTCAAATAAAACAGTATGAAAACTTTCACCAAGGAGTTGTAGCAGTAATGGTGGCCGGTGACCACAACAGTTGATCGCTTGCAGTGGTGCCAACTTCACGTTCGAAGGTTGTCGTACCACATCAAATTTCAAAAATCGAATTTATTTCCTCACAGTAGATGTGAAAAGCAGAGTACGCTCCTCGGGAGTAAAGCTGCCTTGTCTTGGGCTAACTTGAATCTCTCGCTACACTAAGGATTCTTAACCTTTTCACCTAATTAACTTAATTCCCTCGTTTCACTCGGGAATTAACACTTGAACCTCCTCGCTGCGCTACGGAGGTTCACCCCCAGAATCCTTAGTGTCGCTTCGGAATTCAATACGCCCGTGACGTAAGGCAATGCTTTACTCCCTTGTTGCGTAATCTACTATTAAACCATGTCAGGGCCTTTGGGGGTTTCCCAGAGGTGGCTTAACTCTGTCACCCGAGGTGGTCAAACTTTCACAAAAAAGTCGATATGCTTTCCATATGTACATATATACGACTCACGAATTACCGTGACCCCGGAACGTAAAGGGCTATTGAAGGCCGCTGTGGATTTTAGTCGGTACAAGTCTGACAGTCCCTATCGTCCTGCCTGGGTGGGTGGGCTTATTTGATAATTTTACAAACAATAAAAAAACTTAAATTCCTGATCTTTTCGCAGGAAGAAGAGCTCCATTCGACGTCGCACAACTATGAGGAGCAGATGTCTGTGCTAACAGAACATGTGGCCGGACTCAACGAGCAGCTCACGAGACAACATGATGAGATTCAACAGCTGAAGCACACGCTACACAATAGGAGGAAATAGGACGGAGATAGAGGGACGTAGAAGTGGGACGGGGGCAGGGTAAGGGTGGTTTTGCAAAAGGAACGTTTTTTTCTATTTATTCTATTTTTAAAACGTTTGGCTCTTGGCCAAAATCTTACCCAGAGGTCTAGGATGGAGCCAGTAAGAACTGCAACTCTTAAGCACTGACGGAACACAGTAAAAATTGATAGTATGGTGATCGCGAGCCAAGCATTGGTGAGGACCGCCAACGTCAGGCTAAGAATTCACGGAGTGATTTTCGGCCGCGTCCGCCGCGGTTGCGGGCCCGCAGCTTCTGTAGAATATAGATATGTATGTAAAAAATTGCGCCCGCGCACTCTTCGATCGGTTAGCGGACGACCGCGGTTGTCGGCGGGGGGCGGGGCGTACAGAAATCCAACTTACAACCGCCCGTCTTGCGGTTCCACGTCTGCGGGCGATGATCGCAACCGCGACGGCTTCGTAACCCCGCAAATAAGCGGCCTTGTGAGTTTAGAAATAAAACCGCGGCGGTCGCGGATGAAAAACGCTCCGTGAGTTTTTAGGCTCAGTGGGGTCGCTTAGCTGTCAAGAAAGATTCAAAGTCGACATCCGATGAAAGATAATAAAATTCTGAAACAGGATAATTATAACGACAGCTAAATGAGCCTTTGGATTGATTATGCTCGCCTCAACGTATAAAGTTGAAAAATTAACAGCGTCGTGGTGTTATAAATGCGGGTGTCTATTTTTTTTTTTAACTTTAACCTTTCACAAATTCTCTGCCCACCCCTGAACCCAAATACGTCCATATAAACGTACATATTGTATACTGTCAATAATATCGTTATAATGTATAAAGGACATAGTATAAACGTATGGTCAAATGATCAAAATGTACAGTATGAAGTCTTCATATATTCAGTAAAAGTTATATTTCAATCATAGACATACAGCATAGAATGGACCAGGCATTACCTGCCTAAAGTCGCGGTCTAGAAAGAGAGCAAAATATTTTTATAACCGTAGCTATCTCTTTTCTGTAAGACTAAAGCCGAGTCCAGACTGTTGTAACTAGACTGTTTTGCCGTCCACACGTAGAATTCGTGTTACATTACACGGTCGATTACATTACAACAAAATATAGCACCGTGCTTTTTATACATATCATATAGCAAATGCTATCGTGGCTCTAATTTGTTGCTATTTGCTAAATTGCTATAAATCGCACACTCGTTCTGTCTCTTTCCGTCGCGGGTCGCATCTCATAAATCGCAATGGCAGCAAACAAAGGGCGCGGCGGGCGGCGGCCAGTCGTCGCATGCTAGCGATTGCTATCGGTCGCTCGCGCAACTATTTTACACACCGCATATTTGCGATCTCGGGCGGCTCACGTCAACATACCTATTTTGCTGCAATTTTGATTCGTGTTTTATAGTGTTAAACTAAACAGTGACAGTGATAGGACACGCAATATATGTATATTGACTATCTTTGTGTAACAGTGTAAGTAAGGACGATTGATTGAGTGAGATATTGTGTTTTTGTTTTGTATTGTATTGAAAAGTATGAAGGAAAGTTCATTGGTTTTTTTACTGCTCCATTTTATCGTAATCTACACCAATATTATAAAGCGGAAAACTTTGTATTTTTGTTTGTTTGTAATGGATAAACTCAAAAACTACTGGACCGATTTCAAAAATTCTTTCACCAGGCGAAGCCGCTGGGAAAAGCTAGTGAATTCATAAACACGATGTATTCTTAATTTTTTGTATAGCATGCAACTACAGCAGACAGTCACTGCGCTTGCTTTATTCGCACCTACCTAGTGAACCTACGCATAAAATAGCATGCTATAAAATAGCAAGTAAAATTGTGCTAAAAAATTATTATATTACTAGCTTCTGCCCGCGACTTCGTACGCGGATCCTGTTGCTTATGCCAGCGACAACGGAGTCGTCAAAATCGAAGATCTGAAACGTCTGATGTCCAATAGAGCCCGGGTAAATAATAAATGGGAGTTCTGGCCAGTAGAGTCAGATTTATAATGATATACCATCGTCATCGAAAATCAGTCCTAAAGTCTTACCGCCTTCACCGCGTGGAGGTACCCCAGTAAACTTTCAAGCATTGGCCTTGTGATTTGTTAATGGTCATGGCGAATGCAAGACGGATCGGAAATTGAGGTCGTTTAAACCCAAACCGCATATCGTTTGGGATCCTAGAAATGAGAACTTCCTCACCTTCGAATTTTCCTTTGAGTATCGTCGCGTAAATCACATTGTTCATCAATTTTCTTACCACCAAACGCGTTCTGTTGCACAGCTTTGGTTGGTTTATGTTTCGAAGCACGATGACTACGAAGCCAACCTTCATGAATCGTAAATTGTGCGGTGGTAAACCATATCCAAGGAGTTTTAATTCAATTGGAAAATTGGTGCCTAAACGCAACTGAATATTTTTTAGCGAGGTAACATCATCATGTGAGTCCTCCCACCCACGGCAGAGCGGAAGGGACTGTCAGACTTGTACTGACTAAAATCCACGGTGTCCTTCAATAGCCCTTTCCGTTCCGGGGTCACAGTAAATCGTAAGTCCCGCGACCCCGGCAGGCTTTGGCCTTCTAAAGGGTCATAATGCTGACACTCTTTGAGGCGCGCGTGGAACACAACGCGCCGTCGACCCGGGCATGGTCCAAGGTCGGACAGCGAGACCCATTACTCGCCGCCCGCATGCCCGAGTCTACGGTGGCTGGAGATCGTCTGGCGGCGTCCGTCACCCGTCACCGTAGGCTGTAGTGTAGTGTAGTATGTAGTACCACTGCGGCTGGGGTGGAGGGAGGACTCTGACCTCTCCCTCACGCGGTGCGCCTCCTCCTTCCATTGCATGACTGCTACGCAGAAGGAGGCGACCGCTTCCCACTCCGTCTCGCCCCGCAGCATGACCTCGACCAATGCCGGGCGCGAGAGGTCTCCGCCTATCGTCGCCGTGAGGACACGGCGGTGTTCTGCCAACAGCGGGGCAGTCCTGCACCGTATGCTCCACCGTGTCCTCCGGGCGATCCTCGCAGTGGCGACACCCAGGCGTTTCTTTATCGTACCTATGGCTGTATTGAATTTATGCAGTTCTAGTATATTTTTTGAGTATTCAGTATTCGCCGAAATACTTTTTTAGCATTGAAGACCGGTGGGCGTTGGGCGGCATGAACATAATTATTCTTCATATTTTCCTAGTACTTTTTGTTCAGATCCCTTATTCAATTTCGGCACCAACACCTTCTTCGTGATCATGTTACTACGTTTTATGTCACGTCTCACGGAAACAGGATAAAAATTTGATCATCTTCGCCCATCTTCGTGGCGGCATCGCATTGATAATTATGATAATATCGGCACAATAAGCTTAGAAACTCAATACATACACATCGACCGGTCAATTGATGTTTTGATTGATACATTTTTCATTTTGCTGTCATTCCATGTCAGTTGCGTTTTATGACACGTCACACGGAAACGGAAAAAAAACAAAAAAAAAAAAGAAACAATAAAAAGTTAAAAAGTATCCTATATGTTTTTCCTGGTTCTAAGCTACCTCCCCACCAATTTTCAGCCAAATCGGTTCAGCCGTTCTTGAGTTATAAATAGTGTAACTAACACGACTTTCTTTTATATATATAGATTTAGCATTTAGCAAGTTATTGCCATATAGCAACTTTGAACACCACTACTCGTTACACCAGTCTGGAGCCGGCATCAGATAATGTCTATGGTAATGTAAAGGAAAGAGATATAAGATCACATAATTGTTTTTCTCTCTTTCTAGAGAGTATGGCAATTTTACGTGACATTTAGATAAAGAAGGCTCATTCCATACTATTATATCACTATGAAACGGACAGAAAATTTTGAAAGAGACAAGCGATAGTGGTGTTAACATTCTCTTTTTCTATTTCATTCTCTATGTCTTACAGGGAAGAGACAGGTATAGGCCAAGTCTCTTTTTCTAGTCGTTTCCATGTAGGATTTGCTCAGTCCATTCTCTATCGCTATGGTTTAATTTAAACGTAATAAAAATAAACCAAGATTTATAAACGTTAACACACACTTTAAACCCAGATGATTTTGCGCAGAGATGTTTCCGTCTTTGTCTTGCACTTAACTTTGACAATTGTGCGAGAGTGACAGCAATAATTCGTAGCAAGTTTGTGCTAATTTAAGTTTATAAATCATGGTCTTATTAAACTACTAAATCGGTATAACCGAATGGAGTTCAGAATCGCAGACAAAAATAAACTTTGTTTTACAAATTTATAAATGGTCAGTAGATATGGTTACTCGTACTACAAAAACTTAAACATCTGTTGAACACTTGTCTAAAAAAATTGTGACTGCAAAACGAACCTTATTTCAACGTCATAATCTGACATTTTTTTAGACAAGTTTTCAACAGACGTTTAAAAGTTTTTGTGGTACGACGGGGTATGTTTAAATTTTTGAACACGTAGTTGTTGTGTAGAACCATACTGCGTAAGGGAAATTGGGACAAAATCTTTTATTATAAATTCCATACAAGATTCTAGACCTTCCAACATAAAGTCGGTTAAAATAGTTAAAAAAAATGGTAAACATGTATTTAACAGCAGTCTCGAACTTTTGTAACAAACCTGTGATAGATTCTGTAGACAGCTAGTGCAGAAAGTAAAATCGGTGTAGTTTATTTTAAGGTAGGTTTCGTTGAAAAATCCTTACCTTATGGAGCTTCGGTTTCAATATCGATAGAAATACCGAAATGTCGGTAGGTTCGAAACCACTGGTAACGTTCGGTATAATAGGTTCGACACAGCAACGCTATTTCTTAATTAGCCGACTAAATCTTTCAACACTGGCGATCTAGAATTATGTACTGTTACTGAGGAAAGTTACTTTTCCGAGGTCCCCATACCACTAATAAAATTCGCAAAAGATTTGTCATTCACTGTCCTAAATTTTCACTCTATCACCCTTCTATACATAAAATATACACGATTGAATGCCTGTCACAAAGAAATTGTATAAAATTTAAAAATTGTTACATAATCGTTGAATTAAAGAGAAAATTGTACACCCAGCATTGTATAAATTTTATAAAATATTTACGTGTGTTTAGAAAATCATGTCATGAATGAAGAAAAGGTGCAATGACTAAGGATGAGGCCAAACGAACGTAATTTCGTGAGTCGTGAGACGCAGAATTTCGGTCGCTTTCATAGAAAGTCATTCGCGACGCAAAATGACCGTACCAGAACACGAAATTATGCGACTCACGACACACAAAGTTACCCTCGTTTGGCCTCACCCTAAAGCCCCATTTACACGCTGCAAGAAATAGCATGCGAGCTGCATGCACGTTTAACTACACTGACTGATAATGGACAATGAATTCAGTCGATCAAACGAGGAGGAGCTCGTGGCTAAATAATTATAAAGCCACACGGGCCGATCTTCTGGGTTAAGCCACGCTTGCCAAGGTTGGTCTGTGGATGGGTAACCATATGTCCTAGCCAGCGGCCTCTGTGCCTCGGAAAGCACGTAAAGCCGTTGGTCCCGGCTGTCATTTGTACATCTTTGACAGTCGTTACTATTGGTCGGAAGCTCTAAAAGTCTGACAACCAGTCTTACCATGGGGTATCGTATTACCCAGTTACTGGGTTGTGGAGGTCCGATAGGCAGTCGCTCCATGTAAAATACTGTTATTCAGCTACATTGGAGTCGGCTTCCAGTCATATTTGGGAAAAGAGTAGGCAGATGATGAATTCAGTTGATGAAACAAATACCGCAATGTCGTTACGACTCGCATGCAAGTGCAATTCGCTTGCAATTTCTTGTATCCTGTAAATGAGGTTTAAGAATATGGAAATTATTGCTGGAGGCTGACAGAGATTACTGTTGCATATAAGTTGTTTAATTAGCAATACGAAAGTACGAAAACTGCGTATATTTAAAAAAAAACGAATATTAAATTCTAATTTGAACATATTTTTTACAGAACATTTTTGTGGACCTTATAGAAACTGCGAACTTATGTCTAATGTTCTATAATTTCAAACTGCTCCCTTGATTTTTTTATTAACCTTTGAACCGTCGGCGTCGATGTTAAATTCTCTCCATCTCTATTCTGTGTCAAGTTAAAAATTAGTCTAGTCTCCCAATTTTTTGCATTCCTTATCATCTTTTTTGAACGAGAAGTATTGTGGCCTATATGATGTAAATAATCGTATTAAAATCGGCTAGTGATTTGTGCTATAGTTTAGTCAATTATTGGTAAAGCTGTTTCGTTTTATTTTATACTTCCTCTGAAAGTTATGGGAAGAGAAAATTATTACTGGCACTGTTTTTATTTATTCTGTATATCAATGAGTTTGCTTAGTATTTGAATGATAAAATTCGCTTTAAAATACCTACATAAATTGGTTCTAACCTTTGGCCGGTCGAGGACAAAGAAATAAGCATGGAATTATTAACTACTTAAAATATTTATGTTAGTCCTGAATGGCCGGCCAATGTGTATATGGGCTGGTTCAAGCTGGGGCATTGAGATTATAACCAACGTCCAGACTGTTACTACAAGGAGTTGATTTATAAGTTATTCTGCTTAAGTTATTAATATTTAAGCAAAACATGCAATGAATATGTAATTATGTGTATAAAAAGTGGTGTAGACTTGATGCGAGTATTTTGTTATGTCTTTAAAATCGTATGCGAAGAATTGTAGGTATTTGACCTACCAATCAATTGAGATACTTTTTATGAGCTGTCAAAACGCAGCTCTGCCATATTTTTTTATGGCAGTGGCAGCAAAAGTCCAGACCAAGAATCAAGGTGTACCTAAATACTCGCAATAAGTCCTTGCATATAATGTATAAATAAGATATCGTTGTAATACTGTCGACAGATCAATAATAAAATGTTTATTAAATTTGTTGGATTTTATTTGAGTAAGGATAAGAGAATACCCAATCACCATCATCAAAGACAGACCTCGGAAAGAGTTTCTTCACTTTGGTCACCCCTCCAAAGACAGACCTCAGCAAGAGATGTATAAGGGCCGAGTCACACCGTAATGGCAGCGGCCGCCAGCGGCGCGGCGAGCACATTCAGTGTGAAATAATTTTAAACTTTAACTACATACTTAAAAGACCAGTATCGCTTGAAAAGGTCGCGAGGCCGCCAGCGGCGACCCTGGCGGCCGCTGCCATTTCGGTGTGACTCTGCCCTAACTATGGTCGGAGACCCATATACATTGTTATCTGTGACTACCGCAGGACCACCATCAACGTCAATCGCTTCCATATTTGGTAATGTGGTACGGTGTCGTGGTTTGTTGAACTGTAATTTCTTGTCGTCACACAAGTATGCGTAGTCGCAAACTGTCGAAGTCATGCCGTCAGTGTGGGTTGAAGAACTATCAACTTAACAGTTCATTAATCGCGCGTTCTACTATTGTAGAACACACATGCATTTTGTAGATTTTTTATGTCGAATTTTGTGTATCTAGAACCCCCTCTCATAGTATTCCTCTATTACTAACTAGGGATCACTATAAGCATCTCAGCAGCGACCTGCGCGACCGCATTTGTTACCTAGTAATTTCACACCAAAACTAAGTGTCTAAACACACTATGCCGAAGTTACGCGACCGAAGTTCGGGGGCTGATTTCACGTTCCGATGTATTTGGCTGATATGACACACCATAAGTGTCTAAACACACTATGCCGAAGTTACGCGACCGAAGTTCGGCACAATTACGCCTGCAATGCTATATTACTGACGACACGACACTCTATGCCGAAATTACGTCGCGTCATAGCGTACAGCGTAACTTCGGTCGGGCGTAAGTTCAGCGGCAACTTATTCTGTGACCACACATACGCGACCGAAGTTCGGTTCGATTACCGACGAAGATCCGGGGGCGGGGAGCAGCAGGGAGCCGCCCGCGCCGAACTTCTGCCGCGTAAGTTCGGCACTTATGGTGTGTCATATCAGCTAAATACGTCGGAACGTGAAATCAGCCGCCGAACTTCGGTCGCGTAACTTCGGCATAGTGTGTTTAGACACTAAAAATTTACAATAGTAGAGCGTGCGAGCGGCCCAAACAGGGACGCTTGTGATTGAGTGTTAACATACCGGTTCGAAAAGTCAGTAACACTGAATAAAAACTCACGTTATATGCACAACTTTGTATTATAACGATAATCATAAGCACCTTATAATATGTCCTCTGTTACAATATTTGTTTTCAACAGTTACATTATCGTTATAAATATTTATACAAAATTTATCAATTTGTTGAACAGCGTTTTGCAAATAATTCGCTAAAGTGAGGTCATTTGTCGATCATGCGTCACGCGAACAGACAGACAAAATCAGCAAGTAACTGACCGGAGCTTATAATGTATAGTATATCAAAAGATTGCACTCGGTAGCTTACCTGAAGCATATTGCAAATATTTCATTTTAAGTTAAATTTATATTATTATACCTTATTTTAAAATTGTTTAAATCATAGTCCGGTTCAGTCACTTGCTGTATTGAAAACTGGTGATAGATAGAATAAATATCGGATACTATCGACTTGAATTAAAGGCCTTGTGGTGGAAATTCATTGTAAGAAAAACAGATTTTTAAACTTGATGTCGTAAAACGAGATCAGATACATGAAACTAGTGTGGTTTCACAAATTAAATACAATTTGTAACAATGATAAATTTAAATAATAATATAAATGCTTTATGTGCCATTATAACGGCATTTTCAATAGTACAATCCAGTTTAAAAATCTTATTTGTAATGTTACGACTCGTTCACTTTGGTCTGAGCGGTGAACGGTGCGGCGGGCAGCACGGGAGAGTGTTGCGAACGCTACGTGCACTGGCGGCACCGCGTCACGTGTTACAAACATTCCTATATATTTTTTTATCTTATCGCTCGCCACCCGCCCTAAGCCACGGCTCACAGCGGCGAGGTCGTGAACGGGCCTTTAGATACTGGCCTCATACATTTGATAATAGTGGCATGCTCCAGTAACGTGAAAATGTACATTTAACATTAACGTCATTCTACATTTCACTGCAAAAACAACTATAAATATAAAAGTTACAAAATCTATCTTCGTTAGTCGATAGTATCAGATACTTTGCGTTAAAACACTTGATAATTACCTTTCAGTCGTCACTCAATAACATGGGTAAGTTAATGTTAAAATAAAAAAATAAATAACTACATACATAGGTGCTCTGCATCAAACATTCTCTCATCCCCGAAGCTCATCTAATACATTTTATACATACATTACACATCATATGTTAAGTCGACTGTCTGAAATGGCTTCAAAACAAACTCCTTTGGCACTCTATACAGACAACATAATAAAACTTAAATAAACCGAAATACATCACCGTGCCCCGAGTTTAAATAAAGATACTTCTTAAAGGCAGATAGGCATATATTCTTTAAAAATAAACTAACTATACGTCGAGTGTTCACACGGATACATATTCAGCTTACGCTGTGGAAAATATTGTGTATCTCTAAGTTACCTATAAACTTCTAGAGCGAATGTGTAGCAAGCGTTATGAATGCAAGAAGCAGTTAGCGCCATAGTCTTCACATTTATCAAATAGTTTATTTACCGTAGGACGGTTGAATTACGATTTATTACGATCCTAAACATTATCAACCGAAACACTTACGTTTAAACTTATTTAGTTAGGTATTAGGTGTAGTGACATAAGCTAAATATGTTTCCGTTTCAAAAGGCGAGAAAAATAAACACGGGATTTTAAGATATGCTTTAGTAATGATTAAATGAAATGCTATGTAGTTAGTTGTGCGGGTTTTCTCTCGCCCGTTACAAAGTCGACTAAAATATAAGATATAATAAATATCTACCGTTTGACATAAAAATTAACTTTTAAATAATTGTGAAATCCTTAGAGAAAAAACTATCTATGTCAAACAAATAGATAGTATAAACATGTGTTCATGTATTTGGTTTCTATAAACAATAAATTAAAGATTTAAATAGACACAGGAAGGATCAACCGTGATCATTAGAGATTGATATAATAAACTTAATATTTCTATCATTTACTGTATATTTTTGATCACGATTGATATTCTCCCGTTTTCTAGAACAGTATGGCTTTTAAATCAACATGATTATAATCTAAATAATAGTTTAAATTAATACACGATTTGGGCTAAAATGTCTCCAAACATTTCGTAGGTGGTACTGGCGTGGAATGGTGTTCAAACCTGTCACGTATGACGTTTTAATAATAAAAAGAACGAGTAAAACCGAGCCGCTTTGTGATGCGTATTGAAAATGAAATATCCTGAATGGACAATTGATATTTACGAATTGAACAGACATGATTTTTGATGTGTTACAGTCTGTTTTTGAGAACTTTTTAAATTTCCGATCGTAAAAACTGCTGTTAATTATAAGTTGGGTTTAAAAACTGGAGATTAGTATGTCCGATTCCTGTTTTAGATTTCGTGAGAACCACATAAAGAAAACTACATCCCAATCACTCACAATTTGCATCACATTTCCGTATATTACAGGCCGACAACACGACGAATGACAGAAACTCCTTTTACATTATATTACAATAATAGCAGTGCTTCGAGTACATTTAAGTAGCAATTTTATATAGCGTGATAACCGACCAATGGGAAAGCTTCACGCAAAAGCGCAAGCCTCCTGATTGGTCGGTTATCACGCGATTCGAACGCGGCTGTCGACCCCAGTGGATATAAAACATCAACAAAAGGACACTACCGTAATAATATATGTGTACTAACTAATCAATTTCGAGCACAATGCGTCACTCGTGTCACTCATATAGCGTCCTCTCGCTCGCACACTGTGTGACCGCGGTCTTGTGTTGCCAGCGGTCAAATGTCCGGCACTTTAGAAACACGTGTTGCCATAACTTCTTAGTATTTATAATTTTGTCAAATCTATTTGTTTGATTGCTCAATATTGTAGAGGCCGTTGACAAATCTTTGTATTTCTCTCATTTTTAGTTGGAATTGTGAGCTTGTTTGTCAATCAATCATTAAAATTCATCTAGCAATCTAGCTTTTCGAAAATTTTCTATAGAATTTAGAAATCAACTTTTGGAAGGTGTCCAAAACCACCACCTTTCTCAACAATTCATAAGGCATTTGGCATAGGGCTCCACCTTAATAACATCTAGCTTCTATGCAGGCCCCACTCCACCATTTTGATATCAATTTCTACAACCGATGATTATCAAGGCTCTAGTTCTGTGTGCGGGCTGTCATAGTCTTGCGCTAGCACTGGTTGACGTCGGGTGGTGTGGACAGGTACGGGTCCGCTCGCTTGTGCTCGATCAACGCCTTCACGGTCGTGGAGTCGGCGGGTAGTTCTGATTTCTTGCGTAGCAAGGGTTTGCTCGCGTTGTAGCCTTGTTTTCGGAGCTGCGAAAGAGATTTCTGGTGTTAGTGGAACTGTAAATAATCATATGGATTTTAACTTAGTTTCATTGGTAGAGGAAGGTGGCAAGGTCTGAAACTGAACTGAGACATTACAGTAGTCACTTAGTCAGGTATGCGCAGGCACATATACACAAACATTTTCCCTCGCTTGGCTTTCAGTTCGATACAGCAAGCCAACACGACCGGAAAGAAATCAAGCTTAGAACCAACAGCTTCGCGTCCTTACTAAGATACTAGGGTTTCATATAGCAAACTTCCAAACTCTGGCTTGCTATTGGGAAATTTTCGGAAATTCAAAAACAATTTCCGCATGGTAATTGCCCCTAAGACCCCATGCTCTTCCGGACTGAAAGTGTTTTTTATAAGAAACCGCGGCTCTGAGACGCAAAGGGCATGAAGGCCGGAAAGATCAGGGTGGGTTTCCCAGAAGGAGAGCAGTCATTTGAGTCTTGCAGTCATGATTGCAAACGGAGACCAACTAAGTAGAGTTAATAACCAACAGAGTAAACTATTATTAAATGTGTAGGTACCTCATGTGCCTCCTGTTCTATACGTTGGTAGGTGAGGCCGCACAGATCGTCCTTGGGGTCTCCCGAGGCCACGCGCGCCTTCGCTTCTAACGCCTGCCATACTTCTTCACGTTGAATTAGACGCTCGCGTTCCCTGCAGAAAAAAAAATACAGTTTTAATAAGTGAAGTGTATGTTTATGTGACGTGTATGACTGTATGTACATTACAGAATTTGATTCTTAGTAGCGAAACTATCTAATGGCGTAATGGTATAGGGTATAATTTTTTTCTTTTAAACACTCCGGGTTCGATTCCTAGCCAAGATTATTGATTTACCTAAAATCCAATGATGCAGTTTTAGTTATAGTCAAAATCGGCTTCAGGGATCCTTTCATAATATTCTTCATAGTTTCGGATATAGCCATCCACGCCATTTAGAAAATTATCCCAGTATAATTTGTTCATAGATAATAACTCTACGAATCCTAAATTCTAGCCGTACAGTAATTATCACCGGTTCAAGGTTAAGTACGAGCAATGTCACGGTCACATAAAAAAGTATTTAACCGTATAGTTCGGTACTGGGTCCGAAACGGCCGCGACAAGTAAACCTACGCCGGCTCAGTAGTGGGTCCGAAATGGGCAGACGTTGTAGTCATACGACATCCTCATTAAAAAATTAAAAAATATAATATTCTCTGCGTTAAATCCTATGAGTGCGCATTAATTAAGAATATTAAATAAAAATCTGATTTGTTCACGCCATTAAAACTTCTACATTTACAACGCATTTTCTTAATTTACCATTACAAAATCCAAAAGTGTAAATACGATTAACGCCATTTTGATGGCAGTGCTGGGTTGGGCTAAAAATCATAAAAAATGTGGTTTCCGGATATCCAAGGTATCACTATAGAAGGGATGAATAACTCGTCATTTAGTATTGTAACGAATTCATACGTAATTTAACATAAATTAGCAGTGGTAATGAAGAATTTGATATCTGAACTCGAAGTTTCGCGCCACTTGTGTTTGTTTACATTTTTATTTTTCACTTGGATCACACACACACGCTTATACTCAATAACAATTACGATAAATATCATGCCAAATTTTATAAATAACGTAAAAAAGCCCAGATTTTAGCTTAATTCTCTAATACAGGGCCAAAAACACGAATTTTTCATTACCACTACTCAATTTGTATTCGTAATCGACAACCATGTTTTTTTTTTAAATCGTAATGATGTGTGAAAGCGAAGAAGAAAACGTGTTACGCCGACCCCAAATAGAATGGGATAAGGGCAGGAAGAAGAAGAAGAAGAAGAAGAAGATGTGTGAAAGCGAGTATTCTAATCGATTCCATAGTTGAATTTTTTGTCAACTCGAGTGAAATAAGTAAGGAATTTAAGAAATCGATTCATAAAAATTAAAATAAATTCGTTTTAAGCTTAGAATACAATTATTATCCATTCTATGCTTTTTTAAAGCTTTATAATAATTTTACGTGCATTGTACAAAAAACAAAAATAGACAAAGGAACAATGTCAGTAATAAATGTTTGAATGCGCGCCAATTTTTTAATTCCAAAATTTGAATTAGGAATGCGCTCGCTGATGTACTCACTATTCAAAATAATAACATTTTAATTTATTAGCTATTTTTTTTAATGTACAGACGCCAGGCAGATCAACCTACCCCAATCTGTCAAAATTTACCAATCGAACATTGACCTTCCAATATTGTGATAAGGTTGAAAATCTATTAAAGTTTGTCAGATTGAGGTAGGTTGATGCCAGCACATCAACCTACCTCAATCTGTCAAATTTCTTCAATAGATTTTCAACCTTATCACAACAGTGGAAGGTTAATGTTCGATTGGTAAATTTTGACAGATTTGGGTAAGTTGACCTGTGCTGGCATGCATACAGATCAATACTGACGATTCGTCAGTATCGACACCAGTATAATAATATTTTTATTTAGGTATTTGTTAAGGATACTTTAGATGTGATGCTGTCGCGACTTAACTTCAGTAAAACACACTGATAAGTTTAAAATCTTTTGATGATTCTCTTCCTGGGTGGAGCGGAAGGAGAAGTCAGAGACTATTACTAACTAAAAATACCCTGTTCCTTTACATGCCTTTTGCGTTCCAGGACCGCAGTACCCTTTCAATGGTTTCAATACAATTCCGTGAGCCCGGCACGCGTTTGACACTATTATGGCCTCGTCAGTTCGCTGATAGTTCCTTGAAGGTCGCTTGGAACACGACGCGCATTCGTCTCAGGCCTAGTCCTTGATCGGACGGTGAGTTACCCAATACTCATCGTTCGCAAGCCCGCAACTACAATCGCAAAAATTAAGTCTGCGTCTTTAGATTTTTGTAAAATCAATTTGCTTGTCAGGAATCGAGCTAGTTAAAATAAGAACACACTATACACTATTCGATAGGGTCGTTGTTAAGGATCAAATTCGGTGAAGTATTAGTCATCGTACGCAGATCAAAATTCGCGCCAATTTACTTAAAGTTCGAATTTCAAAAATTTCGTTATGTATTTGTACCGCGAGGTGATTATAAAAATTTGAAATCAGAACACGATGTAGTGAGCTATGGCCATTAACTAAAGTTTGAATTTTAAAAAACCTTTTGCCATACGTTTATCGCATGTAATTACTTCACATAACATTGATGGTTTGATTGCTGGAAATTAATATGTCAATTTAATGCTGTAATTTTATTTTTTATCAAAATCAGCCACGAGACTTCTTTCAGTATTTTTCGCTATTCCTCATTCACGCCCAGTTGGAAATTCAATTTGTTTATTACTGCAAGGAATCATTTGGAAGTACTCCCATCTCTTACTCCAGCATTTGATCCGTACCCGGTGTTTGTATTTCCACGTTTTTTAGATTCGTTTTTTATAGTGGAATAATCAGATAAATTGAAATTAATTACCGAAGACACAGTATGGGTAAAACTATATGGTTGAATTTAAATTTAGAAGACACACACACACGTTTAGCCTCCATTGAAATACCGATATTTATTTCCATCGAAATCATGAATTAAAAATTAAATAATTTATTGTGTAATAAAAAAATCATCAAACGAAATAATACTCAAAATATTATAAAAAAGAATCTTCTGGTTCAGTTTCACAGATGTATTGCATGGACTAAGCTAACTACAGTCAAATAAGCAGATAAATCGGTCCATGCTCTATGTCTTGTTTTACTTTTTTTTCCATGTTCGATTATATAGCGAGTATCGATTAGGCTGAATGAACCTTTTTAATCGTTATAATGAACATTGGGATTACGGCAGCACTAAGAAGTGTCATGTTGCAACATAGTTTTTGGTAATTTTTATCAAGACTTTGTTTCGTTATTATTATGAAATTATGTATGAACACTGGCAAATGTAATAATGCATGTAGTAAGTTACTTTATTTATTTCACTGTATAACCGTTTTTTATCACGTGGGAAGCTTGTTTATGTACATATTTTCAGCACATCTAAATTATCTAGTTTTTGGAATGATGTAGCATTTTGTATGTTACACACATTTTACAGTAGAATCACGCAGTTTTAGTGACCTCAACACGTTCCTAGAGATATTGTTCACAAACTTATCGTATGAAATAGCTGTAGCAATATAATTTTGACTGAAAATCGGATGCTGAAAATGTACAAAAAATCTTGAGTGTCGTCTTAAATTTCGAATCACCCGGTCGATTCAGCTGATGTGTCATGTGTCAAAATGTTGTCGTGCAGAGTGGTTAAATCGGGTAGAGCTAAAACTTCGGACTTTAAGAAACTTAGAACATAGAAAACATTTCTGGTGTAGTCCCAATGTTTGAACGGCCTGTTGGTCTAGTGGTTAGTGACCCTGACTGCTAAGCCGGAGGTCGTGGGTTCGATTCCCACCCAGGACAAATGTTTGTGTGATGAGCACGATCATTTGTTCTGTGTCTGGGTGTAATTTATCTATAATATTTATGTAGGTATATAGAAATATATAAGTATGTTTATCAGTTGTCTAGTACCCATAACACAAGCTCTGCTTAGCTTTGGCTTAGATGGCGTTGTGTGATAGTTGTGGAATATTATTATTAAGTCGTTTATTCATTTTTCACCATATCATTACATTTTTAAATATTTCTTTAAAAAACTACAAAACTAAAAAAAACACTTAAAAATATAAAAATAGTAGTCCTCCGGTGTGGGAGCAGGGTCCAAGCTACCGGTGGTTAGGACTCCAGAGACAGGAACCTCCTCACAATACGAGCCGTATCAAGAAGTACTGCGTTCTGAGTCAGGCCCTTGATCCAACCCCCTAAGGAGAGCCTCGAAAGGTGTATTATTATTATTAATGTAAGAGAGCGAGTCTTTTGCAATCAACGAGGCACAAACTCAGACACCGTGGCTGCTACTGAGAAATTCAATAACACTTGGCCTGACCTGAAACAAGAACCCGGGACCTTATGGGTTGATGTGGTGGCGTCTGTACATAAGTATCACTTACTTCTGTTTCTCCTGCTTATACTGCTGCGTGCACTCATCAAACAACTTCTGGTTCATTTCCATGAACAATTTAAGTGCGTTATACACCAGTCCATGGATGGTCTTGTTCCAATGGCTCTTGGTGTTCCGGTATAACGAGGGGAACATTATAGGAAGGATGTGCGTCGCGTTGTCCGAGATTAAAGACATTATGTACTCGTTGTTCCAGTAGTATAGCGCGCGTTCGGCTACCTGGAAAGAGGAGTTTAATGTTTGTAGACAATTTGTGAATAATTTGTAATTTGTGAATAATTTGTAAAAGGGTTTAAGTCTTCTATGATTGTAAAGACTTTTTCTCATTAATCTTTGTTGAAAGTTGTGTCAATGCTAAGCTTGTAAAAAAGGAGCATTTTCTGAAAAAAAAAAAAAACCAAAAACGGACATTAATACCCAGCAAAGTAATTTTCTTTAAAAAAATTCAAACTCTCAGGAGTGTCGGGAAACTAATAAACTTCAATTTTAAATGCTATTTTAAAGACATCTTCTAGAATCTATAGACCCTGTATTACATTCAGTAAAAACATTTAGGAGGTAGGTATTTTAATTTTTTAAGGTGTATAACAAAGTTTTTATACACAAATTGTCCAATAATTCGGTCGGAAGGAAATGTTGGTTAAGCACCATTCCAATAACACCAGTTTATACCTGGAAATGCGGACTGGAGACACACTTGGCCAGCTGCTTGAACAGCGGGTCCATTATCTTCTGGAACTCAGCCGGCTCGATCACGTCGAGGATCTCCTCCATCTCGTTCAGGAACATCACTTCTTTAGGCGAGTGCGTCTTCGGCCAGTATTTTAATAACGCCCTGGAAATTGAGAAAAGATCTTCAGATTTTTTTTATTATTAATCCACTCCTCTCCATTCCATTCCACTCCACTCCATTCCTTACGGTGGATGCTCCAGGGTAGCCCGAAATTTAAAATTTCTTGGATTCCTGCAGCTTTATGAACTTAGAGCGTTGTATTGATGATTTTGTTGATTATAATTCTGTAACTACATACGTCTTACAAGCGCGATCAATATTTTAATCAACATACAACCAAGCACTGGCCTGCAAATTGCAAAAAACCCAAGAAATTTTGAATTTCGCGGGCTACCCTGGAGCATCCATCTTAATGATAGGCTCGCGTTTGACATCTTCTTGGCTCATGTTAAGCAATGATGTGGTCGACGGTACGTTTAGAAGTAACCTATTCAGTATTCACTCATGTATTAAAGAATTAAAGACGCCAAGGTTTTTAGCTAATAGGAAACATAGCTTCCAGCATAATCTGAGACAGTGGCCGACCACTGAGTTGTTTCTCTTCTAGTCCGTCAACGAAGATACTTGCACGTACGAAAGTAATTCAAAAACTTTAAGTGTAAACTTATAGGGCATTAGTTTCGTATTCATAAGTTTAACGGTGAACTGTTCAATCATGCTGTCACCATTTTTTAGTTCGTATTACTAACTAGCTTCCGCCCGCGACTCCGTCCGCGCGGATGTCGGTCTTCGCGTGGATGGTTTATTTCTCCATTTTGAGTAACTCTGACAATAAATATCTATTGGACCCACAAATACAGCTAAATAATTAAGGAGATCCCTCTATTGAGCTACTACTGTTGAGCTCGCCTTCTGTAGTATTTTTTTCATAGTAATTCCGACCTTGTATTTACAAATAACTGATCGGAACAGTAATCGAAAAGGTCGCGCTGAAAAGCACGGTTTAAAATTACACGCATACAATATTAATTCCACGGACGACCGCTCGCCACACTAGACACGTCCGCTCGCATCAAAATTCAGAATTTATATGCATCGCGCGGCGCGGAACGCGGCTCCTTATATAGGAGTCGGGGAGGCGTGGCCCGCGTGTGCCGCAAACGGTTCAAGCCAAATCCGACTTTCGGCGCTACAGGTTACGGCGCTGAATCCACTGCGGGCAATGCAACGTGTGTTCGCGGTTCTACAGAACAACGTCTATGAATAAAACTGAAAAATAAGATTTTTTTCTACGTATTTTTCCAGGATAAAAAGTATCCTATTTTATGCCCAGGATAATAAGGTATAATTATACCAAGTTTCATCGAAATCGAACCGTTAGTTTTCACGTGATGCCTGCATATACAGACGGACAGACAAAAAAATTTTTAATCACATATTTGGGTTTGGTATCGATCCGACGACGTGTAAAAGTGATTTTTTGATAACATTTTATTAGATATCATTTAATTTTATTACAGTCTGCAGTAATTTATCTCTGGATCAGAATAGAGCACGTTCTGATTTTCAATCCAGTTACTTCATCATCATCATCATCATCCTATAAATGTTCCCACTGCTGGGACACAGGCCTCCTCTCTGAAAGAGGGAGTGGGCCATAATCCACCACGCGGGCCCAGTGCGGGTTGGTGGATGTCACATGTCTTCAAATTTTTGGTCCAATCCAGTTACTTGATCAATGTAAATTAGGCTTTTTGACCACTATAGCTACATACCTAACAACGGGCTGCGTGAGCGACGGATCCTTCTCTAAGAACTGCACGACGCAGTACGCGAGCTGCGGGTGATACACAGACAGGGATTTCGCCTTGTGTAGCGGTAGTAGTACCTGGAATTGTTAAAAACATTATTTAATATAAAGATCATTCAGGCATGTGACGAAAAAAAATAAACAATCCAGTGCTTGAACCATAACCATAAACAAAGCATTCATAAATTTTCATGTTTTTTTGAACATACGTCTCGGCGAGTATGGACTAAACAGTTAAACACACCTACAGTGCTATTCTATTCTATTGTTTTAGTGAATTTCCAACCTAATGTACAGACGCCAGCACATCAACCTACCCGAATCTTTAAAATTTTGTCAATCAAACGTGAACCTTCTTATCTTTTTTTTTTTTTTTTTTTTTTTTTTTTTTTTTTTTTTTTTAGGGTGGCAAAATCATCAAATGAGTCCTCCGGCCCTGGGTGGGGCGGGAGGGACTGTCAGACTCTTACTGACTAAAATCCACCCGTGTTCCGTCGGATGCCCTTTACGTTCCGGGGCCACGGTATCCTGGATTAAGAAAAATCCGCGACCCCGGCAGGCATTTGGCCCCATAAGGGGCCCCGTCGGTGACGAGTGAAACACGACGCGCCACCGACCCGGGCTTGGTCCTTGGTCGGACGGCGAGCATACCCATTACTCACCGTCCGCAAGCCCGCTCCGCCGCTGTGCCCTCTGCTGTTCAGAGGGACACGCGTTGGAGCGTCCACCCGACAGGCTATTTGCATACGGGCAAAGAAACCCCTTAGCCACACAGTGCCTAAGGAGAGTTTTTGCCCGCATCCCAGGGCGCACCGGCCCGAAAAACTGGTCTTCCCCCCGGACGTATCCGAGAGGGAACTCCAGTCCACGGGCGCACGTGGAGGTTTCCTGTCTTAGCACCCCAACCTTCTTATCTTGGGATAAAGTTGAAAATCTATTACAGAAATCTGACAGATTGTGGTAGCTTGATGTGCTGGCGTCTGTACTAGAGCATAAAGTTGAAAATCTATTAAAGACAAACTCTAGCTTCTGCACTGCCGTGAGCATAGCTGATGCTGATCGACGGCAGTAAGGTATAAGCTTACCCTCAATAAGAACAGTTTGTGTTCCTCCTTGAGCGGCAACGCGAACCCGTTGATAATGGAGCCGAGGATCTCCAGGAGCTCCGCAATGCCGTTGTGATGCTCCGTCTCGTAGATAAACCTGGACACACGACAAGGATAAATAAATAAAGACATTTTATTGTGAAATGTTTAGCAGTAGTGTACAAACACGGTAGTTTGCTACGCTTCATGTCGCCAGTTCCGGATTAACCCATAAGCTAATTAAGCAATTGCTTAGGGCAACACGTGTCAGGGAGCACCATAAATCGGACCGAAAAATATTTGCTAGGAGAGGTAGTGAGAGGCTGTGAGTTTTGGGGTACGAACCCCCCCGAAAACTGACGCCTACAAAAAGACCAAAACTATCCGAGAAAGAATGCCTAATTTTTTTTTTGAAGTCTTGGGCTACGTTTATAAAAATCATCATGGCTTCGCCGTATGACGTGAAACTAAAATCTGCCTTTATTTAAAAAAAGTGCATTCAGACTGTTTCCACCGTTTTTAAGCCACAGACAGACAGCTGTCAAATTTGAAACATCCTTTTTGCGTCGGGGTTAAAAAAGTACAAACCAGCATTTTATTCCGACCGATGCTTAACAATTTCAAAAGCGAAACGTATATATGACATTTTCGATTTAACTGCACATCGAGTGAAAAGGAAACAAAATTTTAAAATCTGATAGACATTTTCAGTCCGTGTCCGTACGTTATTACATCGGAAATAACTCGTGAAGTGTAAGGACGAGGTTGTATATTAACATAGAAAACGATTTCCACCTGTGCAGTATGCACGTTGGATGTCGAAGTTCCCAGTTATGGAATTCGCTTGGAAATTGAAGTGTTCAGTTCGCACGATGTGGATATATTTTTGTGATAATATTTACTTATACAGGGTGTAAGAGACATCGACGCACAAACGGATACTATGGGTCCAGGACATGATTCAGGACATTTGTAATTTTTTCATTCATGTTGGAATTTTTCGTCGGTTTTCCTATTTTTTTATGTTTTTTTTTTTTTAATAGTGAGCCGCGCTTAAAGTACTACAGGTACTGTGGTACTGGACACAGTTTTTAGGTATACGATGACCTTTCATTATAAACATCTAAGAAGACACCATTAATTTCTAGTTTTATTTACATTGCTACTTTTAGTGAAAGTAGTGAATTAATTACTTTTTTATTAAAAATCTCATTGGGTTAGGTAAGAACAACGATTATGAACAGTCAAAAGTAAAAAAAAAACTCCATTTTTTTTTTAATTTAGAAAATTAGAAAAATCCGACGAAAAATTCTAACACGGGGGGTCCAGAATCATGTCATTTAAAATGAATTTGGATTGCAATGCATGTGGATTTTAAAGTCATTTAAAATGAATGAAAAATTGTGGTCTTAAATTTTCAATGCATCGAGACCCATAAACAAGTGTAAATAATTTATTTAAAGCTAAAGTCACCTTTAGCTAGATAATGTGAGAACATTGTGTTACATGTATAATTATATCACATGTGAATGGACAACTAGATGTAACTGGTAATTATTGTTTGTCACGTTTCCTCGTACATAAATAGACTTAGGATCATTTGTCCGTATGGACTGAAGGTGTAAATCAATCAAAACTATTCAAATCTGTATTTATTGTATTTAACCTCCCGTTGACTTGAAAAGTGATGGTTAATTAATAAATGAAGTTAATTAATATGATTAATTATAATAGAGAAGTAAAAACTCTAAATAATACTCGTTAATGTTTATTTGTAATGTGTGTCTTTCAGCAGCGCTATTCCCTAAAGATACAACCTTGTGTGCAGCGCGGCCCCACTCGTAAATACCGTTTGGTATTCACTCATCTTCTAAGACTAACGTGTCGAACCTATCACAAGGCTCTGTCTCGACTACAAGCTAGTCATAGTGTGGTCATGAAATTGTGTTTTAAAGAATAGCATAGCAATTCAGTCGGTGCCCAGCATTAATTGACCCACTTTAACATAATTCTACCATATAAGATGGATCATATAACGATGGGCACCGGCTGTAACGTACACACGTAACTGTTATCTATCAGTACTAAGGTTCGGTTTCCTGCGACCAGATGCAGCACATCGATATCACATGCTTTATTATCATCGTAAAACAAACAATTGAAACACGCCTTCTAGCACTTGTAGTACTTCCGTGTTGTATGCAATCGTTATCAAAGAATCAGCCCTATATTGATCCATTGTTATGCTGTCTTATATCTTTAGCAAAAAGGGCTTTAAGAGTTATAGCAAAGATGAGAACATCTGTGCATAAATGGTTTAGTTATTTTTTGGAATACGAATGTTTTGAATGTAATAATTCTTTTCTTCTTAATTTATTTGTGTAAAGTAAATTAAGATTTTTAACATTTTATGACAACTAAATCAATTATTAGGTCGCCAAGAATTGCAGAAAAATTCAACAAACTGCTGAGATATGTCCCAGGATTAAATAATAGGAATAAGGATTGCAAAAAAATGGATGTTACCCACAAAAATATTGCATAATGATTTATTTTTGGGTATAATTAATTATAGATAAATACTACAACAATTTATTATCTGTAATTATTTCTCATTATGGCTTCAGTATAATTATGATAAACAAGCAGTTTAAGGAAAACAATACAGACAATAGCGAATAACCCTATCAGAATCATGTTAAAAATAACATCATACGAGCCAATCACTGGTATCAAGTGAAATTATCTATAACTCAATCACATTTACTAATCAGAAAGTATAATTTGATCATCTACTTTCAACGTTGTCCGACTCTGAACAAGCTTCAACATCGCAATTCTATGGCCTCGTTCCTACTACAAGTGCCGAAAATAGGGGGTGCGCCAACGGTGCCTAGGCACAAGGTCGAAGACCCTGGAGGGGTTCAGAAATGGCCAGACCAAGACCACAAAACCAAGCAGTTCGCGCTGAGCGCTTCGAAGGCTACTTACGACACTGAACATTAAAACGGATTCGGTAAGAAAACAGGAGACAGGTTGTCCTACCGAAATTATCCCTGAGAAGAGCGCGGGGCAAGCGGTTTGTCGATACAGGCGGTCTACTCAGTCTACTCTCTAGGTCCGTCATGCGGGGCCCCCACGAAAGTAGCTCGAAACTTTTGAGTACACTCTCTACTCACTACATGCATACATACATAAACTCACGCCTTCTTCTCATGGGGGTGGGCAGAAACTACAGAGCGCTACCTGCTACGTCCTTACATACTCCTTTCACCGCATCCACATTCATATATCTGGTCATACACGCATACCGATTGCGAGTACTACGGTACTGCGCACCCTACTCAACTACATATGTCATCTGCCTAGCCTTTTCCCAACTATTTTGGGCTCGGCTTCCAGTCAAACCAGATGCAGCTGGATATCAGTATTTTACATGGAGCGACTGCCTATCGGACCTCCACAACCCAGTTACCGGGTAATACGATAACCCCATGGTAAGACTGGTTGTCAGATTTTCGAGCTTCTAACTGTGATTAACTGTCGACTGTCAAAGATCTACAAATGAGACAGCCGGGACCAACGGCTTTACGTGCTTTCCGAGGCACGGAGGAAACTCGCTATGACAGATGGTCACCCATCAACAGACCAACCTCGGCAAGCGCGGCTTAACCTGGAAGATCGGCCTGTGCGGCTTTAATTATTTAGCCACGAGCTCCTCCACCCTACTCACTTATGTATTTTTTTAAGTTTAGATTACCCTACTCACTTATGTATTTTTTTTAAGTTTAGACTACCCTACTCACTTATGTATTTTTTTTTAATTTTAGACTACATTCCAGAGAGTAACGGAATCGTTTTGACGCCGTAAGTGACTTGGAAAACGCCCGAAACATCGGGGTTCGTGTTTCGACAGATGTTAGTACCCGCGGAACGTTCGAGCTCCGCTGTAGGTCTGGCATAGTGAGAACGATGCCGATATCACATGCAAGCGGCACTTACCTATAGAACACATTATTGATTTGTTTCCGTATGTAGGCTCGGAGAACTAAAAACTTTCCATATATCCTGTGTAGTGTCGTCTTTAGGAAGTCTCGCTCCCGAGGGTCTTCTGAATCGAACAGTTCTAGTAGCTGTGGACAAGGAGAAAGGTTTTTGTTAGTATAAGATAAAGTAAAAGAACTAAAGTGAATGGTGACACGATTTTGTCCAAAAACTCCTCCTTGAAAGATCGCATGTGAGCGCAAATGGGCAAATGTGTTGTAGGACACGTACGCTCACAAAAATATTATAGTTCTGAACTACTCCAGAATAAAGTGTATTATAGTAAATACACATTTCACCAGTTACATTCGAAGTCTGAATTTAAAACAAACCATAACTACCATTTTTTTTTCAATTATCCTATGCTGCCCCGCTGTTTGACAAAGGCCTCCCCCAATACTTTCCAGAAATTAATACTTATTCTGTGCCTCCTCGATATTTTATGCTAGTCTAAATATTAGTTATTAATTTTATGTGCTGCATACAAAGCATGCCCTGCGTACAAAAAGAAAACACTTCTTAGACAAAAAATGAGTAAAGGGAGTCTCCAACTTCAAGTTTCTGAATGCTTACTGAGTATAATTTACTGCTACTAGTTGATCGTTACTTGTTTTTTAAGTCATTCAATCACAGCAGTTGCTAACACGCGATTTGATGATCACGCCTTGTAATTGAGGAATAATGTCAGAATTATGGGCACTCTAGCTTTCTATGCGAAAATATTATTTAATCACTTTCATAATTATTATGTCATCTTCATAATTTCCATTACTGGGTATAGGCCTCATCGGATTTCTGCTCTACTTCTCGGTTCTATACATCCCTCCCAACGCGTTTTTGGACGGCCCTTGCATCTACGGCCTAACCTTGGTCTCCATGAAGTCAAAACCTACCTCATGCTACTTCCAGGTCTAACCAGATATTCATTGAACCATATTCTCTTTTAAACGAATTTCCAAAAGAAAGATTGTTTTTAACTTATATCTAAATATTTATTCCAAGAAACAAGAAACTGTTTATTTACAAAATACTGTAGACATTTGATCCTCACAAAAAAGGTTCAGATTTTACAAAAACAACCTTGTTAGTCTTCAAAAGCTTTACATTTTTTCCAGTATTAATATTCAACGCGTTTCACCACATAAAGGAGGTTTCGTAAACAAGGTTGAATGAAAGATCAAAGGGAAAAGTTTGTATTCATATATGATACAGGTCATAAACAAATGGAGTACTGCGATGAAAGATTCATTGAAATCGATCATGTAAGGCTGTGTCCTCAAAGGTAGCGTGGGGTTCACCGGAAGCGGTGGCGGTAAGCGTTTTTGGAAAACAGACTTTAATTAAAACAGTTAAAATGGTTTTGGTGGATTTTTTAAATATGATTTGAATTTAGCATGTCTAAAATACCTATTTAATTTCTATTTTTACTTTTGCTGTCAACATTTCCTGTTTCCAGATGAAAAAAATTAATGCACTTACACATTTAAGCTCTTGTAACTTAACGTACAGATAATAATAAATTTCAAAGGAACTTCACATCTTTTTAAGTTTTCGGAGCAGCATTTCATAAATTTTGGCGTTAATAAGGGTTAATAATTGTCAGACTGATTAAAATAAACGACATGTGATTTGTAAAAAGCTGTAACCCCGCTACAGCTACCGCTCTGCTACCCGCTGTCATTGTGACCACGACCTGGTTGCTACCATGACTGGAGTGAGCACTTATAGACATGTTGAATGTGATGTCTGCATGAGGGAGGAGGTTTATTGCATTCGACGTTTGTTATTGATTTTTGTATCTATTTACGACTTGTATTCACTTGATACAACTACGAACTGAAATATTGCACGCAACGTACAGTACTAAAGTAATTGTCATAACACTCTCATAACAGATTGTGCCAGAAGTTTTTCGACTAAGGATGTAGGTATAGATAAATAAATAAATAATATTCCACAAGTATCACACAACGCCATCTAGTCCCAAGCTAAGCAGAGCTTGTATTATGGGTACTAGACAACTGATAAACATACTTATATATTTCTAAATACAAACATATTATAGACTAGCTTCCGCCCGCGACTCCGTCCGCGCGGATGTCGGTCTTCGCGTGGATGGTTTATTTCTCCATTTTGAGTAACTCTGACAATGACATCTTATAAATATCTATTGGACCCAAATACGGCTAAGCCTATAATAATTAAGGAGTTCCCTCTATTGAGCTAGGTACTGCTGTTGAGCTCGCGTTCTGTAGTAAGTATTTTTTTCATAGTAATTCCGACCTTGTATTTACAAATAACTGATCGGAACAGTAATCAAAAAGGTCGCGCTGAAAAGCACGGTTTAACATGACACGCATACAATATTAATACCACGGACGACCGTTCGCCACACTGGACACGTCCGCTCGCATCAAAATTCAGAATTTATATGCATCGCGCGGCGCGGAACGCGGCTCCTTATATATAGGAGTCGGGGAGGCGTGGCCCGCGTGTGCCGCAAACGGTTCAAGCCAAATCCAACTTTCGGCGCTTCAGGTTACGGCGCTGAATCCACTGCGGCTAATGCAACGTGTGTTCGCGGTTCTACAGAACAACGTCTATGAATAAAACTGAAAAATAAGATTTTTTTTCTACGTATTTTTCCAGGATAAAAAGTATCCTATTTTATGCCCAGGATAATAAGATATAATTATACCAAGTTTCATCGAAATCGAACCGTTAGTTTTCACGTGATGCCTGCACATACAGACAGACAGACAGACAGACAGACAGACAGACAGACAGACAGACAGACAGACAGACAGACAAAAATTTTTTTAATCACATATTTGGGTTTGGTATCGATCCAGCAACACCCCCCGCTATTTATGTTTTCAATATTTTCAATGTACAGAATTGACCCTTCTACAGATTTATTATATGTATAGATAAATTACACCCAGACACAGAACAAATGATCGTGCTCATCACTCAAACATTTGTCCTGGGTGGGAATCGAACCCACGACCTCCGGCATAGCAGTCAGGGTCACTAACCACTAGACCAACAGGCCTGTCAAATGTATGAATGTTTGTAACTCAATCACGTCAGATCGGATGAAGCCATTTTAATTAAATTTGGCATGAATGTAACTTTAGTCTGGATTAACATACCTATAGGATTCTTTTTATCTCGGTAGTATAATCCACTGGGACACTTAAGGAACTCCACTCGGCAGATTTTTTTTCCTTTTTTTAAATTTTGACCCACTTTTAGAATTTTTCCTGTATCGTTTACAAACACAGAAACTCACATACCCAAAACACCCAGACACAGAAACCGTTGGAATAAGCAACTATTTTCTAAATGGAATGCAATCTACAATCGAAGAAAATTATACAAAGAATTTTAAATTCCACATTCTCTACGGTAGAATTATGTTTTATCATTGAAAATCAATTTTACAGGCGGAAAAATTGTGTTGCACATTCTTAGAATTTCACACCTTGTTGAGCGGAAAACTATTGTTACTGCCCAGGCGCATAATACAGTGGTAACGAACTGTGATTGCAACATAGTTTGAAAATTGTGGAGTTTGTGGGGTCGCGGGACTGTGTCAGGTACCCGTGACCCTGGAATGTAAAGGGCTACTGAAGGACACCATGTATTTTAGTCAGTACGAGTCTGACAATAGTGTACCCCGTCCCGCTCTGGGTGGATGGACAGATTAGATGATTTAAACACGATAAAAAAGTAGTAACTGTACTTACATTTAGTTTTATTAAATTTAAAAACAATACTTTGCTGTAAGAAAATAGGGTAGAGTGGCTATTGAAAGATAAGAGTAGAAAGGGGCCGATTAGTAAAGGCAACTTTTACTTAATTAAAAAGTCGACAATCTTCAGTCTCATGTATATGTCTCATTATATCAGTTGGTTATTATTTTATATGGCCGTGTCTATTCTATAAATAATCAACAAGCACATATGATAAAATTGCACAATATTAAAAAAAAAATAATTAAATAACAATTTTCTTTTCAATTGTAGAGAATATTTTATTTTCGCTTTTGCAATTCACCGTGATATGTAAGACCTAATTTGTTAACCATACATAAAGAAGTACAGTCACCAAAAGAAATGAAATTCATCAATTCGTTCCGCAGAATTGTTCCTGTGACAGCAGGCATGAGAAGGTCTCAGCCAATCAGGGCGCAGAGGACTGGCAGCCATTGATAAATCAAAAAGCCATATAAATCAGTCAGCGAGCGAGGATTGCTCTCAATAAGACGATCAATAGGGCATCGGATGAATGTAGGCAAGCTACCTACAAAATCAAAGCGTTTATTTCAAGTAGGCCAGTTACAGGCACTTTTGAATTGTCATAGACAAAAATATTATTAAACACTAAAAAGTTATGGTGCTACAGTCCCAGTCACAAGACATAAAAACTGTGAAAGTACCGTAGATGCCCATTCCAAGAAGTAGATCTCTATGGAGAAGAACGGGCAAGAAACTCCATGGACACTCTTTTTAAATCGCCAAAATTATTACAAAACCTTTGTTACATCATTCATTTTGAGATGATACATTATGTGGGAACGATGTAGCAAGTTAAAAGTGTCCATAGTAGAAAATTAAAACAAAGACAATTCAGAAACAAACAAAATGATCAATAGATAGTTAAAATAAACCGTGGCAACTAAGAGATGACCAGTCCCAACTGACAGCGCCCGTTCACGAACATGACACATGTATCAGCACCATTCAGCTCAACCATTTTGAAGGGAGCTAAATGATCCGACACACGCGCCACCATCAGCGGGACATTTGAGTGAGCATGACATACTCTCAACCGCCAGGGTTATTCAAGTCAATAAGAGACGTAGGTACTCAGTGAATGATAGCTCCGAGGTACATAGTACTCACACAATGCTGGCTATGAAACTATATAATACTAGGATGATTGAATCTATACAATGCAAATACAGTTGAACAATCTTCATCAGCTCCAACAAGAATATTAAATAAACGTTATCAAATATTTATCCTACACTGTCAGGTGGAGCAGGACCAGCATGGAGCTAAGCATTATCATCAGCAATATAATCACTTAGTTTATAATAAGCCAGCTTACATAGTGTGCGTTTAATACATGATTTAAATTTAGTCTCATTCAATTCAAGAACATTTTGTGGTATTTTATTATAGCACTTTAAACAGTATCCCATGAAAGAATAGTCCACTTTGGCGAGTCTGAAGCCCGGCTGAACTAACTGATCCCTATTTCTAGTGTGATAGTTGTGTCTGTCACCTCTCTTACTAAAAAGATGCAGATTTTTCCTAACGTACATTATATTTTCATAGATGTATTGACAAGGTACTGTCATAATGTTAATTTCCTTAAACAGTTCTCTTAGAGAATCGCACTGTATTCACACATTACATTACATTATATTTAGTGGAATTTGTTTATTATGTTGGTAGTTTTGTTAAAGAAAATGGGTTATAGTGTTAAAGAAAACTAAAGGGATTACGAAAAATACTGTAAGGAGTCTCGACGCCGATTTTGATGAAAACTAAAACTGCATCATTGGATTTTAGAAAAATAACAATATTCCTGGCCAGGAACCGAACCCACTGATTTTGCAAAAAAAAAACCTGTATTATTACACCATGCTGCTAATAAGGAACAAAATTATGGAAAGTGATGATATACGGCAAACTTAAGAAAAATATAAAATTAAAGAAAAACCTAATTAATCTGCAAGGCAATGACTGTATGGGGTGCTAAGACAGGAAACCTCCACGTGCGCCCGTGGACTGGAGTTCCCTCTCGGATACGTCCGGGGGGAAGACCAGTTTTTCGGGCCGGTGCGCCCTGGGATGCGGGCAAAAACTCTCCTTAGGCACTGTGTGCCTAAGGGGTTTCTTTGCCCGTATGCAAATAGCCTGTCGGGTGGACGCTCCAACGCGTGTCCCTCTGAACAGCAGAGGGCACAGCGGCGGAGCGGGCTTGCGGACGGTGAGTAATGGGTATGCTCGCCGTCCGACCAAGGACCAAGCCCGGGTCGGTGGCGCGTCGTGTTTCACGCGTCACCGACGGGGCCCCTTATGGGGCCAAATGCCTGCCGGGGTCGCGGATTTTTCTTAATCCAGGATACCGTGGCCCCGGAACGTAAAGGGCATCCGACGGAACACGGGTGGATTTTAGTCAGTAAGAGTCTGACAGTCCCTCCCGCCCCACCCAGGGCGGGAGGACTCATTTGATGATTTTGCCACCCTAAAAAAAAAAAAAAAAGGCAATGACTGTATTCGAAATATAAGTTAACCGTATGTTCTTTGAAGTAATGTTATTCTTTTTTCTATTCTATAGTTTCGTATTGATGAATACAGTGCGATTGTTGAGAAATAAAATCCAGTGATATATTGGTATCAATGAAATTTTTATAAGGCCCAGTCTGGCCCAGTAGAAGTAACGTAAAAAAAAACCGGCCAAATGCGAGTTGGACTCGCCCATGATGGGTATTGTTGTACGTAGTAGCAAGCATAGATTAGGGATAGAATTATATTGAGATTGGTAAGTAATATACACAAACAATAAAAATAACTTTGTTTTTCATAATGTTTGTATGAATGGCAAAGTTATATTTGCGGTTTTTGAAAATGTACTATTTTGAGTTTTTTTTTTATGTTTGATGGGTTTGCTCTTGACCTTAGTCTAGGTCAGGAGCGACTTAAGGTCGACGATGGAGCGAGCTTACCCAGGAGAAGCCTGTTCACTCTAACTTTGAAGAGATTAGGGTTGTATGTATTCAATTAGTTTCAATTCTAAGTATGGAGGGTACCTTCAAAATTTGTTTTTGTTTTATTTTTGTGTGAAAATCCTAATGCGGTTTACATAATACATCTACTTACCAAGTTTCAATAGGATAGCTCTTATTCTTTCGAAGAAAAGTGGCTGTGACATACGGACGGACAGACAGACAGACGGACAGACAGACAGACATGACGAATCTATAAGGGTTCCGCTTTTTGCGCTTTTTTTTTTACTTTTGACTTAGTTAAGTCATTTTAGTTTTATGTACCTATATTTTGTGTTTTTTTATGTCTGTGTTTGTTTTATATTAATCTTCATTTTCTATTTTTTTTTTAAACAGTTTTAGTTTATCTTTTTGTGCCTTCTAGTCACGGTTGGGATGTAATTTCTAATTGATGTATTAAATTGTATAAAATCTTGGTTCTTCTAACCGTACAGACAGATGTGTTGCTGGGGAGTTTGTTCCGCCACTTCTTCTTCCCAGCCAAAACACTAGGAAGTGTCGAAGGGGGGGCGCTTTGGGGGACTGTCTTATGTAAAAAAAATGACCTTCAAAAAGTGCTGATAAATCAGCCTAATTTGAATAAATGACTTTTGATTTTGATTTGCCATTTGGCTACGGAACCCTAAAAAGCAATTTCATAAAAATCTGCTATTTCCTTAAGTTTGTCGCTTGTCATTACTTCAGAAAATTTGATCCTTTTTAGCGACACCATCGAATGGTCTAATAATCGGGGTGATTGATTTTTTTTAGATATTCCTCATAGTTTCGGATATAGCCATCCACACCCAGTTGAAAAATTCTTTTAAATTAATAGTGTTTAATTTGTCAAAGCAATTACCGTGGTTTAAAGTTCATGTGGCGAAGTACCTACATAATTACCAATGGTGCTATTGTAGTTATACAATGTAATTTATTAATTGACCGAATAACTGTTGTACGTGCGATTGTCGTTTCTCAGCGTGTGTTTATAAAATTGCAGGTTTTTTTTCCTATAGGGTTTTTTTTTGTAGTAAGTACATCTTATCGATACAAGTTATTATATTGCTATTTTTTCATCAAATTAAGAGCAACAAAGAACTTCTTGCTTACTGCATATTGGCACTTTAAAAGATCTTTAAGGACAATTTTTAGAGTGATGGAATGTTTTGGTTGGAGTGTAGATAACGGGGCACAGAAGAAATAAGAATCAGAAATTTTCTCCATCCAGCCATTTGTCATCAAAATGACTTGAGGCACCCCGACAGGTTTGGTTAGACCAGACCATTGTCGTCCCCTTCGTGGCTGTTGATTTCAAACCACCCAAAAGTAGGAGCCCCGCTTAGCGGGACTCCGTCGATAGTGTCCCCTTCCATAAGGAAGGGGACACAAAAATAGCGTTCAGTGCATAAGCACTGAACGCTATTTTTCTAGTGAGTTTGCTTGTTTATAATCCAGTATACATTGTACAAGCTTATTTCACATCTTCGTTTTCAACCAGCAGCAGTACTTATAAATCAACCGCTTGTTGAAATTGCTTTCAATAACACTCTATCATGAAAAATGGCGAATGTGTATCTACGAATATAATATCTCTTTATATAAAATACGTCTCATAATTATTAAAGTCGGTCAATTTGACAAAGCATTTACTCAGATATCTACATAGTTGTTCAAGCGAAGTTAATTTTCTTTGTTGTTATTCTAAGTAGGTATTTGTTTTATGTTCTCTTTGTTATTGGGATACTTCTTCATGTCCTTTCAGACTGACTAATAAACATAACATCGATTATCTGTTGGTATTTACTACTCTCGAGGCAAGGTCAAAGACATATATTCGTAGAATATGGTAGGTCTGGTTTCATTCACGATCAATAAACGGCAAGGCTGGCACCATAGACGATATATTACTAGACACCTCATGCACGATTTAACGAACGAAAACTATTCTGCCAACTTGCTGAGGTATGACGTAAGCGAGGGGGACGGGGTACTGCGTTCTGATTGGCTAACTCAAGGTCAGTGCGACATCTACGGCTCACAGGAGTGGTCGAAACTAATACGAACTTGGTGAGTGACGAATGGTGACGACGGATATAAGATTTTTTGTACCTAATGTGTTGACAGACATCGGTCGCCTGTGATTAGGAGTCTAGTAATATATCGTCTATGGCTGGCACAGTAGCTCAGCGATTAGACTTCTGCGCAGTGTGTCGCGGGTTCGATTCCCGCATGGAACAAATATTAGTATGATCTACAAATAGTTGTTCCGGGTCTGGGTGTTTGTGTATGTGAGTTTCTATGTTTGTAAACGCACCCACGACACAGGAGATATTCCTAGTGTGAGGCAAAGTCAAAAAAGAAAAACAAAATTTAAGATCCGACCGTTTTTTTTTCTGGAACAGAAGTTTTAGTTCCAGCTTAAAGATAAGATAATTTCAAACCCTTCATCATCATCATCATCATCTCAGCCATAGGACGGCCCTTTAGATCTCCACATATACCGGTTGGAAGCGACCTGCATCCAGCGTCTTCCGGCGACCTTTATAAGGTCGTCTGTCCATCTTGTTGGTGGACGTCCTACGCTGCGCTTGCTAGTCCGCGGTCTCCACTCTAGCACTTTTCGACCCCATCGGCCATCTGCTCTGCGAGCAATATATATTTCAAACCCTTATTTTTTGTTAACGTGAGATAATCATCAGAGAGTTCTTCAGCCCTGGAAGGAGTGGAAGGGACTGTCAGAATTGATAGACTAAAACACAAAGCCTTCAGTCCGTTTGCGCCTCTTTTAAGGCAGCCTAGCAACCCCGGCAGTTTTGCTCTTTGAGGAGCGCTTAGAACACGAAGCGCCGCTTGATCTCGGACGGCGAACTACCCATTCGCCGTCCGCAAACCCACGTCTGCGGTGGCCGGAAATTGCTTCGCGCTTTCCACCGCTCTGGGCGTCTCCCGTGATGGCTGGGTCGGGAGTTGGAGGCTGTTCTATCCCTTACGTATCCCACCACCTCCTTTTCAATAAACACTTTTCTGTTCCCGGATGCTTCAATCGTTATTCATTCATATTATTGATCTGTTATTCTTACGTTATAAAATTTCCCACATTCTCTATTGATCTATTACCTACAAGGCAAGCGTAATCGTCACTGATAATAATCTTTTGTATTGTATGTATACTCTGCTATCTCTATCGATTAGACTTGTAAACAATCAATATTGACGTCATTAACGTAGATAAATAAAGAACTACTAGTGTCATCATCATCATCAGCCTATAAATGTTCCCACTGTTGGGACACAGGCCTCCTCTCTGTGAGAGGGAGTGGGCCATAATCCACCACGCGGGCCCAGTGCGGGTTGGTGGATATCACATGTCTTCGAATTTTTGGTTCTAGGACATGCCGGTTCCGCGGCGACCTCCCTCTAGACGTCAGCGTAATATGTTACGCTGACGACACGCTCGTCCTGGCGGAGGGAGTGTCGCACCAGGCGGCGGCCGACCTGGCGACGCGAGCGGTTGCGACAGTCGTTGGAAGGATCCGGCAGTTGGGACTCGAGGTGGCGCTGCACAAGACAGAGGCCATGTGCTTTCATGGTCATCTGAATGCGCCATCGACAGAGTCCCACATAACGGTGGGGGGGGTTCACATCGGCGTCGGGGGTACGATGAAGTACCTGGGAATCGTCCTCGACAGCCGATGGAACTTCGGGGAACACTTCCTGCGTTTGGCCCCAAGGCTGAACCGGGCATCAGCCGCCCTCGGGCGACTCCTGCCCAATATCGGCGGGCCAAACGCCCCCTGCCGGAGGCTGCACGCCGGTGTCGTGCGGTCCATGGTCCTCTACGGGGCCCCCGTGTGGGCCCTGAGCATGCGGACGCGACCGGCAAAGCTGGTCGCATGCCAGAGGGCCATGGCTATCCGAATGATCCGGGGATACCGCACGATCGCCGGCGAATCGGCCAACCTTCTTGCCGGATCGCTGCCCTGGGATCTGGAGGCGACTGCCCTCCAGCGCGTCTATGAGTGGCGCGTGGAGGCGCAGCGTCGGGGTGTATCCCCGATGCCTCGAGAAGTCGAGGCGCGGCGGGAAGAGCTCCGGCGCGATCTCAGGGCAGTTTGGAGAGAACGACTGTCGCAACCGAGGTACGGGCACGCCGCAACCGCGGCTGTAAGACCCCTCTTTGAGGAGTGGCTGGATAGGTCCCACGGCGTCCTCACCTACCGCATGACGCAGGTCCTCACCGGACATGGATGCTTCGGGAGGTACCTGTGTCGGATAAAGAAGGAGGAAACGCCCGGGTGTCACCACTGCGAGGACCGCCCGGAGGACACGGTGGAGCATACGGTGCAGGACTGCCCCGCTTGGGCAGAGCACCGCCGTGTCCTCTCGACGGCGATAGGCGGAGACCTCTCGCGCCCGGCATTGGTCGAGGCCATGCTGCGGGGCGAGACGGAGTGGGAAGCGGTCGCCTCCTTCTGCGAAGCAGTCATGCTCGCGAAGGAGGAGGCGGGCCGCGCGAGGGAGAGGACAGCGTCCTCCCTCAGCCGCAGTGGTAGACGCCCACGGCGACGGATGTCGCGGGACGATCTCCGGCCACCGTAGGCGCGGGCATGCGGGCGGCGAGTAAAGGGCAACTCGCTGTCCGACCATGGACCATGCCCGGGTCGACGGCGCGTTGTGTTCCACGCGCGCCTCAAAGAGCGTCAGCACAATGACGGGGCCCCCCTTTAGAGGGCCACAGCCTTGCCGGGGTCGCGGGACATACGTATACCGCGACTCCAGCTCCGGTACGCAAAAGGGCTACCGAAGGACACCGTGGATTTTAGTCAGTACAAGTCTGACAGTCCCTCCCGCCCTGCCCGGGGCTGGGAGGACTCATTTGATGATTTTACCACGAAAAAAAAAAAAAAAAGGACATGCCGGTTTCCTCACGATGTTTTCCTTCACCGTTTTGAGAGCAGTGGTGATGAAATAAATTACACAAAGTAATGCGCCTGCCTGGATTCGAACCCACGACCTCCAACTTGTAAGTCGGGGCCGATACCACTGGGCCACCACTGCTCTACTAGTGTAAATAGTAGAAAATAATAATGTCCCCAAGCTTAACGTGGACTTAAGATGTTGATAATTGTTTGAACATTCACTTTTAATGAACATTCTTGCACTACACAAAAACAAACGAGAGCGTCTTAGCGAGCATTCTAACGAGCGCTCTGGCGAGCTTTTGCCGAGCCTACTGTCAAGTCTGACGTCTTTATTAAGAAAAATGTTTGACTAAGAATTTAATTGCGCTTCAAACCAAATATTATTATAGCTGACGTGGCTCAGAAATCCTTCTGAGCCACGTCAGCTGTATTTGTGCCCAGTTGGGCCGCCGCCCAACTGAAATGGGACTGGGCAGGACATGTCTACCGCATGCCGGACAAACTGTGGGCCAAAATAACACAATAGTGGAGCCCTGAGACAGTGGGCGGTCGTGGCAGACAACGTAGGAGATGGCGGGACGAACTGGATATGTTCCGTCCACAGAAATATTTCTATGGTTCCGTCCGAACTGGAAGGAGGACGCACAGTGTCGTGAAAGATAGAAAGAGTGGAAGGAGGCCTTTGCCCAGGAGTGGGACAGAGGAAGCTAGTATTTTTTTGTTTTTTAAATAAAACCTGAGTCCAGCAGAAGTGGGAGTGGGCGGGCTACGTTGAACGAATGTACCCGGAGAGGTGGGCAAAGATCGTCACTCACTCACTGGACGCCTGAGGGAGGAAATCGCCGCGCCGTCGAGTTCGAACGCGGCGGAGGTGGGGTGACGATCGTGCATCTGATCATGTTCGCGAGGCAGACATGGCCAGAAATTGCCCAAAATAGAGGTAAGAAACGAGAAAGAGGAGGCCTTTGCTCAGCAGTGAGACACAAAATAGGCTTAAAAAAACTCTTGTTTGTAGAAACTACATATCGATTCTGCCTAACCTTTTCCCAACTATATTAGGGTTGGCTTCCAGTCGAACCAGATGCAGCTGGATATCAGTATTTTACATGGAGCGACTGCCTATCTGACCTCCACAACCCAGTAACTGGGCAATACGATACCCCGTGGTAAGACTGGTTGTCAGACTTATGAGCTTCTGACTAACAGTAACGATTGTCAAAGATCTACAAATGACAGCCGGGACCAACGGCTTTGCGTGCTTTCCGAGGCACGGAGGAAACTCGCTATGACAGATGGTCACCCATCCACAGACCAACCTCGGCAAGCAACATAGAAACTACATATAAATAATGAAAAAATACATGCATATCCCTATGAAGCGATGCAGAGCACTTTAGTTCTTTCGTCGCTGCATAGATGTCGCTAGTTCTTTTTTTGCTTTGCCGACTCAATTAGTTTACAAAACAAATCTAATTCAAAAAAACCCTTTCTACTAACCTGTAGTACAAACTTCTGGTCGATATACTTCTTGGCGATGTTGGGCTGGAAGTCTGGCGACTCCAGCAGCCGCAGGAACAGTTCGTAAACCAGCTGGAGGTGTGGCCAGGCCGCTTCCAGCGTGGGCTCGTCTTCTTCAGGGTCAAACTCCGCACCATTAGGGTTTGAGGAGGGCGGTAGTGTCCGGAACAGGTTTATTGCGAACTGTGGACAATGGTGGAAGGGTTTGTTAGTTCGTTTTATTAAAGACATATAGAGTGGTCATTGAGTGGTTGTCACTGTGCAGGGTTGCCATTCGTCCGGGTTTCCCCGGATTTGTCCTAGTTTAGGTTTTATTTGTAGTCCGAGTTTTGAAAACTTAAAATCTTGGGCCTCCCGCTACACACGTACAGTCAGCATCAAAAGTTCGTGAGCACATTTATATTTTCAAAATCGCTGTACACCGTACTATTACGGTGTACAGCGATTTTGAAAATATGAATGTGGTCAGCAACTTTTGATGCTGACTACACATTTCACCGTCCCCCCACCCCTCCCGACGCAGTTGCCACGGTGCGCACTTCAACTCATGTCCGGGTTCTGGACTCTAAAATCCGAGGTTTTCACGCGTCTTGTCCTGGTTTACAAAGTTTAGAGATGGCAACCCTACCACTGTGAACGTCAAATTTCGTAATGCACTCTACTCCTCAAACATCTTCATAGTCTATTCATAGACAATTTGTCAATAGGCAATCAAAAGCCATTCAATACCGAGGCACTATTGTCCTTGTCCATGAATTTAACTGGTTACATAAATTGCTAAAGAATAAATGTGGGCATAGTAAATAATAATATGTTTTTCTTTTCTCGACGAGTTTAGTAAATAAATATCATAGATAAAGCAATGGCACGTCAAATGTATGTCGGAGAGGCATCCGAATGGCAAGTGATAATCTGGGCCTTTATATTTTTATAATAAGACGTTGCTTCTCACTAGAAAGGGGTTTGAACATTTTTGTATGGGGAGTGTACCAGTTGCCATCCGTCATTTTGTTTTTTTTTTTGTTTTTGCTTGCTTAAAATGCTTTTAGATAGGATTATTTCGTTTAACGCAATTTCAGCATTTGAAATGCGTGGAAAAACTAATATTCTACATAATATTTATCCTTTTTGGTCAATAAACATCAAAATATATTAAAAAAGAAAGAAAAAATGTGTCACTACTTGTACATGTTTGACAGCTCATAACTCGGAAACGTGACGTTTTTCGAGGTTTTGCCTCCCTACATTTTACATTTCTATTGATGTGATCTATCGATTTATGAATTTTTCATGCATGGCCGCAATTTTGAAAAAAAAAACAAAGTGGCGGTTAAGAAACTGGCACAAAAGGCACAAAGCCCTTTCTCCTGTTTACAAAAATAGAAACTCACATACACAAACACCTACTTTTTTTTTTTTTTTTTTCTTGGTAAAATCATCAAATGAGTCCTCCCACCCCGGGCAGGGCGGGAGGGACTGTCAGACTTGTACTGACTAAAATCCACGGTGTCCTTCAATAGCCCTTTATGTTCCGGGGTCACGGTAATGGTATAAGTCCCGCGACCCCGGCAGGCTTTGGCCCTCTAGAGAGGGGGCCCCGTCATCATGCTGACGCTCTTTGAGGCGCGCGTGGAACACAACGCGCCGTCGACCCGGGCATGGTCCATGGTCGGGCTGCGAGTTGCCCTTTACTCGCCGCCCGCATGCCCGCGCCTACGGTGGCCGGAGATCGTCTTGCGACGTCCGACGCCGTGGGCGCCAACCACCGCGGGTGGGGCGGAGGGAGGACATTGCCCTCTCTCTCGCGCGGCCCGCCTCCTCCTTCGCGAGCATTACTGCTTCGCAGAAGGAGGCGACCGCTTCCCACTCCGTCTCGCCCCGCAGCATGGCCGCAACCAATGCCGGGCGCGAGAGGTCTCCGCCTATCGCCGCCGTGAGGACACGTCGGTGCTCTGCCCAACACAAACACCTACTTGCAGATCATACGAAACTTTGCTCCGTGCGGGGATCGAACCCTCTACATGCTGCACAATACTCGATCACTAAGCCAGTGCGCCGTAAAGCCTTGGAGAAGTGCAGAGCCCTTTCAACTTTCTCCCAAAAAACAAAAACCTACCTACTGTTCCCGAATCACAACAATAATAATGTTTTTCTGCTACTATTTGGGGCCACGTAAACAATCCGAATTTATTGCCAAATTCTATGTATATTAATGCGAGCGAAGCCACGAGCCAAAGCTAGTTAACAATAAATATCTACGTAGATACCCGGTAGTCATCAAAAGACGGCTAAATCGGAAGTGAGGCTTTATAAATAATTCCCTAACGAAAACCTTGGCCTTATGATATTCAGAACTTCAGAGGCCTTTACTAATAATGAATGATTGTGACTTCATGTGTCCTTGATCTATTTAAGGCCTTCGAACATCACACAGACTCACAGTAAATATGAAATGGAAGGTTATTAATCATCAGATGAATCCTAGTCCTGAGTGGAGTGAAACAGACTTTTGGGACAATACCACACTATTCTTAAATCACTGCAACTCCTGAGAGCCAGAATCAACAGTGGCGACCACTAGAAAAGCGCCGAGACAATGAAGCTCGACGTGTCCCGGAGAATGAATTTAAGTGTCATGGATTCTTCAAAGGGGGTCGCGGGAATATCTCATCAGGTAACCGTGACCTTCTTCTTCTTCCTGCCCTTATCCCATTCTACTTGTGGTCGGCGCAACACGTTTTCTTCTTCCATTCTCCCCTATCAGTCGTCACAGTATCATTTACTCCTTTTTCTTTCATATCATTCCTTAGACAATCCATCCATCTTTTCTTTGGCCTTCCTCTTCCTCTCCATCCATCAACATTCATACTCATCACTCTCTTAGTCACATGGGTGTCATCCTTCCTCATCACATGTCCATACCAAGATAGACGATTCCCTTTCATTTTTTCTGTAACAGGCGCCACTTTCAAACTTCCCCTTATAAACTCATTCCTTACTTTATCCATTTTTGTCACTCCACACATCCATCTCAACATCCTCATCAGGTAACCGTGACCCTAGAACGTAAAAGGGCTATTGAAGGATCATCGTCGATTTTAGTCAGTTCGAGTTCATTTTATGGGTAGTCTCTTACTGACTTAAAATCCACCCCGTTCTTTAGGTTGCTCTTTGTGTTCCAGGACCCCTGTTTAGTCGCAGGACTAACGAGTAACCGTGGCCCTGGAATGCAAAGGGTTATTGAAGGACACCGTAGAATTTAGTCAGTACAAGTCTGACAGTCCCTCCCGCCAGGGCAAGGCGGGAGGGACTGTGGGAGGACTTATTCGATGATTTTACGACGTAAAGTTCCACAATAGGAACGTAACACAAACACACATTTTAGAAAATGTGTAACAGACGAACAAAACAAAAAGCTGATACCGTTCTTCGTTCCCCGAAGGCTTAGACAGAACCCTAAAAAGTTCCGCAAACAATTTTCCTTTGTTCAGTGCATTTAAGCGTGAGACGCTTCGGATACTTTACAAAGAAAAATGTAGGGTAGTTAAAGAAAAAGTTGAAAGTAAATGAATGTAGCTATTTTGAGGGTAGTCGGAACATTCTTGGTCTTTGGAAACAATTCGTGTTTCTTGAAGCGAGAGTACAAGGTACTTTGAGTGTGCATTGTTGCGTGATTAACTCCAAATTAGGGGGTTCTATTAAACATTCTGAGAACGATGTTTTTGTTATGATCATGCTCAGATTGATACAAACAATGACTAACACAGGTTTGTGGAACAACAGAATAGGCGAAATAGAATATCTGAATAAATCGGGAGAAGCAAACCGCTCCACAAGACATCGGTTCTCCCCCGTCAGCCATAGGCTTTGACTCATAAAGTCACTCCTAGATGTAAGTAACTTCAAGTCTAGGACCTGATGAGATCTTAAATCCAATACCTCTCACACTTGCTTTATATATACATATGTGAATAACGTGTGTGAAAAGAATTAGAAAAATAGGCTGCAAAAGATCCCTCCCCGGACAAACAGCACCAACAAAAATGCTCGAAATGCACTTGTAAAAATTATATTTGTAAGTGACATGTTACATCCTGTTAACTAATGAAATAAAGGTATATTCTATTCTATTCACAGGATTGTGGGTGGTAACGAGAAATTCTTCCTACCTATTCTTATTGAATAAAGCTTATTTCAAAATGAAGCCACTGAGCTGAAAAGACTGTTCTCCCCTAGCAGCCGTCACGGTATCATTTACTCCATTTTCTTTCAAATCATATCTAACACAATTTGAATATTTTCTATGACCTTCCTCTTCTTCTCCCTTCACTAACATTCAATTCATAGTTGTTTTAATCTAAGAAGAATTTGTATTCACCACTTCATCTTAATATGGAGCTCGTGAATAAATAATTATAGTTGCACAGGCCGATCTTCCGGGTTGGTCTGTGGGTGGGTGACCATCTGTCATAGCAAGTTTCCTCCGTGCCTCGTAAAGCACGTAAATCCGTTGATACAGGCTGTTATTTTTAGATCTTTGACAGTCCTTACCATTAGTCAGAAGCTCTAAAATTCTGGGACCACTCTTACCATGGGGTATCGTATTACCCAGTTACTGGGTTGTGGAGGTCCGATAGGCAGTCGCTCCATGTAAAATACTGATATTCAGCTTCATCTGGTTCGACTGGTGACCGACCCCAATATAGTTGAGAAAAGGGTAGATGACGATCATAATGTATGTCCAAGACAGACGACTCCTTTTCATTTTTTCTGTCATAGCCTCCAATTTCAAACTGTCTCTAATATACTCATTCCTTACTTTATCCATTCTTGTATAACAACCCAAATATTCTCATCACCTCTGCATACAACCTCTTTTTAACCATATTCTTCAGTGACAACTAAGCCTTAGATTAAAAAATATTTCTCGCAAGGAACCTCTACAACGTCTGAAGCGCCTTATCTATGTCGGTTCTGAGCCAATCTCGGATCTTGCCGTGCAAGCTAAAGAGCTGTCGCCCGGCTTATCAGTTTCAAAGGCATTATAGCGCTGGTAGGTACTGGCTTTATTAACTTTCAAGAGCTGATTGAATTTTTAGAGGATGGGCTTCATTAAGTCTAGGCTTTATCGCAGTATTTTTTTCTATTTTGACTTTTTTTTTTAATGATCTGAACGTTTAGGTGACAATTTTGGAGGCAATGCTGCCTTTTTATCGATTTGGTAAAATTCATGAAGCTATTAGTTTTTATAAAAAAAACTTTTTGAAAAAAAGGGAACCGACTTCAAAACCAAAAACAAAACAAACTATAAAATAACTTTTCTTTCGGAAGTTGGTGGCTTTGTTTTTTATTTCACTGACTATGGCCACCGACTTCCGAAAGAAAAGTTATTTTATAGTTTTTTTGTGTTGTTTTTGAAGTCGGTTCCCTTTTTTCCAAAAAGTTTTTTATTTTTCCCTTTTTAGTTTAGATATTAAAAAAAAATCTTCATTTACGGCGTCTTTGAAAATCTACAATCCAAGTAAGCAAAAACGAATTCACGCGGACAACGTCACGGGATATCTATAAGTGTTATATACTAAAAGCTTCTTCAGAATGTATTGAACACTTTCCTGACCGCATCAAAATCCGTTCAGCCAAACGCAAGATAATCGCGGACAAACATACATACAGGTCGAACTGAGAACCTACTTTTTTTTTGAAGTCGGTTAAAAATGAAGAACATTTTAGAACTAGCTATAATAGAATAATTTAAAAAATTGTAACCCACTGGTATCAGAAACCAAACTAAGAACGACCAGCAGAAAGGAAGAAATACTGCCTTCTGATCTGTCAGTATGCCTAATTGTTACTTGTAAATCTTGTAATTAACAGTTTTCCTTTTCTACTCACCATATTAACCGCCTCCGGGTATATAGGTTCAGTGATGACGCCCCTCTGTGACGTGACATACTCCACCATCTCAAGGAGGGCTGCCCGTTTGACCTCCTTCCACTTGAGGTCCGACAGGGGCTCGTCGGCAAAGTCGAACAGAAGGCAACATTGCTGCAACTTCTGTACGAAGAGCTGTTCACGCTCCGCCGCTGGTGCATCTGGTGGTGGAGAAGAATTGGGTTATAATTTGTGATATCCTTATAAAGAATTGGAATCAAGCGTCATTTTCCGGAAATCTATATTACACGATTTTTTTTAGATGGATCTTGGACCTAGTCTCTAGGTCAGAGGTGCGTGGAAATAGTAAACCCCTTGATTTCAACTTCTTTCTCTTATGTCGTTTATAGAATAAACACTAGAATAGGCACAAATAATGATCAAATGAAAATCAACCCAAACTTAGTTGGAAAAAGGCTAGTAGTAATAACATAAAGAATACATTAACATTCCTGTGTAAGTAAGACAAGTCACACTTAAAATAAAAGTTTATTCAGTATCATCATCATCATCAGCCTATAAATGTTCCCACTGCTGGGACACAGGCATCCTCTCTGTGAGAGAGAATGGGCCGTAATCTACCACGCGGGCCCAGTGCGGATTGGTAGATGTCACATGTCTTCGATTTTTTGGTTCTAGGACATGCCGGTTTCCTCACGATGTTTTCCTTCACCGTTTTTTGAGAGCAGTGGTGTTGAAATAAATTACACAAAGTAATGTGCCTGACGGGGTTCGAACCCACGACCTACAAACTCTTAAGTCGAGGCCGATACAACTGGGCCAACACTGCTCTCAGTCTTTTTAATTCGATTAATATTGCTATATAAATAATTCAGAATTATAAAATTTGAAGAATCGAGATAAAAGTTGTAGGTTAGATAATAGATAAAAAAGTAAATCAAAGCATTTATTTCAAGTAGGCCAGTTACAGGCACTTTTTAGTTGTCAAAGACCAAACATGAAACATATACCTATATACATTCCTGTGTATCTAAGACAACTCGCACTTAAAATAAAAGTTTATTCAGTAACATACAAAGCTCATAAATGCATAGATGAAAAGGTAAACAAAGTTCGAAACTAAGTTCCCCTAACATAAGGCTGTTAGAGGTACAGCATATACTATGCGATGAAAGAGAAATAGTTGCGTTTAGCTGAGTCCTCAAAGTTCCCCGTGTTTCAAATTCACAACACATTTACTAGCTTGGAGTCAAACTTTGAAGCGTGGAATAATTTGCTGTCAAAGTAGTTTCCAAGCTGAACAACTACATTAATATTTAATCAGGAATTAAGGTGATGTTTGTTTACAAACGAGGTACCTAGTCAATACAAATCAAGAAACTCGTTTTCTGAAGTCCAAGTTCAATTTCAATCGAGCTTGGCAACTTTTTGGTATGGAACGTATTACAGAACGCGTAAATAAATCTAACACTAGAGTGGCCACATCCTCACGTGAAAAAAGACAAGAAAGGGCTAAGACATTGAGTTCAACCAACGAGCTTACGTTTTTCCGTACCGACACTAGACTGAATATAGGCTAACAACGCCGCGCTAGAGAAAGAGACGGTTAATAGATTGACAATACAGCTAAACTTCATCCTTGTGTCTTTGGTACGACGTACTCATTTTTATTAAACTTGAGATGGGTTTGCTCTTGACTCTAGTCAGAGGTGGTCAAGACAAAGTCCATAATGGAGCTTGCCCATAAGAAGCAGGCTACATAACATGACGACACAACGCTACATAACATAAGCTCCATAACATAATCCTGAAGAGCCGAACCCAGAGGAGTACCTTATAGTACACCCTTCGCCAGTTACATTTAAGCCCAGATGTAATACGAGGCGACTAGCGAGCCTATTTCCCTCAACTAGGTATAAATCCAGACTCCGGTTTACTTTGGAAGAAGCCTATAAGTTTTGGTCTTTGTTTTATTATGTTCTACTACTCCGCTTACTCGTGTGTAATACAACAGACACTTAGAGCATTATTTTTTATGTGATGTCATGAAGTAATTCGGGAAATTTATGACAGACCAGCTTAGTTTAGGGTTGAGTTCGGTAACTGTACCATAGAACCTTACTGCTGTGTGCCAAACATCCAAATCCGGTTACTACATTTTGCGTGAAAGAGTTATATAAATATATTCATCCGTCATTCCTCGGAGATTTTGACATTTGTGCTTAGAAGTTAGAAGATAATTAAGGACTGAAATCTAGCGGTGACTTCCAGAATCTTCAAAACCAAGACCACCCGGAAATAACTAAAAAAATGCAAGGATAAACACAAAACAAAGACGCTCTTTACTTGCGGGTCTGACTAAAGTATTCAAAGATTTACGACTCAATATTCAAGTAAGAAGGACAATAGTTTAAGCAAAGAGACAGTTCTGCCAACAATTCAGTGCTTCGTTTCGTAATAAATTTGTCAGTCGCACCAGACACCCCTCCAAAGGGGGACCGTTGAGTTATGTCCTAAATGCGTGCCCCACAGAAACAAAAGGGGACATTTTATATAGCTGACGAAAACTTGGTACGTAAGTTTCAAGAAAACTGGTAGTTAAATCTCGATTTTTTTCAACCATGGCATCGCTCGCCCAATTTCGTGGGAGTGTGAAAGCCGCAAATTAGTGGCGGCATTTTCGGAAAAGCTATTTGTTTATTCTCGTAATCTGCGAGTAGCATAGAATAGCAATAGGGGTGCGGCGAAATCTTTTGGTATTTTTACTCAAAATTTTACAGATTCACGAAATCTAGGATGTATTTCCTAGATTTCGTGAATCTGTAAAATTTTGAAGTATAAGAATTTCGAAAATTTTTAGTGAAGTGGACGTGAAAACTGCTTTATTTGTTATATGGGGTCAAAGAAAGGACAAAAGATTAACGTGGTTGCGTAGCCAGTTAAATAGTTATTTCGGTTTATCTTAGTTTTTTCAGGGTCGAACAATATCAGCATGAGGTCAGCAATGTCAACAGACTTTGTTTGGCTCAGATAAATATTTAATTTTAGTTAGCAGTCCATCCCGATATTAATGTTAAACCTGTACTTTAACGATGGAACAACGGCCATAATGCTTCGTTTATGTGATTATGTTGCAGACATTTTACAACCATGAGTTGTAAAAACACTGTTAAATGCCGCACCTAAGCTTGCATATAAACAAAACATGTTTCCAAATGACAAAAACATTAGTAATATCAAAGTCTTGAAGACAGTCTATAAACATAAACATAGTGTTCAAGATGATGTTGACTAGTTTAAACAGTCTGCAGAAATAGGCAAATGACCTCGTGGCGCTAATTTCACTCATTACTTCATTAGAGTCTATAACAAAAAGCCGGTTGGTGGTAATTAGGTAGCTCCCTAGTATCGTGCTGCATGATTTGTCGCTGGTTGCGGTGCAGCACAAGGACGTCGCAACGTTTCCCATGGCATACATACAGCACGGGGCCGACCGGTGGCCGCCGATGGGTCGATATATTTCTGCGGCGTTTTCGCCATTTCCCCCACGTCTATACTATATGTACGCATAAGATAGTCAATCACTAGTTTCAGTAGTTTCAGTGATTCAGCCGCATTGCTTCGACGAGGCTGATTAGATTCTTCAAGGCTAACAGTGATGAGGTGTGGGCGACTATTATGTTAGTTATCGCTACTACAGCGTAGTTTATCTGCGTCGTACATGATAGCGTACTGAAAACGTCTTCTTCGGCGCAGTTCGATATGTTTCCTTCAGTAACTAGATATAAGTAAACCACAAATAGACGCGGCTATTTCACACGCGGATATCGAAAATTAGCCAAACATTGGAGGTGGTTTGTAAACACAGATTAGGAGCTGCCTTCTGGGCTCGCCGCATTTGATGTCCATTATCTGCAAAGCTAACACGGGTGCATTGTTGATATTACCGACGAACCTTTCAGCGGGGGGAGCTGCACCATCAAACTTTCCTTATCGGCATTTGGTATCGTGGGGCGCTCGGGCGAGACGGCGGCCGCGGCGGGGGGCGGCGGGCTGCGCGCGTCCGGCGGCGACGGCGCCTTCTGCTGCGGACCCTGGCCCTCCATACCCGAACCGGCGAACAGCGCGAACCGGAAAGCGCGCGCGACGTCCGACACGCTCTCGGAGCGCTTGGTGGCCGCTTGGTTGGCGACGAGATCGAGGCCCGAGTGGAACGACGGAGACTTTGGGATTCCGAGCGGCGAGACGGCGCGGCGCGGTTTACTCTCAGCGGCAGCGAACATCGCGCGAGAGGGCGCGCGCGCGGCCGGCCCGGCGTGGACCATCGCTTGCGGCGGCCGGCAGCGGCATCCGAGCGGAGGCCCGGCAGCGCCGGGACCGGTGCGAGCTGCGGGGGCGGCCGGACTGCCACGCGCCGGTCTCAGCCGCGACTCGCCACTGGCGGCGCCGTTTGTGCGCGCGCACGCCCGCCGCACCCCGCTCGCGCCCCAGCCGCTCTATACAACCTCAGCTAGGGTTGCCACGTTACAACATATACCATTTACATAATGTCTACATGGATGGTTACTGCAATACAATAACTTCTCCTACACACGAGAGTGCGTCTCAATAGCTGATTGCGTCTGTGACGGGAGCACTCTCGTAATAGAGTAACGGCAGTTGCCGGAAGCGACGCTGAGAGCTTGGTAATGAAGCAGATTCATATAACACTGTACCAGCCCTGTAGATATTACGACGATTTCACAAGTCGAGGAGGTCGGGGGTCGCGCTCGCGTCACCCTATGAGGAACAGTAAACAAATGGTCTATATCGCGATAACCAAATGCGTAATAATTATAAACATTACCAACCAATAGGTATAATATGTATTAATATAATATGCAAGTAAACATTAATCAGCTGTGGGGCCGTTATCTTGTATGATAAGTATTTCAACGTTTTCCTATTTAGAAAAAAACTAGCATAGATAGGCGCCATAAATATTTTGCGTCAATGAGCATTCGCAGTCAATAACCGTGGTGGCGATAAATTATAAATGGCGTTTAGGTAACGACTGAATGTAGACGGCGACGATTTTCTGGGAAAGTAGAAGAATAACAAGGGGTATGCAAGGGTAAGTTTGTTTGGGTGAACCGCGGAGGGGTCCCGCCATCCCCTGACACGCGGGGAAGGGGGGGTGTATCCCTGTGCCAGACTGGAGCGCTCTCCCCTGCACCATCGATCGTTTAATTGACTTTAATTCGTCTGACTCACTTCCTGGATTCTTTTAAAGAAAGTGCTTTGGTTAAATTAAGAGACAAGATTCGTTAAATTGCTTTCAGGATAAGATCGGCGCGCGGCGTCCAATTGGCCTAATTTCATTTAAAGTGTCAAAAATTATAATGTTTATCGTTCAATTAAACTGCTAATTGCTCGAGCCATCAAACTGTCTATTATCAACACCTCGTAATTCATCGACACCACACAATAAGATAAAGTGTGAATTGAGATCTCTGGAATGTAACTAACTATCCCGGATTGCTGTGAAAATTTATGTTTCCACGGAGTGCAATTTTCGCTCAATATAGTGGTCATCGAAGACGTTCGGAAACGGTTTATAACATTAAAAGCTTTAGAGCCATTATGGATTAAAAGCTTTACTATGAATTGCTGATTAAATTGGTATAGAAGAATATAAAAATACATTATAATTTGGCTGTAAAATCATCTCTATTAGAGTTTCGATTCCCAATTCTTTTCATATTGGAATAGGATATCGAGTTCCGATCTACGAGCTGACGTTTTTCCGTAACACTACCAATCTACAAAAAAATATATCAGCATAATAATGTTTCATAATTTCGCCGCGGCCTTGCTGTCTGGATAGCTTACATGGTATAAGCATAGGCTTTTTATGCCAATGTGTAGTTTTAATCTTAGTTATGAACAGGATTTTTTAAAATCTTTTTTAGGGTTTCTAGTTTCTACTTTTTCGGTCGACAAGCTGGTTAAAATAAATTGACAAAGTAAAGTCAAAACTCCAGCCATGCTTCCCTAGGTTTAAGGATTTGGAGAGAACTATGTCCAGTTTTTTTGTTCCACTTTTGGACAACGAAACCACAATTATTGATAAGAATAAATACTTAAGAAAAAAGAGGCGAAAATAGATAGTAATAAACACAGAAGCTTGACAGCCCTACTTGCACCACGGCCTTTACATTTTCTCAAGTGCCGTGGAAATAAATAAAAAATCTAAATCCATTTTCCCTGCTATCCATTTTCTTTCAGACTCTTTACTAAATTAGGACAAAGTCCCGCTAGGGTGGCTATACGATACGTAGGGATAGGGATATAAGCCATGGCGTTTACGCACCATCACGCTTTGCTCCAAGTAGGGAGGGGAATACAAAGGGCTATCATTACCAGGCTATGCTAAGCGAATTGTTTAGGATCGAAGCTGTTTATAAGCAGCTACCGGAAGTCAGTGTATTGTTTGGTTTTAATATAGCAAGTATTAGTAGCTCCTTCCTGGTAAACAATGAAGGTCTTATGCTCTACTTTCATTTGACGAGCCTTTTTTGGAACTGTGTTGGATTTTCGTATTCGTCACATACTGTCTCAATTAAAAATAGGTTGACCTTGGCGCCATTTTGTCAATTTTTTTGTGAAATAAATATTAATCATATGAAAATAACATATGATTAATATTTATAATTTTACAAAACAAGATAACTCTAAAACAATAACCGTAATACAAATGATTGAAAATTTATTTTCTAGTATCTTTTTTTTTATCTTCATCACAATGTGGTCTCATCCTATTCTTAGTCAGTTCTACAACTCATAGTATAATTAATTCGACGTCAATGTATAGTAACACAAATTTTGCCTGTCATGTATATGCTCGCTTATGGCAAAAACAGTCAGAATCGTTCCTTTAGGAATATCTCAGGAACTGTAACCTATCCATTCATATAGTAAAAACTAAAAGTTCTATGGAAAATGAAGGATTTGTGGTAGAAGATCCCCATTTCAATCAACCCCATTATACACCATAGTGGCAAAGTGCTGATTTAGCGGGGAAACCAAGGGGAAGGGTCAGTAGCAACCCGAAAATTTGCTATCATAAGCGTTGCCGCTGGATAATTTATATTGACAGGAGGGCTCGATATGGCCACCCTTTTTCTTCGATATAAAAGAAAATGACTTCAAAAATGTTGCCATAAATTTTATGAGACGATAGCTTTGTAGGGAAAAGGCAAAGAAATATTTATTTTTCCTTAAAAATAAAAAGTTCACCCACATTAAGAATTTCTCCTGTATTGGGGGTACGCTCACAAAAATAGAAACTCATATACACAAACACACAGAGCAAATACTTGTAGGTCATACAAATATTTGTTCCATGCAGGGGTTGAACCTGTGACAAGCTACGCAACAGTCGATCGCTCCACTACTGCGCCAACCTCGAATACAAACAAATTCTATAAATGTTCGTCCTTTGTTAAAGAAAAAGATCCGTAAAAATCTAGACTTATGTCCCAAATACAGGATCCCATGAATAAATACTAACAGAAGCCCGTAAAAAAACCATATTATGAAAAGGGAACCACGCCAAACTTTCGTCAACATTTACGATATCCGTCATTTTTCTTCGTTGCCAATATGGCGGGCTCCTTTTTATTGCTATCCGTTAGTCCTGAACAGAGTTCATAAAACATAAATAAAGACTATATTTAGAGCAGTGATGTAATTAAAAACTATGTCAAGGCTATTGTTATCTGACGTTTTGTTAGTGAGAAAGCCGGCAAATATTCAGACTCGGAACTAATTTACTGGAGGTCACAGTTATTTGTCCCAACTTTTAATGCAGAAAATAGGGAAAACTCTCAATGGGGAATTCTACGAAGGAATTTATACTTGTCTTCTAACTGATTTCAGTTTTCAGAGGTGTGTTGTAAATAGGTAGTACTTCCACATTTGGATCTAAGAACTCCTGAGGAAAAAATCGAATAACACTGCTCAATCTGAGAAACACATTTATGGTAGTACCTATTAGTAGTTCGTCGAATTTACTTTAATGTTTTATAGGAACTTTTCAAGTTGCAACCCAGTCAAGGAAGATACGACACGTTGTTGTTACGGCAGATACGACAAGGCATTTCCCAAAGTCCAATGTTACCCAAAACATCAAATCCTTCGACCTCCGCAAAGCGCACCGCAGTGAATAGTCTCGGGATTCCATTTCTGTCTTAACAGCTAAGCAACGGATATGATATCTACAGCAAACTACACTCTATGTGAAACCAGCCATGGTCGTAAATCACTCGTTCGGAGGAGTCAACAACACCATAAAAACAAAACGGTTTTAAGACCTGTCAAATACTCCAAGGTCAGGCAAATTAAGATAAGAGATGAGATTAGTCCGTCACTGATGAAATTAGCAAGTTAAGCTGCCGAGTGGCGATGACCTGTGCCCTAATTGATGTTCTTAATAGCCTCTGTCCTTTCAAGGATGGGCACACTTCAAAGTGATAGCATAACACATGATAGATGTATAGCTTGTATAAATCGAAGCCCTGAGATAGTCACAGAAGATCATGCGTGAATAAATAAATGGAGTGCTCAATTGGGTGTTAATGTTATAGAAGGCATAAGGATCTTTTAGCTGGTGGTCAAATTCGGAACTAATAAAACTATTAAAAAAATCGGCTATAAAGTTTACAAAATGCTCATCAACAACGCTACATGGCTTCTTTATGAGCACCAAGAGACCCTTGTTTTACTATCAACAACTAAAGCAATTATTTTGATAGCTTTGTTATGTTTCTATGAATAGAAAATCATTGTAATGCACTGCATTATAAAATCGTCATGTTTCCCTAAAATGAAAAGAGAATAGTAAATTAGTAGCCAAGGGTTGTAAGGTCACACAGCTCGGGTGTGGTACTTGAAAAAAAAAAAAGATGAAAAAAGGCGGGAATAGAAAACGTTTACTTTAAACTTGTAAACTACTCTGCTTTACACCTCGATTGTGAGGTAAGTAGAAAAAAACCGGCATTACAAGAAGCACGTTATTATAAAGAAATCCCAAAAACAAACAATATTTTAAAGTAAACGTTTTCTATTACCGCCTTTTTTCATCTTTTTTTTTTTTCAACTACGGAACATAGCTTCGCCGTTCGATATTTAAAATTGATGACTATTATACTCATACAAAGACAAATAGCGAAGCGACCTCTTTTGTCATTAGGCTGAATGCATGATGTCTATTGCCAGTATGATGGTTAGATGTACGCGAACTTTTTGAAAGAGTGAAGAGTTTTTTTTTAATTACTTACCGCCCTCTTGGGCTTTTCTAGCTACATCATTACCCTAGAGCGCTAATTGGTTACCTACAAGCCCCATTTAGGGGTAATAAGGACCTACTTACCGAATAAGAGAGATGTAAAAAATATTTACAGTCATTAAAACCACTAAAGCCTACTAACTTGCAGTGAGATTTGACAGTGAGTTTAGGGTCTTTAGCACTCTAGAATAATTACATTATCAGTCCATTAAGGAACTTCTTCCGTGTCCAAACCTTTACGAATCTGTAGGCACGTATACACAATATATATCGTATCATCGGAACCCATGTACATTGATGTCGGGTGATATATTAGCAGTTATTTGGCATAAAGGCCTCGAAGCCATGCCAAAAACATTTAAAAAAAAAAAAAATATTAGCAGTTATATGCTATTGCCTTACAGCACTCAAGTTTAATTAGTACTGGAAACGTTTGATAGATATAATTAATTACAAGTAGAACCGATTTCAGAGTTGCTGTGTCCTTTGATACGCAATCAATGTGGTATCTATAGTGGTTGTAGATGAAACAATGAGGTTTAATTATGAGGTTATTAAACAAGAGGGAACTATAGAGAAAGAATAGTAGGTGGTCTTGCAGCGTGTAAATGGGCCTTCCCATTTACACGCTGCAAGACCACCATATTGCGGTACTACTACGGTTGTTTGGTCAACTGAATTCATTGTCCATTAATAGTCCGCAATGTAGTCAAATTTGCACGCAACTCGCACGGAATTTCTTACATCTTCGAAATGAGGGAGAAAGCGAAAGGACCAATGGATGGACTATAATTTAAAGTGTATGTTTATAGGGGAATTATTCCAGAGTCGGGGTGCAAGCTGTCAGCAAACTGAATGGCCCTTATAGGACCAAACGCTTGTCTGGGCTGCGAGACTGTAAACAGGGTACCGCGTTCTCGGAATGCGAAGAAACAGGTAGACCAAAGCATGAGTCTTTAGGCTGTGGGAAAGAAACAGAGCTATACAAGTCGTCTAGCGCCATCTCGTTCCTTGACCGGAACCACTCACGCTTTAAGACCACCAGGATGATATTTAGCCGACGTCATGGTAGCAGGATGATATTTAGCCAGTACAAAATTGACAGTCCATTCCGCTCCCTCCAAGGCGTGAAGACTGGGGGAAGGGGTGACTACTGAGATGATGATTAAGAGACGAAGAATGAAAGAAGAGCACATGCTGTACCGATCTCAAAATAAATTGAAATAAGTGCAGGAGAACACTGATAAAAAACAAGAAAAGTGAGTGTATAAAAACGTGGGAAAAAGCGCATGAATTTTTCTTGACGGTAAAAAATTGGGTCAGCATTCCTTTCAAACATTGAATGGAAACGCTCAAAAGCTATAAATCGCGGTTTTATAGGCAAATAAGCTAAGATTTCCGGGTCACACGGGTTCGTCGATTCATGCGGTGCACTGTGACCCAGTTTCTTGACAATGTCTCAGGATATGACATTTACCGTGCGTTCTATGCAGCGGTGGCGACCTTTGTTACTACTTCAAGACGTACTCTTTGAAGGAAAATCGGAATAAGACGTGAATAGTCAATGTTAGGATTATTTTATTTCATTTTCGAATAGTTTTTTATTTATTTATATTATGGAATATGGATACTTTTGAAGTTCCTGCATCGTTCTCACATAATGTCTCGAGATGAATGATGTAACAAAGGTATTGTTACAATTTTCAAAGAGAGTCCATGGACTTTCTTGTTGTCTCGTTTTCCTTCTTCTTTCTAAATTAGGAATGCCACTCAATTTTTAAGGCTATAAGACTCCCAGCAGCTTAAAATTTTTGGTTATCAAAATGATAACTATGAAAAATGTTGGTACTATAGTATTTATAGTAAACGATGATGGAAAAATAATGACCACAACACAAGGTCACCTCAAGTCAGGTTGGTATCAAAGGCCATAAAAATTATGACCAATAAATAAATACCTACCAGCTGTTGTCAACTGCTTCACTCGTAACTCAAATATTATACTTAACACTGGAATGTGAAACGGGATTAAGGGTATCCGATGTGTTATTAAAGTCGTATAACCTATCTCACAATTTTGAACCGAATAGGAAATATTTGAAAAACTCCAATTAGGCCCGTGAGATTTAAAAAAAAAAAGTCACGTATTTTTTTTTCGTCACATGCAAATACTTCTGACGTAACGAAACCCCGATGCGTTAAGTATATCTTTTTAGATATGTAATGATTTAGCAAAATAAAAGGTGACGGACTAATCATAATATTTGCAATTTATTAACACATAGCATAGCTTAGGTATCATCATGATCAACAAAAGATGTCTAAAACATTGGATTTGAATAACAAACAAAGGGCAAATAGATTATACCACACAATCAGACTAAATTGTCTTAGTAAATCAACAAAAACCGCAACAAAAAATTACTAAATTCAAAAAGGGGCAAAAAATCCCGCCTAATCGCTCCCCTGGTCGGTATTAGGTCATTTTCGTCACAAACACGTCACAAATGACACATAAAGCGGTCGTTGGCGAGAATTAGGACGATGTCTCTTAAGTGGCATTCACGGTAGTGGCTTGCAGCGGTGAAAAGCGAACGGAAGCGGAACACTGGCACAAAGGGATGCCAAGCAAAAAGCATAGGACACATGCCACTTTATACGGCATTTAGCGTGAAAAGCGCTTTACGGCGCTTAGGGATTCTTTCAGTGGAGCTAGAAAGGCGGCTTATTACTATTTTACTTTGCACGACTGAAAGTTACTAACGTTGTTAGGAAAACTAGCGTTTTGGCTTCGCACGTATTACTTTAGAATTTGACAATCAATTCGCCATCGCCGTCGCCGTCGCCGCCGATGGTGCCACGCGTGGCACCATCTATTATTTTAAGAACTTTATTATTGATTTCCTCAGGAAAAGAATTGTGTCTATACTCCTGTACCCACACTATAAGTTGTCATTACGATACTCGATCATCGATATCGACCGTTTGGCGCTCTCGTTGGCCCGCTCCAAGGTAGTATGAACTCTCAACCAATGAGAGCGCCAAACGCGGTCGATATCGATGGTCGAGTATCGTAATGACAACTCATGGTATGGGTACTGACAACGTAAAGACAAAATTTCAGGAACCAGTTCAGTAGTCTTTTTTTTTTTTTTTTTTTTTTTTTTTAGGGTGGCAAAATCATCAAATGAGTCCTCCCGCCCTGGGTGGGGCGGGAGGGACTGTCAGACTCTTACTGACTAAAATCCACCCGTGTTCCGTCGGATGCCCTTTACGTTCTGGGGCCACGGTATCCTGGATTAAGAAAAATCCGCGACCCCGGCAGGCATTTGGCCCCATAAGGGGCCCCGTCGGTGACGCGTGAAACACGACGCGCCACCGACCCGGGCTTGGTCCTTGGTCGGACGGCGAGCATACCCATTACTCACCGTCCGCAAGCCCGCTCCGCCGCTGTGCCCTCTGCTGTTCAGAGGGACACGCGTTGGAGCGTCCACCCGACAGGCTATTTGCATACGGGCAAAGAAACCCTTAGGCACACAGTGCCTAAGGAGAGTTTTTGCCCGCATCCCAGGGCGCACCGGCCCGAAAAACTGGTCTTCTTTTTTTTGCGTGGTAAAATCATCAAATGAGTCCTCCCACCCCGGGCAGGGCGGGAGGGACTGTCAGACTTGTACTGACTAAAATCCACGGTGTCCTTCAATAGCCCTTTATGTTCCGGGGCCACGGTAATGAGATAAGTCCCGCGACCCCGGCAGGCTTCGGCCCTCTAGAGAGGGGGCCCCGTCATTATGCTGACGCTCTTTGAGGCGCGCGTGGAACACAACGCGCCATCGACCCGGGCATGGTCCATGGCCGGGCAGCGAGTTGCCCTTTACTCGCCGCTCATACACAGCATTGAGTTGCTAAAAGTTGAAGAAAAAGTAAGAACTACAAACGACATATAATATTCATAGAAAGCGCATACCGCGTAATTTTCCCTTCTAATAACCTAAAATCTTAGCAAATATTTCGAATCTTCTATCACCAACTAAAACTATAAATGCGGAAGTTTGTGACGAATGGATGGTGTGGCGGACGGACCGGGATGACCAACGGTGCTCCGCCGAATGAGGGAGAGGGGAGGAACGGAAAACTTTTCGACGTGCCCCCTTGTGCCCCTTTGTACGCACGTGCCTTACGTTGCTGGTGACGCACGTACCCACGCACCCCTGAATGCGTAACGTTTGACGACTTCAGAAATAATACTGGGGCTGGGACTGAGGTCAGCGATCAAGACAGTTCAGCATCAATGCCAATGGTGCAAGACGAAGAGGGCAACGCCACAAGAACTCCCGATGGGCAACTTACCGGTAGAAAGGCTAATGCACGGCAGCTTTCCATTCACGTGCACCGGCGTAGATTACTTCGGCCCGCTGACAGTCACCGTGGGAAGACGTCACGAGAAAAGGTGGGGCGCTCTATTTACATGCCTAACCACAAGGGCTGTACACATAGAGCTCGCTCCCTCACTCTCCACGGACAGCATGATCATGGCGCTACGAAGATTCGCTGCGAGAAGAGGAATGCCGAAGACAATCTATAGTGATAACGGGACCAACTTCGTCGGCGCTAACCACGAACTGAAAGAAGCGCTAGAGAACATGAAGCAAGAAGACCTCACCTCAGAAGCAGAGAAAATCGGCGTGCAGTGGAAGTTCATCCCTCCTGGTGCGCCAAACATGGGCGGCGCATGGGAGCGTCTGGTGCGATCAATCAAAACCGCATTGGGCGCCACACTCAACGAGCAACATCCACGAGAGGAGGTCCTACATACCCTCCTCCTGGAGGCCGAGCACATAGTCAACTCTCGGCCTCTCACCCACCTCTCCGAGAATCCTGAAGAAGAAGCACTCACGCCCAACCATTTCCTCATTGGGCGTTCCTGCGGCGCGGCGAGGATCGGCAGCTTCACCGACAACGAGCTCGTGGGCAGACACACCTGGAAGGCTGCGCAGCGACTTGCCGATCACTTCTGGCAACGCTGGCTGCGCGAGTACCTGCCCACTCTGCTGCCAAGGAAGACGTCGGGAAGGAGCGACGCTGCTGATCTACGCGTCGGGGACGTCGTGCTCATCGTCGACCGCAGCCTACCGAGATGCACCTGGCCACGCGGCAGAATCCAGCGGGTGTATCCGGGACCAGACGGGCGGACAAGAGTCGTCGACGTCGAGACCAGAGGAGGAGTGCTACGGAGACCGAGTTCGAGAGTGGTGCTGCTGGTACCGGGAGTGTCGCCGAGCCAGGAAGATGGTGCGACGCACGAGGGGGAGACTGTCGGCGACGAGACCCACGCAGGGACGCGAGGTGCAAGTAGTGGAAGGAGCGCCTCCATAGTGACAGTGTTGTGAAAGTAAAATTGTGTGTATCGGCGGCGAGACCCACGCAGGGACAAGGGGTGCAAGTAGTGGGAGGACTTTTGCCGTTGTACAAGTGTAGTTTGTAAGGAATTTTGCAAGGTGATTTTCTAATTGGAATTAATTATGTTTATGTTTATTGTACATTTATAATTCTTATTAGATTATCTTAGTTAGTCATATTGGATTCTAGTTAGATAAGTTTCTTTTATGAAAATTGGGAAAAGTTTAAAATTTCTTAGATAATTACGTAACTTGAAAACTCACTTTTTTGTTTATGCATGTACGTTAATTAAAGTGTTAAAAAGGGTTGTATTTCATTGTAAAAATAGGTTTACAAGTTGTTTCATGAAGATCGGTCCAGTAGTTTTCAAGTTATTGCGATTTTTGTAAAGTGAAAATTTTGTTCTTATGTAACTTTGACTGTTTTTGTTCTAGGAAATTTTTTGTATGATAATGTATGTATAAAACAATTAGAGTAGGTTAAAGTAGAGATAGAAAGGATTCTAATGATGTATAATACATAGCTGTAAGGTTGAAATTTAATGAAAATAAAGGCTACGAAAGTTTCGGTCTTAGCGAAAATGTAAGGAAAAACAGGCTCAAAATACGAGGGCCTCTATAAGGTAACAACGGCCGGTATAAAAGCCGGAACGAACGCCGGCACTGCGTCAGTCGCAGCCGAGCCACCGAAGAGGAAACAACACTAGAAAAAAGAAGACCGAAGCCTTCAAGATTTGAACTCTAGTGCAGTGTTTTATTTCGTTGCCCGTGGTCCCAGCCCCAGTATTATTTCTGAAGTCGTCAAACGTTACGCATTCAGGGGTGCGTGGGTACGTGCGTCACCAGCAACGCAAGGCACGTGCGTACAAAGGGACACAGGAGGCACATCGAAAAGTTTTCCGTTCCTCCCCTCTCCCTCATTCGGCGGAGCACCGTTGGTCATCCCGGTCCGTCCGCCACAGATGGATATTTGTAAAGCCTCATTTAGACGCAATGCAAGAACTTGCATGCAAGATCGACTTCATTGCGGTTTAGTTCGATCAACTAAATTCATTGTCCATAGTTCGCAATGTAGTCATACATACCTACTTGTATGCAACTAGCACGCAATTTCTTGCAGAGTGTAAATGGGTCCTTATCTCTTTCATGCAAAAACTACTGAGCGGATTTGGATGACATTTGGTACACAGATACATTATAACCTGAATTAAAACATAGGGTAATTTTTGTCCCTATATATTACGTTCCCGTGGGATAAGTTTCGAGATAAAGCCGCTGGTAACAATTACTTTGTTTATAGATATTTTTATACAGTTAAGGCATATTATATTCTACATATGTTTACCTGTCTGTTACTTTTATAACAAAACATCACACAGAATTATAACATAAATGATTGATCAATCTACCTGTACGATGACTAATTGAAACCACCGGCACACTGAAGGCATAAAAGACTCATCGATCAATTAACGCTACTGCTATAATTACGAACTACAATCACCTATTGTTTGTTCAACGAAGTCTGATGTACAGTTACAGTGTAAACATAAATGTATGGTATTGATTTATTAAAAGTCGAAAGTTTCTACGGTATTTTATTTGAATTGTGAAAGATGCGCATGACATTATTCTGCGATTAGCCCCTAGAGTCTGAGCCACCAGTAATGACCTTTTGACGCGGCGCTAGTGTCGTCGTTATATCGAATGGGGAAGGCCGGTCAAAGCTAATTGTAGATGGCGCCACCATAGGTAAGTCCTAATCCGACCAATGGGGTAGTACTATTTTGAAGTACCTATAAGATTTGAGCCAATGACGATGCTTGGAACAAGCTATGCTAGCGCCATTAGTTCCCCAGTTGCCATCCCCATTGCATTAAAAAAATGTAGGTACCACGAATTTTCCGCAGGTCATGAGTGGTGGTGCAGTAGTGTCGACTCTTATCCTATTAGTCGTTATCATTATTATCCCTGTCAGACTGTCTACTCTCACGGGCTTGTGGACCAAGGACCAGACCCGAATCGACAGCAGGGCAAAAATGTCATTGTAGAAGGAACGCAAACGGCATGTGAAGAAACAAAGTGTATTTTAGCCCGTACGAGTCTGACAGTTCCTTCCGCTGTACCCAGGGCGCGACTCATTTGATGATTTTAATACCGAAAAAAAGGGTTAAAAAATAAGTAGTGTAACAGCGTTCAAAAACAAAGGAATGAGAAATTCAGGTTCGAGAGTAGTGGTTGCGATGGCCTAATTGGTTATGGCGTCTGGAGTCCAGAAGACGCAGGTTCGAACCCTGCTCGCAGCTGAATTTTTCGTTCCTTAAAAATATCTTTGAGAAACAACTAAAAAGAATTTTGGGAAACTTCACCCGTCAGAAATAAACAAAGGGATCGTATGTTAAAGTATTACATTTACAATTTAGGCTACAATACCTATCCTGAAACTCCAGAAAGGTGTTTAAAATTAGCGATGCATCCGATACCGATACCGATATATCGGCGATACTTCGCGTTAGCCGATATATCGGTATCGACGATATTTTATGACCGATTCAACGATACTTTTCAATTAAAAAAACGAGCGTGTTATCTCGTCTATTTCGTTGCAAACAAGGCACGAACTATGCCCGGGGAACCTTGCCAAACAAACTTGCGAAATCGCCGCAAAATTTCCTCTGAAAAATTTAAGATAACATTTTTTTTTTAAACAAAAATGTTTTTAATTTTAATTACTAAAATTTATAATTATCTAATATCAATCTTTCAACCATTTATATTTATAAAAAAAAAATTGACTTGTGATTTATTTATTTTATCTTAATGCACAGTAAGCGTATCGGTATCGGCATCGGTATCGCCGATATTTTTACAAGAATATCGGTATCAGTATCGTATCGGCGAAAAGACGTATCGATGCATCCCTATTTAAAATGCTATAGACCCTCCAACCTTGAACAAATCAAAGATGGTTTCCACAGCAAATACAGGCATCAATTATTTAGCTATCTACGTCGCACTGCAAACCGATGGCCGACTCACAACGATTACTGTCATTTACCTTGGAAAAAATAAACAATGATACCATCGAGAAGCAAGATGTTGTTCAACTAAATTGCTTTGTTTCCGAACGTGAGACGGTTCTGCGTTTTTTGTTCGATGCAATTGAGAGCTGAGATAATGGAGGGTGCCATGTGTTTAATAAATAATTATGGACTTTAATGTTGCTGAGGGCGCTTAGAAATGACCACTGATTCATCATCATCTGTCTAGCCTTTTCCCAACTACACACATCAAAAGTGTCTAGGGATCAACATATATTTTTGCAATAACTTTTCTCCTGATTGATATTAATTAAAATTTTCTTTAAGGATTCATCAAATAAAGTGTTTTCGTTTGTCACAGTAACGATAAACCAAGTCACCTTTGCATTAATAAAGAAATTTGCCATTTTCCTAATAAAGGGATTTTTGACATTTGAACCACTAACACAAAAGTTCGAAAAAAAGACTGAAATAACAGTTTTCTTTAAAATTTTATTGGGTAACTTAAACAATTAATAATCCGTGTTTCTACCGCGAACACTAACAACACAAGAACATCGGTTTGGCATACTCAAAATGAGTTCATCCAAATCACGCTGTGGAATGGCCGCCCATGTTCGTTGCAACAACAAAAAAAGGTCTTCTTGCGATTGGATACCCTCCATATTCGGCAGAGCTCTTCTCTGTAGCATATCCCATGCATGCTCAATCGGATTCAAGTCTGGCGACTGAGCAGGCCAGGGCAGGACATTGATGTTAGCTGCGGCGAGAGTCTGTCTTACAACTCTTGCGGTGTGCGGTCGTGCATTATCATGCATTAACTGAAATAAGGGACCGATTTGCACTTGTAGAGGAACGATGACGTCTGATACAATCGTCTCAGCATAAATTTGAGCGTTGAGGTTGCCTCTGATCCAAATCAACTCAGTTCTTCCGCCGATCCAAATACCCGCCCATACCATGATGGTTCCACCACTATAAGGATGGACTTCCTGGCAGGATTTTAATCGCTGTTGGCGTCCAGGGGTTCTCCAGTGTCGTATACGTCTTGTATCCGGTCTCATACCAAAACGAGACTCATCAGAAAAGCACACGAAACGCCATTGTTCTTCTGCCCAATTTCTGTGTTCAAGAGCCCATTGATATCGAATCCTACGATTGTGCATTGCTATAGGTGGTACCCGTAGCGGTCTTCGGGAATGAAGGTTCACTTCATGCAAGCGGTTTCTGACTGTTTGGTCGCTAATTAAGTTCCCTGAAGAGTGATGAAGCCTCACGGCTAACATCATGGCGGTTATTGTTGGAGCTCTTCGAGTTAAGATTTGAATGTATCGGTCTTGTCTCCGTGTGGTGCAGCGATACCGTCCTCCATGGCGCTCAGCCACGGTACCAGTGCTTCGGTAACGTGTCCAAAGTCGACTGATAACACTCTGACTTGTATTCAGAGCTAAAGCCACAGTACGTTGCCGGGAACCAGCTTCTATCATTCCCACGGCTCTGAGCATTTCTTCCCTGCTTAAATGACGTCGCCGCTCCATAATAACGTTGGTTTTAATCAGTAGTAGGGAAACAGTAGCACTAATAATGTCTTCAATGCGTTGTATGTTTTTATAGGGAAAATATTGACAGCTGATTTTCATCTTTTACTCGAATTTGATTCACAGTTCCTGATTCAAATTATGAAATGCACCAAAAAGGATCCATATAAATTTATAAAATCATAAATTTATTACAAAGCCACATCTCAATCTCAAGAAATCCGCATAAAAATGCTTGATCCCTAGACACTTTTGATGTGTGTATATTGGGGTCGGGTTCCAGTCGAATCAAATGAAGCTGCCTATAAGTATTTTACATGGAGCGACTGCCTATCGGACCTCCACAACCCAGGAACTGGGTAATACTATACCCCATGGTAAGACTGGTTTTCTTCGAGCTTCTGACTGATTTAACGACTGTCAAAGATCTACAAATGACAACCGGGACCAACGGCTTTTTTTTAGCGTGGCAAAATCATCAAATGAGTCCTCCCACCCAGGGCAGGGCGGAAGGGACTGTCAGACTTGTACTGACTAAAATCCACGGTGTTCCTTCAATAGCCCTTTATGTACACCAGGGTCACGGTTACCGAGTGAGACAGTCCCGCGACCCCGGCAGGATGGGACCAACAGCTTTACGTAGTTTCCGAGACACGAAGGAAACTCGCTATAACAGATGGTCACCAACCTCGGCAAGCCCTAAAGATCGACCTGTGCGGCTTAAATTATTTAGCCACGAGCTCCTCACAAGTAATGACCACTGATACTCCCCATTTATTACTTGCTAGTCTTTGCTTTTGGATGTACTGTAACAACTTGTTCACGACTGTCGTCTAAGCGGTAAGCGAAGCGACGGGCGGGCCGTAAGATATTAGTTAGGGTGCTCCCACATTTGTCGACGCGGAATCGGCTTAAGCCGGTCGAAAAAACCTTTATGTCAGCGTAATAAGGGTGTTACTAATACCATTCGCATCGGCTCGCGTCGTCCGCGCCGAGCTGGTGCACCCTTCTTTAATATATCTATGGGTGCACCCTTACTCTGTAAGTACGCAAATTCGCCACAGGCGGCGCTTCGTGGCGAGTTTCAAACATTTCTATACATTTTGATCTTACCGCTTGCAGCCCCGCGCTAAGTCATAGTCAGTTTTGTGACGTCACTCGATCCTATCACGGATATGGATCAATCAAGCCCTACAGGTAACAAATATTGTCACTACTGTGGCAGTATATTTTGCTCTACAAGCTTATGACGTCACATATTTACCGTACGTACAGCGTGGAGGATACCGATTTAGCGTGGAGGTGACGCAGAGCCCTACCCAGCTCAATTACTAAGGACACCTAACTGAATCATTAGGGTAACGGTACACACATGTATAAGCTACCTAAAGTCTACCTAAGTTAGTTTACCTGCGACAGTGACAAACCGACAGTCATCTTACTGTTACTGGAATAAAGATTACTTTTGTTTAACTCCTGCTTTCGTCCTACTAACAATTAGATATTTAGCTACTGCGAAGGGTAAACTACGAAGGTTCTTTTCGTTACGTAGCCACCATATGACACTAACAAAAAACATGACTTCAATTTTGACTGATCTGCCGATTGTCACGAAGCCAAAGATCACTGTCATGTTGACAGCTATGCTAAGACAGAAAGTAACATTAGTTTGGAAAGACTGTACGGTGTACTAGCTATCTCCGACTACAAAGCTAAAGAGCTCTGTAATTTTGACAGCTACGCCAAGTTAGGAGGTAAAATAAGTGTGGAAAGACTGTAAAGCCTCCTGCAGACACACGGGGCGACATGTCGCGGTCCATTCGCAGTATTTTTAGAGTGGAAATTATCTTGGCTCGTTGTCGCAGCGCGATTAATCGCGTGTGTCTGCAGGAGGCTTAAGGTGTAGCTGAAATAGCTACCTATGGCTACGTATACATTTGACACTCACGGACAGTGTTCGATATTTGCATACAAATTTCAACCCGCTATCAAATTCAACCTCGAATTTTGAAACCTTCTTATCTTGGCTTAATGCGTCTTAAATTGTTAGTCGTTAGTGTTTTAAATCTTAAACTGGAAGTCAGCTTGTGGACAAATTGAGATTTTAACAGCAATATTAGTTGCATTTGTGAATTTTAACTTCCAGAAAATATTTTAGAAAATTTCTATTTGTGACTATTACCTTATGACAAAGATCATAAATAAACAATTGAAGTTCTATGTCTTTTGAATTCTGTTGTTTTGAGGCTGTAGTTGTACAGACGGCTACAAATCAAACTATTCAAAACCAGTTAAACTTGGCCTAGCTGTGTATGATCTTTTCGCACAAAGAAAGGTTTTTTTAGGTGGTAAAATCATCAAATGAGGCCTCCCGCCCTGGGTGGGCGGAAGGGACTGTCAGACTCTTATTGGCACACAGTGCCTAAGGAAGAGTTTTTGCCCGCATCCCAGGGTGCACCGGCCCGAAAAACTGGTCTTCCCCACGGACGTATCCCAGAGAGGGAACTCCAGTCCACGGGCGCACGTGGAGGTTTCCTGTCTTAGCACCCCGGTTTTGTATAGCTTGATGTGTCATCTAATCTATTATGTCAGTCCAGAAAGTATTCTATTATACCCAATGATATTATAAGTAAAAAAGGTGTAGATACGTTATACGCGCTCAAAAACAGACGCGCTCAAATGTGGTTGATTCACAAACCTTGACCTCAGTCCGACGTTGCCAGCGACAACAGATGCACTTCACGTACTACAGAGTGAGTCAAAAGTAAAAGTGACTCAAAACCACCGAAAATGCCGTCGTGTGTGATGCTGATGAGATATTGTACAAATTATACAAGCAAGACTTTTAAAAGTCAAAGAATCACTTATCATTCGTAAATATATTATTTATCTTAATATTTTCACAAATAAAACATTACGTTTCTATAATATGGCGTCGTAAAAGAAAGAGTGCGAGTGAGAGTGCGAGTGAGATAAAAGAGACAGCGTCACCATCTAGCTGTCACTTTTTTTCATATTGGTTTTATCAAGCTATCCTTTTTACTTGTAGTGAAATGTAATGTGTGTGAATAAAGTGTGTATGTGTGCTGCCTTTCTGCGCGGTACGCTTTTTTCTGTTGTTTTGTACGTATATAACATATCTATGACTTATAATATCATTGATTATACCTAGTGACGATCTACACGCAACAAAGAAAAAAAAAACAAAGATAAATAAAATCTCATAAAAAGAACAACTATATTTAGAACTGGCAACACTAACAACAGCATTTTCTTCTCGATTCGTGTCGACGAGTGTGTAGCATAATTGTTTTCTTGTGACGGAGAAAATGTGCAACGGACAAGGAAAAAAAGTCAGAGCAGTCCGTGACAAATCATAAACTAGTATTACTTTAATGGCCTGTTTCTCTCAATTAAAATCGTCACTTTGCACCGCAATTTTCCTTAATGTCTTGTTTTGTAAACAAACCTGGTTTGCAAACTACGAGTTTCCGCATACACTATTTTTTACAGGCATCTGGTAACCCAGTCAAAAATCGTAGTAAGATAAATAAATGGAAGTAATTTTGCTTGCATAATATTTTCAATAGCTTTATAACTCAGTACTATTTACGATAACAATTGAGAACACTAACTTACTTTTGACTTACTAATCATTAGAATTAATTTTTCCTAACGGTTTTTTTCATAAAACGATCCAATCACACGCTAGCATTCGAATATCGAACTTTTTTGAATATTCAACGCATAAATCCGAATTCCAATACCTTAAAATATGAGGGAACTAACATTTTGTGGTTTTCGGATCCCATGACGAAGCCTCGATACGAAAGCCCATTCTTTTCTATTTCCCCTTGGAAAATGGGGTCCCTTGGTGAATATGAAAAATGACATCCGACAGGACCCTTCGTTGTGAAAATAAGTGCTTGTCACGAAAACGAAAAACTGCTTTGACTGAGGGTTGCCAGAACAAATTATTTAAAACTGAGATTTATGCTAGTTCACATCACAAGCAAAGTTGGCAGTTGATATTAATGTTGTCTATGCAAATAGTTGAGACATTAAAAACAAGCGAATATATTGAAATTAAACATAGGGAATTTTCACGACGACATGCATTAAAATCGCGCTCACAAAGTTATATTTCACATCAGTGTGCAGAACATTAATCACAAACCAGGAGTTCATAACCTTGAGGCAATTTCGTACATTTTCCACAAATAATTATGTGAAAGATTAGAAATGACTGACGTACATTGAGCTAGTTAACATTTTTCCAAGTCAAGTTTGAAATGCTCGGTCCAAGAATTATGTCACTACTGACATTGAATCAAATAAATAATAATAAAAAAATCTTTTACTAAAAGAACTAAGCATTAAGGTCATAGCCCAATTACACGACTGCTCCCACCCGGCAAAAAGAATATAATTTAAATATGGGCTTTAAATATTGCTCTTTAGATATTTTTTACATTAGTATCATAAATTAGCAGACAGCTCGCTGTCAGCGAGCTTACCGCCGTCAGACTTAGTGATGGGTAGCTATAGCCATAACTAGCCAAATACCGGCTATGAGCAAAATAGCCACGGCTATGATATCCGTCAACACGATAGCTAGCTATCGGCTACTGGTTGGCTAGATAACTGACAGGTTATGATATAGCCGCGTAGCCGCTCGTAACCGCGTAGCCGCTCGTAGCCGCGTAGCCGCCGCGGAGTATAGCTAACTGCTACGTTTTATAGCCGTCCCGGTATTCGGTAGCCGGGTAGCTAGAGTAACCAAAATAGCTGTGTGCGCGCTCACTGCGCTACGCGTGTGCGATCTTCATTGGTATCGTCGATTTTTTTTCCCCATTTTTAAAATATAGATTAGACAAAGAGAGAGCATTATACTTAGTGATTTCGTTCGTTTAATAAACGAACTTATGAAATGCGTTGATTAGAAAGCTGGTTAGTTACCGTCAGGTTTAAAATAAATAAAAATTTGATAGTATTTTGGTTATTGTGACCTCAGAGAGGAAATCATTTTTTTTTAATTTAGAATCGAATTCAGATCCGGCAGTTGATGTTGCGTTATTTAAGTCCTACCTAGCTACACCGGCGACGCTTCGTTGCGCCGCTAGTTACTAAACGCTATTGTACAATAGCCAAGTAGCCAAATAGCTGGCTAGCTAGCTGGCTATTACACCACAAATAGCCGGTTAGCTAAGCTATTGAAATTTCGGCTAGTTACCCATCTCTAGTCAGACTGCTCGGTAGTTGACGCCTCGCTGGCCGCACGTCGTAGACGAGCGGTCGGTGCGGTGTCCGCGCGCTCACTGCTAGCAGTCGCCGTGCCGTCGTCGCTCAGTCACTGTGTTTAGTGGTGGTTAATATAACGTAAAGCAAAATAAAGCACCGTGCTTAATACACATAACATAAAGCAAATGCTATCGTGGCTTTCACAAGTTGCTATTTGCTTATTGCTTTTACATCGAACTCTCTGTCTCTGTCCGTCGCGCGAAAAGCAACAAGCAATGAATAAGCATTAAGCAGGGGCCGTGTGGGGCGGGCGCCGGGCTGTCGTCGCATGCTAGCGATTCCGGTCGGTTGTGTGCGTAATCGTTATAAGCACCGTGGACGATTTTGGCGCTCATAAACATACCTACGCTATTTTGATTCGTGTCTTATAGTGTTAAACTAAACAGTGACAGTGATAGGAGTAAGGACACGCAATATATGTATATTGACTATCTATAATTTTCGACCTTATTGACATTTTTAATTTGGTTTGTTTTTTCTCACATTCTCGTTCGCTAACATTGCTCCTTCATTAAAGTCAGGTGTTTGCATAAATGTCAATAAGGTCGAAAATCGCTTGAAGTTGTTTTTTTTAACTTGCTATCGTTAAGCAATTGAAAAAACAGGTTCAAGCAATTTTAGACCTTATTGACATTTTTAATTTGGTTTGTTTTTTCTCACATTCTCGTTCGCTAACATTGCTCCTTCATTAAAGTCAGGTGTTTGCATAAATGTCAACAAGGTCGAAAATCGCTTGAAGTTGTTTTTTTTAACTTGCTATCGTTAAGCAATTGAAAAAACAGGTTCAAGCAATTTTCGACCTTATTGACATTTTTAATTTGGTTTGTTTTTTCTCACATTCTCGTTCGCTAACATTGCTCCTTCATTAAAATCAGGTGTTTGCATAAATGTCAATAAGGTCGAAAATCGCTTGAAGCTGTTTTTTTGACTTGCTATCGTTAAGCAATTAAAAAAACAGGTTCAAACGATTTTCGACCTTATTGACATTTAAAATTTGGTTTGTTTTTTCTCACATTCTCGTTCGCTAACATTGCTCCTTCATTAAATCCGGTGTTTGCATAAATGACAATAAGGTCGAAAATCGCTTGAACCTGTTTTTTTAATTGCTTAACGATAGCAAGTTAAAAAAACAGATTCAAGCCATTTTCGACCTTATTGACATTAAAAATTTGGTTTGTTTTTTCTCACATTCTCGTTCGCTAACATTGCTCCTTCATTAAAATCAGATGTTTGCATTTTTTTGTATTTTTAACGGTTCTGTTTTATCGTAATTCATAAACGCGATGTAATATTCTTTTATAGCATGCTGCCACTCACCGCGCTTGCTTTAAGTCACTTGACTTAAAGCAAGCGCGGTGAGTGGCAGAATGCTTTGCCTACGCGTTTAAAAAAGCATGCTTTAATAAAGCATATAAAAACACGTGTTTAAAATATAAAGCATTAAGCATTAAGCAAGTGATTGCCTTAAAGCAACTTTGAACACCACTAACTGTGTTTATCGCGAAAAGCGAGAGCGGTCGGCGGGTGGACAGCTGGCCGTCTGCTAGCTGTCGCCGAGTGGACTGCTGGGTGCCTGCTAGCTGTCACCGCGTGGACTGCGAGCAGTCGTCTTAGTTTAGGGCGGTGTTGGGTGGAAGCGGTGTTGGAGCAGAGTCGTTTAAGTGTGCTATGACCTTTAGTCTCATAAAATTCATATTCATGGGTAAAAATCGGAAGAAAGTTTAAAAGAGGTGTAGCAAATTAAAAAATTACGATGGCAATACGAGTTATAGGCTCTAGTTGGCCGGTTCAAGATCTGTCACTAAGTTCAAAGATTAATTTACATATAGATGAACACTTGTGCACTGTAGGTCACTAGGTCTCGTGAAGCTCAGCTGTTTTATTGATTTCCACACGATTGATTTCTAGCATAATTAATGCAGTATTAGACATAAATAAATATAATCTAGCAAAGTTATTCCACCATGTTTTCGTTTTCATTCTAATTTCAACCCACTTTGAGTTTGGACAATCGATATTTTTGAGGGGTCTATTGCATTGCAAGGAGTTAGTGTTTATGTCCTGATAACTGAAAAAATGTGATATTACAGTTTCAGGTTAAGTGGCGTGACTGGCTGTTGTTTTTCGGTCATAAAATGACGGATTCGGTATACGTAAATTGAATAACATAAATATGTTCCCGTCGATAATTATCACATGTTCTCATGGGATAATTTTATCGACTACTATAATTGTTCCGGCATGTCCTAGAACATTAGTAAGCTCAGTATAGTCCAACGAGCTATATGGAGAGGGCTATGCTTGGAGTCTCTCTGCGCGATCGACTCAGAAATGAGGAGATTCGTAGACGAACCAAAGTTACCGACATAGCCCAACGAATTAGCAAGTTGAAATAGCAGTGGGCAGGCCATATATCACGCAGAACTGATGGCCGATGGGGCCGTAAGGTTCTCGAATGGAGACCACGCACCGGCAGCGTGGGACGTCCACTCACTTAGGTGGGCAGACGATCTTATGAAGGTCACAGGATCACGCTGGATGCAGGCCGCTTACAACCGGTCCTATTGGAAGTCTAAAGGGGAGGCCCTATGCTCAGCAGTGGACGTCTTACGGCTGATATGATGATGATGATGTCCTAGAACCAAAAATTCGAAGACATGTTACATCTACTAACCCGCACTGGGCCCGCGTGGTGAATTACAGCCCACTACCTCACAGAGAGGAGGCCTGTCCCAGCAGAAATCAGTCAAGCTGCACATTCTCAGTCAATCCCGGAACTATTTTGTATACGTAGAACTATTGATCTTTGTATGTATTATCGCTAATAATACTACATAGTAGTTAAGTCAGCTTAGCGGCAAGGCTACGTGGGTAAACGAAGACATACGCAATGCTCTGTAAGTCCGTAAGCAGATTAGTATCAGTACATATCTCGGCATGTGTATTTACTTGAACTTCAAGCTAATAATAATGGGCATGTGGAAGGCGAGTAATGGGTGACTCGCCGTCCGATCATGAACTATACCCGCTCCGGTCGACTCAAAGAGCTGTCAGCAATCTGACGGGACCCCTTTAAAGGACTAGTTTGCCGGAGTCGCGGAATGTTCTAAAGAGGCAACCTCGACGTTGGAGCGAAAAGAACTATTGAAGGAACACCGTGGATGTTAGTCAGTACGAGTTTGACAGTCCTGTCCGCGCACCCGGGGTAGGAGGACTTATTTAATAATTTTACCATTTAAAAGGACTTCTACCAGTATGCATACGGATCCCAAACTTAGAATAATTCTACGAAATACTTAATATCTTTTCACTCGCGTGATTTCAGCTCTTGATTGCACGTATAATTTATGCATTCAGAAGGAACAATTGAATCGAACGATCAAACTAAATGGTTTAACATGATACAGTGTCATTTAAACCTTAATTTAAACATAACAGCTCCATTCAATGCTGTTTTGCTTGGGTAAATTACAGTCGATTTAACTTTTCTGTAGAAGATTCTACATTTGTTTACATTCCTTCTCGAAGAATTTTGCACAGACTGGAGAGAAATACTGGATTCTTAATATAGCGCAGACAAAATATACAAAACATTCATAAATCTCTTTTTGATACACTTTTAACCGCAAGTTTTCACCGTGTTAACGATACGGTAAATACTCAGTATACCTGTTATTTTAGCATAGATACCAGTATATTATTATGTATACTAACATTATAAAGTATTTGTTTTTATGTAGGGGGAAACTCCGGAACTCATGAGCCAATTTTAAATAAAAAATTGTAAAGCAACACTATTCGTGAGAGCATAAAAAATTTCAGCTTTTTAGAAAAAAGAAAGAATTATACAAATATTAAAACTGCGATTTGAGAGGATGGACGAATGCATACGGTGCAGGACTGCCCCGCTTGGGCAGAGCACCGCCGTGTCCTCACGGCGGCGATAGGCGGCGCCCTCTAGCGCCCGGCACTGGTCGAGGCCATGCTGCGGGGCGAGACGGAATGGGAAGCGGTCGCCTCCTTCTGCGAAGCAGTAATGCTAGCAAAGGAGGAGGCGGAACGCGTGAGGGAGACGAACCCAGCCGCCGCGGGAGACGCCCACGGCAACGGACGTCGCAAGACGATCTCCGGCCACCGTAGGCGCGGGCATGCGGGCGGCGAGTAATGGGTGACTCGCCGTCCCATCATGGACCATGCCCGGGTCGACGGCGCGTTGTGTTCCACGCGCGCCTCAAAGAGCTGTCAGCAATCTGACGGAGCCCCCTAAGAGGTCCAGAGCCTGCCGGGGCCGCGGGATTGTCTCACTCGGTAACCGTGACCCTGGTTCATAAAGGGCTATTGAAGGAACACCGTGGATTTTAGTCAGTACAAGTCTGACAGTCCCTCCTGTCCCGCCCTGGGCGGGAGGACTCATTTGATGATTTTACCACGGAAAAAAAAGGTGGGTTCCGTAGGATAATGTTCGACCAACATCTAGAAGGCCTTATATTTTATAAGTTACAAGCTGACCGGGATAACTTCGTACCGCCTCACCTTTTAAACCTTCCCAGTTCCCTGGACTTCCACAAATAATTCAAAACAAAAATTAGCCAAATCGGTCCAGCCGTTCTCAAGTTTTAGCGAGACTAACGCACAGCGATTGATTTTTATAATTATTATTAATGATTAATGGGTTCAAAACAATACATACACAAACGGCTTCGCGATAGCCTAATCATATTATGTTGAGTGTGAAGTTCTCCTTCCTATTTTGATAATTCCTGAGAACGGTATATCTCACCGCTGCTGACGAGGAAGGTCTGGTTATCAACTTCCTCACTCAAAGTATAGTAGATCTAGGTCTTGCGTCAATAGAAGTAAAAATAACCACTACTTCGGAGAAATTAGGATTGTATGCGTTCGGAAATACAAATGCAGGCAAGAAATTCCACTCCTTTGCTGACCGCATTATAAAAGACGTTCAGAAACGATTAGTGTGAATTGGTGGAATAGCAACAAGGTAAGGATAATAATTTGCCGTGCGCCTAGATTAGCGATGAATAGAAGGTGGGCTGATTATGGTGACAGTTACGCAACTTCTAGCGGCCGGTATGTTCAACTTGAAGATCGGTTTATTCCACGTTCAAACCCCATAATTTCTACCCTCGTCCATGTTCAACGCCGAAATGTTGTCCACGTTCAACTCCTGGGGGTTGAACGTGGATTTCAATACATTGGTAATCTTTTTTTATTCTTTTTCCAGTGAGCGGTAGCTCTTAAAATCGGGGGCGGTTCAGGTGCCTATTGACCCTCGAGAAGCTGGAGCTGCTAAACTTAGTTTCCAATGCGATAACTTTTTGAGGATGCCGTAAATGGTAAACTCATAACACTAATCTTACCTTTAATAGGAGGTAGTTTCACCAGCTCCTGATTGTGACTGTGTACGTTGAATCTGCTGGAGCCATGTCTTCGAGGCTGACCGTTCCAGCCGGGCGGTCGGGGGCCATCGGCGGAGCGGGGTACGATGGGCGCGGGAGGAGGCGGGCCCGATGCGAGGGTCGAGTGCTGCTTCTCTGGACGAGTCTGGTGATGACAGAAAGGTGGACATTGAGATGCTGAAGGGAAGAAGTTGAAACCCGAAAGTGGTCATGTTTAAGTACATCCAAACCGCGCCCCGCGTTCGCCGCGGTTTCACTCCTCAGCTCAAGCTCTCAATAAGGAATATTGTTTCCAGCTTTTGCAACATTTTTCATTGCTACTCTGTTCTATCGGTCGTACCGTGATGTTATAAGACCTATAGCCTTCCTCGATAAACGGGCTATCCAACATATTTTTTTTGGGTTTGAACCAGATTTGTTGAGATTAGCGCGTTAAACAAAAAAAAAAACAAACTCCAGCTTTATTATATTAGTTTAGATCTCTTATTCTTTATTGTACACACATAATTTGAATAACATTTCACATAAGGGATCTCCTGTAGATATAGCATAGGATTGAGAAACGAACAAAACCTGCTTATCGACCTACAGGCGTAGCATGGCGCCGTAGAAAGGGGTTTTGTCGACGGAAGAATAGACAAAATGACAGAACGTAGAAATAATAATAATAATATTAGCGTTTTAAGCATGGTAATGTAAAAAAAAATATAGAAAATAAACGTTCTATTTTTCAATAGTGTACGAATGGTGTCATATTTGTGCAAAAAAAAACAGTCGATTTGTTTAGAAATAGCGATGAAATAACTTAGTCTTTTCTTCGTAGAATAGAGATAGAATCGCCATGCTACGCGTGCTGATGCTTACGTGCAATTGAGATATCACACATACGACGCAGTCAAAAATATTCATGATACCAAAAGACTTTTCCAAATATTTACTTGTACCGGTCATATCTTAGTGTCAAGGACATTTTTTTAACCGACTTAAAAAAAAGGAGGAGGTTCTCAATTCGTCGGAATCTTTTTCTTATCAAACATCTCATTAGTTACTCATTATTAAATTAAGGATTTCGCGTGTCCAAATTAATATTCTGAAACATTTTAATTAACTTATACTTAAATAATTTACGGCTTTCAGCTAATTAATTGCTTAAATATTTAATTCCATATAATAAAACTAATTAGTAATCATTGTTATTGTACTGATAAAAATTTATAGCTTGTAAAAGTGAAACTGAAATAAACTGAACATGACGTCAGTTTAGTTTTACGAGTACTGAAGTAATTCTACATACGAGTACTTTATGTTATGTGCCCCTGGTTATAAATGACGTTATTATAGCAGAAGCATTGGCTTGAATATTTGACCGTAATTATTGTTGGCAGTATCATGGCTCAAGATAGATTTTATGGAGAACTTTAATACTGTATGGAAATGACAACTTCTTGACAGAATTAGAACTACGTAAATAGAGAAACGCTAATTTTCTTAGTTTTGCTAAGTTTCTCTTTAGGATACTTTAAATCTTGCTAAATGTAATTTATTCTATCACCAGTACTCTCAAAACGGTTAAAAACACATCGTGATGAAATCGGCATATCCTAGACCCAAAAAATCGGAGACGTGACATCTACCAACCGGCACTTAGCCCGCGAGGTGGACTGCAGCCCATTCTCTCTCACAGAGAAGCCTTGTGAACCAGCAGCGGGAACATCTGACTGAGTATACTAGACTCCGAAATCCTAATAATCTTGGTAAAAATGCATAATGAAGTATCACAGTGATCCAAGATGGATGAGCTGAATTTTAGAGTCACGCTTGTCGCTCGGTTAGACGAATTTTTGCTTCGGAGAGGTACGAGTAGGAGCATGCAGTTGACATGCTTGCAGCTTTTAAAACTTGCAAGATGTGATATAAAATTCTATCTTCCAGAATACAGAGCTTCACTATACACCCGACCAACCAAGTTTTTTTAGCGAGGATTATAAGCTGCTACAGACATCGCAATCATTGGGGACCACCTACCGGGCAAGAAAGAAAAGTCATACCATCAATACAAATGGGGCACAATATTATCAAAATAAATAAGTACCCACTACTTTTAAGACTAGATTACCAATACCTATATGTATATTATTGCTACCTTCTCCCTCTCTTCCTTAATATCTATCTCCAGTAGGGATGCAATCTAGCAAGATCATAAAGCCAGTCTCCTGAGATCCGAAATCTCGTGAAATGACATTGTATTCTCTAATATGTCCCAAGTCCCATCTTTGTACCTCATCATCAGTATTTTTGCATTTGTAATATTACTTAGTAATTCAGTTCACTAGTTTTCTTTAGAATTAAAAACTGTTCAGTATGCAATGCGATATCGTCAGAATGTCGGTTCGTGCGTTATCTAAGTTCTTGGAGCAGTCAAGGTTTCTTCGAATAGAAAGAAAATCGAAGATCGAAAGCATTGCTCGTACATATTTAATGTAGATTCGACTTGGCGATAGTGGGATATGAAGTTTTCTTTCTAAAACGGTTTTTCGAACTATTTTTTATGGGCGATCAATACTTAAATACTTTAGCAACCGCCACAATCTCACACTTGATTTTGGACTGACAATGGATAGGTCAGATTGGCAGTCGTCCGTGTAAAATATCAACTGGTACGAGTATCTTTACTAAAAAAAAACTAAGAAAAAAAACATATTTTTTATCGTAAAAACTGAAAACCCTAAGTTTTAAAACTGACAATCTGATAGTAGTGCCACAACCAATAGAACGGGACATTTACCATGTTTATTATTTGTTTTGAATTTCCAATATTTTGGCAAGCACCATGATCATCGGTCACGCCGCAATCGCGGCGGTAAGACCCCTCTTTGAGGAGTGGCTGGATAGGAGTCACGGCGTCCTAACCTACCGCATGACGCAGGTCCTCACCGGACACGGAAGTTTCGGGAGGTACCTGTGTCTAAGGAGAAAGGAGGAAACGCCTGGGTGTCACCACTGCGAAGATCGCCCGGAGGACACAGTAGAGCATACGGTGCAAGACTGCCCAGCTTGGGTAGAGCACCGACGTGTCCTCACGGCGGCGATAGGCGGAGACCTCTCGCGCCCGGCATTGGTTGCGGCCATGCTGCGGGGCGAGACTGAGTGGGAAGCGGTCGCCTCCTTCTGCGAAGCAGTCATGCTCGCGAAGGAGGAGGCGGGCCGCGTGAGGGAGAGGACAATGTCCTCCCTCCGCCCCACCCGCAGTGGTTTACACCCACGGCGACGGACGTCGCAAGACGATCTACGGCCACCGTAGGCGCGGGCATTCGGGCGGCGAGTAAAGGGCAACTCGCTGTCAGACCATGGACCATGCCCGGGTCGACGGCGCGTTGTGTTCCACGCGCGCCTCAAAGAGTGTCAGCATGATGACGGGGCCCCCCTCTAGAGGGCCAAAGCCTGCCGGGGTCGCGGGACTTATCTCTTTACCACACAGGACACAAAGGACTATTGAAGGACACCGTGGATTTTAGTCAGTACGAGTCTGACAGTCCCTCCCACCCTGCCCGGGGTGGGAGGACTCATTTGATGATTTTACCACGCTAAAAAAAAGTACCATGATCATGGAACTAGTACTACTTTGCTTGCTAGCACAGAGCCAAAATATTGAAATTATGCGCGGCTTCACCCACTCACCCTGCCTCTCCTCTCCTATTGCCTATGTCAATGTCACTCAAGCAAGACCAAAGCAGATATCAACTGGTGAAAGAATTTTTGAAATCGGTCCAGTAGTTTCGGAGCCTGTTCAATACAATCAAATCTTTCCTCTTTATTATATTAGTGTAGATAACTCAAAACCAAATTACTTTTACTGACGATTCTACACTACTAACATTCCATGATTTACTCATAAATCACAAATAAATCAAAGAACAACAAATCAATCTTCAATTTCCCACAAATATTCTAATGTAAACTACATAAAATTCTATGTAGATGCACCACAATATTCGTGGAATATTTCCGACATTCCCGTACTCTAAAAGCATTAAAGATAGGTATGTAGGGTACGCTAGGATGTCCAAACGAGCGTGTACTAAGGGTCAATTCACACTGAGACGCGACGCTTCGCCCACATTTCAATAGAGACTTCTTCTTTTTGTTTACTATTTGGGCTCAATATGTTGCCACTTTTATAGCATCTTCCGAAGCCTTGTTCAAATCTGCAAATAGTCATAGAGAGACTCAAAATCTAAATTTATTTACTACACGAAGAGGTACGCATTTCACCGATACGCGGCGCAGTGCGACGGCGTGCACACTTTTTAATAGCGATACTATACTGCTAGCCTACTTCATCCCACTGCTGGGCAAAGGCCTCCGCATGACATCCAGTTTTCGCGATCCAGGGCCAAAGTGGACCGCTGATCGTTGGTTTTATCCAGCTCATCCCGCCATCGTCTGCGAGGTCTGCCGTGTCGCCTTCTGGCTGTGTCAGGGCTCCACAAATTGGTTATTTTGGCCGATAGCGGCCCAGGCCCATTCCAATGTAGCGGCCTTTTGACCAATGAATAGCGACTCTAATTTTATTTACTACACGACAAGACACACATTTCCAGTATCGTCGCGTCGCGTCTCGATGTGAACTGACCCTAAGAGGGAACGTGGTCGGGAATCGTGAGGGACTCAATGTCAAAGCTATTGGGGGTACTCTTGGGGAAGCTGAAGAGTACAAAGCTGTGTTCTGCTCACCTAGCACCTATTTAGTACTCTACCTTATTAGATAGGAGAAAGACATTGAATTTTACTGCCTTTCTTTATTTTATACGAGATTTTGACACCTCTAGAGAAGGTTTTGGAGAAATATTTGTCGTAAGGAGATACTGCTCCGGGATCGCGGGACTGTCTAGATACGGGTTACCGTGACCCTGGAACGTTAAGGGCTTTTGAAGGAGCACCCTGGATTTTAGTCAATACGAGCCTGACAGTCGCTTCCGCTCTATATAGCTGCATAACCAGCATTGTGTGAGTGCCATGTACTTTAGAGCCATTATTGATTATTATACCTACGTGCTTCACTTTACTGACTTGAATAACCCTGGCGGTTGAAAGTTATGTCATGCTCACTCGAATGTCTCGCTGATGGTGGCGCGTGTGTCGGATCATTTAGCTCCCTTCAAAATGGTTGAGCTGAATGGTGCTGATATATGTGTCATGTTCGTGAACGGGCGCTGTCAGTTGAGACTGGTCATCTCTTAGCTGCCACGGTCTATTTTAATTATTAATAACTTTATTTTTGAACTGTCTTTTTTATATTTACTATGGACACTAATAACTTGCCACATCGTTCTCACATAATGTACCATCTGATGATGAATGATGTAACAAAAGTTTTGTAATAATTTTGGCGATTGAAAAAGAGTGTCCATGGAGTTTCTTGCTCATTCTTCTCCATAGAGATCTACGCTTTGGAATGAGCACCTACGGTACTTTCACAGTTTTTATGTCTTGTGACTGGGACTGTAGCACCATAACTATTTTTATACTAGTTTTATTTTATGTCTTTTGACAATTCAAAAGTGCCTGTAATGGCCTAATTGAAATAAACGCTTTGATTTTGATTTTGCTCCACCCAGGACGGAAGGACTCTGAACTTATGATTTCACCAAGCAAAAAAAAGGAGAGAAGTAGAGATACTACCTGTGTGAAAAAATCAAGAAGATTAACGTTACTTTAGTGAATATACAGTAGTCGTAAAACAAACATACAGGCAAAAATATTGCTTATAAACACTACATAGATTTTGTATTATGTACAACATAAATCATAGTTTCCTATTCCTTGCTAACAAGTAACAAGGAATAATATTATAATTCAATCATCGATGTCTGTTCTTACAAGAATACAAAGTTTAATTTACGTAACCGCAATTAAGAAACATGTGTTTTTTACTATAGCACGGTAAACATGATTTACATACGTCGTGTGTAGTCAAGAATTATAAATAAACCTGTTGTTTTACAAGAATAATAGACTGGCATGAGGAAATGAGCACAAAGACTTCACAAGATATTGAGAGATGCGTTAAAAACGGCATAAAGAACATTATTTTGGCAGAAGAATAATCTTTTCTCTAACAAACACTGGTCAATGTAAACAAAAATATTAATGAATATTGGTTTATTTAAAAACAAACAAAAGAAGAATTATAATAGGATAAGCAAGATTTGTAGATGCATCGCTGTGTGCGTAGACCGATGGTGTAAACATTTGCGCTTTCTGGAAAACAGTCAAACGTCAATGTATTTCTAGCGTCGAAGTATTTACGGGATGTTCCGTACCAAGGTTCATTGACAATGATAGATGCAGTCTCTAAAGGTGGGTCTACACTAGACGAGCCGAGCACAAGTGCTGCATGATCCGAGTATAAAATCGCATAGTGTGGACCGCTTTCGATCGAGCGAGCTTCCAACGTTTGGTTTGTGCTCGACTGTGTTTCGCTTATTGTAGGTTTTTTGAAGAACACAAAGTGATTTGCAATGCGTTGGAGAAGAGAGAGTGGTCGACACCTGAAACCGCGAGTAGAGCGGCTGGTACTCAGCTTGTATTCGGTCCCGAGAGCCGAGCAAGATGCAAGGTGGGGTCTACAGTCTACACCCACCTTAATATTACTATTCTGCTCGAATATGAACGGAACACATCATCGATCAGATGATGACAACTAACAACAACTTCGTGCATTCCATCAATTTCTCATATTGCCGCTGGTGATTCCCCAGATGAAAAAAAAAAACAACCGGTTTTTCCTATTTCCAACAGCAATGTGAGCAAAAACATAATTACTAGAGAAACTCCAAAGGTCAACAGCACTCAATGAAATGAAATACAACAAAGCAAACAAATAAATAAAACAAACTTCTAATACTTCAAATAGTCCCGAATGAAAATCGATTTTCTTAAATAAATTATGAAAGCTGCGTGGGAGGCAACTGTAACAATTTATACAGCCAATCAGATATACAATGTCAAGGTTGCTGTGAAAAGTAAGCAATCAATACTCGTCTAGTTCGATAAAACAGTAGGAGTAAAGGTGCGGATTTATTTACGACGTTTCAACTCCACGTGCGGTGATAAAATGTTCGCGTAATGTGTGTATCATGTTGCACCCGCGGCCGCGGACAGATTTAGCTAAGGAACTACACCATTTGTCTCCGTTTTAATGCTGAAAGCTTTTAAACATTATCTGGTGTCACGATTTTTATTTAAAACTAGCAAAACTTTGTGGAGGGTCCAAATAATTTTGATGGATTTTAGTTCCTAGTGGATTTTTCGAAAACTTTCTTAAATCAAACACTGTCCTGACGAAGACCAAAAAAGATAGAACTACATATACAATTTGAGGCAGTCGTTCGGAAATTATGGACAAACATACATTTCGGCGATTCATTTTTATTTACACATGTACTTGTGTAGTAGGTATTTACACAGTACGATAGTTCCTGTCAATGAATTCTTGGCTTTAGCTTGCCAGTCAGGAGTTTACGATTATAGCTTCATACATAGGGATATTCCATTACAAGACAGTGAGTGTTCGCGTAGGAAGTGGTCTGGATAGTATCATACATAATCATAACAACTATGAACATCGAACAGCGAACAATGTTCTCGCATTTTAACACCAGTTACTAACTAATAAACAAATAAACTTAAAGTTATTGTTTTAACCCGTTTTGATTTGAAGTACCTATTTGTGATAATTTTGAGATTAATGGGTTACATGTAAAAAATAAGTATTATAAATATTAAAAAAAAAAATTATCTTGCAACACCCAGTAAAAATTATACATATGAGAACCTGTGGCGTTTTGACTAGAAATTAATAATATTTCCAAAAACCCCAATACTTATTATTTTAAACTTATCGACGTAAGTAAAGTCACCAACTCACCGTACCACTTTCTCGTATGATTCGAACGCGTAAATGAAACGTCACCTCAAACCGGTAACGTTTACGTAATAACTACGAGTGTATGAGTCCAGACAAGTGCCGTATGTGGCGAATTATCATGGCAAGACAATGTTATCTATACGACGAATGAATTTACATCTTTTTTAGGTAGTTTACTGTTTGGTGTAGTAGCGAAAGGCGGTTGTGGCTAAGTAATAACAACCGCATAGGTTGACATTCCTGGTTAAGCTACAGTTGCTGAGTTCAGTCTGTGGATGGGTGACCATACTGACGACTAAACTCCTTTTGACGCGGTGATAGTGTCTATGTCATTACATCAAATTTCATTAAAAAATGTAGTAGGTAAGTACCAAGAATTTTTCGGAGGATTTGAGTAGTGGCGCCGACTGTCCTACGTTGGACTCAACGTCATTACCATCTCACCATCCTTTGGTAAGAATGGTTATAACGATATCCTTATCCGATTAGGTACCCAAAAACTGGGCTCTGGAGATCAATAATTAATAGAAGATCGTTAAAATGTGTGAGACTCGAAGCCGAACCCAACAGTTCTAAAAATACTAAGCTGATGATGTAGATCAGTAGTTCCCAAACTTATTTTTCTCGTGGACCACTTTCAAAATTTTACTGGTTTCGGTGGACCCCCTGCTGCTACATTTCTACCACATTCATAAAGTCGCCAAAAAATAAAAATTGTGTCGCTTCTGAGTTCTGTCCCTATATTCCGATACGTAAAATAAAAACGAAAAATGGTACATTTTATAACAATAATTAAAAGAATAGAATTACAAGAAAAAATTAATAAGGTAATATAGGTTCAGGTCATAATTTTAATTACCTAATAGGAAGGATGTAAGTATTTGATAGAGTGTCAGCAAACGATCAATGTTTGGCTTTATTTTAGTGAGCCATAACCGCCAATCCTGTGTGATTTTTAATTAGCTCCTTTTTTTGTTAAGAGGTTTGTAACGGCACTAAAACTCCTTTCGACAAGGTATGAGGAGGTAAAAGCTATTAAATATTTGACCGTCTATCTAGTTGATTTTAATGATCGAAGGTAATATCGAATACGCAAGTTTGGACAAGTAACAGTCGCTTGCCTTATTAAAATATTATCTGCTTAGTTAGGTACTTAAAACAATGTAGGTAGGCTCTTATAAAAACTATGCTTACATTTTTGCTCTTTACTATCAAAAGCAGATAAATTTACGTGGACCCCCATTAACATCTTATGGACCCCCATTTTTTGTTCACGCCTACGTAGACCCCCAGCAAGTCTCCCGTGGACCCCTGGGGGTCCACCTGGACCACTTTGGGAATCACTGATGTAGATAATCGGCTATTGAAAACCGATAATAAATTCAAGGCCATCGAGATAAGCTTTGTCGCAGTTTCGCACAGATGAATCGATCTCGCGTGCCCTTGCACTTGTCGCAACAATGACATTTGACGATCAAGTCAGATAGCACAATCTGTCAATGATCACGATCAATTGTGACATAACAAAATATGGAAGTGAATATTACCCATGAATTGAAAATCAGTGCGAGGCGGAAAAGAAAGAAGCGTGTGCGTGTGCGGCTGTAATGATTTAGCCACCAGCTCCTCCCAGTATAAAACAGAAATAGCAGTCAGCAGCAAGTTATGACTGTGACAAGAAGGTCTCCACTCATAAATTAATAATGCATAGCAAACTCACAGCAAAGTTCTGATTTGACAGTAGTCAGATGATAGATCATAATCTATTAGAGCAGTTTTCCGGCCGTTCCGGATACTAATGAATATAGAAAAAAAAAGAAAATAAGTTTATTTGGCACGCATTTGGCACACAGTTTTGACACAAGAATACAATAGAAATACAAAAAAACCGTACCGTGTGCCTCACGGCTGTGCCAAATATGTAACACTACCGATCCCCCTGGCTTCACACAGGTGCAATTTGAATAAAACTACCTATGTTACTAGCTAACAATGTAGCTTTATATGGAGAAAGAATTCTGAAAATCAGTCCAGTAGTTTTTGAGTTGTTCATTACAAACAAATACACAAATCTTTTCTCTTTATTATTTAAGTGTAGATGTAGATGAGGCTAATGATTATTTGACCTCCATAATCCAGATAAAGGCAGATTAGGATCCATTTGAATGAATAAAGTCAAAAATTCAAAAGTAAAACTCAATCGCAATCTCAATTCTGATCTTTGAAATCAGTTGTGACTAGGCCACCGATTGGTTTTGGCAAGCTTCGTTCAAAATCATTAAAAAAAAGACATGATCTATGTAATATCCAGAATACAGGAAACCTTTCCACTAATTAGTTTTCCGGCATTAGGTTGACTTAAAAATAAATAATCTAACGTTAGTATAAAGTTTCACATAAAATAATAAATAATTTACGATCAATCTTCTATAAAACGTAACCTCGGAGCGAAATGTTCCGTTGGGTATGTAAAACGAATGGTATCACGGCAGTCGCCGAGTCTATCTGTGACGTTGAAGAACACCGTTACTCATAAACTGATATTATTCAAGTATAGTAGAATTTCTTACTTATTGACTTAAAAAAACTTCACAAATTCAAGCCAACTTCTTTGCTATAGTGAATTTATGACCACAATATGTGGGCCACACCAATTCATGAATATTTTTTGTAACAAAGATGCAATAATTTAAATGCAACGTTCATTGTTGAACTTGATTTCGGTATCGCTGTTATGTTAATTTTCCTATTGACTATTCATAAGATACGAAGAAGGTGCGAAACTCAGCTTATACGAGATTAAATTTTCGCATCTCTGTTTAATTTTAGACATCAAACAAAGCTTACCGTGACGGGTGAACGGTTTCGGCGCCTCCGAAACATCGAGGAAAGAGAGTGGCTGGTCAGGTTCGCCGACGAAGCGGCAGACACCAACATTTTACACTTTATCCAACACTATCACATACACTGAAACCGGCTCATTCCCGTTATCACTGCGCACTGAACTGTAGCTATCGGTTACAACTGCATGAACAGATAAGCTGAAAAATTAATTTTCTTGTCTAACGAAGTTTGACAAACATGAAAGCACACAGACGAGCTCAAGCACAATGAAACCGCTTTGCGATTCCAAGAACAATAAACTTTTACTATCATGCCACATAAAAAAGTTTCACTGCAGTGCGCAGTAGCTCGTATTTTGCGAGAACCGGCGAACCTATCACTTTTCTTGGTTTGGTCAAAACACAGCGAACTTTCTCTGCAAGTTTACCATATGTGACTCATATCAGTGCGGGGATATGTCAACACACTAAAGAGAACGAAAACGAATTCAATATGGAAAGTATTGCCCGGTCCGAGTTTGGAAGGGACCATTTACGAACGGAAAATCGAGACCCAGTCAACTTGTTTGTAAATTCACTCAGAAACTGGAATCAATATCAAAGAGCAGTAGATTGAAAAGTTTGCAAGGTGAGCCAGACTTTTCTGGGAAAGCGTCACGGCTGCAAACCTCGTTAGTGAGACGAGCCGGCGACGGAGACAGTAACTCGATCCAGAGCGCGCAATCTACTGCATAAATTAACTTGTAACCCACTTCGCTTAAATTCTTTAAACATTTTACTGTCCTTATCTGTTGTTAGTAAATTATGTGACATCACTGCGGCTGTGCTAAAATTGGGGTATTAACGTGCAATTAAAATATCGTCTTATATTTAGTTTAGACGATGCGCGGGATTACGTACAAGATGATGATATACGGTAGCACTTTAAGATACACTGGTGGATCGTAAATTTAGTGTACGCGTGTACACAGTGGCGGCCACGTCGCTAAACTAATCGCACAGGAATTGGATTTCTAAATCGTATTGTGTATTGTCGAATTACAATCAGTTTCCTACAATTAAACAGTAAATTGCTGCAACTAACTGACGTTACGTTATCGTAACCAATGGCCTGGTTGCATTTATTGGCGAATCGTTATTAACTAATAAATAACAAGTATCAATTTGTACAAAATTAGTTCTCAACTAAGGATGATAATTATCATGCTAATTGCTCTCAACTAAAATTACAGTATCTTTTGGTACCTCTCTCATAACAAGTCTAAAATATTGGAATGGTAGTACCATATTCTTGGCTCTTGTAAAATTTGTATACTAAGAAAATCCCTAATTTATAATAAAAATACTCTTGGCATTTTTGAAGACTCTTAACTGCAATTAGCAGTAATCACCCTGAAAAGTCATCCTTCGAAACATAATGTAAAAAGCAAATTACATGAAAAAGCATACTTCTTATCTAATTTTGAGGCAGTCGTGAGCGCGAAATACCAAATTGTTTTACTTCAAGAAATTCGAGGAAGCAGTTGACTGAATTAGAATTGTAAATGGGAAGAAGAGACAACGTAATGTTAAAACGATCAGAGAAGGCCGTACTAGGTCGATCGTAAACTGATTAAAAACACAGTTCCTGGAGAGTCAAATAGCGTCGAACTCAAAGATATTGTGTGCGACCAAGTCAAACCAATTTGGATAATTATTCAAGCGTATTTGGAGCCAGTGAATGTAGACCCTATAGAACTCCTGAAATTAGTAATTCTATAAATATCTCAGAACGTCTTTGATCTTGGCATGTATTTGCCAAGTGCAAAACAGATTTAAAACATTAACCACTGCAATAATACTATTAACCACAATAAACGCAACAAATACACTTCTTGACATGAGAATCAAAGCCTTGAAATCGTGAATGCTCTCCAAAATTTCTTCCAGAATAATATATTGTAACTGTAACATCCGTAAAACGAAATGAGCTAAAAATCTTGAACTTTAAATAAACCAGATGACCGGCGCAAACGCAATGAACGTCAGTGGAACGCCCACATTAAATAGAGAAAGCAAACAATGATGCGCTGCCCCTATTTATAGTATATCTTGGTTTTCTTGTACATGGGGGATAAGAGAAGAGCCAGAAATGTAATTAATTGAAGCATTCCATTTGGCAATGATTGCAAATGATGATAATGGAAAATTTTCGACTATGCTAGTTGCAATGTTTCAGGGTTATTGGATATTTGGATGTACATCGATTGCATTTTCGATTTGAAATCTTATAACGTAAATTCTTACAATGAAGTCTTATAACGTTCCTACTTCTAGGAGGCTTCTAGGGCCAATTAAGCACACGAGTCAACGTGGAAAATTGTACGACCTAAATAATACAACCGCAAATGATGTTGATAATTACAATTAATCATCGCACGCGCAATGAACATAATTAATTAAGCTATTAAATTCCGACTTTTCATATAAATAGCTACATTATTCAAGTGGATGAATGCAAAAACGCAAAGATAAGACCCGTTCGTTTTCCTATCTAGATGATTGTGTTATTGTTACAATAAACGACATTCAAATTGTTTACATTCGCGATAAAATTTACAAAACAATGTAGTAAGGTGGAGCTTTCTCATTTAGAACATGAATACGTTAATCAAATACTTTGTAACCATTTAGGACTGAGAGGCATGTTTGAAAAGCTGGAAAAGAAGTGCAGAAAGCCATTTTTATTTTAAATCTTAAAGTTTAAATGATTTATTGTTAAATTTCTACCAATAGCTCTTGATGACAGAAGCTGAAAATAAACGTTAGCAGGCTCTATTTGAACAATTGATTTTCAGTACGCGGCCTGTCTTATGCTGTTGGTATTTTCAGGGCGTATTGGCCACAGTGACGTAGGAAGGCCGACCCACAGCATGACGTCCAGTTAACAGTAATGGACAATTCATTAGCTCGATTGTAAACGCGTGGACGGTCGCACAAATATTTTGCTCCACAACAGAGACATTAATCAAAGAATCTCGCAGAAACTGTAAGATGTTCATCGTGCAATTCATTCCAGTTCTCGCCAATGTTGATTTTATAAGCTTTTGACCCAGTTTTCCGTCAATAAACAATATTCAATTTACTATATTTTAATACAAGTGGATCACGTAATATCATGAGCCGTTACGTGAATTAACGAGGAGACAGAATTAGACTAGTGCAAAACGATCGGCGGATATGCGTAATACGGTATGAACAAGGCATTAGTTTTGGTCAGCTCGGATTATGTGAGGTGATTCAAATAGTTTCAATCTTGGACATGTGCCTGTGTTTTGTTTACATACTGAGCAAAACTATTTCTGTGGATGATTGAAATATTAGGGGGCACGGCAGATGTATCTTTCTGTATACACAAACATCAGCCTATATGAAGATTTAAACTGGTCGAGCTTGCTGACGAAACTCATGATCTGCGCAGTTTGAATTCATTTTGGGACAACCGGGTCAAAAAACCAATTTAGGTAACATACGGACTTTTGGACAGAAATTTTGAAAACCAGCCAAGTGGAACATGATATCCAGAATAACTACACCAATTTGTATAACGTTTATATTAATGAACGCGCTAAACAAGTAACATTTTTGAGGTTACTGACGCAAGCACTGGCGAAGGTCGGGACGATACTTAATTGCGTTAATATAAAACAGATCTATCTGCAATTATAGAGCACACATGCGATAGTGAAAGTAGCGTAGCGATAACACAGATACTCTCGCGTTCTATACAAAGAAATGTATTAGTTATTCGTATCGATTAACATAATAAGCGCATTTGAGGTATTTGAGGACATTCAAGTAGCACACGATAGGTAGAAAAATGTGTAGTTGTTTCTCAAGACTGTCGACAGGAGACGGATGGAGGAAATCAGCAGATGCGATCCCGGAGAGTAGGGTCGACTTGGATTGATTGGATCCCGACGTGCGATGGACGGGAGATGTCACCTGAACGATTCATGTTCAGGAACTACGTAATTTGATTTGGATCATGTCATATGATTTTGGTTTCCGTAGAGTGCGTTTATAATGGGGGTTTTTTGTTGAGTGCTCTTGTGACCAATGACGGTGTATTTTATTTGCATCCATGTCAAATAACCCAAAAATAACACTTGAACTGCCTTTTAACAGAGAGATCTTACTGGTTATGGAAGAATAAAGTACTTAAAGCATCAAGGTATTGAAATTCAGGTTAACAGTTATATGTGGAAGGTAGCGATAACGATTTACAACTCAGTAAAACGCAGCAGAAGAATTGCATCAATGAAAACAGCGACGAAGACATACATACAAAAGCGACGGAATTCCACAGATCTGCCAATGTAAACATTGCAAGTGAACACGAAAAATCACAATACTTATGTACATGCGAGACAATTTCAAATCACAAGGGGGATATTTTAAGGGAGGGTAGCAACGCGCGCTTGTGTTCCCTCGGTCGCGTCACTCTCACTGTGGGATAACCAACTCATGCGAGATGCCAAATCTACCTACATGCGAAGACGAGCTATTTACATTTCAATGATAAACACCTAATGCGCTATCTCCACGTAATAAGACTCAATATGCAACTGCAGGAATTTCACTTTTTGCGCGAGTACAATTTAAATGCTTTGTACATTATTTGCAAGGTTGATGTTGGAGATTGATGTGAAGTTGATTTTGTCAGTTTTGTGTTTGGTGTTTTCGTAAATATTTGTGTGTTTAAGTTTCGTTGACTGCTTTTTGACTAAATAAATCCTTTATGAATTCATATTTTTAGATCATCAATGGAATTATAGTATCGATACTAATATTATAAAGAGGTAATATTTGTTTGTATGTAGGGGTAATGTCCGGAACTAATTATCCAATTCTAATTTATACTTTCTGGTAGTAACGTTTATTATTTCTGAGGGCTTTAAATAAATGCATGCAGCGGAACTACCACATTTTTTTATAGCAAGTCGTCAAAAGTAACAGCATGGGCAGGCGATAGCACGACATTCGGTGGGTCGGCGGGCCGAAGATAGTTCTGTAATAAATTCTTCGTACGGTCTACTTCTAATTGAGGTATTGGCTTATCCTTGTTTAATTCAAATTGTGGTTAATTCAATGCTAATTGGAGAAAACGTCTGTCATTTAAGTATCTTGCCAAGTTTGTGTAGGTAGGGGTGCTAAGACAGGAAACCTCCACGTGCGCCCGTGGACTGGAGTTCCCGGATGTCGGATACGTAAGGGGGGAAGACCAGTTTTTCGGGCGGTGCACCCTGGGATGCGGGCAAAAACTCTTTCTTAGGCACTGTGTGCCTAAGGGGTCTCTTTGCCCGTATGCGAATAGCCTGTCGGGTGGACGCTCCAACGAGTGTCCCTTTGAATAGCAGAGGGCACAGCGGCGGAGCGGGCTTGCGGACGGTGAGTAATGGGTATGCTCGCCGTCCGACCAAGGACCAAGCCCGGGTCGGTGGCGCGTCGTGTTTCGCGCATCACCGACGGGGCCCCTTATGGGGCCAAATGCCTGCTGGGGTCGCGGATTTTTCTTAATCCAGGATACCGTGGCCACGGAAGGTAAAGGGCATCCGAAGCCCCAAGCAGGGCGGGAGGACTCATTTGATGATTTTGCCACACCAAAAAAAAAAAGTTTGTGTAGGTACAGAGGCCTTATCATGAGTTTTCAGTTATTGTGACGTGAAGTAAACTGGAACTTTGACATTTTCAACTGACAAATTTCAAGGAAAAAATTAGATCCTTCTTCGTACACCAGAGGCGCTGTTCCATTTTTCCATACAAAAAACGCTGTAAATACTGGAAAGACGCTGTAAAGTGAAATAGTGAAAACTCGTGATAAGGGCTCTGTATCTAAAATTGTACAGCCATCTTAGCAAAAATATTAGTTTGAACTCTGGACTTGTCCACTACCTAGGATGTATGAAAAACCGAATCGACCTCAAAAATTATAAAATCTTAAATTAAGCCATTATTTCTTGCTTTATTCCTATGCTAATTTAGATAAACCGTTAATCTTTTTTATTCATTTAAAATGGATTTACATTTGGCCTAAATCTAGCCCTGAAGCATACCTAAGATGGAACGAGCTCGCAAAGAAGGTTCCAGCTAACTCCTTCGCACCGGACAGAACTCGGACAAAAGTAATAATATGGCGCCGGACTCGCGACTGGATGGGGTAGCAAGCCAGGCATTCGTGGAAGTCCACCACCGCCAGCAGCATCGCTCAGCCGTCATTACAGGTTACTAGCAGCCTGTGGTGACGATGCCCTGGGTAGACAGCTAGGAGGTGGAAACTTCCTGATGAAGATTCAATTCGATTTCTAGCTTTTGTAAATCCCCGTGGACTTCCACCGGCCTGGGAAGGCGAAGTGGCATGTCATACTTTATTGTCTAAAACCAGATGGTATCCTCTACGTCTACTGCCTTATGGCCGGGGGTTTGGGTGCCCAGTATGCGTAGAATGACATCGTAGAAGTTTTTCCGACGGAAGAATAAACAGAACGACAGAATGTAGAAAGATTTTTAATCAGTGGCGGTTCCTTCATACAAGCCCAAAAGCCCGGCATGCCTTATTAAAAATGCTCGACAGAGAATCATAATCAAACCCGAACTATTTAAAAGTTCGCGCGCTTAATTGTTATCAAAATAACACAAACTATCCACGCCACACACTTTACATCGCAATTGTTCGCGCGCAGTTTCGTATTTGCAACATCTATATATAGCTATCTCGCTTACACGTACCGGCTTTTACCGGGCTTTCAAATACTATCTCTGTCCCTTTCGCGCCTAAAGCGTTGTGCCGTATAACGAGTTAGAACCTTGTGCGTCTACAAATCGATCAGTATGGAAGATTTAAGCCGTGCATGCGTATGAAGTTGCACGCGTATGCGTGACCTTTAGCTCACTTCAGTTTTATTTGCTTGAGTGGGGAAAGCTTTGTTGTTAAAGTTTTTTGTGTGTTTTGTTAGATTTTCTCAGTGATACAATTGTTTTGGTGACTTACCTGCAACAATGGAGGTAATTGTATCTTGTGAGGATTTAAAATGCGTTCAAGTTTTGATTGGCGAAGATAAGGTAAAATCTTTAAACTTTGCTCAGAAAAAAAAAAACAGTTTATTTCTTCCCGACGCCGACGCCTAATCTGTGTATTTCTCAGACTAGTAAATCGCATAAAAGAATATTTCATATGTGTCTAAATCATGCAATAGAATTCAAGAGGTTAGTTTATTTTTTTCAGCCCTTCAGGCTTTGAAAACGAGCTGCTTTTTACGATACTCATTGCAGCAAAAAATTCGTTGGACATAATTACATGTCGCGAGTCGTAAACACGGTTTTTAAACAAAAAAGTAAACTTATTCGGCTTTATTACAAAACGTGGTTTAACTTAGACCAAGGTTTAAATCAAAAATCAATTTTTGAATTTCGAACTTTATTCCAACTGCTATAAAATTCTAAAATGCACATTGACAACTTAGACCGGGATCTAAACTCGGTTTTTGTATTAATAACTTTACGACAGTAGAAATAAAGTTCGAAATTCAAAAATTGATTTTTGATTTAAACCTTGGTCTAAGTTAAACCACGTTTTGTAATAAAGCCGATTGAGTTGTTTTCTGATCTGTGCGACAACCCACAGAACTGGGACGGGGATACGATTTTAGCTATTGAAAAACAGTAATTGTTGGTAGAATTAAAACGATCACCAACATTTTACTCTGATGTAATTAAATCATTTCTTAAGAAAGATAGACGATTCCAATTAGAATATAAATAATTTATTTAAATTCCTTATTACATTCTATCTAGCTATTTTTTAACTTTCGTTTTGTAACTTTCTGTTTTGTTTTTTTTTTGTCTGTAACCTGTTAGTCCTGTTACAAAACAAGCAACTACTTACCATAACTTTGAATTCACTTTTAATTTATTGTACCTAACCAGTAGTTTATGAGAAAATTGCGATGATACATACGTAGGTACCTACATACTCAGTCGAAAACTGAACTTTCTTTTTTTGAAATCGGTTTAAATTTTATTGGGCTTGCCTTATTTTGAAACCCTAGGCCCGCCACTGTTTTTAATGACACCGTAGAAACGGGTTTTGTCGATGGAAAGCCAGAATGTGGAATGATTTCTAAACTCCCGTTCCATGGCGATACTTAAAATATAAAAAAAAAAATTCAGTCGTCTCTACCCGTACCAAAAAAAAAAGAATTGTATAAAGAAATATTGTCTATTCTTAGTAGAATAGAGATACAAATGTTTGTTACGCGTGCTGTGGATGCCAACATGTTTGTCATATAGGTACCTGACAAAATGAAGATAATACGTAGGGCACTAGATAAGTTTTGAGATATCGTTAAACTATCGAAAGTATATGCGTCAAATTGTCACCGACAATAGTGCATCTAATTAGTAGTCAGTATCAAATTAAAAAATATCTTTAACTACCCGCAATTTTATTTTGTGATTTTTTCTTTGCTTCAAGATGTCAGAGTTAACGCGTCGTGATTTTCGTGCAATTATGCTCTATAATTTCAAGCGGGGTTTAAGTGCTGATGACTGTATCAGTGAATTAAAATTTGTGTTTCGTGAGAAAGCTCCATCCCGTAGCTCAGTGTATCGGTGGTATAAACAGTTCCAGAGAGGAGATTTTAATCTGTCAGACTATTCTCGTTCAGGAAGGCCTGTCGAAACAGTGACTTCAGAAAATGTAGCAGCCGTTAAGGAACTAATTGAGCTAGATCGACACGTAACATACAAGCAAATAGAGAAACTCTTGAAGATTAGTGCACCATCAGTTCACACTATTTTACATGACCATCTTCAAGTTAGAAAAATTTGCACGTTGTGGGTACCTCACCTTTTGACAGCGACCCAAATGGAATGCCGTAAGAAATGGTGTAAAAAAATGCTTGTTGTGTTCGATGGTGGAAAATCTCCTAATGTTAATTCTATAGTAACAGGTGACGAATCATGGCTGTATTACTATGACGTTAAATCTAAATCTAAAAATAAGATATGGATTTTTGAAGATGAGGAACAGCCCACCGTCGTTAAACAGTCTCGATCCGTGAAAAAGAAAATGGTCGTTGTTTTTTTTGGCAGAAGGGGTATAATTAAAAGAATATGTCTTGATGAACAGAAGACTGTTACGCCGAAATGGTACACAGACGTTTGTCTACCTCAATTGATCGAGTCTCTCAAAAATCTGCGACCAAACTCACGCCTTGACACTTGGCGGCTCCATCATGACAACGCACCAGCACATCGCGGTCAACTCACTCAAGATTTTTTGAGCCGCACTGGTCTAATTCCGCTTGAGCATCCTGCCTACAGTCCTGATCTCGCACCCTGCGACTTCGGACTCTTCCCAATGATAAAGGATAAACTGAAAGGTCAACGGTTTGCCAATGATAACCAACTAATTCAAGCCTGGGACTTGGCGTGTGAGGAAGTCTCTGAAGAAGTGTGAAAGAAAATTTTTGATGATTGGTTTCGACGCATGGAGAAGTGTATTGCAGCCGACGGAAATTATTTTGAAAAACTCTAACATTTAGATATGAAATCTCAAAACTTATCTAGTGCCCTACGTATATGTAAGGAAGTTGTCATCTGCTTAGCCTTTTACCAATTATATTGGGGTCGGATTCCAATCTAACCGGATACAGCTGAATTCCAAGGAGCGAATGTCTATCTGACCTCCACAATCCAATTACTGCCTAGTGTCTATGATACCCTTTTGGTTAGACTGACTGGTTGTCAGACTTCGAGCTTCTAGACTTTCGGCTAGACTTAGCGTGCTCTCCAAGACATGGAGGCAACTCGCTATGATCCATCCACAGATGAACCTCGACGAGCGCGGCTTAACCTTGAAGATCGACCTGTGTGGCTGTTTTATGTAGCCACGAACATATAATTATACTATAACACCAATGCCCAGTCCTTCTGGGGCGTGATATTGTTATTTGTATTAAGATGATTAAATTATTTATAAATAAAATGTAAACAATATTATGATGATATATGGCAACTATATTTATAACCTTTTATTTTTGTAATAATGATAAAAACTTTCTCATAAAGTACATGTTTATAATTGCTATAACAGCTCAATGTCAGATAAATTTAGCATAGAATGTCAACAATTTATCTTATTACTTTTTAGAAAATACATTTTTATTATTAAAGTACTCTTTTAGTATAAGATTTAATTAACCTTGTACCATATTTATTATTTAATTAACCATATATTTAGTAGTATTGTTTAAACTACTTTTTAAGTGTTAAAAAAATACAGAATTACATAAAATTGTTTCTTTTCTCTTCCAATTGCAGTATGATTTTTCTGACCATCACACTCTACACAAAATTAATCACACAATTTCCATATGAATAGCAGCTCAAGGAAACTATTGTTATTCTGTTAACATAAAAGGAGCACTTCGCACTTGTTACTACTGAAAATATAATGGAGTGGCATTGGAATTAAGAAGTGGGTTTTGTATGACAATAATATTACTGAATTACAAGTTTACCTTTATTTATAGCCTTTGTTCTTATGCATAAGGTACATTTTTAATTTTAAATTCACCCACATTGGAAACAGGGATACTACTACCTAAGCCCGTAGTTCAGCTAGTAGCTAACAATAGAAATATTGACCCGAAGTACCAATTTCTAAATCCAACCCCAATTTTAAGTGAATTATGGTTGATTTTTGACCAGTGGATGACCAGTAATTTATTAATAAATTACAATATCCCATCTGTAACTTGATTCAAACTAAATCATCTATTTAATAAAGTTTATAATGTTTTAAAACTGTTCCGAGGGTTTTAATGAGTGAACCTGGAACGCAATGGACTACTGAACGAACAGAGTGGATTTTGAGTCACTAAGAGTCCTTGTGAGCAGTGGTGGCCCAGTGGTATCGGCCTCGATTTACGAGTTGTAGGTCGTGGGTTCGAACCCAGCCTGACGCATTACATTGTGTAATTTATTTCATCACCACTGCTCTCGAAACGGTGAAGGAAAACATCGTGAGGAAACCGGCATGTCCTAGAACCAAAAATTCGAAGACATGTGACATCTACCAGCCCGCACTGTGCCCGCGTGATGGGTTATGGCCCACTCCCTCTCAGAGAGAGGAGGCCTGTGTCCCAACAGTGGGAACATTTATAGGCTGATGATGAAGAGTCCTTTGCTCTACCGGGGCGGCCATACCCAGTTCTTGACTTTACCACTGAAAATTCAATCCAATTTTATTGCATGAGTGTTGCCAGTAACCGCAAAAATTGTTGTAGTTGGAGGATGCCCAAGAAGTCCCTTTTTACCGACTTCAAAAAAAAGGAGGTTATTACACACCAGTCACCATGAATTGCCCTTGGTTTCTGTGCTTTTAAATGTGTACCTGTGTAGATAAATAAAGCTTTTATGATTTATTATTGGACAAGCATCACAAGGCTTGGTGAGGAGGCACAGGATAAGAGTTCCTGGAAGATGGTGGGGGTGGGGGAGGACTTTGTTTAACAGTGGGACAGCATAGCCTTAATAAAAAATATATTATCAGTAACGAGTTTCAGCAGGTTAGAGTAAACTTCAGCTTAATAACATAAAGGTCACCATTTCTAATTATAGAGCCTAACAGTGTTGAAGAAGCCCCTAATTTACACTTATAAGACTTCACAATGACTTAATGCATTACTGAATTTTAAACATCTATTTTTTTTATTATATTTAATTACTTTACACTATTAAATATGCTTAGTTTGTTGTTGTAAAATATAAAAAAAATTAAAGAAAAAAAAAGAGAGGAAAAGTTTTTTAGCAATGTTCGTTTTTTAGTTTTTTATGTATGGCCACTAAAGTGGCTGATTATGTAAGACTGATTTTTCTTAATGCATAAAAATCAATTAATGTACAGTATATTGTGCTTGTGTCTATAACTCAATGTCAAAACTAGTTATTTTGTATATGGAAAACAAAGACTAAATTATCAAATGAATCATCAATAAAAGAGTCTATTAGCATTTCTTTTTTTGCTTGGTAAAATCATCAAATGAGTACCCCCACCCTGGGTGGAGTGGAACGGACTGTCAGACTCATACTGACTAAAATCCACGGTGTACCTTCAAAAGCCCTTTACGTTTGAGGGTCTTGGTTAGCTGTTTAGACAGTCCAAAAACCAGTCTATTGGCATACCTTTTGATTTGGCAGGCCTCATCATATTGTCAGAAAAAGTAGCTGTCTTATTTAACACACGTTCAGGATATAAGACGGCTACTTTTTCTTAACTTCTCGGGCATGCTATCAAAACTCTCTTTCTCTTTCACTCATAGCTCGCTCCACATAAATTCACTTTTTTGCATATGTACAAATGGTGTATGTAAGACGCCCAAGAAGTTAATAATGATTTTCATTATTAATCATGAGTTAAATACAACAACATCCCTTTATTTAGGTGGTAAAAAATCAAATCAGTCTTGTCCTATGTGGAGGAGACTGCCAAAATAATATAACAGAATAAAAATCCACCCTGATCCTTTGGTTGCCCTGTGTGTTTCAATTCAAGGCCACGGAGCCACAGTTCCATGACAAGAACACTTGGATCATAGGGTACATTTACCTGGTGTCCTGGTGATATGTGAAAATCAATGAACTGTATTCTATTTTTAATCACTTCATTTAAAATTCAGAACCAAATGTCTTTCCAAGCATTTGAACAATAATACTATCAAGAATTAACATCCTAGTGTCAAAATTTACAAGACAATAATAATTATGATGACCATTTTGGGATACTGAGCAAGTAGGTACCTAGTTTTTTTTTATATGATAGCCTGCATACTTTGATACAAAGAGTACACCCAAAGAGGTTATGTGAAAATAAGATTACCTACAAAACATTAAACTATTATGGAAATATACTGACCATTGCACTACAAATTAATGTTCAATTACGGCGTTTTCGTAAACAGAACGTAGTCTGAAGACTTTACCCATCATTTTACTGACAACACCTTATTTACCAATAAGAATTTAATAGTTCTATGGACATCATTCTTTTTCCTGATAAAACATAGCTACGTATATTTATAAAAACATATCCTGTTGACTTTTAAAACAGTATTCAAACCCGTTTTTTCAACTACAGTGTAGAGAAAGGTCTATCAAACGTAAATTCCACAAGTTTCCAAGTAGGTTTTGTTCGTTTCTCGAATTGTAGAACAGAAAACATAAGCCAAGCAAGTCGGCCAACGGGAAGATAATGTGATCTTGCAAATTACAAAACAACTCACCTCGACCTCACTGTCGCCGTTCTTGTTTTTATCAACTTTGGTCTTCATCGCCTCCTGCGAACAACAGCTTCCACTAGAACCTTCACAACACACGATAATCTGCTTCAAATCACCAATATGCGGAGATTTTACACACGTAAATTATGCAGCATCGCATACCATACGAACTGAACTGACATGGCATAGTAGGTATTACGACGATGGAAACGTAAAATGCCGACAGCATCAATTGCCGTTTTTTTACAACGGTGAGAACATTTTATATTTTTAAGGAATTATTAAATTCTGTTTATTTCTTGAACTCACCTTTTCTTTTTTCGGCATAATATATTAATAATTAAAGCTTTCAATACAAGTTTTTGATAACATTCGCGTGGAGAGTTTACATTTTAGTTGTCAAATACCGAGTTCTGATTGGTTAAGAACGGTCACGTGACTTCGTTGACGTTGCACGTAGTGATGTGAGTAATAAAAAGTATCGATTTATTATGATTTAAAAAGTAGTCTTTTTAGTTCTTTGTTTTAGGAAGTCTGGAAACTAAGATAAAATAAAAATGGGTAAGTATCTACTTGCTTTTTTTCCAGTTTACTTTTTGATTCCGAAAAAAAAAATTCTTTCTTTCATAGATATCTCTATTAAATAAAATTCTCGTGTCACAGTTTTCGTTGCCATTCTCCTCCGAAACGGCTTGACCGATTTTGATGAAATTTTTTGTGCTTATCCGGTATCTATGAGAATCGGCCAACATCTATTTTTCATCCCCCTAAATGTTAGGGGTAGTCCACCCCTAAAATTGTATTGAACTAGAAATAATTTATATGGCAAAACAACGTTTGCCGGGACGGCTAGTATAGGTATAATATAATAAAGTTGCTTTGAAGTCAATCGATAAAGATCGTTTCTGATTAAGTAAACATGCCTTAACTTAACCTGAACTGTCTAAAGAAAGCAGGTAACTGTGAACCTAGAACGTAAAGGGCAATTGAAGGAAAAAGGAAAGTCTGTCAGTCCCACTCATTTTATGCTATGCCAGTAGACCTAGCATCTCGAAACGATTTGATAAGCAATGAGTACCAAGTATCAAGTTCGACATGTTTTGTTACTGTGCCACGGAAAAAAAAGGTTACGAGTGAGCGGCTAGCCTTACCTAATTGTAATTCCTCTTAGAATACAAGCATTTTTAGGCCGCGATATCATATGGTCTAGATGTGGCGTATGCCAGGCGGAAGAGTAGTGATAGCCCAGTGGTATCGGCCGTGGCTTACGAATTATAGGTCGTGGATTCGAACCCAGCTGGGCGCATTACTTTGTGTAATTTATTTCATCATCACTGCTCTCATAACGGTGATGGAAAACATCGTAAGGAAACCGGCATGCCTTAGAACCAAAAATTCGAAGACATGTGACATCTACCAATTCGCACTGAGCCCGCGTGGTGGATTAGGGCCCACTCCCTCTCACAGAGGGGAGGCCTGAGTCCTAACAGTGTGAATAGGCTGATGATGATGACGCTGCCAGGTGAGCCCCATCCTCATGGACGTATCTAGAGATATTTTCCAGGGGCGGCCTGTGACCTCCTGGCTTGAACAGGGGAGGCCTATGTTGAGCAGTAGACGTCTTACGGCTGGTATGATGATGATGGTGAACCCGCCCCGCATAAAGCACCGGCAACTGACGCCCTGCATGTCCATGAATCGGAAAAATAAGGTCGCAAAAATATGCGCAGGTATGAGACTCTTGTACCTAAGTATATTGGAACCTATTCCAAATAAAAATGTTTGAACAGTGTACAATTATTTTAATAAATAAATAATTTAACAATATTACGTTTAACTACCATGGCTTCTTCTTCTCCTTTTTGTGTTTCTTGACTTTATACGGTCCAAGCTGAAGACGTACAAGTATTCCACGCCACCAAGCCTGCACGATGATAGCAGAAGTGAGCATCTTCTCGTGATATTGTCGTGCTTTCTCACGTTCTTCCTTAAAGTGTTTCCATTCCTTCATTTGCTGGTCATGTTTTTCAAGCTGAGAATAAAAAAAGATATAAAGAAAAGTGAGCCTTCATACCTAGTTATGAAAGTGTGTGTACCTAGGTATGAATGTGAATTAATGCTAAGGTGTAGAAGAAAATTTAAAAAAAAGTACCGACTTCAAAAACAAATACAAGAAAGTTTATAATAACTTTTTTTTGGAAGTCGGTGGCTTTGTTTTTTATTTATTTACTAGCTTCTGCCCGCGACTTCGTACACGGATCCTGTTCCTTACGCCAGCGACAACGCGGTCGTCAAAATCGAAGATCTGAAACGTCTGATGTCAAATTCTAAGAGCCCGGGGACGGGAAAACCACTGGATGCGGGAGACGATTCGAAACTCTCATGACTCCCACCCAGGGCAGAGCGGAAGGGACTTTCAGATTCGTACTGGCTAAAATCCACGGTTCCTTCAATAGCCCTTTACGTTCCGGGGTCACGGTAAATCGTAAGTCCCACGACCCCGGCAGGCTTTGGCTCTCTAAACGGGGGCCCCGTCATAATGCTGACACTCTTTGAGGCGGGCGTGGAACACAACGCGCCGTCGACCCGAGCATGGTCACAGGTTGGACAGCGAGTCACCCATTACTCGCCGCCCGCATGCCCGAGTGGCTGGAGATCGTCTGCCGACGTCCGTCACCGTAAGCGTCTACCACTGCGGCTGGGGTGGAGGTAGGACGCTGACCTCTCCCTCACGCGGTGCGCCTCCTCCTTCCATAGCATGACTGCTTCGCAGAAAGAGGAGACCGCTTCCCACTCCGTCTCGCCCCGCAGCATGACCTCGACCAATGCCGGGCGCGAGAGGTCTCCGCCAATCGCCGTCGTGAGGACACGGCGGTGCTCTGCCAACAGCGGGGCAGTCCTGCACCGTATGCTCCACCGTGTCCTCCGGGCGATCCTCGCAGTGGCGACACCCAGGCGTTTCTTCGTCGTATGGTTGTATTGAATTTAAGCAGTTCTAGTACATTTTTTGGGTATTCAGCATTCACCGAAATACTTTTTTAGCATTGAAGACCGGTGGGCGCTGGGCGTATGAACATAATTATTCTTCATGTTTTCCTAGAACTTTTTGTTGAGATCCCTTATTCAATTTCGGCACCAACACCTTCTTCGTGATCATGTTACTACGTTTTATGTCACGTCTCACGGAAACAGGATAAAAATTTGATCGTCTTGGTGGCGGCATGGCATTGATAATTATGATAATATCGGTAAGAAAGGTTAGAAACTCAATACAAACACATCGACCGGTCAATTGATGTTTTGATTGATACTGATTGATACATTTTTCATTTTGCTGTCATTCCATGTCAGTTGCGTTTTATTATACCACGTTTTATGTCACGTCCCACGGAAACGGGATAAAACAAAACAAAATAAAAAAGGTAAAAAGTATCCTATATGTTTCTCCTGGTTCTAAGCTACCTCCCCACCAATTTTCAGCCAAATCGGTTCAGCCGTTCTTGAGTTATAAATAGTGTAACTAACACGACTTTCTTTTATATATATAGATTTCATTGACTATTGCCACCGACTTCCGAAAGAAAAGTTATTTTAAACTTTTTTGTATTTGTTTTTGAAGTCGGCACTTTTTTTTAATTTTTATTTTACCCTTTTTAGTTAGTTCAGATATTCAACAAAAATCTTCGTATAATCGGCGTCTTCGAGCAACAAAAAAACAGATCTATGCGGGCAACGTCACGAGATATCCATTATTTTAATATACTTAAACCTTCCCTAGAATGAAACAAACACTTTTCCGAAAACGCGAGATAATCGCGAACAAACATACAATCGACTTTGAAAATCTACAATCCAAGTACGCAAAAAAATCACTATCTCAAAAACTACTGAACCGATTTTGATGAAACTTGAAGTATTCCCTAAGTTCGACAATACGGACTAATTAAATCGGACTTGTAGTTGATACGCACGCTGGATGCAGGCCGCTTACAACCGGTCCTATTGGAAGTCTAAAGGGGAGGCCTATGTTCAGCAGTGGACGTCTTACGGCTGATATGATGATGATGATGATGATGTAGTTGATATGCGAACACAAACATAAAAACTTACATACATACACTTTAATTTGAAATTTGGCACATTTGTTCAGATTCAGACACTGATATAGACTAACATATACGAAAACTGGACAGTTCTGTAAATATGACATACATACGGGTCGAATTGATAACCTCCTTTTTTGAAGTCGGTAAAAATTTGAACAAAAATAGGAGCTGTTAGAAGCAAAACAAAAGGAGGAGCTGTTAGAAAAGCAGAACTATAGAGAGAAAGAAAGAATAAAGTTTTAACCGTTTCTTCGTATTTTATTCTTTTGTCACGAATATCTTGGTAATTATTTTTCTTAATTTGTATTTTGAGATCAATTTTTTCCATATCTTTGTCGAATTTTTCCATCCACTCCTCAATTGTTTCTAATGTTTCCTAAAAATTAAAAAAGACATAAATTATTACATAAAAAACTGTCGTCGTGTTTTCATTAATATTTGCCAAAAAGTCGAAAAAAGATTTATTGCTCGCCTGGATTTATGCTTACAAACAGAACTTCTGGACCACACGCCATAGGTACCTATATAGTGAGGAAACTCTATCTAGAGCCCTGACCACGGCTCGGTTCTCAAAGTTGGTGTGCTATATAATATGAAAATCATAAAATTCTATCGATTCGTATTTTATTAAATCTCAACCATTTGTGAAAGGAAGAGTCAGCCAATTGCTATAACTGCAATGATTATAACTGTCTCTACAAGAATAAACAGAATAACATTTTTTTTTATAGCCTGCTCTGTCCCACTCCTGGGCAAAGGCCTCTTTAAACTCCTTCCACTTCTCGCGAACCCGTGCGTCCTCCTCCCAATTTGGACAGAACTTATCCACTTCGTCCTGCCATCTCCTTCTCGGCCTGCCGCGACTCACTGTCTTAGGGCTCCAGTTTTGAGCTATTTAAATAACAATTGTTAATTAATATTTGTACTAACGTTAATTGTAATGGTAACCAATGTTTCCACTTCGTTGTGAACTCTTAATTCATGGTCATATCTCTGTTTATAATATTCAATGGTAGATACAGGAGTATATTCGATGTTATAAATCGTCTGATTGTGTTGTTCTGTCCTTGCTACTTGCCAGTTGTCCGTGTAGCGATTGCTGACTTCAGCGTACAAGATTGAATCCTATGAACATTAATATAAATTAAATATTACTATTATATAATATTCAAGCACAACATTTGATTGAGTTATGCAAATAGTCCGGAAGTATTATTTTAATAAAAATACTTGTATTTAATTATTAGGTATGCCATTACAAATTGGGCGCTGGTTGTATTAAAAAGCGCGTTGCCGCAACTGACACTACGCACTTGTAGGTCACATAAATATGACCTCTAGGTTCCTGAAACGCGCGTTAGCAAAGCGCTTTTGAAAGTGCGCTGTATGTACAAAGGGCGCTGTTAATGTGCTGAGCGCTCCTAGGCTTTTCTATCACGATCTAAATAGACGAACTCTAAGAGACTGAATAGAATATGCATACTTACTTCAACATCTGTCCTTAGTTTAGTAATGATGACTTCGGTATCATACAATGCGCTTTTAATATGGTTGCGGTGCTGTCTAATTTGTCTAGTCAAGTCTTTACGAAGCCTATACAAAGTATAAATTGATCAATTCACTTTTATTACAATAATATGAAATGAATGCAATTGTTAAAATTAATAAAAAAGCTTACCCTTTATTTTTACGTTCTTCTTCTTCTAACTGTGAACGGTAGCGTCGAAGGTTTTCGTAAGAAGTGATGTAACTTACCAGAGGGTCAAAGTTATAGCATTGTACTAGACCCAAATAAGTTGCAGTCATTACTTTATTCACATATTTCCTAGAAAAATATAAATATGAAATTTATTATTATGGTACTGAAAAACAGAAGTGTTTTACAGTTAGGCTTTTTAACTGTCTAAAAGTAAAACACTTCTTTACAAAAAATTAAACACACTTGACTTTTTTGCCACCGTTTAGGGTTCCGTACGCAAAGGATATAGGATATAACAAGAAATACTAAAAAAACAGAATAAAATAAATATTTAGGTGCTCCCATATAACAAATTTTTTTTTTTGCGACCGAGTGCGACTCGTAGTTTGTCGGTTATTTGCTTTTTTCTATTACCGGACGTGACATTATGTTGTGTGATAGCGTAAACAATGCATGGAAGCAGATCACAATATATGATAGCAGCGAATTAGCAATCGCGGTTGAGATACTGTCTGTGTGTTATTGAAGAGTTCCCTCGATTTCTCCAAGATCCCGTCATCAGATCCTGATCTGTGGGACCATCGGTGAAGTATTAAACAAAAGAATTTCCCAAATCGATCCAGGCGTGATCGAGAATACGAGGAACATACTTGTACATAAAAAAAGATTCCGACGATTTGAGAACCGCCTCCTTTTTCTGAAGTCATTTTAAAAACAAAATGTTGAGTACCTGTCTTCGTCAAGTTTTCTAATTTTGTAAATCGTACAGTCAAGGTTATTAGGATCTATCCCATCCAGCTCATCTTTTACATCATTGATATCGTACACGCCATATTTAAGGACTTTCAAATAATCAATATCAGAAATTGTCCTTATAAGAGCAAGTCCGTTATTGCATCTTTCTGAAAACATTATTTTAATATATTTAATGTCATCCGTCTTTGCTATATACCTAAGTTGTGTGATGATTGGATTTACGCTGTAAGTAGAAATTATTTTAGATCTGAAACATCGTTAATATTTACCTAAAATCCACAATTCCGTCATCACATCTTCTAGAACAGACGCAAATAAAGATAACTGCAGAAATGCGGCCCTGTTGAATATAAAAATAAACAATTTTAAGTATACCCTACATTTCAGAGCTTATAAAAAAAAAACAGACAATATAATATTACCTTGGAACAGTTGAAGGTTTCGAAGAGATTGCTTCAAACGGTCCCGACATTTTTGACGATGTCTGATGCAAATTCATGCCCTTAAAATACATTATAACACTATTAATCTTCTTTATTCATCTTTTGACTTATTGATTAGATTTTTAAATATTTTTACAGAAAATCAATAAAAAAACATTTGAAAATATAAAAAATAGGAGTCAGCAGCATTGGGAACAGGGTCCGCGCTGCCGGTGGTCAGGGCTCCTGAGAGAGGAACCCCCTTACAATACGCGCCGTGTCCGGAAGTACTGCCTTCTGAATCAGGCGCTTGATACAGCTGCCAAGCGAGAGTCTCCTCAGATGTTGTTCGAGGCTCTTGGCAATTAAGCCATTGGCAGACACGACTATCGGCACAATGACTGCTGTATTCACGTCCCACATGTCAACAACCTTGCGAGCCAGATCAATATACTTGAATTGTTTATCTTTTTCTGCCTTCACGAGGTTCTCATCATGCGTGACCGTTATATCAACAATCATTGCGCGACGTTCCGATCGATCTATCACCACAATGTCAGGCTTATTGGCAATAATACATCTTACACTACTAATAATTATTATTAAACACAGTCAATATTCCCATTCTCGGTTGTGTAGTATAAATATTGCCATCGATATCGATACTTGTGATGGCAAGAAATCCCATCACTACAACCGTAACTAATAAAATTAAATTTCGGTACCATTTTCAGATATTTTACCAGAAATATCATTGTATCAAGAAGTACGGTAGGTACACAATGACAGTTTCACTAAAACCACAGCTAAAACACAATACGTCATCAGCATCACTTTCTTGTTTAAAATAAAATAAAAAACCGGCCAAGTGCGAGTTGGACTCGCCCATGAAGGGTTCCGTAGTAGCAAGCATAGATTAGGGATATAATTTTATTGAGATTAGTAAGTAATATACACAAACAATAAAAATAACTTTGTTTTTCATAGTGTTTGTATGAATGGCAAAGTTATATTTGCGGTTTTTGAAAATGTACTATATCTCAAAAACTGCTAACTGTATCTCATCCAAACCAATTTTCGTTGGAAGTTTTTGTTGAGGTCTACATTATATATATTTTTTAGTTTTATCATTCTCATAATTTAGAAGTTACAGGGGGGGGACACATTTTACCACTTTGGAAGTGTCTCTCGTACAAACTGTTCAGTTTAGAAAAAAAATGATATTAGTAACCTCAATATAATTTTTACACACCTATCCATAGATACGTATGGGTTTGGTGAAAAAAGATTTTCTAAGTATGGGGGGCTTTCTTTTTTTAATTCTAAGTATGGGGGGCACCCCCAAAAGGGGTTTGAAGATTTTACTATGGAGCGTGGCATACCTACTGCCGCCATTTTGATTTTTTTTCAAAATCGCGGCCAGCCATGAAACCTTTATAAATCGATAGCTGACATCAATAACAACAAAAAATATTATTACACCAACCCTCGTAAAGTGTCCGGTTTCTGAGATATAAAGTGTTAAAGTTGACCACATTAATTCGGAATAATAAAGGCTTAATATTTTTTTATAAAATATTTTAGTAATTGAGGCCTTAGTCCAGTAGTGGACTTTCTACGGCTGTTATGATGATGATATGCCTCATGATGTTTCTGCTTACTGTGGCCATCACACCAATATATCTGGATAGAAGCAATATGTTCTTCAATTTGTATCGAGACGAGCGTATCATATTTTTCATAGATATTTTGATGATACAACTGTAATTTAGTATACAAACTTCGTCATAGTCGTCCCACTTCTTGTGTATTGTTTCTACAACTCAATATGGCACAAGTAGGCATTTTTTACTTTTTGCATTACCTCTGACTGCGAGAATATTCGAGCGCGGACTCATTAAAAGAAATCAAAATATCTCCTTTTTTTACACGCGAAGTAAATACACTTCCGGTACAAGCCAATCCAAGTCTGTAGTGGTCATAATTGTTGATGATAGGGATACAATGTGACGGCTAAGTTATGGCTTCAGGTACAAACAAGAAAATTCGATATATAAAAATGTTGCAAAATCTAACCATCCCTACCAAAATTGCAAAAAGTAAAGGTGACATGTCATGGTTATATTTATCAATAAAATATAATTATATGATGAGCTGATAATAACGAGCTTGGGACCATACCAAGTGGCGCAAGCCAGAAGTTATTATGGAGAACATTTAAAAATAAATGGAGATTTTTATATAGAAATGTACCAAGACGACACCATCGACTATGATTTATCACAGTACGGTATTATTGCCACTAGTCCTTGGCTTTTGAGATCTCGAATTCATTCCAGACACTCTAACACTCGGATATACTTTGTATTTATATTGTTAGATGATGCGTTACAAGGAAGAAACAAAATCAAAGGTCACTATTGCACTTGTCTCGTTGGCAAGAGAACTTTAGGATGTTGTTCACGCGTGATGACCATTATATGGTACATGGCATGGGCGAGACATCAAGAAACAATTCCTAATCCTCCCGCCGGGTTTCTAGACCATATAATATTCCGTAATATTAGAGACTTTAATGATTAGAATGTTCATATTAGGCAAATATCGGTTGTTTTAACATTATATTGGTTTATTGGTTGGTTGTGATTCATTGTCGTATTAAAATCTTCTAATCCTAATAAAAATGTGTCTCACTTGCGCAAGAATGTTAAAAAAGTGGTTTTTGTTACCGATGTTACAAATAAGAATTTTATGTTTGACGTGTTTAAATTATTATTTATTAAAGCTCGATTACCACTCACTGACTGACATAATTGTTCTCCCAGATGGTGAAGGGGAAGGTGGGTATATTTTGACAGATTCGTAAACAAGTAACTCCCGTGAGTATGGGAAAAATCCCAAACCTCCCCTTTTCGCCCCCCCTCTCCCCCCTCTACGGCGTATCTCGGAAACTAAGAGACCAGTGTTTTGTTTTTTTACGGATTCGTATAGAGGAGGCTCGGAAAAGTAAAAACCATTTTTCAAAGTTCCCCCCTCCCTTGCCCCCTTCTCCCCCCCTTAGGCGGATCTCGGAAGTTAACAGACTTGCAACATTTTTTTTTTCAGATTCATATCAAGGGACCCAGAGTTGGTCAAAATCATTTTTCCAAACTCCCCCATCTCCCCCTCTTCACCCCTCCCCCCATCGTATCTCGGAAACTAAGAGACGCGTGTTTTGTTTTTTTACGGATTCGTATAGAGGAGGCTCGGAAAAGTAAAAACCATTTTTCAAAGATCTCCCCCCTTGCCCCCCTTCTCCCCCCTTTGGGCGGATCTCGGAAGTTAAAAGACTTGGCACAATTTTTTTTTCAGATTCATATCAAGGGTTGATCAAAATCATTTTTCAAAAGTCCCCTCTCTCCCCCCCCTTCACCCCTCTCCCCATCGTATCTCGGAAACTAGGTAACGGTAAAGCGAAGCGTAGCGTAGCGTAGGGATAAGGTCACGATAGCTTTCCGGTGGTAGGTAGGTCCTGAGTGGAGCGAGCCTGCGAGACCGAGTGGAGCGAAGGGGGAGGTGGCGAGCGAAGCGAGCCGGCGACCTCCGTAGCGTAACGAAGGTTGAGTGGGTGAAGCGTAACTCAGGGGTGACGACAAGCAAACTTACAAGTAACTTTCACGAGTGTTGGAAACGTGCCAAACCCCCCCTTTTTGCACCCCTCCCCCCCTCCCTATCGTATCTCAGAAACTGAGAGACCCGTGTTTTGTTTGTTTTTACGGATTCGTATAGAGGAGGCTCGTAAAAGTAAAAACCATTTTTCAAAGTGTCCCCCCCCCCCTTTAGGCAGATCTCAGAAATTAAAAGACTTGGCAATTTTTTTTTTTCAGATTCATATTTAGGGTTGATCTAAATCATTTCTCAAAAGTCCCTCTCTCCCCCCCTTCACCCCTCTCCCCATCGTATCTCGGAAACTAGGTAGCGGTAAAGCGAAGCGTAGCGTAGCGTAGGGATAAGGTCACGATAGCTTTCCGGTGGTAGGTAGATTCTGAGTGAAGCGAACCTGCGAGACCGAGTGGAGCGAAGGGGGGAGGTGGCGAGCGAAGCGAGCCGGCGACCTCTGTAGCGTAACGAAGGTTGAGTGGGTGAAGCGTAACTCAGGGGTGACGACAAGCAAACTTACAAGTAACGAGTGGGGGAAACGTGCCAAACCCCCCTTTTTGCACCCCACCCCCCTCCCTATAGTATCTCGGAAACTAAGAGACCCGTGTTTTGTTTGTTTTTATGGATTCGTATAGAGGAGGCTCGGAAAAGTAAAAACCACTTTTCAATGTCCCCCCCCTTGCCCCCCTTCTCCCCCCTTTAGGCGGATCTCGGAAGTTAACAGACTTGCAACATTTTTTTTTCAGATTCATATCAAGGGGCACAGAGTTGGTCAAAATCATTTTTCAAAACTCCCCCCTCTCCCCCTCTTCACGCCTCCCCCCATCGTATCTCGGAAACTAGGTCGCAGTAAAATGAAGCGTAGCGTAGCGTTAGGATAAGGTCACTATAGTTTTCCGATGGTAGGTAAGTCTTGAGTGGAGCGAACCTACGAGACCGAGTGGAGCGAAGGGGGGAGGTGGCGAGCGAAGCGAGCCGGCGACCTCCATAGCTTAACGAAGGTTGAGTGGGTGAAGCTATATAAGGATAAAGATAAAGATAAAGATAAAGATAAAGATAAAGATAAAGATAAAGATAAAGATAAAGATAAAGATAAAGATAAAGATAAAGATAAAGATAAAGATAAAGATAAAGATAAAGATAAAGATAAAGATAAAGATAAAGATAAAGATAAAGATAAAGATAAAGATAAAGATAAAGATAAAGATAAAGATAAAGATAAAGATAAAGATAAAGATAAAGATAAAGATAAAGATAAAGATAAAGATAAAGATAAAGATAAAGATAAAGATAAAGATAAAGATAAAGATAAAGATAAAGATAAAGATAAAGATAAAGATAAAGATAAAGATAAAGATAAAGATAAAGATAAAGATAAAGATAAAGATAAAGATAAAGATAAAGATAAAGATAAAGATAAAGATAAAGATAAAGATAAAGATAAAGATAAAGATAAAGATAAAGATAAAGATAAAGATAAAGATAAAGATAAAGATAAAGATAAAGATAAAGATAAAGATAAAGATAAAGATAAAGATAAAGATAAAGATAAAGATAAAGATAAAGATAAAGATAAAGATAAAGATAAAGATAAAGATAAAGATAAAGATAAAGATAAAGATAAAGATAAAGATAAAGATAAAGATAAAGATAAAGATAAAGATAAAGATAAAGATAAAGATAAAGATAAAGATAAAGATAAAGATAAAGATAAAGATAAAGATAAAGATAAAGATAAAGATAAAGATAAAGATAAAGATAAAGATAAAGATAAAGATAAAGATAAAGATAAAGATAAAGATAAAGATAAAGATAAAGATAAAGATAAAGATAAAGATAAAGATAAAGATAAAGATAAAGATAAAGATAAAGATAAAGATAAAGATAAAGATAAAGATAAAGATAAAGATAAAGATAAAGATAAAGATAAAGATAAAGATAAAGATAAAGATAAAGATAAAGATAAAGAATAGAACAATGTCAGAAAGTATGATTTAAAAATTCATTTACCGAATAAAAACACATGTCTAAGAGCCAAGCAAACATTTTGAATTTGTTAATTGGTAATGTTGTCAGGGTAGGTGGTAGACATGGGCGCCGCCTTAAAAATTCTCGGCGGCGGCGCGCTGACCAATTTCAATCGGCGGCGGCGTGGCGCCGGCGGCGTAGGTTTTTACTACCTTCAACTAAAACTCAAAATCTACTCCCTATCTTCTTTAAGCCGGGACGACAGGAAAATGTCGTCAGGCACAAAAAAAAAGGTTTTTCCAAAGGGACACTTTAACAACATCGTAAAAATTTTTTCAACATAGACACAGATAATCTAAACATAGATACTAATTCAAGTTACACCGTCAGAGAAGTGAGAACTCAATAAGAAAATAAGCAAGTTGGTACGACGTGACCTCGAAACTACCCATACAAGCCGAATTGAAAAGGCAATAGAAGAAAATCGGGGTGCTAAAGTGTTCACCCAACAGCTGAAACGCTCGTATCTGACGAAGCTATTCTAGATCACCTATTGGCCAAACCTTAACCTCAAAGCTGGAGATCCTAGCTGAGACAGAAGACTTTTATGGCCGGTTGTTCGACAGTCGTGGTCCACAAGCCACCTTTTCAGAGGATAGCCGAGCCACTCTGACCCGCCACTACACCGATGAACTGCCGGAAATAAGCCTAGATGAGGTTGGATTGGCCGTCATGCAGCTTAAACATGAAAAAGCCCTGGGTGAAGACGGAGTCACTTCGGAACTTCTGAAATCAGGTGGAAAGCCCGTACTTCGGGAGCTCCAAAAGCTATTCAACTCTGTTTTAGACAACGGGATAACTCCAAAGGCATGGAACAGGACTGTTGTGATCCTCTTTTTCAAGAAGAACGACAAATCCCTATTGAAAACTATCATACTTGTAGTATCGCAACTCTTTTCCTGCTGCACATCAATGACCTACTTCAATCTGGTATTGTGGGTACGCAGATGACAGTACAGTTTCAGAGAGATACGTGTCCAGCGCAAATACCATCGGGGATGAAGTTTGTTCCTTGTGAGAGGCCATGGTTGAGCGGACAAATTATGCCTTAACCATATCTATCAGTGGGGTGATGACAATTTGGTCTCTTTTAACGAAACCAAATCAGGCTTGTCTTTTTACCGCAAAATGGAGTAGTTTGGACCAAATTCCTACTTTTCAGGGTGCTTTGTACCTCTGAATGACCGACTCGAGCTCCTAGGCATGGAGTTGACTTCTAGTCTCAACTTTGGAGCCACCATTGTGTTCAAAGCCCGACTTGCGGCCAAAAAGCTGGACATCCTAAATAGAGTGAAGCGGTACTTCACGTCGCGGGACTTATCAAATTACCGTGACCCTGGAACATAAAGGGCTATTGAAGGACACCGTAGATTTTAGTCAGTACAAGTCTGACAGTCCCTCCCGCTCTGCCCTGGGTGGGAGGACTCATTTGATGATTTTACCACGCTAAAAAAAAGCGTTACTTCACGCCTGGACAGCTTTTAACTTTTTACAAAGCACAAGTCCGATCCTGCATGGAATATTATAGCCACCTTTGGGATGGCTCAGCTAAATACCAACTTGCCGCTCTTGACTCAGTGGAATGCAGAGCTAAGAGGCTCATTGGCGACGTAAAATTGGTGAGAGCCAAGCTCCATAGCTTGACTCATCGCCGCAAGGTTGCCTGCCTGTTGGTCTTCTACAGATTATACTTCGGAGAGTGTACCCAAAAACTCCACGATCTCATCCCAACAGGCCCCTTCTATCATTGCACATCTAGATGCACGGCAAATTACCATTCCTACCTTATTGCTATACCACCAATTCTCACTAAGCGTTTCCAAGCGTCTTTTATAAAGCGGACAGCGAAGGAGTGGAACTCTCTGCCTGCCTCTGTGTTTCCGGACACATACATTAACCCTAATCTCTTCAAAGATAGAGTGAACAGGCTTCTTCTGGGTAAGCTCACTCCATTGTCGACTTTGTCTTAGTCACTCCTGACCTAGACTGAGGTCAAGAGCAAACCCATTGCACATTTAAAAAAAATCGTCCCATATCATTCCTGAGCCACGTCTATAAACTGTTTTCGAGGGTCATCACAAATCGTCTCGCAAGAAGATTTGACGAGTTTCAGCCTCCGGAGCAGTCTGGGTTTCGCGGAGGATTTAGCACCACACATTGGGGCAGGTTATACAGAAGTCCGAAGAGCATAACCAGCCCCTGTACTTAGCATTTGTGGATTATGAAAAGGCCTTTGACTCCGTTGAAACCTGGGCTGTTCTGCAATCACTGCAGCGATGTCAAGTGGACTGGCGGTACATCGAAGTGCTGAAATGTCTCTATGACGCCGCGACTATGAGTGTCCAAGTACAGAACCAGCAGTCTAAACATGCTGCTGCGCAGGGGGGTGAGACAGGGGGATGTTATATCCCCGAAAACATTCACCAATGATTGTTGGAATATTAAGTCAGTAATTTTGGATGAGTCAATCACGAAAGCAAATACACGTCTTTACGCCACTCACGCCGCGCGGTGAATGTCGGCGGCGGCGGCGGCGTGCGGAGTGCACACGGCGGCGCCGCGCCGGCGCGGCGCCCATATCTAGTAGGTGGTTATTTATTATAAATTTTAACTGTCATACAACTGGCATTATACTATACAGTGTGTCCGGACACGAGTTAGCGATACTTGAAGGGAATATTATAGACTCATTTTCATAGACAAAACTGCTTTAAAAAAAAATCTTACTCCAACACCTCGCGAATGGCGGCCATTTTAATTTTTTGATTTGTCGAACTGGGGTATGTACAATAAAATGCAAATATCTTTGAAGCCAAGAGACCTACATACATGCAAATGACTTTATTGCAAAGTTAAATGTTAAGGCTTTTCAAAAACTTGCGAAAGTTTTCTAAATAAAATGTAAAAAGAACCAAAAAACGTGGGCAAACACGAAATTGTACACAATAATTACTGAATATTTTCACATTTTATACTCTAGCACGAAAAGTACCCCTGTATTTTGCTTAGGTTTTTGCATTAAATTAAAAGTATTTGAGTCAGGCTATAAAATTATATCAAAATTATCACTCTACGTTAAGTATTTTAGGAGTTATTCTCACTTGAACATAACCCTTCCTTAGCGCATGTACCACCAATGTTACAGAAGCTGCATTCTTTGGGCGAGCTAAACCGTTTCAACGTAAATTTATGAGCTGGCCTTATTAACCAACATGTAAATGATCCCAACGAATCATCATTAAACTGAAATAATACTTTTTTTTTACTTTATGAAATCGGTTTCTTTGAATAAATTAAAAAAATGGGCCATTTCAGTTTATGAGTGATTAGTTGGAATCATTTACATGGTGGTTAATAATGCCAGCTCATAAATTTACACAGAAACGATTTAGTTCGCCCAAAGAATGCGACACCTGTAATATTGGGGTACATATACACCTCGCGAATGGCGTCCATTTTAGTTTTTTGATTTGCCAAACTGTGGTATGGCAAATATCTTTAAATCCAAGAGACCTACAATCATGCCAATAAGTTTATTGCAAAGTTAAATGTTAAGGCTTTTCAAAAACTTGCGAAAATTTTCTAAATAATATGTAAAAAGAATCAAAAAACGTGGGCAAACACGAAATTGTACACAAAAAATACTGAATATTTTCACATTTTATACTCTAGCACGCAAAGTACCCCTGTATTTTGCTTAGGTTTTTGCATTAAATTAAAAGTATTTGAGTTTGGCTATAAAATGGTATCAAAATTATTTCTCTACGTCAAGTACTTTAGGAGTTCTTCTTACTTGAACATAACCCTTCCTTAGCGAATGTACCCCAATATTACAGGTGTCGCATTCTTTGGGCGAACTAAATCGTTTCTGTGTAAATTTATGAGCTGGCATTATTAACCACCATGTAAATGATTCCAACTAATCACTCATAAACTGAAATGGCCCATTTTTTTAATTTATTCAAAGAAACCGATTTCATAAAGTAAAAAAAAAGTATTATTTCAGTTTAATGATGATTCGTTGGGATCAATTACATGTTGGTTAATAAGGCCAGCTCATAAATTTACGTTGAAACGGTTTAGCTCGCCCAAAGAATGCAGTTTCTGTAACATTGGTGGTACATGCGCTAAGGAAGGGTTATGTTCAAGTGAGAATAACTCCTAAAATACTTAACGTAGAGTGATAATTTTGATATAATTTTATAGCCTGACTCAAATACTTTTAATTTAATGCAAAAACCTAAGCAAAATACAGGGGTACTTTTCGTGCTAGAGTATAAAATGTGAAAATATTCAGTAATTATTGTGTACAATTTCGTGTTTGCCCACGTTTTTTGGTTCTTTTTACATTTTATTTAGAAAACTTTCGCAAGTTTTTGAAAAGCCTTAACATTTAACTTTGCAATAAAGTCATTTGCATGTATGTAGGTCTCTTGGCTTCAAAGATATTTGCATTTTATTGTACATACCCCAGTTCGACAAATCAAAAAATTAAAATGGCCGCCATTCGCGAGGTGTTGGAGTAAGATTTTTTTTTAAAGCAGTTTTGTCTATGAAAATGAGTCTATAATATTCCCTTCAAGTATCGCTAACTCGTGTCCGGACACACTGTATAGTATAATGCCAGTTGTATGACAGTTAAAATTTATAATAAATAACAACCTACCCTGACAACATTACCAATTAACAAATTCAAAATGTTTGCTTGGCTCTTAGACATGTGTTTTTATTCGGTAAATGAATTTTTAAATCATACTTTCTGACATTGTTCTATTCTTTATCTTTATCTTTATCTTTATCTTTATCTTTATCTTTATCTTTATCTTTATCTTTATCTTTATCTTTATCTTTATCTTTATCTTTATCTTTATCTTTATCTTTATCTTTATCTTTATCTTTATCTTTATCTTTATCTTTATCTTTATCTTTATCTTTATCTTTATCTTTATCTTTATCTTTATCTTTATCTTTATCTTTATCTTTATCTTTATCTTTATCTTTATCTTTATCTTTATCTTTATCTTTATCTTTATCTTTATCTTTATCTTTATCTTTATCTTTATCTTTATCTTTATCTTTATCTTTATCTTTATCTTTATCTTTATCTTTATCTTTATCTTTATCTTTATCTTTATCTTTATCTTTATCTTTATCTTTATCTTTATCTTTATCTTTATCTTTATCTTTATCTTTATCTTTATCTTTATCTTTATCTTTATCTTTATCTTTATCTTTATCTTTATCTTTATCTTTATCTTTATCTTTATCTTTATCTTTATCTTTATCTTTATCTTTATCTTTATCTTTATCTTTATCTTTATCTTTATCTTTATCTTTATCTTTATCTTTATCTTTATCTTTATCTTTATCTTTATCTTTATCTTTATCTTTATCTTTATCTTTATCTTTATCTTTATCTTTATCTTTATCTTTATCTTTATCTTTATCTTTATCTTTATCTTTATCTTTATCTTTATCTTTATCTTTATCTTTATCTTTATCTTTATCTTTATCTTTATCTTTATCTTTATCTTTATCTTTATCTTTATCTTTATCTTTATCTTTATCTTTATCTTTATCTTTATCTTTATCTTTATCTTTATCTTTATCTTTATCTTTATCTTTATCTTTATCTTTATCTTTATCTTTATCTTTATCTTTATCTTTATCTTTATCTTTATCTTTATCTTTATCTTTATCTTTATCTTTATCTTTATCTTTATCTTTATCTTTATCTTTATCTTTATCTTTATCTTTATCTTTATCTTTATCTTTATCTTTATCTTTATCTTTATCTTTATCTTTATCTTTATCTTTATCTTTATCTTTATCTTTATCTTTATCTTTATCTTTATCTTTATCTTTATCTTTATCTTTATCTTTATCTTTATCTTTATCTTTATCTTTATCTTTATCTTTATCTTTATCTTTATCTTTATCTTTATCTTTATCTTTATCTTTATCTTTATCTTTATCTTTATCTTTATCTTTATCTTTATCTTTATCTTTATCTTTATCTTTATCTTTATCTTTATCTTTATCTTTATCTTTATCTTTATCTTTATCTTTATCTTTATCTTTATCTTTATCTTTATCTTTATCTTTATCTTTATCTTTATCTTTATCTTTATCTTTATCTTTATCTTTATCTTTATCTTTATTTATTAATAAATATTTATTGGACCCAAATACGGCTAAGCCTATAATAATTAAGGAGATCCCTCTATTGAGCTACTGCTGTTGAGCTCGCGTTCTGTAGTATTTTTTTCATAGTAATTCCGACCTTGTATTTACAAATAACTGATCGGAACAGTAATCAAAAAGGTCGCGCTGAAAAGCACGGTTTAAAATTACACGCATACAATATTAATTCCACGGACGACCGCTCGCCACACTGGACACGTCCGCTCGCATCAAAATTCAGAATTTATATGCATCGCGCGGCGCGGAACGCTGCTCCTTACATAGGAGTCGGGGAGGCGTGGCCCGCGTGTGCCGTAAACGGTTCAAGCCAAATCCGGCTTTCGGCGCTACAGGTTACGGCGCTGAATCCACTGCGGGTAATGCAACGTGTGTTCGCGGTTCTATAGAACAACGTCTATGAATAAAACTGAAAAATAAGATTTTTTTTCTACGTATTTTTCCAGGATGAAAAGTTTCCCATTTTATACCCAGGATAATAAGGTATAATTATACCAAGTTTCATCGAAATCGAACCGTTAGTTTTCACGTGATGCCTGCATATACAGACAGACAGACAAAATTTTTTTTAATCACATATTTGGGTTTGGTATCGATCCAGCAACACCCCCCGCTATTTATTTTTTCAATATTTTCAATGTACAGAATTGACCCTTCTACAGATTTATATGTATAGATTAATTCAGTGTTAGTATTATTTTCTATGTCAGTTTTATTGAAGCATTTAATCGTCAAAGTAGTGTCGTCTGCAAATTATTTTTTACTATTTTAGCGATAACATTACTTTGTTGGCGATCAGACAGGTAGTTTTTAAGCCATTCATGCGCCTTGCCTCTTATGCCGTACCTCTCTAATTTGTATAGTAGTCGTTCATGTGAGACGAAGTCAAATGCTTTGCTCATATCCAAAAAAACAGACAGAACAGACATTTTATTGTTAAGAGCTTCGGTAATAAGTTTTACTAGGGAAAAACAGGATAGACTTGTTGAACAATTTTTCCTGAAACCAAACTGACTCTCCACAATGATGTTATAAAAAAAAAACATAAAAAATAGGAAATAACCGATGAAAAATTCCAACACGCGGGGGGGGGGGGTCCAGAACCATGTCTCAATCTATATTTGGCTATAAATATAATTATTTTGCCATACAATGCTTTTTCAAAAATTTTTGCAAAGATTGGGATCAGCATAATGGGCCTATAATTACCATATTAGAAAATTGCCCTTTTTGAAAAGTTGTTTAATAATTATAGACTCTTTTAGTTTAGATGGGAAAACACCTTGTTCAAATGAGAGGTTTATAAGGTAGCTAAGGGGGAGGGGGGGGGTGTAATTTTCGCGCTTAATTTAATAATTTTAGTGGTTACGTCGTCATATCCGGTCGAGTTCGTGTTATTTAGTGAATTAATTAATTTAAAGACATCAACTTCATTTACAGGAGTCAAAAATAATGTATTTATGTTATTGTCAAAGTCAATGTTGCTTAGGTCATGATTATTATTATTAGAGTTTTGTGACAGCTCAATGAAATAATTATTAAATTGATCACATATGTCATTCGGATGATCATTTTTTTTTATCATGGATTAATAATTCATTTAAGTAGTTTTTGTTATTAGCGTTGTTCAAGTTATTTTTTATGATTGACCATGTCGCTTTGCATTTATTCTTAGAATTATTTAAAAAAATGTTGTTGTTTATCTGTTGTGATGCATTTTTTAACATGTTACTGTAATTGCGGTATCTTTTCTTGTGGTAACTTTTACTTATAGCATCATGTTGATATGCATAGTACAAAGCTCTCTTCTTATAGCATGATATTTTTAAACCCCTACTAAGCCATTGGTTTTTTTATTGGTTTATTGGTCTTTTTGACGAGTATTTCGGGAAAACACAATTTATAGAAGAGCGTAAATATGTCGTCGAATACATTAAATGCGTTATTACAGTCTGTCTCTTCGTAAACTTCACCAAAACTTAAGGCTGCTAGCAGTTCAAATTTTTTTTATGTTGCGCTTATTTTATTCTCTCTTCGTATCATACCAGAACTGTACGGTTTTTGACTTACTATTATGCATCTCATCAGGGTAAAAAGTTAATTTTATGCCTCCCTTCTGAGTTATTAATAAGGTTTTAGATTGGATTAGGGGGTTCTTAAGGGGTTTCAAAATCTTTTAAGTGGATTTTAAAACTCTTTTAACTATTCTAAGGTATTCTCATTTTTTTTTGTTTTTTTTTTAATTATGTTTCTTTTTTTTATTGTATTAGTTTTATAATGTTTTAAGGATCCTGATTTTTATTCTATTCTCGACAACTTCTCAGACTTGATTTTATTCAAAAATATTGATATGGGTATCGTTTTCGAGTGATTTGGAGGTGCTGATTTAGAATATGACATCCGTTTTTTTAATTCAAGATGACTGACTTTAATTTTATTCAAAAATCAGAATATGGCGACGGTTACACGTACCTAAGGTATTTACTGTGATCCGTCAATATAGTATTTGTTGATGGATTTCAGTTTTTACTGATGGATTAATACACCAGCCTACACGTTCAATATGTATTACGTCAGTATTGTGTCCGGTCTCCTGCTGTTTAAACGTCTAAAATGGCCACAGAGCTGAAAATTAAAGGTTGCGTGGCTATTATTTTAGCACTTTTTTATCGTGGTAAAATCATCAAATGAGTCCTCACACCCCGGGCAGGGCGGGAGGGACTGTCAGACTCGTACTGACTAAAATCCACGGTGTCCTTCAATAGCCCTTTATGTTCCGGGGGCACGGTAATGAGATAAGTCCCGCGACCCCGGGTTATTTTAGCACTTAGTTTAAATAAAAAGGTCAAGCGAAAGCGATGGGCAAAAAATTGGTTACAACAAAGGGAAAGGTACACACATTTGAATTTAATGGCAGAAATTAAATTACATGGTGAAATGGATGATTACGAAAATTATTTTCGAATGCCTGAACCCTGCTTTGAAGAACTTCTGACAATAGTAACACCTTTTTTAACCAAACAAGATACCGTAAAAATCTATTACCCCGAGAGAAAAATTTGCGTTAACTTTGCATTACCTGGCAACGGGACGGAACTTTAAAGATATAAAGGTTTTCGGCTATAATGTCACCGGCTTCAATATGCCAGGCTTCTCTTTTTTTATTAAATTTTGTAATCTTTTGAAGAACTATCCCATATCTCTGGCAATACTTCTAAATTTAGGATTAAATTCTTTTAAAACTTCCTGATCTTTAGTAAGTTTCTAGAGGGTGCGGGGCAGCGGCAACGACGCGGCGACGGTGCGTCCGCCGCCACAAGATCCAAAAAGTCGTCCTCCTCCATTGCTAGCGTAACGCGTACTGACTTGATAAATATTGACGCGAGGCTACACGATCAATATTTATCATAATCCGACGGATCATCAATACAGAATCAAGAAATCTAGAAATCCATGAATAAATAATGACATACATCAATACATTAGGTTACACGTTAATTAAATACCACGATACGTCATTATTTACTGATGGATCACAGTAAATACCTTACGTGTAACCGTCGCCATAATATGGCTAATTTTTTTGAGTGATTTGGAGGTGCTGATTTAGAAAATGATCCAAAAAAGAAAGGAGGGCACATAAACAAATTGTAACTACGTGATCCAGCTTTGAATTTAGATTTTGAAAACAAGAATCTAAAAACGTGTTCAAGGCGTCGCTTTCTGCAGAATATCCACTAAACCTGACCACTATATTATTACTTCACAAACAAACATACTTTTAGTTACGTCATCAGCTTTGATTTTTGTATAGAATAGAATACGAGATCTGGATGGAACTCCATTGATGCCGTAATAGTCTATTTACTTATTCTGCAAATTTACACGGTGACATTCGTGTCGTTACAATTAAGCATTCAAGATCACTCATAGAACGTACTCCAAATTCAAGTTGCATGGATCACAGAACAGAATCCGCAGAACATCCTTTCGAATCATAGACATAAACTATGGATACGCTTTTACTATTTCGACGACGATGCTCAATTCGTATCATCCTTTGACCGTGAACAGAAAACACAAGATTGTAGAAAAGAAAAAAGCAAAACAAACAAAAAAAAATGGAAAACAAACAAAAAACAACGAACTAATATGTACACTATACTTAGGTAGTTATTATAATTGCTCTTTATAAATTTTAACTATAATACATATTAAAATGTCAGTAGGTAGCTAAGAAAAACGCTAGAAAGCATATTGCAAATGTGGTTCTTAAAGAAAACTTTCCAAACCGAGTCAAAGTGTAAATAAATGCCTTTTGAATTGAGACGGGTCAGATTTTTTATATTTACCTATATTTTTACCTATATCTTTGAATGGAACCTACAAAACTTATATTATTAAGGAACTAACTTAAAAAGAAAAAGAATTGCATATTGAAGCACTACTTGTTCTTGCGTGGCACTGAAAATAGTTACATTTTGATTCATACGTTTTTTGGTCTGCTTAATTTACTTCTTTATAATATACTAAAAAGTAATACTAAAAATTAATACTAAAAGGAATATCATGCAAGATTAATATTCCATTTAGTTAACACTAGAGGTGTATTTAATAATAATAAATAATTTATTTCAGGTAACAAAGACCCATAGATAAAATACCTTAACCTAAATATACATAAATAAAAATATACACAAAAAAAAAACTAAAACTTTCGGTATCTGCCATTGCCATTTACACACTCGCGTACTACATCAGTAACCGGCTCTTTATTTTTTACTTTACAGTTAAAAGTAACTGAGACATCCCACACCTTCGTGCAACACAGCAGTCCACGCCTTGGTATTTTTTTAATAAAAAGTAACTAAGACATTTGGTATCTGCCATTCCCATTTACACTTTCGCGTTCTACAGCAGTCCCCGGCTCTTTATTTTTTACTCGACAGTTAAAAGTAACTGAGACATTTAGGATCTGCCGTTTACACCCACACCTTCGTGCAACACAGCAGTCCACGCCTTATTATTTTTTACTTTTTTATTAAAAAATAACTAAAACATTCAGTACCTGCCATTCCCATTTACACTCTCGCGTACTACAGCAGTCCCTGGGTCTTTATTTTTTACTTTACAGTTAAAAGGAGGGTTAGGATCTGCCGTTTAAACCCACACCTTCGTGGAACACAGCAGTACACGGCTTATTATTTTTTATTTTTTTAATAAAAACTAACTAAGACTTTTGGTATCTGCCATATACAGCTTGGCAAAAAACAGTAGAAAACCGGAAGTCGCCACTGTCTTCTCGCTACGAGCACTTTGAATGATTTTATTTTATTTATTTTCACTTATTACGTTAGTTTTATGGCACAATAATAAATCTTACAAACCTGCGTCTTTGTTTACATCAAATATCAAATATTTTAAAACGTTGTCAGCAAATAAAAATATTAGTTCCGTTTCAAGACGTTCTGGCCAAGCTGTAACTCATAACTCTATGCCATATAACTCATTCAACCAATACAATGACTCCACCCACTCCTTTGCACACTACGACTCATTACTGATTAGACAACAACTTTTACCCATTTTATGGGACATATCTTTCGTTTTAACCGATCCACCACAAGCTAAATAGCATCCACAACTTGACATCGACACCCATCCTGATTTTCGCGCCACAGACAACGCAAGACATCCCAGCAATCAACCAACACCGACCACACTTTACTGACCTCTCATCACCGGTACGACAACTCACCTCAACGACGAATTTGCATTCACTCGGTTCTATTGACTTCATCACCAACCAGAGCATGTTCTCGGCAGTAAGCCGACTCTGATCAGAATCCAAAGCCTAACTACTTACAGATCATTCGGTTGACCGGGCAACCAACCATTCCCGATCAACAGTCGGTCAGATTTTCTACTGTCCAGTAACATGGTTCAATAACGACCTCGCATTGGGTACGTATTCATCTCGAACTACCTTACGTTCCGTTTTATTTATTTAAATTGACGAATAGTTTGGGCTGGAGTGTTTATTTGCCATGATTATCAATGACAATTTGTTATAATCATAGATTTATATTTATTTATTTTTCATGTACACATACACTTTGCACGCACATAGTCCGTATTATGTCCATTGCTAGCAATAAGTATGTAAAATGTTGATTAAAAGGGTTATGAATGAAGTCAAGGGGAAGTACGTGTGTGTATATGTGAAATTGCTAGCAAGCAGTATGTAAAACGTTGATTAAAAGGGTTATGAATGAAGTCAAGGGGAAGTATGTGTGTGTATGTGTGAAATTGCTAGCAATTAGTAGGTATGTAGGTAAAATGTTGATTAAAAGGGTTATGAATGAAGTTAAGGGAAAATATGTGTGTGTATATGTGAAAAGAAGAATAATAAAAGAACGTTGTAGAAGTATTAAAGATGTAAGCATACAGGGGGACAGGAAGCGGGAAGCGACTTTGCTTTATACTATGTAGTGAAGATATAGGCGTCTTTAGAGGGCCGTGCTGAATGAACTAACAATGGTTTATTTTTCAAATTTAGCAAGTTGTATGAGAAACCAATGCGGTACATATGTTACTTGCCAAACATCTATTGTTATTTAATAGTTTTTGGCTAAGGTTGTGTTGTCTTTTTTAGATATTTTCTTAAGAATTTGTTTTAGGCACGACCCCCTACATCAATAATTATATTATTTGTTATTACGAATTCACATTATCAGTTGCGGTACATATAAAGTGTTAATAGAGTACATTCCTTGCGTCTAAGAAACTTTTTAATACGCTATACATTTTTCAAGTTACACGCAAAAAAGGGGGCCGTGCCAGAAAAACGTTTTCAGCATGGCTCCCTTTTTTTGTATATTTCTTCAAAAGTACGGGATAGAGTAGTTTTGAAAAGCATAAAAGTAGGAACTTATTTCATTATTTACTTAGTCACTTACAAGCAATATTATTTTATAGTTTATTCATACAGACTTTTAAGTAAATCAACTGTAGGAACAAAAAAAAACATCCAGTTGATTTACTTAGAAGTCCATACATAAATCCGTACATGAGGGTTTTCAAAACATTAAAAACATTTTATATAATTTACAAAATCTTTTAAGGACCAATTTCCAATTCATTTAAAGATTCTTAAGGATTCTCAAAATTTTATAAAGGTAAGGAATACTTCTCCAAAAAAAGGACCCCGCGAGCTGCTTGCAGCTCGCGCAACGCGCAAATACTAGTCTATATATATAAAAGAAAGTCGTGTTAGTTACACTATTTATAAGTCAAGAACGGCTAAACCGATTTGGCTGAAAATTGGTGGGGAGGTAGCTTAGAACCAGGAGTAACATATAGGATACTTTTTACCTTTTTTTATTTTGTTTTGTTTTTTGCCGTTTCCGTGAGACGTGACATAAAACGTGATATAATAAAACGCAACTGACATGGAATGACAGCAAAACGAAAAATTTATCTAAAATAAATAAATAAATAAACTAAAACTTTCCCTATTAGAACCTAATCGGGCGTCCTGGGCCCATAACCTAATGAAAACTGGGTTTATAGTATTGACTTCCAGGATAATCTAATAAGGAAAATTTATAAGAAAAGACGGAGCATGGTTGCAATGTCAAAATGTAATACTCAAGAGAGAAAACAAAGGAACATCCGTAATATCTATGGTAAATAATAGACAATAAATAAAGTAAACTATTTAGGCTGCATTCACTCTTCAACAAATCAAAACATCAATTATTGACCGGTCGATGTGTTTGTATTGAGTTTCTAAGCTTATTGTGCCGATATTATCATAATTATCAATGCAATGTCGCCACCGAGACGATCAAATTTTTATCCTGTTTCCGTGAGACGTGCATAATAGTAACATGATCACGAAGAAGGTGTTGGTGCCGAAATTGAATAAGGGATCCTGAACAAAAAGTACTAGGAAAACATGAAGAATACCTAATTATGTTCATGCCGCCCAGCGCCCACCGGTCTTCAATGCTAAAAAAGTATAGTATATGTAAAATTCAATACAACCATACGAAGAATAAACGCCTGGGTGTCGCCACTGCGAGGATCGCTCGAAGGACACGGTGGAGCATACCGTGCAGGACAGCCCCGCTGTTAGCAGAGCACCGCCGTGTCCTCACGGCGGCGATAGACGGAGACCTCTCGCGCCTGGCATTGGTCGAGGTCATGCTGCGGGGCGAGACGGAGTGGGAAGCGGTTGCCTCCTTCTGCGAAGCAGTCATGCTATGGAAGGAGGAGGCGCACCGCGTGAGGGAGAGGTCAGCGTCCTCCCTCCACCCCAGCCGCAGTGGTAGACGCCTACGGTGACGGACGTCGGCAGACGATCTCCAGTCACCGTAGGCTCGGGCATGCGGGCGGCGAGTAATGGGTGACTTGCTGTCCAACCTTGGACCATGCCCGGGTCGACGGCGCGTTGTGTTCCACGCGCGCCTCATAGAGTGCAAAAACCTGCCGCAGTCGTGGGACTTACGATTTACCGTGACCCCGGAACGTAAAGGGCTATTGAAGGAACCGTGGATTTTAGTCAGTACGAATCTGAAAGTCCCTCCCGCTCTGCCCTGGGTGGGAGTCATGGAAGTTTCGAATTGTCTCCCGCATCCAGTGGTTTTCCCTTCCACGGGCTCTTAGAATTTGACATCAGACGTTTCAGATCTTCGATGTTGACGACCGCGTTGACGCTGGCATAAGCAACAGGATCCGTGTACGAAGTCGCGGGCAGAAGCTAGTATTACAATAAAAACATGACGCCTAAAATTGTTTGATAGGCAATAAAATTTTCTTAAAACGATTATATCAGACGTATAATGTTTAAATAACATCCAGATATAATACAACATACATATTACGTTCAAAAAGTTATTATTTTTAACATCTTGATCCCTTCGAACACATACACTAGCTTAGAATTGTTAATGTCACGTGATTAACTTTCACGGTTATTATCTCGGAAACCTGACACTTTACGCGGGTTGGTGTAATAATATTTTTTGTTGGCATTAATGTCAGCTAACGATTTATAAAGGTTTCATAGCTGGCCGCGATTTTGAAAAAAAATCAAAATGGCGGCGGTAGGTATGCCACAAATCTTCAAACCCCTTTGTTTTGTTTTTATTTTTGTGTGAAAATCCTAATGCGGTTCACATAATACACGACGTACATCTACCTACCAAGTTTCAACAGGATAGCTCTTATACCTACTTTCGGCAAAAAGTGGCTGTGTCATACGGACGGACAGTCAGACAGACATACATGACGAATCTATAAGGGTTCCGTTTTTGCCATTTGGCTACGGAACCCTAAAAAGGATTAAAAGAAACTACTTTTTTTGAAGTCGTTTAAAAATAATATGTAGCTATACCGCTACTATTTTTATTAGGTACTTACCAATTGTTTGCTGAAAAACAGCGCATAATGTAATTATTTCGTAATTTTTGTTACAATATTAGGCGATAATAGCCCATGGTAAAAATTAGTTTATTTGAAAAGCATGGATGTCGTCCAAGGTACCTACTGAAGAAAAAAAAAACCAGCTTATTTCGTTCGCTGTTACTCGAGCGAGATGGCTTTAGACAAAATAAATCGACCACTTACGCAGTCTACAGATATATACAGCAAGCACTTAATATAATAAATGAAAAAAAATATGCAATAGGTATTCTTCTCGACATGAGCAAAGCATACGACAGGGTCTCATACAAAATATTATTGAACAAGTTGGAGGGAATTGGTGTAAGAGGTATAGCGCATGATTGGTTCACATCATACCTTAATGACCGGACGCAATATGTGGAAATAGAACACCATAATTTTGAAACAGGCGAGATAAGTCATATTAGGTCGGAAAGGGTAAACGTTGGTAACTCAATCCCACAAGGTAGTGTGCTTGGCTGTCTATTATTTTTAATCTACATCAACGACTTACCTAAAGTAATAGATGCCGTAAGCATTCTATTCGCTGATGACATATCAGTAGTATTTTCATATGAAATAAAACAAAATCTTCATAATAACATCAATAGAATATTATCAGAAATAACAGCTTGGCTCGAAGATCACAATCTAGAAATTAACTTTACAAAAACTAAACTCATGCAATTTAGACCTCACCAAAAACAAGCACTTAATATTAATTTCTCATTCAATAATGTACACTTGGAATGTGTCGATTCTTTTAAATTACTGGGACTAAATATAGATACCAATCTGAACTGGAAATCACATATTCAAATAATTAGTGGAAAACTATCCAGATTTACATACGCGTTATACGAATTAAAAAAATCTACCGATCTTAAATCAGCTACCAATGCCTACTACGCTTACGCCCACTCCTGGCTTCGCTATGGTATCACACTATGGGCACAGAATAATTAATAGTACTATATAGTACTATAGGTACAGAAGGACTACTCCAAAAAAAAATCAAACAAATGTAAAATCTATATACGAGAGAATAAAGTACATTTTAACTGGCAGCCGTACCGCCCACCTACTTTTATAATAGCCTAAACTTCCCGTGCGCAAGCAAAAATGTACTGAATGGTTACGCCCGAGAGTTTATTTTGGTTTATCTGACGCCAACGACATTAAAAGGTTACTATAGGTCAAGCTCAATAGGGTTGCGACTTGCGAGTTTAGGCACAAATAGGTAGGTACCTGTGCGTATTTTATGCATTTGCTAAATTACATTATTACCATAAATACCTATGTTCCTCAAGGAATTTTGTTTTTATCATCAGCCTATATCTTTTTGGTTTCGTCATCGATTACTACATACATTATTGATTGTTAGCACAGAATGATAAGAGTAGGTACCTACGGCACCTTACGTGAGGAATAATATTTATAATAATATTATCTTTTCTACCTATTATTGTTATATTTTTGAACATTTATCTTACAAAAAAAAAAGAATAATATTTAAAAGATGTTTTTTTAGACCATGTAACCGACCAATTACTATCGCATACTGTCACAGGCCCCGCGTTGCGTGTCTTTGTAGGTAGGTAAAAAAGTGGCGCAGCGAATTACGACCGCTGACCTTGAATGCGTAGTGTGGCCATTTTCTGAGTTAGAACTTTTAAACAACAACGCAAACATCTTTCTACCGATCTTCTTTTTATCTTGGTCGTCCAGTAGGCTCACCCCCCCCCCCCCCAATTAGTATCTCGCCTCATTTCCAAACTTGTAACCTCATGATTAGGTATCATGATCAGTTAAGCCCATACTTCACAAGCAGGGAGATAATTTTGTTGATCATTACTAAATATGTACTATATATTTTTTTTCTTCATAATAATATTGTGTTATTAATTTACCAAAAGCACCTAAAGCAAGAAACTTGTGCGTAACTACACGTAACGTAACAAAAATATTAAGGAGACGGAGCGCGTGCGTAACGGGTGGCGCGTGGCAGCCGTAGTGAATGGGCCACGACATAATGGCCCCGCAACTACTTGCAGTTTTATGCCTACACCGCGGAGTGAGACAGGCCTGCTATGGGGCAATAGTACCGATGCAGATATACTTTTTAAACTACAAAAAAAATGCGTAAGAATCCTCGCAAATATAGATGGCATGGAAAGTTACAGACCACATTTCATAAATTACAATATTCTAACTCTCACCTCTCTATATATTCTTGAAATCAGTATATTCGTCAAAAAGCACCACTACCTTTCTCCCTTTCTCAAGACCACCATACACAACCTCGTAATTTACGATACAAAAATAAACTGGCACTACCCACCTCTAGTTTAACCCTGTTTCATTCTGGGCCCTGTTACAGACTCCTTTAATACCATAGCATTAGAAAAAAGAAAATTGTTTTTTCATTGACATTGACATTCAGTCTTGTAAAATGTTAACTAAAATAAACGTATGTTTTTATTATAGACTTTATTATATTGGCGACGAGGCAAATTGTGTTGTCAGCAAGCAAACAACATGAATGCAGAACAATTCGCGGCTTTCCTAACCGCACAACAGGAACAACAAAAGGTATTAACAGTCCTATTACAACAAATCGTACAACAGCAGCAACACCAGGAATGCTCCTCACCAAACAACAGCGTGACAAACAACAATGATAACACAACACCTTCTACATCGAAACAAAACATTGTTAAACACTTCAAGTGCGACAAGTTTAACCCTACCACAACCACCGCAGAAAACTTTGTGGATCTATTTGAAGCGAAATGCCGGATATGGGGTGAAGAAGCGCTTAGTATTCAAAAAGACTTACTCGTAAACTGCATTACACCGGAAATATACCACGAGCTGAAAGTAGCGTTAACTCCTGACTTTGAGACAGCGACATACGACGATATAAAATTGAAATTATTGGATTTATATAGAACCAAGAAAACGCGATACAAAGCCTTAATAGATTTTTGGAACTCTACAAGAGAATCCGTCGAAACAATGGAACATTATTCGAATAGACTGAAGGAACTTTCAGAACATTGCGGCTATGAAGGGACCTTACTGGAGAGACAGCTCCGTGATCGGTTTGCAACCGGTTTGAACCATACACAGTTGGAAGTAGATTTAAAACAAAGATGGCCAGACCTACGTCAAGTCGCAGATGGTGGTAAAACGAGAGAAGTAACATTCGCAGAGATATTTGCAGTTGCCCAATCACGCGAAGTTGCAGAGAACGACAATAGTGACGGAAGTATCAAAAATAATGACTATATTAATCGAATCAAACAGAAAGGACAAAGCAAACGCACTGATCGATTAAAGATCAACTACGAAACAACCAGGAAGTTACGACCAGACCAATGCAGACGATGCGGAAAGCATGACATACATGATTATGAACACTGTACAGCAAAAAACCACCAATGTAAAGCATGTGGAACAACAGGACATTACGAAAGTGTATGTATTAAATCAGGTAGAGCATACCTGTTGTCACAACCCACACACTCACAACGCAAGAACAAGACAAACAAACACAACAAAATACAGAGGCTTAACAATCGAAGAGAGATATCAGAGGCCTCATCAACGACATCGTCACACTCTCACTCCGCCGCGGAAGATAGTGATAGCGAGCACAACCCTGTTTACCTCATTAACAAGAAAACATCTCGTTGCAAGAAAATTGACGTTACTATCAATGGTGTAAAATGCACAATGGACTGGGATCCTGGATCAATCTACTCAATAATTTCTACTAAAATGTGGAAAAAGATTGGAGCTCCAACATTGTCAAAAGGACCGAAACTCCAAGCCTATTGCAATTTTAAACTGAAACCGAAAGGTATAACAGACGTAACAGTTGAAGTAGACAACGTACAGAAAATATTACCTGTTGTAGTAATGGATAAAGCAGATCCTATGCTTTTCGGATTACAATGGAGCGAAATGTACGACATGACATTTCCAAAACCTGTGTACTCTATTAAACGTACCACAGACACATCACTGGATCTCGTACTAGCTACCTACGCCGAACTTTTTGACAACAAATTAGGGAAGGTAAAAAATTATCAAGTGAACATCCACATCAAACCTGGCAGTGAAGCAAAACATCTGCCGGCACGACCCATCAAGTTCAGCATACGTAAAAACATAGAAGTAGAACTAGAACGGCTTTTGCGCGAAGGAATAATAACAGAAGTGGACCCCAACATGACACCCTTAGAATGGGTCACACCCACAGTCAATGTTTTAAAACCAAACGGCCAAGTACGGATTTGTGGCGACTACCGAACTACGTTAAACCCGGTACTTATCAAGCGTATGCTTGATAAGTACCGGGTTTAACGTAGTTCGGTAACGTTGTCTTAACTGATCGAAAAGTGGCACGGGATGGGTATCCATCCCGTGCCACTTTTCGATCAGTTAAGACAACGTCTGGCACATGGAGATAGATACTCGAAAATCGACCTTAAGGATGCTTATCTTCAGTTTGAAGTAGCCCCTGAATCGAAAAAGTACCTAACAATATCAACCCATAAAGGATACTTTGTCTACAACAGAATGCCTTTTGGAATTGCAACCGCGCCCTCAATTTTCCAACATTTCCTTGACAAACTACTCGACGGTATACCAAACGTCGCTGTATTTTTCGATGATATTGCCATAACTGGGAAAAGTGACAAAGAACATTTAGAGAACCTCTCAATGGTTTTCAAGAAATTGAAACAAGCCGGAATGAAAGTAAATTTAAAAAAATGCACTTTCTTACAACCAGAAATCGAATATTTAGGACATATTATCGACAGAAATGGAGTACGACCAACTAAATCTAAAATAGAAGCAATTGCGAAAGCACAACCGCCAACAAATACCAAAGAGCTCAGGGCTTTCTTAGGACTCATCAATTTTTACGAACGATTTATCCCACATCTACATAGTGAATGCGCCGATTTACATGAACTAACAGGTGACCGCCGTAAATGGCAATGGACTAATCATGAGAACGAAATATTTATTAAAGCTAAGAAATTAATAGCAAGATCTAATTCACTTGTTGCGTTTGACGAATATCGACCACTTTACCTTTCCTGTGACGCCTCAGAGAAAGGAGTAGGCGCAGTCTTATACCACAAGGAAAATGAATTCGAACAACCTATTGCATTTGGCTCAAGGAAACTGAAACCTGCTGAAAGCAAATATTCTGTTATAGACCGCGAAGCATTAGCGATATTCTATGGCATTCAAAAATTCGATCAGTATCTCAGAGGCACAAAATTCACACTTGTAACTGACCACAAACCGCTTATTCACATATTGGGCCCACAACGAAATCTTCCGAAAATTGCCAATAATAGACTTGTGAGGTGGGCACTCGTGATTGGAAATTATGATTATGATATCATTTACAAAAAAGGGGAAAATAACATTATTGCTGATTACCTCTCCAGAATGCCAAATAGTACTGAACAGCCAAACTACCCAGAGGCATCTATATGCAAAATTACTGAATTGATACAGCATATTAAAATAAACGACTTGACCTTAAGTGAAGAACTTATCAGAGACGAAACGAAAAACGATGCCACACTGAAGCAAGTCCTGCAATTAATCAAAACCGACTGGTTTCATTGTTCACAGACTGATCTGAAACCGTTTATTAGAAAACGCAATGAACTCTCTATAGAGAACAAGATCATCATGTGGCAAGGTAGGGTTGTTATACCGAGTAAATTAATAAGTACAGTACTGCGTTATTTGCACATTGGCCATCCTGGAACTTCTGCAATGAGAGCTCTTGCGCGCTTCTACGTATGGTGGTCAACACTTGAAGAAGACATTGACAATTTTGTAAAAAGATGTCAAAAATGCCAGGAAAATAGACCCAACAACCCAGAACTTCCTGTTTACTCTTGGTCGATCCCAGAAAAGGTATGGGAAAGAGTTCACGTCGACTTTGCCGGACCTTTTGAGGGCAAGTATTGGCTAGTTCTAGCCGACGCCTTATCAAAATGGATAGAAGTTAAACCTATGACAAAAATAACCACCAGAACATTATGCGATAAACTAGACGGTATTTTTACTACATTTGGATTGCCTCAAATTATTGTCTCCGACAATGGACCTCAATTTACTTCCAAAGACTTTCGAGAGTATCTCAAGTCGAATGGTATAGTGCATATGACATCTTCACCCTACCACCCAAGGACCAATGGACTGGCCGAACGACTCGTGCGAACTTTTAAATCAAGAATGAATGCAAGTGACGCAGACAGAGTCAACCCAAAACGGAGGCTTCAAAACTTTCTCTTCTCTTATCGGAACACACCCCATACTACCACAGGAAAATCACCAGCTCAAATGATGTTTGGAAGACAGCTAAACTGTCTACTAGATAACGTTAGGCCGAATATGAGAAGAACATTGCGCTATAAGAACATTCAAGCAAATATTCAATCTGAACAAAAGACTCCGAATTTCCAGAATGGGGAAGCTGTGTACATCCGTACCAAACTAGAAAATAATTGGAAACCGGCTATCATTGAGGAAAGGAAACACAGGTATTCTTATGTGGTTAGAACTCCGGAAGGAGTCCTGAAGCGCAGACACGCCGACCACATACGCCCCAAGGCGAGTGCAGCTCAGTCACCAACCAACGAGCCAGAGACTGTGATGGAACCGTCGTCATCCGTTGAAGCATCGACTTCCACACCGCATGAAGTACTACCTTGCGCCAGTTCTACTCCAATCAGTCAACCTTCGATAGAAACCGGTTCCTACTCGCCACGAACACTCGAACAGACACCGGTGTTGAGGCGTAGCAAGAGAACAATACGTCCACCGCATCGCCTCATAGAGCAAATGGACTAAGGCCCGGAGGAATGTTACAGACTCCTTTAATACCATAACATTAGAAAAAAGAAAATTGTTTTTTCATTGACATTGACATTCAGTCTTGTAAAATGTTAACTAAAATAAACGTATGTTTTTATTATAGACTTTATTATAGGCCCCATGCCATGTGTATTAAAATATACAACAAATTACCAGAAAATATTAAAGAAACCAATAATTTTAACCTATTTAAAAACAAACTTTCTCGATATTTGTTAAAAAAATGCTACTACACACTAAAAGAGTTTTTCGAAGATAAAATTAAATAAGTCACAACATAGAATTAGAGTAAGACCTGTTTTGATCTGTATTAATTTAGTATTATTATGTACTCCTATAATTATTTTATTTACCAAACTTATAGATAAGGTATAGTTTCTTTCCATGTTCCTACTAATATTAGGTACCTATTAATTAATTCATTATGTAAAATGTTTTATATTTGTTACTCTAAATATTCAATACTTGTGTTTTGTTATAACTTCTATGTTCATTTTGAAGTTGCTGTGCCCTTGCAGGGTTCATGTTAGGTTCTGGCAAAATTGTTTACCTAACATCTTGTAACACCACATGAATGCAATAAATGTTTGAGTTTGAGTTTGATGGTTTGTGACGTGACGACCCTCGAAAAAGCTGTACGTATACGTGGCTCTGAAGTTTTTCCATTACTAGGGTTTTATCTTTTTAGGGCTCCGTAAGTATAAAATACAAAAACGGAACCCTTATAGGATCACTCGTGTGTCCGTCTGTCTGTCGCTTACAGTCAATTATTTCAGAATCTACTAGACCGATTATGTTGAGGTACACATATCAATTCCTGTGACCCAAGCACAGAGGTGTGACGTGGATAAATGAAATCTGTATATGGGAGGTAATTTTTGGGGGGCAAGGGGAAAATTAAAAAAAAAATGATAACTGCATCGTGTGACATATCAAATGAAAGGTCTTTTTGATAAGATTTTAAATATATATGTTTTTGTAATTTTAAAATAAATAGTTTCCAAGTTATTCAAGAAAATAGACGAAAATTGACCATTCCCCCCCTTATCTCCGAAACTACTGAATCTAAAATTTAAAAAAAAATACAGAAATTAGTTTTCTACTTATATATTATAGAAAAACCTATAAGAAGTCCATGATATTGAAAAAACATGGTAAATCACTCAATATTGTGCGTACCAATCTTCAATTATTCGTAAATTTCAATTCATCTATCATTTGCGGTGAAAATTATAGGTAGGCAAAAAATAAATCGTACGGAACCCTCTTCACGCGAGTCCAACTCGCACTTGGCCAGTTTTTAAGAACAGGGCCACCGCACCTCTGCTTCAAGCCTCGAGCGTATTGTATCTTCTTGGATGACGAATTTGATGAGACTTGCCAACTTTTTCAGGACTGAGGACTGTAGAAAGCTCTGTCGTTATTATATTCCGTCATCACCAGGTGTCTTGTTTTTGATGGCCGTCTGCACTATGCCTTGCTAGTTTCGCCGTCCGAAATAGCCGTATTTATCAGGTCACGGAAGGGCGAGGGAGGCTTAGGGCCGAGACACACCGAAATGACAGCGGCCGGCAGCGGCCGCTGAAAGTGCTCGCTGCGTCGCCTGGCGGGCGGCCTCGCGGCGCCGCTGGCAGCCGCGGGCGGCCTCACGACCTATTCAAGCGATACTGGTCTTTTAAGTATGTAGTTAAAGTTTAAAATTATTTCACACTGAAAGTGCTCGCCGCGCCGCGCCGCTGCCGGCCGCTGTCATTCCGGTGTGACTAGGCCCTTAAGCTCCTTGCCATCGGCTTTAATACGAGGCGATCCGGCCAGTGCTCAACTATTGACTTGCTGACGTTGACGGGAAGAAGTTGGGCTCTCTGACGCTTCGGACGACATAGGCGCTTTAAGGGCACGCATGATTTGGAAATACCAATTTAATGACGCTTAAAACAGAGAGTAATTAACTCTCGGTGTCATCACTGCGTCTAATGTCCTGTAGTACCTATACGCTGGCTAAGTGGAACCTACGTATTTTTCCTACTCCTCCACTATTCTTTTCTTATTAATTTCGTATAATATTTACCTGGATACCAAAGTCGTAAGCATTTTTAATATTTCTATGGTTGTAATGCGCCTGCCAGACTATGCTCCTTGCGCTGCTCATCGCTTTGCTCCTCGCGCTGCCGTGATTTGCCGCGATGTTGTCCTCTCTGCCCACACACTGCTCTACTCGCGCAATTAATCGCGACGCTCCTCACTTGTCATTTGCCTTGGTGAGACGATGGACGTTGAAACGGTGGCAGCGTGCGCGCTATGCATTTTTAGTAAGTATAGCTAATTATATTAATGTGGTAAAAAGAAATATACATCGTCGTCGTCGTCCTCGTCTTGCGCGAGCGCTCGATGCGGACTGCGACCGCGCGATTATGTGGCCAGCCACTCGCACTCGTATTGCCGGTCCTTTGACTCGCGCGCAAAAACCGACAAAATAGGGAGCAGTGGGCAGGACGAGGAGCATGACGTGTGGTATGACGAGTAATGTTGCCACACTATGTCTCTGCCTCCTTTCCTCGTTACTTCCCTTGCCACTCGTCGAGTGTGTGGCAGGCGCATAAGGTATATCGGAGACTTGCGTTGCCTAGTGTACGAAGAGGCTACTAGGTATTACTTTTACAATGACGTAAAATCAGAGATAATATAAAAAATATATATATATTTACCGAGGTTAACGACATCGGAAATGGTTCAGATGATTGTCCAGGAATAATATCTACTACTGGCTCAGAACTAATTGTCCCAGCTCCGGTTACGTCTCCAACAGTTTCAGCATGCTTTACTTTAGACATTATTAGCAAAAAATAAATTAATCACTTATAAAAATAATGTATTAATACAACAAGTTCTCTTAAGTTTTTACTCAAGAATGTCTTTGATTTTATAACGTGAGCATCATGACGATAGATGTCAAACAAGAGAGGAAAGATAATGGCAGGTAAACGTTTTCAGCCAGAATTAGCCAGAATATTGGCCCGATTAGGCTGCGGTTAGGGTTACGATTCGTCCGGATTTGTCCGGACATGTCCGGACTTCTAGACTTTTGTCCAGACTTTGTCCGGCTCTTTAATTTGTCCGGATTTTCTGGCTTAGATGGAATACGAATCCATCACCTCTCGCGAGCGTCTGCTATCGTGCCTACCATACCACTGTAACTAAGTGGGTAATATTTGGATTTTGTGACTAAAATGTCCGGACTTTTATTGAAATGCCAGGCTTTTAGTCAGGACTTTTCAAATTTCTAAATGGTAACCCTAGCTGCGGTTCCATTGAAGCGGAGCGGAGCAGAACTGTGCCACGATTTACCAATCACATGCAAAGATTGTGTTTTGATATTTGTAATTAGCTTTGAAATGTAATATGCTCTATAGTATGGTGATTTGTTTATTTCACGTACTTTAAGATTTATGGTGCTTTTCAAACTTTTCCCTGCTTTTAACGGGGTAAGATGATACCTACTATAAAACTTACCATCTTACCGAAAACTTTTATCATGGAATCAGACTCAGAAAGTATAATCTACCCTGTGCATGTGGAATGTGGAGGCGACTAAGCTGGTGGCATGCCAGAGAGTCATTGCCATCTGGATGATCTGAATCATACCGCACGACTGTCGGGGAAACGTTTAGCCGTTTCCCCCCAGATCCCGTGGCGGTGATCTGGCAAGGAGATTAGCCTCCTTGCCAGATCAACGCCACGGGATCTGGAGGCGAAAATCCCCAGCACGTACGCACAATGAGTGGCGTGTGTAGGCGCAACGCTGTGGCGAATCTCCGTTACAAGGGCAAACGAGGTTCGGGCACGCCGTGATTACGGCGATAAGACCCCTCTTTGAGGAGTCACCTTCCGCCTGACGCAAGTCCTTACCAGACATGGATGTTTCTGGAGGTTCCTGCGTCTGATTAGGATGGAATAAACGTCTGGGTGTCACCACTGTGCGTATCGCTGGGAGGACACTGTGGAGCATACGGTGCAGGTCCTCAATTGGTGGACAAACTGGGAGTGGTCATCAGAAATCATTGCCCATATTTCTCTATACCGAAACTCATGAAAACAGAGTCAGCAGTTTTGAACTTGTAAACGGAACAAACATACATACACACTTTCGTATTCGTCTTATGTAATAGTAGGAATAAAATAATGAAGAAAATAAAAACAAATATTTTAATGCTTTTATGTAGGTAAACTATAAAATAAATGTAGGAACTAAACAATAATATATCAAATAAAGTTATTAATAAAACAAATAATTAAAAAAAAAAAACAAATTCAAAATAATGCGTGTTATAGAATGAAGATGGTCCAAGTCTAACGCAACGGCGATTGATCACGATTTTATAAGTAAATAAGGCGTCAACTGCCATTGTCCGTTATGAATTATGATATTACGAACTTAATGGTCCTTCACCTCTTCAAAACACACCATAGACAAAAAAAAACATACAAGAAGAAAAAAAATAGAAGTATTAAAAGTTCTCTATAGCTACTGTGCGGACTCCGATGAAAGGGTGGAAGGTTAGGTACGGGGGAAATCTTTTGAAAGCCCAGCGGTAGGACTGGACTATTCTGGTAAGTAATAGGATACCTAATAAAAAAACAAGCTTTGTTTATTTCTTCTTCTTTTTATCCTTATCTTCTCCAGTAGGCCCTGCTTTGGGTTTCCTCTTACTCTTCTTGTAGGGGCCCAATTCTAAGCGCACAAGTATACCACGCCACCAGGCTTGCACGATGATGGCAGAGTTCTGCATTTTGTTCCTGTAGGCGAGGGCTTCCTCACGATCCTTCTTGAACTTCAGCCAGTTCTTCATCAACACCTCGTGATTTGCGTACTGGTGATAGATATATAAAGTTATTACTATGCGACCACAGTAAGAACGAAAATTTCAGTGACCACCTGAGAACCTGGGAAGAAGTGTGTTTACGTACCTACATACACACATCAAAAGTGTCTAGGGATCAACATATATTTTTGCAATAACTTTTCTCCTGATTGATATTAATTAAAATTTTCTTTAAGGATTCATCAAATAAAGTGTTTTCGTTTGTCACAGTAACGATAAACCAAGTCACCTTTGCATTAATAAAGAAATTTGCCATTTTCCTAATAAAGGGATTTTTGACATTTGAACCACTAACACAAAAGTTCGAAAAAAAGACTGAAATAACAGTTTTCTTTAAAATTTTATTGGGTAACTTAAACAATTAATAATCCGTGTTTCTACCGCGAACACTAACAACACAAGAACATCGGTTTGCCATACTCAAAATGAGTTCATCCAAATCACGCTGTGGAATGGCCGCCCATGTTCGTTGCAACAACAAAAAAAGGTCTTCTTGCGACTGGATACCCTCCATATTCGGCAGAGCTCTTCTCTGTAGCATATCCCATGCATGCTCAATCGGATTCAAGTCTGGCGACTGAGCAGGCCAGGGCAGGACATTGATGTTAGCTGCGGCGAGAGTCTGTCTTACAACTCTTGCGGTGTGCGGTCGTGCATTATCATGCATTAACTGAAATAAGGGACCGATTTGCACTTGTAGAGGAACGATGACGTCTGATACAATCGTCTCAGCATAAATTTGAGCGTTGAGGTTGCCTCTGATCCAAATCAACTCAGTTCTTCCGCCGATCCAAATACCCGCCCATACCATGATGGTTCCACCACTATAAGGATGGACTTCCTGGCAGGATTTTAATCGCTGTTGGCGTCCAGGGGTTCTCCAGTGTCGTATACGTCTTGTATCCGGTCTCATACCGAAACGAGACTCATCAGAAAAGCACACGAAACGCCATTGTTCTTCTGCCCAATTTCTGTGTTCAAGAGCCCATTGATATCAAATCCTACGATTGTGCATTGCTATAGGTGGTACCCGTAGCAGTCTTCGGGAATGAAGGTTCACTTCATGCAAGCGGTTTCTGACTGTTTGGTCGCTAATTAAGTTCCCTGAAGAGTGATGAAGCCTCACGGCTAACATCATGGCGGTTATTGTTGGAGCTCTTCGAGTTAAGATTTGAATGTATTGGTCTTGTCTCCGTGTGGTGCAGCGATACCGTCCTCCATGGCGCTCAGCCACGGTACCAGTGCTTCGGTAACGTGTCCAAAGTCGACTGATAACACTCTGACTTGTATTCAGAGCTAAAGCCACAGTACGTTGCCGGGAACCAGCTTCTATCATTCCCACGGCTCTGAGCATTTCTTCCCTGCTTAAATGACGTCGCCGCTCCACAATAACGTTGGTTTTAATCAGTAGTAGGGAAACAGTAGCACTAATAATGTCTTCAATGCGTTGTATGTTTTTATAGGGAAAATATTGACAGCTGATTTTCATCTTTTACTCGAATTTGATTCACAGTTCCTGATTCAAATTATGAAATGCACCAAAAAGGATCCATATAAATTTATAAAATCATAAATTTATTCCAAAGCCACATCTCAATCTCAAGAAATCCGCATAAAAATGCTTGATCCCTAGACACTTTTGATGTGTGTATATGTGCAAAACAAAAATGTTTTATTATCTTTTGCATATTTGCCCCAGTCAGAAACGTTCGTGGGTTCGTTTACAAACATTTAAACTCACAAACACAAACATGAAACCAGAAAAACGAAATCCGTGGGGAGTCGAACCGCCACACGCAGCCCAGTTTTGGCCTCGGAACTGTCCAAACGGGAAACTGAACGGGGCTATTGAAGAAACACCGTGAATTCTAGTCAACCAGTACGAGTCTGACAGTCCCTCCCAAACTACCCAGGGCTGGAGAACTCATTTGATGATTTTACCATGTTAAAATCAAAGCCCAACTACCTAGCAGTCGATCGCTCGGCCACAGCGCCAACATTGATGATGATGATGATGAAGCTAGTCATAGATTCGTTAGCAAAGAAGAATTACCCTTTCTTCCAACTCCTGTCTCCTATGCAGTGCATCTTGATACTTATTCTTTATCTTCGCAATCTTAAGGTCTTGCGCTTCCATGTCCGTGTCGAATTTATTCATCCATTGTTCCACTTTCGTTAGTGTTTCCTGCAGGATAAGTTATATTTATGGGTTATTTTCATACACAGCGTTGATATTGTGCAAAAGGAAAATTTCCGTCAAACCACTGCAACTCTTGAAAGCCAGAACCAACACCACTAGAAAAGCGGCGAGGCAATGTGGCCTCCCCCAAGTCCCTCCAAGTGTCCTTGTCCAGGGCCACTTCGAGGCCTGTGGACTGTGGGGTTCTCAGAGGCAGCTTAGTTGTTACTGACACCATAAGGCCATAATCAATTTGTGCGGTGAAACTTATATTGTGCGGTTCAACTAAGAAGGTCAGTGGGTCAAAAGTCACTTCAAAATAACGTTTAGCAATAAATGCTCTGCGCTAATTAATTTTTAATAGTCTATTTTATCTTTATTATCTCGTTAGACTTATTTTCAAATGATAATTATTGTTTATTTAAAAGCTTATTACAAGTGTTAAAAAGGGGTCCATGACGTCACAATTTGGCGTCATCAAGTGACCTTCTTAGTTGAAACGCATTATAAGCACGATACTAATCCCTTCAACCACATGTGAAAGGTAATCTTACGTTGATTGAAATGTTGACAAGCAGTTCAACTTCAGAGTGGATCCTCTGCTCCTGGTCAGTCCTGTTCTGGTAGTACTGGATGCTCTCGGACGGCCCCAACTCCTTGTCCAAGATCTGTTGGTGGTGCTGCTCAGTGCGCGCTAGCTCCCAGTTCTCGACATACCTGCTCCTTATTTGTGAGTTTATTTCTGTGTCCTGGACATGGAATTTTATTTGAGTAGCTGGTGATCATGACGTCTTAAAGGGTAAGACGTCATGGGAGCCCCTGGTCACGATTAAGGCCTGGTTTTCAATAAAAATGAGATGAGGAGACGTGACGTACAATAGAAGAGATGCGATAGGGATTCTAATCAATGCGTTTGGTCGATTCTGCAACCGTGGCACGTCTTCTCTCCACTCGTTTCGGCTTCGACGGACTAAACCGGGCCTCAGTTGTCAATGACTGATTGCGCGATTCGGGGTAGGTATCTCTAAATCTACTTTTGTAGACCGCCCATGTTACCTATAGGTAACCTCCTCTTCCTGTCTATGTTGTATATACAGCATTGCTATTCGCTATAAACATAGCCTTGCATCAGCGCGGCCGCGACGCTCACGCCACGCTGTGACTAAAGATTGCTATTGACTTAGTAACTGACAGCGACACTAGCGCTCACAACTCGCGCTGCACGATCCGTCGATGTCAGAGCTGCCTCGTCAAAGAACACTTCGGCGTAGAGCCCACCGATGAGATTCCTTTTAGACAAAGCGTAGGTGATCAACTTACTTCGACCTGACACTTGAGATTTTCTATTCTCAAGTTGGTGTCATAGAAGACCGTCTTTAAGTGATTCCGTAGCTGTCTCAGTTGCCGTGACGACTCACGACGGTTGCTAAAACATTCAAAAATCTTTGTTTGAATGAATCTGATAGATAGGTACATAGATATGATTTTAATATCATCATATATATGATTGATGAATAAAAAGATATTTCAGAGTCATGGGTACTACACTAACAGAAGACACAAATCACTAGCCCTTGTATAAACCATGAAACCTCTTTTAGCGTTACTTATGGTGAAACTAGTCAACATTTTTTCCATAGAAACTTCGGGGGGGTATTACTCCACTATTTGACACTATACAACCAAAGTTAAACATGATATCGTTTTGTCTCATGTCTGTACGGAAGCAGAATTGTGAAATAACGAGCCATTAAAAAGTTACGAGCTTCCAAGGATTCGTTTTAATTTTAACACAACTTTGGGCGTAAATTAGAAATTAAAGAAGCATTAAATTTCCAAAACGAAGACCGTACCGATAAAGCACAACTATCGATGAATTCAACAGATATTATTTGAAATTGATTGATGCAGTGTTTGTTTTATAAAACCCGATCTTCCAAAGGCTTTTTCAAATTTTTTTACGCACGACTTTTACTCTGAATGATCGTGCATCTCACTGAATAATGTTTTCCCCGGGCGTGGTGCGGGGGGATGACGCTCACGCACACATGAACAATATGGCACACGGACCACGATGTCAGGTGAAGTAGCATGGTTTTTGGCCGTGCCTGCCAGTGAGTTCGAGGCCGCGACAAGTGCCACCTTAAATTTCAAAGATCAGGAAGAGGTGAAGACGAAGCACTTACATTTCGTTAACCAGTCGGGTACGAGGTCCAAAGTTCAAAACTCAATGAGGGAAAATAAAGTACCTATAATAAATACAAACATTCTATTCCTCTCTTCCTCTTCAATAAGGTTGACTCGGTACGCAGCTGCCTCCTCTAATCCCTTATTAGTGGCTTTTAGGTTGTTAAAGCAATTGTTTGCGTACATATCCACTAATGTATAATGCAGCACTTCGGCCAAATACGTTCTGAAAGAAAAAAAGAGCGATCTGTTGGAATGTCAACAGTTGAGGATGCTGTGTGCCTAGTGAATTTGTTTTTGTTAGGTTTGGGGGACCCAGAGGAGGTCAAAAAAAGTGTCAACCACAAAATGGAATTAGAAGTTGATATAAGGGTCGTATGCCAGTTACACTTTTTATAGACAAGTGTTCAACAAATGTTTAATTTGCGCGTGTTTAGATATAGTCAGTAGAGTCTGACAGACCGCTTCATCCGCCCTAGGGGAAAGCGGACAGGGACATCCATGAAGATTTCCACACGGCAAAAATAAGTTACCTATAGGAACCCAGTCAAAACGGTGAACGAAAACATCGTGAAGGAAATCGTTAGTCTCAAGTTCGAACCAACAAATTCAAGACATTGTGTCGTCTACTAACCCTAGCTGTTTCGTAACAGTGCCTACTTATACCTACAGTTATAGCACTGTCGGGACACAGACCAACTTAGTCTGTTGATTGGGAAAAAAGGTAGACCTGTCAGCGACCAATTTGTCCAGTTTGTACTGATCGCATCCTAGATTCTCTGGGTTGATCTTGGCAAGCGGGTCCACGTCGTCATTTCTCTTCACATGGAACTTTCGAGCGAGAAAATCCTCCATGTCCGCCATTGTCTTCAAGATTCGCAGCTCATTGTTGCATCCAGCTGGAAATGGTGCATTGTATTGAAGACGCAAAGAACAGGAATCGGCGAACATTTGTATTTGAGATGGGTTTGCTTTCAATTGTGATTTAGGTCAGCTGACAGAATCAGCTTACCCATTAATTATCGGGTTCAGGAATTAAACGCAGTAATGAGACCCACTATTTTGCCTTACGCCTTAAAGGATGTTTGGTAGCGCCTATTGCGAATAGGGTAGTTTACTGCATAAAATTTGAAGAGTCCGTCAGTTGTTGGAGTAGGTATATAAAATAAATAAATAATAATGAACACGTATTTTTTTGTATTTTTTTAAAAATCAATGACTATTGAAAAAGATAAAACGCTGGAATGGGGTTGTAACAAATACAAAAGTCGATAGTTACGCTGTTATGATTCTCATAGAAACTCGGGGCCCTGAGCATTTGCTCCGGGTGCCCTTTGGGAAATACGGCCCTTTTCTTTTCTATCCCAAAAATTTAAAATTTGCACAATCAAACTTCTTCACAATGAATCATCTTCTTTTGTGATATATGGTTGAAAGTGTATCAAAGAAATATGACAGATTGTGGTTATAGGCTGATGTGCTAGCGTAAAACTTACACAAAATCTGTAGCTGCACTGAAGCATCAAATAATATACAAGCGAATAGTTTAGCTTGTAAATCCGGGAGACTGCAAAAGAAAAGGTGTTATATAATAATTAGACTCTCTCCACAGAATATTTAATAGAGCTCTCTCTCTAATCATTTTTTCGCTTTTTTTTTTGCTACCTTGAATTTTTTACAAAAATAAAAAAAAATACTACGAGTAGCAGGATCACGGTACCGGCTCTTATAAAAGGAACCTCCTAAGAATAAGCGCCATGACCAGAAGTACTGCTTTCTGAATCAATGGCTTCATGCAGCTGCCAAGCGAGAGCCTCCTCAGATGTTGGTCGAGGCTCTTGGCAATACGACTATCAGCACAATGACTGCTGTATTCACGTCCCGCATGTCAACAACCTCGCGAGCAAGATCGAGATGCTTGAATTGGTTATCTTTTTCTGCCTTCACAAGGCTCTCGTCATGCGAGGCCGTTATATCCATTGCGCGACGTTCCGATCGATCTATCACCACAATGTCAGGTTTATTGGCAACAATTGTGCTGACACTCTTTGAGGCACGCGTCGAACACAACGCTCCGTCCACCCAGGCATAGTCCATGTTCGATCTCACCATAGCTGAGAAATTATTTTGTAGATTGTATAGGTACTTACTTATGTTGTATTAAATATCTGTATGTACAGCTTGGCCAACGTCTTGAAACGGAACTAATATTTTTATTTGCTGACAACGTTTTAAAATATTTTATATTTGATGTAAAAAATTAATAGATTTAAAAAATCTAAAAACCCACGTTTTTAAATGTCCTAAAAAGAAGAAAATAACCCTACGGGGCTGAGAGAGGGGCCACTCAAAACGTGGGGGCGTATATTATTTAAGGGATTATTTATGGGATATATTTACATCACGTGAGATCGTAGGTGTAACTTGCAAAGATACGCCCCCACGTTTTGAGTGGCCCCTCTCTCAGCCCCGTAGGGTTATTTTCTTCTTTTTAGGACATTTAAAAACGTGGGTTTTTAGATTTTTTAAATCTATTAATTATTTTATTATTTTTATCATTGTTCATCGGGTTTGAAGCTACCCTGAAAATTTCAGCCTGCTAGCTTATCGCCTCAAAGCCTGTCCGCCATCTTGGACGTCCGCCATATTGGATTAATAGCCTAGCCTAGCATAAGCCACATGACTATTTTTTTCGTATTCCTGACAGCAAACCCTTTCATTTGATACCCATATCACGGGGGTGGATTTCAAACAGCCAGTCTACCATCTTGGACGTCCGCCATATTGGATTTAAGTCACGTGACTATTTTTTTCGTACTCCTGATAGCAAACCCTTTCATTTGATATCCATATCACAGGGGTGCATTTCAAATAGCCTGTCTGCCATCTTGGACGTCCGCCATATTGGATTTATGTCCCGTGACTATTTTTTTCGTATTCCTGACAGCAAACCCTTTCATTTGATACCCATATCATGGGGGTGGGGTTCAAACAGCCAGTCCGCCATCTTGGGGAGGCCGCCATATTGGATTCGTTATGACGTTTCTTAGCTAGTCATGTATTGTCATCAGAACTCAAAGCGTGTACAAAATTTCAGCATGCTATCTTATCGGGAAGTGCCTCAAAATTGAGTTGCAAAAGTCCAACCGGAACGACAAACAAACAAACAAACTTACAAACAAACAAACAAGAAAAGTGAGTGTATAAAAAAGTGAGTGTATAAAAACGTGGGAAAAACGTGGGAAAAAGACGCAGGTTTGTAAGATTTATTATTGTGCCATAAAACTAACGTAATAAGTGAAAATAAATAAAATAAAATCATTCAAAGTGCTGGTAGCGAGAAGACAGTGGCGACTTCCGGTTTTCTACTGATTTTTGCCAAGCTGTACGGATGGCGAGTCGCCCATTACTCGCCGCCCGAATGCTCGCGCTATGTAGTTCTTGCATAGACACAACCTCGTTGCCAGGGCGCCTCCTGGCCTCCATGCTCGGGGTGCCTTCACTGTCTATTATATGATAATAAATAATCATAAAGAAAGCTAACCATTTTAACATCACTGGCTTCTCAATAATTGGTTTCATAAACATAATGTGCTGGGCCTGAAAAACAATCGTTTTCTATTAATTCAATTACATTAATTGTAGGTACTCCATTTTATCATTGCCGAACGTTGCATTATTTTACATGACTTTATCGATCATTGATCGGTCAATGATCTCGTAATAGAATTTTGAGATACGTACTAGTTATTCCCCGTAGTTATTGTTACCTGCTGCTAGGCGTAAATTGGTTGTAGCCTGATGATATCTCCTTCTGCGAAGCAGTCTTGCTCGCGAAGGAGGAGGCGGGCCGCGTGAGGGAGAGGACAGCGTCCTCCTTCAGCCCCAACCGCAGTGGTGGACGCCCACGGCGACGGACGTCGCAAGACGATCTCCAGTCACCGTAGGTGCGGGCATGCAGGCGGCGAGTAAAGGGGAACTCGCTGTCCGACCATGGACCATGCCCGGGTCGACGGCGCGTTGTGTTCCACGCGCGCCTCAAAGAGCGTCAGCATAATGACGGGGCCCCCCTCTAGAGGGCTAAAGCCTGTCGGGGTCGCGGGACTTATCTCATCTCCGTGACCCCGGAACATAAAGGGCTATTGAAGGACACCGTGAATTTTAGTCAGTACAAGTCTGACAGTCCCTCCCGCCCTGCCCGGGGTGGGAGGACTCATTTGATGATTTTACCACGCTAAATATCATCAGGTTTTTTTTAATACATATATCCTCTAGCCTTCCTCGATAAATGAACTATCCAACACATTTTCTTTTTCAATTCGGAGCAGTATTTTCTGAGATTAGCCCGATAAACCAAACAAACTCTTCAGGTTATAGTATACTTAGAATTATGAGATTTAATGACACGGTATTGAATAAACGAGTAATAAGAAGATCGTGGACTATCTTGGCACGATACAGTAGCCTTGCAACGCAAAGGGCTATCGAATCAAATTTTGATGATTTTCATCAGCCTATAATGTTCCCACTGCTGGGACACAGGCCTCCTTTCCGTGAGAGGGAGCAGTCCATAATCTACCACGCGGGCCCAGTGCGGGTTGGTAGATTTCACAATGTCTTCGAATTATTGGTTCTAGGACAAGCCGGTTTCCTCACGATGTTTTCCTTCACCATTTTGAGAGCAGTGGTGATGAAATAAATAACACAAAATAATGCGCCCAGCTGGGTTCGAACCCACAACCTAGCAAGTCGAAGCTGATACCACTGATCTGTTTAATAGGACAAAACCGGCCAAGAGCGAGTCGGACTCGCCCATAAAGGGTTCCGTAGCAGCAAGTAATAACATACTATAAAAGTTCTTGTAGTTGGTTCCAACTTTGAAAGGTTTACGATTTATGACGTATTAAAAAAAAAACTTGAGAGGTGTCAAGGCACATCGAAAATCGCTATGAACCTGTTAAAAAGGTTCAAGCGATTTTCGACCCTCCACCCCACACTACCCCACTCCACTCCGCTCCACTCCGCTCTACTCCACTCCGCTCCGCTCCACTCCACTCCGCTCCGCTCCACTCCGCTCCGCTCCGCTCCACTCCCTTCCACTCCACTCCGCTCCGCTCCACTCCACTCCACTCCGCTCCACTCCGCTCCACTCTACTCCACTCCGCTCCACTCCACTCCACTCCACTCCACTGCACTGCACTCCACTCCACTGCACTCCACTCCACTGCACTCCACTCCACTCCACTACCTATTATAGCTGTAAAAATGAAGTTGACAAACTTACATTTGCAGTTGTTCTCCGATACATTTTGTTTAGGAAAATGTTATCCCAGTACGTTTTATAAGTTGGTCAACTATTACTCGTAAACTTGTAAAGCCCACGTAGTCATGATAATTTTCTTTTAAACTTCGTTATATATACTACTATTGTAAATTTTTTCACACCCCCAAACATAACCGTTTAGCTCCGTGGTCGTCAAACAGTGGCCCGCGGGCCAAATGCGGCCCGCGGGCTTTATTTGTGTGGCCCACAACAAAGTAAATTATTTTATTGACGCGTAAATGAATTGTAAGTATGAATTCCGTTAAAAAATAAAATTTCTCTTTCTTTGTTATTTTCGTAAAAAGGGTCGTTAGACATCTGTGATCATTGTTATAAATCACAGATGTGTCGTTTTACCAAGTTGTTATGCAAAAAGGTTTACACATCTTCCGTTATTTTTTCATTGTAACAGCTATTTGGTCCCATCTTTCTCCTTTTGTTTTGTTTTGACTACTATTGTTTCTCCAAAAATGGGTGGTTCGCAGATGTGGTCATCGGTGCAAGCGATTTTGGTTTAAGAACGCCGCCCGCACCAGCGGCGCCCACTTCGAAACGAACCGCGAGCTATAACATTTAATTTTATTTCAACGCACAAGACTGAACGTTTCTTGCTTTATCGATTGCGCGTGCAGTATTATAGGATAATGGCGGGACTATCATCTACTCTTAAATGTGCTACTAAAAGGAAGATAGCTGACGTAAAAAGAAGTTTTCAAGAAAAATGTGAGGAAGAATTTTGGAGAGTCTTCACATATTCTGCGGCCCGGTGCTGGCACTCACATTGTCATGGGTGGCCCTTGGCGAAAAAAGTTTGACGACCACTGGTTTAGCTGGTAGAGGGGGGGGACACTCGAGTAGGGCAAAAATTAGCACTTTAAAGCTTAATATTTCACAAACGAATCTTTTTATCAAAAAATTGTTGATGGAAACTACCAATATTTTTTAAAGGCCTATTTAATGATACCCCACACTAAGGGGTACGCGAGAAAAAAAAAAACATCCCCGCTTTACGTGTACAGGAGGTACCCTAAAAAAAAATATTTTACGAGATTTTCTTTTACCACTTTTTTGACGCAACAAATCCGTATATTTACACCAAATTACAGCTTTCTAGTGCTGGGCGTCTCTGAGCTAAGCTGCGGACAGACGGACGGACGGACGGACGGACATGGCGAAACTATAAGGGTTCCTTGTTGACTACGGAACCCTAAAAAAACGATAGGTCCAGGTGATTTTCTGTGGTTTCTCCTTCACCTCCTTGTTTTTTTAGCGTGGTAAAATCATCAAATGAGTCCTCCCAGGGCAGGGCAGGAGGGACTGTCAGACTAGTACTGACTAAAATCCACGGTGTCCTTCAATAGCCCTTTACTTTCCGGGGTCACGGTCATTCGTTAGTCCCGCGCCTCTCCTTCACCTCATGGGAAAAAGGGAAAAAAGACGCGAGGTTAAGAAGTCGTTCGAATAGAAATAAAATTAATACAAGGATAATAAATACATACACTTTCTCCAGCCTTGCGACTGCTACGGGTACTTCTGCCGCTACATAGACTCATTTTTGGTACCAAAAAATATATTTTCTCAAAACATTTAATTATATGTTACCTACATGTAAAAGTAAGAAGGTACTCTACAAAAAATATATTATTCAAAAGATCATAAAAGTCATAAGAAAAATATCATAAATAAAAATTATAAATCGTAAGAAATGTGTATTGTGTAAGTCGTCACAAAAAATACAAGTTGTCATTTTAATTTCGCGTTTAGAATCATATTTCTACTATGTTCTACTAGTTCAGAGTTCTAATGAGGTTTTATCGCGAAGGTTCGTGAATAATCATTCTTATTCAAATATTTAAAGTACACAGTTTTTATTAATTTTAGTAGCAAATAAAGTACTGGTATGTTCTTTCTTATTTCTAATCGATTATGAGAGTTTTAAAAAGGAACTTACCAGAATGGATAAATGCTTATTAATTTATTTTTATTTTAGAGTTCAAGAACGAGCGTAGTGAGCTCAGTAACTTAGGAAACCTCCATGGGGATAGGTTAGATTCGAAGGTTGATATAGGTAAAGAGCCTTTAAACCTTGAACACAAAAATAGAAGCCCCGTATAGCGGGGCTCCTTCGACATAGCTCATTTCTATGGACAGGCCTGTTGGTCTAGTGGTTAGTGACCCTGACTGCTATGCCGGAGGTCGTGGGTTCGATTTCCACCCAGGACAAATGTTTGTGTGATGAGCACGATCATTTGTTCTGTGTCTGGGTGTAATTTATCTATAATATTTATGTATTTAGAAATATATAAGTATGTTTATCAGTTGTCCAGTACCCATAATACAAGCTCTGCTTAGCTTGGGACTAGATGGCGTTGTGTGATAGTTGTGGAATATTATTATTATTTCTACAATACTTCAACACCTATAAGTATGTACATTCTGGTATTTCGAATTGATTGGCGGTTTGGATGTGCATTTCTGGAAGGTGTTTCAAAAATAATTATATCCATTTACGTGTAAAAGTTTCAAAATGTTTTCTGAAAGCTTTAGTACACGGTTGGTTTGGCCACAAGACAGTATTATGACCCCAAGATCAATCCTTAGTGCGATTATGTACTTGACATTGATGGGAACTGTTTGTGTGTAATGTGCTCGCCGACCGATCAGTCTAAATTGAAGTAGATTACAGCGACATTTATTCTCATTACTATAAGGTCGCTAATGGGTTGATAATCTCAAACACAGGTAACTACTGGAGGCAATAGTGAAGAGTGCTGCTGTAACTAATCTTATAAAATAGTCTTCAGTTAAAATCCTCGCGTGACTGGAATCAAACTTCACTGGTAACCTTAAACTAAAGCACGATAGCTTACTTTTTGCGATTTGATATGTCTTATATTTTCGGGCATACCTTTATAGCTGCCTCGCTAGTTTTTTGGGCAGGATACTCAGGACCAAAATACCAGTTACTGTAACGACAGGTTGTCACTTCAGTGTCTTCAGCGAAGTATTATTAAATATAATGCATGGCCCACCCGATTACGAAAGGGGAAAATGTATTTCGTTTAGTACCTACACTGTTTATGGGCATATCTGTGACTACCGCAGGAAGCAAGAAACGTGTAATAGAGTAATTTTTGAGGCCACTTTCTTACACGTTGAGAAGTGGCAAAGAAAACCGCTCTGTAGTCTATAAATATATTCAACTTAATTCTTTACAGCATTAAGTTAAAAATCTATTAAAGACTAGCTTCCGCCCGCGACTCCGTCCGCGCGGATGTCGGTCTTCGCGTGGATGGTTTATTTCTCCATTTTGAGTAACTCTGACAATGACATCTTATAAATATCTATTGGACCCAAATACGGCTAAGCCTATAATAATTAAGGAGATCCCTCTATTGAGCTACTGCTGTTGAGCTCGCGTTCTGTAGTAAGTATTTTTTTCATAGTAATTCCGACCTTGTATTTACAAATAACTGATCGGAACAGTAATCAAAAAGGTCGCGCTGAAAAGCACGGTTTAAAATTACACGCATACAATATTAATTCCACGGACGACCGCTCGCCACACTGGACACGTCCGCTCGCATCAAAATTCAGAATTTAAAAGCATCGCGCGGCGCGGAACGCGGCTCCGTATATAGGAGTCGGGGAGGCGTGGCCCGCGTGTGCCGCAAACGGTTCAAGCCAAATCCGACTTTCGGAGCTACAGGTTACGGCGCTGAATCCACTGCGGGCAATGCAACGTGTGTTCGCGGTTCTACAGAACAACGTCTATGAATAAAACTGAAAAATAAGATTTTTTTTCTACGTATTTTTCCAGGATAAAAAGTATCCTATTTTATGCCCAGGATAATAAGGTATAATTATACCAAGTTTCATCGAAATCGAACCGTTAGTTTTCACGTGATGCCTGCACATACAGACAGACAGACAGACAAAAATTTTTTTAATCACATATTTCGGTTTGGTATCGATCCAGCAACACCCCCGCTATTTATTTTTTCAATATTTTTAATGTACAGAATTGACCCTTCTACAGATTTATTATATGTATAGATTAAGGCCGTATACAGAAAGAAAGCAGGAAACTTATAAGCGCTTACCGGCGCTCTGTCCCTTAAAGGCACCATTCTAGTTGACTACTGCCCAATACATTTGGTCTTCTTCCATTAACCATAATGAAATAAAAGAACATATTCCAATGTAAAATTTAATACCGGGCTCTGTCCACAAAATAATTTATGACTTCAACACAGTCAATTTGGTCTAATTATAACAAACATTAGTTAGACAACAATGTCATAATCAATACACATATACAAAATCATAATCGGCTATAATTAAATCACACAGCTTAAACTTATTGATTATTATTTATACGAAAATTAAAACGAAACGTTATAATGGGGAAGAACAAGCTTAATTATTTATTTAAGACTAATTTCTGTATAAAATTCAATACTATACACACAACATTTATAGAACAAAGTTAAGTATGTATATTTTTTTTGTTATTTACACTAATTTCTTATAAAAATGTCGGTAAGAGGTATTTTTTAATAATTTCGTCATTATTCTAATGTTGTGTCAAAATAGACTATTATAATTTTATAACTCGGTGGAAATTGATGTGTATTTTTAGTCTAGTTCAATATTTTTAGTTGTCCTAGTAATAAAAACAGGGTACTATCGTATGACAAAGTAAGGTATATTACTAACCTTTTCCCAACTATATTGGGGTCGGCTTCCAGTCGAACCAGATGCAGCGGAATATCAGTATTTTACATGCAGCGACTGCCTATCGGACCTCCACAAGCCAGTAACTGGGTAATACGATACCCCATGGTAAGACTGGTTGTCAGACTTTAGAGCTTCTGACTAACAGTAAACTAAATACACAGAACAGAGAACCAGGAATAAAGAAGCAAACAGTATAAATACAATTGAGTAAATAACACAATTCAACCAGTTTGCCGATAATAATATTTACAAGATTAAAAATACGGTAAATAAACGATTATTTTTAGTAAATGTAAAAACAAATAAATAAAATGTACACGTTGAAATCTCATATACACGTGTCGAATTAATATTCAGTCTTAGCCATTCTCACTGTTCACTGATGTCAAATCTCAAAAGTAAATTAAAAGATAGAAAAAAAAATAAGGAAATAACATTTTTGAGGTAGTCAAAATTTATAGATAATGTTCATTACTTGCATAAAAAAGGAAATATACGTAGTACAATATTTTTTAAAAGTGGAAATGAATAATATAAACTTTTAAGTTTTAACATCAGTGAACTAGCATCAAACATTGAATAATTCTGCATAATCGTGCATCAACTAAATACAAAACAGGATGTCTGTTAGCGCTCTTAAAATTGTGCTACATTATCTCCTTTTAATGAAAATATTAATATCCGATTCTACTTTTGCACATAGTTTGTTAGGGGCCGGCCATGTAATGTCTTTTTTTTTTTTTTTTTTTTTATCGTGGTAAAATCATCAAATGAGTCCTCCCACCCCGGGCAGGGCGGGAGGGACTGTCAGACTTGTACTGACTAAAATCCACGGTGTCCTTCAGTAGCCCTTTATGTCCCGGGGTCACGGTAATGGTATAAGTCCCGCGACCCCGGCAGGCTTTGGCCCTCTACAGAGGGGGCCCCGTCATGGCCATGTAATGTCTTGGGTCCGCGATTAGTTGGTACGCGCGGGCCTTCAGTAACGCGTTAATTCGGAATGTGGGTAATCCGGAACGTGGGTAATACGGAACGCGGGTAATCCGGAACGCGTGTAATCCGGAACTCGGTTGGCTAATCCAGCACGTGGGTAATATGGAACACGGGTCTTTCCGAAAAACGGGTAATCCGGAACGTGGGTAATTTGGAATACAGGTAATCCGGAATGCGGGTGATCCGGAACGAAGATGGTCCGGATAGAGGGCCTGAGTGCGAACGGTTCGTGCCTCAAGAGCCCGGAACATTAATTTGAGTTGACAATTCTATACAAATCACATTAGCACAATACAAAAAGCGCTATAAAACAGACTTGCTTCAATAAAAAACACATCAACAAAATTAATACTTCAGGGGCATGGAAAAACAATAACCATACATTTAATAAAATATCAAAATTTATCTAGAACTATCTAGTTATATAATCTATCTAATAATTATGACTCTCATGTCAGTTGACATTAAAATAAAATAATATTACATATTATGTGTGACTGCAAGGATTAGGTTAAGATGCACTCATACACGTAATATTTTAGAAATAAATCATTTATTTGATCTATACTAGCCTAGATGAGGCAGGTCATACGATGCTGTTTTTGTCAAAGTATCTTATGTCAAATGTTTTTTTTTACTGTATTACACTTTTTTTTGGGTAAAAATGGGTCGTTATTATTACAAAAAAAGGTGCTATTTTGTTTTATTAACTTAATTGACAGTTAAAATCAACACTTATTTTATCTGGTAATGGACTTATTATGCTAAGGCACCTAATTATGTTATAGTGGACATTTAAGGGCTGATAAAAAGTCTATTGTTAATAATGGACACTTATGGCAATGCAGTAGTAGCCAAATTGTGACTTAAATACAATTGACATAAGGTTTAAATTAAATAGTCTAAAGTTACTTATATCTGACAAGATTGCTTGACAAAAACAGTACATTATTTTAATATAGTGTAATTTAACTAGCTAGCGAGACTCCGAAGACGTAACGAGTAAATTTAAACAAAAAAAAAAAACCGGCCAAGTGCGAGTTGGACTCGCCCATGAAGGGTTCCGTAGCAGCAAACATAGATAAGAGATATAATTATATTGAGATTAGTAAGTAATATACACAAACAATAAAAATAACTTTGTTTTTCATAGTATTTGTATGAATGGCAAAGTTATATTTGCGGTTTTTGAAAATGTACTATATCTCAAAAACTGCTAACTGTATCTCATCCAAACCAATTTTCGTTGGTAGTTTTGGTTGAAGTCTACATTATATATTTTTTTTAGTTTTATCATTCTCTTATTTTAGAAGTTACGTGGGGGGGGACACACTTTTTACCACTTTGGAAGTGTCTCTCGCGCAAACTGTTCAGTTTAGAAAAAAATTATGTTAGTAACCTCAATATCATTTTTAAAGACCTATTCATAGATACCCCACACGTATGGGTTTGGTGAAAAAAAATTTTTTGAGTTTCAATTCTAAGTATGGGGGGCACCCCCAAAATTTTTTTTGTTGTCATTTTTGTGTGAAAATCCTAATGCGGTTCACATAATACATCTTTCTACCAAGTTTCAACAGGATAGCTCTTATACTTTTGACAAAAAGTGGCTGTGACATACACGGACAGACAGACAGACATGACGAATCTATAAGGGTTCCGTTTTTGCCATTTGGCTACGGAACCCTAAAAACGAAATATAGGTGAAATTTTTTTTTTAGTTAATGGCCGAAAGGTTCTTTGGGAATGAGTACCGTTCGCGGAGTATTGCTAGCTAAATAAAATAGACCTTGTATAATATCTTAATATTATAATATAATTTAGGGCCGATTTTTCAAGAGCCAGATAATACGTCAAGTAGCTACCAGTTCAATATCTTTAACTGATTCTATACCTAACGAATAAAGAGTTTCAATTTTTCAACGCCTAGTTACCATCCCGTTTGCTACCTGACCATTTTTTGTGACTAGCTTCACACTACATCTGTGTGAGCGAGACGCGCTTATGAAAATTTACAGAAATATGAAAGAGACAGACAACTTTCAACTTAATGACAACGGTTGTCACATTCTGTAGAAAAACATAACCTAAAACTTTGACGACTTGTCTTCGTGTTGATATTTTGTTTCCGTTCGAATTTCTTCTGTTTGTGTGTTGTGTGAGTCCTGTGTTTTAATTATGGAAAATATCGTAAAACGTGAACGTTCCACGAATTTTAATAAAAGTGAAGTACGATTATTGACCGAATTAGTGGCAAAACATCGCGCGGTAATCGAAAATAAACAGACCGACGCCGTAACCAATAAAGAAAAGGAAGCAGCGTGGATTAAAATCACTACATTATTTAATGCGGCTACAGGATTTACCGCGAGGAGTACAAAGAGCCTGAAGCTTAAATATGAAGGCATAAAAAAGGAAACAAAAAAAACAATGGCCAAACATCGGCAAGAGCTGTACAAAACTGGTGGCGGGCCCTCTTCAGCCCCAGATTTTACAGATATACAGGAGAGGGTTATTGCGATATGTTCGAATATCACTGGGCTAGATGCTCGAAATGACAGTGACAAAATTCCTGGTATGAACTCAAATATTTTTTATTGATGTTATTATTGGGCATTGATGATGTCGTGTTTATGAAAACGAAGGTTAATATACGCGCTATATTATCTTCAGCATCTTTTTATGCAAGTTTGTGTATTGTTGTAATTTTTTTTTCAGAACCTTTCGAACTGGAAGAGACAGCTAAAGTTGTCCCGGGATCGTTGCCACTGCAATCACTAGAAAATAATTTAGTTATTGTACCATGTGATGACAATATTCAGTGTACTTTAGGTAAAGTATCTAATTCAATATATATTCCACAATATATTCCACAACTAATAATAAATATTGTTCAACAATAACTAAACATGTGTTGTAATCTCTGGCTGCGGAATGAAAAAGAATAAATGTTTGATTTTTACTCTAATCCAAGATTTCTGAAAACATGATGGCTATTGTCTTTTTACAGAATGTTCAACCTATATGTATATTTAATGTAAAATGAAAAAGAAGGACCTAAACATATTTTTTTGTTTTAGATCAAGAAGAGTTTTACCCGCATCAGGTTTTAAAGGAGAAAGTTAACAGTGAAATTGGAAATGGTATTTTAATTTGTTAATTATTATATAAAGTAGAATGAAAAAAAAGTACCTAATGTAGTATATTAATATAAAACATAATATAATAGCTAATTAATTTGTTTTCAGACAATAAGGCCTTTGATGACTTTCAATCTGTACAGATACAAGATATGGAAGTGGATCAAACTGAAAAAGGTATGTCTTTACCAATTTTCTAGTTAATTTATTTACATTGTATAACATAGCATTAATTAAAATTATTGTTATTTTCAGAGAATAAGTGGTCTTCATGGAAACCAAAGGCTTTAAAAACTAAGATTAGTCCATGCTTGAAAACTAATCAAAAAATTACCAAAGTTGGAGTGACTGCAAAACTAGACCATTTAACAGAATCTCGCTTAGAGCTAGTGGAGCTCCAAAAGGAAATCGCCATAAAAGAGCATGAGTTTATTAAACAGGCACACCTATTAAAAATGCAGAACCTGCATAATGATGAAAGAAGAAAACAGGAAATGCATGAAGTACTTTTAAATAAGCTCCGTAATGGTGTACATTATGAAACAAGTCTTTTAGATATTAATAAATAAAGAAATTTATAAATTGTGTTTTTTTTTCTTTTACATCTGTTCAACAAAACAAGGATCTCTTTAGCCTATGACCTATGATAATGTGTGTTTTTAGTTCCAATAAATTTATTTTGTTTCACTAGAAACCCAGACTGTTGAATTCTAATAATCCTATTCAAAAGCAGTGACTACCTCACCACAAAATAATTGTAATAACTGAATATAATTACTGTAAAGTGGAGGTATAATAAAAAGAACACATTTTAGTTATATAATTATATTTTAATAAAATTGTTAAAACATTCAAAGTACCTAACGTAGGTAATTATTACTAATTGATCAGACTTTCAAAGTATTCTAACACAGAATCCCTTGTACTATGGCGTTGGTTTTCTGGCTGGTCAGCAATGAGAGTTTCAAATTGTGGTTGTTGTGGTATGTGGATTTCAGGATCCACAGGTGGTTCGCTTTCATTTCTACTTCTTGCAAGATTATGTAAAATTGCTGTTGCTACAATAACGTCTTGAGCAAGAGGGATACGGCACCGCATTCCTATACTTAACACAGGAAATCTCCTTTTCCAAACCCCGAAACATCTCTCAATTACATTTCGAGTACGAATATGAGACTCGTTATATAGTCTTTCGACTTCTGTTTGAGGATCACTTAACGGAGTCAGTAAATAATTATTTAAAAAATAACCACTGTCACCTAGTACAAGTCCATTCTGGAATCTATTAGTATCAAACTGAAACTTTGCTGCAGAGTTTGAGAATATCAAACTGTCATGTGTTGAACCTGGCCATCTTGTTACAATATCTTCAAATTTTAAGTCGCTAGTGCACATAGCTTGCACATTCAATGAGAAGAAACCTTTTCGATTTCTGTAGTCTTCTGCAGTATTGCCACCTAAAATGTAATAGGTAAGTGTTAATAACTCTGAAAACCCTTTTGACTATAGGCGTAGAATTTTATTGAAGATGGAGTCTTACATATTATTGCATTTTGAGCAAAACGCAGGGGGTTTAAGAATTATTATAATGAAAAGAATACTGGTCTGTATAAATAACTAACCTGGTGAAATTATCTTGATGTGAGTACAATCCAATGCAGCTATAACCCTCGGGAATCGGGCAATATTAAAAAATCCTTCCTGTACTAATAATATTTCTTCTCTGTTAGCTGGCAATGCAACAAATTGTTGGCGAAGAGAGGCAATTGCTTCAGTCACTTTTCTTATAATTTTGCATGCAGTTGAATTGTGTATTCCAGCAAAATCACCAATCGTAATGTAGAAACTACCACACGCATAGAACCGCAAAGTCAGCAGTAATTGCTGTAAAGCTGGAACAGAATTGTTTCTGAAAAATAAAATAATAATTATGTACCTAGGTATCTTTCAATGTAAATAGATCGGAGTCACTATACAAAAATACTCGTTTTTATTAGGTATTTATATAGAAAATAATTCTTACCTGTTTGTTATATTGGCGATTTTACTTTCAATGAGTGTTAATAAAAATAGCACAGTACTTTTTTCGAGACGAAATCTCCTGTGAAATTTCTTATCATCCCATACAGACATATTATCAGGTCTCTCTCTAATAACTCTTTCTCTTCTCTCTGAATCTAAATAATTTAGCACTGTATAATCTTCTTCGATTGCTTCGTCGTTGATAGAATCAAAAATATCCATAATTTTACAATTTAGGAAGCAAAAACACAAATATAACCTACAAAAACTGACGCGCGTAATGGCAGAAATGACAAATATCTGACGGGTAGCGTGCTACCGGGTCGGTATAGGGCCAGATAAGTTTATTGACTGGGTAGGGATGTTACCTGACCGTTAGAGCCTATCTGTCAATTGAAAAATTGAGATTCTCGTTAACTGTGGAATTAACCTTATCTTGCCCTTTATCTGACTATTGAAAAATCGGCCCTTAGAATAATAGTGTTACGGGCTACGCAGTCTGGCAGTAGGTGCGCACGCGCGGCTGTGTGTGGTGTGCGAGCGAGACACCCCACGTGTGCCAACATCACTTACTGGAGGATGGCTCGCCACGTTCTTCTGTAAAAATATAGTAACTTGTTAATAAAGTAATTTTTAAAAATCAACAATAATATTGTTTAGTTGCTAATTTCAGTATCCTACTAAAATTAGTAGGATACTATAAATAAAAAGCAAAAATGCGAGTTCGTTTGTTTGACCAAGGACTACATGGTTACTTTGAATTTAAAAAAAATATATATTAACAAGGTGTTTGTTCAGAATTAGGCAATTTGACAGTCCCCAAAATAACCGCACACTCTTTATTGGCTATCAGACTACTGCTATGTAAAGATAATGGAAGCTAAAAATCTTGTGGTAATTGAAGTTCTATCATCATTTACAAATTTTAAATTGATTGATTGTGACCCACACATTTGGCACAACACGTTTTCTTCTCCCATTCTCCCCTATCAGACGTCACAGCATCATAAATACTCCTTTTTATTTCATGTAATTCCTCATACAATCCATCCTTAATTAACTTCGGAAAATAAATCATTTTCACAGCTACATTTCCTACCGCGCTCATACGTATACAAATAGATCAATATTTACATAACCACTTCAGTAAATAGAGACAGCTAATATACCAAACAACTATAATAAAGTGCACAATATAACGATCTATGAGTAACAGGATATAGTGAAGTGCGTATGTTTAAATAACTGTTGCAATTGACCAAGATAAGTGCAATATATTTTCCTCCTTTCGAGCCTGTGGGTATTTCCCTTCGTATTGAAGCGCAGTACCCTTCCACCCGTGTTCGATGCCCTTTTTGTTCCGGGGCCACGGTATCGTACCCTTAGCACGAGTTTTCACTCTACAGTGTCTTTTCAGTATTCACAGCGTTTCTTGTATGAAAAAATGGAACAGCGCCTCTGGTGTGCGAAGAAGGAATTAATTTTTTCCTTGAAAATTGTCAATTTGAAATTGTCAAAGTTCCAGTTTACGCTCAAATACTGAAAACTCGTGCTAAGGGTACAGTTGGTAGGATAAGGGTAAAGATCATTTATGATAGCAATTTATTATATCCTTTGAAGTTCTATTTTTACCCTGGAAATTAAATGGCAATTATAATAATACGGTGGATTTTAGTCCGAACGAGTCTGACAGTTCCTTCCGCTCCACATAGGGTGGGAGGACTTATTTGATGATTTTACCACAAAAAAAGGGATTTTTAGTCGTTAATGTTTCGGTACTGGATAAGGCTCTCTCTTTATTTCTCCGAGTGCTCTTTTCGAGAAAATTCGGCCTGGCTATTCGTATTTCGCATCGAGGGGGTCTAAAAGAACACTTTATAAGAATCATGGGTTCTGAAATATATTACGTAAGCGATCGGAACGAACGAAAACGCTGTAATCTTCATGGATTTGCAACTGAAAATCTATTAAAGGCGTATTTCTCGTTCAATTAGTTTACGTCTAAAATATGGATAACTAGTGGCCCGTCCCAGCTTCGCACGGGTATATTAAGAACCGCTTGTCCGATTTTGTGCAAACTTCACATAAAGCATCTTCTAAATAGTTCGAACAAAGCCTAAACATTTGGTTTGGGTAGGTGAGCCCGTTCTTGAGTTATAACATTACAACGAAAAGTGGCATTGATTTTTATATATTAGATATTAAATATTCATTTCTCAAGTTCCAGCAGTAGCAAAACCGAATTTCAAACTTACAAACATTGCAAGTTAAATAAAATGCTCGTATTAAAAAAAAATATTAATAAAGATACTTACTGTAATTACGTAGGGCTTCTGCTCTTTCGTGAGCGTCGAAGTACCACAACGTAATTGCATATCTGGAAAATAAAAACATGGTGATCAATTTGTTGACATAAATGCCATACAATTCGATATGGGGCTTCCGAAAGTGATGTGATACTGATACTTAGAACACCAACTCGGCAGGGGGCAAAGCCAAATTAAGCAGCGATTTTCTGGTAACCGTGGCCCCGGAATGTAAAGGGCTATTGAAGGATACAGTGGATTTTAGTCAGTAAAGTCTGACCGCCCAAAACACTAAAAGTGCTGCTTCTACGGGTTTTGATCAGCTAGCAATAATAACGGCTGGGACAATCTGAAATTGCATAAGAAAATCACCTCCCGCCCTGCCCTGGGTAGGAGGACTCATTCGATAATTTTACCACGTAAAAAAAGAATGGATAAAGTAAGGAATGAGTTTATAAGGGGAAGTTTGAAAGTGGCGCCTGTTACAGAAAAAATGAAAGGGAATCGTCTATCTTGGTATGGACATGTGTTGAGGAGGGATGACACCCATGTGACTAAGAGAGTGATGAGTATGAATGTCGATGGATGGAGAGGAAGAAGAAGGCCAAAGAAAAGATGGATGGATTGTCTAAGGAATGATATGAAAGAAAAAGGAGTAAATGATACTGTGACGTCTGATAGGGGAGAATGGAAGAAGAAAACGTGTTGCGCCGACCCCAAGTAGAATGGGATAAGGGCAGGAAAAAGAAGAAGAAAATAAGCCTAACACCACTGGTCAAATATGGATCGTTTAGGATAGTAGACTATCGTGGTACAATAAAGTGACATCATTTAATTATTTTACTAACCTGGTGCTATAGGCAGGTTGAACCTCGTGCGGATTCCGCCTGTCTGACCAGAAGAACAGCATTCTGTCGAAGATGGGCGCTATGTCCGCCACTTGATTCGTGCCTTCTGGAAATACCCTGCGGATGTCATGGAAAATAATATTAATACAACTTTAATGAAGAAAGAAAAAAAATTACTGGACTACCAACAACTTTCTTGTTGTTTCTTAAACAAAATAGGAAAATAATATATAAAAAATAGGTAAAACAATTATTTTATTAACAACTAGCTTTTGCCCGCGACTTCGTCCGCGTGGAATAGTTACTTTGGGCTAACGTTAAATTTAACCCGGATTTCGAAGCATTCTTCATTGGCGCTCCGCTCCTATTGGCCTTAGCGTGATGATATATAGCCTATAGCCTTTCTCTATAAATTGACTATTTTATACCTTCGGCCGCGAGACGCGTCGAGCGCGGCGACCGATTCTCAAAAATAATCCTTATAGCATGATTCAGTATTCACGCGCAATGGCTTATTGGCGTATTTCATGTATAACTTTGGTGTTTCTGTACTGATTTATATGATTTTTTTTTATGGAGCAGTTAATTAATGTTAACTTTTTCAATTAGGGGTGACTGAGAGTGTTATAAACGTAAGAGTATTCAAATGTAATCAGAAAGCTTCGAACTGCTAAGCTATCGGGAGTTACACGTGTTATTGTGAGTCAACCATAAAAGATAGACATATGCTGTCGTGGGGTATTTTTTATATAATTTTAAGGAGAAAATTTCCGTCATAAATGATTTCTGTGTAGCTTAACCATTAGGGTTGCACACGCGACGGAAGATTAAAAAACCCACGTTTTTAAATGTCCTAAAAATAAGAAAATAACCCTACGGGGCTGAGAGAGGGGCCACTCAAAACGTGGGGGCGTAAATTATTTATGAGATATTTACATGACGTGTATAGCTCGTGGGCGTAACTTGCAAAGATACGCCCCCACGTTTTGATTGGCCCATCTCTCAGCCCTGTAGGGTTATTTTCTTATTTTTAGGACATTTAAAAACGTGGGCTTTTAGATTTTTTAAATTTATTAATTATTTTATTATTTTTATCTTTGTTCATCGGGTTTGAAGGTACCCTGAAAATTTCAGCCTGCTAGCTTATCGGAAAGTGCCTCAAAATTGAGTTGCAAAAATCCAACCGGAACGACAAAACGTGGGAAAAACACGCTTTGAGCACCCACTAAATATTATACTTTTTTTTAGTCTTCTTCATATTCAAACTTAATTTACTTCTTATCCGCCAACTTGGGACGGCTGCCATGTTGGATTTAGGTCACGTGATATTTTTTTTCGTATCCCATTCAGCAAACCGTTTCGTTTAATACCCATATCATGGGGATGCATTTCAAATAGCCGATCCGCCATCTTGGATGTCCGCCATGTTGGATTTAAGACACGTGACTATTTTTTTCATATTCCTGACAGCAAACCCTTTCATTTGATACCCATATCTTGGGGGTGCATTTCAAATAGCCTGTCCGCCATCTTGGACGTCAGCCATATTGGATTTAAGTCACATGACTATTTTTTTCGTATTCCTGACAGCAAACCCTTTCATTTGATACTCATATCATGGGGGTGGATTTTAAACAGCCAGTCTGCCATCTTGAACGTCCGCCATATTGGATTTAGGTCACGTGACTATTTTTTTCGTATTCCCGACAGCAAACCCTTTCATTTGATATCCATATCATAGGGGTGCATTTCAAATAGCCTGTCTGCCATCTTGGACGTCCGCCATATTGGATTTAAGTCACCTGACTAAATTTTCGTATTCCTGACAGCAAACCCTTTCATTTGATACCCATATCATGGGGGTGGATTTTAAACAGCCAGTCTGCCATCTTGAACGTCCGCCATATTGGATTTAAGTCACGTGACTATTTTGTTCGTATTCCCGACAGCAAACCCTTTCATTTGATATCCATATCATAGGGGTGCATTTCAAATAGCCTGTCTGCCATCTTGGACGTCCGCCATATTGGATTTAAATCACGTGACTATTTTTATTTCGTATTCCTGACAGCAAACCCTTTCATTTGATACTCATATCATGGGGGTGGATTTCAAACAGCCAGTCCGCCATCTTGGGTAGGCCGCCATATTGGATTTGTAATGACGTTTCTTAGCTAGTCATGTATTTTCATCAGAACTCAGAGCATGTGCAAAATTTCAGTCTGCTAGCTTATCGGAAAGTGCCTCAAAATTGAGTTGTAAAAATCCAATCGGAATCCCTTCACTGCTCTGCTCCTATTGATTGTAGCGTGATGAAAAGTATACTATAACCTGCTCAGGAGTATGAAAAATAATTGTACCAAGTTTCGTTAAAATCCGTCGAGTAGTTTTTGTTTCTATAGCGGTTATACAGACAGACAGACAGACAGACAGACAGACAGACAATAATTTTACTGATTGCATTTTTGGCATCAGTATCGATCCCTAAACAACCCCTGATAGTTATTTTGGAAATATATTTAATGTACAGAATTGACCTCTCTACAGATTTATTATAAGTATAGAATAGATAGATTATTATTTTATAATTTAATTATAAAATTACTATAGATTTGATTAGGTAAAGATAGATTTGAGTGGCAACGCCCCGCAGTGACGCCCTACCGTAGAAACACTAACACTGACTTTATTAGTGAGATCCTTCAGAAGGATTTTGTGCGTAGTACTCACAACTAGCGTGTTTGCAAGACCACATGTATGAAAGTGGACCCGGAGATTTACACCTTTTTCCCATGGGGTCCATGAAAGCGTAAATATAATTTTAAGAGACTTTATTAGGGAGGTTCTTCAGAAAGGTCTTGTGCGTAGTACTCGTAACTGGCGTACTAATATGACCAGATGTATGAACATGGACCCGGCGACTTACATCTTTTTCCCATGGGGTCCATGGGAGCGTAGGTTTAGTTAGATAGATTTGATATTTACCTGAGCAATCCTCCGCATCGCTTGACGTCCCAGTCGAGATTCAGATAGTAAATGGCGGTTATGCAACGGCCATCTTTGTTTGGATTGTCCACGTGTTTGACGTAGTGACTACCTGAGCCTGGATAGCACGCCACCATCGCCTGGAGGACAATGAATAAAAGATTTTTAAAAGACATGAAATTATAATACAATATTTAAAATAAAAAACGGTTGGAAATGACCGAATGCATTTTTTTTTCATGTTTGGAAGGCTACCGCTGCTTATCCCACCAACGGAACCGCGGCTGACGTCGAAGAATCTTTATGATACAAATCTCTGATGCATTCTACTTAACTCTTCTACTAGAAGGTAGAAAGAAGTTGTTAGAATAATCAATAAAGTCCATCCATTTGACACCATTAAGTATAAACAGCGTCACGATGTGGTTATTCTTCTTGAAAGAATCTACGCTTTCAAACGGGGTTAACCACATTGTGAGGCCGTATGTACGTACGTGGTACGGCAATATCAAATATATAACAGTCGCAAGTGCACTTGCACTCGCTGTACCTACTTACGTGTATTGTGTCATAAAATCTTTTAATCAATAAAAATATTCACACTCAAATAAATTACTGTTTTATGTATGTGTCAATTAGATTGACAAAAAGAAGCTGTAGCGCAATCAAAAATTTTTATGTGGGTATTAGTGTTACTTTTCTGAAAACATTTTATGTGTCCAAATGAGCGTTTTATCTTTTGTATGGAAGAAGTCTCTTTTGCAACATCACAATATGTATTTCGATAAAAATCGTAAAATGGAATTTTCTATTCTATTGTTCAAACAATAGAGTTAATGTAAATGATTAAGAACAATTTTAATCACAATTCTATTAGCACCATTGCTAAAGTGCCGCTTTTAGATCCCCTGTACTATTCTATGATATTACTAAGCTGTTTCCTACGCATTCCATATACTGACTCATATTATTTGATTATAAATTCATGCATGGAGCGTGTATGATATACTTTGTATGGTACTTGTATAAAATATAGAAGTAGAATTGATTAAACTCTATGCATTATTGAATTTCATAGTCGATTTGGTCAAGTTTTAAATGCATTACTTACTACAAATAGATTCTGCCAGTAGGTTTCTGGGGATGGACCATTAGGTTTAATGCATATTGGTCCACAAGACGGGCCCAAGAAAGCTGAAGATGAAGAAATGGACTCAATCCTAATCCTAATTACTGAATGGATGAAGAAGGTAAAAGAAAAAATTTAAAGGTACTAGTGTAAAGTTTTTGGCTTGTAAGAAAAATAAAAAATGGCTTAATGATTGCTTAAAGCAACTTAATGCTGTATGCTATAAATATGGATAGTAAATCAATTTATGCACGACAAATATCATCAGATAATCATAGATAAAAAAACAAACCAATTTAAAATACTGACAAAAACATTTTGCAAAAACAATATGAGTAATGTGATACCTACATTACAATCCCAATAAAAAGCAAATATTCTAGGCGAGCAAACATTATCTTGAGCAATTAAAACTTCTAAGTGCCTATTGAAACATCCATGTCGATGAACAAACAAAGCCGACACTATTATTTACTCCCAATTAATGAGTCATAAAATAGAGGAAAAATATTTAATTAATCAAAACACGTCGGATCTAGGACTGTCCGTGACAGAAGAAAACAAAAAAAATTATAGACCAAACTTCAAAAGTACCTATTTAGGTTTGACGGTTTACTGCTGAAAATGGATTTCTTTCGTATCGATGAATCAATGACTGTCCAGGGGATATAAATTGGACTCTTTATCAGAATCATAATGTAAATTGAAATTGAATAAAATATATTGAATTTACGAATTTTATCTAATCAATTTTTGCGATCGACTGTATCTTCTGGTAAACATTTGTATCGCATGTATTGATTTTAGACGAATAAAAAACACAGAAAATAATAATGTGGTCAAGTGGACCCGCGGATCTAATAATGAGAGGGTCCAGCTGACTAGACTCTTTAATTAAGTCTGCTAGTTCCCAGAAAGTTACAGGAAACGAAAGAGCCAAACTCGTTACCAAATTCTAGGCCGAACTAATTGAGATAGTCATCGCATCGACACGCTTAAAAAGTGGGTTTTTTGTCGATATGGCAAATTTGACAGGTGTATGTCATTTGGTAGGATGATCACGTGCCAAATATCAACATTGCGACGCACCTAGAAGATATTAAACAATTGAATAGACAGCGCAATGGGTGGTCCTATCCAATATGGGTTACGAATAGAAATGAGTACCTTTTAGTCCATTGAGGTAGGCCCATTCATGTTATTGCTAAACTTTTGACTACTGCGCTGCCTACCCATCTTTTCCCGAAAGAATGAACTACAAAATACTAAAAAGACGCTGGAATACAAACAGGATTTCCCAAAAAAACATTTTTTTTAACATCAAACAGATTATATAGAGCAGTGGTGGCCCAGTGGTATCGGCCCCGACTTACGAGTTGTAGGTCGTGGGTTCGAATCCAGCCAGGCGCATTACTTTGTGTAATTTATTTCATCACCACTGCTCTCAAAACGGTGAAGGAAAACATCGTGAGGAAACCGGCATGTCCTAGAACCAAAAATTCGAAGACATGTGACATCCACCAACCCGCACTGGGCCCGCGTGGTGGATTATGGCCCACTCCCTCGTTCAGAGAGGAGGCCTGTGTCCCAGCAGTGGGAACATTTATAGGCTGATGATGATGATGATGAAACAGATTATACATATGTTTTATGTGCACTAGAAATGTTTATAAACGGTATTTCCGTAAACAATTATGCGCAATACAGAAGCGTGCCAAATTATCACGACCAATATTATCAGATTACAGCTTATTCAACGCGTATAACTACATTGTTTCTAGAAAGATCAGTAGGTTATACATGCAATAATCGTTTCAAATCGAAACAGTGGCTTTTACCGCAGAAAGGTGCATTTTTCCCTGATCATTTTTCTTTTTTTTTTTTATATTTGAAACATCAAAATTAAAGAGAGATTTTTTAATGTTGATTTTGGTCCCATTTCTCAAAGAGTCCGCACAACCCCTTATGGACCTGCGGAAAATTCGTGGTACTACATTTTTATAATGCAATTCGATGTAATGACATCGACACTTGCAACGCGCCGTGTCAAAAGAACTTCAGTCGTGGTGGATAGTTCGCGGCAAAATATATGTCAGATTTTTGACAAATATGGCAATGGGTGTTGTATTTACTCTGTCGTTCTTCATCTTCAAGTTAACAGACAAAATGGCCGCCACAACTCGTAGGTAGTCCGGTGAGACAGTAAAATCATCTGTATCACACAATAGATCACTACTGTTACAATAGATAACTGAGATGTTTGTTATTTATTTATTATTATTATTGCTTTGGCAGAGTGCGCCACTGTCGCTTGATATAAATGATACTCGTGTAGGTTTGTCGTTACGGAGTTTTTATTGTTCCATTACATCATTAAGTGATATTTCTGGAAAATGGACTATATTCTTTATGTCTCTTAGTAAAACTCCAGAAATGTTAACTCCATGGGATTGGCTGATGTAGGATAAGTGGAATTACTTCTGCTTTTGAGTCTACCAGAGTATTGATTCAATCAAACTAAGACGCGGGTCTGTCTAAACAGGTAACCGTGACTCCGAACACCGTGGAATTTAGTGAGCACGAGTCTGCCAGTCCCTCCAGCTCTACTCTGGGCGGAGGAATCTGAAGATTTTACAACGTAATAAAAAAAGAACGGTTCACTGAACAGTAAAACAATAGGTAAGAACTAAAACAATAGGTAAGTAATACTGAGGGACCTGACCTACGAAACGAAACTGATAAATGAATTGCGAATTCTCCATTTCGGCGCCGACGCACCTAGCCAGCCCATTTTATCAGACGGTACTAAAGTCTACTCAAGTACAAGCAACTTGACCATCATATTATAAATTGAGACATCAAGGTGGCGCTGATAGCTACGTCAAATGTCATCCACCTGTCAAATTCAATACATTTCAATCGTAGTTCCAAATTCCGTCACGTCTCAAGATATGTTGGTCTAGCAATACAACTTTTATTTGAAATTATCAAGTGGGTCAGATAAGAGAACGTATACAGTTTACTATACGGTTGTTTTAATATTTGTGGATTTGGCAAATGGTTTAATCCAAGTTCCGGGTCACGACTTCAAAGAGTGTTAAGTTAAAATGATCTTTCTGTGGAATGCGATAGGATGTGTTTTTAAAGACAGTTTTACCAGAAGGAAAATTAATCTGGTGAGTCTATCCGAACTTGGTAATCCTGCATTTTAAAAGTCTAGTTTCTCATATACTCAACTAACAGTGTAGATTTGATCCAATAGCTTTAGGTTTAGTGTAGATTCTAACTCCAATACTTCTTTATCACACTGCAGTAGTAATGTGCGTTTAGCCTAATGGAAATCTGGCAAAATTCAATAATGAGCTAAGTGACTCAGTCAGTCTCAATCATAGACACCGAGCATGGACTAAGCATTCCCTACTAAACAAATAATATTGCTTCACCATCTGTTTTTTTCATTTCCATAGACATTATCTATGTCTTACAAAGAAAGAGACAGATGGTCAAATAACTGTTTTACTCTCTTTCTAGAAGTAAGGTAAATTATAAGCAGATTAAGCAGACAATGTTCATTGTCTATGGCTATGTCCATGGTCCCAGTTTTCTAATACATACGGTCAATCTTATCTATTTTGGAACAAAACACAATGACATTAGAAGATTTTCAACCAATGTTGTTTTCAACTGGGTTTGCTAGTACCTTCGTCATTAGTTTAACAGTTACCAAACTTATTCAACATTTATAAAAATGACAAATTAACAACCCTTTTGTTGCATCATCAGTTACTAAGCAACGTAGCCAAAACAAAGGCTTAGATAACAACAAAAATATTTTGTTTTCGCTTCACGGTTTTCCTCAGACAATTTCAAGAGGTCAAATGCTTTACCCAACTCGGTTTTTCCAACGTAGAAATGCGTGCAAAAATTATGTAGATAAAATCCAATTGCTGACTTTCCATTAAAACAAATATTTTCTTTATGACAGTTCAAATTAAGATCATTTTGCAATGACTGAATAGTGAATTTGTAGATGCATTTCGTCCGTTTTCGTAAGTTTTATAGATACATATTTGTTAAGGTATGTTTAAATTGTTATTGTTGTATTTTGTGGACTTTACAAACATGTGGAAAGTAACACACAAATGCTAAAAGCTACAAATGCTATGCTATAAAGTATTTTTTATTTATAACTGAAGAAGTGTCTACCTACAATACGATTGAGTCTTTCCCGCGAGTGAATCAACCTTATGTTTTATTTTATGAATTCAATGGATACTAAATTATATTTTGCGTCACAGTTTTGGACATAAGTGTACTTTACATCATAGATTTTGCGATTTAGGTGCAGAATCCCACAAAATGGCACCCGAGTCGCAAAAGGACAAGTTGTCAAAATGACAAATTCTCTAGAAACCTAATTCTAAAATAGCCAATTATAAAAGCACAATTTATTCTCAAAATGAAAAACAATATCTACAATTGGAATCATATTATTCATATAAATAAAAGATTCTTATATTTATATGAATTATACTCCAAATCGTGGAATATTCCAGCCATTTTGATAGTTGGCCATTTTGAAAATTAGGCTTTTAGAGAACTTATCAGTTTGAGAACTTGTCCTTTTACGACTCGGTTTTCAATGTTTTTGTCATTTTGCGATTTAGGCATTCTGCGCTTAAATCGATTTTGCAAATTGATCAATTAGAGCTATTTTATCAGTCACTAGTGAAACTTAACATAATAAGCAATTTTAACTGTGTTTAAGAGATTATAATGTCAATATTTCAATGCGATGACACTGACAGTTTCTGAACGCAGCTTTCTGCATAAACGCGTTCGAAGTTCGCCTTTACAGTTAAGTGTAGTTGTATCTGACTATACTACGTCAAATATTATAGTTATTATTACTTTTATTTACAAATACTGCAGTGATTATGATTTCATTACACAATTAACAACCTATTTATAATTAAACAGAGGTTAAGCCGCTAATCCTCTTTCAGATAACATAATGGTAAGCTGGGTCGAGGTCTGATACCCAATCAATGACGTTTATTTCGATCTTGCAGCACGTGCGCACATTTTGAATGCGGAACGTTAGGTCCCGCCAAAAAAAAAAAGAGCCTGATTTTTTGTCGTTGACGCCAAGGAGTTTTTATGCTGCCATCTGGGTATGAATGAATGGAGGTAAAAGTGAAACTAAGGTTGCTGTCATTGTCAGTTCCAAGGGCCGTCGTTGATTGAAAATCTGTTACTTACATATTTTATATTTTAAAGGTATGTAGCTTTTCTTTTAGGTCAGCCTTAGCTATGGTTCCGCCATCTATTATCTTTGATATAGACGTTTTTTTTCAATGGAATCCTATGCAGATTCTTTTTCTTAAATTTTTTGTTGTGTCCGCGCCACGAATGATGTCCTTTTGACGCGGCTCTAACGTCTATGTCATTACATCAAATTTTAATTAAAAAAAAATAGTGCCCCGAATTTTCCGCAGGATAAAAATTTTAAAATTGACTTTTTTTCAGTTGACCAATTTAGTAACCTAATTTGACTAAAACATAAATCAGAAAAATTGTAGGTATTTGTGAGCCGTAATTCGAAAATGAAACCATTTTAAATTTACACGCGCCATAAAATTAATTCTTTAGTAGGGTAAGTTCGCCTGTTCGCGTCCATCGTCCGGTTCGCGTCCATTTTACGGATCTCCCTTTAAAAATGCTCGAAAATAAGTATATTCTTACTCTAATGACATGGAAAGACATGACCGCCTATACCTCAACGTATAAGAGACACGATAACATAGACAAAAGTTTCGTCCGCCCCGCTAATCCGTTTAGAAAAAATATTTAGTCCCGGGTTGTTCAACAGCAGAGTGAAAACGCGCGGAATGTAAAAAAAAAATAGTGTGCAGCGGCGCGTTTAACGGTAAATATTTTATTGTTTTATGTGAATTTTAGGAAACATAGCTATTTGTAGACATTAATAATGGAAAAACGAATAATATGAATTATGAATTTGCTTGTTTTTTTTAAAGTTAACAGTTAAAATAAGGTGGACGCGAATTACAACACCGAATTTATAAAATGTGCACTTTGCGTCCACAGTGGACGCGAACTCGTCTATTTATGTTTTCTCTAATTGTTTATTTTTATGTGATTAAAATATGAAAGAGAAATTGGATTTTTGTTTATTTTAACACTTATAGTATGTAATTGTAACTGCCAATTTGCGTCCACATTATTATGATTGTAGTAAAAGATAGACAATATCGATTACACGTGGACGCAAACTATACCTGCATTGAATAATATTATATAGCAAATTGCGTCCATTTTTTCAATAAATAAAAATGATAGCATAAACATATTTTATTCATATTTTTTTAATAATTTGAAATGAATAGGTAGTACAGTTTTGATTAGGACTATGAGATTAAAATTCAAGTTTTACTAGTGCAATGATGTCTGGAGGTGACTGCCCTCCAGCGCGTCAGCGGGTAAGAGAGTAAGTCTTTGAGCAGTGGCTGGATAGGCGTTACGGCGTCCTGACGTACCGCATGACGCAGGTCCTCACCGTACACGAAAGTTTCGGGAGGTACCTGTGTCTGATGGGAAAGGAAGTAACGCCTGGGTGTCACCACAGCGAGGATCGCCCGGAGGAAACGGTGGAGCATACGGTGCAGGACTGCCCCGCTTGGCCAGAGCACCGCCGTGTCCTCTCGGCGGCGATAGGCGAAGACCTCTCGCGCCCGGTATTGGTCGAGGCCATGCTGTGGGGCGAGTTTGAGTGGAAAGCGGTCGCCTCCTTCTGCGAAGCAGTCAAGCTCGCGAAGGAGGAGGCGGGTCGCGTGAGGGAGAGGATAGCGGCCTCCCTCCACCCCAGCCGTGGTGGTAGGCGCCCACACCGTCGGACGTCGGCAGACGATCTCTGGCCACCGTAGGCGCGGGCATGCAGGCGGCGAGTAATTGTTGACTCGCTGTTCGACAATGGACCATGCCCGGGTCGACGGCGCGGTGTTTTCCACGCTGACAGTCCCTCCCGCCCTGCCCTGGGTGTGCCTGGAGTAAAGAAACCGGGACCAGAACCAATGTATGGTTATTTTTTTATTTTAAACTAGCTGACCCGGCAAACTTCGTACCGCCTCACCTTTTAAACCTTCCCTGAACTTCCAGAAATAATTCAAGACCAGAATTAGCCAAATCGGTCCAGCCGTTCTCGAGTTATAGCGAGACTAACGAACAGCAATTGATTTTTATATATAAGACTAGCTGACCCGGCAAACTTCGTAATGCTCACCTTTTAAACCTTCTCTGGACTTCCAGAAATCGTTCAAAACTAAAATTAGCCAAATCGGCCCAGCCGTTCTCGAGTTTTAGCGAGACGAACAGCAATTGATTTTTATATATAACCGGGCAAACTTCGTACCGCCTCACCTTTTAAACCTTCCCGAGCTGGACTTCCACAAATAATTCAAAACTAAAATTAGCCAAATCGGTCCAGCCGTTCTCGAGTTTTAGCGAGACCAACGAACAGCAATTGATTTTTATATAATAGAGATTCTATCGATGTTGAGAAGAATAAACAAGTTTTTTTATTTTATTTTTTTTATAATGATAATTATGTTAATTTTTTATTAAATAAAGAAATTGTTAAAATCCAATCTTCCTTTAAATTGTCTTAACAATATCACCCCTGATCACCCCTATATTCCTTCTCTAAACTGATGGACGCGAAATGGTCCACGGGTGGACGCAATTTGGATTTTTTGGACGCAAACTGGGTAAAACGCCTAATTTTGACATTTTTCTGTTTAAAAAAAAAATACGAGAAGTTTCGAACAAAACTGAAAGCTGATATTAAAATAGACTATATAACGAACGCATTTACATATTTTTTTTATTGAAACTGGTGTTGGGACATTTTTATTTTCTCCTTCAAACTTGTCAACTGCGCTAAATGGACGCAAACAGGCGAAATGACCCTACACGCTTTCTCTCGCCGTTAGAACGTACTCAAAACAATGGTGGTTCTGTTCAAAAACATGTAATAATTGATAAACATTACGATGTCTCACTCAGTAAAATATGTGACCGAATGAATATTTGATTAAATTAGTAATTAGTGAATCAACTGTGAAGGCAAGTAGCCAAGGGTTTTGTATCCCTGTATCTGTGTAGCTAGATTATTGAACTTGACATACATTCGTGATAATGACATTCGGTTGGTTGATTTCTGGAGATTTTTACTGTTTTTTTTTAATTAATTGACCAGTGAGAGTTAAAATAGCATGGTTATTGGTGGATGTAGTGGAGAGGCCTATTCCCAGACATAGGGGTCTAAAAAGGATGGTCTTTTTTGACCCCTCCCCATATGGATATAGGCCGCAGGCTTGAGTAAATTGGCATAATCATCATAAATATACATAATTTGATAAAATTATTCTATATCAATTGCCTATCTTATATTCTATAGGGATTCAGAATTTTATTTTATCATGGTATGCTAAAGTATTTTTTTTTAAACTGGTAGGCCTGTAGCAGAGGGATATACAGGCGAATAATAAAAATAGAAGTTATGCAAACGGATTCTTTGCTGACTAAACAAAAACTAGACGGATGTTAAATATAAAACAAAATATTTAATTATAAATATTCTAATTTTCTAAAAAGCTTTCTGTTGACAAATCATCAAAATTCCAAACTTCGACACCAAAAAACAATCGCAAATAATTTCTGTGCAAATTTAACACCAGCGCCAGAGTCAACATCACCGGCCAGGATATGAAGAGCTGCATTACCTCTGGATTAGAAGAAATCGCGTTTCTAATTAGATTGGTCATGGTATTCGGACAATGGGAGTTCGTAAACAGAGGGATGGCAACGTGGGATTTGCTTACGATTCTTACCAATGTTTACAGTGTCCCCCACCCCGCGCGCCCCCCTCGCCCCGTCTTCGCCGCCATGCTACAAGTCACGTACGCAACGCCCCCACTGCGCATGCGCGGCGCGCGTTATTTTGGTTTTTATCGCACAAACTAGCGATCCCTTTGAGCGATATTACTTTTGCGAAGTGATAACGATAACGCTGGCGCGGAATAGATTTTCTAGGGGGCTCGGTATTCGTTTAATGAGGTACTTGCTTATTTTATTTTTGGGGTTGTATTTTGCATGTTTCTCTTGCTAAATGGGCAACTATACCTAGCAAAAACAAAAGTAGGATACACACATAGTACATATTTTTTTCAATAAATCATAATTTAACCACTGCATGCGGTCACTGGTCAGACTATTTTTCAGTACTTATCTCACAAATTGCACAATTTTTTATTATTCACAATAACTATTATTTTGCAAACTGCATGTTTACGCCGCGCCGAGTTCATAAGTGCAAAAATATTCTCAACAGGTAAGCAATACATCACAGAGGCGCCTATCAAACTCCTACGCACATTTAAAATGTGACCCAGTTTATGGCCACCCAAAATTGGGAGCACGGGAGCACTGGGACGCTGACCCTAATTCCGAATCGCTTTGTTTCCTGCGGAAATCTTTTAAGGGCTATTTGGAGATACTAAAAGAATTAAACGGAGGTGACGTGTTCCTTGTTCTAAATTTAATTTTATTGGAATAGACTAGCAAGAATGCAACAGCTAAGGTAAGCTAAAAAAATCATGGAAGTAAAATTGCCTAGAAACAGGAAATCTTTTGCAGATAACATAAAAAATAGAATGTCAAGATAAGTGATCCGGTGGAGGCGCCCATGACCATGACTAACACCCTGAATAAAGTCGACCCATAAATACAGCACATTATGTCAGATTTTTTTAAGACCTATTTTAAAGGGGGAGACTCTATGACACAATAAATTTAGGCCGCAGAAAAATTTCATAACACTACCCAGTGACCAACTCAGGATCTCAAACTTAGTAGTTACTTAACTTAGAACTTAAGACGACAAAACCAATAAAGCAGCCAGAAAAAATCCTAGAAATTAATAAACCAGGAAACAATTTGGCAGATAATACCAAAAATTGCCATAACAAGATTGTCAGTACAGATAAGATCAACAACGGGCGCCCCAACCGAAACTAAATCAAACAACCATAAATAGAGGCTCGTAAACCCCCGGAAACCAGTAAACTTGCACCGTATGAATGGAAATCGTCAAGATAAGGCCATGCTATCGGCAGCTGATAAAAGGAATAATAAATCAATATGTATATTATTGTGTGTTCTGTGATCTGGTGATCTCACTGAGTCTCAGAGGTCGGTTAACTGTGAACTTGATGAGTGTAGACTTTTAGGCGACTAGACTATATTTTTGTGGAGAATAATTTTAATTTTAAAGTTAAAGTTTTCTCCTTTAACATAGGAAGATGGCGAGACAAGTTAAACCGCTGCATAAAGTACTGGACTGCTACCGTAGGCAGCCGTAAGAATTGGAGGTAGACCTTTGCCTAGCAGTGGAATAATATAACCTGATTTTGTAATAAATAATGATGAGTGCAAAAGACTGGATGGAAAGAATTAACTTAATTAAAAATTAGAAACTGAGAAAGGAATATAGAAGATGCAGCTAAAATAAATGGTGCGACATTGAGATCTGTTCACAATGAACTTGATGAGATCAAAGTTTTTGAAGACATGAATTTTTGGGGGAGAACCTACACAGGATAAGCTGGATACACGACACGGGGTCGCCCAGTCTGTCAGGTGAGAAATATATGCCGACGAAACTAGTCGATATGGTGACGTTTGGGAAGCCCCTTTGAAGAGGAGCAAGCAGGGCCCATATCTCGGATTAAAAGTTAATTCATAATGTTGAGAAAATAAAGTTGTGAAATACATATTTGAAATGAAATTGACAAAGTCAGAAAATCATAACGAAGATTCCAGTAGTATAAAACAATATGGTGCAACTTTGGAAATCGTAATCTAGGGTTAGATGCTTTTTTTTTTAATTAACCCGCCATTGGTGACCTATATGTCTGTGAGACCGGGTGATTGAAAAAAGACAAATATTTTTAACACCGTGCACGGAGTTACACTGTAGTTTTGTGTAGCTGCCTAATTCCGCGCCCCGTACCGCCAGTCTACCCCGCGACAGTGACGCGGGCGCCAGTTTCCGAGTTTTTCCGCCAACCCGGTGCGTGAGACCGGCGTCACCAACTAAGTAAGTCAAATGGTTATTGTTATTTTTTATATTTTACTTATATTGATTAGATGATTATTTTGATTTGATAGGATGTTGTTATATTTTACAGTTAAATCATATAATACTATTATTAGTACTTAGGCGATTTTTCAGATTTGATCGACATTTTACGTGTTTTTCGTTCAAATGATGATGATGTGCCTGGAGTAGCTGGTCCTTCGAGGAATGGTCGTTGCTTTGAATGTGGTTGGTGAAAAAACCGAAAAACAAGGTTCAATTGTCATAAATGTAAAAAAATGATATGTTTTGAGCACGTAGTACCTACTTGCTCTAGTTGTTTGGCTGTTGAAGGTTAGTGATTTTAGTACTATCTTATTTTTTTTTGGTAGAATATTTTGCCATTTGTTTTTTTTTTTATTTTATGTCCTCAATGTCATAAGACTGACTAAACTTGATTTTATTGTTAATTCATTAACATTTTTATATTTTTTGTAGTTTATAAAAACGTTGTTTCAAACAAGTCATAATTTTAGTGCATCCAAAGATATTGTCTAATACTAATAAAAGATATTATTTTTTGAAATACTTGGGTTTTATTAACAAATTAAAGATCAAACTTTATAACCTTTCCAATGAAAAGTAGTTTAAACCGTAAATTATCAAAAAACTCGCTGTCAAAAATCCCGGTGCGTGAGACCGGGGTCACCAACGATGTAAGTCAAATTCACGTCACCAATGGCGGGTTAACAACAAGGATATTTTTATTTGAGGTGGATTTGCACTTGACTAGTCTAGGTCAGATGCAACAGAAACAATGTCTACGATTAAAGTGAGCTTACCCAGAAGAAGTCTGTTCGCTCTAATTTTGAATAGATTCGGGTTGTATGCGTTCAGGAACACAGAGGCAGGTAGTGAGTTCCACTCTTTTGCCAAAATGAAAAACAGCCTGAAAGAATATATGCCATTTAGGTTTACCCAAGTTAACAGATGGCAAATGTTTTAAAACAATAGAATCAAGTTACGCATTGCCTAGTCACCTAGTGAGTTAAATTGAGACAATCTGACACAATAGAAAACCCATAATTTCATTGAAATTTGCCTTGAACGAGGTTGAATAAGAAGGCTATTGAGACAAAAATAAAAAAACGGTTGGTCGAAATTGTTCTTTTTTTAACAATGGATGTTTTCTTTAACAATAAGATTTACCGGTAGGTACCAGTAGTTACATTGTGCCATCTTAAAGGTGCCGCCGTTGAGGAACATCTGTTTCAAATAGATGAAGTTCACAGTCAATGAAACTAAATTCCTAATGTTCCGATGTTTTTTCAATACTCAATTTTTTATTGCATTCTTTATTTGTTTTAGAAGTTGGGCAGGAAACAGTGACCTCATCTAGTTTCTTAAATACTTTCTACTTGTAAACTGTGTGTACTTTTTGTAAATTGTCTTGAACTCATTTAGATATCTCTAGAAAATGTTCAAGGGTTTTTAACTTTTTCTCTTTAACTAAACACACTATTTTATACATTGAAATAGCCTACTGAAGATACTAAAGCTTTCGTAAGACGCACTTTTAGCAACGATTGCCTACGCCTTTAAGGTATATAAACGCCTTTATACCTTATTGAAACTTTACCTTAGAATGGCACTTCGCAGGTGTACCCTGCAGTTTTTCCTCTGCTTAACTGGACTACTAGTGGCTGTCTTAAGTGTGCCTCTAGATAGGGGCCTAACACATGCAAAAAGCAAAAAAAACTACACTTTTTAACGTGGAGTTACACGTAAGACCTAAGCCTAAACATAAGCGATTGGCTATACCCTAAGTGCACCCCTTGCAGGGGTACGAACTTATTTTTGAGGCGTGGCTAGAGAAGGACAGCAAGAGGCGGGAGTATTTAAGACAACAGTCTCAGCATCTCAAGAAAGGGTCCAGGAATCTTTCTGAAACGGTACCTGACCAGTGCTTATGCCACAGTATTCACATAGTAGTTTGTTTCGGCATGGAAGAAGAATCTATGAGACTTTAGCATAGCAGTTTCTTTTAAACTTCCATGTTAACTGGACATTTTTGCCTTAAACTAGTTTTCTTTTAACACACGACTACACATCAAGATATATAAAACCAGTATAAGTTGATCGACCATTTTGTGAAAATTATACGAAGCCAGGCCAAGATAAATTGGTCATGTACAGCTTTATGTGTAGCAGTGTGTACACTATAAAGTAATTTATATTTAAATGAGTACTATCTACTACTAATATTTAAATTGTTTATTTAAATATTTAACTAGCACGTGCCTAACATAGGATTACAATTATCATAACAGTGAATGTGCCGTTAAAATCCGGCTGATTATGATGTGGGGACTAAAATATATCTTTTTAAATTGACTTTACTCGCTCCCTAACACTATCAAATCATTACAGCATAAAACGGGATATGTGTTATGAGTTTCCGATATTTCGGCATGGTCCTATTTTAGTTTTTACCGAAGTACCCCAAGTATCAGGAATTCAAAATAAAATAATGGAAAATAAACCATTTTAATATATAACGATAAAATGTAACTTATGATACCACAAACAAAGCTTCGTTGATGAGGACCCGAGTGATCCCCAAGACGTAGTGTTATTGTGGTTTTCATCAGGTAATTCTTCAGTTACGAGCTATGGAGACGGCTATGCTCGGAGCCTTCTGCGTGATTGAATCAGAAATGAGGAGATTCGTAGACGAGCCAAAGTTGCCGATATCGCCCAGCGAATTTGCAAGTAAAAGTGGTAGTGGGCAGGACAAATAGCACGCAGAACTGATGGCCGATGGGGCCGTAAGGTTCTCGAATGGAGACCACCCACCGGCAAACGAAGCGTAGGATATCCACCTACAAGGTGGATAGGCATCTGATGAAGACTAAAGGATCGCAGTAATTTGTACCAAAAATAATAAGAACTAATATTATGAAGCTGAAGAGTTTGGTTGAATGCAATAATCTCAGGAAATACTGGTTCAAATTGAGAAATTCTTTTTGTGATAGATAGTATATTTATCGAGGAAGGCTATAGGCAATATAACATCACACCACGAACTATAGGAGCAGAGCAGCGGGGATGAAACCACGGGGAGTGGGGACAGCTAGTTTCGAATTTGGATGACATTTTGAAATTACGTTGGCATTTGGATTATTTTATCTCATCTGACTAATGGAATACCTTGCACCTATCATAATTTATATCTTTAATTGGATTATTAAAAGGAAAGTCACAATTGATAAAATAAAAGAATGTTTGATAATTCATCAGGTGATGTTTGTAATCTTACTATCAGAACAGACTAAATACATTGGTATTTATGGCTTTATATATTGTAAGGGATATAGCAGAGCAGTGCTGGCAGTGGTACAAGTTGCAGATCGTGGGTTAGTACATAACCATATCCAACCATACCAGTTGAAAATTGAACACTGTGATTTATAGCGTGTATTGTATTATAGAGACATCTGCTTTGTGATTCAATAGCTACAATACATGCAGAATTAGAGGTACGCAGAACTCTTCGGAGGATATAATAAAACCTAATAGAGGATTTATCATTACTTCAAAGTGTCTATAATGCGATGAGAGTCATGCTTCATCATTTTGAAAAACTTATAATCTACCCTCACAATGCATTAAATATAAATTATACTAGATTTTTGAGCTAAGTGAAGAGGATATAGAAACAAGAGATTAAATCCCGTTCCATTGTTTCTGACGGATGGTTTTGATTGGATGAAGACTCGGATAGATAAATGCGAAAAAAAAATTGTTGATTGGTTACAAAACCGGGATCGAGTTAGCAACTGGGATAGATGATTAATTTCCAGCATAAATGAATCAATACACTAAAACACAACTGCTATTATTCAAATACATGCACACCCAACATTCCACACAAATTCTAAGTAATCCAACCAGGATTACGAGGAAACGATTGCCAAAAGCCGTAAGTAACACCCGAGGAGGTCAGCTTACGTCAGGCCTCATATAAATGAACGTGCAGTTTCATAAGCGAAACATTATGCAACCAAAGAGAGGAGCTTAGATAAAGTTAGTCATCGTTATGTGGTAACGTTGCGGTTTGTTTGGTTGTTATAAACAGCTGGGGACCTACACACGTGCCGATTGTACACCACAGGTGTTGCTTAGAAAATGCATTTATTAGGCACAGGCCACGAGTACACCGGCCTGATAAGAATAGAAAAGAAGTTGATGAATTTTATTGGATCTTTTCTGATTGAAATAATTTGGTCTTGGTATTCTGAGCTTGACTAAAAGCGAGTATATACAAAAGAAGACGTGATGCTGCGCCGAACCCAAATGAATTGGCATAGGGGCAGGAAAATGATGAGACAGTAAACGTAATTTTGCATGGATAAATGCCATCTGATTTCCATCATACTAAGACAGAGATATTTTAAGGAGTCACCTAAGCCTGGCAATATTTTAATGGTTGGTATGATGACCAGAATAGACGCTACAAATTATGAATAAAATTTCATTTAGCAAAATAATGAACTCCTGGACCTTTCGATTTCCTCATAGATTGTTTTCGGCACATTTTGTTGTTAAACAAAAAGTAACTGTGAAGACATTGTGTGATAGTTTAGGCAAGTTCCTTTGGTAGTGACGCATCTTGGAGTAATATGATCAAGCTGAATCAGACGTCAATTTACCCCTTATATTAAGAGTTAAATTGACTGGTTTTCCTTGTAAAATCGTAAGAGTTGATGATACAATCGAAGACTTTCCTTATTGGTACGGATGACAAAATTAAATGATCATTAAGGATCTCATTCGTCAAAACCCGCGAGGTAGTTGAACGATAGAAAAGCAATAAAATTCAGTATGGGGAAGTTAGGTTTTCTACATTTGTCGATAGTAACTGCTATGATGCTGTCGAGATCTCGGGATCCTTAAGGACAGGGAGGCCTTGAGCAAATGCTCAGAGTGTCCTTAAGAAAAGACGGCCGTGCTCACCGGCACCCAAGTTCTCCATACCGGAACACAACAATGATACTTGATGTCAGAATTGAGTAAAGTATTGCGACAGCCCATCTATTTCACAAGGAGCTTCACTGGGTCCATAACTATGATTTATATTTATAGCTATACTTATATTATGTACCTTTGTTCTTCCATTGATGACGTAGTCACCCATCTTCCCATTGTTGGCCATCTTATTCGCTCTCAGTATGATATTGTCCACCTGGAATACAAGAGGTATTAATTGCGTTTTGATTGCATTTTAACAAGGGAACTTAATGAGATCGCTCGTTAATAGTGGAAAAGTTTGTGGAAAAGAATTGATGTAGATTGGGTAATCATTTTAGATTAAAATTTTACTGACACGGTATTTCGGATTTAGAATCTATAGATAGAAGGATTTACATTTTATAGGGCAAAGGAGTATGTATGGATCGTAGCAGGTACCGCTCTGTAGTTTCTGCCTACCCCCATGAGAAGAAGGCATGAGTTCATGTATGTATGTTTTAGAGCAAAGTACTTTGAAGATCCAGGTAACCTCCACGAGATCGTCAGTAACACGAACGCGTTGCTTGCCTTTCTCTACAGTTGGGGTAGCTCGAATGATTTTCCCAACCGCACGAGAAATACGCGCTTTTGATCTGGATACTGTACAATATGGTAACTTTTCATCTGGCTATTTTGAAGATACATACATTATGATATTTTATGTACGACATAACTTGAAGCAGTATAGTAGAAAATAGGTCCTCAAAGCTGACAAAATGAATTTTAATTTAATTTAACAAAAATTTTCTAATAACAATAAGAGTCAGGTAAACATAATAATTCTCTATTATCAGATTAAACATACGTGCGCTGCAGCATCTGTGATAATGATAACATTTTCAGGAATGTTATTCATATCATCTTAAATCAATGTAGGATAAAACAGAGATTTTTGTTTGTTGAAATTAGGCCAACAGTGTAGATAGTGTCCTAATCAAAATTGGCAAACAATGGAATGTCGTAACACAATCTTTGGCGCCGCCCGCTATATCAATTGAAAGGATAAAGGTAATCAGTCGATAACACCAAAGCCCTCGGTCTGATATGTTAGTTAACTACTTATTTGTTTTGAAGGTATAAATTAAAAACAGAGTATGACCCAAAGTAGAACCCTGTACAACCCTTACACTATATTAAAAGTTAGTCCGTTTGAATGGCTTTTACAGGTTCAGAAGATCGGTCCAAGGTGGGTCCCTGTAGCCCCCCTGAACATTTATTTGTGATCATTGTTCTCCCATCAAGTGCAAAAGAATAGAAGATCAAAATACGAAAGTACTTTATTAGTATGAACACTAAGGACATAACAATATTTGGTAGTAAATAGTTTTACTTGAAACACAAAGTTAACCGACGAAAGAGTGCAACAAACTCGAGATATTCCTGGCTTATCGAAAGAACCTCAAGAGTACTTGAATGCTGGTATTTCCAACCGTATCGATATTAGATAATTTCCAGACGTCCTTATGTGAACTCTTCAGAGGCATTTGACAAACATCGGCACTTCAGTTCAAAATCTAAATTTATGAAAAATATCATAACATCAATTTCCAGATTCGTATAAGTAAACCAAGAATGTTTTCACTAAAATCATCTGAAAGAATGATCAGCAGGGCTATTGGCTAACTTGATAGTCACTGAGCAGCAGTTGTCAACCTGAACTTGGATGGCTTGATACCTATTATGAGGCTTCTTTTGACAGCTATTTGATGGTCACCACACAGATACCGAGATACGCAATAGCTCAATAATATAGAAATCTGTATCAGAAGTCAGCGAATACACAGAAAATCGAGATTTTTGTGTTTATTTTTAGCAGTAATTAGTAATGCCGTGACGACTGTGACGAGGTCAAAAAGAGCGTGTAATTCGAGTAATTAGTGGCGCAACTTCGATAATTATGGAACAATTATCCACGATATTATGGTAATAAAAGAATGACGTATGAATGATACCAGCAGCATTACAAACTTTACGTATCTATTTTATTTACACACAAGCTTACATTGTAAGTTGGTGATCTCATACAACACATTAACATATCAGTTGAAAATAAAAACAATAACAGAGACACTACCAAGATTTGGGAGGACAACACCGTTTCTAAAGATGTGTGAAATGATGCTGTACAAGGAATGGTTCGGCGTGAAAGAAAAAATACTTCTGTACTCGTAGATAGCACCAATTTGGCCACGAACGAAAATTTCGTCTTGATTGTACTAGGACAGACAATGATTGCAGGGCAATCTAGAAAGTGTTTAGGAACACGTAAAAAAAAATTAAGTATTTCCAATTGAAAAATGGCGACATGTTTATACGCTTCCAAGTCTGTCTGTGTCAACATCATGTTACGTGCTTGCTGTGATTAACTCGACCCGCTGTTGTTAAACAAGTGGATGAGTTGTGACAAATGTGGCTCTTTCTGCGCAAATATTGCTAATCCGTTTCGCAAATATAAGATGAAAGATGATAATATTATTTCGTGTGTCGGTCGTTGCTATCAGATTTGGAAAGCTGGGTTTTTGTAAATGGATATTGATGCTAAATGCATGAGGTCGACGATTTGTAGAAATCTCAAATCTGTGGAAAATAATTATGCTTTATGTAGATGATTTGTGGAAATAATTAGATTGTAAAAGAAGGGAGGATATAACGAAGAGCTGCCCCTGATTTACTTGACAATATTTTCTCACGGATAAATACGAATCACTGGGACGTCCGGTGGATATCCACTCTGCCCTAGCTATTTAGTTTATCTACGAATCTTATCCAAACATAATTACAGGTTTTCTATTTGCTATCAATCAATAACACAACGCATTTCCTGGCTTCAGCAATTTTTGTCTGTTTCCCTATGTAGGTAATTTATTGGACGTTGCACAAAGAAATGTTTATCATTCAATTACTTAGCCTTACTAAGTAGTTTTGACGACATCGGCCAAATAAATATTTATGCAAGCATTTAGATTAGGGATGCATCGATACGCCTTTTCGCCGATACGATACCGATACCGATATTCTTATAAAAATATCGGCGATACCGATACCGATACGCGTATTGTGAATTAAAATAAAATAAATAAATCACAAGTCAGATTATTTTTTTTATTTATATTAAAAGTAGTGTCATAGGTAATTGATTAGATAATTGTACATTTTAGTCAAAATTAATAAGATTTTTGTTAAAAAAATAAAGTATGTAATCTTAAAGGATGATGCCAGGGTTTCTATGAAATCTGGTACCACCCTCCAATAGCAACATGTAATACGTCGTTGGATAGGTATTTTTAAGCTTAACAAAAAATACTATGGCACCAAGTCTGAAATATTAGTCCGTTCTGAGATATGTTTGATTTAATATGGCAGGTTAAGATATAAACAAATAATGTTATTTTCGTAACATATTACATTTTGGTGCAGAGGAGGAGGAGGAGGAGAAATTCGGTTCTAAATAATGACAGCCGCACAGGTCGATCTTCCATGTCAAGCCGCGCTTGCCGAGGTCGGTTTATGGATGGGTGACAATCTATCCGAGTTTTCTCCTTGCCTCAGAAAGCACTTAAAAGCCTTTGATTACGGCTGTGATTTGCAGATCTTTGACAGTCGTTACTTTATAAGCTCGCTTTGCCGTTAACCACCTCCACTACGGAGGTGGTTAACGGCAGGTTGAAGAGCGATTTTAAGCTTTTACGCCAAAGATATTTCAACAATACGTCAATGTCTTGTCAGATTCAGTCACTACACATAAGAGCTAAAAGGTTTTTTTACATGGCAAAATCATCGAATGAGCCCTCCCTCTCAGGGCAGGGCGGGGGGGACTGTCAGACATGGACTAACTAAAATCCACGGTGTCCTTCAATAGCCCTTTACGTTCCGAGGCCACGGTTACTCGTTAGTACTTGTTCACGTTGAACGCGCGGGCGCAAGCGCGATGCGGTTGCCAGGTAGCCCGCTAGCATTTCGACGTGAACACTTCCATATTACGCCATATGTTTGATATTTTGTGACCACGCCCGCGCCCGCTAGTCAACGTGTTTGAGCACTTAGTCACAGAATACTTAATAGTACAACAGAAGTCCCACTCCAAAAAAAAAATTAAACAAATGTAAAATCTATGTACGAGAGAATAAAGTACATTTTAACTGGCAGCCGTACCGCCCACCTACTTTTATAATAGCCTAAACTTCCCGTGCGCAAGCAAAAATGTACTGAATGATTACGCGCGAGAGTTTATTTTGGTTTATCTGACGCCAACGACATTAAAAGGTTACTATGGGTCAAGCCCAATAGGGTTGCGACTTGCGAGTTTAGGCAGAAATAGGTAGGAACCTATGCGTATTTTATGCATTTGTTAAATTACTTTTTGTCATCGATTACTACATACCTACATTATTGATTGTTAGCACAGAATGTTAATAGTAGGTACCTGCGGCACCTTACGCGAGGAATGATATTTTTAATAATATTATCTTTTCTACCTATTATTGTTATATTTTTGAACATTACGTCTTACAAAAAAAAAAGAATAATATTTAAAAGATTTTTATCGTTAATGGCAAAATAGCCAGTCCTTATTATTTTGCACTCAACCTAGTAACCAACCAATTACTATCGCATACTGTCACAGGCCCCGCGTTGCGTGTCTTTGTAGGTAGGTAAAAAAGGCGCGCAGCGAATTACGATAGCTGACCTTGAATGCGTAGTGTGGCCATTTTCTGAGTTAGAACTTTTAAACAACAACGCAAACATCTTTCTACTTCTACCGATCTTAATTCTTAGTACTCAGCTTAAGGTGAGTGAGAGTGTCGTCTTTTTATCTTGGTCGTCTAGTAGGCTCACCCCCCCCTCCACTTAGTATCTCGCCTCATTTCCAAACTTGTAACCTACCTAATCATGATCAATTAAACCCATACTTCACAAGCAGGGAGATAATTTTGTTCATCATTACTAAATATGTAAGTACTTTATTTTTTTTCTTCATAATAATATTGTTTTATTAATTTCCCAGAAGCACCTAAAGCAAGAAACTTGTGCGTAACTACACGTAACGTAACAAAAATATTAAGGAGACGGAGCGCGTGCACAACGGGTGGCGCGTGGCAGCCGTAGTGAATGGGCCACGACATAATGGCCCGCAACTACTTGCAGTTTTATGCCTACACCGCGGAGTGAGACAGGCCTGACTTAGTCTTGCGACCCCGGCAAGCTTTGGCCGTCTAAGGGGGGCCTTTTTTACATTTACAAATGAATCTCCTTCCCAGTGTGGAGCAGAAGGAACTGCCAGACACGCACTGACTGAAATCCACGGTGTCCCTTCAATAGCTCTTTACGGTCTAGGGTCACAGTTACTTGTTTAGACAGTCTCGCGACCTCGGCAGGCGTTTGATTCCCGTCAGATTGCTGACAAATCTTTGAAGCTCGCGTGCAGCACGACGCGCAGTTGACCCGAGCATGGTTCATGACGGCGAGTCATCCTTTACTCGCCGTCCGCATGCTCTCGACTACTGTGGTTCAAAAATCGCCTCGCGACGTCCAATACCGTAGGCGTCTCCCGCAGCGGTTGTGTCGTGAGATGGAGGCTGTCCTCTCCTTCACGTATTCCGCCTTCTCCTTCGCTACCATCACTGCTTAGGAGGAGGTGATTACTTCTTAATAAACGGTTGCGTCTGGCTCCGCAGTGGTGCCCCGCCCAAGCTAAGCATACCTTCACTTTAAGGTCGATCGTGTGCACCTCCGGGCGATTGTCGCAATGGTTACACCCGGGCATACCTATTTCTTACCGCACTATTCGACACAGGAACCTCCCGAAACATCCGATGTGGACCTGCGTCAGACACTCCTCAAAGGGTTTTACCGCCGCGTTTGCGGCGTTGCCAAACCTCGGTTGCGACAGTCGTACCCTCCATACCCCATGAGATTACGCCGGAGCTCTTCCCGCAGCGCCTCGACTTGTCAGAGGTAGCGGAGATTCGCCCCGGCATTGTGCCTCCGCTCCACACGCCACTTATAGTACTGGAAGGCTTTCGCCTCTAGATCACATGACATACGGTATGGCATCTGACCCTAGGTACCAAAGAATTGACACAAATGATGCGCACAGGTGCCTTCAGAAGAAAGTCGGGTCTTGCAGGTACAATAGTTTTGAATACCACAGTTGGTGTGAAATAGTAAGTACCTTAGTAATTGTACCTACTGGCTCTTGTATAATTTTACCATGTAGAAAAAAACCTAGCTTTTATGTGTAGTGACTGAATGCGACAAGACATGGACGCATTGTTGAAATATATTTGGAGTAACAGCTTTAAATCGCTTTTCAACCTGCCGTTAACCATCTCCGTAGTGGAGGTGGTTAACGGCAAAGCGAGCTTCTATAGTAGGCAACGACTGTCATAGATCTACAAATGACAGCCGTAATCAACGGCTTTTAAGTGCTTTCTCAGGCACGGAGAAAACTCGGATAGATTGTTACCCATCCATAAACCAACCTCGGCAAGCGCGGCTTGACATGGAAGATCGACCTGTGCGGCTGTCATTATTTAGAACCGAGCTTCTCCTCCTCCTTCTCTGCACAATAAATAAATAATATGTTACGAAAATAACATTATTTGTTTATATCTTAACCTGCCATATTAAATCAAACATATCTCAGAACGGACTAATATTTCAGTCTTGGTGCCATAGTATTTTTTGATCAGCTTAAAAATACCTATCAAACGACGTATTACATGTTGCTATTGGAGGGTGGGCCCAAAAATTGCATCATCCTTTTTCGGAGAATGGAGATTTTGCAAGTCTGTTTCACAAAGGTTTCCCCCGGCATAGTTCGTGCTTCGTTTGCAACAAAATAGATGAGACAACACGCTCTTTAACACTACATTTTTAAATTAAAAAGTATCGTTGAATCGGTTATAAAATATCGTCGATACCGATATATCGGCTGACCCGAAATATCGCCGATATATCGGTATCGGTATCGGATGCATCGCTAATTTAGATTTATTATATTGTTTTTTGTATTGATACTTTAACATGGCCTGACATCCTTTGCGTAAACAGTAGTTAAGATAACTAAGAGGTCCTACATAGGAACGTTACTGTTTGTATTACACAGGAGTGTGGGTTGGCATTTTTGTTCATTTCGATTTTGTAGAATTTGTTGAACGCAAGCATAAAGCAGACTACAAATTGTATTCTTTTTGTGTCAACTTGTCTCTCCTACTCCTGCGCAGAAACTTTCCTATTATACACTTTCTCGATCTTCCTTATATCCTTCCTACTCCGGAATTATATTTAGAAAGGAGTTCAATTTGTCACGCCAGCGTTTCTCACGCTACATGTTGGGGTTTCTTAGGCACGTGCCGATAGGCAGGCAATCTGAGTTACGTATTACCCTCCCAGATTAGTTTAAGGATGACCTAGGAATATTTTGAGGTAAGCCAAGTGGACTTCTCTCGTATCTGTTCCGATTTTTCGGCTGTGATGAACTAAAGCGATCGAATCGAATTTATTGCAACTGGATAGTAAACAATTTACTGCCTTTAATGACTAGCACCTACGGGAATCTATTTACTATTATCCTCGCTTTTGTTAACAGTGCAACATGTCTTAAATCACGTAGTCAGAAAGGGAAGGTGTATGATTTTCCTTAACAACTGAAAAGGGCCTTTTTATTTTGTTTTATTGTATGTTTTCCTTTGTAAGGTCCAGTTTCCGATAAAGCAGAAAGCGCTGATCATAACAGTAAACAGACCAAAGCTTCTAAACCAAGCTATAAAAATGCAGCTTTTGGAGGACGTACACTATGCCCTATTGTGTTTTAGGGACTGATCACACCTTTCGATGCAGAATCGGATTGAGCTAAACAGAAAGAACCTTATTTAAACAAGTGAATAGTTAGACGCGTTAACAAGTAGGGTATTCTGTCTTTTTCACTTTTATTGCTTAGACATAATGTTCATTTCCGTCCAGCTGAAACCGATTTCAGGAAATGGATGTCATGAAAATAAATTGTAGATACGTACTTGACTAATTAATTGCCTGATGTATAGGCAGTTGGCTTCCTTGCCGTCGATCCAATGGATGAGGTCGCTCCTGATGGTCTGCGCTTCTGTGCTCGCCGGATTTGATACCAGTTGACCAGCCTGAATAGTACAGAAATATGTTAAATTGGTACAAACATTTTGGGCCTACTAGCCCATAACATGGTGTAAGCGATTGTCTTGTGCATAGAGCAGTTATTATTCTAAGTTTCATGCATTTATAGCAAGCGCCTAAATGTAAAAGTGATAATAAAAGCTATGGAATCGCAGTCTCGGATTCATGTTATTTGAATTTTTTTTTTTTTCATAGACGTTCGCCCCCATTGCCGACTGCCGAGCATGAGACAGCTACGATTCCCAGGCTGTCAGTTTTTATGGAGTTTTCTATCAGGAATTTCTCGGTAGCAGCCATGGAGTTGGGATTTGTACCCAATTAAAGCTAATAGACTCACCCTCTATTAAACTTACGGACTTATGACCTAAATAACTGGGTAAATGTGGGTAGAATTATAAGGTACACGTCTACCATACATCTTCAGGGATAACAGGTGTGATGTTATAGAGTCCAAATTAATACTCCAATATTTGCTGTTTAGTAAAATAATTTATAAATCATTGCTGGGATTTGGTATTAATATATTCAAGAATCTTTATAAAATCAATACTACTACATATTATAAATCTAAACAATTTGTTTATTTGAATGGGCAAATCTCAGGAAATACTGGTTCGAATTGTAATTATTATTTTTGTGTCGGATAGTCCATTTATCGAGAAAGTTTATAGGCTATATAACACCACGCTACGACCAATAGGAGCCGAGCAGAAGAAGAGAATGACATAAGAGGAGCTGCTTGTCTATCGTCATTCTTGAACGTCCCAGTTACGTTCAAGATTTACAATCATGACTGAATATTTTAGCTGTGTGCATCCTATAATAATCATAGTCATAAAATATGTAAATAGTGTTAATAAATCACCATACTACACTGCAAATTAATAGTCAGGATGTTTTATTTCTGTAAATAATCATAGTTGAGCAATGTAATTATGTATAAACAATTTTTTTGGAAAACCATTTAATTTTTTATTAAAGTTGTGGGTAGGTACTTTTATACAAAATAAGATTTTACTATACGTATACAGGGTTAAAGAGACATCGACGCACAAACGGATCCCATGGGTCCAGGACATGATTCTGGATAAGAAAAAACCACCGAAAAATTCAACACGGGGGGTCCAGAATCATGTCCTGGACCCATGGTATCCGTTTGTGCGTCGATGTCTCTTACACCCTGTTTACAGTTTTCTGGTTTTTTTTTTTCAGATTCATTGCTTAAGTTACCATTAAACATGATTTGTTTACATTCTGTATTAGTTTAATTTTACAAGACAATTACATAATTTTATTAAAATTACTTACTGTCATTAATTACTAGTTATTTAAACACAATACCTACTTTTATAACATGGTGAATGAAACAATTCGGACCAAACTGAGTGTGAATAATACATGATTTCTGCTAGAGGTCTGTGGGTCGTCTTAGTGGCGTCAATTTTCAAACTGGGTGTAGATAGTTTTTTTTTTTTTGCGTGTTAAAATCATCAAATGAGTCCTCCCACCCCAGGCAGGGCGGGAGGGACTGTCAGACTTGTACTGACTAAAATCCACGGTGTCCTTCAATAGCCCTTTATGTTCCGGGGTCACGGTAACGAGATAAGTCCCGCGACTCCGGCAGGCTTCGGCCCTCTAGAGAGGGGGCCCCGTCATTATGCTGACAGGTGTAGATAGATGGCTACATCCAAAACTATGACGAATATTGAAAAATGCTGAAATGAGTCTCCATGCATCATTGGATTATATAGAATTGTATAATCTTTAGAAGTTACTAAAATTAGAGTTCAATTATGTTACACCATGCCTTGCACGATTTGAGCCCCAAGCGGGGCACAGGCCAGACATGGATTCAACCAAAACTTCAAAAACATTATATAACACTTGCATAATTATAATAAAATACATTTAAGACTAGGTGTAGAATTTTGACGACACGGTTTGCGCAGTGGCTGAGCGATCGACTGCTGCGCAGCGTGTCACGGATTCGTTCCATGCACTGAACAATTTTTTGTTTTATGTATGAAGGGTTTGTTCTTGACCTTAGTCTACGTCAAGAGTGACTAAGACAAGGTCGATGATGGATTATATTTGTATGATCTGCAAGTAGTTGTTCCGGGTCTGGGTGTTTGTGTATGTGTGTTTCTATGTTTGTAAACGCACTCACAATACAGGAAGAAATTCCTAGTTTGGGGCAATTTTTAAAAAAAAAAGAAGCAAGAGAGAAAATTGGGTTTTATTTTGGGTGTGAAATTCATTATAATAAGTCCTCCCACCTTGGGTTGAGCAGAAGGGACTGTCATACCAAATACTGCTTTAAAACTGTTCTGTTCCTTCAGTTGCTCTGTGCATTCCAGGGCCATAGTACTTGTTCAGTCGAGCACAAATTAATCAGGATTAGGGCAGAAATGATGTTTTTTTTAAATAATTATGTATTATTTAAGTTGCTTTTAGTTTTTTATACAATCCAATTTTATTTTTAAGATATTACAGTTTTAAGTAAACAATAGGACATTTAGCTAAAAAAATAAATATTTCAAGGAGTATTTTCAAATATCAGATGTTTATTTACCCATATTTTGATTAGAATCAAAGTGGGTAGAAATCCAGGTTTAGTAATTTTTTTAAACTTGTGGTTTGCATAATTAAATTCACTACTTCAGCCTTTTCAAATGAAAATTCAACATCTTCCTGCCCTTTCCCCATTTTACTTGGGGTCGGCACAACATGTTCTTCTTTTCTCCTATGTCAGACATCATGGCAATATCTACTCCTTTTTCTTGCAAATTATCAAGGATAAATTCACGCTGCCTTATTATTTATAATTATCATTTCTACACTGACATAAAAGGGATATGTTCTATATAAAATTTAGGTTATTAGTATCAATGATTATGATGAACATTGCTCATAACCTGTTTTAAATATTGTTTACATAATAAACACAGCAATGTTCCACTGACTTTTATTGATTTGTAGATTTTTTTGCAAACATATTCTTATTTTCCCATGTTTTTATACACTCACTTTTCTTTAAAAATTATTGTGAAATATGATAGTTAGGTAAGTTAGGCTTAGAAGTAGAAAAAATGAGGTCATGTAGGTAGTTACAAATAACAACAATCTGCCATATTCTCCTATTACAGGCATACAGGAAGAGATTTATTTATTTATAAAAGCAGTTTATCATTTGTATTTTTCTTTTTAGAATCTATTCATGAGTTTTAAAATAAATAAAAAAGCATACTTACTGTAAATATTCCTGATCTATACATTTCTAACACTTCATTCAACACCATCAGCCCCCGCTCCTTACCAAGGAAATTGTTCAGCACACAAACACCATATTGAGTCATATCTCTGATCACCCTATGACATATCTCATAACAAGAATCACTCGGATCCATATAATAACTGTTAGGCATGTGGTTGAACGGTGCCCCACTGCCCTTCAACGAGGCCTCAGGGTACTCCTTCACTCTTGTACCCTGCTCTGACCCGTAGTTAGGCAGTACAGGCATTTTAGCTGTGTCAGTCCTGTTCACCGCCCGCAACACATTGGAGGTACTAGGGGTAGGGAAGTCCACTGTGCTCAACTGTTGCGCAGACTCGCGCAGCACCTCCTGCTCAGAGGAGCCCTCGTAAGTTATGGCACTACTTGTCGTTAACTCCCGGTTTGTATACACTACACTAGATATCACACTATTGTCATTATGTCCCGATGCTTTCGATGCGACTTCCTCACTTTGTTTAACGTTTTCAGTCGATACTTCCGAACTATGTTTAATAACACTAACACTGTTCGAGCTACCCTCTCTGCCACAATTTTTCACGCTTTTTGTTTTACTTTTTTTTGAACGTCTTTGATCGCTACCTTCCTTGGAGTTATCCTTCGGACTTTCTTCTGTGGCTTTGGAAGTGGAGGGTCCGTCTTTCACTTTCTTTGTGGCTTCTTCACTAACAGTTGAACATTCACCTGAATTATCACTTTTGGAACCCTGCTTCGGTAACTTAGGTGCACATTCACTTTTATGTCTCTTCCAATCTTGTCGTTGGTGTTCTGTATTACAATAATATACTGCTAAACAGCGTCCGCATCTCCGCTGAGTTTTCTCGTTGCAAACAGCGCAACAAGCGAGGCCGCCTTCTCGATTCATTCTAAATAATTTCTCCCAAGGGCCGGCCCCTACGAATTGTCAACTGAAAGAAATGTCATCGCGACGTGACAGCTATGCGGATATCAAAATGGAGACTAAGGAATACCAATAATGAATAATCTATTTGTTTTGACATTAAAGTAATTGTTATTTTATTGAAAATTTATTTGATATTTACTAGTTTAAGTATTTATTAAATTAATTCAAAAAAAGACAATGTGATGACTAATGATTTAAATAAAGTCGGTTTCACACATAGGGATTAGTCATAGATATAGAAAACAGCCTCATTACATGTGAAATTGATCATTCTCTAGTGCTCTATACAAAGAGAGATTGCAATTTTGCAGCCATTATAAAAAGACAAGTACTGTTTTCTGTTTATATAAAATGATGAATGAACCTTTTAGTATCATCTACCTTGACCACTAGACCTAACATCAGAGGGGTGGGGTAAGATCACATCATACTCCACCGCACCGGTTGAGTTGACAATTCGTCCCTTTCATGCTCAATGCTGACTCAGTATGGCTTAGCAGATTTCACATACCCTACGCACATAAATATGCAGGATAAGGGAAAAGACACATGCAATTATGTTTTCCTTCACCAAAAGGCCAGTGGTATGAGTATGATATACCTACAAAAATCAGGTTATCCTTTTGTCATATTAACAATAACGACCGTTAACGATCATGCGTGATAATAATATACCCGCTAATCGGGTAAAAGTTTTCAGTATGACAACACTACACCAATCGTGACGTCATTATTCTCTATCTCATGTGGCCACGCCAAACCGCCGTCTATAGGTACTCTGTCTACGAGCCAAACAAACACGGGTTTATAATATTCATAGATATAGAGCATGGACCATGCAACCTTACGCAACCGTAAGGCTGTCTACACACCAGAGCCCGCCGGCACAAGCCGCCGGCCTAACCCGCCAGCTTGTGCCGGCGGGCCGGCTTTGGTGTGTAGACAGCATTAGGCTACATGAAGTTACCGTCCAGCGCATATGTACAGACGGACGCCAGCATGCAGCGAATCAAACTATCCCAAGCTGTCAAACCTTGATAGATTTTCATCTTTTGAACAAACTAGCTTCTGCCTACGACTTCGATCGCGTGAAAGTTAGAAATTATCCCATGGAAACGTATGTACTCGTGCCACGCAGGGAACTTTAATATTTGTATGTCGGATCTTGGTTGAGTGTGCCTTTTAAAGAGAACAAACGAACACTGTCGATCCATGGAACCTAGGTGCTTATCAGACTCAGCACAACACCTATACAAAGGCATTTGTGTTCTATTTAAAAGGCACACTCAACCAAGATCCGACATGATGTATAATCTGCAAATAGTTTTTCGGGATCTGGGTATTTGTGTATGTGAGTTTCTATGTTTGTAAAATTACGCACCCACAATGGGGAAGGCAAGTGTCAAAGTGAAAAGTGACATTTGTGTCCCAAAAGAACTGTCAAATCAAAGGAATTTTCTAAAAAAAAAAGCGTTTTATTGATGTCAAATGACTAGATGTTGTGTAAAAGGCTGTAATAATGATGAAACATACAAATTTCCGACAATTCACACTATCAAGAAATAATGGGTAGCTGCTATGACTGCTGTGAGACCAAAAAATGTATTATCAATAAAGAAAAGCTATATAATAAACAAATATCTACCCTTGCGAAGCCGGGACAGGCCATTAGTTGAATTTATTAATGAAATTCTATGTTTATACCATAACTAAACAATCGAATACACCTTTCAAAATAATATCTACTTTTCTATTGGAGGTTAAGTATTGCATCGCTCTTTATATCATGAAATGGTTCGTCTGGTGGAAGAATTATCACCGGGACCGAGATTTGTGATAGTTGTGGTGTTAGGAAGTTAAAATTCTTATCATATTGCTCCAATCTATAAAATAGATGTAAAATTAAATGAAGAAGACAAACACAAAACTTGATGATATTTTTCTCAATATAGAATGTCAGAAGCAGTACTATATTCTTTGTAGAGGCTAGCACATGTAATACCTACTTAAAAATTACAATTTTAATTCCCAACTACAAGTAAATGTGTGTTTAATGTAGTAGAATCAAATTTCTAGCCTCTCAACTAAATCACTTTTTTTTCCCCTTGTAGATGCACCGCGGCGTCTTAGTTCTGGTTTTAGTATATGCACTTGCATTGACGAATAATTTCCCATATTTGTTTTTTAGAATAAACTCAATTTTTATAACAAAATACGTGTTTGTTTTTTTTGTACAAGCTATACAGTAATCTGACTTATGGGACAACGATCGCAGTGACATCTACGAATAGCTTTGAGTGGCCATCCCCATTACAGGAAGGAATTCCTAGAGAGCTGAAACGTTTTCTTAAAAAGAAACTGTAAATTGTTGCTTTTTTACATGAATGGGTACAAAAAAAAAACGTTTTGTAAAATTATTTATTTAATGAAATAATGTAATACATAATATGAATAAATTCTTTATTTATTACGTTTGTCCAATGAGTGCTGGGATATAATGTTTAAACTTAATAAAAATAACACTTGTGAAATTGAAAATGCCTGTCGAATATGCTTATTTTTGGTTGATGAAAAGGTTGCAATAAAACTTAAATAAATAATACACTTATTTACAAATACTATAGGGGATGAAATGATTTGTGATGAATGAATAAGGGATCATGAATATAAAACAGACTAGATTAGTTCTACGTCGAGCCACGTTCTTGATTCGTGTATACAATTTTACTGAGGTTTTATAGTATAAAGCAGAAGTGTGGTGGCCTACATGTTATTTAAAATGATGGAGAGCGAGACTCAACGAGAGGAACTAAAGAGTGCGTAAAGGCGCGCGTAGTATTAATTTACGCGCACCTTTAAGCTTACTTAATAATAGTTTCTTACACTAATATAAAACATAACAAGATACTTGACTTCCGAATCTTAGAAATTATGACAATACATTTTTTTCAGTTTTTTTGATATGTATGTCATATTTTCCTAGAATTGGAAGTTGCGATTCCTATCACTTTGCGGTAGTTACAATTTTTTTGAACATGAACCAAATTCACATTGTAAGTACCGCATAGTGGACAGGACAACACATCAGAGATTCTTTCAGGAGAATACGACCATCACCTATCAGTCTCTAATCATACTTACGTTCACTGTCGACATCTGATTGATGTCTTAATAACTCTTAACTCTGTATTTCTAATTCCATTTTACTGGGTCAATCTTCAATATTTGAGACATCCGTTGAGGATAATGACGCCCGATCTTTTACTACTAGTGCCACCATCCAATGACAAAAAACAAAAATATAAATTATTTCAATTACATTTAAATTATATAAAATTAAAATAATTTATGTTTTTGTTTTTTGTCAGTGGATGTTTGCACTAGTAGTAAAAGATCGGGCGTCATTATCCTCAATGGATGTCTCAAATATTGAAGATTGAAAACTAATAACACGAGTCTCTATGTTTTCATACAGGCCCGAACACATCATTTTGGTGCCGTATTACTAAGTTAATAATAAATTACAAATACAGAGGTAAGCTATTATTTAATATAACTACGTTACTCAAAATTCTAGCCAATATTATTTTGGACCCTATAATTACTTTAGTACCTGTACTATCATTACAATAGCTTCATTAACGAGTAACGTAGGCAAAACCATCCACTTTATTACAGTATTCAAGTAATACTATTGTAAATTACCACGTTTACACAGATATGACATGATATACAAAAACAACTTTTCCATCTGATCCTAGGCTCAAAACTACAGTATTTGATAAAAACATGCGTCAAGAGATATATTAATGTCAATAATTCTAGATATTCTTTAGAAATTTTGTAAATTGGGTAAGTTTATCATGTAAATAGAATTTTATTTTATGTCAATAACTAGCAGATAAATTCGTATGTGCTATGAAAGTCTGATCCCGGCATTATAGTTGTAATGTCACATCATTGCCAAGCGATTTCAGAGACAAAATGATTATTGTCTATGAAAGTAATTTTCTGACACTTGGCAACAATTTCAGTGACAGCTTTTTTAGCGGGAAATTTGAGTTGTCATATCCATGTTCTACAGTAAAGTTTTAAAGCATTTTCTCTGTGTTAAGGTTTGGTTATACTCTTGTTTGGTCATCATTTAGAGGGGGGACAGGGGGAGGAGGGGCGTTTAGTACTCTTGCTAGTTCCGCTTTTTCGTCTGCGGAGAGAACATAGACGGGAGGGGCTGCTGGAAGGAATCGTTCAGCTTTCTGCGGTTCCCGTTGTAACCTCGCGCGGTATAGCATCACGAGGACACATAGCACGCTGATGATGAAAGCTGAAGTAGCTGCTAGGACTATAAGTGCGGTGTGGTAGGAAGTAGTTGCAGATACCTGGTAAAAAAAAATTACTTAAATTAGTTGAGTTTGGACAAGTTTTAATAGCGTTTTAAAATATACGTTAGTTATAGAGTTGTTACCATTGAAGTAGTTAAATAATATAGTTTACGTTTCATCATCATAATCATCATCAACCTATAATGTTCCTACTGCTGGGACACAGGCCTCTCTGTGAGAGGGAGTGGGCCATAATCCACCACGCGGGCCCAGTGCGGGTATTAGTGGTAGATGTCACATATCTTTGAATTTTTGGTTCCCAGAACTAATCTAGCAAATGAATAAAAAAATATCTATGAACTTACAGTAGATTCGCTGAGTATCTCCCGCTGCTGCATCGCGGCTCTGTTGGGCGAGGCCAGTCGGTATTCACTGCGGATGACGTCGGCTCCTAACACCACCTCATCACCCGACTTATTACCCGCTAGTTTCTCTTGTTTCACCTGGGAAGTTAAAATATATGCTTGAGAACTGAACTGAATCATCCGCATTGATACCATGCCGATGTCGGAAACACTGGCATATCGTCCTCTCCTCTCTCGCTCATTTTCCCTAGAAATCTATGAAACTATATACCAATCCCGTCGATATCGTTTGTTTACCGTTAGTCTAATGTGAAAGCGCTTGATGAAATGCAGACAAGCTACATACTTGACGCTGGACATATGTGTTAAGCGAGCATGCGAGGTTGTACGTCAGTCACTCGGACCCTGAAGGAGTACATAAGCGTAACGGGTTTTGTCGCTTCTTATTCTTACGACACGCGTTTATTCCAGTTTTGGAGAGGGAAATAGGGGAAAATTAGGTAATACGCCCTAGTTGACAAAACGCCCCATCATTCTAGCACTTACTGCACGGAATCAAACGCGAGTGTGGCCACTGTTGGCGTATAACATGGCCCTCGGCCTCGGCCATATTTATGGGGCGTTTTTTCAACTGGGGCGTATTACCTAGTTTTACACTATTTTATTCTATCTAAGCCTAAGCCGTCCCCTCATGGCAAATTACTATGGATCATCATCCGTCTAGCCTTTTCCCAACTTTATTGGGGATCGGCTTCCAGTCAAACCAGATGCAGCTGAATATCAGTATTTCACATGGAGCGACTGCTTATCGGACCTCCACAACCCAGTGGGTAATACGATACCCCATGCATGGTAAGACTGGTTGTCAGACTTTTAGGGCAAATTACTATGGATGTTGAAACATAAATCTATCGAATAGTAAGTATTGCGGTTTTATTGACTTACCAAGTTCTCAATATGGTAGACATAGTCAACAGCCCTCGAGCCAGTTAGAACAGCTCTCAGCTTCACAATGTTCCTGTCCTTGGTCATAGCCACAGGTACCCTCGCACCTAGTGCTGCTAGCCTTGCAGCCAAGCCAGCCCGAGCTCGTTCAGCACCAGAATGTTCCACATTCAGGAGTTCCAGCTCGAGGATTGCTGTTTCTATTTGTGTTTGTTCTGTAACAATAAAAGTATGGTTTAGTTACAGAGTCTTTAATGTTATTGGTATTTTGGAAGGTATTTCAAGGTTTTATACGCCGTTGGTTCCGCGGCTGCCATTCGAAGATCTTAGGTCGGAAATATATAAATCTGGCGATTAGTACGTAATTAGCTATGTCCAATTTATTTGTAAAATGTTGCCCCACACTAAGAATTTAGGTATTCTTCCTGTAGGTGCATTGACAAATAGCTTCCTGCACTTGGAACAACCACCTATAGGCCGTACAAAAAATATTATTTTGTTCCGAGTGGGAATCGAACATGCAACACGCAGCGCGCCATCAAATTTCATAACCTATGCGTCAAACGTGCCGTTATGAATGCAAGCTAAACAAATGATGACATGGTTTAAACCCATGTGGTGAAGCCTGATGAACCTCTGATTAAAATAGATAGATAAGTTACTCGGTTATTTTCAGCTTATAAGTGAATTTTAGAACAACACGCCAGTTAGAAGTCTTTTTTATCTCATTGACCTAGTTTCTTCTACATTATATGTACTTAGCAGGTATTACAATTCCTCAACAAACTCACCACAAGGATCGGGTGCAGGTGCATCGGCGATAGTTCCCGCATGACTTCTTCTCTGTCCAGCGGCGTCCACGCACCAGCATCGTCCTCGAGAGCATTGTCGAGGGGAGAATTCACCGTCTTCTAGACAACGAGGCCGAAGACCCTCACCACCTGGATAAAGAAGGACAAGCTTAGAAGATTTTTCTGGGTGAAAGTATGCTTATCTAAGAACTAATCTGTTCATCACTATAATCATGATGGGCCTTCGAATGCAGTATCTGTCTGCTGATAGTCATTCTGTGAAGGACTGAAGGTCTTTAAACTCCCAAAATCAATTGATATTACCCTTTTTGAGCTATGCATGTTTAATCCCTTTAAAATTGACACCCATATTAACACCGATAGTAATAAGTATTGAAAGTCTTGGTCCAACTCACCATTTTCAATTTCCTCCTGTATCATCTGACACTTGGTTCTAAACACGATTCTGTCGACATTAACTTCTAGATTCTTCTCCAATCTTCTGGTAGTGTCTGCAGCTTTAGGCTCCACGATCTCCGACACAACAACAGGTTCGTCTGTATTGGCCGTCTGTTCAAATATTCTGTCTAGAGATTCATCTTCCCGAACTTCGGCCTCAAGTTCGAGATCATCTTCAATTTCGTCGTCGTCATTAAATTCGTCTACTCTGTATGCAGTCATTTGTCTGATCAGTTCTTCCAGTACTGGAAAAGAAATAGAAAATACATCTAGATTCCTACACGAAAATTTGTAATGTATTAAGTATTTAAAAAAAAACTTCCATTAATGCCTATTAAAGAACTGCAGGTAAAATCGCAGTTCTAGTCATTTCAGGAGCATAACGCTTGAGAAACTTTGCATTTGATATAAAATATTGAAAAAAAGTCTAGCCTAATTTGTTCCACTCTGTCCCAACTGTTACAATAGAGGGAAAAACCATAGATACCACTTAACACTGTGGTTCTACTTATTAATTCTGACTGAACATTTATTTACCACAATAATTGTGTATTCCCCAAATGCTTACCTTCGTCGGCTCTAGCTCGTTCATCGAGTGGGTCTCTCTGCACCCACTTGCGTGCTTGTCTGAAGTTGCATGAAGGTTTAGCGCCGCGCACTAAGGAACCCTTCAGAGGTTCTCCACGGGCGCTCACACACCAACATACGTCTGTGAATAGATTGATAGTTCTTTGATGAGATCTTGAATCCAGCAGGACAAACTGAAGTTTTTTAAATATTCAAGAAGGAAATCGTTTTGATAATAACGACACTACTTTTTTTAGTCCATATCAGAACAGAGTAATAAGTTTTCCTATTCTTCTTTAGATTAATACGGTTTTTACATTTCTAGACACTGCAGCCTCCTCCGAGTCCTTCCTGGTCTTCTTCACCAGCGCGCGCTAGCTGAAATATTCATGCAGCAACGAAATTTTCTTGGACAGGCATTGGATTCAGGTCAAAAGACAACGCAATTTTAGCTGAACAACCCACACATAGGCAGTGCCGTTACTGGCTTTTGATGCACTCAGTGAGAACTTCCCTGGTCTGGCCATGTCTGCATCCCTAACCCTAAAGGGTCCGAGAAAGAGGTCAACCGCCGAATCCAACTCGGTTGGGCAGCGTTCGGGAAAATACGCAATGTCTTTTCGTCCGACATACCTCAGTGCCTCAAGACGAAAGTCTTCAACCAATGTGTGTTACCAGTGATGACTTACGGCACCGAAACGTGGTCTTTCACTATCGGCCTCATCTCAAAGCTCAAAGTCGCTCAGCGAGCTATCATATGGAGAGGGCTATGTTCGGTGTTTCTCTAAGTGATCGAATCCGAAATGAGGAGATCCGTAGATGAACTAAAGTCACCGATATGGCCCACCGGATTAGCAAGCTGAAGTGGCAATGGGCAGGCCAAATTGCTCGCAGAGCAGATGGTCGATGGGGTCGAAAAGTGCTAGAGTGGAGACCGCGGACTAGCAAGCGCAGCGTAGGACGTCCACCAACGAGGTGGATAGACGACCTTATAAAGGTCGCCGGAAGACGCTGGATGCAGGTCGCTTCCAACCGGTATGTGTGGAGATCTAAAGGGGAGGCCTATGTTCAGCAGTGGACGTCCTATGGCTGAGATGATGATTGGTCCTATTTTCGGTACTGCGAATTAGTTCACCTAATAATACGTGTGTTTCCACTCACCAATATGTGACATGCACTGCACGGGCTCCCAAGCTCCACTGGCATCACACTTGGGTATAAAGGTTCCTTTTCCATACTTCTGAGCTGCTGCTTCATTCTTCTCTTGTAGCCTCTCGCATGGGCTCAATACTGTTTCAGGAAAAGAAATTATGATAATGATACATAAACGACTGTTGTTGACCCCAAAACATATGGGTAATATTTTGAAATAATCATTCGAGGTCTACAAGCGGTCATACTATGAAGTCACAAACACTAATATGTTGCAGGTAACAAATGAACAATTCAAAGTTTTTTTTTCTATTATTATGATTGGAATAATGTTAACTTAATGTTTTGGAAGATAGGCTTTTGAATATTATTGCAAAAAATTTTAGATCTTTGCTAGACATATAAATATTGTCCATATTAGAGCTCGTGATGATTTATACAGTATCTATTCGTATATCACTTATTCAAATTCAACATACATGAAGCGTCTGATGTACATTATTTAGGTATGCCCAAGCAAATCCCGAGGCACTACATTTGGTCACAAACTCTTTTATCCCCAGACCACCCAAAATGCCAATTTACCTAACATGCTATTCTACGGGCCGTATTACTACGTCGTAAAACCAGGCTTGTTCCAGTGAGTGAACAAGATGGAGCTACACGACTTGTATAGCTCTGTCACTCTCAGTCGCCGGAACAAGCCTGGTTTTAAGACGTTGTATAAGGCCGCAGACTGGGGACTTTAACACCCTGTTCTTTCAATCGTATTTTGCGTTCTATGGCCCTGGAATCCGAGGAACTGGGTGGATTTTAGTCACTACGAGTCTGACGGTCTACCCCACCCAGAGCTGAGGATTCATTTGATGCATTCCCAAAAATAATACTAGCATGCTATTAGAATTATCGTGCATTACAATTTTGTGCGGTTAACACAGGTATATAACATTTATATACAAAAATACAAAAGAAATAACGACATGCCTTCCTCTTTCATTGTTTGGCTTGTCTTCCTGTTTTTAGTTTTCAATCTCGCAACTTCTCCAGCCACTGTTTTGAGAGATAAAAACTTCTTAGTAGAAGCAAAACAAAGACCTACCATATAAAAAGAGTAGGTTATTTATGTACAGAATTCTGCGTATAATTAGGTATTAACATCTATGTAGACCCTCAGGTTCTGAAAGCTTGGTAAAGTCGCTGCATAGATCGAAATAGGTAGAGCTATTTAGGTTCATTGACCGCAAACATTGATGTTAATATGGATATTCCTCGGGATCGAGAAACGTAATGTCGCCGCATTATGGAAACAAAAGAAAACAATCGCGGGGTGTTGTGCTAGAGTGACGCACCTGTTTTTGTCTCTTTCTGCGACACTAGAATTCAATTCTTTACCAACAGTAACTTGTCTCACTCCAAATCCCGGGACTCGGGGAATATCCATATTATTCTTACCTATGGCAGGTACATAAAACAGCTCTACCTATTCTGATTTAGTGATTACTCGATGATGACGCGATGTGATCTTGACGTGCGGTCTGTGGGTAGTTTACCTACCTAATAGACAACCGCACGTCAAGAAACCATTTTTTATTGACAGTATCTTTATGTCATAGAAGTAAGTAGTATTTTAGTCGTTCAAGTCTTACCATTACCACTGCTAATTTAAAATCAGTTGAATTACATTTCATTGTGTTATAAGTACAGTGAGATTTTGGGAGCAAATGGTTATAGCAATCATAATTTAGGGTATTTTCTTACTATATTTACAACTCAAATATACACAGGAGACAATTTTACAGTTTTGAAGCCAAACACCATAAAATCTGATGGGAAACTCACCAGGGCACACGGTATTGCACTCCTCCTTAGTTCTAAAGTTGTTATGGTTTCCGGAACACCCGTGGTATTTGAACCGTTCGCATCGGTTGCGCGCGTGGTTGAAGTGCCATCTCGTCACGTTCAGGACTTCGCCCTCTGTGCAACTACCCTCATCTTTGTTCTCGAAACATACGGTGCCTGAAAGGAGAAGGTAAAAGTAATAATTAATATTGGTGAACTGGATTATAGTTGATAGGATTTTTTAGAAGGTTACAATTAGCTCGAGCGTAGCTTGAATGTGGCGGTAGCGTCGTGAAACTATTGAAAACCTAACTTTTTAAATGTAGAACATTTGGTGGCACTAAGCCCGTATTCAGTGTTCCCTGTTCGCAAAGTACGTATCTAGACAAATATTTTAGTAAATATATAAAATATACACTTACGTGGCTTTGGACAGCAAACCGATGGTGTTGAATCGTGAGGAGCAAATCGGCAGGCGTGTGTCGAAGGACAGGCGGCGGCACTGGGACCACACACCAGGGGACCTGAGTTGTCCGGGGCACTCAGTGGGTCCACACCGTCGGGACATTGAGGGGCGGGGGAGCAGCGGGCCAGGGGGGGACATGAGTTACCCTGGAAACAATACCAATGTTGATGATGTTACGGACAAATGAAAATAATTTGAGATCGTATTCGGCAGAGATCGCAAGTCCAACTGTTTCGCGTGGCCAGCTTAGGTATAAAAATTGCATTCTGCCACTTTAAGCATGCATCAGTGTGCCACGGTAAGACGTGAGTCAAAAAAAAAAATGGTAAACAGACTTTCGGTTTGAATTAAATTTTGCAGCAGTCTTCTTGCAAAAGTCCAAATGAGAAAGTTTGTTTTCTTCCAGTCAAAATAGCTGAGAATTTCCGTTATACAAAACTAGCGGGTAGACTAAAATTAAATAACATAATTAAACCCAGACATTGACATTTTGGTAAGCAAATTAGTAATAGACTTCCTAGAAACATACCTCACATTCCAAAGGCACAAGTTCGCAAGTCTCATCAGGTCTGCACTTGGCATCGACACAGGGATCTTTGCAGCTACAAGTGGGACATCCCTTGTCATCCAGCTCCCACCCGTGGGAGCACACCAGATCCTCTTGACAGCTTGGCGTGGGACAGCTAATGGGAGCCTCGCAGTTCGGTGTGGAGTTCGTGACTCGAGTGCCGAGGATCTAGAAGAGAATTGTTGTAACTTTATTTTTTGGAGACTTTGTTGGATTTACATTCTGCGCCAACTTCTGCTAGTTAAACTCAATGCTGTTATCCTGAATGGTTCCTTGGTTAAGACCTGGTTGGTTGTATTGCCCAATTGCTAAAGCCTTTCTTCAGTTAAAAAGGTAACAAGTACTAACTGAATTAACTCAGGAATAATGCTTAATCTGAAACACACGACAGGTTGTTGTTCCTGACGCAATAACACTGAAGAAGACCATCATCATTGGCAGCCTTATTCCACTCACTGAGTATAGACTGCCTCCCTTTTGCCTTAATATTTTTCTGGTCTGCAGGATTTCAACCAGGTTTTACTCGCGATTTCCTCTATACCATAAATCATGCCAGTTACTTCAATCACCAAGAAAAATGCTTACCTCATTGCCAGCAGTATCCACACACCAACAAGCCTTGTCCTTGCCCCTGCACTGCACGGTCTCGTAGGCACCGTCCTCCTTACACTTGGGGACCCACGTCCAGGCTGGTGGGCTGCCGCTCTCAGCTGCTGTGTGGAGAGCTAAAGCCCTGTTGAATAAAGTAGAGTATAGAGAATTTGATAGTAGCATGAAAGTGGCTTAATAAAATGTATACTCTCACAATAATACTTTAGAGAAAGAATCGCGCTAGAATTAGAACATCCAAAATCATCGATCCTGCGATTGTGAAAAACTACCGATCGCAGGTTTCGAATACGGTATGCAGGGTGCCTGGCACTCGATTTTGATAGACATCAGATCCAGAAGAATGCAAGGATCATATAATCGGTAGAATTTTTTGAAAACATTTACGGGACGTGCACTTAGTTCTAGGCAAGCGTGCCTCACCGTTGATCATCAGGCGAGATAGCATGTGACTGTAGGCACCCGACGTCACGTAGTGATTTTAAAATTAATAACATATTCTGTTATTAAAACAAGGGTTCATGACAGACAGTCACATTTTGAGAATTCGAGTAGTCTTTTTAGACGGAGTTGGGATCTGAATAGCAGTGAGTCAGAAAAGATCATAATTTCTTACCGTCTCTGCTGACAAGCAGTCTGATGCACCGCCTTAGTGCAAGCTGTACCACAGCCGGTGGCACAGCATCGTTCAGTAGGTCCGCACTCCGCGTCTGTTCGACACGACCACTCGCACGCTCCGTTTGAAGGCACTAGATAAGGACATTGTCCTGGTTTCTTTGGAAGACCTGGAAAAATTAATGAAGGTTATGAGTTATTCAATAAGCTATTGACGTGTCGCGACACTATTTGAAGGCTCTGTCTCGACGTAAAGTCGGTGTAGCGTCATGACTTCAACACTGCAGTTCAGTGCTGGACATAGGGCTTCCCCAAGGAGCGACACAGGGCAAGATCTCCCGCTTTGCTCATCCAGCCTCTGCCAGCTACCTTCTTCAGGTCATCGGGCCATCTTAATTGGGGCCATCCCATACTACGTTTACCTAAGCGTGGTCTCTATTAAAAAACCTTCCTACTCCATCTATCGTCGTTTCTGCGATGTAGCTTACAGCCTAGAAATTGTCTTTCTGAGAATAAGATACCTAGCTTATAGGTCTATCCATGATAAAGTATATAATTGGGTATTCTCAGCTGCATCAGGTTAAACTGGAACACGACCTAGGAATAGGCGAGATAGGGGTCTACCTTCTTAGTCCGTCAAGGAAAATATGGGCCCGTGCCGTATTAGTTCTGAATTCATAAATTCCGACAACACATCAGGGGTCGCAACAACTGTTTAATCATGTTGTCACCAATTTTTAGATCATACCACTAACTAATCTTTTGATAAACAGTTAGAAACGCCTGAATTTACGAGTTTCTTGCTTAGATAGTAGTATCCCTGGTGGCCAATTCCATGTGGGAAAGAGACACAGCTATACAAGTCGTCTAGCGCCATCTCGTTCCCACACTGGAATTACTCTCGCTTTAAGACGTCATGATAGACCACTTGATAGGTCTATCCATGATAAAGCATAATATATTAGGTATTCTCAGCTGAATCAGGTTAAACTGGAAGACTAAGGGACCCATGACGCGATTCGTGCGATTTGCAATTTCTACTAACTAAAAATGAAAATCGACCTAGCTACTACGAAATAATGATGAAATTCGATTGACTTGACGTCGTCGTGGCGATCGTGTTTTGTTTTTCATCTAACCGTAGATAACAACGTGTTTTATGTCATATGTCGTAGTGGTAAGGTTGATTTTCACTTGTAGTTGGAATAGGTCGAATTAGGTCGCATCGCGTATTGGGTAAGCTCCGTTGATGATACTCACAGGCAGGCACAGGTGGACAGTAATCAGCATCACAAGCAACATCCACGGTGGCACAGGACCGTCCTGTCGGACAAGTGACCCCGGCGCAGGGGTCCCGACAGCGGCACGTGGGGCAGCGACCCGCGCCCAGCTCGAAGCCGTAGTCGCAGCCCATGCGACATGTCAGCTCCAGGCAGGTCAGGTTGGAACGGACTCTACGGAGGTGAAGGTAAGGTGAATTAATAATTCATAGGTTCTCAATAAGCTGGAAAACGGAAGAGAATTTCTACAAAACTGTTCACCAGTTAAGTTTGACAGTCGTTACTGTTAGTCAGAACTCATAAGTCTGACAACCAGTCTTACCATGCGGTATCGTATTGTCCAGGTACTGGGTTGTGGAGGTCCGATAGGCAGTCGCTCTATGTAAATACTCATATTCGGCTGCATCTGGTTCGACTGGAAGCCGACCCCAATATAGTTGGGAAAAGGCTAGGCAGAGTTAATTGTCCACCCTACTAAATGATATTATACAACAACAACTTACTGTTCACAATCAACAGCGGAAGCATTCTTGGTGCTCGTATCCGGTATCTCAGTTCCAAAGGAGTCCACACACCAGCATCTTCCGTTGGCACACTGCTGTGAGGTGAAGGATCCATCAGACTTGCAGGTGGGCGCGGGCAGGGCCAGCTTCATGCCGTCCACAGTGCCTTCCATCTTCTCGTCGAAGTCCCGAAGGTATTCGCACACTGAGGGTAGAAAAATGCAGGGAATTAGTTTTCTAGAATTGTCTATCAGAAGATTGTATATGAAAGTGAGACGCTAAGTAATGTATCGCGTGTGAATTCGCCGCTAGAGGTGCTAGTGTAGCGTGTGGTCCCGAAATGTTTGTTTATTGGCGGGCTGCACGGTTTTATTTCTTTTTAGTTTACTTTCTGAGGTATTACGAAATATTATTCTTATTACGGTAAATACAAGTTACGGGTCAATGAATATCAGTGCTTTAAAAGCGGAACTAAGAAAAAGAGATGCAAAGTTAAGCGGGCTGAAAGACCAGCTAATTCAGAGTTAGTTGTTTACTGTTTACAAGCATATTTTATTATTTAATGTTTTGACGCCACAGTCCAGAATTATTAACAAATACATTACCTCACTCGCCAGTGGTGCCATCTGGTGAGCACGAAAACGGTAGCCCTCATTGAATACTCGTTACGAAATCTTGTATATGTGATATTATAAGAATTTGTCTCATTTTATTATGTGATTGTCTTGCTGCAAAGCAAGCCTCTTTGTTATAGGTCAACATTATTCCTTTTTTTCTCTGGACTATTCGAGTGTTCCCAACAAGTTTGACGTATTGCAGTACTGGTAGTACGAAGACGGTTAAGACGTCATGGTAGGCCACCTGGCAGTGCTGAAAACAGGGATGTGCCAAGGGTGCCGGGGCACACCTGTGCAGACCCTGAAGGGGCGCAGAAATGGCCAGACCAGGACCACGATTGGCTAGACCAGGACGCAGTTAAAGAAAAGGCTAGTTACATAGTACGAGTTACAGATATGTCGCTTTAAAACTTGCGAAGGTGATTTCGATTTGCCTTACTTCAGTAGTCGTTAGATCATACTTCGGAAATCCTACGCCCCTTTAACCCCTTCTGGAATAACCTGACATGCAACTCAATCGAACTTACTTGTAGGAGTATCATCAACTCGATCAGTCTGCAGCTTCATCTTAGCAGGGTCCACACACACGGGTCCACAGTTGGCAGTGGAACAGCAGACCATGTCGCTATCGCAGTCACCTTCAGGACATGCCATCGTGGAGTTAAGGCCACATACTGCTTCAGCTTCAATGCCACAGGATTCGAAGGTTATCTGAAGAAACATAAAATTACGGGTCAGGAAAATGTATTGTTGAAAATGGCGTTGTTGTAAAAATGTACTGTCGAGAAGTGTTGATGAACCGTTTATCAGGGGTCTTATTTGGAGGGAAAGGTAACTAAGTACATACTCACTTATTAAAGTTGACTTTTCAGAATATTATTTGGAATTGGATGTCGAAACAATAGTTATTGTTAACAGTGGTAAAAATAGTAGGTAACTTTTCGCAACAGACACATTTTTGGTATGAGCTGTAAATCAGTTAAGTTTGACAGTGCCTTCCGCTCCATCGATTCTCTCAACTCAGAAAGGGGACTTACGATGATTTTCCACAATAAAAAAACTCTATAACTCTATCGTCTCTAAACCTTGGAACCTACCTCCATAACATCAGTCTCAGTCGCATTATCAATATAGTGTGGGTCGGGACAGCAGACGGCCGTGCCACTTCTTCTAGACCTGGTACACGAGTGGTTTTCGGGACAATCTGCATCAGCTCCACAAGTCTCTGGGGCTCCATCTGCGTCTGAAGCTGGGGCTCCGGTCTCGCAAGGATTCTCGTAGGCTACTTTTGGCCGACCTGGGGGTGAAGAAGAGGTAAATTGATAGGTGTAGATTGCACTCAATGTGGTCTTTGCAAGCCCTCCAAAAATGCATTTGCAAAGATTGGCCTTAAAGTAGCAGTTCTTAAATAAACTGTTTAGATAAAGAAACTGCCAAGAGACCTGCATTAGTTGCAGGAATATACCTAATACGCCTCTACTTCTGTTATTTTTTACTAAAAAAATAGTTATCAAGCCGTCTGTTTTTATGTATGTTAAGCAATATCTTTGCCAATGTCTAACGGATTGTGTTTATTGTTTTTTTGTTTGTTTTTCTTTAATATCTGTTTTGCCACCGAATGAAAATGTTACTCACAAACAGGATATCCCGTACACAGATCACCAGAGCACTGCGCATCCCTAACTCTGATGCACTCTTCACCATCAGGACAAGGGAACCCAGCACAAGGGTCATCACATTCACACGTAGGACATCCATCAGCTCCTGTCTTATATCCATATTCACAGACTGCAGCACATAGGGCTCGTGCACAGGAACCCAAACTTCTGGCTCCACTGCGAGCTGGTAGCGGGGTTGAGGAGCATTGGACTGATGATGAGGGGCCCATTGAGCCTCGGAGTTTGTTGCCTTCGGAGTCAACGCACCTGGTGGAGAAAACTGGCTATCAGTCGATGTGAATTAAATCCTGAAGATTGAAAGGGCATTTCATGGTTGATCCTTATGCATGCCATCGACACATTCGACACTATACAAGAAGAACTTGTTTCCAAAGTTAGAATTTAAGCCACATTAGGTTATAGTGATTCGGTTTGAACCGTCCAGAAGTGAGTTGCCTAAAAAAAACAAAGTTTGAGGGACGTCAACACGTCAAAGGTTGACGAGTTCTAATCAAGCGGATATATATGAATCGTCTTCTTTTCACGTCAAAATCTATTAAATTTTCACGGATTGGAGAAGGTTGTAAGAAAAATATCGGACCCCGAAGTAATTTTCAAGGCTTCTAGCAAGTTTAGATTAATCAATTTTTAAAGAACAACAACATTTACTCACCAGCAAACCAATCCATTCCTGGAGCACTGTCGCGATACAAAGGATCCATCTGGAGCACACTGCGGCACATATCCCCTACCTTCCTTTTCGCTCACAACCAGCAGTTCAGCCAACATCTTCTGCTGCGTACACATCGTCACATTATGTGGAAGAATGCAATGTTTCCCACATTCCTCTCCGTCACAGCACTTCTGCATTGAAGGACATTCCAGGTCGTGAGCACAGGGAGTACCGCATTCCTCGACTGTGGTGTGAGCAGGACATGTTCCAGCTTTTTGGAGTTCTAGAGATGCTGGGCAGCATACGCCGTAGTCATTTCCTGAGGAGATTTATAATGTTAAACATTTTTAAGCTAACATAGCGGGTATCTAGAATAACAAGCAGGCGCCTGGCTTTTGTTTTAGCGCTTACAACATTTTGTCTAGATACTCAAAGGTCGAATAAAAGATGCAAGTGGCGAATTGTCGTTCGGCGTGGCTCTATAAGGCGAGGCTTAAGTTCAGGACGTCTTCCGACTTTTGATGATGATGACCTAGATCATCGGTGCGTAGTTTTATTTCAAGTCCCAAAAAATGTCTCATGGTTGCTGCTTTGCGAAAAAGAACGATGGTGCTGTCTTTATAGAAGAGAGTGGAAGAAGTCCAATGACGGATATGTTTTAATCTTTAGATGACAGGAACTCAGAAGTTTTACCAACCTGATTCAACAAGGCACCTATACAAAGGTGGGCAGTTCGGCTTTCCAGGGTCTGTTCCACACAGGAATGGCCTGCTGGTCTCAGATATCAGAAGTGGTTCTCCTACTGGGCAGATGTTCATAAGGCTGCGTCCACGTTTGCCTGCAAATGTAAAGGTTAGGTAAGTAAAACGTAACTAACGAATACGATGGTCTGTATTTTTTTTTATCGTGGTAAAATCATCAAATGAGTCCTCCCGACGATGGTCTGTATTAGTGCACCCAAAGTAGAGTAGTAGTACCTATACCGCCAACAATGGGCGCTTTCACATTAGACGATAACAGTAACGACACGACATTGGTAGTTTCATTCATTTCTAGGAAAGATGAGCGAGAACGGACGATACTTCAGTGTTGTGTCGTTATCGTTTGCTGGGGTTGCGGGACTGTCTCATCAGGTAACCGTGGCCCTTTTACGTGGATTTTAGTAAGTACAAGTCTGACAGTAAGTAACGGGTGGGAGGACTCATTAAATTTGATGATTTTACCAAGAAAAAAAACCGGCCAAGTGCGAGTTGGACTCGCCCATGAAGGGTTCCGTAGCAGCAAGCATATATTAGAGATATAATTATATTGAGATTAGTAAGTAATATACACAAACAATAAAAATAACTTTGTTTTTCATAGTATTTGTATGAATGGCAAAGTTATATTTGCGGTGTTTGAAAATGTACTATATCTCAAAAACTGCTAACTGTATCTCATCCAAACCAATTTTCGTTGGTAGTTTTGGTTGAGGTCTACATTATATTTTTTTTTTTAGTTTTATCATTCTCTTATTTTAGAAGTTACGGGGGGGGGGGGGGGACACTTTTTACCACTTTGGAAGTGTCTCTCGCGCAAACTGTTCAGTTTAGAAAAAAATGATGTTAGTAACCTCAATATCATTTTTAAAGACCTATTCATAGATACCCCACAGGTATGGGTTTGGTGAAATTTTTTTTTTTGAGTTTTAATTCTAAGTATGGGGGGCACCCCCAAAATTTGTTTTGTTTTGATTTTTGTGTGAAAATCCTAATGCGGTTCACATAATACATCTTTCTACCAAGTTTCAACAGGATAGCTCTTATACTTTCGACAAAAAGTGGCTGTGACATACACGGAAAGACAGACAGACAGACAGACATGACGAATCTATAAGGGTTCCGTTTTTGCCATTTGGCTACGGAACCCTAAAAAGGACTTGCGGTAGTGCTAGCAAACAAGACCAGTGCGGCAGTCAAATGATAAAAGTGAGGGTACCTCCATAAACACTTCGGAGGATAAAGACGTTAAACTATGAAGGTTAAACTGCTCAGCCGTAACAAAGATTAGATAATCGGATGTAGGTAATGCGTGCAATATGATTTAAGTAATGTTTCATCGACTATTTTGCATATTGTTGTTTGAATAACGAGCATCCTTGTTGTATAAATAAACTGATATCCGGCTGAGATTTTATGCAGTCACGATTATTTGCGATTTATGAGCATCATTATCATTGAGACCATTATAACAAAACAGGTTTTCTAGCTAATCTATATAATATAGTGGGACACTTTATGGCAATAGTTTCTGAGGTCCAGGGCATGAATCCCGGCAGCATTCCCGGAGTCCAGGTTCGTGTCTGGTTGATGGGATTACGCTCGCCCCTATTTCATTAGATAAAAAACTGCCGAAATATAAGTGTGTTTTTTGGGTATACCTACCTCTTGCCTAACCCAGTTTATTTTTTGGTAATAGGGGTGCATTGGGGCTATTTTGAAATTGGGTATACATATTCCGAAAATGCAAAAAATCTACCAAACGCAGCAATATATTCCTGCATGAAATGGGTACTTCCGCCCTTGATGAAGTGGAAGAAACTGTCAGACTCGTACTGACTAAAACCCAGCGTATTCTTTCAATAGCCCTTTACGTTCTAGGGTCGATGTTGCCCGTTTGGACAGTTCCGCGACTACTATTCGGAGATTTCAGGCACTATTTTTGTACTTCAAATATTACTTACAAGTAGGCACTGGTGGACAAGGCGGCTTCAAGCACGGTGCTTCCTCCAATTGACAGGACAGCTGTCCAGGACACGTGACAGAGGAACAAGGGTCTCGGCACTTGCAGAGAGGACAGCCTTTCTGGTCCAGCTCGAAACCTAGCGGACACAACATTCTGCAGGTGTGTGCGGCGCACGGTGCCACTCGGGAGCAGTTCACTAGGGCTGCAGCTGGAGCTCTGGTTCCTGGTAACTGAAAATTGAAGAAGGTATTGTTAACTTAGTTATTTAAGGAATGATTCAAGCTTTGCTTGACTTATATGATGCATTTAGGTACTATTGCGCTTAGGCTTCTTTCTGAACTATTTGAATGATGGCTCAGAAACCAAGTTTAATTAAAATATCCGCAATATAAGCCTGTACTGTGTTGATTTTTTTAGTTGAAGGATTCCTGGATGATAAAAGGAAACCAATCTGGAAACACTAAACCAAGTTACCAAGTTAATGGGAGACAACACTACAATTCTCAGGTTGAAACGAAAGATATCCCAAGAAAAACTTTAAATTGCAACAGTGAAGTAAAGTAGGATGCGACATAGTTCGCATTCCGAGCATGCCAAAAACAAACATAACTGCAACGGATAAATGGCGACAGATCGCAGTGCCAAAGCGCAGGCATGACAGAAGAGACGTAAGACGAGGACGCGTCGCGGAGAGCCGCAGACATAAAAGCGTTGCGCCCGCGACCCGACTCTTCTGTATGTTTTTTTGTCGCGACGCTTCTGTACATTTTGTATGAAAGGGACATTTGTCCCTACAGCATCCCTTTCATACAACATGTATAGAAGCGTCGCCTCACGACGCAAAACTTACAAAAGAGTCGGGTCGCGGGCGCATATATTTTCGCCTCGCCTTACGTCTCTTCTGTCTGGCCTGCGCTTAAGAGAGACAAAAAATGGCAGATTTGTAACTTCTTCCACTTTTCAGTGTCCCTTACCTCAAATCCAGCAGCATCAACACACCAGCATGTGCTGACGATCTCGTTGTCGCACTGTATCTCCTCAAACTCTCCATCAGTGAACCTGCAGCGAGGGGTCCTCATCGCAGTCAGCTTGCCTCGGCCACCGCGGCTGTTGTCCGCGGCTAACGCACGGGATATTCTCTCCGAAGACAGCTTCACGTTCTCACAACCTGGTGAAAGAATTCAAGAGAGTGTAAGAAAAGAACAGTGTACCTAAGTAAGAGAATTTCAAAATTTTTGCGGGATCTTGCTTGATACGGGTAGCACAGCAGTGCTTTCTTTATACGTTGTAACATAATTCAATGAGTCCCACCAAGGCCAGGACGGGAGGGAATATCAGACATGTATTGACTTTTCCGGTGTTCCGGGGTCCCGCGAATAAGACAGTCCCGCGAAGCACAGCAGTGCTATTATCGATAAACACAGCTTTGTGCGCAGGGAATAAAGTTTACCATTCACAAAGCGATGAGGAGGTGAGGATTGGACGATCTCGACGAGCCCAGCGATGTGATTCCTTATAGAAAATTATATGGCTGAATCAGTTAACGTAGCCATTTATGTTTTTACCCGTGACGGCGACGGTGCGGAGACGATATAACATGCGTTTGGGGTGTGGGGTTGTTTGTGCAAACCAGTGTTGTAAAAGAATGAATGTGCCTGGTTTAGAGTTAAGATTTATTAGAAGATAAAGAAACGGGGTTGTTAAGGCTTGAAATTGGTGATTTTAAGGGTCCATTTTTCGTGACTCTTCCTCTCACAGTTTTGGATGCAACTGAATAAAGGACTGTATGAATGTTGCTTCTAAGTATAACAATCATAATCTTTGCTCGAGATTTATTCTCTTAGGGGAATCAGACTCTGAAAACTGTTGGTGGTAAAGGATACGAAGACATGCAGCGGTAACCGCTCCAAATAAATTATGGTAACAAGAATTATAACTCGTAAATTATACCCGGAACTTGTAGTTTCCTCTGTCGGTTGTGAACTTATGTATGAACCCTTTACCAAACTTCGCATGTAAGCATCCCACAAGGGGGTAGTATTAATTGTTAAGTGTATCACCTCTACTTTGAATAATGTATCGCTTGCAAGTTTCATGTATCTTGGAATTTGATATCCGAGCAAAATTGGGGTTCATTAATTTACTAGCGGTCCGCCCTATCTTCGCAAGGGTTCATCGATCTACACGGTGGATTTTTCATATTTTCTTACATAAACCTTGACTTAATAAACACTGCGAAAACAATTTAAGATTAAAAACAAGCTTTTATTACTTTGTTAATAAAATAACTGCTATTTAAAGTTAAAGTACCTACTCCGGACAAATCAGTATAGTCCAAACTCGATGGAGTTGCGTCCTTTCATTACTGACTTCCTATGGCCACCTTCCAGCTCCATCATTTAATTAGCTCCATGTCCGATGTCGTCATAATATTGTTATGTCAAACGATATATACGCGTGCAAAATTTCAGCTCAATCGAAAACCAGAAAGTGTGTCTAATTTGCAAGATTTGATTTCAGAGAGACAAGCTTGTAAAAAGAATTGTGTAAATCCAATTTTGTCGGAGAAGTCTTGAGTTTACGTAACTATGTAAGAAAGAGTAAACTAGATCATAGTTACCAGTAAAAAGCGGGTCTACACAGGCCCTCCCACACGTCGTGGAGCAGCATATCTTCTCCCCGCACTCATCATCAGTCGAGCACGGAGTCGCACGCGCAGGGCACGCGCTTTCTCCTGCTGGACACCTTCCTCGGAGCTCCGCGTTTGCTGTAAATATACATAGAAGAAGTATTGGTAAAACCTGGATGTGGCTGGTACAGCAATTGGAGCATTAGAGGCGTTTACATAGAAGTGGGTGAAATGATGCTCTTTATTTTTGTCATGAAAGCCAGGGAATGTTTCTTAAAGGAAGATAATTTAACAACAGACATTGATAGATTGTCAAATGACAACCATGTCATTTGACAATCTTTACTGGTAGTCAGAAGCTCGAAAGTCTGATAATCAGTCTAACTAAATGGTTTCGTATTCAAAGATATTCTGTGGAAAGAAAAATTCGAACCGCGAGCGAGATTTTAACTGGGACCTTCGGATTTAGTACATCGGACGCTCTTACCAACTGACCCACCGAGGCTCTTAAGAATGGATTGAAGAATTCGAGGCTTGTAGATTTATCTACAAGCCTCGAATTCTTCAATCCGTTCCTAATTTCTAACGGTGACATTCAGCGCCATTTATTGCAGAGTAATTAACTTCGTGTGATACCCATTCTGCTTTCATTGACTTTTTTAGGATTTAAAAACTGATTTTATCAAAGTATTGTTCATGCAATTAAAATATTGGACTTCAAACTGAACAAAATGTAGAACCTTGTTTGATTAAATTCTCCCTTACTTATTGTATAAGCAGGTATAACCCCTCTTGTATTAAGTAGATTTCAGTAATCTAGGGCAAAATATTGGCGCAACTTAACCGATAAGGATCGACTGCTATTACGGTTCGATAGGTAAGTGAGTGTGAAGAAAATGCTTGATAGGCACCTGATAGCTTTAATTAACGAAGCCAATTAATTAGTGCCGTAACTGGTTTTTTATAGACGCTAAAATTATAGCTTAATGATCTTTACTGCTATTCAACTGTTATATTTTTCACAGCAATTACACATGATGATTTTAATCAATGGTTTGATTCAGTAATCACAGAAAGTCTGACAACCAGTTTTAGCTAGTATTACCGAGTTACTGGGTAGAGGTAGATAGGCAGTCGCTCCATGTAAAATATTGATGTTCAACTATACCCGGTTCGACTGGGAGCTGACCCAAACATGAAAATCTAGGAAGATGGTGATGAGTTTGATCCAGTCAGTTTCTCTCTGTCATAAGAGAGTTAGAAAGAAACTGACTGACAACTGACAGCTGAGTTTATAAGGTTTTCGATATGGGATTTTGGAAGTTAAATTAATGTAGAAAGAGTGTATATTACCTTGCTGCAGCAACAGTGCGCAGACGCAGAGCAGCGCCGCCCTCACCGCCACCGACATCGCTGCATCACACACGCGAACACTGAAAACAAAAGAAAATATTCTTTAGTACATTGTATTAGAACTTGGAACTGATTAAAACAGGGCTTCTTTGGTTTTTGTTGGTAAATAGTAAATTTTACTGTGAAAACTATGATGCCTATCATGATGGCAAAATCGAAGCATTTATTTCAAACAGGCCAGTTACAGTAACTTTAGAAATGCCAAAAGAAAAACTATGGAGCTACAGTCCCACAGTAACAAGACATAATAACTGTGGAAGTACTGTAGTTGCTCATTCCAAACCCAAAGAGCAGATTTCTGTGGAGAAGAACTGGTATGAAACTTCTGGAGACTCTTTTTCAATCAGGCAATTATTATAAAATCTTTGTTAAATTATTTATATTGAGATTATGAGAGAAGATATGGTTTAAGCTGGAGCTGTTTAAGCAGCATGTTTAAGCTGGACACAAAGAACTGAGGAAGAAAGAGGATTTTAACAATTAACTGTTCCCGTGTTTTCACCTTCGCTACTCGCCTCCTATTCGGTCGAAGCGTGATTTTATAAAGCCTACAGCTTTCCTAAATGGACTATCCAACCCTAACATATTTTTTCAATTCGAGCCTATATTTCCTGAGATTAGCGAGTTCAACTTAACAAACAAACTCTTCAGCTTGATGATGTAAGATGGAAGACATAGATAGATCCACAGGAGCTTTTTTTTTTTTTGTGGTGGCAAAATCATCAAATGAGTCCTCCCGCCCTGGGTGGGGCGGAAGGGACTGACAGACTCTTACTGACTAAAATCCACCCGTGTTCCTTCGGATGCCCTTTACGTTCCGGGGCCACGGTATCCTGGATTAAGAAAAATCCGCGACCCCAGCAGGCATTTGGCCCCATAAGGGGCCCCGTCGGTGACGCGTGAAACACGACGCGCCACCGACCCGGGCTTGGTCCTTGGTCGGACGGCGAGCATACCCATTACTCACCGTCCGCAAGCTCGCTCCGCCGCTGTGCCCTCTGCTATTCAGAGGGACACGCGTTGGAGCCTCCACCCGACAGGCTATTCGCATACGGGCAAAGAGACCCCTTAGGCACAGTGCCTAAGAAGAGTTTTTGCCCGCATCCCAGGGCGCACCGGCCCGAAAAACTGGTCTTCCCCCCGGACGTATCCGAGAGGGAACTCCAGTCCACGGGCGCACGTGGAGGTTTCCTGTCTTAGCACCCCATCCACAGGAGCTTTAAGTCTATAAATAGGTTTACTGATGATTAATGCGGACGTGCTTGTAGTTGTTCAAGATTAGCATTATTATGATGACGAATCGAAATGAGTTCTTTATTGTGTCTTCATGGTTGTTTTCCTCATGGTCAAAAATGTGACAACAGTGAACATCAGGTACACAAATGAATACAATATATCATTGTCAAGAAGATTTCTTTAACTGATCACGTATGAGTATGCAACGGAGGTCTTCATCGTTGTTTTTTCATACTCTTTCAACTCAGGTCATACAAATCGTACGTTGGCTTCAAACATGGGTGTTGGCCTTGCGATTGATTGTATTCGGTACCATTGTTAAATGTTAATTAGATATTTTAATGTCTGTTACACATCGCTTGAAGATAGGTACCTATTCAATGTTGAATGACAATTTGATGAAGTAGTTTGACAGAGAATTCGATGAAGACGCTTCTTCGAAAAAGTCTTTCTAGATATCTTTGTCACTTTATTTTGGAGATAGACGAATTCTTTGTGATGTAAAAAAAACATGATAAAGTATGCAATATGTTGCAATTGCACGGCAAGTCATGAGTCAGGCGGCCCTGGTGGGGCTTACCACCGCCAAAGGGATCTCACAACAGTTATCTTAGGTTACTGGTAGCCTGTGCTGTGGTGCCGTTTCCCGGGGAGGACGGCTAAGAATTGGGTGGATCCCAACCACTCCAAGAACATTTATAAAAAATAACTATTTGTGGTGCAATCGGCCTATTATGTTACAAATACTTATGATAGATGATGTAACGGATGTTATTTTCTCAGGCTTCGTGATTATAAAATGCTAAGGGATACCTAATTATAGCGCAGTTATAAATATTGCAACCTCTCTATTAATAAATTAAAAACGTAGATAATGTTGGAATTTTCACCTTGCAATTAATTCTGCAACTTAACTGCTTAGTAAGTGAATCAGCATTGTAAATGAAACGTTATTGTTTATTTAAGAAACGGTTAACAGATAATTAACAATTAACTTTTTCTGGTACAACTAAGGTAAATAAACAGGAAACGAGGTATGAAACCTCTGCATTGTTCGCTGCCTGCTACAAGACTTAGTTTTTCGTGAAATTACTCACCGTGATTAATGATTCAAGTTTGGAACTGGTAGGGAAAAATACGTCTTGCGATTGCGACCTAAAAAAAGTGCGATTGGTGCCGCATGGTGGCTGTCCTATCGAGTTAACCGTTAACCCTCCATTTTTACCGACTTCAAAAAAAAGGAGGTTATCAATTCGACCCGTATGTATGTAATATTATCAGAACTGCCCAGTTTTCATATATGTTAGTCTATATCAGCGTCTGAACAAATGTGCCAAATTTCATAAGTGTATGTATGTATGTATGTATGTATGTATGTATGTATGTTTTTATGTTTGTGCACGCATATCTCCGGAACTACAAGTTTGATTTAAGTAATTCTTTTTTTGTTGTACTAGGTATTGTTCAACTTAGGGTACACTGCAAGTTTCATCAAAATCGGTTCAGTAGTTTTAGAGATATGGATTTTTTTATGTTGTGACGGATTACAAGATTAGTGCATAAATGTAAGAAAATTTTGTATTTTACAAGAATTTGGGTTGAATATGTAATAAATAAACTAAAAAGGGTAAAATAAAAACTTTTTTTAAAAAAAGTACCGACTTCAAAACAAATACAAAAAAGGTTAAAATAACTTTTCTTTCGGAAGTCGGTGGCTTTGTTTTGTTGTGTCATTGACTATTGCCACCGACTTCCGAAAGAAAAGTTATTTTAACCTTTTTTGTATTTGTTTTGAAGTCGGTACTTTTTTTAAAAAAAGTTTTTTTATTGTTTTATTTTTTACAAAGAAGCAACAGAACAATTACCTATTTAAAAATATGCATAGGTAGTTCTCGAGATATAATAAAATCAGATTAAGAAACAGAAGTTATGATGGTTCCATCCTTTTATTTAAAAGCGTCTTTTGGTCTTGCCCATTTTTATATCTCTGTATGTACATTAAATAATTAGGAAAAATAGAAAAGAAATCTCATCTTCTGATGTGTGATGCGTCAAACAAACATTAGCCTGAGTATTTACAGTTTTTAAGAATAAGAAACAACAATTCTCGGGTTTATTTTTCCCAGTCTTTCAAAAACAACTGCTCTTCATCTTTTTGGTGGCTAAAACTGACAGCCAAAAAATGCCGCCCGTTTTTGGTAAAAATTCGTCAAATTGTCTCTGGAAAAATCAAGATGGCAGCGTTAGCCCCGTCCAAGGCCCCGTCTATGGACGCACGCCAAAAGAACCTTGCAGCTTGTCGGTTGTGCGCATAACGATCTCAACCAGTCAATCACGTCTTCATGACGTGTACGCATGCAGTCTACGCTACGGTTTGAATTCCGAACGCGAGTGTATGCGTCCTCGCGCCACTTTGCGGTTAGATACATCGGGCTTTCCCGCGCAGGCCGATGCACACGGAATTTATTTTTATTGTTCTTTAATTACTTGACTGCCTTCGTTGGTATAATAGTCGCAATTGCTGAGTATGAGGGTTCAATTTCCAGAACGGGAAAGGTGATATTGGGTTTTTACATCAGGCTTATCTCAGTTGTGGTCAAGGTGACTAGATTCGTGACCCTTATTTCAAGGGACTTCAAAAATCATCATCTTCATATCAGCTGGACGTTCACTGCTGAACATAAGCTTTTCCTATAGATTTCCAATAGGACCGGTTGAAATGGGCTTGCATCAAGCGCGATCCTGTGGTCTTCTTAGATCGTCTATCCACCTTAACTTCCACATAATTTGGATAAAAGAGAGGGATTACAGTCGGGATATTTTCTTATCTATGTATGTTCTATACAATATGCCTGTGTGCATAAACTTATATATAGCAAGTATAAGAACGGTAATTGCTGCGATTTCCCCGGTGTTTGGCACTATGCAGCAGTTTGGCGCTCTGTGAACACTAAAATTGTTCGCGCACACCTGGATACTTTTGTGCGCACACACATGAGTAGTGGACTCGATAACTTAGGTGGCCTGCCATGACGTCTTAAAGCCAGATTAGTTCCAGTGTAGGAAAGAGAGAGCTCACAACAAGTCGTCTAGCGCCACCTCGTTCCCTCTAAGCCTCTTGTGAATAATATGTTCGCACAGTTCGCACACACTATTTTGGTGAAATCGGGCCATTTTACATACTTAGTTACCGTGCGTACCTACCTATTTCTCTCCTTCAAATAAAACATCACAAAAACCTACCTTTTTTCAAGTTATTTCTTCCATTTCTTGGTTCCATTGTAGTAGTTTCTCTATTTGTTGTAAGGAAGTGATGTAACAGCCATGCCCATCGGCTGCATGCTAATTAGCGATTACTTTCTCCGATTTTAGTTGGGTTTAACGTTCCGCGGCCATTGAACTTAGTTCTTTGACATTGTATCTTGGAAATAACAAATGATTATGCTTACTAGTTTAGTTTTAATGATGTACTTAAATATTGATATTTTAAAGATTTGTTTGAATGTTATTAGGATAATGCAGATGAGACCCTTTTGCTTGGAGTATTGCGGGATATAACGGAACAATAGCTATCCTACGACCCTACTACCTAATAATCCAGTTTATAAATTATCTATGTGCCAAATAGCATCCAAATCTGTACAGAAGTTTCTTGTGACAAAGTAACGAACATCGAATCATCCTCACCAAATGCATTGTAAAAAATATATGAATATTGTAAAGTCAGTAAAGCCTCCTGCAGACACACCCGATTAATCGCGCGGGGCGACATGTCGCGGTCCATTCGCAGTATTTTTAGAATGGAAATTAGCTTGGCTCGTTGTCGCAGCGCGATTAATCGCGTGTGTCTGCAGGAGGCTTTATATTGTACTTCACGTCAAGAAAGCAAGATAAATTCCTCTCAAATAACTTACTTTGATCTCTTTTGGATTTTTCTGAAATTACAATCGAATTCAAATGCAATTTGAAGTACGTAGATGTAGACTCAGACGACAGAGCCAGTCAAAGAGACAGTTGAGTTGTTATTCGGCTTGAGAATTAGTTTCATGAAGTTCTGAAACCGAATATCCAAACTTCATCAAAGCGTTAGCTACGTTTCAAACTTGAAGACGCCGATCACAAACTTAGTTTAACCAAACTTTGTTTCTTTCATTGAAAGTTATAGCAAGGACATTTTCTAAGTAAACAATGGGGTTTTCATTCAAACATTTTACTGTATTTTTCGGAAAGAAAACTCTCCTTAAACCTAAAAAAATAGTATCCCACCAAAAACATTTCATGTAAAATGTTGCCAAGACGACCACATAATGTTTGGCCTGTGAAAAAGATATCAGATCTCATGTTAAGCCAAACTTCTGAATCTACACGGCCTAACTCTACCTACATTTTTACTGATATGTAGAATTTGTGAAGTTAGGGTACTTCACAAATTCTACATATCAGTAAAAATGTATGGCTTGGCTGTTTCGTTGCTTCAGAAACCACCAAAACTTTATAATTTTCTTTTTGCCCGATTTTTCTATTATCTGTAATACGAATCGAAACCGCATAAATGTGTTAGTAAATATATACACGGGTCGCGGGACTGTCTTAACAGGTTATCGTAACCCTGGAACTTAAAGGGCTATCGAAGGAACCGTGGATTTTATAGTCAGTACGAGTCTGGCAGTCCCTTCCGCCCCCACACAGAGTGGTAGGAGTCATTGGATATATAATTTTACCACGTAGAAAAAGCCAATATAATATATAAAAAAGCCAAGAATTTTTGATGATTATTTTTAGCGAGATTTCCTTTTTATCAACAAGCTTTCCAAACATTCGCATTTATAACATTACCTCAGTAAAAACTCTCTTAATTTAAAGAAAAGATATAAAACACTGTCAAAGAGATTGTGCCACAAAGTTAACAGCTTATCCACTCCATTGTATTAGCAACAAACTAACTTAACACTCCGTCCACGAAGTTTCTACTCGCTCTGAAATTTGAAACGAATCTTTCAAATAAAATTCTGTCTACGTCTTATGGTGGGGCCACATCTGCGTCTTTTGTGTCATCATGAACTGATTTATCTTGATCAGTTATCATTGCTGATCACTGCGTTCCAGTTATCATAGTAGGGTAGACGAAACATACATAATTCTAATTAATATAACGAAAATGTACTTTTTCGCATAAAAAAAGCAAGGGTGTACCCAGACAAAGCGAAGACTTGTTGTTTTGTTTAAAAATATTTAACTCATGTTCTATGACCTATCATTTGGTACTAGGTTTTTTGGGATATCCCTAGCCTTATCCCTAGTTAACATATAAATTATAAAGACGAAGAGGCCTGTGTCCAAGAAGAACATTATAAGCTAATTATGGTTTTTAACACGCTTATCTATATATATAAAAGAAAGTCGTGTTAGTTACACTATTTATAACTCAAGAACGGCTGAACCGATTTGGCTGAAAATTGGTGGGGAGGTAGCTTAGAACCAGGAATAACATATAGGATACTTTTTACCTTTTTTATTTTGTTTTTTTTTTTATCCCGTTTCTGTGGGACGTGACATAAAACGAGGTATCATAAAACGCAACTGACATGGAGTGACAGGAAAACGAAAAATTTATCAATCAAAACCTGTGTCAAAACATCAATTGACCGGTCGATGTGTTTGTATTAAGTTTCTAAGCTTATTGTGCCGATATTATCATAATTATTAATGCTATGCCGCCACCAAGATGATCAAATTTTTATCCTGTTTCCGTGAGACGTGACATAAAACGTAGTAACGTAATCACGAAGAAGGTGTTGGTGCCGAAATTGAATAAGGGATCTGAACAAACAGTACTATAGAGTGAGATCCCAGAGCCCCAGACCTACGTCATTTTAGCAAAGCTGAAATTTTGATTGTAGTCAACTATAAAGTTAAGACAGTACCGGTATGCGTACTTACTATCTTGAAAGCGGGACCCTTCAACAGGTAGCGCGACCTGAAGGTGGATAAAATCAACTACGTCATTTTAGCAAGCCTACATTTTACATGATGTTACTTATGGTACTATTTTAAGACCTTTTGTAAGCTGCCAGACCAATCCGATGGGCCAATCATTCTGCCAGACGCCTTAAAGTCCTTCCCTTAAACATTAATACCCCGCCTCTGTCCTGCCTCTCCTGAGCCAAAACCGCTTAACGCAGAAGTGAGGGAGAGGATAGCGTCTTCCCTCCACCCCAGCCACAGTGGTAGACGCCCACGGCGTCGGACGTCGGCAGACGATCTCCGGCCACCGTAGGCGCGGGCATGCGGGCAACGAGTAATGGGCGACTCGCTGTCCGGCCATGGACCATGCCCGGGTCGACGGCGCGTTATGTTCCACGCGCGCCTCAAGGAGTGTCAGCATGATGACGGCGCCCCCCTCTAGAGGGCCAAAGCCTGCCGGGGTCGCGGGACTTATCTCATTACCGTGACCCTGGAACATAAAGGGCTATTAGGGCGGACTCATATTATGATGTTTAACCACGAAAAAAAAAGACTACAAACCCACAAAGAGGCGACCCCACGCGCCCGGCATTTGTCGAGGCCATGCTGCGGGGCGAGATGGAGAGGAAAGCGGTCACCTCCTTCTGCGAAGCAGTTATGCAGGCGAAGGAGGAGGCTGGAAGCGTGAGGGAGAGGACAGCGTCCACCTCACAGCCCAGCTGCAGTGATAGACGCCCACGGCGACAGACGTTGCAAGTCGACCTCCGGCCACCGTAGGCGCGGGCATGCGGGCGGCTCTAATGGGTGACTCGCTGTCCGACGTTGAACCTTGCCCGGTTATGCAAAGAGTGTCAGCATTATAACGGGGCCCCCATTTAGAGGGCCGAAACCGACTTACGATTTACCGTGACCCCGGAACGTAAAGGGATATTGAAGGACACCGTGGATTTTAGTCAGTACGAGTCTGACAGTCCTTCCCGCTCTGCCCTGGGTGGGAGACACATGATTATTTTACCACGCTAAAAAAAATGTCAGTTGCATTTAGCCACCAACTTTCCAATTGAATTAAAACTCCTTGGATATGCCTGACTTACCACCGCACAATTTGCAAATAAAGGTTGGCTTCGTAATAGTCATGCTTCGAAACATAAACCAACCAAAACTGTGCAACAGAACGCGTTTGGTGGTAAGTAAATTGATGAACAATGTGATTTACGCGACGATACTCAAAGGAAAATTCGAAGTTGAGGAAGTTCTCATTTCGAGGATCCCTTAAGATAGGTTTGCCGTTTGAGTTTAAACGACCTCAATTTCCGATCCATCTTGCATTCGCCATGACCATTAACAAATCACAAGGCCAATGCTTGAAAGTTTGTGATCTGAATATAGAAAATCCATGTTTTTCACATGGTCAGTTAGGTATATATGTGGCATGTTCATGAGTCGGATGACCATCTGCGTTATTTGTTCTTGCGCGTGATAATAATAAAAAAATGTCGTCTATCAGAACGTGCTTCACTGTACAGTGCAACCCATGCACCAAAATACATGGCTAATCAAGAATAAATGATTGATTTTTGACTTGATTTTTTAAATTAATTTTGATATCCTAATAAAAAATCGAAAATCTGCTCATTTATTGCCTCTAAGGCGGAACAAAGTTCGCCGGGCCAGCTAGTATATTATAATAGCTTCACTTGTATGTATGTAAGAAAATCTTGGAATCTTGATTCGACCCACTTCTCGGTCTTCGATTAGGATGAAATTTTGCACACGCTCTGAGTGCTGGAGACAATATATGACTAGCTAAGAAACGCCATTACAAATCCATTATGGCGGCCTCCCCAACATGGCGGACTGGCTTTTTGAGATCCATCCCCATGATATAGGTATCAAATGAAAGGGTTTGCTGTCAGGAATACGAAAAAAGTCGAAAGTAGTCACGTCACTTAAATCCAACATGGCGGACATCCAAGATGGCGAATTGGCTATTTGAAATGCATCCCCATGGTATGGGTATTAAATGAAAGGGTTTGCTGAATGGGATACGAAAAAAATTATCACGTGACCTAAATCCAACATGGCGGCCGTACCTTGGCTATTTCAAATGCAGTCCTATGATTAAGGTTTACAATGAAAGGGTTTGCTGAAAATAATGCGAAATGACATTTTCTTACCTAATTCTGACCATGTCATGGGTATCAATCAATAAGGTTCGACGAGAGGAATACGAAGATTGTAATTTTTAGTGCGTGCTAAAAGCGTGTTTTTTTAGTTTTGAAACTAATAGCAATTATTATACAACAAAACAACAGAATCTTGCAACCATTTCTCGTAAGAGAAAACGCAAGTGCGGCTCCAGTATTACGCGCATCACAATCTCGAAATCTTTCGCCGTATTCCTCCATTTCTCGTAGAATCGTGGTCACGTCTCGTCGTCAAGCCAAGCCATGTCGTAAGTTAGGAGTGAGTGAACTCAGCTGATGACGTGTATGGCCGTCGTGACGCAACGCTCGGTGAAAGGCGACCAGACGATAGTTTTAATGCATTGTGGTGCATCTAACCTCTTTTTGTTTTTTTTTAATGAAATTTTGCAGAATAAATAAGATAAGATTTGTGGAGGCGTAGAAATGTTTATAAGGAGGTATTTTGTCGGCAATAATGTAGTAGTACTTACTTATTAATGGTTTTAAAGTAAGAAAGGTACTTACGTGGGTGGGTGTCTCTGTCGGTTTTTTAGAAACAAAATGAAATGGGAAATTAAAAAGGTTTAGTTTATACTTGGTAAACAAAAAGGCTTCTTGAAGAACGTAATTAAGTAGGTACCTATGACATCAAATTACTTCGCTGTTGTTTTAATAAAAGAAGATAAAGTCTCCACCATTCAGCTTTATTATCTTATCTCCATAACAAAGGACAATGAAATCATAGCGAATGTCATTAAAAAAGATATTGAGAAGAGAGCAGAGGTCGAAACGGAACGAAATCGCATCAAACGAGAATATACACGGAAAACTGTGTGAAAACTCGTATAAAACTTGACAAATAAAGATGAAATTCCTTTGTGCGGAGTTGGAAAGAGCAATAGTAAAAGTTTAAAGTCAATGCGCTCGTAAAAATCGACAAAGTCCTCGATTCAGAAAGTAAGTTCATAAAGGGTATGACTGAGCTTGCAGCAAAATTTGATAGCTTGCCGTGGATTTGATCTGTGCTTTGTTTTGTAAAACTCTAGCTAGTAAGTATAGAATAGGTATTCTTCCCCACATAATTATTATGGAAACAAATTCTACTGTTATAATTGTTTAATTACGAAGTATACTTATTACATAACAGAATTTTCTATTTTTAAATTTAGATTTGTACTGTTTTTTTAATGCGTGTTAAAGCACCTCAGCTATTCCGCTCCCAAGGGAAGAAAGAAAGAGGCTTAAACTATTAAAAAAAGAACTTGCCGGTATCCAGACCAAGACACATTTTTTACATAACTGCCATTAAAATTACCTCAATCATATACAAATAAGACAGCTGACTGCAATGAAACCACATAACGAACCGGTCCAACATCTATGACATAATCTATTCAGTAAGATTGAGTAAATCCATTGTTTTTATTCCAACGCCCCAGTGATTGTTGTGTAAACAATTTGCACAAGAAACTGATAACTGTCGGTTTATGAGAGTCAGTAATTAAAATAATTAGATGTGTGTAAAGAGGATCGTTTGCCAAACTGTAGAAGATTTAATATCAGGGACTATGTCTATCTTACTAATAAATGCAAAAGAATGTTTTAAGCTATTGCATAGCTTTTATCGCAGGCTCTGAGCGTGGCGGGCGCGAAAAACCTAACGAAAAAACCTGACCACATTTGACAGCACGTCGTTTCAGTTTGGGAGACTTCGGCAATCATAAAAATATCCGTCATAAAAACAATTTACAATTTTCTTATTGATTCTAAACGGCCAGCTACAAAAGGAGTTTTCACAATGAAACCTACTTATAAAATTCTCGTAGTGAACCTAAATTACATTCTCGTTAAATATACGCGGTAGGCGATTTTATTATTTTAAAATAAAAAAAATGTTATGCTATAGCTTCATCGCGGCAGTCACCGAGTGCCACTTGTATTTTTAAGGACGTATGGATATTTGCAATGATATTGTAAGTATAAAAGGTAATTTATAATATCATTGGTTAATATTTGTTACTCTTTTACTTAAAAACCACAAAAAAGATTTGGATAATTTGTGCAACTGTATCTGGTTATGCGACTGTTAAATCCACGACATTTTTTGTTGGTACTATTATACGGTTAGCAATTACTTGTCAAATTTTTATTAGTGAATAAACGAAAAAAATAACTAAGATCCCTTCTACTTTGCTATTACTTATGCGTAGGAAAGAGATGCAGTTATAAAGATGGCCTAGTCACATCTCTTTCACACAATGAAGTGAAATAATTTATCACCAAATGAATATTTTGTATAATATTAATTCGAATAATATTCATACGTGTCGAAAAGCCAACCTCCTTTTCTTTGAAGTCGCTTTAAATAATACTGTTATAAAAGGTCGTGGAAAACCTATCTGGGAGTCCTCCCACTTGACTGATTATATTTGCCCAAAAATTCTTTGTTACACAGTAGCAAATAATTTCTAGGAGCCTTACCACCTACGTTATTAACAAAATAATGTAGAAGCAACCTCCTACATGTTTTTTTTTCTTTAGCTCTGTCCCATTTCTGGGCAAAGGCGGGAGGTTCCACTCCTTCCCACTGTGCGTCCTCCTTCTAGCCTATGTTGGGAATTTAAAAAAAAACGGAGGATATTTAGAATAAAATAACCAATGTTTGTGGAATGATTGCAGTTTGTTGTTATTTATTAAGGGAATCGGGTCGAACCAACGGATGCTGTGTATTCCCTAACGAATCCCCTTGGGTGGAGAAAGGTTTGTGATGAAATAATGGCGTATCTGACGGGTCGGTGTGCCAAACACAACAGAGGATAGGAAAGTCCGAATTACGTCTTACAAATCTTACTTGTTACTTGCATAAATGTGACATGAGGATAGATAGACGAATGTTTGATACACTTTCACGTAAAAACGACTGAATGAATTGGCATACGTATAATTTATAACATAACATGTAGAATACCGTTTATCCCTATCTACTATATAAAAATAAGTCGGGTTTTCCTTCCTGACGCTGTAACTCCAGAACGCACGAACCGATTTCCACGGTTTTGCATTCGTTGGAAAGGTCTCGGGCTTCGTGAGGTTAATAGCAAAGAAAATTCAGGAAAAGAAAAAAATTTTTCTTCTTCTTTTAATCACCAAACGAAATGTTACATAAAACGAAGCCATCTGGTGGCGAAACGGAGTTCGCCGGGTTTGCTAGTTTAATATATCCGTGGGACAATTTTCGGCTACCACATGGGTGAAAACTGCCGGCAATAGTTGGCTAGTGTTGTGTGAAGTACTTATAAACGAATTTCATTTACCAAATACAATTAGTTCATTTATTAAACAGCCCGTTATTCACTCCTAACATCAAAAGCACCTGCAGGAAATTCGTAACAATAAAAGCTTGGAAGTGTACAATAAAATTAATTCAAACAAAAACGTGTCGCATTCAAATTGAATACAAAACGTTATAAAACGTGTTATAGAAAGTGAATTTGACTTATTCAAACGGTGACAGACCGGGTGTAGTTAATATCATTTCTCTTTTATGTTTATTGCATTTTATTCTTAAATAGTAGATTATTAACCAAGGGGATAAAGCAGTGTCTTCTGTCGCGGGTGACGATTTAAATCGCGAGCGTAACGAAGGACTCGAGGTTTACTCCCGAGCGTAGCGAGGGTGTTATAAACTTAAATCACGAGCGAAGCGAGGGATTTAAGACGAGTCCTGAGTGTAGCGAGGGATTTAAGTTCACCCAAGACTAAGACAGCTTTATCACCGAGGAAAATACTCTACTTTTCGTACCATTTGCGAAAAAATGAACACAATAATAATATTGAGATAAGCATTTATTAAAAATAACGACAATAAAAATAAATTAAAATAAACTTCACGTTTATGTATTTGAAGAAAACAAAACGCGGCAAATTCTTAGACTAATATTTTTTTGTCGGAAAAGCAAAGGCATCAAGGTCATACGGCCTCGTCGGTTTTCGTAATTTTATTTAATAATCATAACTGCATAATAAACGCGTATTCCTTTTTCAAAAAGATGTATGTGAAGATGTGTTTATATACAAACTCAATGGTGTAAACACAGATGTAGTTCAGTATAAAGTATTCCAAATTTAAATCACATTCTCCCCCTAGAGGATGAATGAAATTCAGTACAATTTTCTTTCCCTGTTTTTAACAGATTAAAAATGACTATTGTTATGTTCGCTTTTTGTGGCATAGAATGTCACTTTTATGAGCAAGTGGTACGAAAAAAATATTTTATTCGTTTGTTTATTTTAAAATTCATGCAACATACAGGCAAATAGATATACATTTTATATCTGTTATTGAAATTGTTTGATGAGTTTTCAGAATAGATGTTTTGGTTCGTCAATGACTTAAATGCGAGGAAAATTCTTGTTCCAAGTAGAACTTCATAGTCCTTTCAAATTATTTTAAGTCGTAAATCAGACATACCTTTATTCAGATAGATATCTAACTAAATATAGTTTATGACTGACACAGGTAGGTATGTCGTAAGTAGGAGGAGGCATCCGAAGATTAGTCACGTCTTTGTTAATCTCGGACGGAGTGGCAAATTAATTGTTGCCTGTTTTCACTAACAGTAAGCGATGCCTAAATAAATTCTTTCTGTTATAGTTCCGACTTCTGTAATACAACGTTTGGCTCAGTACTGTGGTTTACTTATGGGGGATTTGTAGGTTTTTTTTTTGCCCCAAACTGTCCCATTGCTGTGCAAAGGGCCTCCCCAAAAAGTTTTTACTAGAGCTTTTGTCCTGCATCAGCTGGAACCAGCTCTCACGGTATGAATCCAGGATGTCTCGCCACCTCTTTCGGGGTCTCCAGACACTCAATGTGTGTAGACATTTGACCAGCATTAACGTTCATATGGTGATTTATTGAATTAAAATAGAATTATTATCATCAAAAGCGTTAACCTTTATTATACCTCTAGCAATTGAGAACATCTATAAAAAAACTAGTTGTTTTTTTTTTAAACTTTGCCCTGCACTTGAATTTTCTCCTGAATCGCACGGATGCGTTTACAATCATAGAAACTCACATACACAAACATTGATCTATGAATTTATTTCTAAATATTTTAAAAGCGGTAGGAAGTTACCAATGACATTTTCTATCCAGCGAATATGATTAAGGGCAATTAAGGGGACCGAGTGTTAGAACACTAAATTGAAATGTTGCTTAATTAAAGTAACGAAACAATGCATTCGCATTAGTTCGTGTCTGACATAGGTGAGGTAGCTATGTCGTAAGTGTAGCAATAGCAATGGAGGAAGCTTCCGCAGATTAGTTGTAGATCCGTCTTTGTTAATCTTAGGTGAGTTAATAGATTGCGTCTAAGCTGCTTAAAGCTTAGGTATCTGTCACAATGGAAGTCTCACCGGGATTGTAACAGTATCTCATAGAGCACTTTAATCTTTACAGGGTTGCTGGAACATTTAAATGAGTTACCGGGGCCTTGGAACGCAAAGAGTATTTGAAACAACACAAAAACCAAATTTCACTCCACTATTTTGGTCGTAGTTTCTTTTCGAATTATTTTCTTTCAATATTATAGAAATAGTAAATACATCAGTTTTGTATGCGTATTTATTTTATTTTACTTCAATGTAGAAACGAGATGAAGCTACCTAGTTAAGGTGAATGCTCCAGGGTAGCCCGCGAAATTAAAATTTTCTTACGTTTTTTGCAATTTGCAAGCCAGTGCTAGGTTGTATGTTGATTGACCAAATTGCAAAAAACGCAAGAAATTTTCAATTTCGCGGGCTGGTTGGAGCATTCCCCTTAATCTAGCTCTATCTCTGTATCACGCTAAAGTAATATTTAAATAATACCTACAGCTTTAAGACGTAATATCGCCTCCTGAATATACCTTAAAACAATCTGTCGAGTCATTAATAATTCTAACATTTGAGTACGGTTTACGTTTTGAGAATTTAAGCGGCACCTTGTGTGTTTAAATTAATCTTATGCTTTAATAACTTAGTACTAACTTTGTACTTGGGTTTGTGGGTACATATGTGATTGATTAAATTAAATTAAATGGTAGTTTTAGTAAATAGTTAAACTTGATTAAAGCTCTCGGTCTATACAAGATTTAACCAATGGTATTGAAGGCAGAGCTATCAGTGTCTTTATTCTGTAAAAATAATGAAACTGACAGTTCTTGGACTATGTGAAGTTCATAGACATAAGAACGACCGAACGTTCCCTAAAATAAGGGCCCAAATAATGGGAAATGTCATTTATTTTCACGGTAATGGACGTTTATACGAACACTTGAGAACTATTTTCTTGAAAATTAACGGGAAATGCCGTTAGTGTAGCCAGGCTATATGTAGCTAGACAGACAAGTAAGCAGGGTCACGTTGTATTTTTCTGTCTAACAGGTGAGAGATTTTTTTATTTTTATAGCTTGCTAAAATCATCAAATTAGTCCTCCCACCCCGGGCAGGGCGGGAGGGACTGTCAGACTCGTACCTACTGACTAAAATCCACGGTGTCCTACAATAGCCCTTTGTGTTCCGGGGTCACGGTAATGAGATAAGTCCCGCGACCCCGGCAGGCTTTGGCCCTCTAGTCCCTCTAGTCCCCGTCATTATGCTGACGCTCTTTGAGACGCGCGTGGAACACAACGCGCCGTCGACCCGGGCATGGTCCATGGTCGGACAGCGAGTTGCCCTTTACTCGCCGCCCGCGCCTACGGTGGCCGGAGATCGTCTTGCGACGTCCGTCGCCGTGGGCGTCCACCACCGCGGGTGAATAGGAGAGAGATAGAAATGAGACAAGGAATCACTTACTCTCTTTCTAGTCAATGGGAAAGTTGACACAAAAATACAATTTCAGTAGGTACGTCAGTTGAATTATCAAAAAATATTTGACTCGTATTTTTTGTGCTGAAATACGTCACACCGTGAATGGTATAAATTTTTACTGGGTGCAAAATTATCTAAGTGAATATTCATAAAATAGATTCGAATAGTTAGAATTCAAATAGTATTCATTATTTTTCAAATTTTTCAAAACCCTAACTTAACATAAATTGATGCTGTCATCATACCCAATATTTTTTAGCTAATTGCGGTAGAGCCGGAAAGGTTTATTCCACTTTGTTCACCTGGGTGATATCACCTGGGTGAACAAAGTGGACAACATTGGTGTCCTCAATAGGAGGTTATATGTTTTTAGGTTAATACCTATTTCATCTTGTTATGGTAATCTTGCTAATACAAGACAAAGCGTGTACAGTAGTTGAACTCTGAAAATAGAAGACAGAATAAAAATACTTTTTATATTCGTCTATTATCATAAAAGTTGGAAAAACAGATATTGACAGTGGGCGGCAGTTTTATGTTTGATATTATATTATGTAAAAATGTTTTGTTTCAGCCTAGTTAGGCATGAATTTTTTGAACCCTGTCTTGGATAGGTTGAAAAGAAGAAAAGAAAACTATGCTTGTATTTTTTAATGTAATGAGATGATGACGCAAAATGAGACGACGAAAAATTGTCTCGTGTTCTGTAGGTAGACCATTCTACAGAAAAATAAAGTAGGTAAGTATGTATAAAAAATGCAGTGTACTCAAAGTGTACTTATGCATTCGTTCAAGTTTAAGTTCATTTATTTATTTCAGGATTATATGAAGCAAAAAGCAAAGTATTGTGTTATAAAGATAAGTCAACAGTACCTATATTATTATAATTGAAATAAAAGCCTACGTAAGTAAATTATTCTAATTAAAGTGAAATACATATAAGCCTTGATTTAAAATTTAAATAACAAAATATACGTAGAAGTCAATTTCATAAAATGAAGCAATCACTGTCTACTTAAATAGAAAGTAAAATTTGAATATGTCACTCACGATTTTGGCACACAATGTGTTTGTCTATCGTAACAATGTTCTCTTATGAGCACCTCATTGAAATTCTTACGACACCGAGAGATTTAGTTCATCCATTTAATTTAAACTTTTGTTATGCTAATCATGGGCTAATCCAAATTGCTCATCTAACTTTACAAAAGACAACTAGATTAGACAGATTCAACTTTTACTTTATGATTCGCAAGTTCTTTTTTCAAATAAACGCGCCAATTTTTTTGTGTTTTTTTTTCTTTTTGTTCGGATTTTTTTATGGCAATGTTAAGTACGGATTTTTCTTTACAGACATTTTATTATGTCGCTGTCGTCTCAAACTTGGCTCAAAGGAATCAATTCTGTATCTATCTGTCAATCAGACTTATCTTATTTCTTTCTCTTTGGGGCTTTTATGCTCATTGAAGGAAAATGAATTTGCTATGGTGTGTCCCGTAATAGAAAAGGTTTTGGTATCTTTTTTTAATTTGCAAATCTATAAAAGAATTAGCCATTTGGTTCTATTACGAATGAGTATTGTAAGACGATAACGTTCCGCGGAAACGTGACAAATTGTTTCCAATTCCAAACTTTATACCACAAAAGCTTCTATCACGACACTTTTACATAATAATTCATTCAAAGCATTGATATTTTCATCGAGTGATCAAGGGCTATGTTCGCACGAACGGGAAAGCAGCGCGTGACGTGACAGTCAAACAAACAAGCCTGAGGTCATTGATGCCCGCGCTTTCTCGATTTCACTGAGCATTGACTAGTATCTTCATTACTATGGAACTGTCAGTAATGACATAATTAATGGCTATATTTGTGTTGATGAGTTGCTAGCTTTATTGTTATTGATTACATAGAAAAGAAATGATAAAACAAAAGATAAATCATCATTATTGCCGGTTAATGACGATGGATTAATATGGAATTATCAGTGACAGCAATATTGATCAATTGTAAGAGATATTGGCAGATCCATATTAGGACTTCATTTACGCTATGGATTAACAGCCTGTGTTATATTATACTTACGCTCGCTGGAGGTTAATAATCTATGTTGGTTGTTATGCTTGTCTTTATGTTAAATTTGCCCATCCAAGTCTTTATGATGTCCAAGCAGAAGTAGCCGTTAAAAACATGAATTGGATTTTGGTTGGATTGAGATCGAATTTCAGGCTTTAGCCAGCCGTAACCTTTCTATCATTCTTTTTATCCATTCCAACAAGTAAATACTTACAAGGTAATGTATTTAAGTGCCATTTCAGCTCATAAAAGCTCTCGAAAATCTTTGAAAATTAATGTAATCTCTTTATAAGTCAGAAAGCTTTCGCCAAAGTAATATCTTTAGTTAAATGTGCTCACTTAAACGATATTTACGGCAATTGATACGCGAGTTTAGAGCAATCTATCAATTTAAATGCTCACTAAACTTTGGGACGCGGTGAACTATAAAAACTTGGAAATGTCACCCTAAAGTTCTTTTGAAATAGAGTGAAAATTCTCTGAAGAAATTATTTTGGGGGATTTGCTCACTGACAGCGTTGAGATTTAAGATCTTACTTAATGTTCTTTGTTTAAAGAGGCGAGAATTTCTCGTGTTTTATGGCTTGCAAAAAAATGTGAAAGTAAATTAAGAAATGGGTATTTACTACTAAAGGGGCTTTGTAAATGTGTATTATCGCAGTAAACAAACATCGTTAAAGAAAACACATTTTCTAATCGTTTCCTACGATCATAATCGACAAGTTATTAAGCTAGAGTATAGTCGTCGACAACGATGGTATTGCCATCATAAACTTTTTGCACACAACAAATAAATCATAGACTAGCATAATAAACCATAGACAAAAAGGAACTTTCTCTGGCCATAGCTATCGCTTCCCATGAGTTATGAAACCAATAAAGTTGACAAACAACTAAAAACATGTCGGAAGGAAACGTGTGGTACATGTTACACCCTAGTATGTTTCACGTCACGGAAGTTGGTGCAGTTTCCAACTAAGTTCTACTGTCTATGATTAATGTACAATGTTATTACGAAAAGCTTCAAGTATCTATGGGTACAAGGTACTCGTACTTTAAAGAGCCGCTTACAGGGCGTTGAGCCTTTTTTCGTCCTGCCCAGGGTAGAGCAGAAGTTATTGTCAGACCACTATTATTTCTTGGAATATTTTATACCTAGTCCATCCAATGTCTTTGATTCATGGATTGAAGTGGTCAGGCTATAATACTTTAATAGAAGAAAAATATTTGATTGCATAAACTTGAGTGAAGAGCTCTGTGTTCATGGTTGTAACGACTAATCGGTTAAAATAGGTTGCAGGACGGTCTAAGAAAAATATCGCGGCACTGAAACGCAAAGGGTATGTGAAGGAACAAGTAGTTCTTTAATCAATGAAGTGTCTGACAGTCCTCTCGTTCCACCCAGGGTGGGAGGACACATTTGATGATTCTTTTCAACACCTAAAATTAAATGAAAATTAATCTAGGTACGAGTTACGCTTAATACTTCAGGAAGTTTATAAACATGGCTTGAATTTATCATGGGTCGTCTTGGATATTAAATGATAAATTATATTTATTTTGTAAGTTGGTTATAAAAAACACTTTTACACGTCACAACCAATATTTTTAACCCCCGACGGAAAAAGAGGGGTGTTATAAGTTTGACGTGTCTGTCTGTCTGTCTGTGTGTCTGTCTGTCTGTGGCACCATAGAGCCCGAACGGATGAAGCGATTTCAATTTAGTTTTTTTTTGTATTAAAGGTAATTTACGGGCGAGTGTTCTTAGACATGCTTGATGAAAATCGGTTGAGCCGTTTAAAAGTTATGGGGGTGAAAGTGGGGAAGGGTAACCGAAGGTTTGCAAAAAAACTCGAGTGGGGTTTTAAATGAAAGCGCACTGAATGGGAATATTGATGATTTAATCGAGAGTGTTCTTAGCATGGTTTGATGAGAAAATTGGTGCTGGGGAAATTGGGAAATGGAAATCCGATGGTCAAGTGAGAGTGTCAATTACTACAATCTCAGTCTTTGTAATTCTGTTAAAGATGATTTGTCAATGTGATGTAACCGCTCAACATAAAATGATATAAAATAAGTATGTACCTACCCAGGGCCGTCTTTACCAGGGGGTGCAAGGGGTGCGGTGCACCCGGGCGCGGAGCGCTCGGGGGCGCCTGTCAAGCGCTGAATTTTTAGATATTTCATTGAAAATTGAGAATAGTGTATGTTATATATGTTATAGGCAATGTGTATAATCCGGCATTGTATAGAATGCCTAGGCTTTATATATATTGCCTAAAACATTCAGGCAATGTATATAATACGATTCATTTAATACATTGCCTAGGTATTGTATAAAATGCCCAAAGCGCATCAGGCAATGTGTATAATGAACGACCACGAGAAGGAGACACGTGTGTGCGGTATGCGGGACTAGCCCGTACAGCCCGCGCCAAACTTTGTGAACGCCTTGAGTATAGTCGCGAGTCCGAACTTGCGCATGATACAGTCGAGTGGGCAATACATAATCAAATGAAATGTGAATGTTTCTCTTCGAATCTAACCTGTCCGTGTCGGGGTGCTCCAAGACCCGAGCTCGCTCTTGCATCCTAGGTCAACTGAGTCACTGATTACTACCTAGCAAGGTGGCTCGACGGAGCCCCGCTTCGCGGGGCTCCTACTTCTGGGTGGTTTAAAAAAAATAACCACGAAGGTAACCTGTCCGTGTCGGGGTGCCCCAAAGTCCCGAACTCGCTTCGCTCGCTCTTGCATCCTAGGTCGAAAAATTGATTACTATTTATCAAGGTGGCTCGACGGAGCCACCGCTTCTCAGATGAGAAGAGATAAAATGTGAATGTTTATCCGAAGGCAACTGCTATGTGAGAAACGCTCTCTACGCAAAAACTCGTATGTACTTAGGCATACAAACCAATAGAACACATGCCTTATCGCTGTCTGCTAATGGAAGTTGAAATTAGGATTAGCTCTCAAAAGATCAGTACCTATCTAACTAAATCATAGAGAATAAAAATCGAATACATACATTGCCTGTACTTCCACTGGCATTCTATACAGTGCCTAGGTATTTTATACATTTCCTAGGTAAAGTGTAAAGGGGTGCTAAGACAGGAAACCTCCACGTGCGCCCGTGGACTGGAGTTCCCTCTCGGATACGTCCGGGGGGAAGACCAGTTTTTCGGGCCGGTGCACCCTGGGATGCGGGCAAAAACTCTCCTTAGGCACTGTGTGCCTAAGGGGTTTCTTTGCCCGTATGCAAATAGCCTGTCGGGTGGACGCTCCAACGCGTGTCCCTCTGAACAGCAGAGGGCACAGCGGCGGAGCGGGCTTGCGGACGGTGAGTAATGGGTATGCTCGCCGTCCGACCAAGGACCAAGCCCGGGTCGGTGGCGCGTCGTGTTTCACGCGTCACCGATGGGGCCCCTTATGGGGCCAAATGCCTGCCGGGGTCGCGGATTTTTCTTAATCCAGGATACCGTGGCCCCGGAACGTAAAGGGCATCCGACGGAACACGGGTGGATTTTAGTCAGTAAGAGTCTGACAGAGAAAAAAGGTAAAGTGTAAAATAGTTTAAACATTGAACATCATTTCATACATTGCCTGAACGACCCCGGCATTCTATACATTTCCTAGGTATTGTATAGAATGCCTGCATTGTACACATTGACTATAACATATACATATGTACGTTTGACATGTTGCCGCCCGGTCGCCCGTACTTGAAGCAAAATGATCTCTAAGTCAATAGAGTGTAAGTTCATTTGAAATGGGCGCGCGGCGCGGCACCTAATGAGGCACTAGCACGAATTCTACGTATTAAACCGTACTTCCTAATTGAATCAGTGCGTCTGTCATAGGCGAGCAATTGCGCCCTTCGACATTGTCACCCGGACGCCCGCACTTGAAGTAAAACGATCTCTAAGTCAATAAAGTGTATCGAGGTTCGGGCACGCCGCAATCGCGGCGGTAAGACCCCTCTTTGAGGAGTGGCTGGATAGGCATCACGGCGTCCTGACCTACTGCATGACGTAGGTCCTCACCGGACACGGAAGTTTCGGGAGGTACCTGTGTCGGATAGGGAGGGAAGACACGCCTGGGTGTCACCACTGCGTAGATTGCCCGGAGGACACAGTAGAGCATACGGTGCAGGATTGCCCCTCTTGGGCAGAGCACCGCCCTGTCCTCACAGCAGTGATAGGCGGAGACCTCTTGCGCCCGGCATTGTTCGAGGCCATGCTGCGGGGCGAGACGGAGTGGAAAGCGGTCGCATCCTTCTGCGAAGCAGTCATGCTCGTGAAGGAGGAGGCGGGCCGCGAGAGGGAGAGGACAGAGTCTTCCCTCCGCCCCAACCGCACCGTAGGCGCGGGCATGCGGGCGGCGAGCAATGGGCAACTCGCCGCCCGACATTGGACCATGCCGAGTAATTGAATTCGTTAGCTCATTTCATTGTAAAAAAAACGAGGGCGCAGGCTGAGTCCCGCACCCCGGCGCAGAACATATTTAAGACGGCCCTGTACCTACCTATAAAAAGTATAAAATAAAAAAATAAATTAAAAATTTAAAAAACCCCCGACAAAAAACCAAGTTCCCTTTAAAAAGTAATAAATAATAAAAACAAATAAAAGAATACGTCGCGTTGGGGGACCGAAAAAAATCGTAGATAATAAATAATTTAAAGCGGTCCCCCAACGCGACATATTGTTTTATTTGTTTTTATTATTTATTACTTTTTAAAGGGAACTTGGTTTTTTGTCGGGGGTTTTTTAAATTTTTAATTTATTTTTTTAAAGCTAGATGAGGCCGGTGTTTCGTACCTGACTATTACTCTGAGAAGAAACAGCCGAAACAAACTCAGAGGTCACAGTCTCTTTTAAAGTCCAGACATTGTTTTGTTCAGGTCATACGAAGACCATCCGGGTGTCTGAAATGGTCTTTTGAGGAAAGAACCACACAGATTTGAGTGGACCTGTCCAGTCAGTGCAAGCATTTGTCGGTTATCGTGTAGCTCGACTCAGAACCCAAGGAGCTCAATATTATCAAAACCTCTCAAAATATTTTGGTGGAAGAACGCTTTGGAGAATTCATTACAAGAGGTGTATTCTATTAATCAATGTTGTAATCAAAAATATTCAAACCAAATATCTACTCCAACATCTGCCCAGCCTTTTCCCAGCTACATTGGGGTCGGCTTCCAGTCAAACCAGATGCAGCTGAATGTCAGTATTTTACATGGAGCGACTGCCTATCGGACCTCCACAACCCAGTAACTGGACAATACGATACCCCATGGCAAGACTGGTTGTCAGACTTTAGAGCTTCTGAATAACAGTATCAACTGTCAAAGATTTACAAATGACAGACGGAACCAACGGCTTTACATCCTTTCCGAGGCACGGAGGAAACTCGCTATAACAGATGGTCACCCATCTACAGACTAACCTCGGTAAGCGCGACTTAACCCGGAAGATCTTCCTATGCGGCTGTTATTATTTAGCCACGAGCACCTCCACCAAATATCTACGTATTAAAATATTAAAGGGCAAATCCGCAGATTAACCAAGCTTTGATTAAATCGGTTTTCATTATGATTATTTTGAATATTTATGGAACAGGGAGCGATGCCGTAAACATGGCTGAATGCGGAAGTTCATTAACATGCTAATGTAGAAATTAAGGGTTTTGGAACACGACAGAATTTTGAAACTTATGGTTGGTTTTGTAAAGTAATTCGATATTAGTTTTGGATTCAGAAAAGTGCGAGATTCAGATTCAGATTAAGAATTACAGATTCAGATTTAAAATTACAGTTTTAAAAGTTTAAAAATTACACTTTGGCGTTTGGCAGTTGAGTAATTTCTAATCAATACTTAAATTTTACTTTTGTTTTTTTGGCAGTTATTTATCTCGTACACAATTAATTAGAACTTGACAAGATCAGAAGAGGTTCTTTAAGCAATGGTCTGGTCCAGTATTTATTAAAAAAAAACAACCAATTGTTTATTTATTTAAACATGAAAGCTTCATTCCTTCCTCCTTTGGTCGAGGCTCTTAGCCAACACAATTTATTTCTGCCAGATTATGTCAGCATCTCGGTATCTCAAACAACCGATCAGCTTTCGATAACATTCGCGATTTGCCTTCCATTACGTGAAGAAGTGCCTTATTTACATCTAATGGCGGTATCGAGGATTCCTCTCCCTAAACGACCGCATTCGAAGTTTCGAGAAAGCGTGAAGTGTTTCGTGAACCCGGAAAAAGGAGTGAATGGAGTTCCCGTTTCGAGGTTTCTTTGAAGTTTTGTAGGTGTTTGCGATGCTTTTACATTTTTATGGCGGAAAACGGAATTCATCATGTACGTCTGTCTGTCCTGATGTCACTTTATTCCGTAACTAATAATTGACTACACAGTTGGAACTTGGCAGGCAGATTAACTATAGGTAATTATGAAATTATGATGAAAATATAGGTATTTATCATTGATATATGTATTACAATGGTAATTATAAACAAATTAGGAAGATGGTAGATCGATTTGTTTGTATATACACCGTGTTCTTCACGTTATCCATAAACTTTAGCAAATACTTCTATGGCTTTTACAAATCAAATCCAACAAAGGAAGTAGTACTTAAAAAGGCTTCGTTACAAAGATATTTGTAATTTCATTTAATGAAATTTAATTGAGCTATGCAGTGAGAAAGTATCTTAATTTGGCCTATGTTGCCGCTTAGTGCAATTAAAATAATAAATCTATCAAATACTATTTGCATTTCATTTGCACGTACGAGAGGAACCCGAGAGTTAGCGAAGAAATACGAAAATTTGCGAAAATGAAAATACGACGTTGCCAATTCGGATAAAGAGGCATGCATATCGGGTTATTTACGTCTAGGTATTTAGTTTGTATGAAAATTAACAAAAAATAAAAAATAAGAATTTATTAATGTGTCCATAATGAAAAATGCTTACTTCCGTGGTTTGAACATCTGGTCGAAGTTTATGTATATCGTCCGGAACACGGTGTATAAACACCATGTTTATCCGTGGAATTTTGCAACAATGCCGAAATATCGAAACACAAAATCAAAACAAAACATGTTAATAACTGCGTTTTTAATCCTAATGTTAGTGGCCATGTCCGTTTTAAAACTTATTTGTCTAAGGGCTGTTTTCAATAGTCAGATAACTTTTATCTGAGGAATAAAAATAGCGGTTTGACATGTTTTCAATAGATAAGCTGTCAAACCGCCATTTTTATTCCTCAGATAAAAGTTATCTGATTGTTGAAAAATCAGCCCTAAGTATTACGAAACTAGGCTAATAAATAAGAAAAAATATTCGTCTCTAAGATGCTGGACTTTCTATATCCAATTCCAGAGCTAGTTCAATTGCCTCATTACAGCCGCACTAGTACATTCCAATAGAATCCAATCCAATTGTACTGAACTAGATTGGATATTACTAACTCCTGTACAGACACTATTTCATTAGGTTAGTTCTCCAATTGTAGACTATCCACATTTGTGTTCTCTGTAATTATTATATTGCTTATGGCCGCTGCTTTGCCTGTTTGTAAATGTCCCACGGGTTTGTAGTTGGTACTACCGGGTTAAAAAGCGAAGCCTCTATGTTATTCCAGATTTTAATCTCTTTGCCAATCATCCAGACCCGTTTGACCGATTTGGTGAGATTGTGTACCTAATAAAAATCCATCCATCTTTTGCATATTTAATATACGTAATTTAGATTAGCAATAGATGTTACTTTGATAGTTCGACTGATAAATATCACCGAAGTACTACCACTACATGACTACACCCAATTTTTAGAATTGAAACAAGATTTTCTATTGCAGCAAGCCAAGCAAGCCTAAATTCGAATCTTTACTTATCTTTATTAAAAAGCTGAAGAGTCTGTTTAGTTGAATGCGCTAATCTCAGAAACTACTGGTTCGAATTGAAAGATTATTTTTTAACCGACTTCAAAAAAAAGTAGGTTCTCAGTTCGACCTGTATGTAATGTATGTATGTTTGTCCGCGATTATCTCGCGTTTGCCTGAACCGATTTTGATGCGGTTTTCAGGAAATTGTCTATTACATTCTGGAGAAGGTTTTAGTATGTATATTGTATAATGCTAATGGATATCTCGTGACGTTGCCCGCATAGATCCGTTTTTGTTGCTTACTAGGATTGTAGATTTTCAAAGACGCCGATTTTATGAAGATTTTTGTTGAATATCTAAACTACAAAAGGGGAAAAAAACTTTTTGAAAAAAAGGAAACCGATTTCAAAGCCGTCAAAAGTTTTTATGTGTTGGATAGTCCATTTATCGAGGAAGGCTATAGGCTATAAAACATTACGCTACGATCATTAGAACCTGAGCAGTGGGGGTAAAACCACGGGAAACAGCTAGTTATCTTTATAAATATTTTCAAAAATATTAGCTAATAGAGTTATTTTCTACCATAACCTGTCAGTTTGGGCACACCGTAATGACCGTGATTCACGAAACGAAAGTGTTTCATATTTCACCCCCTGCCGTACTTTGACACCGTACCTTGCGCTACCATGGGGCTCGAAGAAGGTAGGTATAATAGATTGTTCTAGACTGCAGCAAATTTGCTTTAATGCGGCTTATTTTCACGGTCTTGAATATTAGCAACGCAAACTACTAAACGACCGATAAGTTATATAAATAGCGAAGGCGATATCTACCTAAGTTTTTGATTTCCTTTTACTTGGCACTGCACTAAGAATTTATCCTGTGTCGTAAGTGCTTTTACAAAAAGATAAACTCACATTCACAAAGATCCAGACCCGGAACAACTACCTGTAGATACAAATATTTGTTCCAAGGGATCAAATCTGCGGCACACAGCGTAGAAACCAATTACTCTGCCACTGCGCCAACCGCAAACCATGTATATTAGGGCTTTAAGAAAACTTCTTGTCATTCAACCAGTCTGGTGTATCGTATTACCCAGTTTCTGGGTTGTGGAGGTCCGATAGGCAGTCGCTCCATGTAAAATACTAATATTCAGCTGCATCTGGTTCGACTGGAAGCCGACCTCAATATAGTTGGGAAAAGGTTAGGCGCTAGATGATGAAGAAAACTTCTTGTCATTGATTCATTATTCCCCTCCTGGCTTGTATCTTCTATACATCCCGAATCGATCGCTACCTACCCTGGAGTTTCACTGTTCCTATTATCAAATACCTATGAATGATCAAAACTTTTCTCTTAACAAACTCTACTCTTGTGTGTTGTCAGTGTTATGTACTTGTTTCTCCTTCTTCATTCTGAACTTAAATAAATACGTTCATTATGCTCCGCTTAGAAATGAGAGACACACGGAAATATACTCACAAAAACTTTTATCTTGATGACATCATTATTTTTTATATTTTTTGTCGTAACTTTTAATTACTTTGTATTACTTTACTTAAAATTCTTACATAATTAATGAGAAAAGAATAAGTTTAAGTATTTTTATTGTTTTTAATTTCATCACAATCTTTCATAGTACGATTTTACTTGAAAATAGCCTTTTTGTTGTATATCATTATTTGACTATTATGCAAAAAGGAAGCCATCTTTGTTATTAAGCCTGACGAAATTTTGTGGACATTCAGAAATCCTCTTACGTTACCTCATTGGTTTTTACTAGCGATGCATCCGATACCGATACCGATACCGATATATCGGCGATACTGCGAGTTAGCCGATATATCGGTATCGACGATATTTTATGACCGATTCAACGATACCTTTTATTAATTTAAAAATGTAGTGTAAACTAGCGTGTTGCCTCGTCTATTTCGTTGTAAACGAGGCACGAAGTATGCCCGGGGAAACCCACTAGGTACTGCAACTATAAGTTCTGAGATGCCTACGACTGGCGGGCTTTGGAGTGTTTGTGGGAAGATGAGCCCCTGTCTACTCTGAGCTGTAATTCTCTCAAAGAAGAAGTCGAGAGATACCTAAGGTCTCTTAATATATCGTTTGATGCAGATCAATTAGTTTTCTAGCGAAATGACGTCTTATACCCAAACTTGAAAAAAATGAGCAAAAGTGACTTCTGACGCATCTGAGAGAATATTTTCCAGCGCAGGTCTTTTTCAAACAGACTCGCGAAAGCGCCTTTCTCCGAAAAAAATAAGATTGCTTTGTTTTTTAAACAAAAATCTTATTAATGTTAATTTTAATTACAAAAATTTACATGTCTAATATCAACCTATGTCACTACTTTTTATATTAATAAAAAAAATGACTTGTGTATTTTTAATTATATCGTTTAATTCATAATAAGCGTATCGGTATCGGTATCGGTATCGCCGATATTTTTATAAGAATATCGGTATCGGTATCGTATCGGCGAAATGGCGTATCGATGCATCCCTAGTTTTTACGTCCGATCTTTTTAATTTCGCTAGAAACGATACGAGACACTATCGCTTCCAAGAATCAAGTCCCACACCCCCACAATTACATCGACAAAACCCAGGAAGCTTCCACAACCACCAATCAGCGTTCTGTTATTAATGAACGATGATAAATGACACGTAATCCATACTAATCGTCATGTCCGAGCGTCACTTTCACTTTGACTCATGCCGCATGCGACATGCGCGCGAGTGAAACCGCGTTTTGGTTAGAGAGAGTTCGCAATTACTTGCGCCTGCGCAGCCAGCGGCAGTGGCCAGTCTTGTAGTTAGTGGTAACGTTATTAGATGAAATTTTACGATGACCAATGAGGTATTTGGAGCAGAAATGTGAAAAAATATGATGTAAGTTTGGATGTGAGACTAAGGTTTACAGTAAACGTGATGACTTTGAATAGATTGGGTCTATGCGGTTTTAAAAAAGTTAGAAAAAAGAGACGTTTAAGAAATGATGTTGAATAACTTTATGCTAGCCATCTCAACTATCTTATGGTATCTCTAATTATATCTAGATGACCGGGAAACAGGAATAAGTTCCCCCACGAAGCTAAATAGAAGATAATTATAGTTTCTAATCTGAAAGATAAAAAAAAATCCTCTTTAGTGATAACTGAGGCCTTACCACGAGCTCTTAATGCGATTCAGTTTAGACTTTGGGAAAGAGACAGAGCTATACAAGTCGTCTAGCGCCATCTCTTTCCCACGGCCTAAACTGGATCGCGTTAAGAGTTCATGGTAGGCCACCTGTTCTTTTTTTTCTATGAAAATCTTTAAAAGCCAGGCTTTTACAATAGGAAGCAAAGTTTCCATCTTCTGCGGCTTTCACCTCCGTATTGTTCATCTGCTAATCATAATTAATGTTGATAGCAACACCTTCTAAAGACCTAAATAACTTAATGTTTATTAAGTTCGTGTTTACTTCGCACTTGTGCTACAATGTCGGGGCATTACTTACTAAGGTTTTAGATTGTATGTTATTGAGAACAACGCCATTTTAAGTGTTGGGAATAAACTAAGGCAATGAAAATTTAGAACAGGTCTGGCTTAAGTGTAGATGCGACTTCGGGCAGAACCTTTTTTTCTTTTTATTTAGCCCTTATTGTTCCACTGTTGGGCAACGGCATGGGGCGTAGCCAGCCATGTGCTCAGGGTGGGGCAGCAGTCTAGATTTTTTTTGTGTCGCATGGGGGTCGACAGCCATGGGCTCAAGGTGAGGCAGCAGTTTAAAATAATACATGTATCTAGCAAACTATTTATATGGTGGTCCAGAAACTAAAAAAAATAGTTTATATGTTTGTGTTTTTTGGGGCAGCCCACCGTGGCTTCGCCCATGGGCAACGGCCACCCCAGTTTACTCAATTCTAGTGCCTCTTTGGACCAGCCTTCGAGCCAGATCATTTGGCTACCTCTTTTTGGGCCGGTTTCGGCGGCGTCATCCATCTCCAGACAGCCATTGCTCATTTACTTTCTGTAATCTAATTCATTACCACTCCTTAAAAAATGGTGAAGGAAAATATCGCGAACAAAACTGAAGATTTGAAGACATGTGACCTCTGTACTAGCATAAAATCATGCTACTAATGAGCAATTCCTGATTGGTAGCATATGGAAATGTACTTTCTTTGAAATGAAAATTGACAGTTGTGCGATTTTTGAGCATGTATACGTTATAATTATGATTGCTATTCGCAAACAAGTACAAATTTACACAGCATGTCTAGTTTCTAGCATGAGCATGCTCTTTTAGTAGCATAATATGTGCCTCATACTCTGAAAATATAGTAATTAAAAAAAAATACATGTGGCACTCGGAGACTGCCGCGGTGAAGCTATTGCATAACATTTATTTTTATTTTAAAAGAAAAAAAATCGCCTACCGCGTATATTTAACGAGAATATAATTTATTTGAAATGTTTGTGGTGCACTATTGTAATAAAGAACTGTTTTGTTGTATGAGAATTTTATAAGTAGGTTTCACTGTGAAAACTCCTTTTGTAGCTGGCCGTTTAGAATCAGAAAGAAAAAGTAAATTGTCTATAAGACGGATACCTACTTTTAGTTTTACGATTGCCGAAGTCTCCCGAACTGAAACGACGTTAGACGATGCGTGGTGTCAGGTATTTGCCTTAGGTTTTTCGTTAGGTTGTTGGGAATTCGGTCGCCGCGCCGCGCCGCGCTCAGAGCCCGCGATAAAAGCTATGCAATAGCTTAAAAACGTAGGTGTCTTTTTTTTATCGTGGTAAAATCATCAAATGAGTCCTCCCACCCGACTGTCAGACTTGTACTGACTAAAATCCACGGTGTCCTTCAATAGCCCTTTATGTTCCGGGGTCACGGTAATGAGATAAGTCCCGCGACCCCGGCAGGCTTTGGCCCTCTAGAGAGGGGGCCCCGTCATTATGCTGACGCTCTTTGAGGCGCGCGTGGAACACAACGCGCCGTCGACCCGGGCATGGTCCATGGTCGGGCAGCGAGTTGCCCTTTACTCGCCGCCCGCATGCCCGCGCCTACGGTGGCCGGAGATCGTCTGGCGACGTCCGTCGCCGTGGGCGTCCACCACTGCGGGTGGGGCGGAGGGAGGACACTGTCCTCTCTCTCACGCGGCCTGCCTCCTCCTTCGCGAGCATGACTGCTTCGCAGAAGGAGGCGACCGCTTCCCACTCCGTCTCGCCCCGCGGCATGGCCGCGACCAATGCCGGGCGCGAGAGGTCTCCGCCTATCGCCGCCGTGAGGACACGTCGGTGCTCTGCCCAAGCGGGGCATTCTTGCACCGTATGCTCTACTGTGTCCTCCGGGCGATCTTCGCAGTGGTGACACCCAGGCGTTTCCTCCTTTCTCCTTAGACACAGGTACCTTCCGAAACTTCCGTGTCCGGTGAGGACCTGCGTCATGCGGTAGGTCAGGACGCCGTGACGCCTATCCAGCCACTCCTCAAAGAGGGGTCTTACTGCCGCGATTGCGGCGTGCCCGGCGGCCGTCGGTTGCGACAATCGTCCCCTCCATACTGCCCTGAGAAAACGTAGGTGTCTTAAAAAAGGTTATTAATAAGACGTCATTAAACTCTTAAATTGATGCCGAAAACAAATTATTTTAAAATTATTGATATTCTAATCTTTACAAAAACTTATAACCCGCAGCGTTATTATTTATATTATTCAGTTGTCATAAGCTAATTAAGCCATTTGTAAAATGTCACTGAACTTTAAAAATAAATATTTACACAGAGAATTATCAACGGATTAAGCCGTTCCTATACAAGCAACACATAATTAATCATTACAGGCAAATATTGATATAACAAACAACGTACCTACATGGCTACCGCTACATAATCAAGGATTACCAGTATAAGCTGACCGTTCATTGTGCGGAAAGATCATACAAAATGAGTCCAAAATAAACTGGTTATGTATATTTTGAATTGTAGCAGTCTATAAAGCTTCAATTTTAAACAAAAATGTTTGTCATCGTTTTTTGTATGTTAGCTTAGCGAAATTAAGTAAATAAATCTTATTTGATGTCATCATCACGTAGAAGTGATGTCATCGGCAAACATTGGGATACGTAAAACTGACTATAAAGGTAGACTTCCGTGCATCGCGATCGATCGCGGCCGCGCGCGGCTTACGACTGTCGTCGGTCGCTCGCGACAATAGTCATGGCAGATTTACATTGAGTCAGTAACTGACGTCAGTGCTGGCGCCGAAAACTGACTCATGCTATTTAGACGAGGTCAGTATTTCAAGAATTCAATTTACATTATGGCAGTGCCAGGTCAGCACTGACTCGCCAGTGGACCACAGACTACATATCAGTGGACTGACGCCAGTTACTGACTCAATGTAAATCTGCCATCACAGTATGAAAATGTATGGCACCGCTGCCGAGGCCCGCGACAGACGCGCGCGGCCTACGAGTGTCGTGAGCCGCGCGCGGCCGTGTCTTGAAATTTAGTAGATGTTGTTCGTCAGTTCCCTCTAGACGTGTGTCTACCGAAGTCAAAATCATGGTCGAAGTGCTAATTGACATCCTTGAAGAAGAAGAGGAGGATGACGAGCTGCTGTTGTTATATTATGAAAATAGAGCACCAATCGACCCTATCTTTAAAAGCAGAAATGAAGAAGGATACTACCAAATATTGATTCAAAAGCATTTGTATTGTAATGAGTAAAAATTTTCATACTGTGACTATTGTCGCGAGCGACCGACGACAGTCGTAAGCCGCGCGCGGCCGCGATCGATCGCTATGCACGGAAGTCTACCTTTATAGCTTTTGTCTGACGTTTCGGCCTTGTCAAAGTCGAAAGTTATCCCATGGCAATGTTATACTGGTATAAAAGTTAGGTATATGTAGGTACTGTATATCCTATTATGTTAATATCCAGGTTAGAAAGTTATCGTGTGTTCTCAGTCTGATGCCGTTATGCCATTTATGCGTGAAAGAGTAACAAAAATCTGTCTATCTATGCGTCCATCCATCCATTCTCAAACACTTTCAGTATATTTAGAATAGAATAGAAATACAACAGTAGTAAGATTAAATTAGGTACCTATCCCTTAATTATCTGAAAATTAGTTAACAAGCTACTTCGGCGCGTGAATTAAGTAAGAAAAACACCGCCATTTTGTCTTTTTACCAACTGTTCTTCTGTCAACGCCATTCAACTGCAAGATTCAGAAGGTAGTAATATATGTAGCTCTGTAGTTACCTGTAACAAGAAAATCATAAGTTTAATTAACTGTAAATTATAAGTACTACTTACATATTGGATTAAGATCATGGGCGTATCTAGAGATATTTTCCAGGGGAGGGCTTTTTCTTATCATGTGATAATCCTCGATCCAGATCCAGAGCAGTGGTGGCCCAGTGGTATCGGCCTCGTCTTACGAGTTGTAGGTCGTGGGTTCGAACCCCGTCAGGCGCATTACTTTGTGTAATTTATTTCAACACCACTGCTCTCAAAACGGTGAAGGAAAACATAGTGAGGAAACCGGCATGTCCTAGAACCAAAAATTCGAAGACATGTGACATCTACCAACCCGCATTGGGCCCGCGTGGTAGATTACGTCCTACTCCCTCTCACAGAGAGGAGGCCTGTGTCTCAGCAGTGGGAACATTTAAAGGGTGATGATGATGTTCCTCATGGACTTCCTCCACCCGGGGAAGACGAAGGGGCATGTCAGACTCCCTAGCTAAAAACACACGGTGTCCTCTACTGCCTTATGCCGGGGGTGCGGATCCAGTTACTCGATCACCGTCCCCGGCAGGATTTCAGGAGAGGCCTGGCGTCCAGTGGTCTCTGAAGCGATGATCATGCGTGTGTGATTTGATTGTATAGATGCTAGTAGGTCTACCTACCTAAATCCGTGAAATTTCAACCTTTTTTGTTTTCGTGGTAAAATCATCAAATGAGTCTTCCCAGCCCCGGGCAGGGCGGGAGGGACTGTCAGACTTGTACGGACTGAAATCCACGGTGTCCTTCGGTATCCCTTTTGTGTACCGGAGTCGCGGTATACGTATGTCCCGCGACCCCGGCAAGGCTGTGGCCCTCTAAAGGTATGTTTGCTGACGCGCATACTGATTGTTTCGCTGCAATAAGACGCAAGCGTGCTGCGTCCTTGTTGTACAGAGTGCGGGCCAGCTCTAACAGTCTCCTGGGTGTCATTGCTAACAAACTGGATTGTCCTATTGTGCACTTTTTGAGTCAGCTTCATGTAGTTGACTCAAAAAAAATGGTAAATTACTAACATAGTTTTTTAAGTAGTTTTACTAACAAATTATTGTACATTATATTATGGAATGATTTCTGAAATAAATGATTTAATAATAAAGGGGTGGCCCCGTCATTATGCTGACGCTCTTGGAGGCGCGCGTGGAACACAACGCGCCGTCGACCCGGGTATGGTCCATGGTCGGGCAGCGAGTTGCCCTTTACTCGCCGCCCGCATGCCCGCGCCTACGGTGGCCGGAGATCGTCTGGCGACGTCCGTCGCCGTGGGCGTCCACCACTGCGGGTGGGGCGGAGGGAGGACACTGTCCTCTCTCTCACGCGGCCTGCCTCCTCCTTCGCGAGCATGACTGCTTCGCAGAAGGAGGCGACCGCTTCCCACTCCGTCTCGCCCCGCGGCATGGCCGCGACCAATGCCGGGCGCGAGAGGTCTCCGCCCGCATGCCCACGCCTACGGTGGCCGGAGATCGTCCTCGATCGTCCATTATCACAATAATGGAATTAATGTTCGATTGGTAAAAGATTTAACAGATTGGGGTAGGTTGACCTGACTGGCGTCTGTACATCAGTAGTGACATACACACTTTTTTCTGGTGTTTTAAAAACTGACAAACTTTCTCGACTTTATACAAAAGGCAATAAACTACATATTTCAAGAAAGATGGTGATATCGAAATTACAGAATCAGGCAACTCAATAAGACGTGGTGTATACCTCATACATTGTGCAAGAACAGGCAACTGTACGCCCATATAGGATATCCGTTTTCCGTTTGACGTCAGACACGGAAAGTGGCACAAGTATGAAACTAGACATTTTCATTTCCATTGTATTTATTTTATGAAAATGTTTATACTGAATGGTTTTGTGAAGGTAAAATAATATTGAATGATTTACTCACTTTTTGATTTAAAATGTGGAAATAGGTTTAAATCTAGATTGAGACAGAATGATAACTTTTATTATTTAATTCAAACGTTTTCCTATTATATTCGCCTTAGCCATAACTAGCGCAATAAGGAGAAGCGGAAAGGATTATTAGATTTAACTGATTAAAAACAACATTAAATCCATGGAAGGAACAGGGGTGTTTCTTCCATGGAATGGCCGGGGCACCTATACTGACGCCAAACAGTTTTTACTGTGTTCCTTCGCTGCACAGAAGTTTCAGTTCTTCGAAGAAACAGAATAAAAGGAACAACAAAGAAAAGGTGAACTCGTTCTATCTTAGGTCCCTTTCCAGGATCGCGGGACTGTCTTATCAGGTACCCGTGGCCCAGGAACATAAAGGGTTATTGAAAGCCACCGTGGATTTTAGTCAGACTGACAGTCCCTCCCGTCTTGCCCTGGGTAGGAGGACTCATTTGATGAATTTATCAAGTGAAATAAAAAGGCGTCATATTTGCCTCTAGGTTAATTAGATTGAGGCCAATCGAAAACCCATTTTAAATTCAAAACTAATCTTTTAAGACATTCGCGTGGGCCAGATAGGGTTTTGGCCCTATCGAGCCCTCTTGTTGACTATTGTACCTGTAATCCCTGAACTATTTCAGAGGAGGTAAAGATTACAGGCATGATGTAATAGGGTAGCTATAATATAATAATTAAGCCTCAGGGTGAAATAAAGTATACACGTCCACACATCAAGCTGTGCAAAACCAGTATAAATTGATCGTTGAGTGTGCGGAAAGATCAAACAAAGCGGGACCACGTTATACTGGATTTGTATAGCAATATGTATAGCACTGTCTATACATATTGTGATAGCGAATTGACTAAGATTTACACCTCCGCTGCCTTAACAAAGGGCGACCTTTTTCATTTACAGGGCTCAGCGCTACAGCCCTGAGCTGTTATTTATATTTCAAAGAAACTAACGAGTCCATTTCTTTCTATAGAAAGAATATTGAAGATCCGTTTTAAAATTATCCATTATCGTTAGTCCCAGCACCTTTGGCCAATAAATACGAAGCACCGGTGTTGCCAGTAGTCACGCACGCGATAATGCATTGGCTTAAGTGGTGCATTACTGAATAAATAGAGACAGTATTGCCAGTTTATCGTGTTCTACAAACTATTTAGTAAATGGTTACGTTTTATTGATTCATGAGTGTTTTTGTTCTAGTTTATCGTGAGATTTAGAACGTGGTATATTCTCGGTATTAAAGTTGAGTACAGCTATGTCGACATAATGAGATTTTGAAAAGATTTACACTTAACATTGGGATAACCATAATATAAGTAAATCATACTTTAGATCAGTACACATCAATGTTACATAAAAGAAATCTGTTTAAGCAAAATCTAACCGAAAAAGCAAACCGGACCATGGGCATCGTCTTGTAACTTTTCTATTCAACGTACGAACGATTATTCACTGTAGGATTTGGCCTAGATTCTTGATGTTACAGTCACAGTCTAGTATCATTCAATTATTCTGTTTACAAATACCTCTGACAGTGTGTACAAACATTTCCGTAGTATTTCGTTGACAAACGATCATTTGGCGTATCTGTATGTTGTGAATATTAAATAATATTCATTCTCGTAATCCCCGAAAAGTAAAGCCGAGGTGTCTTGATAGTATCTACACCTACATTTTGTCAGTTTCCCGTCTGATAGGGGGTGAGTCTCTTGCCATCAAAGGGGCACGACTCCTATTTAAATACTGATGGGAAACCCCTACCATTGCTGACTAATAACAATATAAAAAACCCTTTATGTTTGTCCACATGTTACGCAAAAAATCTGCATGAAATGGAATGCAGTTTACGTCGATGATATTGCTAGAGGTGTCTTCATTTTACTTCTAAACAAAGGAAAGAGAAAAAGTCTTATTCCGATTATTTTAAATAATAGATACTTAAAAAAAGAGTAGACAAAAGTTAGTGAGTAAATAAATAAATACATAACATATCCGGAATATTTTGAAGAGAACCGACCGGGTCTGTGAACCATGTGTTTGTATCGTATATTAAACAGAAACTCGACGGTATTCACAACAGGACTCAGACATTTAAATGATTCTGCTAAACAGGCATTTTTAGATTAACAAGTCATTTGTAATGGATTTTTATTGATCTTCAAAGATTCGACGATTATAAAATTATATTCTAGCTAAAAACTTGCAATGTAGTAATATTTTAGAGAGCGAACACTTTTCCAGACGTGGTATAAACAGAAAAAAATGTGTAACTCGAATTTTGTTTTACACCTCGCATGCAAAGTCCACTAAGAATCCATGACCCAAAACTCCACTAAACCACAAAATCCTGACTACACAATGTAACACCACAAAGTACACGAAAACGCGACCAACACACCGATACAGATTAAATTTTATTGAGCAAGTTCGTTCGCCATTTGCCCTTAGCTGGTTGAGTGCAATTGCACCGATGCGATTTGCGGTTAGCATGGATCCGTTACTGCGATGCGTTCACTGACCTACAGGCGGATCTATTTGATGGGAAATTCGCTTGTTAATCGCAACGCAAAAACTGATTTCACCTCGTGGGCTCATGTTTTCTTTGGAACTCGAAGTCTCGAACAGTCGTGAGTCGTGCGTACTGACGAATAGTGTTGCGACTTGCGATTTTGTGGAGCTGTTAGTAAATCGTAGATAAAATCCCGTTTGAAATTGTTGAATGAGTTAAGTAACTGCTTTCGTGGTAGGTGGTACCACCATCCACCGAATAAACGCAATAAGATAAGAATTCAGAAAACTTAGTTATACTTTTAAGATGTACCTACTTAGGCGTTATATAAATAACTTTTGGATAAGATTAGATTAGTGTAAACGGGTTAAATAATGATTTACAAACCACAAAAGATTCCGAGTTAAGAACCTACTCCTCTTTTTGAAGTCTTTTAACGATTAACTTAAAAAAATAACAAATTCATGCACCTTTGTATCCTGTTAACATCCTTTGCACAGTTGAAATTACTGTTTTATTTTGGTGCAAAGCATTTGCCGCATTTCAAACCGAATCTTACCCACTTTTATTCTCAGAAACCTCGACCAAAAGGATTAAGACCAAAGACTCACTGCCCAAAACAGAAAGGACTATAAAATGTGAAACTTGATGACATCATAACCTACTATGTTAAAGGCAAAACAAAAGAAAACCGCTTTTTAAAATGTTCTCTGACTGAATAATAAAGGCCTGCAGACGAAGGACTTTTGTTGGTCTTAAAGAAAAAGAAAATAAAGAAAATAAGTATATGGGATGCGTATGTTTGATATGTTGCTTCATTTTGTTTTTTTTTTCTAGATCGTTGAATTGATTGCTTGAGTAAAATACCACCACAACAAGAATTCCTTAAGGATTAAATAGATGGCGGTGTGCATTTTGTGCAATCAACATTATGCCTGTGTTTCAAAGATTTTTATCTTCCGCGGATAAAATCACGTTTGCGTAAACTTTAAAAACGGTTCAAGTGTATTTGCGGGGCATATAGCGGATTTAGCAGCCTACTTTCAATCCATTGTTTCATTGTTCTGCAGGTGTCTGTCACTAGTTTTAACATTGCAGTATAATAGACTTGATTACAGTAATTAATCATTGTGCTTTTAGCTAATAGCGTGATATTTCTGTTTTTGTTTAGTAACCTTTTTGTTATTTTTGTAATAGAATAACGATTTTTGTAACTGTTTTGATGGGAGAAGTTTATATAATCTGTGGTTTTTTATGTCATTCACTACAATTCTACAATTAAACAAGGAATAATTGTGTCAGTGATATGACACTAATATAATAACGTTATTTCTAATCTTTTGTGAAGAGGAATAACGTTTTTTGTATTCATTTGTGAAGGGAAACGGTAAGTGTGTTAATTGTGGGATTTTATTGTAATTTAAAGTAATTAGAGAGTGAATAATGAATGAATTATGTGTCACTGGCTTTGTTGTAAAATGTGTATCCTAATGTGTTAATGTGCCACTTTGTCGCGTATACTGTATAGAATTTTATACCTGTTGCATTTGTAATCAGATTACGAAGTTAACGTGCTGTAAACTAATTTTTTTATTACAATAATTTTCCGCAAATAAACGCTTTTTGTATACTGCCGGACGGACCTAGTTACATTGTATATTAAATTAGGTGCAAAACTAATGGATGTGAGAAATATAGATTAATTTTATAGGATTTTATGAATAAAATCGCAAACAATGAAAACTGTACATTCGAACATACAGGCTCCATTATAGAGAGAATGTTCAACATGTCAACCTCATTGTGTGTTGTGAGGAATTAATCCACAGTTTACTTTAAACAAGCAGTGGTAATGTTTTTTTTTTACATCTGCTGATTGCCAACAAAATAGTGGTATAAACAAGCTATTCTCTGTGGCTTTGACCACGTGAATATCGAAAATTATCTACGGGAGTTTTTTTCCTGTATAAAAGCTATCTTACTGTAGACTATAACCTATCTCTGTACCAAACATCCAGATCTACTTCGCCATTCTGACGTGATTCAGTAATATGTACGTCTATCTACCCAAACATCTAAAGTAACAGTCAAAACTAACGGATGCACAGATAAACTACTGTAAAATATAAACTTGTGACCAAGACCTGCAAATCCTTTACAAATCACAACAGGTTTATTGTCAAATAACGGTTTTCCATATAAATGCATTGACAGCTGTTTGCTTCGCGAATCGTCCGTAACTTTGTACATCGCTAGCACTATTTCGCGTGGTTACTGCATGCACCGAGACATCCCGTTACCGGTTGGCACGAGTTTCAAGCTTTCTGCGTTTTCTGTCTACCTAGCGACATGTCCTTGTTTTGCGACAAAACTTGGGTCAATGGGTCGTCTTTGGGGTGGCTTTCTTGAGATTTCTTATAATTTACAAGTAATTAAAAACCGCGGGAAAATCCATGTAATATCCTAATAAACAAGTTGGTATATTGCAACTTGTTTATTAGGATATTACATGGATTTTCCCGCGGTTTCGTTTGCACCCTTATTTCTATAAATAGCCAATATTGTACTTAATATTATATAAACGCAAAAGTGTGTATGTTTATACGTGTGTATGACGTGTTCATGGGCTATATAGCGGGGGCGAGCGAAGCCACAGGCAATAACTAGAAAGATAGAAAACAATTGAACATCATAAGAAATGCAAAAAAGAAAATCCGCTCTTCCAGATTATTTGTTCTTTGTACCACATTATACGAGGAGTGGTACAGTAGACCGCCCCGTTATCACGATACCTCGGTACAGTCGGAACTGATGGGTAACAGGGTTAACTTAACGCCTCGTCGAGCGCACGCGATTCACTAAAGTAATTTGAAAATTTTTAATTTTTGACTTATGCCGTTTCATCACGCGGCTACGGTATTTGAGATAATGCTCTGATTTATTATTATTGTCATTAGGTATACTTTATTTATTTCATGGTAAGTCGTTAAATGTAAAATCGGCAGTTTCTTTGTGATTTATAACATTCATTGGAAGAAAATTGGAGAAAATCGGGAACATTGGAAAAAGCATTTTACGTACCAAAAGGTCAAAATAGTTATTACTTTTACCAACCACTTACTTTTCGAACGAATTCCGGTAAGAGAAATAAATTCTTGTTGCAACATTTTAAATTCTGTCAAGAATTTTCTAAGTTCCTGAAACGACCTCAAAGGATTTTCTTCGGGGTATTTAGGTATTTCACTGTTCTCAAAGGAGTATTTTGTATCGTAAATACATAAGACATGACAGTAGTGTGTTCCATGTTTTATGTATAGGTACATCTTTATGTAATGTTATGTTTTAGTACAGTCTCGGTATTGTTATGTTTGGTATGTAATTGATAAATGTCTATTGTCTTCTTAATATTATATTTTATGTTGATGTCAACAATAATTTATTGGGATTGTGTAAGTCAGGATTGACTCAGTATAATAGAATAATTAACTACAAACAAATGCCATTATATTAACTACTTACGTATCTAACATTATAAATGCGACAATTAGGATGGATGGATTGATATTAAATTTGTTCTCAATCACATCAGAACGGTTGAGTAAATCTTGATGAGATGAATAGGGTTTTTTTTATAGTCTGTAATAAAATCTGTTTACGTAAGATACCTTTAGTACTATTAAGTATTCTGTGCTTAAGATATCTTTGTCCCCGTGGCATCAATGACAGGTATATGTGGGCGTTGCCAGTGACAAAAACTAATATTCGATATTGGCCTCATATTTTATCCATTAATATTAATCCAAATATCTTTTAAAATAAACTACAATAGGCAATTTTAGATAAATGGATAGAATACACTTTATTGTACACCAAAATTGTTATAAAAAACGGTTTTACAATATTTCTAATTCTACTTATGGTTACAAAGGCGGTCTTATCGCTAACAGCGATATCTCCCAGACAACCTTTACATGGGCTGTATGAATCTTAAATAAAAATATGGAGGTATTCAGTGGTGCACTTAAAATAATGTAGGTACTTAGGACAGGGTACTAAACAAATTTTTAACAAAAATTAAGTTAACTTAATAACTATAAATAAATATACATACTTAATATGTAATATATAAACACGTAACATATTTTATATATTTTTATATATTACCTATATAAAAATATATTAAATATGTAAAATTTTGTACCTACGTGTTTTCCAATAATAAATGGTATGCAAGAGAAGACAGAAAAAGAAAATAGGCAATTTAACTCAAATAAAAGAAGAAAATGAAAGCAAAAATTCTCCTCGTATAATTTAACGAATACTTACCATTAAACTCCTTTTTTATTATTTCTTTAAATTTTAGGGACTTTTAAAACTCCTTAATTAAGTATTTACACAACAATAGAAAAAGGTCAATTTAGTTTTATTAACCTTTTTGCTCGGTAAAGCTTCTGCTTGATACCCCCGTTTTCCCCAGGGGATCGCAACTGAGAAGATTGCTATAAGAATCTTTTGTTGAAAATATGAAGTTATTTTTAAAAAAAATCAGTTTAAAGGCAATCTCGGTCTACTGGTATGAAAGAAAAGCAGCTTAAGTTCCTGTCAGAACGTAACGGTACCTAATTAAATTTATTTTTGCGTTTTATTTTGTGTTTACAGTCTAAAACTTTGAATAAATGTCCAGAGAGTGTTTAGAAATAACTTTCATGCATTGCATTAGGTACTTTACGTAATTAATTTATCTTTTTGGTTATTGGTATCATAAATATGCGAGAGCTGAATGGCGGGGTCGCAGGGGGGTTTTAATATTTTTTTTTTAGATTACCAAGGCTCTGAAACACACTGTAACAGAAGGGATAGGATGATTTTTAGTCAGTCAAGACTCAAGTTTGACAATCCTTTCTGTTCGTCCAGAGCGGAGAGGATTCATTTTGATAATTTTACAACATTAGAAAAAGGCTAAATAGAGCCCCTGTCGATTTTGCAAACATAAATGATAGGTAGGTCATGCGAATATCACACGATGTTTTTCAACACTGTTAAAATAAGCATTTTATATAATCTATACATATAATAAATCTGTAGAAGGGTCAATTCTGTACATTGAAAATATTGAAAAAATAAATAGCGGGGGGTGTTGCTGGATCGATACCAAACCCAAATATGTGATTTAAAAAATTTTTGTCTGTCTGTCTGTATATGCAGGCATCACGTGAAAACCAACGGTTCGATTTCGATGAAACTTGGTATAATTATACCTTATTATCCTGGGCATAAAATAGGATACTTTTTATCCTGGAAAAATACGTAGAAAAAAAAAATCTATAACAAACCCTATTATGGAACCACTGGCGACACCTATTATCAAGCAAGTAGAACATTACGCCACGCCTGCCTCCATTGATTTCTAAAAAGGTTCCACCACTCACCATTAGATGGCGTTGTGCCTATGACGCGCATTTCTGAATCGCGGTGTTAAGATTCTCCGAGAGTTAATGACTACCGCGACTTTATTATTTTTCCGTGTGACATAACTAGCAGTGCACTTGCGGGCTACGTCCTTATTGGAATAGCTACACAAGACTCGGCTACTAAGTTTTATTATAAAGTTAAACAGTAATTCAATTCTGTTATTTTTGGTTTAGAGGACCAAACACCCGTGCTTTTCAGCGCGACCTTTTTGATTACTGTTCCGATCAGTTATTTGTAAATACAAGGTCGGAATTACTATGAAAAAAATACTTACTACAGAACGCGAGCAACAGCAGTAGCTCAATAGATCTCCTTAATTATTATAGGCTTAGCCGTATTTGGGTCCAATAGATATTTATAAGATGTCATTGTCAGAGTTACTCAAAATGGAGAAATAAACCATCCACGCGAAGACCGACATCTGCGCGGACGGAGTCGCGGGCGGAAGCTAGTTATAAAATATTTGCGACAAACGTCAGCTGATGGACTCACGGATTACGTCCTTACCTCGTTTAAGCTCAAAATGGAAACAAAATAAACACGTTTGCTGGCATTACGCCGAATAAAAGTTAAAACAAAATGGTGGCTGTTTACCAAATTAGAGCCGCGAAAGTTTGTAAAACTAAAATGCCTGTTTGCGGACACTTTATAAAAGTGGGTGTGAAATAACACTGCATTGCAGTTATATGAATGATTTACTCTTTTCTGCTTTCTGCACAGCGCAGGCATGGATTGTTACGGTCGTTGTTAAAATTTTACGCCAATCCGAGGGCGAAAATCAAATATCTCTCACGATCCACAGGGAAAAGTTTCACGAATCTATGGACAAAAACTTTTATTCTTTTTTAGACTTTTGTATTATCTGTAGCTAAATTAAAATTAGAGAGCAGTGGTGGCCCAGTGGTATCGGCCGCGACTTACGAGTTGTAGGTCGTGGGTTCGAACCCAGCCAGGCGTATTACTTTATTTTATGTAATTTATTTCATCACCACTGCACTCAAAACGGTGACGGAAAACATCGTGAGGAAACCGGCATGTCGGCAGGTTCTATCAAAAATTCGAAGACATGTGACATCCACCAACCCGCATTCAGCCCGCGTGGTGGATTATGGCCCACTCCCTCTCTCAGAGAGGAGGCCTGTGTCCCAGCAGTGGGAACATTTATAGGATGATGATGAAATTAAAATTTAGACAAAACATCAAAAGCTCTTGACAATACAAGGCTTTACACGAGATTTTTGTTTTTGAAGAGGAAAGGTTTGATTGTTTGTTTGTTGGGATTGAATAGGCTCCGAAGCTACACTATCCCCGGTGAAGTGAACATAGGCTATATTAAATTTTCTAAAAAGTTAGGGACCCATACTAACACTCCAATAATGTAACCCACTCCGTTCTAAAAATGTCTTTCGGCAATACCCAAAAAATTTACTGACTCTGCATAAATTCAAGGTGGTATTTTCATTTTAAGTTCTGTTCAGTACTAGGCTTGTATGAAATTTAGGTGGTATTTAAATCTACACTAATATTATTATAATAGGTACCCGTGCGAAGCCGTAGCGGGCTGCTAGTTTTGTAATATATTGAATAGTTTTAGAGATTACTAACTTCATTAATTCAAACTATCATGATTTAAACTTACCTCAATAAAGTTTTAATAGAAATTGATGTGACTGATAATTTCAATCAACTCATGAGAGTTATTTCAAAGTTTGACAGACAAAAACGTCTAATACGTACAACTTGACATTATTTCGACGGTTCATCTTTGCCACGCACGTCACCACATGACACTGTCAGAATATGGGCATAATATTCGACATCGGCCGAGCATCGGCCGTTGCAAAAGAACAAAAAGAAAAAAAAAAAACAAGAGAAAACGTCATTCACTCTTCTTCTTCTTTTTGATTGTGGCAATCGGCCAAACGTCATTCACTCAATCATATTTCTTCTTTTTTACCGACTTCAAAAAAAAGGAGGTTATCAATTCGACCCGTATGTATGTAATATTATCAGAACTGCCCAGTTTTCATATATGTTAGTCTATATCAGCGTCTGAACAAATGTGCCAAATTTCATAAGTGTATGTATGTATGTATGTATGTATGTATGTATGTATGTATGTATGTATGTATGTATGTTTTTATGTTTGTGCACGCATATCTCCGGAACTATAAGTTCGATTTAAGTAATTCTTTTTTTGTTGTACTAGGTATTGTTCAACTTAGGGTACACTGCAAGTTTCATCAAAATCGGTTCAGTAGTTTTAGAGATATGGATTTTTTTATGTTGTGACGGATTACAAGATTAGTGCATATGTAAGAAAATTTTGTATTTTACAAGAATTTGGATTGAATATGTAATAAATAAACTAAAAAGGGTAAAATAAAAACTTTTTTTAAAAAAAGTACCGACTTCAAAACAAATACAAAAAAGTTTAAAATAACTTTTCTTTCGGAAGTCGGTGGCTTTGTTTTGTTGTGTCATTGACTATTGCCACCGACTTCCGAAAGAAAAGTTATTTTAAACTTTTTTGTATTTGTTTTGAAGTCGGTACTTTTTTTAAAAAAAGTTTTTTTGATCGTGTTTTGTTCATCTCGCAAAAACAAAAGAAGACCAAGGTCTATAGGGTGAGGTAACCCCACAATGCAGTTCTCTTCATTCATTCACTTGTTTTATTTTCTGAGATCCACGAAGCTTTTTATTGAACTAGGTACCTACACTCTGATTGGTTGAGAAGATTTTAATTAAAGCTATTCAGATTGGACGCTTTAATATTGCACGAGCGAAAACTAATTAAATAAAAATACAGGAACACTACACAACACACACTAAAATAAATAACATTAAAAATGAACATCTAGGTAACTTCTGAGAACATCTAGGACGCAAAATGGAGAATAAAATATCGTGTCTAAGATTGATATCGTGAACAAATTGCAAGAATCGACTTGGGGAAACTTGTGCAATATTAACTCACAGGTCTGTTCGCGATACGAAAAAACAGTAGAGGTAACATTACAAAGTCTATTGGAAGAAAACAGTGCAGCAGTGTACAAAGAAAGAATGAAATACAACCTAGCTTACTAACCTCATCTTTACCGTTTAATTTTGTTCTTATTTCAAATACAAAAGCTTTATTAAAATAAAGAGTAGAATTTGAATTTATGGCAACGTTGTCTAAAGCTCGCTTCATGAGATCATATTGAGCTAGAAGACGAGTGCTCTTGAAAACCCTCGACGCTAGAATAATGTAGACGTGCTCGCTAAAGGCTGGCTTTAAAAGTCTTCACTATGAATATTCAGATGTCTTCGGAATTCACGCTATCGTGTGGAGTTTTGTACGATGAAGATGTTTTCTGAGTATATCGTGGGTTTGATTTAAAACCTAAATAAATAGTTTGTTTCTCGGTTTGACTTCTCAAAGTATCGTCGTTTACAGCTTTATTTAGACCCTTTCCATCTTCCTAAATTTTTTCTGTTCTACCAAATTTATTTAATTTGGCAAATTTTTAAATCCATCATCCTAGCCTAGTCTTTTCCTTACTTTGTTGGGGCCAACTTCCAGTAAACCGTATGCAGTTTATATATCTATCAATATTTTACCTTAAGCGATTGCCTATCTGATTTCCACAACTCAGAGTTCTATGTCGGTATGAATTTTGCTTTTGTTCTTGTTACTTTATTATCTTTTTCTCCCTCTGCCGCAAGTATTTTTATCTCTTAGTTATATTTCTTCATAGTAGGTATATAAGTCATTCTTTCCATGATCGAATCTTACATCTATCTTATTCTTAAGGCCATTGGTTTCAAGGACATCTTTTCTTCAACGACCATTAGCTATCCTTTGACAGACAAATGTTTATACAAAACAGAAACTGCATTTATAACGACTTAGTGTCTCTCTTCATGTTACCATCCGTCTTTTAGAGCGCATAATAGGCTTTTACGCAATTCAGCGGTTAACCTCATTCAATGTATTAAGTTGGGATGAACTATTTACGTAAGCCGATTTGCTTCCATTCCTAAATTTTAAGTGGATGTGTGGTAAGTTTCAAAAGAGCAATGTTTGTTTAGAATAATGACATACAAACATTTTAAATTCGAAAGTAACATTGTCTGCAAATTTTTCAAGTTTGAACAGATCCTGAATTATATGTCATAGAAAGTAATAGTATAAACATAATCAGCTTATAAAATTACATGGATAGCCGTAGTTAAGAAAGACCTTGATAGAAATGGTATTGACCCAATGACGACCCAGGAAAGACATCTTTGGAGAAGAACGATTAGGAGAGCCGACCCCAAATAAACATGGGATAAAGCCGGAAGAAGAAGATAATCAGCTTATAAAGCAGGGACCGGCCGGATACTCGTTGAAAGGGTTTTTGAAGGGGTTTTTTTAAGCGCTTCAGAAAAAAACCCTATTATAAAAGTTACACCTTCGAACGAGTGAAAACGGAATGGGTTCCGAACGACTTACCCTTTCAACACCCTGTAACACTGTAACAGAGTAAGCCATTCCAACTGGTGACTTGTAATTATGCACTCTTAACAATCGACATTAGCTTGAAAATTGCATAACCACGACCGCACGTGACGTCGTACCCGGCCGGGACGGTGGGCGCTTTTCTTGCGTGTATCGACTTGTCGAGCGCCTTGTAAGCATGGAATCATAACTGTATGTCGTCCTTAGATTAATTTTAATCTAAGCTGTCGTCTATAGTAATAATCTTGTTCAATTTTGCTCGTGGCAGATGCTAATTGCTAAATATTGTAATAATATTATTTTTTTCGTGTCTGTAGTACAGACACGAAAAAATTAATATTGTTTATTGTCAACATTCGTCATTTCATTCGAAACTCGGACGGAACTACGGAAGTAACAGCAATTTAGCAGTGTTTTGTCACGGGTGCGAGCGCGTAGACGCGACGAGGCGAGCTCGTGTTCACATTACTGCCGCGCTAGCGATAAGAGCAGTATGTTTTCGCTAGCGCATATTTTGCTTAACTACGCAAAACATACTTACTGTTCTTATCGCTAGCGCGGCAGATTAGCCACCAGGCGTTTTCGCGAGCGAGGGCTGGTGGCCTACCATGACGTCGTAGTTCCACTCAGGGAACGACATGGCGCTAGACGACTTGTATGTCTGTCTCTCTCGCACAGCCTAAAGACTCACGCTTTAAGACGTCATGGTAGGCCACCTGATGTCCAGAGTGAATCGCGCGCTTTGTCGCTAGTTCGACGTGAACATACACAAACATCTCACGCATTCGATATTGCCGCGAGTGCACTGCGTGCCAGTCGCTAGCTTGCCCGCTACCGTACGTTTCGTACATGAACACATTGCGCCATGTTTGATATTTCGTGACCGAGTCAACGTTTGAGCAATAAGAGGGAACTGGAGTGGGCTTTTCTCCATACAAACGTATTCCGCTGTTTTCTTCGTGGATGTACAGTGTGTCCGGACATAGCGATACTTGAAGGGGATATTATAGACTCATTTTCATTGATTATTAGATGGTGGCGCGTGTGTCGGATCATTTAGCACCCTTCGAAATGGTTAAACTGAATGGTGCTAATACATGTGTCATGTTCGTGAACGGGCGCTGTCAGTTGGGACTGGTCATCTTTTAGCTGCCACGGTTTATTTTAATTACTGATATTTTTTTTTCTGAATTGACTTTGTTTTAATTTTTACTATGGACACTTCACATAATGTGCCATCTAAGAACGAATGATGGAACAATGATTCTGTAATAATTTTGGCGATCTAAAACGAGTGTCCATGAAGTTTCTTGCCCGTTCTTCTCCATAGAGATCTACTTCTTGGAATGGGCATCTACGGTACTTTCACAGTTTTTATGTCTTGTGAGTGGGACTGTAGACATTTTTGTAGTGTTTAATAATATTTTATTTGTCTTTGACAATTCAAAAGTGACTGTGACTGGCTTATTTGAAATAAATGCTTTGATTTTTGATTAATTGACAAAACTGCTTTTAAAAAAATCTTACTCCAAGACCTCGCGAATGGCGTCCATTTAAGTTTTTTGATCTGTCGAACTGGGGTATGTACAATAAAATGCAAATATCTTTGAATCCAAGAGACCTACATACATGCAAATGACTTTATTGCAGAGTTAAACGTTGAGGCTTTTCAAAAACTTACAAAGTTTTCTAAATAATATTGTAAAAAGAATCAAAAAACGTGGGAAAATTGTACACAAAAATTACTGAATATTTTCATATTTTATACTCTAGCTCGAAAAGTACAACTGTATTTTTCTTAGGTTTTTGCATTAAATTAAAAGTATTTGAGTTAGGCTATAAAATTATATCAAAATTATTTCTCTACGTTAAGTATTTTAGGAGTTATTCTCACATGAACATAACCCTTCCTTAGCGCGTGTTCCACCTCTTCCTTTTTTTATCGTAGTAAAATTATCAGATGAATACTCCCACCCACGGCAGGACGGTAGGGATAGACAGACTTGTACTGATTAAAAGCCACGGTGATCCTTCAATAGCCCTTTACGTTCCAGGGTCACGGTTCCCTGTTGAACAGTCTCGCGACCTCGGCAGGCTTTGGCCCTCTAAGGCCCCCCGTAAGATTGTTGAGGCGCGCGTGGAACACGAGGCGCCGTCGACCCGGGCATGATCCCTGATCAGACGGCGAGTCACCCATTCGACCAATGTCGGGCTCGAGAGGTTGCTGCCTATCGCCTCCGTGAGGACACGGCGGTGCTGTATTCAAGCGGGACAGACCTGCATTGTATGCTCCATCGTGTCCTCCGGAGGCGATAGGCAGCGACGTCTCGAGTCCGACATTGATCGAGGTAGACGCGCTGGAGCCATCGCCTCCAGATCCCAAGGCGGCAGGTTCGCCGGCAATAGTGCGGGTATCCCCGAATCATCCGGATGACCATGACCTTCTGGCAAGCTTTGTTGGTCGCCTTCGCATGCACAGAGGCTCCGTAGAGGGCCATGGACAGCACGAAACAGGCGTACAGCCTCAGAGAGGAGGCGTTTGGCCCACCGAGATAGAACAGGAGCCGCTGAAAGGCGATTGCTGCCCGGTTCAGCTTTGGGGCCAAACTCAGCAAATGTTCCTAAAGTTCCACCGGCTATCGAGGACAAGTCCTTGGTACTGCATCGCAGGAGGTGGCTGCTATTCATTCCCCCTCGGCCCGCAGTATGGCCAGAATACGAACCAGTGCCACGCGCGAAAGATTGCCGTCCCCTAAACCCCCGTGTGGACCGCGCGGTATTCCACTCAAGCGGGGCAGACCACCACCGTATGCTGCACTGTGTCGCCTTACACATGTGTCCTCTGAGTGACCCACACAGTGTTGAAATCCGGTCGTTTCTTACCGCCCAATCTGACATCAAGTGTCTCAAGACAAGGGTGTTTAACCAGTGTGTGTTGCCAGTGATGACATATGACTCTGAAACGTGGTCTCTAACTGCTGGCCTTTTAGAGAGACTAAGAGTCACTCAAAGAGCGATGGAAAGAGCTATGCTCGGAGTTTCTTTGCGGGATAAAATCCGGAACATGGATATCCGGCGAAGAACCAAAGTCACCGACAGCTCATAAAGTTTGCAAGTTAAAGTGGCAATGGGCAGGCCACATCGCTCGTAGAACTGACAACCGATGGGGAAGAAAAGTTCTCGTGGCGAATTGTCGTTCGGCGTGGCGGTCTAAGGGGGAGGCCTATGTTCAGCAGTGGACGTTTTCCGGCTGATGATGATGATGATGATGAATCTGACATCTCCTCAGGTACCTCCTGAAACAATAGTGTAAACAACGTGCGCCCGGCGGAAGGTGTGAACGCCGTAGTGCCACTCCTCAAAGAGGGGTCTTACCGCTGCGATTTCTGTGTGCCCGAATCTGGTTTGCAACAGTCGCTCCCGCCATGTAGTCATAAGATCGCGCGGGAGCTCATTCCGCATTGTCTCAATTTGTCGAGGCAGCGGAGTTTTGCGTTGCGCTTCCACACGTCACTCGTGGATATGCCGGAGGGCTTTCGCCTCCAGATATCATGGTGGGAATCCGGTAAGGAGCCTCGTCACCTCTCCGGAAACCGTGCGGTAACCCCGGATCATCTGAATGTCGAACACACCTCTGACACGTGAACAGCTTTGCAGGTTACGTCTTCATAGAGACGGATTGCACGATCCCCACGCAGGGTTTGCGGCAGGAGGTATTTATAATTTCTCATTTTGTATGAAAAAGCAAAATTAGTATTATAATTTTGCTTTTTCATACAAAATGAGAAATTGGTTTGGGCCCATCAGTATGAAAAATCATTTGTTTTTGCAATTTTCCAAAAGTCTTAGAACAAAGTCTTGAAACATTGTTCAGTAACATGGGCTGAGTTACCCCACGAGAGGTTTTGCGCTATTAACGTTACACGTTGTATATGTTATAGTTTTTTTATACATTAGCAGTGAGTGCTCATTAGACTAAACAAATCTTGCTAAGACGTCATTCCTGTAAAGGTTATAGTGTAGCTGGGCTCTTGAAGTTCCACATCAGGTGTTCCAGAACTTAAATTTTTGTACGTCAACAGAGAGTGCTCATTAGGCTGAACAACTCTTGCTAAGACGTCATTCCTATATATGTTATAGTGTAGCTGGGCTCTTGGAGTTCCATTTCAGGTGTTCCAAATCTTCAAATTTATTCTCTCAGCAGAAAATGCTCATCACGTGAAACAATTTTTGTTACTGCCCCATTTTTGTATCTCTTATAATTTAGCTGGTCTGTTGTGGTTCTGCACCAAGTGTTCAAGTTTCTAAGATAAATTATAGCCTATGTGTTGGCCAGACTTAATACCTATGCAACAAAAAAAAAATCATTCCAATCCGTCCAGTAAGTACTTTTGAGTTTATCCCGGACATACATTCAAACAAACAGATAAACAGGCAAAAATTCTAAAAACTATATTTTTGGCATCGGTATCGATTGTAGATCACCCCCCAATATTCTTTTAAAAAAATATTCAATGTACAGTTTTGACTTTCCTACTATTTATGAAAGGCAAAAGTTGCATGTATAGATTATAGAAAGAATTTAGTCCTGTAAAAATGCCACAGCAGAGGCGAGATGCTGTACATCGTTCTGCCGTGCTAGCGATAAGAACAGTAAGAATGTTTTGCGTGACAACGCAAAACATACTGCTCTCATCGCTAGCGCGGCAGCGTTATTATGTGTATGATGCATCAAATAACACAAGCAAATGTAATTTATGTGGAAATGCCATTAAGACATACTTATTCTGTGATTCAGGTAAGATTTATATTTGTTAGGTAGGTACTACGCCTGATCTTAAAAAAATACACGGGTCACTTGTTGTCAAATTCGTACGTAATAACTAAATAAAATAGTAAAGCAATGAGGCGCCCCACGGGTACAAGTACCCTCCACCTACATGCAGCTCAAGTTTAATAGGTTATTCAGGGTAACACGAAAAAAAGCTTTTGAAAAGGTAACCTCTTGAAAGGCTTAAGTCATTGAAGGGGTTAACCCCTTCACGTGGTTACCTTTATGAAAGTGTTATCCATTTCGTTGGGTTTCGAGAATGTAACTCGAACAAAAGGTAACACTGCGATATGAGTTACCCCATGTACGGGTTACCCTGTCCAAAGGCTTAACTCTTAAGCGGGGTTGTCCGGTCCCTGTTATAAAGTTCCTTATACTGAAACTCAGGCCTTTTCTACACTGACTAATATGTTTTTTTTTAATTAACTCTTTATCCCAATGTTGAGAAAGACCTCCCATATTTTTTCAATAAGGTAGTGCTCTTGTCGAATGCCACCTCGGAACAGCCATCGCATTGTTCGTCCCAGTCATCTCGTCATCTCTTACCGGGTCTAATTAAATTCGTGATAAAACACATTGATACTACTTTTCAATAACTTTCATGCGAGTAAACCCGCAAGCATAAGATAGTATCGTAATAGTGGGATGCAATGTGCGTCCGACAAGAAAACATGAAAACAGCACTAAAAATGTAAAATATGCAGCACACGCGGGATGTGCAGATAAAAGATTGCTCCAGAACATTTTAAGTTTTAACAAACAGATCGACGTATAAATTTTTACTATGTCAACGCTCCCGGGGTTCTGCGTTGCATTTTAAACCTAAAGACAAAAAGCTATAGGTACTACACAGATCAATTAGGAAGGTTTGCTGACGCCATTATTCTGTGGTCGTGCATGCATTTTTAAACATACTTAATAATATGAAAATAACTCTAACAACATATAAACACAAAAAAAAAATTGCATATAGTATTTCTTTGCTAAACGTTAATATTTTCAAGAGACAGTTGACAGATGGAGTCATTGCCTTCAAAGTTGGTCTGCATAATACGATTTTCAGTTTTTCAGTTGGTTTAGTCGCAAAACGTCCCTTTCGCAAAATGTACCCTTCGCAAAATTTTCATCCAGTTATTAGACAATCGTTTCCAACGGCATTGTGTACTCAGAGTTTGATTAAAAAACACCAGCGAAAAAAAGGGATAAATTATTCCTTTGAAGGACCAGACGGGAGCCTTGAATTTTGAAATTATTTTTTTATTTTCATTGTTTTGTTTTTTAAACAACGATGTTATCGAAACATTTTGTGTTTATTTTTCATGAATTCCTCTCGTTTCTGCCTTTTTGGTAACTAATTCTGAGTCGGATTGTTCTCGTGTTTGTAAACAAAGTGTAACAATATATTACGTACATCCTTGGGATACAAGGATGTACGTAATAATTCATTGTGTATTTCGACTGCATTATTTAATTGTTGTTTATTTTGTACAATTTACTTTTTAATAACAAGCTTGGCTATTTGACTGCCATGTTTTGTTTTTTATTCTTCAAATCATTAATGGGGGTTGGTTTTACGAATGCGCTCAAATATTTTTAGTAAAAACATCGACCAATACACGTGAGAAAAGTTATTGCAGTTCTCGGCTCCATAACACACTCGCCTACGGCTTGGCCGGGTATTTTGCCTTGACTGTAAACTAAAGTTTGCCTTTACTAAAGTTTGTTAAAACCCACTTGTATCAGAATGTAGCCAATCTTGAGATTGAGAGGAATAATTAAAGTGTATTTCGCCTACCTATTCATTATATTCTTGTTTATTTTGCACAATTTACTTTTCATAGTTACAAGGTTGCCCATTTGTCCGCCATGTTTCATTTTTTATTTTTCTATACATATTAGAGCTGGCCAGTTTAACGAACGCGTTTAAATTAAATTTTATAATCTATGGTTTAGAGTCTGGCAATCTAAACTTTTACGACCTTATGCGTCGTGTCTACTTTTATGAGACATAATAATTTAATGTTTAATAAAGAAAAATGAAGTACGGTTTTGATGGTTCTAACACGAAAAGGAGAGATATTTGATGCTTGAAAAACAGAGCAATAAACGAAGAAATCTGGGATATACTGGGTGTAAGGGACAGGACAGCCCTCCGCAAACTTTCAGGGCTTGCTCAGTAGACGAAACTGAACAATCTTCCACAATATTTTTTATAGGAACTGAAAAAAAAATCAGCCTCACCATAGAAAATGATAAACTTGATTGGACAGTTTGAATGGAGAGACTGATTTTTTTTTCATTTGTTGAAAAAAATTGTGGAAGATTGTTCAGTTTCGTCTACTGAGCAAGCCCTGAAAGTTTGCGGAGGGCTGTCCCTTACACCCAGTATATAGTATAGACTAGTAGTACCCTGTAGGTTTACTCGCCATTTGTTGGGCTAACAAGCTATACTACCTCCTTTCTTAAGGTGAATGCTCCAGGGTAGCCCGCGAAATTCAAAATTTCTTGGGTTTTTTGCAATTTGCAGGCCAGTGCTAGGTTGTATGTTGATTAAAATATTGATTGCGACTGTAAGACGTATGTAGTTACAGAATTATTACCATCAAGATCACCAATACAACCCTCCAAGTTCATACATCTTCAGGAACAAAAAAATAACATAAAAAGTCATTCCTGAAGCTTTATGAACTTAGAGCGTTGTATTGATGATTTTGTTGATTATAATTCTGTAACTACTTACGACTTACAGCCGCTATCAATATTTTAATCAACATACAACCTAGCACTGGCCTGCAAATTGCAAAAAACCCAAGAAATTTTGAATTTCGCGGGCTACCCTGGAGCATTCACCTTAAGCAAAACCCTCTTCAAGAATTGGGCTATTAAGGTAAGTGCAAAAATATTTTTACTTTCAATAGAGATTTGCGAGATCAGACAAGCAAACTTTTCGTATAAATTACAAATTATTAAGGTCATAACTAAGTGCGATATCTAGAAAGAAGCTCGTATGTCCTTTACGATACGAAAGACGACTTAAGTTAAAAGGTCTATAAAGGTTTTGGTTTTAAAATCCAATGCATGATTTATAAGCTTTAAATAAACATTGGAAGAAAATATTACTCTTTGGCTCACGCCACAAAGAAGCTCTATAAATACGTATTTCGGAAGCAAGAACTTTGAAATGTGAAATAGATGTAAAGTCAGCTTCAGAGAATACTAACCCACTTTGATAGTGATATCACTACCAAAGGAGTTTAGTTTTCTATGAATCTATGGAAGGTATACATATGGGTAGAATATACATATGGAAGGTAGTGGACAATGGACGTTTTGGATGACCGCCAATGAATCTAATGAATATATTTATCGTTACACGAACCCAACTTTCAATTGAAAACTTGAAATACTACCAACGATATCTTTGGCTACGTCACTTTTTTTGCCGACGGTAAGGAAATTCTTCGGGGAAATCTTTCGAACAAATTGAGAACAATCCATACTGGAATTGAATTGTTACTTTTATTTGTGATAGAAACAATTTAACATAAAGTGACATGAGTCGGTCTAGGTGACATGTCTTTGAGAAATACTTCTTATTTAATAATGAAGAAGTTTACAAAAGTTTTAATCTGATTTCTAAGTATTTTCCAGTCGTGTTGGATTGGAGTTTTGTTTTTAGCGTGGTAAAATCATCAAATGAGTCCTCCCACCCAGGGCAAGGCGGGAGAATCCACGGTGTCCTTCAATAGCCCTTTACGGTAATGAGATAAGTCCCGCGATCCCGGCAGGCTTTGGCCCTCTAGAGGGGCGGCCCCGTCATAGAGGGGGGGGGGCGTCATAGAGGGGGGGGCCCGTCATGTTGGATTGGAGTTGGAGTAAAGGAACAGAGAGTGCATCTGTGCCTGCGCACACACGAGCTGCACTATAATAATATTATTATGATGCAGATGGCTAATCTCCGCGTGACCGAAATCGATCAGGAGGACTATTATTATTAGTTTCAAAATAAGCATTTAATATTCCCATGGCTGGGACACATAATTCCTCGCTGCTGTGAGGGGGAAATGATTTTTGTCGCATGAGTCCACTGTGTGTTGGTATCATCAATTTAAAAACTAACCGTAATACCACAAAAACTTTTAAACGTCTGTTGAACACTTGTCTAATAAAAAAATCTCAGATTATGTCGTTGAAATAAGGTCCGTTTTGCAGTCACACTTTTTTTAGACAAGTGTTCAACAGATGTTTAAGTTTTTGTAGTAAGGCTGATATTGTTTTAGTTTGGTAGGATATGCCAGTTTCCTCATTACATTTTCTTCTCTATGTTAATGATTTAAATCGCAAAGTCACATATCTATATGGTTTCTAGCTATTTGAGGGTTAATCCATACAAGTCGTTCAGTCAGGGCCGTTTATCACTTTTTTAAAATTGTAAATTGTCAAAATAAATGAGTCCTGCCCTTTGTGGAGTGGAAGGGACTCTCAGATTTATACTGACTAAAAACTACCTTCCTGTTCCTACAATTACCTACCCTTTGTGTTTCAGGGCCGCGGTACCCATACCTATCATAATACATGTCTGTTAAACACTGGCATAATTATGGCATAATACCTTTTTCTAATCTCCCATACAACCACAACCCCATAATTTTACGACAAAATTGCAACCGATCTCATTTACGAGTAGGTATAATCTCTCCCAACCACAGATCAAGCTAATCCAGTGCATTAAGTTCGAATAAAACAGGTAGGAGAATTAATAACTGGTTACGGTCAGTAGGACAGGCGGAAGCAAATACCGGTTAGTGAATAGGTATCACTTCGACACCGGTTTCTGCGCTTGCACATTTATATTTTATACGAGGATATGAGATTTTAATACCAATGAACTGTCCTACTGTGATGTTAATGTGCTGTGACTCATCGTCATTAGCATTTTATTTTTATCGGACGACAGAGATGGATATCGAGATAGCCGTAATTAAGTATTCCGAAAGAGATTTCTTGACAAAAATAAAACATAAATACTTAATTTGAATACATTGTAGTAAATACAGGGTGTAAGAGACATCGACGTACAAACGTATACCATGGGTCCAGGATATGATTCTGGACACCCCCGTGTTGGAATTTTTCGTTGGTTTTTTTCCTGTTTTTTTATATGTTTGTTTTTTTTTTTAATAGTGGGCCGCGCTTAAAGTACTACAGGTACTGTGTTTATTTAGGTATACGATGACCTTTCATTATAAACATCTAAGAAGACACCATTTCTAGTTTTATTTTATTTACATTGCTACTTTTAGTGAAAGTAGTGAATTAATTACTTTTTTATTAAAAATCTCATTGGGTTAGGTAAGAATAACGATTATGAACAGTCTAAAGTAAAAAAAAAACTCCAAAAAAAATTAAAAAAGTTTTGAAAATTAGGAAAAATCCGACGAAAAATTCCACAAGGGGGGGGGTCCAGAATCATGTCCTGGACCCATGGTATCCGTTTGTGCGTCGATGTCTCTTACACCCTGTATTTACTACAATGTCATCAAATTCAAATTAAGTATTTATGTTCTAGTGAATTAATTACTTTTTTATTAAAAATCTCATTGGGTTAGGTAAGAATAACGATTATGAACAGTCTAAAGTAAAAAAAACTCCAAAAAAAAATTTTAAAAAGTTTTGAAAATTAGGAAAGATCCGACGAAAAATTCCACAAGGGCGGTTCAGAATCATGTCCTGGACCCATGGTATCCGTTTGTGCGTCGATGTCTCTTACACCCTGTATAGTCCACGCCACCACTCATTGTCATGACCTGCGATAAATCGTGGCTCCATTTTTTAAATGCAATTTGAAGTAGGTAATTACATACACACTAGTCAAAGGGACATCAGCCATGGCATGGTCTCTACTGATTTATTTGAGTGAATAGGTACTTATTATACAGTGTGAAATTTTATTAATGAGCAATATTTTAAACTCGGGCATTACTAACGATACTAATCGTATTACGGAACTCAAAAACATTACTACTGCAAGTATCTTCGCTTAATATTATTCCATATTTGTTTACTTTTCGTTCCGCGCGCGGTGTACTGCGCTTTAAAATTTTGATACTTTAGGAGTTTTGGTGTTTCTGATTTTTTTTATTACTTTTAGTATTTATTTGCAATATTAAGCCTTTGCAATGTGACATACTAAATTTTTAAAGGTGTCCATAATTGCATTAATAATATTTTTGATTTGCGATTTATTAGCCGTAATGCAATCAGCTTCGTGAGTAGAGCCTTAGATTAAAATATTGCCCATGATTTCGATTTCACCCTGTATATGGAAGACAGCGTCCATATTTCGTTTAGACTACTCACAATCTCGGTACAACACTAACCGTATACTTGGCTTTTGGTTCTTTAACCTTAAGCCATCTAATTCTGAGTGTACCACTCTTCCAAATATTTCCAGGTTTTCTTTCGTCTATCTACCTAGAATGTCGTTTTAGTCTAGGACTGATAACAATATAATGAAAGTGTACTTTTCCGCGCGTTTTTCCACTGATCGTAAATTGTATGACATTTTGCCTTTTTCAGCTTTAAAGGTGAGGTCAGCCCAACGGTCAGCCATTCAGTTAAGCTTAAACAATGCGTAGGTAGGTACAGGACTCCAGATACGTATTTTGAATTAGGTATATGTATAATTCAGAAGTTCCTGTCAATGCCTCTATTTGTTCAATGAATACTTAGACAAAAAAAAAAATAAAGCATTTGTATTGAACTGCATCTTTAACCCAGTTTTTATAGCTTATCATAAAACAATATTTGCCCCTATTTTTTATCCACAACATTTTATCCACAACACTTGTCAATAAATGGTTTCTATTCATTTTCACTTATTGTTTGCTGCGGTGGAGTGACATTTTTATTGACACCCTTCTTTATTTCAGTGTACATAAAGAGTTTATTTACTTTCTATTATGTGATATACATACACAAATATATTTTTTGTTTTAGCAGTGAACGTGGTGTGAGTTTTAGACTTGAGTTAATTCAGTGTAAAGTGAGTAGATATTTTAATAACAAGAGGGAATAACCGATATTATCTGTAAGATAATTTCGTTGGCCAACCCTTCCTAAGTTACGGCATTTGAAGTATAATTATGACTGTTTATTAAATTAATGTACGACTGTTTAATAAATTACAACTTTGAATAAAACCTTCATGGTTATTCAAAGTAGTAATTTCAGAGTAAAAATTCTGATCCGGCGACATATGCATATATTATCAGAAATTACGATATTTCTACTTTTCAATAAAAAAACTGTGCCTTTGGGCGAGCAACAGAAGCGGACGATTTGTCAGAATTATTCTTACAGTATGCGGTTTAATACAAAATGTATGCAGCGAGTGTCTTCCGGTGACATTCAGAATTCTGGTTTCTGATAGAAACTTTAGTAGGTCTATGCACCTTCGCTTTAGCGCTTAAATAAAGAAGGAGTAGTCCCGCGGAAAATTCGTGGTACCTACTACACATTTTTTATGCAATTTGATATTATGACGTAGACACTAGCGCCACGTCAAAAGGCCTTCAGTCGTGGCGCGGACTCTAAGCTCTAATTTAAATTGAGAACGAGAGAAAAAAATAAGACAAATAATGTTGCAACATAGGGCTTAGACAGCCAGCAACATTTTATAACGAGTAAAAAAAACTGCCTCACTTCAAAAAGGTTAAGACCAAACAGAATCATCTCAATTGTGTCAACCTGTTTTACATAACCTCCTAAACAAATAATCCTTTTTGTAAATAAACCTAACCTTTCACTTTTTCTGGGACTTTTTTAACATTTGGGATTGTTTTTTCGGCACGAAAAGTCGTGAAAAAAGAGGAAAATTGGCCTTTAAAAATAATGTCTGTACGTAGCAAGTTCGTTTAGATACTTTTTTTTATAAAATACAAAAGTAAAAGAAGATAAATTCAAAAGTATAGAAAATGCAAAAATTCAAATTGCTTTAGTGCTGTCAAGTTTCCTTGTGCAAGCTAATTAATTAGAAACTGATGGGTCTGAAGCTGAAAGAAATCTACTGTTGACTGCATATTCCAGCGAAATTTTTTAAATTTATTTACCTTTATAAGAAATATTTTAAAATGATATTAGACACTGGTGGTTGCCTATTGCTCGACCATAAAAGCATGTAATTTTTAAAATTAACATAAATCAAATATCTAGCATTCCTTCAAATATTTAACTGTAGGTACCATATTTCATACTCTTCTCGTCGCTTATTAGTCGTAAATTGCGGTACCTGGCTTTTGCTCCACCCACATATATTATAATAAAGAAAAAAAAACTATTAAAATGGCCTAGATAATAACAATAATCCCCAGTATACACACACAGTTCCAACTAACCCATTTAATTCTAAACAAGCTTAAATACGCGGGGGCAGTGAGGCGCAAATCTGACCCGTTTACACTCTACTGACGACGTAACAATAAACGCTGGTTTGATTAGCGAGTGTGCCTGCATCTTAATGAGCATGTGGATTCATTGTTTGTCAGCACAACTGCTGATTGTCAGAACTGTCCTCATAATTTTTAGGGTTCCACAATTGTGTCGACCTGTTTTCCATAACCTCCTAAACAAACAATCCTTTTTGTAAATAAACCTAACCTTTCACTTTTTCTGGGACTTTTTAACATTTGGGGTTGGTTTTTCGGCACGAAAAGTCGTGAAAAAAAGGAAAATTGGCCTTTAAAAATAATGCCTGTACGTAGCAAGTTCGTTTACATACTTTTTTTTATAAAATACAAAAGTAAAAGATAAATTCAAAAGTATAGAAAATGCAAAAATTCAAATTGCTTTAGTGCTGTCAAGTTTCCTTGTGTAAGCTAATTAAATAGAAACTAAAGGATCTGAAGCTGAAAGAAATCTACCATTGATTGCATTTTCCAGCGATTTTTATTTAACTTTATAAGAAATATTTTAAAATGATATTAAAACTAGTAGTGGCCTATTGCTCGACCATAAAAGCATGTAAATTTTAAAATTAACAAAAATCAAATATCTAGCATTCCGTCAAATATTTAATTGTAGGTACCATATTTCATACTCTTCTCGTCGCTTAATAGTCGTAAATTGCGGTACCAGGCTTTTGCTCCACATATTTAATAAAGAAAAAAACCATTAAAATCGCCTAGATAATAACAATAAACCCCAGTATACACACAGTTCCAACTAACCTATTTAATTCTAAACAAGCTTAAATACCTACGCGGAGGCAGTGAGGCGCAAATCTGACCCGTTTACACTCTACTGACGACGTTACAATAAACGCTGGTTTGATTAGCGAGTGTGCCTGCATCTTAATGAGCATGTGGATTCATTGTTTGTCAGCACAACTGCTGATTGTCAGAACTGTCCTCATAATTTTTAGGGTTCCACAAGGTTCCTTGCAGTTTTTCAGTGATAGCCACGGATTTTGGTCACTAGACTGTCTCATCAGGTAACGTGACCCTGGAACATGAAGGGCTATTGAAGCAATGATATTATAAGTAAAAAAGGTGAAGGATCACCGTGGATTTTAGTCAGTACGAATCTGACAGTCCCTCCCGTCCCGCCCTGGGTGGGAGGACTCATTTTTTTTGGGGTGGAAAATCTTCAAATGTCCTTCGCTCTGGTTGAAGCAAAAGAGACTGTCAGACTTGACTAAATAAAATCCGACATAATAATATTTTGTCAGTTGCCCTTTGCAAATAAATAAATGTTTTGAATAAACTTTACTCCTTATCTTTTCAAAGCAATATAAAAACAGTTTAAATCCGCTTACCTCCGCCTGGTCCCGTTTATGAAAGCTTTCCTCTAGAAATACTAAATACTACAACTGAAATTCACAGATTACGTTTCACAGATTCGTTGTTCTATGGAGAATTATTTTAAAAGCCACTTTTCACTTTTGTGTAGCTTTGAAACGGTTTTAATTGAGCAGGTTGTATATCTTCAAAGCAACCTCAAATCATGCTGGCCGGTTGTATAATGTTACTGGCACATAGGTAAAGGTGAAACCGCACTAGGCGGAACTGCACTGACAAAATATTCTTTATATGAAATTATACGAGACATCACGCACTAAGCGGCAACGGAACTACACTGCAAACGAACTGCGTGGCAAAGAAAAGCGTCGTGTCGCGCAGTTCTGCTGAAGTGCAGTTCCGCCTAGTGCGGTCTTACCTTTAGCCACTCACACTTTTTATACTTTTTTGTCAAATTCGAATATAGAATCAATCACTGATTAGAGTGATTATCTAAGTACAGGCACTTTTGATTGCCTAATTGGCCTGATTTCGAGTGAAGCCTAGCTAGTTAGCACTAACACATCTTACAATAAAATTATTGTTTGCCAGTCAGTCCAGACTGAAAACTTTGCTTAATTTGACTTAATAATCTTGTTTCCTCTCCTAAAATTAATATGATAATATTTTCTTATTCCATCTTAAAATCCCGTCTAAACTTAATTTTTGTTTTGCAACCAACAGATAATGAACATAACTTTGTTTATTATGTTTATGAAATAAAAACGGTAACGAAATAGTAAAAAACAGAACGAAGTTGTGAAAAACGGTAACTTAATTTACGGCTTGAAAAAAGATGGATTGGAATAAACTACAGCTTGGCAAAAAACAGTAGAAAACCGGAAGTCGCCACTGTGCTCTCGCTACTAGCACTTTGAATGATTTTATTTTATTTATTTTCACTTATTACGTTAGTTTTATGGCACAATAATAAATCTTACAAACCTGCGTCTTTGTTTACATCAAATATTTTAAAACGTTGTCAGCAAATAAAAAGATTAGTTCCGTTTCAAGACGTTCTGGCCAAACTGTACGTATCTTATTCCAATCCATATTTTTTGAAAGTACTGAAAAATGTCATTGTGCTATTATATTTAATATCATTGTAGAAAACAATGATACTTCCACATTTGCGGGACAGTCTTAATAAGACACCGTGGCCTGTGGGCCCTAGAACGAAAGAGAGAATGACGGACCAGAGTGGATTTTTAGTCAGTAAGAGTGACAGTTCCGCTCCATACAGGGCGGGAGGACTCAACTCATGATTGTTTCACCAAAAAACAATACACGTACCAATTATGTTAAGTCCCATGTAATTACGGAAGAGCCTTATATCATCAACAGGGCACAATAACCCCATAATAATTCCGTCACGTAGGTAACTAAACAGGTATTTCAGTCACGGTTCACACCCGAAATATTCATGCTAAATGGACCAACATGTTTGAAATAATTCGGAAACAAGGGCGCTTCACGAATACATGCGGGTCCCATGAAAGCGTTCCTTTATTCGCGAACATTGCGTTCCTGATTACACAAAGGTACGAGACACAGAGCAACGAGTAGGTACAACATTTTTAAGGTATTTGTACAATACTCAGACTCGACTCCAACTTCACTCAAACTCGACTCCATAAAAACTTAATAAAATATTAATGATTTTCAAAGTGGTCTCATGTACAACGCTGATGCGTGGTTGATGCGTACATTTACTCAGCATTTAACGAGCTTTTTCCAACTAAATTGGGATCGGCTTCTAGTAGTCTAAAGAACTGGCTGCAGCTGAGAAAAAAATCTAAGATCGAGCCGTGCGGGTATAATTACTTAGCCACGATTTACTTATGCACAAAGAAGCTTCTTTCATGTTGATGTTCAAAACTCTTCTGTTGGCTACACGATATAAAGTTTACATTTCAATGTTTTACTCTGAGTCAAGTTTGAGTCGAGTCGGTGTTGAGTGTAAGTGTGTAAGTAATGAGCGAAGCCCTTTTAGCGGCACGTGTACATGTACAGTCTGCAAAAGAGTACACGAGCAGCAATAAGTTTAAATTTTTTTCCTATTTTGTGTTAAAGTTTCAATGTGTGTCTACGTATAACAAACTCTTTGAATGCACGTATCATACAGTAAAACAGTTCATATACCTATGTATACAGCATATAGCATGCATAATGATATACAGGAAAAACTCTTTTACTGAATGTCCATTCACGACTTTGGTCTAAGCGTCATGAGCGGAGCTACGGACGGCGCAAAGTCGTCACTGGCGTGTTTCAAACATTTCTATACATCACCGCTCACCGCCCCGCGCTAAGTCACCGCTCACAGTGGCACACAGGTCCGTACATGTTTTCAACAAACTGTCGTAAAAGTTTGCTTGTTTTGAAAAAGGCTTGGTAATCCCAGTTGTGGCATTTGTTTTGTTAATTATTTATTCTACCTGGAGTTGGCACATGGGTACACTGAATAATTAGAAGAGGAAAATGTGCGGGAAAGTTTAGCTTAAAAATGTTTTGCTATCGTTTTTTCATAAGTAGAATTTAGTATCGGGCATACGGACGGCGAGATGGACAGACGACCTTATAAAGGGCGATCTAAAGGGGAGGCCTATGTTCAGCAGTGGACATCCTATGGCTGAGATGATGATGATGATACGGACGGCGAGTAATGGGCGACCCGCTGTCTGATCATGGATCATGCCTGGGCCGACGCACGGCGCGTCGTGTTCCATGCGCACCATATAGAGCTGTCAGCACAATGACGGGGCCCCCGTAGAGGTCCAAAGCCTGCCGGGGTCGCGGGACTAACGAGCTACCGTGACCCCGGACCGTAAAGAGCTATTGAAGGACACCGTGGATTTTAGTCTGTACTAGTCTGACAGTCCCTCCAGCCCTGCCCTGGGTGGGACGACTCATTTGATGATTTATCCCGCCAAAAAAAGGTAGAACACAAGTTACAGTATACAAGTTTATATCTACCTACATATAAACTGGTGTGAAAGTCATAAATTTTTATTCAGTGTCGTTCGAATTGTCTGGGACAATGCGTTTCTGGTGCAATAAAATTGTATCAACCAACTCTATTTATTTCCGACACGATTACGAGTATTTTATTGAAATAAGTTGAAAGAAATCGCTTGAATGATCAGAATGAAAGCCTTTTGTCTATCATTTATTTTATTTATCACAAATTTTATTTTGCAGCTTCGAGCCCCCTAATTGGTAAGTCGTCTGGAGTACTTATCCAGAAGACGCAGGTTCGAACCCCGCTCGCAGCTGAATTTTTCGTTCCTCAAAATATTTTTGCGAAGACGCGACACGCGCCGGGGTCGCGGGACTTATCTCATTACCGTGACCCCGGAACATAAAGGGCTATTGAAGGACACCGTGGATTTTAGTCAGTACAAGTCTGACAGTCCCTCCCGCCCTGCCCGGGGTGGGAGGACTCATTTGATGATTTTATCACGATAAAAAAAAAAGACGCGACACAAGCGTAATAGCGTATATTTTTTTCTTTTTTAAAACGTTGCCCCACACTAGGAATTTCTTCTGTCATGGGTGCGTTTACAAACATAGAAACTCACATGCACAAACACCCAGACCCGAAAAAACTACTGGTAGATCATACAAATATTTGTTCCGTGCGGGAATCGAACCCGCAACACGCTGTGCAGCAGTCCAATCGCTCAGCCACTGCGCTAACCGTGCCGTCAAATATATAACTTTTACCCGGATTTGAACTTACAACTTGACACATGAGAGGCGAGCGCTGTTAACCGCCAGGCCATCACGATTTGTGTAGGTATTACTAAAAACGCCTTTTATACACACAAAACAAAACCCGGACGAATAAAAATGTCATACAAAACAAACATAAAGAAAACCAAAAAAAAAGTTGATATAGAATAGTATGTAGTACTTATCTACAATCTTAAGCCGAGTATGTCTGCTTATGACAAAACTTAAGTACCTAACATACTACATAACCATACCACTTAAAGGTTTTTTTCTGCTGTCAAACATAAATTCCAGCCACAAACAAGAAACTCGTTAGAACTACTTGAACTTTGAGGCCTCGCCACGAAAATTCTTAAAGGACAGACTTTATTCTAAATAATTTACTATAGTTTGTGCCCGCGGCGTTGTCCACGGGAAATAGGTACTGACTACTTTTGATCCAGGTATGGTCCCTGATTAGACGGCGAGCAATAAATAACAGCATGGATGAAACGTTAAAAGCAAATTAATTTTATAAAACTATTTTTCAAAAGCGAATTTAATTACTAGAACCGGTTTTAGTGTCAACCTTGCATCCCTTTCAAATCTCCTCACGCGGAAAGGCTGCAGATAGTGTCTTTACATTTAAAACATTTTTTTACTAATTAACGGTATTCATTAAAAGCTGTTTCATGTGTCTATGTGAGCATTCCGTGTTTAAATTCGTGTAAAGAGTTTCATATCAAAGTGGTAAAAGTACATTTTTATTTTGAAGCTGGCTCCCATTTAAAATATTCTCAATGCGAAGCTTTTTTTTATAATTAAACAGATTACTTTACTTTAAGAACAGAAAATAAAATGTACTTAATTAAGTATTATACTTTAAATGATATAAATAAATAGTTACATTCTGGGTAGGTAAATATGTGACATCTACAATATATCCCCAAAAACAATTGAAAAAAAATGTATCTAAATTCCTTTTTATGTCTTTCGCAGAAAAGCGAAATCATTTCGATCATGTAAAGATATTTTAATTTAAAAAGGTATTAAGGTGTCAGGTGAATTTGCAAAACATTTCTACAACAGCAATATTAAAAAAAAAACAATCTTCGGAATATAATTGCTATTAGTTTAAAAAACTAGTAAACACGCTTTTAGCACGCATCAAAAATTACAATCTTCGTATTCCTCTCGTCGAACCTTATTGATTGATCCCGAATGACATACCTAGTAATAATTTAGTAAGAAAATGTCATTTCGCATTATTTTCAGCAAACCCTTTCATTTTATACCTAAATCACAGGGCTACATTTCAAATAGCCAATCCGCCGCTTTGGGACGGCCGTCATGTTGGATTTAGCTCACGTGATAATTTTTTTCGCATCCCATTCAGCAAACCCTTTCATTTAATACCCATAACATGGGGGTGCATTTCAAACCGCCAGTCCGCCATCTTGGAAGTCCGCCATATTGGACTTAAGTCACGTGACAATTTTTTTCGTATTCCCGACAGCAAACTATTTGATACCCATATCATGGGGGTGGATTTCAAATAGCCAGTCCGCCATCTTGGGGAGGCCGCCATATTGGATTTGTAATGACGTTTCTTAGCTAGTCATGTATTGTCTCCAGAAATCAGAGCGTGTGCAAAATTTCATCCTAATCGAAGACCGGGAAGTGGGTCAAATTAAGATTCCAAGATTTCTTACATTGTTACAAGTGAAGCTAATATAAGCGTGTTAATAAAAAAAGACTGCCAATCCATTCATATTTGCGATTCAAAAATATTTTAACCCAGCCTAATGTACCTATTGTAAAGATACGCCCTAGCCACACAGACTAAGTACTAATTGTAAATACACCCACATAATTATTACGAGTCTCTATGCCTGTATGGTAATTAATAACACAGCCTCCACAGCCTACATATTATAGATACCAACATGAGGTTAAATACTCTATGGCAATTAATAATCTTCTAGCAGCAATTGTCTATTCCCCTACGCACTATTATGTTAGTTTCGAGGTAATAATAAAGCTTTTATGTCTATGCTATGGTAGCGTAGGCTAAGTATTAACATTAAACGGTCCATACCAAAAACAATTGAACAAAATGGCGCCGACTCTTGAAAATGGTAATAAAACGATATGCTAAGTAATTTGCGAACGAGTATCGTTCGGAAACGTTTTCGTATTTTAATTTTGAAATTCTGCGAGAGTATTTTACTGATTGAAGAACTTTTGAAATTGGAATTTAATTTATAAACGTTTTTTAATAGTTCATTTTGATTTGATTGAAATATTTATAAATTGATGTGATATTTCGAAATGAATATTAACATTCAAACAGCAATATTAACCCATTTCTTTGGGAGTGAACAGTTTCATGGCTAAATGAGCATTTGCTGTAAATAGATTCCCATCTGTCGTTTGAGTTTAAGCCTCATTGAACCCTTTCATTTCCATCTTTTTGGAAATATCGTCCCATTTCCCTTCATACAGTTCGATAGTCCCCATTTCAATGTTACTGCGTGAGGTCTTTTCCTGACAAACTGACTTTGAAACGAGGACTGTTTTGCGTGTATCTAAGTTTTTTTAACTTCTATTATAAAGTGTGAAAATGTGTTTTCATGCTCAAATCGTTAGACCGATTTCGATGACACCCCAACAACCCTGGTCCCCCAGGAGTTGAGCAGTCACGCAATGAATCTTCCAAGAGTTCCTATTATAGTCAGTGCCCATCATTTATAACTCATTTTATGCAGTAGGATAATCGAAGCTGGGTCAAGTAATACAAACCACTGGCCCGTATAAATGTGATATTACATTAAGTAGGTATGCAGGAAAATGCATCACAAAGAGAGAAAAAGGGAAAACTTCGCTGTCAAAGGTGGCGTCCCAACACGGATCATATAATTGCAGAGATTAAAACCGTGCGGTGATACAGTTACAAGCCAGACTTACGTTGAAAACATGTGAAAGTAAATGCAAAGGAAGGTGTATCTATAAAACTAAATAACTTTATAATAACTTTGCGCGGCACGCGAACATAAACGACATTATTCGACGAGCTCTTCTTACCGTCGGCGTTCCAGCTGTTTTAGAACCCAACGGCTTGGCACGCGACGATGGCAAAAGACCGGACGGTATGTCTTTGTTTCCTTGGAAGATGGGTAGGCCTCTAGTGTGGGACGCAACCTGTGTCGATACTCTTGCGCCATCCCATCTTCCAAGTTCATCGTGCTCTGCTGGCGCTGCTGCTGCGGTTGCTGAAAACCTCAAGCGGCGTAAATATGTAACCTAAGTAGTAACTATATTTTTGAGCCGTTTGGGGTTGAAACTATAGGGCCATGGGGTCCAAGTGCTCACAGCCTCTTCAGAGACATTTCGAAAAGACTTGTTGACGCTTCCCGTGACCCAAGAGCTGGCTTTTACCTTGGTCAGAGGCTAAGTATAGCCATACAAAGAGGCAACGCCGCCAGTCTCTTGGGCACATTACCAGCTGACAGCGTTGAGGATGAGTTTTTCGATGCTCTGTAATAGTGTTTTTGTTTTGTTACTTAATTGGTTTTATGTCATAGTTTTTTATTTTGTAAATATTTAGGTTTAATTAATTTATTATTGTATTGTTTTTAAGTTAGATGTAATTCAAGAAAATATATAATTTACTACCCACAAATAACTTTATGGAAATATCTTTTGCACAAAACGATTTTTTTACAATTATTTTTAAACAAAACGACTTTGTCCCTCATTGAATTTCTCCTGTGTCCTGGGTGTGTTTACAGACATTTAAACTCACAAACACGGACACAGTCACGCAACGCTGCTGTCAATTGCTCAGTCAGGGCACCAAAAGTGCCGCAGCCGCCATTAGCGAAATGTCAAAAATTCATGACACTGACTAAGGTACCAAAACTTATGTCAGTTCCATTGACAGCTGTAGAAATGTCTCTCTGTCAGATTCTGCACTCGTAGTATGACCATTTCTTTTTAGTTCGATCCCCGCACGGAACAAACATTTTTGTATGATCTACAAGTAGTTGGTCTGGGTGTTTGTGGAAGTTTCTGTTTGTAAACGCACCCACGATACAGGAAGAAATTCCTAGTGTGGGGCAATGCAGGCATTTTTTAGCCATTTTTTACTAATATTAGACAAAATATTTTCATAGTTATTTCTATGAAATTTGAGTTCATTTTTGCACGTTTGTGCCATGATTCGTATACCATTGAATAATAGAAACGTTTCTTTTCTATATTTTAAACATTACCATGCTACTCGTGAATAGATATAAAACATAGGCATCTACAACCGACTGCAGACAGTCTAGAGAGGCGGTACCTGCACTAACACCGCGACTGACGAGCAGACTTCTCAGCCTCCAACAAACAGACTTACGAGTTGTGGTGGGTATGCTCACCGGTCACTGCCCACTCAACAAACATCTGTTTACCATCCACACGACAGACAGCCCGTTGTGCAGGGGCTGCCTGAACGCGGATGAAACGGCAACCCACGTAATCCTGGAATGCGAGGGTGTTGCTAACCAACGGGCACAAAACCTTGGCACTCCAAGGTCGCTCCAAGAAGCCTGTGAACGTCCCAGGAGACTTCTGAGCTTCTGGAAGGAGCTGGGTTGGCTCATATAGCCAACTGTCCCGCCTCACGCATAACGGACCACCTACGAGTCCAAATGCGGAAAAGGGAGCCCCTAACAACAACAACAATAGAGATAAAACACGTCTGCTTTCGCTGGCAAAATCTAATAAAACATAGAACTAGCCTAAAGTAATGAGATTGCCATAAACGTTCAATTACGGATATAAAGCTAAACAAAGTAACTATTAAGCCATTAAACTATAAAGTTCGCAAGCTTGTAATGAAATGAGGCACGTGCGAAAGTGATATAGTTTAAAGGTCATGGACATACACACAGTCATACAGGAACTTTGCCAATTTACTGTGACAACAGAGCCCATGTCACCTACCATGACTTAAGGGCGCGTAACCAGAAAGTTGGCAACGTCACAAATAGCTGTCAAATATTTACAAGTTTTAATTAATTTGGTAAATTGACTGTATGAAAATAAGAAATATGGCTCTGTAGTGCACTAAAAAAATGATTAGGGAATGCAATAATTAATATCGTAACACCGAATATATAGTTTTAGATGTAAAAAAGTACCTATTTGGAAACTTTCCAAATGATTTGTTTTACACCTAAAATGGTTACAATATCAGATTCAGTGTTTTAATAGCATTTCTATATCAATGTTCTAGTGCACAACAGTGCGATATTTCTTATTTCCATACAGTAACATTGCTGAATTAATTAAAACTTGTTAATATTTGACAACTATTTGCGACGTTGCAAACTTTCAGAATAAGCGCTCTTAAAGCGAGAATAATTATAGTGTGGGAAAGAAACAGAGCTATATAAGTCGTCTAGCGCCATCTCGTTCCCTCATTGGAACTACTCTGGCTTTAAGACGTCATAATAAGCCAATATTTCCGTATTTTACCGTACAGCGTTCTTTAGGTCTTGAAGTCATCATCTGGCTGCCTTTTCCCAACTATATTGGGGTTGGCTTCCAGTACCAGATGCAGCTGAATATCCGTAGGTATTTTACATGGAGCGACTGCCTATCGGACCTCCACAACCCAGTAACTGTATTATACGATACCCCATGGTGAGACTGGTTGTCAGTCTTTAGAGCAGGGGTCACCAAATGTTGGACCGCGGCCCGCATCCGGACCGCCTACCCTTTTGTGCGGACCGCGAGAACACAGCGACTTGCACTACAGAGTACGATCTTATGGTCGATTTCCAAGAAAACATAGTTTTAAAACACAAACATGCGGAAGTTTCCAAAAAACATGACACTTTTCTCATATAAATGTGAAAACTATATGTTACAATTGTAACTTTTTTAACATTTTTTTTTCTCTAAAATGTTCTGCGGACTTAAAACGGACCCCGAACGAAACTAATTATTGGTGACCCCTGTTTTAGAGCAACAGAAACGACTATCAAAGATCTAAAAATGACAGCCGGGACCAACAGAGCTTTATGTGCTTTTGATTGAATTTTGAACTTCATTTGTATTGTTTAGTTTTAAGTTTTAGTGCCAACTAACACAATTTTCTTTTTTTCTTTCTAGATGGTCACCCATCCACCGACCAACCTCGAACTGTGCGGCTGTAATTATTTAGGCACGAGCTCCTGCTTGAACTTGAAGGATTTGAATGTCTTACGCCAAATCAAATTAACGTCAACGTTCCCGTCATGTTACTTAACATCATAAAAACGTGAAAACTCGTGTTAAGAGCGCATATTCTGAAAGTTGGCAACGTCGCAAATAGTTGTCAAATATTAACGAGTTTAATTAATTTAGCAATGTGCAATATTACTGTATGGAAATAAGAAATATGGCTCTGTAGTGCACTAAAACATTGATATAGGAATGCAATTAAAACACTGAATTTGATGTTGTAACCGTTTCAGGTGTAAAAAAAGCATTTGGAAGGTTTCCAAATACTTTTTTTACATCTAAAACTATATACTCGGTGTTAAGATATTAATTATTGCATTCCCTAATCAATGTTTTAGTGCACTACAGAGCCATGTTTCTTATTTTCATACAGTAAATTTACCAAATTAATTTAAACTTGTAAATATTTGACAGCTATTTGCGACGTTGCCAACTCTCTGGTTATGCGCCCTTAAGGCCTCAGGAACTGTCAATTTACTGTGACAACAGAGCATAACAAACAATATTATGTCAGGTCACCTAATGCCATTAGATTCAGCCATTTCCTTTGCCAAATCAGGTAGAGAAAACCTTTTATTTTTTCCCTGATTCTCAGGAAAAAATAACCGTTTATTGTGAAGTGATATTGGATTTTTCCATTAGGTTAGGTAGCAGCCATAGAGTCTGGATTTTGGGGACGGATTGATGGCAATAGGGTTCAGCCCCTAATAAATGGGATTTAATCATAACTTGCGAAATCTGAGCGTTATTAGCAGTGGCGTTGCTTGACATAGTAAGAAGTAGTAAGTTTCTATGTTTGTAAACGCACCACGATACAGGAGAAAATTTGAGTGTGGGGCAAAGTTAAAAAAAGAAACACTTTGGCCCCGATTAAAAAGATTTTTTTTTTGCGTGGTAAAATCATCAAATGAGTCCTCCCACCCC